>CM038044.1:84006941-85345941 GCA_021397845.1 Areca catechu | reverse complement strand
ATCATCTAGACTCCAGAGTCCAGCAATCAGGGCCAATCCATGATGCAATCTTGGCCCTTCATCAAGACACCTCACCAATCCTCCTCTTTGGCGCCCACTTTGGATGAGAAGCCCATATGTCGCCCACCATGGAGAAAGCCCCAGATCAGCCCAAGAGCAGGAGTCCAAGACACCCAGAGCAAGGTTTCCAGGAGTTTTGCCTAAGGGAAACAAACACTAGTCTTTGTAACCCATACACCTCTGGTTATTGGTCTATAAATACTCCATCAACCCCCCTGTATTATTAATGATTATTGATGAAATACAATGACTTTCTGTCCATTTTTTTCTTTTACTGTGTGCATCGTGGGGTGTGAGGCCCTTTCCTTTGTTCTTCGAAACATCACGGGATGTGAGGCCCTACTTGTCCAGACATCAGAAAAACCCTAGCCGACTACTTCCTTCCCTTTTCTCTTTCACTTTTCCATTCTTTTCCTACTTTGCTTCTTTTCTAATGGATTGATCTTTCTTTGTTGAGTGATTACAGGTGATCAATGATTAAAGTCAAGTGTTCTAGCCTTGGAACCAATATCGTAGAAGATCGGAGCCCGAAGATCGAGATCTTGAAGCTCTGCCACGAGATCTTGAGGGTTCCAATAGATCTACTTCAAAGGAAAAATTCTATTTTGGTAAAATTAAAAAAACCTTTCTCTACTCTTTAGTTTCTGATCTTTGAAAGTAGATCCTAGTTTACGGTGGTTTCTTAGCCACCAAATCCTAATTTTGTTAGTTACTTTGTTAGATCTAGTCGTGCGGGCTTAAACTAGCTAACTTGTTTAACTTAATTACCTACTTTGAGTCTTAAAAATTAAAAATCATAAAAAATATTAATCTCTATTTTTTTTGCTAATTAAGTTTAAAATTAGTAAATTAGGTTTTCATAATTATCTTGCATCATTTTTGGTATCAGAGCGAAGGTTAAACTAGGGTTTAACTGCTAGCTCTGAAATTTCTGCATACCTAGAACTTGGCTGAAATTAAAACTGCATAAAACCTATCTTAAAAAATTCAAAAATAATTAAAAATAATTTTTTTGTTAATCCTCTATTAATCTTAGAAAAGATCAGATATTTTTTTTTTATTTTCTATTTTCTGGTGGAAGGAAATTATGCCTCTTAAGTGGGTATATGCAAGTATACTGTCACGACCCATGAGAGTAATGAGCTATGGTCAGACATGATATCTCGAGATCGGATCAGATCTGCAATCTAATTTTGAGATAAAAAAAATAATTTCTATTTTTTACTATTTTTAATTATTTTATTTCTTTATTGCATATTAGGGTTTCATCTTGTGTGTGCATCATCAAGTAATCGAATCTTAAGGGCACTTGAGCATCTCAGATCAGGGTAGGATCTCATTACCTGTCCTGAGCACAAAACAAACTTCTTTTGCATCTGAGCCCAGCCTAATTAAAATCAATTAGACTTAATTTGCTCTAGTGAGCAGGAACACCAATAGTTGGGTTCCAAGTATTGTGTGAAAGTTAGTGCACCCAATCCTTTGATTATCACTTGAATCTGGTGTCTAAGGCTAAAGGTCCAGAGGCAAACGCCCTAAGTGATTTTGTGGTTTTTAATTAGAAACCTGCGAGAGCAGGGGGAGCCTCCCACGACTCCACCTCTTACCTAGCCAGTGGATAGGGTAATTACTGAATTGGCTGTAATTTGAGCTAACCCATTCTACTTGAGCTCTAGGTCTAGGAAACCCTAGTCCGAGTCGAGTTCTATGTGATTGCATTGCATGGAAACTAGGTCAGGCACACCCTATCAGCCTACTAAAAACCAACCTAATCCAAACATGGACCCTATTATGGAGAATTTTATGTGAACTACAACTAATCATTTTAGATAGCTTACTACAAGGTTTGACCAAATGGAAAAGAGACTAGGTAACCTTGAATAATCCCATGCGACTAGATCGAATCCTAAAATACCTAGACCCACTCCCCTAGGTCAAAACTCTAAGATCCCTAGACCCATTCCCCCAATTCTGCGAGCCTAACTCACTCCCCCAGATCCAAAAGGTCAATATAGGGAACCTACTTCCCCAGGTCCAAGAGACCAACATAGGAAAATTACCCGTGACCCAATTCCTAGGTGCCACACCCCTGATGTGAATAACTAGGAAGAAAGGATTCTTAGGAGCATTCGATTAGATGCACCCACATTTGAGGGTAGTTTAGATCCTAAGGTCTATACAGATTGGGAGAGTGATATGGACCAGTATTGTTGACCCTATAAGTGATTTTGATGATAACCAAACATTGGTGCATGCATTTGTTTTACTAACAACTTTTCAAGTGGTTTACAAGTTTTTGTAGCATGAATTCATTGCTCGAATTTTAGCTCCTACATTTACATTTCTTATTTTGAGTTGTGTTGTATGAGTGATATGTAAAGAAGAACTTAAAGAAAAGGTTAAGAAAAATCATAAAAAATGGGTTACTTCTATGAGTGTTGTGCTCTAAACTCCATGTGAGTTGGTTTGTATCAAATGCTTGAGAATTTTCGTGAGAGTGTTCTTAAGTTTAAATTGTAAAAGTCCTAATAAAGTCACTCAAGCAGACCCAACCAGAAGAAGAGCCGACTCTATCTCTTGGCATGCATTGAGGATTCTAGCACACAGCAATCTGAGCTGACTCAAGGAAATCCGAGCCGACTCGAGTAAATCCAAGTCGACTCAAGTAAAATCGAGCCGACTCGTCTAGAGTCAATTAATGAGCTTGTCTGAGAACAAGCCAGGCGAGTCGATCCCAACAAGAATGAGCGTACTTTGCCATAACAAATTTTGAAGACATGAGAAAGCGAGCCGACCTGAACTACAACGAGCCGACTCCTCCAGAGTGAAGATTTTTGATTCTGAGATGGAGAGTCAACCCAAGTAGACACAAGCTGACTCCTCGAGTTCAATAATTTCAATGATGGAAGTTCGAGCCGACCCGAACTACATGAGCTTACTCATCCAGAGTGAGGTTTCTGTACTTTGAGACAAAGAGCTGATCCTGCTAAAGAAATGGTGACTCAATTATTTGACTCGATGGATCCGAGCCAACTCGAAGTATCCGAGCCGACTTGAGTATCATTTCCAGGTACACAATGGCTTGTTCCAGAATTCTTTTTTGAAAGCAAAAAAATGCTCCAACGATCAAATGTCACATCCCAATAGTCTACAACGACTAAAACTATCTTGGAATGATGGAAGGCCATATATTTAAGGGATTTGAACTTCTTTGAAATAAGTGTTAGAGAGTTCCTCAAAGACTTAATGCTTCATTAAATATCCAACCTACCAACTAGAAAGAGAGCACTAAGAGCATTCAAGACAGTCTTCAAGTCTTCACCAACTCTCATTTAAAGCTTGAAGCACTTTGCAAAGAAAAAATAGAAGCCATTAAAGTACATTGAAGTGCATTCAAGTGGGCTTCTCTCAAGCTGCATCGGCAACCATTCGATAAAAAATCTGTTTGTCACTCTGTTGCATTTTATTTTTAATTCATTCTTTAATTGTTATGTTATTGGTGAGCCTGATTGAAAAACCAAATAGGTTCTTGGTGTGCCTTTGTTAAAAATCAAGTGTTGGGTTCTTGGTGATCCTATTAAAACCAAGTTGGATTTCTTTGGTGCTCCTGTTTTAAAACCAAAGGGATTTGGGTTTCTTTGGTGATCCTGGTAAATCCAAAGTGTAGAGGTTTGGATTGTGAGTCTGTAAAACAATCCTACTATATTTGGATGTGAATATAGTGGAAATCCCAAGTGGTAATCTTGGATAGTGGATGTAGGAGCTAGGTTGCTCCGAACCACAATAGTTTCTGTGTGTTTGTGTTGTGACCTTCTAGTTTATTTTTGCCTCTGTTGTTAATTGATATATCACAGCACCTAACACCTTAACAGGATATTCAAAAGCACATAACTGCTTAAATTTTTAAATTCCCAATTCACCCCCTCTTGGGAAAGCCACCTAGGCAACAAGTACTTTGAATGGTACGAAATGTTGGAGGAGAGAAAATTTAAATTTGCTAAGCTTAGGCTAGTCTGACAGGCTAGATTGTACTGGAAAAATGTAGAATGACTGAACCAACAAAGAGGTGATCTACCTTTAGACACATGGCGAGCAATGAAGGTAAAGCTGAGGGAGAAATACCTACCATTCTCATATGAACAAAAATTTTTGGATCAATGGCAAAAATTGACTCATGGAAATAAATCTGTGGCTAACTATATAGCCAAATTTGACGAGTTTATTATGAGGTCTAGTGTAGTCAAATTAGAAGCTGTTATCTTATCGAGGTTTAGAGATGGCCTACATGAAGATATCTAGAGGGAGCTATTCTTAAGAGAGGTTAGTGATTTAGATCAGGCTTACTAGATTGCTAGGGATTGCGAATGATTTTAGAAGAGACTTGTTACCTATCGACCTGAGTCAAATAGGTTCAATACCCCTGGGAGTAGACCTAGTACTAGCTGATTTCCACCTAGTCAACCCAATCCTACCTCCCAACCAGCTCTTAGGGAAGATAAAGGAAAGGCACCTATAGTCCAAAGAGATAGGACCCAGAATACATTATGTTTTAGGTGTTGTAAAACAGGCCATTTTGCTACAACTGCCCAGTAAGGACCTTACATATAGGTGAGTATGAAGAAGAGAATCTGGAAAATGTTGAGGAATTTGAGGAAGAAATTTATGAAGCTGAGGAAGATTTCGTAGAAGAGTATGAAGGTGATGAAGAGCCCATGGAGTCATCTGACCTACTAGGTGTGGTTAGGTGTATTCTAGCTCAGACCAAGAAGAATGAGGACTGGCATAGGATGAATATCTTACAGACCTTTATTAAGCTAGGAGACAAAGTGTGCAAGATTATTATAAATAGTGGAAGTTGTATGAATGCCATATCTACCAATGCTGTTAAGAGTTTAGGCTTACCCACAGTACCACTTCCTAGCCCATATAAGGTATCCTGGATTGATGTGACATCTATTCCTATTAGGTTACAATGCTAGGTCCCAGTCCAAATTCAATCTTACCAGGAGAAAGTATGGTGTGATGTGATTCCAATGGGGGTTAGTAGTATCATTCTAGGTAGACCATGGTTATATGACCATGATGTAACCCTCTTTGGCTGATCTAACTTATGTTCTTTTAAACACAATGAATAGAGAATTATAATCAACTCGACCCCACCCAATGACAAAACCAAGCAAGGGTCTAGTCATTTGAGAGAGAAAGAACCCGGATTGAACCTAATTACTGCTAAGAAATTAGAGCATGAAATTATTGAATGTTCAATAGTCTGGATGCTGACTGCTAAAGAAGTTCATGATGAACCACAAAAAGAACACTCTAAGGAGATCTTAGAGTTTCTTAAAGAGTTTAAGGATGTGTTCCCAGAAGACCTCCCTGATTGTTTACCTCTATTAAGGGACATTCAACATGCTATAGACTTAGTCCCAGGAGCTATCTTGCTGAATTTATCCCATTATAGGATGAATCCTATTGAACATAAAGAATTACAGAGGCAAGTTGAGGATCTTCTTCAGAAAGGATTTATAAGGAAAAGTTTGAGCCCATGTGCCATTCTAGCTCTCTTGACCCCCAAGAAGGATGGCACTTGGAGAATGTGTGTCGATAGTAGAGCCATCAATAAGATTACAGTGAAGTATAGGTTTCCTATATCCCAACTTGAGACATGCTAGACATGATGGCCGGTGCTACCATACTTTCAAAGATAGATCTTAAGAGTGGCTATCATCAGGTTAGAATTAGGCTCGAGGATGAATGGAAGATGCATTTAAGACCAAGGATGGCTTGTACGATTGGTTGGTGATGCCTTTTGGCTTATCGAACTCACCTAGTACTTTTATATGGATAATGACTCAAATTCTGAAATCTTTTATTGGAAAATTTGTAGTGAAATATTTTGATGATATCCTCATATATAGTAAGAATAAGAAGGATACTTAGACCATCTTCAGCAAGTTTGTCAAGTTCTTAAAGGAGATAATCTTTATGCAAATTTGAAGAAATGTAGTTTTATGGCTTCGAGGATTATTTTCCTAGGTGTTGTATTGACTGCTGAAGGAGTATCTACAGACCCCGAAAAGATAAAATCCATAGTTGAGTGGCCTATCCCTAAGAATATTCATGATGTTCAAAGTTTTAATGGATTAGCTACTTTCTATAGAAGATTTACTCGAGGGTTTAGTACGATTATTGCACCAATTATAGACTATATGAAAAAAGGAGCATTTGAATGGTCTGAAGATGCTGAAAGGGCCTTTAATGACATTAAGGACAAGATAACTCAAGCCCTAATTCTGAGGCTACTAGGTTTTTTGAAAGTCTTTGAGGTTGCTTGTGATGCCTCAAGTGTAGGAATTGGAGTCTTGACTCAAGAGAATCACCCGGTTGCATTCTTTAGCGAGAAGTTAAATGATGCTAAATTAAAATATTCTACTTATGATAAGAAATTGTATGCAGTGGTTCAAGCACTTAGGTACTGGAGACACTACTTGCTACCGCAGGAGTTTGTACTCTATTATGATCATGAAGCTCTTAGATTCCTTAACTCGCAAAAGAAGTTGAATGCTAGGCATGGAAACTGGGTTGAATATATTTAGGCCTATACTTTTGTTTTGAGACATCAATCTGGTACTGATAACAAAGTTGCTGATGTGCTTAGGAAGAGATTTATGCTCTTGAATTGTGTTAGTACTAGAGTAATCAGATTTGAGAAATTAAAAGATGAATATTAAAATTGTTCGGACTTTGGTGAAATCTATAAGGCAGTTAAACAAGGACCGTCTAGCTCATATAGTGAGTACACTATTCAAGATGGTTATCTTTTTAGGGAAAGTAAGCTATGTGTTCCTAATACTTCACTTAGAGACTTCTTGATTTGGAAAACACATGTTGGAGGTTTAGCCAGACACTTCGGTAGAAATAAGACAATTTAGCTCTAGAAGACCAATTCTATTGGCCGAATCTTAAGAGGAATGTTGCTCAAATAGTAGCTAGATGTCGAACTTGTGCTGTTGCCAAACAACAAAAGCAGAACACTAGCTTATACACCCCACTTCCTGTACTAGATTATTCATGACAAGATCTTAGCATGGACTTTGTTCTTGGATTACCTAAAACCATTAGAAGAAATGATTCTATATTTGTAGTGGTTGATAGGTTTTCAAAGATGGCACATTTTCTACCATGTTTCCAAACCTATGATGCTTTTAAAGTAGCCAAGTTATTTCTAAATGAAGTAGTTAAACTAGATGGTTTACCTAGGACAATAATATTTGACAGAGATGTACGATTCACCAATTATTTCTAGAAAACACTCTGGCATTTATTAGGGATGAAACTTAAATTTTCTATAGCTTATCACCCTCAAATTGATGGCCAGACTGAGGTTGTGAATCATAGTCTAGGAAACTTACTAAGAAGTTTAGTTGGAGAGCATACTGCCAATTGGGATCTATTACTGTCTAAGGCTGAATTTGCATACAATAGCTCAGTTAATAGATCTACCAAGAAAAGCCCCTTTGAGATTGTTCATGGGTATAAACTAGAAAACCTCTAGATCTCATTCCATTACCCATGCATAAATGCATCTCAGAGTCTGCTGAGTCATATGCTGAGCATGTTAGAGAGTTGCATAAAGAAATAAGTAAAAAAATTAATGAAAGCAACAAATCTTAAAAACATATTGCTGACAAATGAAAAAGACTTAAAGAATGCAATGAAGGAGACCTTGTCATGGTTGCACTATGACCTGAACGGTTCCCACTTAGAACCATGAAAAAGTTACATGCTCGTAGTAGTCGACCATACAAAGTAATTAAAAAAATCGGATCTAATGCCTACGTGCTTGAGTTACCACCTGAACTAGGCATTAGTTTTACTTTCAACATTTCAGACCTTATTGAGTATAAGGAGCCAATGTTGATTCCTAGTGAGCCTTTTGGGCCTAATCTAGTCCTTGAGAGTGAGCCAACCCAAGTCTGTCCACCTGCCATACCACTAGCCCGGAGAGACAAGATTGAGTGGGTCTTGGATGACAAGATAATCGCTACTCGAAGTAAAGATTATCAACGATATCTGGCTTGTTGGCAAGGATGACCCAACACTGATGATTCTTGGATTACCAGAGAGGACATACAGAGAGTTGACCCAGACTTACAAGAGTGCTATCATAGCAAAGTTAATCCATACTCGTCAGGGTCGAGTTTCTCCCACTCAGGGAGAATTGGTGTGACACTAGGGCCAGAAAAGATCAACAGGTCGAACCCACATCCCTGTGGACACCTGTTAATAAAGCCCTGAACCTAAACCCATTTTACCTGTAAATATTTTATTTTAAATTATGTTATTTAGGGTTAGTTGGGTTTAGCCCTTTTTACCAACTGTAATTAGGATTTTTATTTTTTAGCCTTTTGAGCCAAATCCTTTTTACCAAGTTGAACCACTTGTTTACATGTCTTGCCTTTTGATCAAATTGGATTCCAATTGATCAAGTGGGACTTTAGTTATTTGGTTGGTTTAATAGTTTTGAGTCTTGTAATTATTAATTGAGTCCTGTAATACAAGGGGGACAAAAGTCCAAACCCATGTGATCCCATGAGCTAGCTCAAGACAAGCCATGTGACTCCATGTGCTAGCCAAAGTCACTTGTCATATGCAACCACTTCTTGGAACCATCCTTTTCAAGAATTTGGACAACATCACATGCTATGATTGGACATCACTTGACACTTTATCGGGATCACACCACTTGGCACTTCATCGGGACAACGCCATACTTGCCATGTCACCCTTTTGGTCGGCCAAATGAAATCAAGATTAGTGCCCCTTCTTTTTAAGATAAGTAAATGAGAAGGAGTCTTCAAGTTGGCACCATCTCCTTCAAATAAATTCATGCCAAAACCAAGGAGTTGGCCAAGCTATTCCACCTCTTCTTTGTCGCCAACTTCCAAGGAGTTTCAAGAATATTAATCACCCAAAGTGAAGGAAATTCACTATCTTTCTACCTCAAGTGTTTTGATCAAGCAGGTTACAAGTTGCTCAAGATTAGAGAACTCAAGAATCCTATACAAACTCTTGAGTTTTCTTCTATCTAGACTGGAGAGTCCACCATCTTACAGGAGCCCATATCATCTAGACTCCAAAGTCTAGTAATCAGGGCCAATCCATGAAGTAATCTTAGCCCTTCATCATGACACCTCACTAATCCTCCTCTTTGGTGCCCACTTTGGATGAGAAGCCCATGATGTTGCTCACCTTGGAGAGAGCCCTAGATCAGCCCAAGAGCAGGAGTCCAAGATGCCCAGAGCAAGGTTTCCAGGAGTTGTTGCCTAAGGGAAACAAATACTAGTCTTTGTAACCTATACCCTCTGGTTGTTGGTCTATAAATACTCCATCAACCCCCCCTATATTTTTAATGATTATTGATGAAATACAATGACATCCTATCAAATTTTTTCCTTTGCTGTGTGCATCGTAGGGTGTGAGGCCCTTTTCTTTGTTCTTCGAAACATCGCGGGGTGTGAGGCCCTACTTATCCAGATATCAAAAAATTCCTAGCCGACTACTTCCTTCCCTCTTCTCTTTCACTTTTCCATTCTTTTCCTACTTTGCTTGTTTCTAATAGATCGATCTTCCTTTGTTGAGTGATTGCAGGTGATCAAGGATTAAAGTCAGATGTCCTTACCTTAGAACTAATATCGCGGAAGATAAGAACCTGAAGATCAAGATCTTGAAGCAATGCCACGAGATCCTAAGGGTTCCAACAGATCTACTTCAGAGTAAAAATTCTATGTTGGTAAAATTAAAAAAAATATTTCCCTACTCTTTAGTTTCTGATCTTTGAAAGTAGACCCTAGTTTATAATTGTTTCTTAGCCACCAAATCCTTATTTAGTTAATTATTTTGATAGATCTACTCGTGTGGGCATAAACTAGTTGACTAGTTTACCTTAATTACTTACTTTGAGTCTTAAAAATTAAAAATCATATAAAAAATTAATCTCTATTTTTCTCTGCTAATTAAGTTTAAAATCAGTAAATTAGGTTTTCATAATTATCCTGCATCAATTAGGAATTGTGTCCCAAAGCCAATCATCTAGGCTGTAGATGATTGTGCTATTTTATAATTATATATAAATTTTTAATGAATAAAAGTTATTCTTTTAGCTATTCATCACATGTGCATTTTCCTGAAAAGAAATCTTCTGTGATGGAGTCCTTAGAACTACATTATATTTGATATAGAGATGATATATCAAGTAGTTCTTCAACTAGTTCACAACCAAAGGATACATTATTATAGGACGGTGATGTGAAGTGTAGGTTGTTGTATGTTACATTTATTGGTTGTCCTCTTAACCAAGGAGTGTAAAGACACTGATATGATATACAGGTAAAATGTATGACATCTCACTGAAAATGACCATCTGCGGAGCTTCTTTCTGCCAAAGGGTTGCTCGCAAAGGGATATTGGTATATGTGTCCCTCAGACCTGAGGTCACCATGGTAGCTTGTAAGCAACTTACTATACTTTGGTGCTGGACTACTTGAATTTATAATCTAATGATGAATGATTCTGGGTACAGTCAAGTACTTGTAGAGCAGTGGTGGATCAAAATGGAATTGACCCCTCCAAATAGTTTGGAGTGAATGACTCGCTGTGTCTCAATTTAGCAAAACCTTCATTAGGATAGTTCTTGTAAGGAGCACAGAACTTGTAAGGTTGAGACACGATCTGGATGAACCAAATTAGGGTTGGCAATTAAACCCTAGGTCATCCTGAGCATTATAAGGTCAAAGGGATGAATTATATGGTAACCATATGCCAGAGGTTCTAGAAAATTGCTCGACAATCTTCGACCTATCCAGACATCGGGTATCATTACTAGATGAGGACTTTGATTGGTATTGAAAGTGATCCAGTGCTACTAGCTTAGTATTCGAACCTATGGGGTCATACACCATAGGGATTTCTATCTGATCTAAAGGCTGATTGATGATTGAGAATTGTTTGCCATCACTAGAGGTCAATGTGATTGACCATGTTCTAAGTGTCGACACTTGCAAGTGTTGACACTAGGCTGTGATGAGCAAAAATTCTGGAAATATTTCTAGGAAGGTTTTGACTTTGAATTTTGAGTTTGAATTTCAAAACTTGGCTAGTTTTGGCTCCAAGCTTTCATGGAATGATGGTCATTCTTGCCATTTAAGCTTGGAACCTATTTGGTATAGCCCTCAACCTTTTCTTCCAATCACTTCTCCTTTCTCATTCTTCCTCTCATGGCTGCCTCTATAAATAAGGGTTGTTTTAGGGTTGCCAAGCTGGATGAAATTATTTTCTTGTTGAAGAGTTTTCTTGCTGCTAAGATTCTAAGAGGGAAGAGAAAAGGGGCTTGTGAGGACTAGGATATTGGGTGTGTGAATACCTAGCACTCAAGCTAGGTTTTGGAAAGAGAGATAGTTAAAAAGGGTTCCACCTTTCCTCCTCGTCTTCCGAGAAAAAGTTGATCGACCTAAAGGATCCTAAGGAGCTAGCACTCCGAGGGAGTTGATCAGAGTCGAGCTCAGTGTGAACTACTCATAGAGGCCAGACACATTTGTGGCTTGAGAGCTTTTTCCACAACATCTTTCAAAGGTATAATGGTAAGGTATCTTTATATCTTTGGTTCTTTTCTTGCTTATGATGTTTATTGCATGATACTTTATCATACTAGGTCCTATTGCAGGCAATTTGGTAGATCGTTTTGATCGATCTACCAAGTCTTCTACTAATTTTATTTTAAAATAGTTTTAAAATATCTTTCTGTCATGCATGCTCGCTTGCATTTTTCATCTTCAATGGTATCAGAGCCAGGTTCTTCATAGTATAATAATGTTAACATGCTTTAATATCATAGTTTTCTCTTTCAAAGACTTGGATTGAGTACATCTCCATGGCCGTCCGGTCATAGGAGAGAAGTAGGGTTGCAAGACCCTCTCTTCTCATTTAATGCGGTCTCCTATGGTGTGTAGGGGTGTCGCTTATGATTTGACTCATGAAGAAGAAAGGTAAAGAGAATGTAGATTAAAAGTGTTTTAATTAAATTTGGATTGTTATGATCATAAAACAAATTTAGATGAGATCTAAGAGTTTTGTTTTGATCGGCTTTGATTAAAAGTTTGGAGAAACTTTGGATTTGAAATCATTATTTTTTGCCTTGTGACAGGCCTTGAGTCGACCCTTGAGTCGATTCATGGAGGTTGAAGTGTCGACACTTGACCAAGAAGTATCGACACTTGGGCTCATGAGTCGACACTTTGCCTTGAAGGTGTTGACTCATGAGCACATGCCAGAAAACATGGCATTCTATTTTCTTCCCGTCTTAGGACATGAGTCGACCTAGGTATCGACACCTAGTGTTGACACTTGCCCCTGGTGAGTCGACACTTGACATGAGAATGCTAAAAAATAGTGAATTCAAATTTTAATTCATTATAAAATTATTTTACATTATTAATTAAAATTGTTTCGATTCATTAAGGCTATTGAACTTAATTAAGAATTAAGTTACCTTGAATGTCAAAGAACTCTAGGAATATGATTCAAAGATTTTAAGTCATTTCAATAAGCCTTAAGGGTCTTGGGTTAGCTTCTATTAGGTCCTTAATTAGGTTAGACCTAAGTTTAGATGCATTGGACTAAATAGAGAACTAATCTAATCAAATGTTGAGTTAGGATTTCTTCTTTATAGATCTCTCTAATAGTTAGATTGATTAGTCCATAGATCTAAATGGACCTAATTTGCGGCTTAGTGGTCAACCTGAGTCTTTAGGCTAGTTTAATCGAGTTTGATGAACTAATTGGTGTCCAAGGTAAGTTTGGTAGTTTGATCTTGGTTCTTTGGGGCTACCTCTTACCTGGCCAACTCGATTGGTGTCTAAGGCAAAACGGTTAATGGAGGAACCCAACATGATCTCACTTACCTAGCCAATATGGTCGATTAGAATTGATTGGATAGCTCATTGACTCATATTAACCCATGTCACCCAAGGTTAATCAGTCTTGACTAATTTTAGGTGCTCATGGATTATTTGTTATGTATAACCCTCCTTGCTAATTGATGTGGCCAGTGGGAGGTTGATCCATGTCTTCTCAACTCTTCTTCTGTCACATTAAAATTAAATCCTCTAAATTATTAGGTCCATAAAAGGATGAAGTTATGGGGATAACCAAGTCCTAGCCTTCCATTAAGTGGGATGGTAATGGATCCTATAGTTGGGTGTTCATCAAAAGATCCAAAGATCGGGTGTTCATCTAGCTATTGGAATTGCTATTCCTAATATGATGGCTTAGTGCGACTCTCTTAACGGTGGTCAGGTGGGCCGGCCAAAGTCGAGCTTGACTATTCATTAGTTAAAAGCATTGAATTTTGTTATGTTAATGGTTGGATCTAACTGGGACCTTCAATAGGAGGCCCAAAGGTTGATTGAAGTGCACCTTTGGGCAAAACCTAAATACTAGAGGCTACTTGGAGAAGTAATTGGTTGAAGAACCTACCTTTAGATGCGCATGGATGGGTCGGCCAAAGTTGGGCTCATGTGTTGTCTATTGGACTCTAGTACCCACTAAGGAATTAAAGTAATTCCTCAGATTGGAGGTAGAGGCTACCAGTTTGAATGAAATAGTGGGAGGGGCCTTTAGACTAAAGTCCATGTCTTTAGGTTAACAATTCATATACACTTATAAGTTTTGGTTTTCCTTTCAGATGTCTTCCAACCTGTCACTCCGGTCTCTTCTCAACAACGAGAAGCTCAAGGGCCCCAACTTTAATAGCTGGTATCGAAGGCTTAAGATTGTCCTAAAGTATGAACCTGTATGTGATATTGGATCCTGCACCTAAAACTCCTGCTCCCAATGCTTGGGGTTCGTCAGAGACACTTATCAGAAGTGGTTCTTTGATAGGACCACTGTCTGATGCATTATGTTGGCAGTGATGAATGACGAGTTCAGTCATAAATTCAACGAAGCCTAGCCAGAGGAAATCCTTCAAAGGTTGAAGGAGTCTTTCGGCACACCAGATGACGTTAAGAGATACAGGGTCTCCTGTGCTATCTACAACACGTGGATTAATGATGGGGCCTCAGTCACTGATCATGTATTGTATATGATTGAGATGATTGAGCACCTGGGCAAGCTCGGATGTCCCTTGCATGAACAGTTCGGGAAAGATATGATACTAAATTCCTTGCCCTCTTCCTATTTAGACTTTCTCAATCATTATAGAATGAATAAGCCTGCAGTTAACTACCACGGCCTATTGGGGTTACTGCAGACTTATGAGAAAGACCACCAACTGAACAAAGGAGTGATAAATCTAGTAGGAGGATCTTTGGCAAGGCGTCATCCCTTTAAGAAAGGAAAAAAGAAAAATAAAGGAAAAAAGATGCAGAATGCTTTTGGGCCTAGTCAGGCCAGGAGGGTGAAGGCTGATAAGAGCCAAGCAGAGTGCTTCTTCTATAAGAAGCAGGGTCATTGGAAGAGGAGCTATTTTTTTATATTGCATCCCTTGATCCAAACAGGTCAAAGAAGAGAAAGCAACAAGACGATGCTGGACAAGGTATTTATATGATAACACATTATAGTTTCTCTATCTACGATACTACTAACTAGGCATTAGATATAGGAAGTCCAATTCATATTTGCAATTTTTTGTAGGGACTTCAAGTTAGTAGAAGATTCGAGGATGGCGAGAGATTCTTGAACATGGAAAATGGAAGCCAAGTTCCAGTCTTGGTGTTGGGAGTCCTCAAACTAGTTTTCAAGTCTTGTAAATCATTTTGAATGAGTGTCATTATTGTCCATCTTTCATCTTGAATGTCATTTCTGTAGGCCAATTGGCCATGTATGGTTATGAACTATCAATAAAGAATGACATTTGCAAAATCATTTGGAATAGTTCTGTTATGATGAATGGATATATAAACAATGACATTTATGTATTATCGTGACCTGTTAGTATAGTGTACATATCTGGAAAATGCCATAGGATAGATAATGTCAGTGATGCGTACCTATGGTATTGTAGGCTAGGTCATATTAATAAGAGCAGGATAAATAGGTTGAAAAGTGAGGTTTTCCTCGAGTTTAGTGAAAATGGTTCACTACCAACCTATGAGTCCTGTCTTCTTGGAAAGATGACAAAATCATCTTTTACTAAAAAAGGTGAACGAGCCAAAGAGATTCTAAGTCTAGTACATATTGATGTATGCAGATCCATAAATATTAGTGCCTGAGGTGGGTACAGTTATTTCATTATATTTATAGATGACCTTTCGAGGTATGGTTATGTCTTCTTGATGAGACATAAATCTGAATCATTTGAAATGTTCAAACAATATTGTAATGAAGTAGAAAAATAAACTGGAAGGTATATCAAAACCTTTCGATTAGATTGAGATGATGAATATCTTTCCGATGAGTTTCTAACTTATCTCGAGGAGAATGGGATTCTCTCTCAATGGACACCTCCAAGGACACCTCAGTTAAATGAAGTGTCTGAAAGGAGGAATTGAACCCTATTAGACATGGTTCGATCTATGATGGGCTTTGCTTCTCTACCACTATCCTTTTGGGGATATGCTCTGGAATCAGCCTGTTACCTTTTGAATAGGGCTTCAAGTAAGTCCATTAGCAAAGCCTCATATGAGATGTGGATTGGACGTAAGCCGACACTCTCACAACTTTGGGTCTGGGGTTGCCCGGCTTATATAAAACATTTGAGAATGGATAAACTTGGACCTAGGTCTAACCGGTGCCTATTTATTGGGTATCCAAAAATGTCTAAGGGGTATTACTTCTACTTGACTGAGAAACAAAAGTTGTTCATCAGTCTTAGAGCTATCTTTTTGGAAAAGGAGTTCCTTGG
This sequence comes from Areca catechu, assembly GCA_021397845.1. Lineage (NCBI taxonomy): Eukaryota > Viridiplantae > Streptophyta > Magnoliopsida > Arecales > Arecaceae > Areca > Areca catechu. Next base: position 85,329,980 of record CM038044.1, on the reverse strand, counting down.
TGGAGGAACTATAGTCGCTAAGATTGAACTTAGTGAAGTTCAACAAGTAGAAGAACCGATACACTTAAGAAACAACATAGAATCGGTTGTGATTAGATCACACCCAGAGCCTATACAGGAACCATTAAGGAGATCCGGTAGGGTACCGAGTCAATCAGATAGATACTACAATTTCTTGGTCCGGGATGGTGATCCCATTAAACTCGATAAGAACAATGAGAATTCGATCTCCTATATGGATGCGATGCAGAGGTTCGACTCTAAGAAATGGCTAGGAGCCATGAAATCTAAAATGGAGTCCATGGAAATCAACAATGTATGGACATTGGTTGATCCACCTGAGGGAAAAAAATTCATTGGGTGCAAATGGATTTTCAAAAGGGAAAGGGGTGCAAACAGGCAGGTAGAGACCTATAAGGCTCGTTTGGTTACCAAATGGTATCGTCAATGTTATGGTATTGACTATGATGAGATGTTCTCTCCTGTGGCAATGCTTAAATCCATTCGGATCATGCTTGCTTTAGCGACACACTTTGATTATGAAATCTAGCAAATGGATGTCCGAACAGCTTTCCTGAATGGTGAGCTGGAAGAGGAAGTGTATATGATACAACCTGAAAGGTTCACATCCATAGACGAGTCAAAGGTGTGCAAGCTTCAAAGGTCCATCTATGGACTAAAATAAGCATCACGGAGTTGAAACATATGATTTGATAAGTGTGTCAAGTCATATGGCTTCGTTAGGAATGGAGAAGAACCTTGCATTTACAAATGGGTTAATGATTCCATGATTGTGTTCCTTGTATTATATGTGGATGACATTCTCTTAATCGGGAATGACATCCCAGCATTACAAGGAATAAAGGTCTGGTTATCATCTTAGTTCTCTATAAAGGACTTGGGTGAAGCCTCTTACATATGGGTATGAAGATCTATAAAGATAGATCTAAGAGGCTTCTGGGATTGTCCCAGTCTCTGTACATCGATACTGTGCTGAAGCAGTTTAGCATGGAAAATTTCAAGAAAGGCTATTTCCCGATAGGCACTAGAATTGCTCTCCCCAAAAATGATTGTGCGATAACTCCTAAGGAGAGAGAGCGTTTGAGTAAAATCCCATATGCTTCGATAGTGGGTTCAATCATGTATGCCATGACATGTATTAGACCAGATGTGGCATACTTAGTAGGTGTAGTGAGCATATACCAGTCTTACCCAGGTGAAGCTCATTGGAAAATGGTAAAGACCATCCTTAAGTATTTGCGAAATACTAAGGACCAATGGCTGATTTATGGAGAACCTGACTTGAAACTTGTAGGGTATACTAACTCCAGTTTCCAGTCAGATAAGGATGACATCAAGAGTGTGTTAGGATTTATCTTTATCCTAAATGGAGGAGCGATATGCTAGAAAAGTTCAAAGCAGCCTACTTGGTGGACTCAGCAAGCGAAGCAGAATACACTGCAACATCAGATACAGCGAAGGAAGCTGTGTGGTTGTGAAAGTTCCTTGGCGAGCTGAGATTGGCACCTTCCCTTGATGGTCCTATTCCGATGTATTATGATAGCACTAGAGCCATTGCTCAAGCCAAAAAGCTGAAGTCTCATCACTGCATAAAATACATTCTGCGGCACTATCACCTTGTGCGAGAGATTATGGAACGAGGTGACATTGATCTTCAGAAGATCGATAAAAAGGAGAACCTGGCTAACCCCTTCACTAATGCTACGGAGTTCAAGAGTTTGATAGTTATAAATGGAAAATGGAAATAAGATTCTGTACCGATTGGCTTTAATCTAGTGGGAGTTGATGGAAATTATGTCCCAAAGCCAATCGTCTAGGCTATAGATGATTGTGATATTTTGTAATTATATATAAATTTTTAATGAATAAAAGTTATTCTTTTGGCTGTTCATCATATATGCATTTTTTTGAAAAGAACTCATGTGTGATGGAGTCCTTAGAACTACATTATATTTGATTTAGAAAGGATATATCGAGTAGTTCTTAAACTGGTTTACAACCAAATGATACATTATTATAGGACAGCGATGCATCAAGTGTAGGTTATTGTATGTCATATTTGTTGGTTATGCTCTTAACCAAGGAGTGTAGAGATATTGATGTGACATACAGGTGAAATGTATGACATCTCACTAAACGTGACCATCTGCAGAGCTCCCTTCTACCAAAGGATTGCTCACAAAGGGATATCGGTGTATATGTTCCTTAGACCTGAGGTCACTATGGTTGCTTGCAAGCAACTCATTATATTTTGGTGCCGGACTACTTGGATTTCTAATCCAATGATAAAAGGTTTCTGGGTAAAGTCAAGTACTTGTGGAGTGGTGGTGGATCAATATGGAATTGACCCCTCCAAATAGTTTGGAGTGAATGACTCACTGTATCTCAATTTAGCAAAACCTTGGCCAGGGTAGCTCTTGTGAGGAGTCATAGAACTTGTAAGGTTGAGACACGATCTGGATGAACTAAATTAGGGTTGGCAATCAAACCCAAGGTCATGTTGAGCCTTATGAGGTCAAAGGGATGAATTATGCGATAACCATATGCCAGATGTTCTAGAAAATTGCTCTATAATCTTTGACCTATCCAGACATCGGGTATCATTATTAGATAAGGACTTTGACTAGTATTGGAAGTGATCCAGTGCTATCGGCTTAGTGTTCGAACTTATAGGGTTATACACCATATGGATTTCTATCTGATCTAAAGGCTGATCGATGATTGAGAATCGTTTGCCATCACTGGAGGTCAATGTGATTGACCATGTTCCAAGTGTCGACACTTCCAAGTGTCGACACTCGACAGCTAGAAGTGTGAACACTTACAAGTGTCGACATTTGGCTTGTTGAGTAGAAATTCTGGGAAGATTTCTGGGAAGGTTTTGACTTTAAATTTTGAATTTAAATTTCAAAATCTAGCTAGTTTTGACTCCAAGCTTTTATGTGTTAGGGTTTTGGTGATCAGGGCGGAAGCATGGATTTCAAAATTTATTATGAAACCACTACCAAACCTTTAACCCAAGACCTCCTTACTTTGAATTAAAACATACAAACATGCATATATAATATAAACTAGAGTTTAGGCACCAACCTGAACCGCTAGTATCCAATCCGATGAAGAAAACCCTGATTCAGCCTTCTTCTCCACCAAGCACCCAAACGTTCGCCCTCCAACGATGATCCACATGAAACTCGGACCAAGGAAGAACTCCTTCAAGTTGCTTGGAGAAGTGGAACTCTTTCGATAGCCTTTGGTCTATTGACCACTGTAGGACACCTTGTCCTACTGTAGGGCACTAAAGACACTCTCCTAAACCACTCTTGATTTTAGGACAACCCTCCTCTAGGATCCCTTAGGCTTATATCCTAAAACAAAGCCTTGTCCTAGTAGAAAAGACCTTGTCTTAACAAGACAAGTCTTGTCTTAAAGAAAGGAGGGAGAGAGAGACACTCAGAATAGTACTTCGGTGGAATTCTTCATTATCAGACTCATTTCACCACCCCCTATTTATAGATACAAGAGGGACGTGTGATATGTCCTCCCATCAACTTATCAGATATGATTTTTCAAGACCGAAAAGAAGTTATCTGGCATGAAAAATCATATCTAATAAGCCCATTCATGCATCGAAGGCCTTATTCACATTCCTTCTTTTTATCTAGACGAATTCTCACTTGCCACATATCAATTACCGGTCCCTAGAAAGCCAAGAGGCACCTCTTCAATCTCCAAACATCAAAGATTATGAAGATTCCTGATAGCAGAAGGACTCTCCATCAGAACCGTGCGACACATGAAGAGTTGCGACTCTTCATGCACCGCGCGCGCCATCCTTCTTCCACACAAATCTCAAAGAATGTTGACCAGTAAAAATATAGGCAATATGGGTATCATTGGAAACAGTATAAAATTTCCTTTTTGACCTTATAAATTATATTCAAATCAGAGATCTATAGCTCATTCTGTGCCCTTTTGAAGTTAAGGTATCATTTAGGTACCAAGAGTCTCATGCCATTGGGACTCTTCATGTATGGTACCTAAAATGCCCTTAAATCCAAATTAAAATTAGATTTAGCTCTAATTAGGCTAGCCCCACTTAGGACTCAACCTAATTTAGGTTTTCCATAATTAGGTTAGCCCAATTAGCAAGCAACCGGACCTAATCCAATTGGGTTAGGAATTTGGTTAGCCTACATATGCTAGTATGTAATCCGACTAACCAATTAGGATCCTATGACCCTAATTAAATCATGAATGGCTTCCTTGGACAAGTCTCTATTGTGTGTGACCCATTGGGTTCCACATCTAGCCAGCAGTTGGTTTAGGTTTGAGCTGATTCGATCCAATCGAACCCGATTGACCTAATTAGGTCAAATTGGCTCACCTAATTGTCCAATTCGAATAACACATCGAATTGACTCATGAAACCAAATCAATTGGTTCATGAAGACCTACAACACAAGATTGACATCTAGCAACGTGTCATGCCTACCCGAAAGATGAGGAATTTTGGTGGATTTACCAAAATATCCTTCAGTGGTGAGTTACCGGGTAATTCAGTTTTTGATATACTTGTACCCTGAATATGACTATGGATATGGATACTCGTCAAATCCAATTTCATATTCATTCCTCGCTCAATCTGATAATGATGATTCATTAATGAACCATTAGAAACTATTTCCAATGTTCATACTTTGATGAAAGATTTCTCGAATCTTCATTTGATTGAAATCATCTAGATGCGCTTCCCTTTTACTAGGGTTGATCGATTCCTTTTTGACCTACTCACAACCTCCATATGCAATCCACCATACCCAGTATCACCCCATGCATGACTCAGTATCATGATTGAGTGTGAACCAAAGTATGGATTCATGCATACAAGGTACCATGGCAGTCTCAGGTCAAAGGACCACATGCACTACTCCCACTATGAGAACTATCTATTGACAAACAGATAAGGTTCCATTAGATGTTCTCAAGCTGGATCCATTCAGTGAACTCATTCTCTAATGAGCACCCACATCCTAGTATTAGTGTCAAACACAAGTGACTGTGAGATCAGTCACCCTCTTTACCAAGCATATATAGGATGTGCTAGTCTTATCGGAAACATGATCCCCTACTCAATATCCCGTCGACCAGGAATATTCTAGATTAGGGTTTTAAGGCTTTAGGTCTCACTGGTATGATCTCATCATAACCCTAGAACCATAGCCCTAATCTATGAGGTTCATTATATCTTAATAAAATTAATAAGACACAGCGTATGATGAAAATAAAATGCTTTATTAATTGATAATGTCAATACACTGGTTTGGGATACAAAAAAAAATCCAATCGAAATACAACATTTCGATTGGCCTTTAGGGCATAATCCTTTCATTATGGAATGATGGTCATTCTTGCCATATAAGCTTGGAACCTATTTGGTATAGCCCTCAACCTTCTCCCCCAATCACTCCTCCTTCCTCATTCTCCCTCTCATGGCTCCTCAATAAATAAGGGTTGTTTTAGGGCTGCCAAGCTGGATTAAACCGTTTTTCTATTGAAGAGTTTTCTTGCTGCTGAGATTTTGATAGGGAAGAGAAAAGGGGCTTATGAGGACTAGGGTATTGGGTGTGTGAATACCTAGCACTCAAGCTAGGTCTTGGGAAGAGAGCTAGTTAGGAAGGGTACCACCTCTCCTCCTCGTCTTTCGAGAAGAAGTAGATCGGCCTAAAGGATCCTAAGGAGCTAGCAGTCCGAGAGAGTTGATCAGAGTCGAGCCCCGGTGTGAACTACCCGTAGATGCCAGACACGTGTGTGGCTCGAGGGCTTTTTCCACAACATCCTTCAAAGGTATAACGGTAAGGTATCTTTATATATTTGGTTCTTTTCCTGCTTATGATGTTTATTGCATGCTACATTATCATACTAGGTCCTATTACAGGTAGTTTGGTAGATCATTTTGATCGATCTACCAAGTCTTCCGTTGATTTTATTTTAAAATAGTTTTAAAATATCTTTCTGCCATGCATGCTCGCCTGCATTTTTCACCTTCGGCTAGGTCATATTAACAAGAATAGGATAACATGTTATTTAAAGAGGGAATCCTCGAGCTCAATGATTTTGAATCATTTTCAACCTGTGAATCCCGTCTTCTTGGAAAGATGACTAGTCATCTTTTACTGAAAAGGGTGAAAGAGCCTCTAAGGTTCTGAGTTTAATAAATACTGATGTATGTGGACCCATGAACATGTTAGTTAGAGACAGATATTACTACTTCATCACTTTTATTGATGACCTATCAAGGTATTGGTACGTCTAATTGATGAGACATAAGTCAGAGTCATTTGAGATGTTCAAATGATTTCATAATAAAATGGAGAAATAAACTAGTAAGTATATTAAAGTCCTTCGATTTGGTCAAGGAGATGAATATCTTATCAATGAATTTATGCCATATTTGGAAGAGAATAGGATTTTCTCATAATGGACTCCTCCCGAGATACCTCAACATAATGGAGTGTCTGAAAGGAAGAATTGAATCCTGTTAGACATGGTTCGATCCATGATAGGATTTGCGAGTCTGCCTATCTTCTTTGGAGATATGCATTAGAGTCGGCTTGTTATATTCTAGATAGAACTCCTAGCAAGTCTATAAACAAAACTCCATATGAAATATAGATAGGGTATAAACTGATACTCTCACACCTTAGGGTCTAGGATGTCCAGCTTATGTCAAACATTTAAAAATAGACAAGCTTGGGCCTATGTCAATAGGTGTATCTTTATAGGGTACCCAAAAAAAACTAAGGATTATTTCTTCTAACATACTAATGAGTACAAAGTGTTTATTAGTAATAAGGCAATCTTTTGAAAAGAGAGTTCCTCGAGGAAGGAACTAATGCCTCTAAGATTAAACTTGAAAATGTTTGATAGATAGAAAAATTGACACAATTAACTAAACCAACTCAATTGGATCCGAAGCCTATTATGGAGGCAACCTTAAGGAGATCTAGTAGGGTACTACATCAACTGAATAGATGTTATGATTTCTTGGTCCAGGATGGTGATCCTATTGAACTTGATGAAAATAATGAGGATTCGATCACCTACTGGATGTGATATAGAGTTTCAATTCTAAGAAATGGCTAGAAGCCATGAATCCAAAATAGAGTCTATGAAAATCAATGATGTATAGACACTCATTGACCCACCTAAAGTGATAAAACCCATAGGGTGTAAGTGGATTTTCAAAAGAAAAAAGGTTACAGATGAAAAGGGGGAGATCAACAAAGCTCATCTGGTTGCCAAAGGAGATATCAATATTATGGTATTGATTATGATGAGATGTTTTTGCTTATGGTAATGTTCAAATCCATTCAGATCATGTTTGTGGTCGTGACATATCTTGATTATGAAATCTGGCAAATGGATGTGAAAACAATTTTCTTAAATAAAGAGCTAGAAGAAGAGGTGTATATGATATAGCCTGAAGGGTTCACATCTATAGATGAAACGAAGGTGTGCAAACTTTAGAGATCCATTTATGGATTGAAGCAGGCATCTTGGAATTAAAATATGTATTTTAATAAGGTGATCAAAATGTATGGCTTCATTAAGAATGAAAAAGAGCCTTATATATATAAATAGGCTAATGGTTCAGTTAAGTATTTCTTGTTTTATATGTAGATGACATTCTCTTAATCAAGAATGATATTCTTGCATTACAAGGAATAAAAGTATGGTTGTCTTCTCGATTCTCTATGAAGGACTTGGAAAATGCATCCTACATCCTTGGGATGAAGATCTATATGAATAGATCTAAAATGTTACTAGGGTTGACCCAGTCCATGTATATTGAGATCGTGTTGAAGCAGTTCATCATAATGAATTCCAAGAAAGGCTATCATCCAATAGGCCAAGGAATTAATCTCTAAAAAAGAGGATTGTTTGACAAGTCCTTAAGAGAGATAGCATGTGAGTAGGATTCCATATGTCTCAGTAGTGGGATCTGATAATATATACTATGACATGTACGAGACCAGATGTGGCATACTCAATAGAATTAGTGAGTAGATACTAATTTGATCTAGGTGAGAACCATTGGAAAGTCATAAAAACCATTCTTAAGTATTTAAAAAATACTTAGGACTAGTGGCTCATTTATGAAGATTCTAACTTGAAACTAGTCGGTTATACTAACTCAAGTTTTCAGTCAGACATGGATGATAAGTGTGTTGGATTATGTTTGTACCCTAAATGGAGGAGCTATCTACTAGAAAAGTTCTAAGGAGCTATCTACTAGAAAAGTTCTAAGGAGCACACTATGGCCGATTCTGTATGCAAGGTAGAGTATATTACAGTATCTGATGCTGCAAAGGAAGATGTTTTGCTATAGAAGTTCATCACCAAGCTTAGAGTGGCACTCTCCAGTGATAGCCTAGTTTTTATATATTATGATAGAACTAAGGCTATAGCTCAAGTGAAAGAATTTGACAATGACCTTCAGAAGATCAATAGAAAGGAGAACTTGGCTAACACATTTACTAAAGCCCTCGAAATCAAAGAGTTCAATGATCACAAGTGAAAGATGGGTATTCGATACTATTCTGATTGGCTCTAGTCCAATGGGAGTTATTAGAAAATGTGCCCCATAGCCAATCATCTAGATTGTAGATGGTTGAGCTTTTTATAATTTATACATAAATCATTAACGAAATAAAAGTTATTTTTAATAGTTCATCTCTTTTTACATCTTTCTTTGGATTTTTTTGAGATAAACTTCTTAGAACTACTTCAATTTAATAAAGAAGGATTTATTGAGTAGTTCTTAAACATGTTCATGACCAAACAATGCATTGTTACCTAGGATGACAATGCTTATCGAGCATAAATCATTGTATGCCATATGGGTTGATTATTCTCATAACCAAAGAGTGTGGAGATACTGGTATAGCATGTAGGTAAGTGTAGGTGTACATTACACCAAATCTGACCAACTTTGTTGAATATATGGGTATAAGTATCTCACAGAATGATATGGGTATAAGTATCCCTTCGACTTGAGATTACCATGGTAACTTGCAAGCAACTCATTATACTTAGGTATCAGGCTACCTGGATTTCTAATTTAGTGATGGAAGGTTACTGGATGTAGTCAAGTACTTACTAAGTTAGTGATGAGTCAAAGATGGGATTGACCACTCCAAGATGTTGGAGAAAATGCTTTACTGTGTTTCTATTTAGCAAAACCATAGCTAGGGCAATCCTTGTAAAGAGTCATAAAATTTAGTGGATTGAGATATATTTGGATTCATTATCTAGAGTTGGCAGTTAACTTTAAAATTATTCTGAGCATTAGGGTCAAAAGAATGAATTATATGGAATGCTTGGATTCTTAAATATTGCTTTGCAAATATTTGACCTATCCGGATGTCGGGCACCATTGCTAGATGGTCATATCGATTAGTTCAAAAATTGGTTCTTAGACTACAGCTTAGTGTTCGAATATATGAGGTCACACACATAAGAAATTTCTAACTGTTCATGTTGGCTAATTAATAATTAAGAATCATTTAGTAGCAAAATTATAAATATGATGAATAATTAACCTTACATAAATATTATAAATTAAAAATAATTAATTATTAATTAACTATAAGAGGATTAATTAGTAATTTGATTACTAATTGGCATAATATAATTGAGCAAAGAGGTTTAGGTCATGTTTAATTAAATTTGGTTAATTGGATTTCATCCGATTAGATTATTCAATGATGTAATTGTTAAGGATTTCTAATTACGATTTGATTCATACTTGAGCTTAGTTAATTTTAGATAATTAGAATATAATTATAGCTAATTAGGATGTAATTGGATTGAGTCCAATTTGGTTAAATTAGTTATAACCAAATTAGTTTTGTTTCTAATTAATTTTGGTCAAAACTTGGTTAAATCCTAACCTAGTCTAACTTATTTTCTTTCCTAAAAATCCTCCATGCCTTCCTAGATTTTTTTTGAATTATCCATAAAAAAATTAATTTTTTCTATCCTCCCTTTTCTTATTTATATTAGGTTGGTTTGAATTAAATTTAAATTTATTTAAATTTAATTGAAGGAGTTTTATTAGGAATAGAATACCTAGTCCTATTCAAACAGCATCACCTTATCCTTATCTAATCCCTCCTCTAATCAATGAAATTTCACTTCAAATTTTTATTATATATACAATATTAAGAGACCAATTATCATATAAAATCTAAAGTAAAATTACTGATAATATAAGAGAAAAAGGGGATGTAAATTCTAGTCGGGCATGAGAGGTTCTTTTGGGAGCAAGGGTTAAAGGGAGAGAGAAAATAAGAGAAAAATAATAGAAAAGGGTTTCTTATTTTATGTTTTCTTCTTCCTTGATCTAGACCTCTTTATCCTCTTCTTGGGTTTTTGTAAGGCTCAAGAAAATCTAAGAAATAAATTATTTTCAGCCTTTTAGTGACCTTCATGTGGATCTAGTAATCCGAGAAGGTTGATCATGTCGGGGCTTCATGTGGACGATTTCTAGAGGCTGGACATCTTATGTAGCTATAAAGTGACATGGAGAGCCCTTACCATATGCCATCAATAGCAGCGATCGTCAACCCATGATTAGGTATGAAACTAGATTTCATATTATTTGTCAATTAGATCTATAACATGCATCAGGTGATCGATGCATGTTAATTTTATTTTCTATACTGCATATCATTTTACGATCTTACTTAAGATTTATTAGAATTATTTTAAATATTTTTTATTTAAAATAATTTAAAAATAGATTCACTTTTACTATAAATTTTAAAAAAATTATGCATGAAACCCTCGGTGATTTCCAACTATCGAATCAACAAGCAACCTTATTCAAAATAAAATTGACCAAATTAGCCAGGTAAGTAAGATCGATGGGAGGGTTCTGCCTTTTTCCTCTTTCCTTAGACACCAATGAAGTTGTCTAGGTAAGAGTTGGCTCCAATTACAAACCATGATCGAAACTTACCTTAGACACTAATTGGTTTATTTGTTTCAAATTTGCTAGCTTAAATGATTCATGTTCGACCATTGAGCCAAATCAGGTCTTTGGTTAATCGATTGATGTTAATCAAAATGGCTAGCTCATACCATTAACATAGTCTTAAGCACTCTTGACCTAATCCTAATCAACTCTTGAATTGGTTTGATCAAGAGTTCAATCAATTGGTTTGACCTAATCGAAAGCTAAATGCAATCCAATTGCATGACCTAATCGATTCAGTACTTGCCCATTCCCTCATATTTTATGCTTTGGGTTAAGATCTAAGATTCCTAATTTCAAATCTATTAACCTTAATTTTAGATCTCAAATTATTGATTTAAGTTTTGAAAACTATCTTCAAAATAGGTCAATCTTGTGTTAGGATAATCTTTGCACTATAAGGGATTAACCTTATAGTAGGACAACCCTATGTTAGCACAAGACTAAACCTAACCAATTTTAATTTTAAACCTTTAATTAGGTGTGTTATGAACATGAGGGTTTAGTCTAAATGTCAAAACTAATTTCAAATCTAAACATGAAGTATAATCAACTCATGATATACCTAAAGACATGAAATTTTTAGATCTTGAAATTTCAGTATTTATGAATTCAAAAAATCATAACATTAAATATAAAAATAGTTTTTATAATTAATTTTCTAATCATAAAACTTGACATCATGATCTAGATTTTAGATCTAAAAAACAAATTCTTAAATTTGAAATTTAGATCAAATTGACTAAAATTTTAAATAAACTGTAGAAATTTTAAATCTGAAATTTTAGTTCTCAACCAAAATTTCATATCTGATTTTTCATATCTTAAATTTCAAATTTTTAAAATCTTATTTTAGATCTAAAATACCATTCCAAATCTGATTTCTTAATTAAAAAATCAGAATTTTAGATTTGATTTTTGAATCTAACATATTCATGAATAGTGGCTTTGATACCACTTGAAGGAATCATCACACGATCCCAAGATAGCATGCGTGGGTTCAAAAAATTTTAATTAACTAACATTGCAATAGAATATAAAACCTAATCTAGCATACAAAATAGAATTCTCATGGACATTTTAGATCTAAAAGTAAATCAAGAAGAAGTAGATTAGATCTACTTACCTACTGCACTACTCTATCTTCATCGTCGGATCATATCTGACGAATGTCTCGGGTTTCGCTGGAGCTACACACATGCCTAGCCTCTAATGGTATCCACATGGAGATGCCTGATCAAAGTGTCGAGGCTACCAAAATGCTAGCACCTTGCAAGCCTCACTTTGATGATGGACCTAGCCTCTTCTTCATGAAGAAGAAGCACTAGAATCATCCTATACAAACTCTTTGCACTGAATCAAGGAAGAAACCATAGGGAACTCCTAAGAAGAAAAACTTCTTTTTCTTCCTTCCTTTTTTTTCTCTTTTTTTGGTTATTGGACATGTGGAATCATGGGAGAAAAGAGGGGGTGATAGAAGGATGTAGCAGCAAGAAAGAAAAATGAGATCTCATCTTGCGTTAAACTCTTCCCACTTTTTGTCACCCAAAATAGTTTCTCATCCCAAAAGGACTTCATGCCAACTCTAATACCAAGAGTCTAGCCCCATCTACTTTAGATAAGATCCTTATCCTGTCACAAGTGAATGGAGTTCAAATAGAAGTGGCAACTAGGAAAGGCTAGTGCCAAAAAAATTGGCGTGAAAATAGTTGGCACTCCGTTCTTCCTATTAAGTTTGTGTTGCACAAAAATCAAATTCCATGCCCACCAAAAATTTAGAAAAAAATCATATTCAATTAGGATTTTGAATCTAATTCAAGCCAAAACAAATTTGACTCTTATCCAAAGAGAGAGAAACCCAGAGGGGTGCCAACTATTGGTTCATACACTCCTTTAATTTTGTGCACAAGAAAAGTGGGGTGCTACGTTAGCCCCCCCTCTTCTCAGTTCCATGCCAAATTGGTATGAGAGGTGAGAGAATCCTAAGAGACTAGGTCCTTGGCTTCTTGGTCTGACTAGACTTCAATTCGGGTCAATTTCAAATCCATTTCAAACTTGAATCAAAAGGCTATCAACCCTAATCCAATTAGGATTGTAATTTAAGTTGAATTATTAAACTCAATTGCATTGTAACTCTTGCAATTATATTCCTTGTGCAAACATTTAGTAGGTGTTAAAATTAGTAGGTGCCAAAATTAATAGGTACTAAAATTAATAGCTACTAAATTTATAATCCTTATAAATTTAGCAATTTTTAAATATGTAACTTGATATATATATTAATCCAACCGTGTGATCAGGTCAAGCTCCTATTGTATGTGACCTCTCAAATTCTATTTTATCTAGTAATGAGGCATACCTTGATTTTCATTATAGTATCAATAAACTCTTTTGATGGACTAGAATAATTTCAGCTCACCCCATCAAGGATCGTTTGATCTAAAATGATTCTAATGAGTTCTCACAATCCATTAGTGATGCCTAAAAGTATATAGTGGTAACTCAACAAAATAGAAGGATGAACCCCTGGTGTAGTTACCATGTGATTAAGTTCTTCTATCGAGAGTTTTGACAAGATGTAGGTCATGAAAACTTGCCAAACCCTAAGCATCTGTCATATGCAATATTTAGTTAGTCTAAGTTCAATATCAAACTCATGGAAACTCTTTTCTATCATTCACCTACCATGGCCATAGATTTTTGGACTTAGCTTCTTAAATTACATGTATCTAAACTATTAAGGTTGATAGATCTCCTTTAAGTGCACTCTCACTCCTACAGTGAATCTACTACAACCAACGAGCACTGTAAGGACTCAAATGGCTAGGACCAATATTTTATATTGTTAAACTATAGCAACCCTACTATGAGTAGCAGAGGCACCATAGGTCAAAAAAGTACTTACATAATACAGCTTCCAGAAAGTCACTGATGAGTGAGTAGACATCCATATGACTTCTCATGATGGTCATACTCAGTTTTGTTATTCTCCAATAACCACTTGTACTCTAGCTCCAGTGTCCCCATATTGTAGACTCGAGACTCATCTATCCAAGGAAAAGTGATCCATGTACCAATCTAACTGGATCGATTAGCATCCCCATGATGATCCTATGATAGGGAATATTTAGCTTAATCTATTATGACACATATCCCAATTTCTCAACTCTTGAGAATATGTATCATTATTCATTAATTCCTTGGATGATACATGGACACCACATGTTTGGTAAAATAGCCTAATTTCAAATATTAAATATAATTTTATGCCCTAGAAATCAATTATGTATTGGCCACGTAGAAATCAATTATGTATTGGCCATATTAGCTTCTAGGACATACTTTAACAGCATCCCACCAAGTCGCGTGCGTTCATTACATTTAATATGGCACGCACATTAATTCGGGATAATGATTGTGGTTCATGACTTGAAGCGATGATAGTTCGCATGAGGCAATGTGCCTACTAGGGTATGGTTGCATGTCCTTCAGCAAACCATCATCAATTATGGTGGTGCTTCGGTTACTATCATGGGTTGGAGGCTTTAAATAGAGAAGAAGAGGGATGCTATTCTTTTGTTTCGTCATCTATTGTTGCCATCCTGGTGGGTTCTCCCTTCCTTTTTCCTTCTTCCTTTGCCTCTCAATTTTGTGTCTTGATTTACAAAGCATTTCTTGGAGCTCTATGATGAGTCAATGGCAGTTGATGATACTCCTAAGGGGATCGAGTCTATCCTGGGTAAGGATAAATTGATAAAAATTCAGGAGGACTATGCTTTCCTAGTATCGTTAGGCTTGCGATGCCAAGACTTTCTAAAAGGATGATCATGGGTCAGTGACCCGTGTGGCACTGCACAAGGATGTGCTCAAGGCCAGTTTGAGATTTCCAATTCTTGTCAATGTTACCGATCTACTTAGGTGGTACTACGTGGCCCCTACATAGCTTATTCCTAATGCCTGGTCGATGATCATAGGGTTCTTCTTCCATATGGCGAACTGTGGTGAGGTGCCTCGCACATGAGTCTTCAGGCATTTCTTCCAACTAAAGCATAGCTCATATGGCTAGTGGTACACCTCATAGCAAAAGGGGTACTAGTTCCCAAAGGGCTCACCCAAGATATACCACTAGAAGGAGCAGTTTTTCTTTGTCTCCTCCATGGTGGCTTGGCCATTTTTGACTACTTGGGGATTGCTGGACAAGGTGAGGATGCAGGATTATCTAGAACCATTGCTTTTGGAGAGGGTGGTGGTGTAGAGGCTAAAGGTGATTGTTGTTTCTCTCCTTGATGATCTTCTATGGAAGGAGCACTTGGCGGTGCTATGCCATGGGGATCTGCTTGCTATTGTTAAGTGCTCCAAACTTCTTCGAGTCGCTTCACTTTTTTAAGGGTGATGATTTGTCTCATGGTAGGCTTCTCTCTTCAAAGAGCAAAGATAGCAGTTTAGGAGCTCACTGCTCATATGGAAGATAGGAAAAGGAAGCAGGTCCTGAATGAGCTGGAAGAGCTACTGAAGGCCGAGAAGTAGCGATGGTGCCAAGAGGAGCCTTCCTCCCAGATCATTAGTGTTCTTGCTGGTGGGCCACAAGAATGACTGTAGAGAATGTTGTGACCAACAAGGCTACAAGGAGGGCTGAGGACATTTTGGTAATTCCTTGTGAGGCTATAGGGACTGTCAATGAGGTAGCCAATATGGTGGAGATAAGCCGTGGAGATGGTTGCCTCACCATCCTCAAAGAAGAGTAGGGCTTCGAGGAGGCATCACTCGAAGCTGGTGAAGGAGAGGCAATGAGCAACATCTAGTCCCACGATCCTACATGGGAGAACCAGTTTCTTGCTATTAGAGAATTTCATACCTTTTGACTTTAGGGATGAACTTCTCTAGAAGGACATTATGGAGAGCATTGAGCAGCTCATTTGTGTCATGTCGATCATGAGATCGCTGATCCTAAGTTTTCTTCCTCTAGTGGGTTTTACTTATAGCCAGACCAATGGTTCTTTTTGCAGACCACCTTTGTAGTGTGGGGACAACTCTAGCACTTAGGAGGTTGGGGAATGACCAAGAGCAGGCCCATCGATGTATCATAGTATTAAAGATCAAACGGGATGATGCTGTGAAGTAGTTAAGCAACGCCTCTAAGTAGTTAACCCCCGAAAAGAACTATAGCAAGAGGATCACAGGTGACCTAGTTATGGAGCAAATCCAAGTTGGCAATCTCTAGTCTAAAGTCATTAGGCTAAAGAAAGATGTCTTGGTGGAAGGATGAATATGCTTAGCTTAGCAAAGAATTGGTCAGGACTGGTGACCTAAAGATATCGCTCACCCAGGATAAGGGGGAGGAGACTAGGTCGAAGTTGCCTATTGATGCAGAAGGCGAGGAGGGTAAATTGAAAGAGGAGGTGATTAGGCTGTAGGGATCGCTTACTAAGATTGAGGATGAGGTAGCCAGGCTAAGGGTGGAGTGAAAGAAAAGTGCCCTAAAAGCCAATCTTTATAAGGGCATTTTTGTAATCTTCTAACTCCTGTATGACATTATTATTTAAATAAAGGCATTTTGTTTCATCATACTGTTGTGTCTTATTTAAAGATTATGATGAATCCCATTGGTTAGGGCAAAGGAATTAGGATTATGATCGAGATCATAATGGTGAGACCTAAGTTCCTAGAAACCCCAATCTAAAATGTTCCTAGTCGTTGGATCATCAATTCAGGGATCGATGCTTTCGGAAAGACTAGCTTATCCTATGTATGCTCGATGGAGAGGGTGGTTGGTCTCACAGCCACTTGTGTGGAGACACTAATACAAAGATAAGGGTGCTCATTAGGGTATGAGTTTACTGAACTGATCTGCACTGAGAACATCTTATGAAAGTCTTACTACTTGTCAAGAGATAGTTCTCATAGTGGGAGTTGTGCAAGTGATCTTTAGACCTGAGGTCACCATGGCTCTTTATGCACATAAATCCATATTTTGGTTCATACTCATTCATGACATTGAATCATGTACAGAGTGTCTCGATATGGTGGAAGGTATATGAAGGATGTGAGTGGACCAACAAGGAATCGATCATTCCTAGTAAGAGAAATTGTTATCCCAAGTAATCTCTTCGATTGATGACTCAGGGAGTCTTTGATCAAAGCAAGATGAGATTAAAAGTGGTTTCTAATCAGTCATTAGCAGAGTCTTCATTATCGATAGAGATTCAAAATGACTAAGTTGTAGGGTTTGACATTTATCTATGGCCATCACTTAATCAGGATAAAGGGAGATCGAAAAATTGAATTGCACAGTAACTTTCCATTGAAGGATATTTTGGTACTTTTCATCAAATTCCTCATCTTCTACGTAGGCATAACATATCGCTAGACATCAATCATGTCTTGTGGGTTTTCTGAATCAATTGGATTGAATTCATGAGTCAATTCGAAAGCTAGTTCGAATTGGCAACTTAGGTTAGCCCAATTTGAACTAATTAGGTCAATCGGGTTTGATTGGATCGAATCAGCTCGAACCTAGATCTACTGCTAGCTAGATATGGAACCCAAAGGGTCACACACATTAGGAAATTCACCTAGGAAGTCAATTGATATTTAATTAGGGTCATAGGATCCTAATTGGTTAGCTAGATTGTACACTAGCATGTGTAGGCTGACCTAATCTCCTAACCCAATTGAATTGGATCTAAAAGGTTGCTAAATAGACTAACCAATTTGTGAGAGATCCAAATTGGGTTGTTTCCTAAGTGAGATAAATTTATCAGATTTTATCTGATATTTTTTTGATATATTATGCTACATATATCAAGAGTCCAAATAGCATGGGACTCTTGGCACCAAAATGGGAGCTCGGCAAATAAAGGTATGCAGAAGGACCAAGAGTCCTTTTGCCTGATAATCACTGATATAGTGATAAAGCACTTTAAGTTCTCTTTCATTTGACACCCATTTTGCATAGCCTTTGACTAGGTCAAACATGTGAATGGCATGAAGAAAGGTGGCGCGCAAAGTGAAGAGTCGCGACTCTTCAATGTTGGCATGCAGAACTTTGGCGCACAAAAGGACAAGAGTCCTTTTGCCTGTCAGATGCTATAGCCAGATAATGTCCAAGGGACTTTATCCTCATCTCCATGCCCTCTTATGTGGGTTTTGACCAGTCAACATATGTGAACTTCGGTGAGATGGTGATTGGTGCAAATGAAGAGTTGTGACTCTTCATTCGGTGCAAAATCATAAGCAGAGTCCTTTTGCTTTAAGCCAATCACATATCATCAGTATTTTCCTATGAAAAGTCATGTCCCTTGACCCTCTTAAGACTGATATTTGACATGTGTTAAAAGGATAAGTTGGAGGATAAAAATTAAGGGACTGATATATGGCAGTTGGCATAGAAGAGTCATGGCTTTTCACTTATAAGACTCCTTCTCATTGAAGGGTCTTATATGATCTGTTGAATGACAGATCAAAGGGTTGATGAAGAGCCTTATCTGGTGCCTCTCCTTCTCTTATAAATAGCCATCGGTGTTTAGGCCAATGGAATCACAAGAATTCTTTCTTTCCTGCATTATTACACTTACACTCTGCCACACTCTCCTTTTGTCCCTTCCTCCCTTGTCTTGTCTTAAGACAAAGTACTTCATTTTAAGACAAAGTTTTTAGGTAGTGAATTAAGAAGTGTAAGTAAAAGTGAAGAGTATTTTGGAAAGGTCTCAGAGTGCTCTACTGGAGGGAAAATGTCTGAGCAAGAAAGGAGGGGCTGCCAAAAGAAGAAGGGCCATCAAAAGAGTCCAAGTGGCTTAAGCAACCTACTAGGGAGAGCTTCCTAGTTTGATTCCTATGTGGATCACCTTTGGAGAGCTTGCATTTGTGAGCCTAGTAGAAAGAAGAAGGAATTAGCATTCCAGGTATTCTTCATAACCCTAATTTAATGAGTTATTGATTGTAGTGAATAAGAGATCTTGGGCTTAGGGTTTTCTAGTTGTAGGGTTTTCAAGAATGAGATTTTTGAAAATCCATTATTCCGCTATGCCAACGAAACCCTAGAAAATCCAATAGTGGTATCAAAGCCCTCTTATTTCATTCAATTAATGGTCATTTGAATTATGGCATGCTATGTGATAATAGTAAAATATGATCATATGTTATGTTATCATATTTTTGATGCATGATTTAGTTTAAAGACATATATATAATATGTTATATCTTAGTAACAGCTTTGGATTGGGTTAGTCACTATGGTCGTCTGGTTATAGAAGCAAAGTAGGGTTTAAAGGCCATCTCTTTCCATTCAATGGGGTCTTCTATGGCGTGTAGGGGTGCCGCTGTGGCCATATCCCATGACCAAGTGATGTGAACAGATATTTGAAATAATCATGTTATGTTATGCATATTAGGGCTAATATGCTTGGTTGCAAGTTTTTATTATCATGTTGTCATGATTAGATAGGATGTGTTTTGAGACCACTAAAAGCCCTCATAATCAAAATATTTAGTCATAGTGCAAGTTAGTCAAGAGGCAATTTCATTTAGGGTTACATGATTAGTCAATTGGTGTCTAGGCAAGTGGTTATGGGAAGGTAAAGGGAATGAGATTTTTAATTGGTTCTGTTGTCTAACCTGGCCAATTATTTTGGTGTCTAAGGAAAGCAACGGGGGGATTCCCTCATCTCTTCCACTTACCTGGCCAATTTGGCTATATCTGGACCTTATATTGAACATGCCAAAATTGACTTAACACACTATAGTTTGCCTTCCTTCATGCTAAGTATAGTTCCTATTAGCAACTATAGTAGGTTTGTTATGTAACACAAGGCCTGCGCTAGTATTAAATATGAATTGTCTTAGTGCATGTTATGCTTTATAGTATGTTTGGTAGTATTGCTTTGTTGTGTAACACAAGGGCAATATTATTTGAACAAGTCTATATGAAAATGAAGGGTCTGACTAAACTAAGATATTATAGTTTATTGTGTAACACAAGACTATAAGTGTCTTAGAAGCAGTTTATTTGTTGAGAATTGAATGGGTTGCAATTAGAAAAGAAGTCCTACCTTTGAACTCATGAGTGTTTGTTGTGTAATACAAGGCACTTATGAGGAATTTGGATCTCAACCCCACTAAAGAAACCATGTAAGGTTTCTCGCTTACCATAGGTGAGGGTTATGGTATTCGAATAAAATAGTAGGAGACATAATTAGATATAAAGTTCTTATCTAGTTATGAATGTCATCTTGAGTGGTCTGCTTATATTCTTCTTTAAATAAATATAGGATTTAATATGGTTTTAAATTTATCACTGCGGGGCATCTTAGATGCAAATAAGTTGACCGATCCCAATTATGTGGACTGGTTAGGAACCTGAGGATAGTATTGACTTAGAAGAAGCTTTCATATATTCTTGATTCTCTGGATCCAGAGCTGATCGGAGAGGATGCTTTCGAGGTGGAAAGGGCCACACATAAAATATGGCAAAGTGACAGCATAACTATCAGGTGCATCATGTTAGCCTCGATGAGTAATGAGCTTCAAAGGCAACATGAAGGGATGGAACCTCAGTCCATATTGCTCAATCTAAAGGAGCTCTATGGAGAGCAAAGTAGGGCTGCTCGATATGAGATATTGAAGCAGTTGTTTCGTGCACGAATGAGTGAGGGTTCATCAGTGCAAACCCATGTTTTAAAAATTATTGACTTAATCACCCGATTAGGTAAATTAGGGTTTGTGATGGATGGTGAACTCAACTGAGACTTGATCCTGCAATCACTCTCGGATTCCTTCTCTTAGTTTGTTCTAAATTATCATATGAACAAACTAAATATTTCTTTGCCTAAACTACTGTACATGCTTAAGATAGCAGGGAGCCATTCTAAAGGAGATAAGGCTCATCTTCTTCTCATTGATGGGAAGAAGAAACAGGCAATGAAAAAGGATTTGAAAAGAAAATTCAACCCTAAGAAGAGCATCCAAAAGAAGAAGAAGGCGAAGAAGGCTGGTAATGATGGAGCATGTTTTCACTACGGCAAGCAAGGGCATTGGAAGAAAAATTGTAAGTTATATCTTGCAAGTGTGAAGCTAGATGCCAAAGGAGCATCTAAATGTTTGTACATGATACAAACAAATTTATCATTAAGTGCTTCCATTTCTAATTCATAAGTATTGGATACCGCATGTGGGTCTCATATCTGCAAGTCATTAGAAGGACTCCACAGAATTAGAAGCTTGAAGAATGGTGACTTCAAGCTATATGGCACAAGTGGTGAAGCCATGTATGCTAAAGCCGTTGGCACCTATCTTCTGTTATCACCTTCGAATAATATTTTAATGTTGGAAGAATGTTACTATGTACCAAATATTGTAAGAAACATTTTTTCAATACCCTTGTTATTATAACAAGGATATGAAATAAGTGTAAAGAGCAGTGGCGCTTTTATTTTTCATAGTAATAAAATATTTGGACATGGTTATTTTATTAATGGTATTTTAACTTTAGAACTCAATGATGAAATATTACTTGTTATAATAAGAAGAAAAAGAGAGATAATATCAATGTCACATTTCTTTGGCATTGTCGATTAGGTCAAATAAGTGAGTCAAGGATAAACAAGTTAGTCAAAGATACTTACTTTGGCCCTCATGATTTTCAACCATTAAGAACTTGTGAGTCTTGCCTCAAAGGAAAAATGACCAAGTCTCCATTTACTGGGCATGGAGATAGGACAACTAAGTTATTAGGTCTTGTGCATACTGATGTGTGTGGACCTATGACAACTCAGGCTAGAGATGGATACTCTTATTTCATCATATTTATCGATGACTTATCTAGGTTTGGTCATGTGTATCTAATGAAACACAAGTTTGAAGCCTTTGATAATTTTAAAGAGTACCAAAGCATGGTTGAGAAACAAACTGGACATAGTATTAAAATTCTTCATTCTGATCGAGGAGGAGAATACTTGTCTAATGAGTTCTAAACCATCTTAAAGACAAAGGCATTATCTCTGAATGGACTCCTCCTTATATACCTTTATTAAATGGTGTGACAAAAAGGATAAATCACACCTTGTATACATGGTGAGATCTATGATGAGCTTCACTGATCTTCTTAATTTCTTCTGGGGATATGTCCTAGAAACTGCTACCTATATTTTGAACAGGGTACCATCAAAGTTAGTGACTAGCCTCCATATGAGTTATGGAATGGCAAAAGACCAAATCTTAAATACTTGAAGATTTGGGGTTGCTATGCTTATGTTAAGAATAATTTTGGACATAAGTTAAGTGCTAGGGCTGACAAATACAGGTTCGTTGGTTATCCTAAAGAGGGTGTTAGATACCTCTTTTATCATACTACTAAACAAAAGGTATTTGTCAGTAGATATGCTACATTCTTGGAGGAAGAATTTATCCAAGAAAGGAGTGAAACAACACCTGAACTAAGTGAAGTTCAAAACCAACAACCAATTCCTGAAGAGTCTTCAAATGAAATCCTCAATCAGAGGTTCTTGTAGATCAGGAACAGCCACAACACACACCTCCTCTCCGAAGGTCAAAGAGAGTGCGGGGTGCATCTCTTAGATATGGCTTTGTCATCGGGAATGACAATGAAGCCAGTATCATACTGGATGATGATCCTGTGACCTATATGGAAGTTGTTGAGAGTAAAGACTCTAACAAATAGCTAGATGCCATGAAGTCTGAAATGGACTCCATGTATTCCAATCAGGTTTGGACGTTGGTAGATCCACCTAAAGGAATTAACCCAATAGTGATGGGGGACAAAAATAAAATGATGAATGGAGAGTGTTAGCAAGCTAACCAGCAAGCAAACTTGAGCAATTAATTATCAAATAAATGGTCTAAATTAATCCAAGAAAAGAATCTTCATAAGGAGACTAGTTGATCTAAATTAAAATACCCGAAATGTAGATCTAGTTCAAAATAGAGATTAGGATCTTCATGGCAAGGAAGCCATCACTACTAAAGCAAGTTAACCTTCAAATGATCAGATCTAATGAAGCCTAAGAAGAGTTTTCCTATAAACAATGATGGCTAATTATTTGGTGGAAGGAGCTCTCTTTACTCAAGGATTGAGGTCTAAACTATAAGACTAGCACTCCCTACCTTTAGGACTCACCTTGGCCATGATCCTTGGCTTGGAGACCTTCATCTTGGACTTAGAAAATCAGAGAAAACCTGCATCAAATCAGAGATTAGGCATGGAAGGAGAATTCAAAATTAGAATGGAAACAAGAAGAAGAAGAAAGGAAAAAAAAGGAAGTAGAAACTGGCACCTTCAAGGAATGATGCTTGGATCTTGGATCAAGCAAGGAGCACTCCACCTTTCAAGCACTCAAAGGACTTCTCACTCCCTTCTCAAACATGAATTTAAATACTCCAACTTAAAGGACTAAATCACTCCAACTAGAAGAACTAAATCACTCCATACAAGAAGAACTCAAGATAGAACTCAACAAGAAAAAAACCTTCATTAATTCTCAAAATATTTCATACATGGAATGCCTTACAAGGAGAGCCTTGGACCCTATTTATAGCCTTAGGGGTCATCCAAAGTGAGGAGGGGAGGTGGAGTTAGGTTAGCTAACCATTTCTAGTTAAATTTAACTCCTTTGGTTACATGTTGCAACAAGAAACAACTTCTAGGTAAGAGGTTGTAACAACTTGCTATGTGGCACCTAGGTGGCTTTGACATGGCTTCTAATTGCTGATGTGAAGCCCTAGGTGTCATGTGATGTGGCATCCCACATGGCAAGTTGGTTGGGGGGTTGTTGGGTGAGGAGTGGTCCCATGCTTTCCCTAAAAATGCTTGATGTGTTGTTTCTCATGTCCCCCAAAAATGTGTCCCATGTGAAGAATAAAATGGGCTTCTAAGAGGTGGCATCATGGGCTTCAAAAGGTGGTATGTTGACTTGCTTGGGCTTTGACTTGGTCATGCTTGAAGTTGGTCTTGATCTGGATTGAGTCGACTTAAGGGACTGGCGGCCTTCTTTCATGAGTCGGCTTCATGAATTGGTCTTTGTCTTCAAGGGTTTGGTAGGCTTCATTCCAAGGTTCTTAATAATCCTAAGTACACTATTTTAGCTGAAAAAAATATCAAGAGAATTAGTTGAAAATTTTTTTTTTCTTGTTGATGTCCCATCAAATAGGGTGTAAATGGGTTTTCAAGAAGAAGATAGGAGTAGATGGTCAAGTAAAGACCTACAAGGCTAGGCTAGTAGCAAAACATTTTAGACAAAAACATGGCATTAACTATGATGAAACCTTTTCTAGTAGCCATTCTCAAGTCCATTCAGATATTGCTTGTTATAGTAGCATACCATGATTATGAAATTTGGCAGATGGATGTAAAGACTGCTTTCCTAATGAAAATCTTGAGGAAGAAGTCTATATGATACAGCTATAGAGTATTGTCTCAAGTGGGAGGCCAAACTACGTATACAGGCTAAAGAAGTCCATTTATGGACTAAAGCAAGCATCGAGTTGGAACATCCGCTTTGATGAAACAATCAAGGAGTTTGGTTTTATCAAGAATGTGGATGAACCATGTGTGTACAAGAAGACAAGTGGGAGTGCACTTGTTTTCTTGGTCTTGTATGTTGATGACATACTTATCATTGGGAATGATATCCCAATGTCATAATCAGTCAAAACTTGGCTATCTCAAAGTTTTCCATGAAGGATTTGGGAGAGGCATCCTATATAATACGTATAAAGATCTATAGAGATAGATCTAAGAGGATGCTAGGCTTATCCCAATCCAGGTACATTGACTTAGTGTTGAAGAGATTCAACATGGACGGAAGTAAGAGGGGTTACTTACCTATGAGTCAAGACATACACCTCTCTAAGAAATTGTCTCCTAAGACATTGAAAGAAAGAGAGAGGATGGCTATGATTTCTTATGCTTCTGCTGTAGGATCAATTATGTATGCCATGCTATGTACCAAGCCCATGCTATGTACCAAGCCTGATGTTGCTTATGCCTTAGGCATAGTAAGCAGGTTCTAGGCTGATCCAGTAGAGGATTATTGGAAAGCTATAAAAAATATTCTTAAGTACCTGAGAAGGACTAAGGATGTTTTTCTCATATATGGTGGATCTGAATTAAAACTAGAAGGATATACAGATTATAGTTTTCAATCAGATCCAGATGATAGCAAATCCATATCAGGGTACGTCTTCACCCTATATGGTGGTGTAGTGAGTTGGAAGAGTACAAAGTAGCCAACCGTAGCTGACTCAGTCACTAAGGTAAAATATATAGCTACAAGTGAAGCCACGAAGAAAGCTGTATGGATGAAGAAATTCATCATGGAATTGGACGTGGTTCCTGAAATACAACAACCAGTGCCATTATTTTGTGATAACACTTGAGCTGTTGCACAAGCAAAGGAACCAAGGTCTCAACATAAGTCCAAGCACATCCTAGGATGTTTCCACCTCATTTGAAAAATCATAGAAATACAAGATGTTATCATCGAACGAGTTGATACTGAGAATAATATAGCAAACCCATTCACTAAAGTACTACCTCAGCATTAGTTTGATACCACTTAGATTGTATAGGTATAAAATACAAGGGCGATTAGCTTTAGTGCAAGAGGAAGATTCAAAGAAAAGTACCCTAAAAGCCAATCTTTGTAAGGGCATTTTTGTAATCTTCCAACTCTTGTATGACATTATTATATTAAATAAATGTATTTTGTTTCATCATACTGCTGTGTCTTATTTAAAGATTATGATGAACCCCTTAAGTTAGGGCAAAGAAATTAGGGTTATGATGGAGATCATAACGGTGAGACCTAAGTTCTTATAAACCCTAATCTAAAATGTTCTTAGTCGTTGGATCATCAATTCGGGGATCGATGCTTCCAGAAAGACTAGCTTATCCTATGTATGCTCAATGGAGAGGGTGGTTGGTCTCACAGCCACTTGTGTAGAGACACTAAAACAAGGATAAGGGTGCTCATTAGGATATGAGTTCACAGAACTGACCTGCACTGAGAACATCTTATGGAAGTCTTACTACTTGTCAAGAGATAGTTCTCATAGTGGGAGTTGTGCAAGTGATCTTTAGACCTGAGGTCACCATGGTTCCTATGCACACTAAACTATGTTTTTGTTCATACTCATTCATGACATTGAGTCATGTACGGGGTGTTCTCGGATATGGTGGAAGGTGTATGAAGGATGTGAGTGGACCAACAAGGAATCGATCATTCCTAGTAAGAAGAATTGTTATCCCAAGTAATCTCTTTGATTGATGACTAAGAAAGTCTTTGATCAAAGTAGGATGAGATTATAAGTGGTTTATATCAGTCATCAGCAGAGTCTTCATTATCAAATAGAGATTCGAAATGACTAAGTGCTATGGTTTGACATTTATCCATGCCCATCACTTAATCGAGATAAAGGAAGATCGAAAGATTTAATTGCACAGTAACTTTTCATTGAAAGATATTTTGATACTTTCCATCAAATTTCTTATCTTTTGGGTAGGCATGATATATTGCTAGATTTCAATTATATCTTGTGGGTTTTCATGAATCAATTGGATTGACTTCATGAGTCAATTCGAAAGTAAGTTCGAATTGGCAACTTAGGTCAGCTCAATTTGACCTAATTAGGTCAATCGGGTTCGATTGGATCGAATCGACTTGGACCTAGACCTACTGCTGGCTAGATGTGGAATCCAAAGGATCACACACATTAGGGAATCAACCTAGGAAGTCAATTGATATTTAATTAGGGTCATGGGATCCTAATTGGTTGCTAGATTGCTTACTAGCATGTGTAGGCTGACCTAATCTCCTAACCTACTTGAATTGGTATAAAAGGTTGCTAAATGGACTAACCAATTTATGGGAGACCCAAATTGGGTTTTCTCCCAAGTGGGACAAATTTATCAGATTTTATCCGATATTTTTTGGACATATTATGTTCCATATATCAAGAGTCCAAATAGCACGGGACTCTTGGTACCGAAATGGGTACTCGACAAATAAAGGGATGCAGAAGGACCAAGAGTCCTTCTGCTTGATAATCATTGATACAGTGATAAAGTACTTTAAATTCCCTTTCATTTGACACCCATTTTGCATAGCCTTTGACTAGGTCAAACATGTGAATGGCATGGAGAAAGGTGGTGCACAAAGTGAAGAGTCGCGACTCTTCACTCTTGGCGTGCAGAACTTTGGCACACAGAAGGATAAGAGTCCTTCTGCCTGTCAGATGCTATAGCCAGATAAAGTCCAATGATCTTTATCCTCATCTCCATTCCCTCTCATGTGGGTTTTTACCAATCAACATATGTGAAATTCGGTGAGATGGTGGTTGGCGCAAATGAAGAGTTGTGACTATTCATTTGGCACAAAATCATAAGCAGAGTCCTGCTTTAAGCCAGTCACATATCACCGGTATTTTCCTATGAAAAGCCATGTCCCTTGACCCTCTTAAAATTGGTATTTGATATGTGTCAAAAGGATAAGTCGGAGGATAAAAATTAAGGGACTGATATATGGTAGTTGGCACAGAAGAGTCAAGGCTTTTCACTTATAAGACTCCTCATTGAAGGGTCTTATATAATCTATTGAATGACAGATCAAAGTGCTGATGAAGAGCCTTATTTGGCACCTCTCCTTCTCTTATAAATAGCCATCGGTGTTTAGGCTGATGGAATCACAAAAATTCTTTCTTTCCTGCATTCTTACACTTACACTCTGCCACACTCTCCTTTTGTCCCTTCCTCCCTTCTTGTCTTAAGACAAGTACTTCATTTTAAAACAAGGCTTTTAGGAAGTGAATTAGGAAGTGTATGTGAAAGTGAAGAGTATTTTGGAAAGGTCTTAGAGTGCTCTACTGGAGGGCAAAGGTTTAAGCAAGAAAGGAAGGGCTGCCAAAGGAAGAAGGGCCATCAAAAGAGTCCCAGTGGCCTAAGCAACCTACTAAGGAGAGCTTCCTAGTTTAATTCCTGTGTGGATCACCTCTTGAGGGCATGCATTTGTGAGCCTAGTGAAAAGAAGAAGGAATTAGCATTCCAGGTATTCTTCATAACCCTAATTTAATGAGTTATTGATTGTAGTGAATAAGAGGTCTTGGGCTCAGGGTTTTCTAGTTGTAGGGTTTTCAAGAATGAAATTTTTGAAAATCCATTATTCCGTTGTGCCATCGAAATCCTAGAAAACACAACATGGAGGTGGCTAGTTGTAAGGATCATGTTAAATGTATGCCATAGAAGCCAATTTGGTAGACACATATTTTTATTGTAGGACATAATTTTATATTTAATATTTCAAAATTGGACTATTTTAATTCATAAATGTTGTGTCCATGTATCATCTAAGGAGTTAATGAACAATGATACATATTCTTAAGAGTTGAGAATTTAAGATATTTGTCATTATATGTTAACTCCTAAATGCTCCTAGTCATTAGATCATTACATCGATGGTAGGGGAATGCAACGGGAGATGGGGCATCCAACGGGATCCGAACGAGTCACCGATTAGATCTGGGCGGTCCGGACAGGAGAGAGACTGGCATGAAAGAAGTTTCGTTGGCTGATGATGTAAGGAGAATGCAGATATGGCTGATGGTGGCATTCCTGGTGGTGGCAATCGGAAGGATGGAAGTTGGTGGTTGCATGGGAGGCTATGGGCGATGCTGCGAAAGCCTTTCATGTAGATGTTGTACACCTGTAATTGCGAAGGGGGTGGGGCTTGCTACTGCGGATGTTGGGGCTGTGCGTTCGTGGCGAAGTTGGCAGATCTGGTGATGGAACAGTGACGTCTCAGACAATAAAGGAAAGGGGGGGTTTGGATTTGGGTGGTGAGGGTCGGTGGGGGATGTTGGGAGTTCGGAGAGGGAAGAAGGAAATTCAGAGAACAGGGGAAAGAACTGTGATGAGGAAGAAAAACAGAGAGGAAGATCTGGAAAAAAAATATGGGATGAGTTAGGAAGATGGCAATACCCTAATCCTCTAGCTCTAATACCAAATTGATGTGGGACAGATGGGGGTAGGATCGTTGGCGAGCCTGGAAGTCACCAAGATTAGGGTACTACTAGTTTATTTTTTGATTTTTTTTGGTAGGGAGGTGGCGAAGGAATAATGGAGATGGAAGGTAAGAAAATTGGACACTCTATGGACTTGGAACATACATTCGCAGAGAGACCTCTCACCTCTAGGGCATCTCACCCACCCCACTACATGTAGCTTAGGGTATCCCACCTATCTCACTACATGCAGAGCCTAGTGCATCCCACCCAAATCATTACTTGGGGCTGTGAAGGAAAATCTCTAAGACCATAGAGGGGACTCGATGGAGAAGGGGATAACTAGGGCCTCAAATCCCTCGATGCTCGAAAGCGAAGGCATAGGGTCTCATACCCATCGATGCCCGAAGGCGAAGGAAAGACGGGCCTCACCCTCCCTATGTGGGGCGAACAAAAAGAATCACTCTTTCCTAAAAACTCATCTACATTAACTAATTTTTTTACAAAGAACTGAGGGTGGTATTTATAGACCATTCCAACTCTCATTTGAAGTTGAATACAAGATAAAAAGATAATGATCATTCAAATTCAAATACAAGATAAGGATAAGATAAGACCTATCATATCTCAATCCTAACAAACCAAAACTAACTAAATCCTAAATCAAATTTCAAACAACCAATCATAATCAACTAATTTTTTGAATTTGAATTTATTGAAATCAGTGCTGCTCCAAGATCAGTGTTGCTCTGGGATCTGTGCTGGCGATGTCCCCATCAAAAAGGCTCTAAGTGATCGAGTAGTGCTCGGTCAAAGCCCTTAGGCAATCAATGTCTATATGGCTTCAAGTGATCGAGTAGAGCTCGATTAGAGCCCTCAAGCAATCAATGCCCACATGGCTCCAAGTGATCGAGTAGCACTTGGTCAAAGCCCATAGACGATCAACATTCACATGGCTCCAAGTTATCGAGTAGTGCTCGGTCAGAGCTCCCTGGTGACCAATGATCACCAATCTCGAATCGATAAATGATTGACTAAAATATAATATTTTACCAATGGTGAGTGGTTAGATCTCAGGCAACCAAAACCTAAAAGAAATTGTTGATTATAAATACCCCTAATCTTTTTGTAATCAAATTATTATCATGAATGAATGAAAGCTCTTTTTCTTCTTCCATTTGCTTGTTGCATTTGAGACTCCATGAGGGAGAGGGTGTGAGGCCCAACCATCCATCCAAGATGCCACCCTCCTCATCCAAGATGCCATCCATCCATCCAAGATGCCACCATCTTCATCCAAGATGCCAACCTCCTCATCCAAGTCACCAACCTCTTCAACCATGACACCAACAATCATTTCCTCTCCTCCTAGATTTCTACTTTCTTTTTCCTCTCATCCATTCCACGCCCACTAATGCCTTGCATTGTAGGATCCTCCATGATTTTGAGCTGAAGATGAGGTTTGCTTTGCTTCAGAATCATCTATGTTAAGAGTCTTCCATCTAAGGAGTGATAGTCTTCAAGTCTAACCGCTAATCCTTAGAGTGCTGAAATTAAACCACCACCTAAAGTGTGAGAGCTCATTGTTGGTAAGAGAACCCTTCCTAGACTCTTAGGTCTGATTGTTTGAAGGTACACATCCTTGTTAGAATGGTTTCTCAACCAGTAGATCCTTTCTACATTTGATTGAATGGAAACTACATTACGGGTATATAACTTTTATCTAGTAGTCTCTTACATTAAATTTATTTACTCCCTCTTATGCATGAATCTTGCTGATATGTGGAGTCATTGCTCAATTTAGTTTGCTAAGTTTCTAAGATAAAACTCCATTTTGCATCCTGCATCAGTTTCCTTGGGGCTCTAACTAAGTGCTACTTAGATACTTGGAGCTAATAGATATTAATCACCTGAGGTCTCTAACTGAGTGCTACTAGATCACTTGAAGCCAGCGGGCATTGATCACCTTTGGGCTTTGACCCAAAGATACTCAATCACTTGAAGCGAGTGATTGTTTATTGCTTTGGAGCTCTGTTCGAGCATTACTTAGTCACTTGGAGCTAGCGGGCATTGATCACCTTGGGGATCTAATCGAGCACTACTTGATTACTTAGAGCTAGTAGAAGCTAGTGGATATTGATCACCTGAGGGCTTTGATCGAGCACTACTTGATCACTTAGAGCCAATGGAAGTTGATCGCTTGGGGGCTCTGATCGAGTGCTACTCAGTCACTTAGATCCAGTGGGCATTGATTGTCTTGGGGCTCTAATCGAGGACTACTTAGTCACTTGGAGCCAGTATGCATTGACACCTTGGAGTTCTGATCAAGTTCTACTCGGTCACTTGGAGCTAGTGGCATTGATCGCCTTGGGGCTCTGATTGAGTACTACTCGGTCACTTGGAGCCAGTGGGCATTGATCATCTTGGAACTTTAATCAAGTACTATTCGGTCACTGGAGCTAATGGGCATTGATTGCTTATGGGCTTTGATCAAGTGCTACTCGATCACTTAGAGCTAGTGGGCATTAATCGCCTTGGGGCTCTAATTGAGTGCTACTTGGTCATTTGGAGCTAGTGGATGTTAATAACATGGGATTTCTAACCAAGAGTTACTCGATCACATGGAGCTAGCGAGCATTGATTACCTTGGGGCTTTAACCATGCTCTACTCGATCACTTGGAGCTAGTGGACGTTGATCTCCTGGGGGTTCTGATCGAGTGCTACTTAGTCACTTGGAACTAGTAGCATTGATCCCCTTGGGGTTCTGATCAAGTGCTACTTGATCACTAGAGCTAGTGGGCATTGATCACCTTAGGACTCTAATTGAGTGCTACTCGGTCATTTATAGCTAGTGGGTGTTAATAACATGGGGTTTCTAACTAAGAGTTACTCGATCACATGAAGCTAGCGAGCATTGATTGCCCGGGGATCCTAACTGAGTGCTATTCGATCACTTGGAGCTAGTAGATGTTAATCGCTTGGTGACTCTAACTGAGTGCTATTCAGTCACTTAGAGCCAGTAGACATTAATCACCTTAGGGCTTTGACCTAGCACTACTCAGTCTCTTGTAGCAATGGGCGTTCATCGCCTTGGGGATCTTACTAAGCACTACTCAATCACTTAGAGCCAATGGGCATTGATCACCTTGAGGCTTTTGACTAAGCACTACTCGATTACTTAGAGCTAGTGAGTGATGATTGTCTATGGGTTCTAATTGAGAACTTCTTGGTCACTTAGAGCCAATGGGTGTTAATCACCTAGAGAGTCTAACCGAGCGCTACTTGGTCACCTGGAGCCAGTGACATTGATTGCCTTGGGGCTCTGATTGAGTTCTACTCAGTCACTTAAAGCTAGTGGGCATTAATCACCTAGGGGCTATGACCAAGCACTAGTCGATCACTGGGAGTTAGTGGGTATTGATCACTTGGAGACTCTGACTAAGTACTATTCAGTACTTGGAGCTAGTGGGCATTGATTGCCTCGGGGCTCTGGTCGAGTGCTACTCAGTACTTGGAGATAGTGGGTGTTGATTGCCTAGGGGCTCTAATCGAGCGGTACTCAGTTACTTAAGCTAGTAGGCATTCATCACCTTGGAGCTCTGATCGAGTGCTACTTGGTCACTTGGAGCCAGTCAGCATTAATCGCCTGGGGGCTTTGACCGAGTGCTACTTGGCCACTTAGAGCCAGTGGATTTTGATCGCCTAGGGGCTCTGATCGAGCACTGTTTGGTCACTTTAAACCTGTGGGCATTGATCACATTAGGTGGTGCCTTAATTTTCCCAGCTTTTAGAAATGCCCTAATGTTAAGAAATGCCGCTTGGTAGTGCATGCACCAGGATCAGAAAGAGGCCGCACCCAAGTTAGAGCTTATTATGGATTGCCTAGGCATTTGAGTCCATCAGTCCTGAGTCAATTGAGTCTTGTAATAAAGCTGAGTCAATTGAGTCCATTTGATAAAGTTGAGTCCATTTGTTTTCATCTAAATCCAGTCAATTAGGTCCATTTTGAGTCCTGTAATTTTCCTTCATTCAAGTCAAGTCCAAGAGGAAAACCACTGGTCCCCACTGAAGGCATACTTCATGCGCCACCACCACTGGTCCCCACTGAAGAAGAGGACTTCATGCACCACCTCCTCTAGACCCCACTCAAGCTGCTCAAGCAAACATGAAATCAAATTGGTGCCCCTTTATTTCATGCAACCACTCAAAGCCAAAAAAGGAAGAAGAGTGGTGCCCAAGCATTGATGTGGTCCCCCTCCCTATTTCATGCAACCACTTCAAGCAAAAATGGAAGATAAGTGGTGCCCAAGCAACCCCCTCCTTGTTTCATGCAAACTGCCCCAAGCAAAGGAAGAAAGCATGTAGGCATCCCTGATTTTCTTCTCTCCTTATTTCCATGTATAACCAACAAAGAAGGAAATTTAGTGGCACCCCCTCTTTTCTCTCTTATTCCATGTATACAGTTTAACCTTAAAAGGAAGTCTAAGAGGTTTAGGTGAATTATAAATACCCCTCCTCCCTCTTGTAAAATCATGATAGAATTGAATGAATGAAAAAGAGTCTTCTTCTAATTTTCCTGTGCTTTTGAGCACTGACACTCCATGAAGGAGAGGATGAGAGGCCCAACACTAGTTCCAAGTATCCAAACCCTAGTCCTAGCCGCCATCCTCAAGAAACCAGGCATCTTCATCCTCACTAGGCCGCCAACAACCTCTCCAAGATGCTAAGCTCCTCTCCATGCCAAGCATCCTCAACCCCTTCTCCTGCCTCCTCTCTACTTCCAACTTCCTAATTCTTATTTTTCCTACTTTTTGAGTCCCTAATCCTTGATGTCTGTAGGATCTCTCAGGTGCTACGATCCTTGGAAGAAATCCTCCTTGCCTTTGGAACCATCTAAAGAAAAGCTAGAGCATCCATGGGAATCGGCTTTTTCTTCAAGGCGCCAATCCCGAGTGCTGTGTAATCCTATCTTCAAGAAGAAAACAATCTTTGCCAGGTATGAAAACCTAACCCTTCTCACCAGTTCTATTTTATTGAAGAAGAGCATGTCCTAAGTAGTGGTTTCTCAACCCTAGGATCCTATTTTCTTTACTACTTAGTTGATTCCTATTCTGCGGGTAGATACTTGAATCTTTACATAATCCATCTTAGTTTACTCTTGCTCTTAATGGGAAGAAAAAAACCTCCTAAAAATCTGAAATCATTGCTCTCTAGATCCGTAGTTTCCTTATGTTTATCCCTTGCATGATTGCATCCCGCATCTGTTTGGTATCGGAGCAGGTTAGGACATGTTCCTGCATAGTTCTCTAAACAAAAAAATGAAAAAAATCTGCATGCTGAAATTTTTGCATAGTAGTGCTAAACCCTGAAACTATTTTTCATTAAAACTGTTAGATTATCATCAATCTTTGCATCCATCACTCACATAATTAATCTTCATTAAGTCTACAATTTTCCTTTAATATTCAGATCTGAAAATTAAATAAAAAATTTGCATATTTTACTTTAGGGTTTCATGTGTGTGCATGCATAATTGAACTCACTTAAGGGCAATCTCTCTAACTCAGATAGGGGAAGGATTTCATCACCTTTCCTTGGCCCAAAACAACCACTCTCATCTCATTCCCATGCCTAATTAAAATTTAGTTGAAACCTAAAGTAGCTAGGGACACCAACATATCAAATTCAAAGTATTGTGATGAAACTAGTGTACTCAATCCTTCAATTATTTCTTGAAATTGGTATATAGGAAAGAGGTCTGACGGCAAACAACTTAAGCAAACTTGTGGTTTATAACTAGGACCCTGTGAGAGTAGGGGGAGCCTCCCACAACCCCACCTCTTACCTGGCTAGTGGAAAGGATAATTGTTGAGTTGATTGTAATTTGAGTTGACTCATTCTACTTGAGCTTCTAGGTATAGAAAATCCTAGAACGAATTTATGTGTTGCATGACCACCAGGTCAAGAGCCTATTACCATTAGCCCCAAGCCCAGTCTGGTATAACCATGGAGCCCAATCTTGAAACCCAATTGAGGGCCATTACTGAATAGCTTGCCCAACTGAACCATAGGTTCACCCAAATGGAGACACGGGTAGGAACCATAGAAGGTGCCCATGAGATCCATACTAAGCCTGAACTTGAGACACCTCTTCCAACACCTCCCAACCCTAGAAGAGCCCCACACCATGACCCAATCTTGGAGCTTAATCAGAGGAGACCCAATCATGATTTCATGGACTAAGATGAAAGAGCCATTAGGAACTTCAGGTTAGAAGCACCTACATTTGATGGTAGCCTTGACCCTAAGGTATACCATGATTTGGAAGGTTATATGGACCAGTACTTTGAGTGGTATGAAATGTCTGAAGAGAGAAAGTTTAAATTTGCTAAACTCAGTTTAGTTCACCAGGCTAGACTATACTGGGGGAATGTTGAAAGGATGACGAGGCAAAGAGGAGACATACCCATAGCTACCTAGAGAGCCATGAAACTTAAGCTTAGGGAAAAGTACCTCCCCATATCCTATCACCAGAGACTTGTAGATCAATGATAGAGGCTGAGTCAGGGAAACAGGACTGTATCTGAGTACATAACCAAATTTGATGAATATGTCTTAAGGTGTAGCATGGATGAGTCTGAAGTCGTGATCCTTCTCGATTTAGGGCTGAACTATGTGAGGACATTCAAAGAGAATTATTTTTAAGAGAAGTCCATGATCTTGAGTAGGCTTATCAGATAGCTAGAGACTACGAGAGATTCCAAAGGGGACCCATAATCCATCGACCTGAACCCACAGGAGTAGTGCCCCTAATCCAAAACTAGGGTTTAGTCAAATGCACCTAGGCCGACCTAGTCCTAGCACCCCAATGACCCGTAAGGAAGATAAGGGTAAGTCACCTAAAGTCCAGAGGAATCCTAATCCTAATGCTACCTAGTATGGTCAATCCAACTCCTGTTCCTTTAACCACCATGGGAAGAAGTTTGTGATAAACCTAACTCCACCTACGGATAACACAAAAAAGGGATCTAGTAACCTGAAAGAGAAGAAACCAGGGTTAAATCTGATCAATGCTAAAGAATTGGAGCATGAGATCACTAAGGATTCACCAGTTTGGATTTTGACCACTAAGGAATTTCGTGACCACCCTCAGGAGGAGCACCCTTAGAAAGTTGTGGAGTTTTTGAAGGAATTTCAAGATGTGTTTCTCGAAGATTTTCCTGACCACCTACCATCTTTGAGGGACATACAACATGCCATAGATCTAGTCCCATGAGCCACTTTGCCGAACCTCCCACATTATAGAATGAGTCTCATTGAGCACCTAGAATTACAAAAACAAGTTGGAGAACTCCTATAGAAGGGATTTATTAGGGAAAGCCTGAGTTCATGTGCAGTACCTAACCTTTTAACTCCCAAGAAAGATGGCACTTGGAGGATGTGTGTCGATAATCGAGCCATTAACAAAATAATAGTTAAGTATCATTTCACCATTCCCTATTTGGATGGCATGCTGGATATGATGGCCGGCGCAACCATTTTCTTTAAGATTGACCTTAAGAGTAGCTATCACCAAGTTAGGATCAAACCTAGGGCTGAGTGGAAAATAGCTTTTAAGACTAAAGATGGTCTCTATGAGTGGGTAGTTTTGCCTTTTGGATTGTCCAAAGCTCCTAGTACCTTCATGAGGATCATGACCCAAGTCTTAAGAGTGTTCATTGGAAAATTTATTGTGGTTTATTTTGATGATATTTTGATCTACAATAGGACTAAGGAAGATGATGCGAGATGGATGAGATGCTAATTGAATGCTTAAGAACCTATCTTAATTTAAGGAGCAATGAGAAATAGATGGTAGCAAACTCATGTAAAGATATCAACAGATCTAATAAAGAAAGACTATCATAATACTTCTAAGATACCCACAATGAAATCTCATGCAATCAAATGAAGAAATTTGGATCTAATGGTTGAGAAACCATCTAAACTAGGACAAACAATCTTCAAGAAATTAGATCTAGAGAGTTTAAGATTGGATCTACTTACCAACAATGAAGTTTCACACTTTTGAAGCAGATTCAATTTCAGCACTCAAGATCTTCGCGGTTAAACTTGAGACTTCCATTCCTCAGTAGTAGATCTTCAACATTGATGGTTCTAAGGCAAGGACGATCTTTACTTTAGATCACGAACACCAGGCATCCTACAAAGAAAATCCAGTTAGAGGCATGGAAAGGTGATAGAAGAATGGAAAAGGTTGGCAGTTAGAATAAAAGAGGGAAGGAGAAGGTTGTAGGCATCTTGGATCTTGGAAGATAATTTAGGACCTCACACCCTATGGACCTCATGCCCACTCTCAATGTTCTCACAGCAAAGTTGGAGGAAAAAACTTTTATTTCATAAAAATTCTATCTCATACAAGGGGGAGATGGGGTGGTATTTATAGACCCTCATCACATGGTAGCAAGATAAGAGTAAACTCTTTTGAATACAAGATAAATAAGAATAAAGTTCATTTAAATTTAAGATAAGTGAGAGGATAAGGGTGGACTCCCATCTTCTTTTGAATTCAAACTAGCTCTTATTGGATTGGATGAAAACTCCTTTGAATTTGAAATTTGGAAGTTTCACAAGTAGGCTCCTCCCT
Organism: Areca catechu; assembly: GCA_021397845.1. NCBI lineage: Eukaryota > Viridiplantae > Streptophyta > Magnoliopsida > Arecales > Arecaceae > Areca > Areca catechu. The sequence continues at coordinate 85,292,267 of CM038044.1, read as the reverse complement.
TGAATTAAAACTCCATGTTGGGTGACAAGGAGAGGATAAAATGAGGCGCCCTCCCTTTGAAATTTGAATCCCCATTATGTTGGTCGACCAAGGATCTTGGGTGGTGATGTGGTGTGTCATACTCCAAGTGGCATGGTGATGTGGCATGCTCCATGACATGGAAGGTGACTTGGCATTCCAACTTGGCTTCATCAATTGGGCTTGAACCTTGGCACCCCAACAATTGGACTTGGTTGGCACCCCAACAATTGGACTTGGGCATGATACTTATCTTGGCTAACTTATGAACCCCTTGACTAATTACAAGACTCAATCAAAGATAACCTAACTTGATCAAATTGAACCTAATTTGACCATATTACTAATTAAAGTAGACTAACTTTAATTACAGACTCAATTAATTATAGGACTCAAAGACTCTTGACTGAAAAAAGATAGACTATTCGTTGGTATCCACAAGGAGCATGAAGTGATCTGATATTTCTTTCTAGCTCTAGTATCCTCATCAATTCTCTCGGGGTGGAAAGAACTCGGCCCTATCGAGTATGGGTCAACTCGGCTCTAGTAATGCTCTAGCAAGTCTGGGTTTATCATTTGTAGATCCTCTCAAGTGATCCACAAATCTTTAGATTCAGGTCAACCTTGCCAACTAACCAGGTAATGTGATAATCCTTACTTCGAGTATTGATAGTCTTGTCATCCATAATCTGCTCAATCCTATCTCTCCGTTCTGGCATTTTGGTTGGTGGACACTCAGGGGTAGGGCTACTCTCAAAAATAGAATCAGGCCCAAATGTTTCACTAGGTATCATCGTTGGTTCCTTATACTCAACAAGGTATGAAACATTAAAGGTTTGACCAATACCTAATTCAGGTGGTAACTCTAACACATAGGCATTAGATCCAATTTTCTTTATAATCTTGTATAGTCCTGCACTACAGGCATGTAATTTTTCATGGTTCTAGGTAGGAACCATTCAGGTCGAAGCCTGATCATAACAGAGTCTCCTTCATTAAATTCTTTGAATCTTTTACATGAGTTAGCCAAATGCTCATATGATTCATTACTCTTATTAATCTTTGTACTAATTTCTTTATGTAATTCTCTAATATGTTGTGCATATGACTCTACAGACTCATAAATGCATGCATGCATGGGTAGGGAAATAAGGTCTAACAGCTTTCTTGGCTTATATCCATGGATAATTTCAAATGGACTCTTCCCAGTAGACCTATTAACTGAACTGTTGTAAGCAAACTTAGCTCTCGACATCATGAGGTCCTAATTTCCTGTGTTTTCACATACTAAGCATCTTAACATGTTCCCTATACTTCAATTCACTACTTCAGTTTTGCCATTGGTTTGAGGGTGGTAACTAGTGAAAAATTTGAGTTTAGTCCCTAACATGTGTCAGAGAGTTTTCTAGAAATAACTCATGAATCGTACATCCCTATCTGATACAATGGTCTTGGATAGACCATGTAGTCCAACTACATCATCTAGGAAAAGCTTGGCTACCTTAGAGGCATCAAAAGTTTGGGAACAGGATAAAAAATGTACCATCTTAGAAAACCTGTCGACCACAACAAAGCTAGATTCATGTCTCCTCATGGTCTTGGGTAGTCCTAAAACAAAATCCATGCTAAGGTCTTGCCAAGGGAAGTCGGGAATAGGTAAAGGGGTGTAAAGGCCAGTGTTTTGCTTTTGATGTTTGGCAACAACACAAGTTCTACATCTAGCCATAACTTAGGCAACGTTCCTCTTAAGACTTGGCTAATAAAATTGGTCCTCAACTACTAAAATAGTCTTATTCCTACTGAAATATCCAGCTAGACCTCCAGCATTGGTCTCCCAAATTAAAAATTCTCTAAGGGATGTTCAGGGAATACACAACTTGTTCTCCTTGAAAAGGTAGCCATCTTGTAGGGTATATTCACTATATAAACTAGATGCTCCTTGTTTAACTGATTGATAAGTCTTACTAAAGTCGGGACAAGTTTTATATTCATCTTTCAGCTTGTCAAATCCTATGACTTCAGTGCTAACATAGTTTAAGAGCATAAAGCAATGACTGAGTGCATCGGCGACTCGATTCTCAGTACTTGCACGATGTTTCAAAATAAAAGTGTAAGCTTGGATATATTCTACCCACTTACCATTCCTGGGGTTCAGTTTCTTTTGGGAGTTAAGAAATCAGAGTACTTCATGATCTTAGTAAAGAACAAATTCCTGTGGTAGCAGATAGTGTCTCCGATACTTTAAGGCTTGGACTACCGCGTAAAATTTCTTATCGTAAGTTGAATATTTCAACTTAGCTTCATTTAACTTCTCGCTAGAAAAAGCTACTAGATGATTTTCTTGACTTAAAACACCTCCTATGCTAATTCCAGAAGCATCACAAGCAACTTCAAATACCTTCAAAAAGTCAGGTAGCCTTAAGATTGGGGCTTGGGTCATTTTTTCCTTGATTTCTATGAAGGCTCTATTAGCATTCTTGGTCCACTCAAAGGCTCCCTTCCTAATGCAATTGGTGATAGGTGCTACAATTGTGCTAAATCCTTTAATGAATCTTATATAGAAGGTGGCTAGTCCATGGAAACTACAAACATCATGTACATTTTTGGGGTGGGCCACTCAACTATGGACTTGATCTTTTCAGGATCAGCAGACACTCCTTCCGGGGTTACAACGAAACCTAGAAAAATGATTCTTGTGGTCATGAAACTGCACTTTTTAATAAATTATCTTTCCTAAGGGCTTGACACACTTATTGGAGATTATCTAAGTGAGCCTCTTTAGTTTTACTATATATGAGGATATCGTCAAAATAGACTACTACAAATTTTTCAATGAAAGCTTTCAAAACTTGGGTCACGATCCTCATAAAAGTACTAGGGGCATTTGACAGGCTAAAAGGCATCACTAACCATTCATATAAGCCATCCTTAGTTTTAAATGTTGTTTTCCATTCATCCTAAGTCTAATTCTAACTTGGTGATAGCCACTCTTTAGGTCAAACTTTGAGAAGATAGTTGCTCCGGCCATCATATCTAACATGTCATCGAGATGGGGAATAGGGAAATGATATTTTGCTATTATTTTGTTAATGGAATGACTATAAACACACATCCTCCAAGTGCCATCTTTCTTCAGGGTTAAAAGGGCTGGAACTACACATGGGCTCAGACTCTCCCTAATAAATCCTTTTTGGAGGAGATCCCCAACTTGCCTTTGTAATTCTAAATACTCTGTGGGATTCATCCTATAATGTGAGAGGTTTGGCAGGGTGGCTCCTGGGACTAAATCTATGGCATGCTGTATGTCCCTTAATGGTGGTAGTTGATTAGGGAGGTCTTCAGGAAACACATCCTGAAACTCCTTCAGAAACTCTACAATTTTCTTAGGGTGTTCCTGTTGAGGTTGGTCATGAACTTCCTTGATGATTAAAATCCCAATCGGTGATCCTCCCATAATCTTGCGCTCTAGTTCTTTAGTAGTGATCAGGTTTAGTCTTGGCTTCTTCTCCCTCAGATTACTAGACCCTCTCTTGATGTTATCCTTAGGTGGGGTTGAATTTCTGATGATCCTTTTGCCAAGGTGGTTAAAGGAACATGAATTTGAACGGCCAAAAAGGGATCATCATGGTCATACAGCTAGGGTCTATCTAAAATAATGCTACTAACCCCCATTGGGAGAACGTCACACCAGACTTTTTCTAGATATGACTGGAATTGGACCGTAACCTGACATCTCAATTTAATAGGAATAGATGTTGAATCAATCCAAAATACCTTATAGGGGTTAGGATGGGGAACTATAGGTAAACTTAAGTTCTTAACAGCATTTGTAGAGATGGCATTAACATAGCTCCCACTATCTATGATGATTTTACAAACTTTGTCCCCTATTTTAATAAAGGTTTGTAGGATGTTAGTCCTACGCCAGTCCTCATTTTTCTTAGTCTGAGTCAGGATACATCTAACAACTCCCAGTAAATCAGATGACTTTAAGTCTTCCTCATTCCCTTCATACTCATCTACTAAATCTGGTTCAGCTTCATAATACACTTCTTTCTCACATTCTTCAATTATTTCTGGGTCTTCTTCATCAAGCTCTCCTATTTGTAAGGCTCGTATAGGGCATTAACTAGCATGGTGGCCAACTTTATGACACTTATAGCATAGTACATTTTGGTTCCTATCCCTTTGTACTTCAAGTGCCTTACCTTTGTCATCCTTACGAGCTAGTGGAGTGGTAGGTTTGGGTCGATTATTAAGAAATTGGCTCATAGTTGTCCTACTTCCAGGGGTACTAAACTTACTGGGCTCGGGTCGGTGAGTAATGGGTTTTCTCTAGAATCTTTCACAGTCCCTGGCGACCTGATAGGCTTGATCTAAATCATTGACTTCTCTTAAAAATAACTCCCTCTGAATCTCCACATGTAGTCCTGCTCGAAACCTAGATAAGGTGACTGCCTCCAACTCAACTACACTACACCTCATGACAAATTTGTCAAATTTGGCTATATATTCGGACACGGATTTGTTGCCTTAGGTCAAATTTTGCCACTGATCTAACAGTCTTTGCTCATAGGACAAGGGTAGGTATTTCTCCTTAAGTTTAATCTTCGTGGCTCTTCATGTAACTATGGGAAAGTCTCCTCTTTGGTGATTAATTCGTTCAACATTTTCTTGGTACAATCTAGTCTGTCTGACTAACCTAAGCTTAGCAAATTTGACTTTCCTTTCTTCGGACATCTCATACCACTCAAAATACTAGTCCATGTCACTCTCTTAATCAGTGTACATCTTAGGATCTAAATTTTTGTCAAAGGTAGGTGCATCAAGTTGTATGTTCCTAAGGGCTCTTTTCTCTTAGTCATTAACATCTTGATAGAGATGCCTAGGAGTAGGCTCTTTCCTTGTATGTTCTTAAGCCTAGCAAACTTGATTTTCCTTTCTTCGGACATCTCATACCACTCAAAATACTAGTCCATGTCACTCTCCCAATCAGTATACACCTTAGGATCTAAATTTTTGTCAAAGGTAGGTGCATCAAGTCGTATGTTCCTAAGGGCTCTTTCCTCTTAGTCATTAACATCTTGATAGAGATGCCTAGGAGTAGGCTCTTTCCTTGTATGTTCTTAAGCTTAGCAAACTTGATTTTCCTTTCTTCGGACATCTCATACCACTCAAAATACTAGTCCATGTCACTCTCCCAATCAGTATACACCTTAGGATCTAAATTTTTGTCAAAGGTAGGTGCATCAAGTCGTATGTTCCTAAGGGCTCTTTCCTCTTAGTCATTAACATCTTGATAGAGATGCCTAGGATTAGGTTCAAGGGTGAGTTCACGATGCTGGGCTATTGGACCTAGGGGAGTAGATCTAGGTAACTCAAGATCAGGATGAGTCATATGGGATTCTTCAAGGTTTCCCATTCTTTCCTCCATTTGGTCAAACCTAATGTTGAGTTGCCTAAACTATTCAGTCATAGATCTCATCAAGGCTTCCAGATTTGGGTCCATTATGGGACTTGTTTGGGTTTGGGGCTGTTGATATGGAGTTTCTGCTCTAGTGATCATGCAATACAATCCTAGCTTCTAGGGCTTCGAGACATAGAAGTTTAATATAACATGAATCAACTAAGTAATTACCAAGACTGCAGGTACTCTTTCAGTTGGACAAGTAGAGGTGGGACTGTGGGAGGCTCCCCTTACTTTTATGAGGTCCTAATTAAAGAACCACAAATCCACATAAGGCATTTGCCATTGGACCCCTAGCCTTAGGCACCAATATTCAAAAGCACACACATAATCAATCACTACAAAGGCTCAACATGAATATGAACCTGACTTGTCAGTGTCCCTAGTTTTTTTAAGTTTTTACTCAGTTTTATGTTAGGGCTAGGACAATGCAAGATGGGATTGGTTGTTTTTGGGCCAAGGAAAGGTGATGAAATCCTTCCCTTATCTTATGATAGCATGCCCTTAAGTATTTTCAAATGAATGAATGCACAACCAATCTAACTAGTCAACAAGATAGAAGATCTAGAAGTACTATGCAATTCAAAATTTAAACTTCTAATATTCAAATTTCATATTTGGATTCAAGATTTAATTTTTTTGAATTTTAAATTTCAATTTTCATATTTCAGATTTCAAAATTCAAAAGTTAAAATTTTAATGTTGAAGATTTGGTTAGGTAGTTTCAAGATTAAAAATGTGCCAAAAATCTTGACCTAGGTTGTGCTTAGAAGATTAAACATGCAATTTTAAACAATCAATTAGCCAATCATGCAAGCATACACTAAGCACAACAGGCTTTCCAATATCAGGTTATCACGTCTGGCCTTGGCTTATTATTACTATGGATCGTGACAGTATACTTTCGTATACCCACTCAGGAGGCGTGATTTCTTTCCACCAGAAAGTAGAATAAGAAAACAAATAATTTTTATTTTTTGAGAAAAACTTCAAATCTGAGATCTATAAGAGAAGATTTTATATCTAATTTGATCTGGACAAATCACTAAAAACATGTAAATTAAACTAAGATCTAAAGAGCTATTAGAAGAGCTTTCAAGATCTAGTCCTAGGATGAATGCAGAAATTTCAGCAACTAGTTTTTTATGTCCTAGTCTAACCTGCTCTGATACCAAAGATGATACGGGATGGATGCGATGCTAATCTAATGCTTAAGAACCTATTTTAATTTAAGGAGCAATGAGCAATAGATGGCAGAAAACTCATGTAAAGATATCAACAGATCTAATAAAGAAAGACTATCAGAATACTACTAAGATACCCGCAATGAAATCTCATGAATCAATGAAGAAATCTGGATCCAATGGTTGAGAAACCATCTAAACTAGGACAAAAAATCTTCAAGGAAATAGATCTAGAGAGTTTAGGGTTGGATCTACTTACCAACAATGAAGTTTCACACTTTTGAAGCAGATTCAATTTCAGCACTCAGGATCTTCATGGTTGAACTTGAGACTTCCATTCCTCAAGAGCGGATCTTCAATGTTGATGGTTCTAAGGCAAGGATGATCTTCATTTCAGATCATGAACACTAGAGATCCTACAAAGAAAATCCAGTTAGAGGCATGGAAAGGTGATAGAAGAATGGAAAAGGTTGGCAGTTAGAATAGAAGAGGGAAGGAGAAGGTTGTAGGCATCTTGGATCTTGAATGGTAATTTAGGACCTCATGCCCACTCTCAATGCTCTCATAGAAAAGTTGAAGGAAAAAACCTTTATTTCATAAAAATTCTATCTCATACAAGGGGGAGATGGGGTGGTATTTATATACCCTCATCACATCGTAGCAAGATAAGAGTAAACTCTTTTGAATACAAGATAGATAAGGATAAAGTTCATTTAAATTTAAGATAAGTGAAAGGATAAGGGTGGACTCCCATCTTGTTTTGAACTCAAACTAGCTCTTGTTGGATTGGATGAAAACTCCTTTGAATTTGAAATTTTGAAGCTTCCACAAGTAGGTGCCTCCCTTGAATTTAAACTCCTTCATGTTGGGTGACAAGGAGAGGATGAAATGAGGCACCCTCCCTTTGAAATTTGAATCCCCATTGTGTTGGCCGACCAAGAATCTTGGGTGGTGATGTGTCATGGCATACTCCAAGTGGCATGGTGATGTGGCATGCTCCATGAAATGGAAGGTGACTTGGCATTCCAACTTGGCTTCATCAATTGGGCTTGAACCTTGGCACCCCAATAATTGGACTTGGGCATGATACTTATCTTGGCTAACTTATGAACCCCTTGACTAATTACAAGACTTATTCAAAGCAAACCTAACTTAATCAAATTGAACTTTATTTGACGAAATTACAAATTAAAGTAGACTAACTTTAATTACAGGACTTAATTAATTACAGGACTCAATGACTCATGATTGAAAAGAAGATAGACTATTCATTGATGATCTACAAGGAGCTTGAAGTGATCTGACGTTTCTTTCTAACTTTGGTGTCCTCACCAGAACACCACCTAAGCTATATCCTACAAGTCTATCAAGCCCTTAGAAAAGATAGCCTCTATGCCAATTTGAAGAAATGCAAGTTGTTGACCCATAGAGTCATCTTCCTAGGATTTGTAGTGACCCCCGAAGGAGTATCAGCTAATCCGAAAAAGATTAAGTTCTTAGTTAAGTGGCCAATACCTACTAGTGTACATGACATGCATAGCATCCAGGCCTTGCTACCTTCTATAGACAATTTATTTAGGGTTTTAGCTCAATTGTTGCACCCATCACTGATTGCATTACGAATGGAACCTTTGAGTAGACTAAAGCTGCAAATAAAGCCTTCCTAGACATTAAGGAAAAGATGACCCAAGCACCCATTTTGAGGTTATTCGATTTTTCAAAGGTTTTTGAGGTTGCTTGTGATGCTTCTGGAATTGGTATAGGAGGAGCCCTAAGTCAAGAAAATCATCCTATAGCCTTCTTTAGTGAGAAATTGAATGAGGCTAAGCTTAGGTACTTGACCTATGATAAGGAATTTTATGCGGTAGTTCAAGCCCTGAGATATTAGAGACATTACCTATTACCACAAGAGTTTGTTTTATACTTTGATTATGAAGCACTCCGATTTCTTAATTCCCAAAAGAAACTAAATCCTAGGCATAGAAAGTGGGTAGAGTACATTCAAGCTTACACCTTTGTTCTAAAACACTGTGCTGGTACTAAAAATAAGGTTGCGGATGCCCTTAGCCATCGATCCCTACTCTTGAATTATATTAGAACTGAAGTTGTAGGATTTGACAAACTAAAAGAGGAATATGAGACCTATCATGACTTCAGTGAGATCTACCAATCTATGAGACAAGGACCATTTAGTTCGTATAGTGAGTAACCCTTCATGATGGCTACCTCTTTAAAGACAACAAGTTGTGTATTCCCAGGACTTTCCTTAGAGAATTTCTAGTTTGGGAAACCCATGCAGAAGGTCTAGCTGGTCATTTCGATAGGAACAAGACCATTATAGTAGTTGAAGACCAGTTATATTGGCCAAGTCTTAAAAGGAACGTCACTCAGATTGTGTCTAAATGTCGAACTTGTGCTATTGCCAAATAGCAAAAGCAAAACACTGGCCTTTACACCCCATTACCTATGCTCGATTGTCCTTGGCAAGACCTTAGTATGGATTTTGTGTTAGGATTGCCTAAGACCGAGAGGAGACATGATTCAATCTATGTTGTGGTCGATAGATTTTTTAAGATAGCCCATTTCATACCCTGTTTCTAAACCTTTGATGCCTCCAAGGTGGCCAAACTTTTCTTGGATGAAGTGGTTAGGTTACATGGCCTACCAAAAATCATTGTATCTGCTAGGGATGTCCGATTCATGAGTTACTTTTAGAAGATCCTCTGGCACATGTTAGAAACCAAGCTTAAATTTTCTACCTCCTACTACCCTCAAACTGATGGCTAGACTAAAGTAGTGAACTGAAGCCTTGGAAACTTGTTGAGATGTCTTGTAGGTGCAAACACTAGAAATTAGATCTTTTGTTACTTGGAGCTGAATTTGCCTACAACAGTTCAGTTAATAGGTCTACAGGCAAGTGTCCATTTGAAATTATCCATGGTTATAAGCCTAAGAAACCCATAGACCTAATCCCTTTGCCCATACATGCACGAGTTTCTAAGTCAGCTGAATCATTTGCACAGCATGTTAGAGATATGCATAAGAAAATTAGCAATAAGATTAATGTGAGCAATGATACTTATAAAAACATGGCTAATTCCCGAAAAAAAGTCAAAGAGTTTACTGAGGAAGATTATGTGACGATTAGGCTTAGGCTTGAGATGTTTCCTCTAGGGACCATGAAGAAGTTACATGCCCGTGGAGCTAGACCCTTCAAAGTGATAAAGAAAGTTGGACCTAATGCCTATGTGCTCGAGTTACCTCCCGAATTTGGCATTAGCTTAACCTTCAATATCTTAGACCTAGTTGAGTATAGGGAGCCAACAATGATACCCATTGAGCCTTTTGGACCTGACCCTATTCTTGAGAACGAACCCATACCTGAGTGTCCACCAACAAATTTACCTGGGAAAGAAGAAATGATTGAGCATATCCTGTATGACCAAGCTATTACTATCTGAAACAAAGGCTACCAACATTATCTAGTTCATTGTCAAGGTTGACCAGAATTTGAGGATTCGTGGATCACTCGAGAGGATCTATAGTGCCTCGATCCAGACCTATTAGAGCAGTACTAGAGCCGGATTGACCCTTGCTCGATAGGATCAAGTTCCTCCCACCCCGGAAGAATTGGTGCGGGCACCAGGAATAGAAAGATGCCACACCCAAGCTAGAGCTCATTATGGATTGCCTAGGCATTTGAGTCCATCAGTCCTGAGTCAATTAAGTCCTATAATAAAGCTGAGTCAATTAAGTCTATTTGATAAAGTTGAGTCCATTTGTTTTCATCTAGTCCAGTCAATTAGGTCTATTTTGAGTCCTGTAATTTTTCTTCATTCAAGTCAAGTCCAAGAGGAAAATCACTGGTCCCCACTGAAGGAAGACTTCATGTGCCACCACCATTGGTCCCCACTGAAGAAGAGGACTTCATGTGCCACCTCCTCTAGACCCCACTCAAGACACCCAAGCAAACATGGAATCAAATTGGCACCCCCTTGTTTCATGCAACCACTTCAAGCCAAAAAAGGAAGAAGAGTGATGCCCAAGCATTGAAGTGGTCCCCCTCCCTATTTCATGCAACCACTCTAGGCAAAAATGGAAGATAAGTGGCACCCAAGCAACCCCCTCCTTGTTTCATGCAAACTGCCCCAAGCAAAGGAAGAAAGCATGTAAGCGCCCCTGATTTTCTTCTCTCTTTATTTCCATGTATAACCAACAAAGAAGGAAATGTTATGGTTTCCCCTCTTTTCTCTCTTATTCCATGTAGATAGATTAACCTTGAAAGGGAGTCTAAGAGATCTAGCTGAATTATAAATACCGCTCCTCCCTCTCATAAAATCATGATAGAATTGAATGAATGAAAAAAAGTCTTCTTCGTCAAATTTTCCTATGCTTTTGAGCATTGACACTCCATAAGGGAAAGGGTGAGAGGCCCAACACCAGTTTCAAGTATCCAAACCCTAGCCCTAGCCACCATCATCAAGCACCAAGCACTTCATCCTCACTAGGCCGCCAACAACCTCTCCAAGCTGAAAGAAAAATATCCTAAAAGCCAATCTTTGTAAGGATATTTTTATAATCTTCCAACTCTTGTATGACATTATTATATTAATTAAAGGCATTTTTTGTTTCATTATACTACTGTGTCTTATTTAAAGATTATGATGAACCTTATAGGTTAGGGCAAAGGAATTAGGATTATGATGGAGATCATAACGGTGAGATCTAAGTTTCTATAAATCATAATCTAAAATATTCCTAGTCGTTGGATCATCGATTCAGGGATCGATGCTTTCGGAAAGACTAGCTAATCCTATGTATGCTCGATGGAGAGGGTGATTGGTCTCATAGCCACTTGTGTAGAGACACTAATACAAGGATAAGGGTGCTCATTAGGGTATGAGTTCACTAAACTGATCCACATCGAGACTATCTTATGGAAGTCTTACTACTTGTCAAAAGATAGTTCTCATAGTGGGAGTTGTGCAAGTGATCTTTAGACCTGAGGTCACCATGGTTCCTTATGCACACTAAGCCATGTTTTGGTTCATACTCATTCATGACATTGAGTTATGTACGGGGTTTTCTCAGATATGGTGGAAGGTGTATGAAGGATGTGAGTGGACCAACAAGGAGTTGATCATTCCTAGTAAGAGAAATTGTTATCCCAAGTTATCTCTTCGATTGATGACTCAGGGAGTCTTTGATCAAAGCAGGATGAGATTAGAAGTGGTTTCTAATCAGTCATCATCAAAGTCTTCATTATCGAATAAATATTTGAGATGATTAAGTATTAGGGTTTGACATTTATCCATGCCCATCACTTAATCATGATAGGGAGATTGAAAGATTGAATTGCACGGTAACTTTTCATTGAAGGGTATTTTGGTACTTTCTATCAAATTCTCCATCTTTCAGGTAGGCATGATATGTTGCTAGATATCAATCATGTCTTGTAGGTTTTCATGAATCAATTGGATTGAATTTATGAGTCAATTTGAAAGCTAGTTCAAATTGGCAACTTAGGTCAACAAAATTTGACCTAATTAGGTCAACTCAATTTGACCTAATTAGGTCAATCGGGTTTGATTTGATCGAATTGGCTCGGACCTAGACCTACTGTTGGATAGATGTGGAACCCAAAGGGTAACACACATTAGGGAGTTGGCCTAGGAAGTCAATTAGGGTCATGGGATCCTAATTGGTTAGCTAGATTACACACTAGCATGTATAGGCTAACCTAATTTCTAACCCAATTGAATTGGGTCTAAAGGTTGCCTAATGGGCTAGCCAATTTAAGGAAATCCTAAATTGGGTTGAGTCCAAAGTGGGGCAGCATTTATCTTGTTTTATCCAGATTTTATCAGCATTTATCTTTATTTAACCAAGAGTCCTAATGAGGAGGGACTCTTGGCGCCATTTCATGCGCATGCCAAATTGGATGGGCACAGAAGGACCAAGAGTCCTTCTGCCTGTAAGCCACCAAAGCTAGATAAAGTCCAAGGGACTTTATCCTTATCTCCATGCCCTCTCATATGGGCTTTGATCGGTCAGCAAAAGAAAGAAATTGGTGGAAGGAAGTTGGCACATATGAAGAGTTGCGCTAATTCTAAGAAGCAGAGTCCTTCTACTTTAAGAAATTTTAAATCACCGATTCTTGAAATTAAAATCCACATCCCTTGGCTTATTTAAACCGGTATTTGACATGTGTCAAAATGAGAAGTTGGATGAAAATTTAAGGGACTTATATATATGGCTTTTGGCGCAAGAAGTGACATGATGTTTCAAGATAAGACTCCTTTGTGAAGGGTCCTATTTGATCTATGTTTGGATAGATCAAAGGCTAATGAGAAGGCTTATATGGTACCTCTCCTTCTCCTATAAATAAGATTCAGTGATTAGGATGAAGGGGATCTAAACAAAACCTTCTTTCTTACATTCTAACATCTTCCTTGTCTCCTTTCTATATCTTGTTAGAATTTAGGTCCTGTCTTAAGACAAGTTCCCCATTTTAAGACAAGAGTATAGGAAGAGATTTAGAAAGTGAGAAAGAGAGTGAAGGGAGGTTTTGGAGAAGGCTCAGAGGGCTCTATAGAAGGGAAAAGGTCTAAGCTAGGAAGGAGAGTCTACCAAAGCAAGAAAGGTCTTCAGAAGAGTCTTAGTTGATCAAGCAACCTGCAAGGGAGAGGATTGCAGGTTTGATTCTCATGTGGATCACCTCTGGAGGGCTTCCATTTGTGAGCCTAGTGGAAAGAAGAAGGAATTAGCATTCCAAGTATTCTTCATAACCCTAATTATTGACTTGTTAATTGTAGTGAATAATTGATCTTGGAATTAGGGTTTTCTAGTTGTACGGTTTTCATGAATGAAATTTTTTGAAATTCATTCTTCCGCTATGCCATAGAAACCCTAGAAAAGCCAACACAAGCTGCCAAGCCCCTCTCCATGCCAAGCATCCTCTACCCCTTCTCCTGCATCCTCTTTACTTTCAACTTCCTAATCCCTATTTATCCTACTTTTTGAGTCCCTAATCTTGGTGTATGCAAGATCTCTTAGGTGCTATGATCCTTGGAAGAAGTCCTCCTTGCCTCTGGAACCATCTGAAGAAAAGCTGGAGCATCCATGAGAATCAGCTTCTTCTTCCAAGCACCAATCCCAAGAGCTGTGTGATCCCATCTTCAAGAAGAAAACAATCATTGCAAGGTATGCAAACCCAACCCTTCTCACCAGTTTTGTTTTATTGAAGAAGAGCATGTCCTAAGTAGTGATTTATCAACCCTAGGATCCTATTTTCTTAATTAATTAGTTGATTCATATTCTGCGAGTAGATACTTGAATCTTTGCATAATCCATCTTAGTTTACTCTTGCTCTTAACGGGAAGAAAAAAAACCTCATAAAAATCTAAAATCATTGCTCTCTAGATCTGTAGTTTCCTTATGTTTATCCCTTGCATGATTGCATCCCGCATCTGGTAGGGGCAATAAGATTAGACACAGATTATTGGGCCCTATTTGGTTTATCTAGCCATGTGTCAAAGTTTTGTAATCAACTAGAATTGAGTCCTGTAATAAGTTGAGGTTAGTTGATTTGTCTCAACCCTCAACCTCGTCCAATACATTGAGTCCTGTATACCAGTGTGAGTATAATATGAGTTCATATCTTGTACAAGAGAGGAGGATACACTATTTTGGAGTTCTACAATACCTCATTCTAAAGCTAGAAGTAGTTACACCAGCTTAGGGGAGCTCAATCGACACCTAGGTGCCCTGATTGTGCCCTAATTTTCCCCTGGTGCCATTTCAGATACCAGATTCCCTCTAGATGCTTTCAGAATATTCCATATACCAGGGGCTCATGTTTCCTAGGTTATTCCAGCACTCCAAGCCTTAAAATCAAGCCCAGACATCAAGCCCAAGCCCTTAAGAGGCAAGATTCCAGCCAGATTCCCTGGAATATGCCAGCCCATGCGCCCAACCCCTGGAAGCCACCTGGACCACTCAGATTTTCGTCCAAGCCCATGAAGGAGATGTCCTTGCTTCTGCCCCAAGGTCCAAAAATGAATTTGAGGTGTTTGACCAAGTCCAAGCCAAGTGGGGAGAGGAAAGAAGAGAAGACTAGGTCAAAATTCTAACCTAGTTGGGATTTCTACTACTTTTAAAACTTTGTAATTCTAACCTAGCTAGGAATGGATTTGTATTCCAATTGAGAAGAGGACTTGTAACCCAAGTGTTACCATGGTTAGTAAGGGCATGGGAACTCTATAAATACCCCACCCCTCCCCCTCTTGTAATCATCTTTTTCTTATGAATAAACCCTGCTGAAATTTTGTGAAATTGTCTTGAGTTTGAGTTTTGGTTCTTTTTTTGAGTTCTCTCCTTGTGTTCATGGTTTAAAACCCTACTGCCCTAGCACCCTCCCACATCCTTGGAGATCAGCCATGCCCAAGGAACAGGAGTCCTTGCTGCCATCCAAGACCAAGAGCTCCTTCTTCCCTGACTGCTAGCTTTTAGCCCTAATCCTGATTTCCTTCAAACCCTAGTTCCTTTTCTAATATTTATTTGCTGCTTTGATTAACCTCTGACACTTGCAGGATCCCCGAGGTGCTTTCCCTCCCCTGAGGAGGCCTTCTTTGCTGCCCGGACCACCCAGATCAGCCTTCGGATTCAAGGGAAACGAGGCTTCTTCATCCAGGCTCCGATCCGAGTTGTGAGTGATCCATTCAGCTTCTGAATTTCAATCTCTGACTAGTAAGAAACCTTCCTTTCTCTTATTATCTGATTTGATGAAGAAAAACTATCCTAAACCAGGAGTTTCTCAACTCTCAGGTCCTGGATATTTCATTAGTTTGCATGAGATTGCCTGCGATCTAATGATTCTTTGCACTGCTAGTCTTTCTGCTAGTTTTTACTTTATTTTGGGAATCTAGCCTGCAAATAAAATTATAAAAATAAAAAAAAATATTTTATTATTTTTCATGCATGTTTAGCAGTCTTAGAGTCATCCCACATCAGTTTGATATTAGAGCATGTTTAGTATAGTTTTATATTTGCATCGCATTCACAAACCCTAATTCTGCATTATATCCACTGCATTAGGTGTCTAGGTTTTATCTGATTTTGGCATCATAAAAAATTTATTTTTCTATGAAATTTGCACTGAATGTCCTCTGTTCTATTATAGTAATTATAAGAATTTTTAATTAATTTTACTAAAATACTAAATCTCTAAAATTTAGCATATAAGAAACCCTAATAGAATTCTAATAATTTATGCAGCAATCCAGAAAACCCTAGGTTTGTATCATAATATGATTTTTGTTCTACATGAAATTTGGTAGGCGCCAATAAAACCGTCGCCTCTATTCCAAGTTTTTTTTGAATTTTTTTTACATTGGGATTTGTGTCAAACTCTGCATCAACTGAAATCCTAATTCCCTGATTTCTGCAACATTCTGCATCTTGACTCAACCTAACATAATCAACTTCCACACACCCCAATCCCAAGCCTAATTGATTGCTAACCTAATCAACTTGAACCTAATTTTTTATTGCATAAAATACTCATAAAATATTTTTATTTTATTGATTGTTTTAGATTGCATTAGGGCCATTGATTGCCATCATTTTAATCTAATCTCAAGGGGAACTCAAAATCTCAGATCAAGATAGGATTTCATCACCTATCCTAGGCCCAAAACCACCATCATCATACTAACCCAAGCCTAATGAAAATCAATTAGACCTGATTTGCCCTAGTGGGCTAGGAGACATCAATAGGTCAGGTCCGAGCTATGTGGGCCAACTAGTGCATTTAATTTTTAGCTATTACTGAAAGCTAGTGTCTAAGGCTAGGGGTCCAGAGTCAAACAACCTAAGTGGTGTTGTGGTTTTTAATTGGGTCCCTGCAAAAGCAGGGGGGGCCTCCTACACTCCCACCCCCTACCTGGCCAGTGGAAGGATTAGCTATTAGGTTAGGTGTAAGTTGAGCTGACCTACCCAGTTTCAAGCTCTTGGTCTAGGAAACCCTAGATTACACTAGCATTTTCTTTCTCTTTGCATGCTTGGTTGCATCATTTCATTTTGATTGTTGATTTGTTGCTTGACCACTAGATTAGGAATCCAATACCAGAAGTCTAAACCCCAACCCAGTTCAACCATGGAGTCCAGTCTTGAAGCACTCATAAGAACCATGAATGAATAATTGAACCATAAACTTGACCAAACCAACACCCAGATGACTCAATTGACCCAATCCCAAAACCAAATGAACCATATATTCGACCTAATGAGCCATAAGCTTGGCCAAATAAATCAATCCCACACCCAGTTTACCTAGTTCACCACCCAAACCAACCAGGTAATCCAAACCAATACCCAAGCAACCCATAGGGTTGACCAATTAGCCAATAGGTTGGACCAGGTAAAATCCAATCCAGTGTTAGTTGATATAGTAGATACCCAGGTAGAAGACCACCCAATATTAGTTGAACCTGATTACACCCAAGCTAAACCTGTAGTGGAAGACTAGCTAGAGGGAGAGAACCCAGATACTGTTATTAAGGCCCTACCTGAGGAGCCACTAAAAGAAAGCCCAACTATAGAGCCCAGTCCTTTGATTTGTGAGCCAGAAGAATTTATTACGGACCTAATTGCTTTAAATCAGTACCCTTAGGATGAAGCCACCTCTTTGGCTCCACTTGATCTCTTCCTTGAAATCAATGCCCCTTTCTTCCATTATGCAGACCCTTTAGATAGACATCAATCCCATAAGATCAACCTCATTAGTCTAGGACTAATTTCTGATACCCCTTCCTACATCCTATTCTACCCGATTAACCCTGAACCCTTTTCTTATTCCTTATCCAATCAGACTAATCCTAAGTTCACTTCTTATTTTCTACCCTTTTCTAAAACTTTTCATGATTTTCTAACCCTTAGATTGCATTTCATAGAGATTTGCATACTACACTCATTCATCAAGTATGTCATGTTTGCTTCCTACTTCTGGAAGACCCTCTGGCATCTACTAAGAGTTCATGTCACATTTTCATGTGCATGTCATGATAGGATCAAACCTAGAGTCTATAATCTGTTAGGTTTTGTCCCTTAAAGTCTGATAAAATATCCTTTGATAGGGAAGTCTAGTCGAGTCTATTAGGTATTAGTTGAGTCCAATAAAAGCATAGCCTGAATTACATGTTTGCACCTGTACTACCCTCTGCACAGCATATGTATATGAAAATTAGTAAAAAGTTGAACATAACTAATGAACTAAATAACAACTTGGCTAATTCTCAAAAGAGAGAAAGAATTTTGCAAGGGATTATATAGTTGTAAAGAATTTTCTGCTCGCAAAGCTAGCCCATCCAAGATAATGAATATCGGTGGACCCAATGCCTATGTGCTTGAGTTACCACCCGACTTAGGCATTAGTTCCACCTTCAACATCTCATATCTTGTAGAGTATAGTGACCCAGCAGAGATACCCAGTGAGCCCTTTAAGCCACTCCCTTTCTTTGTAAGTGAACCTAACCCAGAGTGTCCACATACAATTTGGCCTATTAGTAAGAAAAAGATTGAGAGAATCCTGGACGATCAAGCTATAGGTACCCAAGATAGAGGCTATCAGAGGTACTTGGTCCGGTAGCAAGGTCGGCCAGAATTTGAGGACTCGTGGATCACCCATGAGGATCTGCAGCGCCTCAACCCAGACCTACTCATGCACTATAAGAGCCAAGTTATCCCACACTCGATGGGGTCGAGTTCCTCCCACCCTGGGAGAATTGATGGGGGCACCAGGATCAGACACAGATTACTGGGCCCTATTTGGTTTACCTAGCCATGTGTCAAAGTTTTGTAATCAACTAGAATTGAGTCCTGTAATAAGTTGAGGTTAGTTGATTTGTTTCAACCCTCAACCTAGTCCAATACATTGAGTCCTGTATACCAGTATGAGTCTAGTATGAGTTTACATCCTATACAAGAGAGGAGGCTACGCTATTTTGGAGTTCCACCATACCTTATTCTAAAGCCAGAAGTAGTTACACCAGCTTAGGGGAGCTCAATCGATACCCAGGTGCCCTGATTATGCCCTGATTTTTCCTGGGAGCTATTTCAGATCCCAGATTCCCTCCAGATGCTTCTAGAATATTCCATATGCCAGGAGCCTATGTTTCCTAGGTTATTCCAGCATTCCAGGCCTTAAAATCAAGCCCAGGAACCAAACCCAAGCCCTTAAGAAGCAAGATTCCAACCAGATTTGCTGGAATATGCCAGCCCATCCGCCCAACCCTTGGAAGCCCACCTGGACCCCTCAAATTTTTGTCCAAGCCCATGAAGGAGGTGTCCTTGCTGCTTCCCCAAGGTCCAAAAATGGATTTGAGGAGTTTGACCATGTCCAAGCCAAGTGGGGAGAGGAAAGAAGAGAAGACTAGGTCAAAATTCTAACCTAGTTGGGATTTCTATTCCTTTAAAAACTTTGTAATTCTAACCTAGCTAGGGAATGGACTTGTATTCCAATTGGGAAAAGGACTTATAACCCAAGTATAACCATGGTTAGTGAGGGCATGGAACTCTATAAATACACCACCCCTCCCCCCCTTGTAATCATCTTTTTCTTATGAATAAACCCTACTGAAAACCTAGTTGGGATTTCTACTCCTTTTAAAACATTGTAATTCTAACCTAGCTAGGAATGGACTTGTATTCCAATTGGGAAGAGAACTTGTAACCCAAGTGTAACCATGGATATGAGGGCATGGGAACTCTATAAATACCCCACCCCTCTCCCTCTTGTAATCATCTTTTTTTTATGATTAAACCCTACTGAAATTTTATGAAATTATCTTGAGTTTGAGTTTTGGTTCTTCCTTTGAGTGCTCTCCTTGTGGTCTTGGTTTGAAACCCTACTTCCCTAGCACCCTCCCGCATCCTTGGAGATCAACCATAACCAAGGAACAGGAGTCCTTGCTACCGTCCAAGCCCAAGAGCACCTTCTTCCCTGACTACCAGCTTTTAGCCCTAATCCTGATTTTCTTCAAACCCTAGTTCCTTTTCTAATATTTTTTTGCTTCTTTGATTAACCTCTGATGCTTGCAAGATCCCTGAGGTGCTACCCCTCCCCTGAGGAGGCCTTCTTTGCTACCCAGATGACCTAGATCAGCCATCAGATTCAAGGAAAATGAGGCTTCTTCATCTAGGCTCCGATCCGAGTTGTGAGCTATCCCTTCTGCTTCTAAATTTTAATCTCTGACTAATAAGAAACCTTTCCTTCTCTTATTATCTAATTTGATGATGACAAACTATCCTAAACCAGGAGTTTCTCAACTCTCAGGTCCTGGATATTTCATTAGTTTGCATGAGTTTGCCTGCGATCAGATGATTCTTTGCACTGCTAGTCTTTCTGTTAGTTTTTACTTTATTTTAGAAATCTAGCCTATAAATGAAATTATAAAAATCACAAAAAAAATATTTTATTATTTTTCATGCATGTTTAGTAGTCTTAGAGTCATCCCGTATCAGCATCACTTGGCATGATATTTGATTTTTGAGAGGCTTTGACCGGTCATGCTTCAATGGGATAGGTCCTCCGATTCTCTTTTATGAGAAGATGAGAATGGAAAAATCCATTTCTGTCCTGGATGCTCTTTCCCAGTAATGGTCATTCTTTAAGAGGATGATACTTGCTAGATTTTGATTGAATGCATGAGCAACGGGCCTCCCATTAAGCCTACAATAAAAGGATAGAAAGGGCTATCTGGCCTCCATGGCTCTGTCTTGCCACCATGTTGCTTAAAGTCTCCAAAAAGCTATTACAATTGGCCTTTAACAAAGGCACTGGCATCGTAGAGCTGCTCTTTTTAAAGGAGGGTTTCTTCCTAAGAGAAGAATTTCATAGGCATCATGCATCATGGCTTGACCACCACCATTTAGTCAGTTAGTGAACTTAATAGTTTGTTGTCAATCTGCATCACTGCAACTATAGTTGGCTAGTAGACTTAATATGAGCCAAAGGACTTAGCCTCCATGCTACTTCATCCAAGCCTTCCTTGGGGGGCTATTCTACATTACTAGAGAGGTAGATTGGGAGCTCTCACTAGAGGTTGTAGATGGCAGTATCAGCCTGAGCATAGATTGGGGGTAGTTTCCTAATTTTTTTATCAGCCCGTACTCACCATTGACTTCCTCCTTGTAGTGGTGAGCTGCTTCCTTAATGCTACCACCCTACTGGAGTCACCGTACATGCCTTTCATCACACTAGTGTCACCAAAAGTGGGGTCATGTCCACCCCCTCAGTTGCCCTTGCTTCTATGGCATAGCTCCTGCTAGTGATCCCATCTGGTGCACTTGATTGCTCAGGGCATGCAAGGGCCTTCCTCCCAGTTGTATAGAAGAGCTCAGGAATTTTGGAGTCCTCCAATTCTTTAATAAGTAATCTCGTTGATGCAGGATGCTAGATGGAGTTTTAAACTTAGAACCTAGCAAATTAAAATGAGCAATGAATTTACTACTTATCAGCAAGATTCATGCATAAGAGGGAGCAAATAAATTTAGTGTAAGAGACTACTGATGAAAGTTATATTACCCACAATGTAGTTTCCATTCAATCAAAAGCAGAAAGGACCTAATGGTTGAGAAACCATTCTAACTAGGACATGTTCATTCAAATAATCAGACCTAAGAGTCTAGGAAGGGTTCTCTTACCAACAATGAGCTCTCACACTTTTGGTGGTGGTTTAATTTCAGCACTCCAAGGATTAGCTTTGGACTTGAAGACTATCACTCTTTGGATGGAAGACTCCTAACATAGATGGTTCCAAAGCAAAGCAAACCTCCTCTTCAGCTTGAAATCATAGAGGATCTTGCAATGGAGGGCATTAGTGGGCATGGAATGAGAAAAGAAAAGTAGAATCTAGAAGAAAGAGGAGAGGAAATGATTGTTGGCATCTTGGATGAAGATGTTGGTGACTTGGATGAAGAGGTTGGTGACTTGGATGAAGAGGTTGGCATCTTGGATGGATGGTTGGGCCTCACACCCTCGCCTACACGGAGTGTCAAATGCAACAAGCAAATGGATGAAGAAAAAGAGCTTTCATTCATTCATGATAATGGTTTGATTACAAGAGGGTTAGGGATATTTATAAACTTCCCTAGCCCTTTCAAATTCAAATTACAAGCTTAAAGAGTGGAGTGAAGAGTGGAGGGATAAGTGGGATTCATGCATGAAGAGTGGAGATATAAGAGGGAAGTTTCAACTTAAATTCAAATCTGAATTTAGGCATCCAAATGGAGTGATGTGGCATGGGAGGTGAGGTGTCATACTATCTTGGCATGAAGGAGGTGAGATGGCTTCTATCTTGGCATGGTGATGTGGCATTCCAACTTGGCATAGTGGCTAAGGTGGTTTGCTCCATCCAATCTCCAAGCTTCATCGTCTTGATCTTGCTTAATTTTAAATCCAACTTGAACCCAACTTGCCTAATTGAACTCAACTTAACCAAATTGAACCTAACTTAGACAAATTATATGGCTAAATTGAAATTAAAGTTGACTGGACTCTAATTACAGGACTTATAGACTCATGCTGAAATTAAAGGACTCATGGAATCATGCTGAAAGTAACACAAAGTTGAAACCAAAATCAAAGTTTGGTTTATTCACTTGCAATCCATAAGGAGCTTGGGTTGATCTGGTTTGCTTGAAATCTCTTACAAACTCTGGTGCCCACACCACTCATCACCTTTCCTGTACCTTAGGAAGTCTATGAAGTAATGTAATTAGCCGAGAGGTTCTAAATCCATGTAATCTGGCTGCAAGGCTACATGTGTGTAATCTAACTAAATTAATGGAAAACTTCTAGCATTCTTGTGTTGTTGTTGCATATACCAATTATCTTCTAAGTTGTGTTCATTTTATATTATGTAATTGCATCTCATGTTATATCTTGATAGATGATAAAGGTTCGGGCAATCAGTCATTGTACCTCCAATCGTGATCTTTTCGATCGCTCGAGCCTGTGAGCTTTTGATCATAACGTTTCTAATTACTTGAGCCTATGGGCTTCCGATCATGATATTTTTATCTCTTGAGCCTATGGGCTTTCAATCTTGATATTTCCAATCTCTTGAGCCTGTGGGCTTTTGATCATAATATTTTGTTCACTCGAGCCTATGGACTTTCGATCATAATATTTCCTATTATTTGAGCCAATTGGCTTTTGATTATAAAATCTTTGATTACTTAAGCTTGTGGACCTTTGATCGTAATATCTCTATTTGTTGAGACTATGGACTTTCGATCATAATCTTAAGCTCAGAAGCTTTTGGGCCTTCTAGGGGCTCAACAAATGATGATTTTATTTTTAATCGAGAACCCTTTGCATTAATCTTTTAAGAGGGAATTCCTTAGGCCAATGAATTTCTAAACTCCCAACATGGGATCTCGATGCTGCAAGTAGCTTAGTTTTTCACCAAAAATTGCTCTATACTAATTTTTTGGATCCTATTTGGCCCAAGGAATTCATGTTCGAAGGACTTTCATCAAAGAATCCTTCTACAAGCATAGATAAAAAAGAGAACTTCCATTTAGTACAAAGAAAATATTATTGATGATAAATCTACAAATTCATGGAGTTCCATGGTCAGATTAGAGGGGTTCCATCTAGTTGCTTTAACTGGTAGGTCCTAGGTTTGATGATTTCCTCCACTTGGTAGGGCCCCTCCTATTTTGGTGAAAGGTAGCCTCTTTGACTAGGTTAGGAAATTTTTGCTTGATATAGCACTAGATTGCCGACCTTAAAGACCTTGCCCTAGACCTTAGCATTAAAATAATGAGCAACCTAGTACTGGTATGCTACCATCTTGATGTGAGCTTTCTCTCAAACCTCGTCTATTAGGTCCAGGTCTGCGAGTCACTTTTCCAAGTTGGTTTGCTTGTTGTAATTTACAAATTGCACCAAGGGTATTTCCATTTTAATGGGTATCATTACTTCAGTTTCCAAGGCTAGGATAAAGGGTGTTTCTCTCGTGAGAGCTCTCGGTGTCACCGGTATGCCCAAAGTACATGATGGAGCTCATCAACCCATAATTCTTTGGCTTTACCAAGCCTCATTTTAATTCCTTGTAAAATAGCCTAATTTGTAATTTTAGCTTCTCCATTAGCTTGGGGATGCACTACTGAGATGAGGTGATGTGAGATTCCTTGGTCTTCATAGAATTCCTTAAAATAGGTTATGATGAATTGACATCCATTGTCAATGATTAGCACTGTGGGATGCCGAAGTGATAGATGATAAATTCCCATATGAGATCTGTTACATTAGTCTGTAATGCAAGCTAGTGGCTCAACTTCCACTCATCTTGTAAAGTAATCCATAGCAACCACTAAGAACTTGCATTGACCTAAGGTCGAAGGGAACGGACCAAGGATATCCATCCTCTACTATGCAAAAGGCCAAGAGGCATATATAGGGGTCATTAGTGTAGCTAGGAGATGCTGAATATTCATATTTCTTTGGCAGGCATCATATTTCATAATAAAGCTCTTAATATCATACTGCATGGTTGGTCAGTAGTAACCTTATCAGAGTAACTTGTAAGCAAATACTGCTTTTCCAACATGATCTTGACCAATCCCTTTATGAACCTCCCTTAGCATGAATTATACCTCAAATCACTGCAAGCATCTAAGGAGAGGTAAAGAGAATGATCATTTGTAGAGTTTTTCCTCATGCATCAAGTATTTGGAGGATCTATACTTGATCTTGTGAGCTTCCTTCAGATCTACAAGGAGTCAACCATTCTATAAGAAGTCAGTCAGCGGGTCAATCTAACATAGTTCACCATCGAGTTGCAGACTTCTAATGATTCCTCGATGGTCTTCCTTTTGATTTGTTAGTAGTAGGCCCCTTGGGGGAGTGCCATAGGTGCAGTAGTTACTACTTTAGCTAGCAAGTCTACCCAAGAGTTATTTTTCCTTGGATTTTGTTGAATCTCAAAGCTGAAGAGGTCATTGATTAGTTCCATAACTCTTTGTAGGTACTTGATCAAATTCCCTTCTCAAGCCTGTAAGTCCCCCTTTATGTAATCGACGACCAGCTGAGAGTTGCTATAGACCCTCAAATCTTGTGCTCCCAGCTCTTGTTCAATTTTAAGCAATGTGAGCAGGGCTTCATATTTAGCTTCATTGTTAGTTATGGAGAATTCAAGGCATAGACATGCTTGGCGATGATTCCTTCGGGGCAAATAATGACCACTCCTACCTCCGATTCTTTGAGGTTGGATGACCTATCTACATATATCTTCTTAGTATCATTTAAGCTCAAAGGGGGTTTGACATCATCTCTGATGATTCCATAGCTTTTGGCTTGGTCAGCTTCCTAGGAATAGTGCACTCGATCAGGAAGTCTGCTAATATCTAAGCCTTGATCGATGGTCAAGTCTAAAATTTAATATCAAATTTTTGTAGCTCGATCACCCATTTAGCGATACATCTAGACATATCGGATCAATGGAGGATATTCTTCATGTACTAATCAATCAACAATATAATGGTATGAGCTTGAAAATATGGGTGGAGCTTCCAGGTAGCAATAAGGAGAGCATATACTAGCTTTTTTTAGTTTTGAGTATCGGGTCTTCTCATCTCTCAAGACTCTGCTAATATATCAGATGAGCTTTTGAACCCTCTCTCTCTCTCTCTTAGACTAGCACTACACTCATTACCAAGGGAGAAGTTGCCAAATATAAAAATAACACCTCACTAGGATCTGGTCTCCCCAATAGTGGCAGGGAGCTAATGTAACTCCTAAAGCCATCAAAAGCCTTTCAACATTCATCTATCCACTGAAAATCTTTCAGGTGTTTTAGAGTTTAAAAGAATGGGAGGTAGCACTCGACTGACTTGGAGATGAATTTGCTTAGGGCTACAATCCTCTTGGTGAGACACTGGATATCTTTGATTGCCTTTGGAGGGCTTAGGTCACAAACAACCTTGATATTCTCCGGATTAGCTTCCACCCCATGTTGGAGACCATGAAGTCCAAGAATTTACTATAGGCTACTTTGAAGGCACATTTGGTGGGATTCAGCTTTATTTGGTACTTTTAGAGGGTGTTAAAGGTTTCTCAAAAGTCTTCAACATGGGTTCTAGCAATTTTATTTTTGACGAGCATGTCATCTACATACACCTTCATGTTTCACCTATTTTGCTCCTTGAAGACCTTATTCACCAGGCATTTAGAAGTAGTGCCTGCATTGTTCAGACCAAATGGCATAACCTATAGCAAAATAGCCCTCGATCAATGATAAAAGCAATTTTTTCCTTATACTCAGGAGCCATCCAGATTTGGTTATAGCCGAAGAAGGGGTCCATGAGGTTGAGGAGATCATGGCCCGAAGTGGCATCTAATATTTGATCAATTCTAGGAAATGGGTAACCATCTTTCGGGCATGCTCGACTGAGGTTGGTTATGTCTATGCAGATTCACCGTTTGCCATCGATTTCTTCACCATGATAGGTTTTGTGATCCACTCTAGATAAGTGGTTTCTCTAATAAAGCCAGTGTTAAGCAGTTTGTCAACCTCCTTGGCTATAGCTTTTTAACACTCAAGTGTGAAACTCTGCTTCTTTTATTTAATGGATTGGTGCTTAGGGTCTACCTTCAGCCAGTGTACCAGAGGGGTTGATGCCTGGTATATCTGCTAGTGCCTAGGCAAAGACATCCGCATTCTCTTGCAAAAATAAGGTTGCTAGTTTTTTGTTACCTGGTCCAAGTTGGAGCCGATCCTAACCGTGTGCTGGGGATCTCCATCTACCAAGGGGATAGAGATGAGGTCCTTAACCAATTCTGCTCGTTGTTTGGTTGGATCATCCCAAATGTCCAAGCCTTAGATTGGATAGTCATCGGTAGCTCTTTCTCCTTAGAGCTCAATATAGTAACAATGTCATGCTAAGCTTTGATCTTTACAGATTTTCCCAATCCCATATGCTATCAGGAATTTCATTTTTAGGTAGTAGGTGGAAATAATGGCTTAGAAGGCACTGAGACCCCGTCATCCTAGTATAGCATTATAAGCTAAAGGTGCTCAAATAACCAGAAAGTCTACTTGAGCAATAGACTATAGAGTGTAATGTCCCATCCTCACAGTCAGGGTAATCATCATCTCTACCTGGATCGTGTCTCTTGTGAATCCTACCAGAGAGGAATTCACTTGAACCAGACATTCAGGTGACACCCCCATTTTCAAAAGTGCATCAAATATAAAATATTTGTTAAACTCTCATTATCAATGAGGATGCAACATACATCATAATTTTTCATGTTTAGGATAACAACCATCGCATCATCATACAAAAATTGAAAGCCATCATCATCCACTTCAAATAAAAACTATTGAAGTTGTATGCCTCTTTGCCAACAGCTTAGCTAATAGCACCTCTCAGTTATCATTTTCATGTCTCTTGATGGTGTGGGATTGTCTCTTTCTAGAGGTGGGAGTGGCTATGGATGCTCAACCAATTGAGGTGATCTCGGCCATTCTTTCTACTCCCTTCACCATAAAATGAATCGATTGAGGTGGCCATGTCAAATTAGCTCTTCGATCTCATCCCATAACTGGATATATTCTTCAATATCATGATCATGGTCTTGACGGTATAAGCAAAACTAGCTCAATTCCTCCTTGATAGCGGTGTTTGCAACTTTCGAGGCTTTGGGATTTGCCTTCTAGTCTCCATTAGCATATTTTCCCTAAGTGCATTTAATGGAGTGTAGGTGTAGAATCTTCCCGAAGGCAATGTTTGGCAAGCCTCCTTAGGATAGTGGTTTTTAAAGAACCTGTTCTTCTCCCATGAGGATCTGGAGTGAGGTCAAACTCTTCCTTCATGCTTCAGGGAGAGTTTGCATTCCCACATTTCCCCACTACCCCCCAATGTAGAGGTGGGTAGATATTCTTCCAGCATAAAGGTCTCTTCCATTCGAGCATACATTTTGGCTTGATCTAGTAATTCTGCAAAATCTTTGAGATAAGTCTTGGCCAATGACTTTTTAAAGTCATTTTTTAGCAAACCATTCACTAGAGATGATATAGCAATTGACTGGTCCACATTGCCGGTCTTTAAAGTGGCCACATGGAACTGGTTCATGAAAGCACAAATTATCTTTCCTCCTTTCGGTTGATGTTGTGGAGATAGTTCGAGTACTGATGTAGCCTCTGACTGCTAACAAAGTGGTTGGCAAATGCTTGGCTTAACTATTCAAAGGAGTGTACCGATCTTGGTTTCAAGCTCATATACCAGTATCGAGCTACTCCCTTCAAAGTATAGGAGAAGGCTTGATAGAGAATGGGATCAGGGGCTCCATGAAAGAGCATTGTCACTCGTAAACTTGCTAGATGATCATTGAGGTCAGTGATCCCATTATAGTTCTCAAGTTGCAAGATTTTGAAATGACATGGGAGTGGTACCCACATAATCTTGCCATCGAATGGTGGCTCATTGCTGATCCGATCATGTGGCATCAAAGAGAGATTGCGAATCACCTTAATTCACTAGTCCATCTTATTAAGTCTCTGGTCGATCTCAAAGTCTCGCTCAAACAAGACTTCCACCGCTACAGGGATCAGCGATCCAGGATGGAATAGTGCTCCAATCGAAGAGTCATAGGGCATTGTTTCCTCAAACTTCTAGGATGGCGGTGATAATGGTGAGTGGTCCCTCCAAGATCCTTTTAATGGACCTGTTATTGCTTTGGTAGTGGAGGTGCTACCCCAACAACGGGATGTTGCATCACCAAAAGCAATGTAGGCATGGGCAGCATCAGAGGTTAAGAGGCCGTTCATGGCATGTTGGTGAGAGTGGAGTCACTAGAGGTAGTGCAAGGGTAGCCTGAATGTCTTGGACGGCTACCACCAGGTTCTGGCCTATGTCATAAGTGAGTTAAATTGATCCATACCCACCACCACTACATGTGGTGGTGATGAGACTCCTGCTGGCATAGGGTGAGGTGGATCATTTGCCTAGCTCGCTACCACTATTTCCACCAGCCAAGAGGCTATGGTGTTGATGTGATGAAAGGTCATCTTCTTGGGTGACATGGCTTTCCTGTCTTGAAGGTTACATACTGTATAAGGATTTAGTCTCTTCCTCTGATCTGTTGGTACCAAAATTCATTAAGTACTATAAGGAGAGCTAGAGATGCTAGAGTGGACAATATAGGCTAGGGCCCAAGAGGCGGCACCTACAAAAAAGCTCCACCAGGGGTGGCTCCGATGATGTACTCTAATACTCAAGTTAGTATTGATACCAATAGTGGGAGAGTGTAAGCAAGAAAGATGCGTACCCTCAGAAACTCACATAGAGTCCCTTTTATAAGTGGATAGTCAAGGGTATTCTAAGTAAGACCAAGATACTGTCGAATTCTGTGAAGGGCGATAGGACCTTCCACATATCGCCTGGGACTTTTTTGCTAGCATGAGGCATCTTGTCTCCATAAAGGCATCCTTGTCACTACTCCAAGATGAGCCACACTTATTAAATGGTAGTTTGAGTTATGGGGTGTATAAGCATGCCCATCATACTTTCTAAGATATTGTAATGCTTTGATGATTTTAGGATATGACAGAGAGCCCTACCAGGTGGCATAAGCGGTGGTGATGAATGTCAGAGTGCTGTGCTTTGGAGGCTCTGAATGGATGTATTGCTAAGACTATGTCAGCTAGAGTGATCTCGGTCTGGCCTAGCCATGATGAAAGGCTTGCTATTGAGAGCCTTTTGACTAGCACACACTTGAACGTTTATGGCTGAATGCTTCTTGAACGGTCGGTAGGGCTTGCTGATACCTTAATGAATAGGAGTTGGCATCTATCATTGTCAGCCTATGGATTTGTGGCTGAATGCTCCTTGAGTGATCAGTAGGGCTTGTTGATGCCTTTGGGTATAGGAGTTGGTCTTTGCTATTTCCACTTATGGGCTTGTGGCTGAATACTCTCTGAGCAATCAGTAAAGCTTGTTGATGTCTTAAGACACAGGAGTTGGCCTCTACCATTATCCACCTATGGACTTATGGCCGAACGCTTCTTGAGCGATTGGTAGGGCTTAATAATACCTTAGGATATAGAAGCTGACCTCTACCATTATCAGCCTATGGGCTTGTGGTCGAATGCTTTCTAAGCGGTCGGCAGGTCCGTAGAAATCCACACTATCCTTAGTCAGCCAGAGGGCATCATGTCTATCCATACTTATCTCGACTACTATTTTGGATCAAGGCATGTATTGCTTGGTCGATGGAGTGTTTGCACCACTATGGGTCCTATGTGCCTGGTCTGACCATATTTTCTACCAATAATTTGCTTTATGCCCAATTCCATTGCAATAGAAACAAACTATGTTTGGTTTTTGTACTTTGTTAGATACTGAAAATTTAGTTACTAAAAATCTATTATTGAAATTAGAGTTATACCCAATTCCAGCTATATCATTTGATTCTCTTTGATTCTTAACAATTAACTCTAGTTTATTTGAACTCAATGTCAACTTATCATTTGATTCTCTTTGTTCTTTACTCCTAGCTTCCTAAATTTAGCTAATAGATCATAAAAAGCAAAATGAAGCTCACCAAATATAAACTCTATATTGGGTTCAACACATACATCATCTTCTAAAGCCATCAAGCATAGGTTGGCTGATTTTGTTTGCTTTTCCTTTTCATTGGAGCTTGACTCATCACCGTCACTCCATGTAGCAGCCAAGGTTTCTTATTCTTGGCCTTTTAAAAGTTTTTATTAGCATGGGATAGTCGGACCTATAGTACCCTAGTTTCTTGTATTCATAATGGATGGGCTGTTATTCTTTGTCCTTTTTTTTCTTTTTCCTTACTTGGCTCCCCCTTAACCAAGTGTCACCTTCTATACTTTGATCTATCCTTTCCCATAAATCTCCTAAACCTTCTCATCATAAAGGCCATATTCTTATCTCCTAACTCCTCTTTAGATGAGGGGCTTTCCTCTTCTTCTTTCTTCTCTTCATTTGTTGTCTTGAGAGCTATAGTTTTCTCTTTCTTCCTTCCTCTTTGTTATGGCACTTCATGTTTAATTCATAAGTCATCAAGGATCCAAGAAGCTCTTCCAATGGTAGGTTATTAAGATTCTTTAATTCCAAAATTGTAGTGACCATCCAACTTGTCTAGTAATGATTGAAGACTTTTGTTTGCCAAATCACTGCTAGAGTATGCCCTGCCAGGACTTTTGAGATCATTAATATTGTCAGTAAACCTTGTAAATATTTTAGAAATGATCTTAGTGGGTTCAATTTTAAATAATTCATAATTATGCATAAGCAAGTTAATTTTTGAATTCTTATCTTAGTGCCCTCATGTGTGACTTGAAGTCTATCCTAAATTTTCTTTGCTGAATTACAAGTAGAAATCTAATTAAACTCATTGAGGTTTAGTGCACAATATAAAAAGTTCATTGCTTTTGCATTCAGCTCAACCATCTTTATGTCATGATCATTCCATTCATCTTCCAATTTAGAGACGTCAATACTATCAACCTTCTTTGTGGGTATGTAAGGATCTTTAATAATTACTCTCCATAATTGAAAGTCTATGGCCTAAATATAAATTCTATCCTAGCCTTCCAGTAAGTATAGTTGGTGCCATTAAAAAGTAGAGGACTATTGCTAGATTGTCCCTCAACTAGTGAAGTGCTTATGTAGGTTGCCAAAATCTCTATTTTAATTATTAAATTAATGGTATTGAGACATGGCTCTGATACCACTTGTTGCCTAGACTGACAATCCTAGAAAGGGATGAATTGGATTTTTAAAAATTAAAACAAATATGTACCTTTAAAATACAAATGCAATATGTAAGCCAAATGTTATGTTAGTTATGTTAAGTGATATATGCAAAAGTTGAAATAAGTGAGAGAGAATAAAGCGACAAGTAAGCACACAAACACAATAAGATTTATAGTAGTTCAAAGCAATCCCATCTCCTATATCTACTATCCAAGGATCTCATGGAGTTTTTATTATATTTTTACAAGAATATAGGCAGTTTATTTTATCCTAGGCTCACAAACCAAAACCCAAATACAATGTTTATTTTAAGGTATCACAAACAAACCCAATATACATTTGTTTTCTGGGATCACAAATAATCCAATTGGCTTTCTAAGGCTAGCCAATCAAAATCTTAAACCAAATCCAAGTTTCAAATCCCTACTAAAACTTGTAACAAAAACAATCAAACAAAACAAAATAGAGTAACAGAAAATGAACTCCAAAGAGAGCTAATTATTGCGGTTGAAGCTTGATATATAGCTACTCAAAGGCTTCAAAAGTTGGTCTTCAATCCTCACTTAATCTTTCAAATGGTTAGGTGAGAAGAAGTTGAAGTTCCTCTTGAGTTTTTAATAACTGCATAAAATATTCTCCTTGTTCTTAATGATTGGAATGAATGCCCAAGTTTTTATTGATTTCTGATGAATAGTATCCAAAAATCTAGATTTTTGTTATCCTATGAGAGCTAGCTCTAATTTTAGGAGTCAGCTCTCATGATTAGTGTCCAGAAAATCAAGTCTCTATCATCCAATGAGAGAAGGCTCTAATTTCAAGAGTTGGCTCTTCTGCACAGTATCTGAAAATCAAGTTTTTGTCATCCTATAAGAAAAGGGTCTAATTTTATGAGTCAACTCTTTTAAATTTGGTCAAAAACTTATGCTTTCTACCTGTCTGAAAGAGAAGGCTCACTTAAAGGGAGTTGGCTCTTCTGCACAATGTTCCAAAAAGTAGCTTTCTATCATCCTGTGAGAGCTGGCTCTAATTTTAGGAGTTGTCTCTAATAAATAGTGCCAGACTATATGTCGTACCATCATATCATGCCAAAGTCAGCTTTCTTGATGGGAGTCAGCTCGTTCAGCCAACTTCATTTGTTCTTAGAATTTGAAACATTTTGACTCTTCAATGCTTCCAAAGATCTTTCAATGACTTCTTAGGCTATACATGAACTCTCTAACTAATTCAAATACTTTTAAATATAAAAATTAAGCTCTCTACTCTTTCCATGATACAAAAACTCTCTTAAAAAGTTTACCATGATATATAATGTTTTATAATGATTCTTGAGAACTGACTTATCATTCTAATGGCTCACAAATAATTCCAATAATCTAAAAGATTTTTAGTTGAAGGTTGTCCATCGGAAAGCTTTCTACAAAAATATTCTTAACAATTTAAAAAGTGTTAGTATAGTATTCATGCTCTAATATTTTATAATTATAAAAATCATTTTTGGGGTAACATGCATTAATTTGATAGATACTATGATTTCTTGGTCTGGGATAGTGATCCTATTGAACTCGATGAGAATAATAAGGATTCGATCACCTATATGGATGCCATGTAAAGATTTGACACATACCTAGGAACATGCTCCAACAAGTGGTATCAGAGCTTGAGTTGTGTGGAGTTTGTGGGAGACACCAGAAGTTGCAGATCTTCAAGTGCTGAAATTTTAGCAAGGTTCCTATCAAGGTATTTCTCAAATCCCTTGGATTATTTGGTGGGTGTTTGGCTTCGTTCCAGCCATGGGTAGCAGCATGAAGGCTGATTTCGAGAAGTTTGATAGAAAAGAGAATTTTTCTATGTGGAAAGTCTATGTGTAAGATCTCTTAGTTCAGTTGGATCTGGATCAAGCATTAGAGGAAAAGCCTGACGGGTTGTTGGAGAAGCAATGAATGTCCTTGAAAATGAATGCTTGTGCCATGATTAGAGGGTGTTTGGTGGATACAGCCCTCTACTTGGTGATAGATGAGAAGACCCCAAAGGATTTGTGGTCGAAGTTGCATAGTCTCTACACATGGGAAAGAACATATGCAACAAATTAATGCTAAAAAAGAGGCTCTATGGTCTTCAGATGTAAGACGGCAGAAACATAGTGGATCACTTTCAAAAGCTCGACCAGATGTACAACGAGTTGCTAAACATCAAGATGAAGTTAGAGGAGGAAGACAAATCATTGCTTTTGCTTTGCTCGCTACCCCCTTCCTTTGATTCATTGGTTACTACATTACTTTATGGCAAGGAGACCCTGGAGTATGAAGATATAGTCTCGGTGCTATGGTCAAATGAGTAGAGGGAGAAGTTGATAAAGGAAGGTGTTCTCTTGGAGGGCTTGGCCATGAGAGAGAGATCTGGAAGAGGAAGGGAAAGATTCAAGCAAATGGGACATTCAAAGTCCTGGAGGAAGAGCATGAGTAGGAATGAAGCAAAGTACTACAAGTGCAAAGAAATCGAGCACTATCAATGGGATTGCCCATAGTAGAAAAACCAAAAGGGAGACAAAGGAGGATCTGATTCTTTGAGCATGGTGGCTAATAGAAAGGTGGAGGATGACCTCTTGGTTGTATCAGATGGTCACAGGCATCACACAGATATATGTACTCTTGACTCCACCTGTTCACATCACTACATCTCGAATCGGTCTTGGTTTGTGACCTATACCAAGATTGATGAGGGAAGCATGACACTTGGAGATAATCACTCACACAAGGTCTCTAGTTTTGGAAGTGTTCGAGTGAGAATGTTCGATGGGATCGTGAGGACTCTTACAAATGTAAAACATGTTCCCAAACGGAAGAAAAATCTAGTGTCACTTAGCTACCTAGAGCTGAGTGATTTTAGCTTTAGTAGTCAAGCCAGAAGTGGAGTTCTAAATATCTCAAATGGAGCTATGATAGTGATGAAGGGTAGGAGGTTGGATAATAACCTCTACAGCATGGAGGGATCATTTATGCTGATGTGACTGATACAACAGCTACATCACAGGATCAGTAGGGGGTTCATGATTGTGGCACTACCACCTAGGCCACATGGGAGATCATGGGATGAAGGAGCTGAGCAAACATGGATTGATTCCAAATTTGGATGGACGAGTTTCATAGGTGTATGAGCCATGCTAGATAGAAAAATAAAAGAAAGTTTAGTTTGTCAAAAATTCAGCCAATAATGCAGCCCCACTTGAACTAGTTCACATAGATGTGTGGGGGGCGGCTCCGATTTCATCTAGAAATGGAGTGAGATACTTCTTGATCCTGATACATGATTTTTCTAGGAGGGTTTGGGTCTGTTTCATTAAGGAAAAATCAGAAGTCTTCTCAAGGTTCTAGGTGTGGAATGCTAAAGTGGAGAAGGAGCAAGGTATAAGTGTGAAGTGTTTGTGGTTAGACAATGATGGAGAGTACACCAACAAGGAGTTAATTTTTTTTATGAGGAGTGTGGCATCAAAAGATACTTCTCAATTAGAGGAACTCCTCAGCAAAATGGGATGGCCTAATAAATGAACAAGACCCATATGGAAAAGGCACGGTGCATGAGACTGTAGGTAGGGCTTCCTAAGATGTTTTGGGTTGACATAGTTGATGCGACCTATTATTTGGTAAATCAGTCACTTCACACTATGTTAGATGGTAGAATTCTAGAGGAGAGATGGTCTGGAAGGATGATTGGGCTAAGCCATCTACGGGTGTTTGGGTGAATGGCATTTGTGCACGTAGGTGCTAGTGAGCAGAGTAAATTGGATACCAGATCTCAAAAGATGGTATTGTTGGGATATCCATGAGGAGTTAAGGGATACTGGCTATGAGATCCCTTGGAGATGAAGGTCATCATTAGTAGGGATGTGACGTTTAAAAAAAATTCAGTTCTCCAAAGGTCAGGTGGCATGGAGGTGCTACAGGAGCAGCAAGCAGTCCAGTAAGGCAGCACTGGACAACTCACATCGTTTTATATTTTACCACTTTTAGGTGCATCTGGAGGACTTGATATTCAGGTGGAGCACTCCTACAGGGTGCCTCTACATATGGAGAGAGCTCAGATAGGTGATGGAAGCTAGAAGGACCAGCAAGAGTAGGATAGACTCAGGAGGGATATCATGGTTGCGCTACAAAGCCCAAAAGAAACGTCGGGCAACCGAATCGATATGGCTTCAGAGAGATGGTTTCATATACCTTAGTGATAGCAAATGGATACCATTATACCTATAAGGATGTTATGGAGAGCCAAGACAAAGAGAGGTGGGTCCAAGCAATGTTTGAGGAGATGTAGTCCCTCCACAAGAATGATGCATGATGATTGGTACAATTGCCACAAGGAAATAAATCTATAGGATTCAAGTGGGTCTACCAATACAAGGAGGGACCTTTGGAACAAGAAGGCTTCAGATTCAAAGCTCGTTTAGTGGCCAAGGGATACTCTCAAAAATAAGGAATTGAATTAGCAAGGTTTTCTCTCCTATTGTCAAACATACTTCAATCAGGGTACTACTACGCATTGTAGCAGCTCATGACTTGGAGCTGGAGTAGATAGATGTCAAGACAGAATTTCTCCATAGGCATCTAGAGGAGAGCATCTATATGGCACAGCCCCCAGTGTTCAGAGAGCCAGGATCAGACGGATTAGTCTATTTATTTTAGAAGTCACTATACGATTGAAGCAATCGCCGAGGCAGTGGTACATGTAGTTCGATACTTTTGTAAGGAGCATTGGACTTTCTAGGTGTGATCATGATTCTTGTGCTTTTGTGAAGACTATTGATGATGGTTCTAGGATCTATCTACTCTTGTATGTGGATGACATGCTGATAGCATGCAAGAGTAAAAAGATTGAGTAGAAGGTGCAAGAGTAAGAGTTGGCATCTACTATGGATAGTGAAAAGGTGCTGAGAGACTCTCTAACACATCCAAGGAAGCTCAAGGGCTGATAAGAGGGTTTGTGGATGCGGATTTTGGTGGAGATAGGGACACCCATTGCTCGATGATAGGTTTTATTTTTAGCTTGTATGGAGGTCCCGTTTCATGGAGATCATGATTGCAACCCATTACAGCTTTATCAACCATGGAGGTAGAGTACATTGGTGTTATAGAGGTGGAAAAGGAGGCCCTATGGCTGAAGGGCTTAGCTTCGGAGATGGGCCTCAAACAAGAGGCTGTCAGGGTGCACTACGATAGCCAGAGTGTACTTCTACTTGCACAAAACTCTATCTATTATGCTCAGGCCAAGCACATCAACATCAAATACCATTGGATCAAAGAGCTCATGGAGGATGGCGAGGTGGAGCTGGTGAAGGTACATTCTAAGGAGAATCCAGCAAATGCACTGATGACGGTTCTACCGCATGATAGCTTTCGCAAGTATGTGGCACTGATGAGCTTGTAGATAAGATGGAGTTGGCTGAAGCCTTGAAGCACCAAGGTGGAGATTGTTGGGTCTCATGTGGTGCTTCCAAGGCTCAGGAGACCAAGGCTAAGGCCAAGGTCCAATGATTATGATGCTGTCATGGAATTTCTAGAGCTAGTTTGGGCCTTAGGATGAAAAGCTGTTAGCCTTTTGGGTCTTGAGGTTCAGAGGACTTGGGCATCAAGGGGCTAACTTATATTGGGCTAGTTTTGAGTCCTAAGTATCTGTGATTGGGCTGAGTCAAGGGTGTACTTGGATTTGGAAAACTCAATTATATATTAAGTTGGCCTATGGAAGTTTTAGGGTTAGGTCATGGTGACCTGGTATATATATACTTTGTATATGGGGTTGATTAGAGCCATCATAGTGAAATAACCTTTTCTCCCTAATATCCATCTTCTTCCTCCCTCTCTTCCTCTCTGGTTATCACTCTCTATCAGGGTAATATCAGCATCTAAGCTGCCATACCCTAGGAAGGGGAAAATTCCTTAGCACCTATGGACTTCTAGTTGAATTAGGAATCCCTAACACAAGGGATTCTTGTGCTGCCCACTTGCAAATCCTATTCTCATCAAATGTGTTGATCTTAGTCCTCTTCAAGGTTGATTCCAGGTCCTATTGAAAGGGGGATTAGATCTGGAAGAGGTATGGTTAGATTGGTGGGCGTTGGAAAAGATTGTTAGGGTTTCCTAGTCCAAGTAGGAAACCCAATGCCTAGCATCTTCGGAGTCATCCCTTTCTCTACTCTTTTGGGGCTCGACCAGGAGCTTTAGAGGGTTGAATCCTCACTGGTTGGAAGTTCCAAGAGAGGTAGTTTTGCATCTATATAAAATCCAGAACATTCGAGGCACTCTAAACAAGTTAGGAGATTTTTGCACAAGAAGGCTGAATCCCTGCCATGCTGATTGTTTCAATCCCCTATTACTGCCGCTTCCAATATAATGTTTTGAGGTTGGTTACTGGTAGAAGTTTGTCCATGCACCTAGGAATGTGCTCCAACATCAACTTTTATCCAAACACATTTTTAATATAAGCGGGCTATCCCAAATCTTAAGATATTAAGACTTGGTCTTTTGTCTTTCCCTAATTCATATAGAGTTCTAGCTACTGATTTTGATGGTACTTTGTTTAGAATATAAGCAACAGCCTCTACTACATAACCCTAGAAGGATATAGAAAGATCAGTAAATGGAGACTTGGTCATTTTATCCATGAGACAGGACTCACAAGTTCTTAATGGTTGATAATCAAAAGAATCAAAAAATTTATCTTTGTATAACTTATTTATCCTAGACTCACTAATATGACCTAATCGATAATGCCAGAGAAAAGTGATATTGAAATCTTCTCTCATTCTTTTCTTGTTTTCAATAAGTAAAATTTATCATTGAGTAAAAGAACTAAAAGAATATTAATAAATAAACTAGTTCCAAAGAAATTATTAGAATGAAAAATAGAGCATCCACTACTCTTTATATTAATTTCAAAACCTTATTATAATAACAAGGATACAGAAATAATATTTTTAATAATATTTGAGATATAGTAATAGTCTTTCAATTCTAAGATTTTATTCAAATGCAATAATAATAGGTAGGTGCCCACAGCTTTCGCTTGAATGACTTCACCACTCGTACCATAAAGCTCGAAGTCATCATTCTTTAAGCTCCTAATTCTATGAAATCCCTGTAAAGACTTGCATATATAAGACCCACATGCAATGTCCAGTACCCATGAATCAAAAGCTGAAGTACTCAATGACAAATTAGTTTGCATCTTGTACAAACCTTTTGATGCTCCGCCAGCATTTGGCTTCAAACTAGAAAGATATGACTTACAATTCTTTTTTCAATGCCCCTACTTGCTATTGTGAAAACAGGTTCCATCAACAGAGGGCTTCTTTGCCTTCTTCCTCTTTTGGATGCTTTTCTTAGGGTTTAACTTTCTCTTTAAACCCTTCTTCATTATTATTTTCTTCTTTCCATTAATTAGAAGAAGATGAACCTTGTCCCTTTTAAAATGGCTATCAGTTATCTTAAGTATGTTAAGCAGCTCAGGTATTGAAAGGTTCATGTTGTTCATATGATAATTCATGACAAACTGAGAGAAGAATTAGGGAGTGATTGTAGGATCAAGTTTTGATAAAGCTCTCTATCCATAACAAACCCTGATTAACCTAATCGAGTGATTAAGTCAATCTTCTTTAGTACATTGACTTGTACAGACGAGCCCTCACAAATATGTGCTTGGAACAACTACTTTGATATTCATATCGAGCAGCCCTACTTTGCTCTCTATAAAGCTCTTTAAGATTAAGCAATATGAATTGAGATTCCATTTCTTTATATTACCTCTACAATTCATTTTCATAGAGGCCAATATAATGCACTTGATAGTTAAACTATCATTCTATCATATTTTATATGTGGCCCTTTCCTCCTTCGAAGCATCATCTTTGATCGGATCCAGATCAGGAGAATCAAGGATGTAGGATACCTTCTCCTAAGTTAATAAAATTCTCAGGTTCCTTAACCAATCCACATAATTGGGACCGGTCAACTTATTGGCATCTAAAATATCTTGCAGTGATAAAGTAGAAGCCATAATATTAATCTACATGAAGAATGTATAAGTAGACCACTCAAGATGATATACATAACTAGATAAAAACTTATCAATCTAATTATGTCACCCACTATTTTTTTATGAATACCTAGCCCACACCTATGATAAGTGAGAAATCTTAACAGGATTTCTTTAATGAAGTTGAGATCTCAATTCCTTATAAATACCTTGTATTACATAACAAACATTTATGAGTTCAAGGTAGGAAATTTTCTATTCTAATTGCAACCTATGCAATTCTCAATGTGACAGCTATCTCTAAAATACTTATAACCTTATGTTATATAACAAACTATAATGTCTTAGTTTAATCAGACCCTTCGTTTCCATATAGTCATGTTTGAATAATGTTGTCCTTGTGTTACACAACAAAACAACACCATCAATCATGCTATAAAGCATTAGATGCACCAAGACAAATTATTAACTCTGGTCTTGATTTTGATGATTGACAAAATATTTAAGTATATATGAGTACTAATTATGTGTTTTAGTGTGTTTATCAGATTAAGTATTTATATCAGTTGAAAGAACAAAATGCTTGTATTTCAGTTGAAGAAGTCCTTCAAATTCATGGAATTTCAAGTTATAAGGACTTTGGAATGTAAGGAAGACTTGGAAGGACTTAAAATTTGATTTTGGAGATGTTTCAGCGCTGGCACACTTAAGTGTTAACTCATGAAGATGTCAAAGTGTCGACTCAAGACCTAAGAACAAGAAAAATACATAACTATGTCAATCCAGAATTTTTATCTTGAGCTAACCTGTCAAGTGTCGACTCATGAAAAAATCAAGTATCGACTCATGAAGAACTCAAGTGTCGACTCACTAGATTCAAGTGTAAATACTTGGAGTTACGGCTAGTTTTTTCTGAAGTACAGAACTTTCCAAACTTGTTTCAAATGGCTAGTTTTTCGTCTCCAACGGTCATAAACCATCATCTATGGTTTGGAGAGCTATATAAACATCGAAAATCAAGTGAGAAAGTAATCCTTTGGTGAGATCATTGAATATTCTTCAAGGATTCAAGAGTTTAGTGGTTCAAGCCTTCAAGCTTCCAAAGATAAGAGAGTTGATCCAAGTCTACAACATCAAGCTTTATTCAAAGGCTTTAACAAATTGAAGACAAGCTTCTTCAACATCATCCAAGAGCTTCAAAGAGATACTTACTTTATTTTAGAAAGCTTTATTATATTCTTTACTTTCATTCTTACATTGTTGTACCAAGATTTTTGGTGAGCTTTGGAAAATCAAAGAGGTTATTGGTTAGGCTTTGTGTAAAAGTAATATAGGTTGTTGGTGATCTCGTAAAACCAACATAGATTGTTGGTGAGTCCGTAAAACCATCGGAGGTTGTTGGTTAGCCTTCGTGTAAAACCAACATAGGTTGTTGGTGAGCCCGTAAAATAATTGGAGGTTGTTGGTTAGCCTATGTTATAAAATCAATAAGGGATTTTGACTTGTGAACCCAGAAAAACAAGTTGGGTTTTGATTAGTGAGCCTAAAAATTAATCGACCATAATCTTGGTGATTATAGTGAAATACCCAAGGAGAACTTGGAAAGTAGATGTAGGAGCCTTGGAGTGCACCGAACCACTATATATTCTTATATTTGTGATTGCTCTTATTTATTGCTTATTTATTCTTGTATTTACTTTGTTAATTTCGTTGCATATTTTTATTAAGCACACAAACACTTTGACAAAACATAAGCACTTGGTTTGAATTGGCACATACTTGTTTTATATCCATTAAAATAGTTTAAATAATTTATAAAATCCAATTCACCTCCCTCTTGGGTTGCATCATCATTGGGAAACAATTGATATCAGAGTCCAAAATCCAAAATCGTTGGTATCTAAACTTGGTGCTTTGCAAAGAATCCAATGATTTTGAGTTAAAAGATCATGGCACCCTAGAAGGTTCTTATTTTGCTATAAGACATGTTATTAATAGACCACCACTTTTCAATGGCACTAATTACATTTTTTGAAAAGCTTGCATGCACATCTATATTCAATCTATTAGTTACTATCTTTGAAAAATTATAGTTTATGGTCCTCATATTCCTTCTATTTTGGTTAATGGCATTTCCACTCCAAAGCTCGAGGAGGATTGGAATGAATATGACATTAAAAAATCTAAAATTAATGCTAAAGCAATGAACTTACTTTCTTG
Organism: Areca catechu; assembly: GCA_021397845.1. Lineage (NCBI taxonomy): Eukaryota > Viridiplantae > Streptophyta > Magnoliopsida > Arecales > Arecaceae > Areca > Areca catechu. Next base: position 85,250,558 of record CM038044.1, on the reverse strand, counting down.
TACATTGGACTCTAATGAATTTAATAAGATCTCCACATACACATCGATGAAGGAGATATGCGACACACTTAAAATTATTCATGAGGGTACTCTTCAAGTTGAAAGTACTAAAATTAATATGCTTGTTTATTCTTTTAAAATGTTTGAAATGCAACATTATGAATCTATATATGATATGTATACTAAATTTATGACTATTGTAAATGAATTAAAAATTCTTGGTAAAATCTATACTAATGCTGATTTGGTTAATAAAATTCTTAGATCTTTGCCAATAGCATGGGATTCAAAGGTAACGATGATCCAAGAAGCAAAAAATCTAGATATCCTGCCTTTGAAGGAGCTTTTTGGTTCACTCATGACCCACAAGTTGAATTTATGGCACAAAGAAGTGGTTGCTGATCAAGAGAAGAAGAAGATAATAGCCCTCAAGGCCAGAAAGAAATTCAAGACAATGATAGCAACTTGGAGCGATAGCGAAGATTCTAGTTCGAATGAAAAACAAGAAATTGCCAATCTTTGCTTCATGGTAAATGAGGAAGATGTATGTTCTAAAAATGAATATGATTTTATCTTTGATGAATTACATGATGCATTTAATGATCTTGTACATGAATACAAAGTATTAAAAATTGAGTATAAGAAATTAAAAAGACATATAGATTCTTTCTCTCCTGAGAACACCAATCTTACCAATAAAAATCATGATTTAAATATAAAGATTGATGTTTTAGAAAATGATAAGATTAATCTTTCTAAAAAAAGTTAGAAAAAGAAAATTTTGATTTGAAAATTTTATGCAATAAGTTTTCAAATAAAAAAAAATATTTTATTGAATGAAATAAAAATTATAACAAGATCCAAGATTTTTGTATCAAATGATGAGCTTTTAAAAAAAATAAAAATCTTGAGTGGAAAAACAAGAGTTTCTTTGTTGATGCATCTTCCAATCTGACTTATTTTAGATGCTGTAAAATTAGGCAGAATGCATATCTTTATAAATTAAGAAAAAAATAGATTCTAAAAGGAACCATATTTACTAACCCTAAAGGATCCAAGAAAGTTTGGATACCAAAATTGTCCACCTAGTTTATTTTGCAGGAATATCTTGCAGCCCAACATGAAGAAAGGAAGTTTTAAAAAGTGGCTATATAAGACAATACAAAGAGTGGACAAGCTGCATTTTTGGACTAAATGGTAAAGGAAGGATTATACATATTGATAAATTTTAAATATTTTCTTCCATAATTAAAAATATAGTTGAATATTTATTATAAATATTGCATCAATTACTTTGAAAAATTATTTTAAATGATTAATTAGAATCAAGTTTAGATTAATAGTCATTTGTTGTGATCATAAACTTTTTGATATTGATGGATTTTATGCTCTCATGATTAAATTTGTGATTATTAGACTTTCACTTGATTTTGATTAATATAGTTTTAAACTATTTCAACTAAAACATTATGATTTATATGTTTTCATTTTTGGCATCTATGCTTAAGTTAGAAATTATTTGGATCAAGTTTAGAACTGATAGTTAAGGATTACATTTAAGAAGAAGGTATGCACATTGGAAAACCCTTAATCCAGTAGGTAGACTTGATATCATTTTACTTCTAGCATTTATATGGATATCAAATCATTTCAAATGGATCTTAAATGATCAATCTCTTGTTTTTTGAAGATAATATATATCTTGAAAATCCAAATCTTTGATTTCAGACTTAGTATGTATGTTTATATTTCAAAATGTCTGAAATTATGTTGCTTGTGCATTCCTATTTTATTCCTCAAATTAACGCATATTTTTAAGAGAGAATAATATTTATGAAAAGCATCCAAAGATTTGTTATCATTATATACATGTATAATGCTTTCAATGTTTTCTTGATATCATACTTATATTGCTCTGATACTTCTTCTTCTTGTTTTTCAAATCTAATCCTTTGAGGAGAGTTACATTCAATTGGTATCAAAATTTATTATAATCTTCAAAAAGGGAAAAATTTATTTCTTGCATGTGCTTATCATTTTATGGTATCATGTTCAATTAGTATCATATTTAATTGGTATCATGATTAATTGATTTTATGTATTGATTTTGATGATCTACTTGCTATTCTTTCCACCTTCATTTCCATTTTGTATTGCCTTTCACCTTTTTTCATGATGACAAAAAGGGGGAGAAAAATGTTAAGTATGAAAAGGAAGAAGATTTGATAAACATGAAAAATTATATTAGAAATGAAAGAAGATGCAAAAGGGGAAGAAGAAAGCAAAATGTTTTAATCTTAAGGGAAAAATTAGCAAGGGAGAGAATGTTTAAAAAAAAAATTGAATGATTTTTGAAAATATTTTTGAAATCATATTTTGAGGGGGAGCTTGATATTCATTGATTTTGAGCTTACATGTTTATCTTATTGTTAATCTTTTTAAGCTTACCATGTTCATATACTTAAAGATTTTATCATCATCAAAAAGGGAGAGATTGTTGACTCTGGTCTTGATTTTGATGATTGACAAAATACTTAAGTATGTATAAGTATTAATTATGTATTTTAGTGTGTTTATCAGATTAAGTACTCATATCAGTTGAAAGAATAAAATGCTTGTATTTCAGTTAAAGAAATCCTTAAAATTCATGGAATTTCAAATTATAAGGACTTTGGAGCATAAGGAAAACTTAGAAGGACTTAAAGTTTGATTTTGGAGAAGTTTTAATAAGTTTCAGTACTGGCACACTCAAGTGTCGACTCATGAAGATATCAAAGTATCGACTCAAGGCCTGAGAATAAGAAAAATACATAACTATGTCAATTCAGAATTTTTGCCTTGAGCTGACCTGTCAAGTATCGACTCATCAATCAAGTGTTGACTCATGAAGAAATCAAGTGTCGACTCATGAGAACTCAAGTATCGACTCACCATACTCAAGTATCGATACTTGGAGTAACGGCTAGTTTTTTTTGAAGTATAGAACTTCCCAAACTTGCATCAAATGGATAGTTTTTCATCTCCAATGGTCATAAACAGTTATCTATAGTTTGGAGAGCTATATAAATACCAAAAATTAAATGAAAAAGTAATCCTTTGGTGAGATCATTAAATATTCTTCAAGGATTCAAGAGTTGAGTAGTTCAAGCCTTTAAGCTTCAAAAGATAAGAGAGTTGATCCAAGTCTATAATATCAAGCTTCATTCAAAGGCTTCAATAATTTGAAGACAAGCTTCTTTAACATCATCCAAGGGTTTCAAAGTGATACTTGCTTTATTTTAGAAAGCTTTATTGCATTTTTTACTTTCATTCTTACATTGTTGTATCAAGATTTTAGATGAGCCTTGCAAAACAAAAGAGGTTATTTGTTAGCCTTTGTGTAAAACCAACATAGATTGTTGGTGATCTAGTAAAACCAACATAGGTTGTTGGTGAGCCCATAAAATCATCGGAGGTTGTTGGTTAGCCTAAGTTATAAAACCAATAAGGGGTTTTGACTTGTGAGCCTGGAAAAATAAGTTGGGTTTTGATTAATGAGCCTGAAAAACTAATCGACTGTAGTCTTGGTGATTATAGTGAAATATCCAAGAAAAACTAGGGGAGTAGATGTAGAAGCCTTGGAGTGCATTGAACCACTATATATTCTTGTATTTGTGATTGCTCTTATTTATTGCTTATTTATTCTTATATTTACTTTGTTAATTCTATTGCATATTTTTATTAAGTACATGAACATATTGGCAAAATATAAGCACTTGATTTGAATTGGCACATACTTGTTTTATATCCATTAAAATAGTTCAAATAATTTATAAAACCCAATTCACCTCCCCTCTTAGGTTGCATCATCACTGGGCAACACAAATTTTACATCAAACTCTAGAGTAAGCCTTGTATTACATAATAAACCTACTATAGTTTTTGACATGAATTTGACTTAACATGAAGGAAGGCAATTAGTAGTGTTTTAATCAAATAGCATTTCTAATTCAAGGTCCAAATCAATCAAATTGGCCAGGTAAGTGGGAGAGAGGTGGGAGGCCCCCATGCTTGCCTTAGACACCAAAAGTTTTGGCCAAGTAAGCAATGGACCCAATTAAAAATCATATTCTCTTTATCTTTCTAGAACCACTTTTCTAGACACCAATTGATCAATCAAATCCTAAATAGATTTGCATTATGATTTTACAAGACTATGACTAAATATAATTTTTAAAGAGGGCTTTCATGGTCTCATGCATATCCTAATACTATAAACTATCTAACAGGCATATTACACCATAATTCATATGTGCCAAGTGTGTCATTATTTTAGGATAACCTTATAACACTGCAAACATCCACTTCTATGTTAGGACAACTTTATTTTAGAATAATGACCAAATAATCTAAATATATTTTTATATTGATTAGGATTTAAGTGAAACACCTAATTAGTGGCATTCATTAATAATCATATGCAACAACTATCATGCTAGATATTATTAGATAGTATATAATCATTCAAACATTTAATTGACTATTAATCGAATGGATTAAGGTGGCTCTGATACCACTACAAGGTTATAATTGTATAGCGATGACCGATTTTAAAATTTTAATCCTTAAAACTCTAGACAATCGAAAACCTATACCCAGGACCCCTTGACTATACAATTAACAAGGCAAAATATTAGAAAATAAAAAAATACCTGTAATGCTAATATTTTTTATTCTACTAGGAACATAAGTATATGCCCTTCAGAGGTGATCCATACAAGAACTGGATTAAGGAAACACTCCTCTTGCTTGCTTGACTCCTCCAAGTAGCCTTTCTTTCTTCTACAGCCTTTATTCTCTTTTAAGACCCTATTCCTTTTAAAGAGTACCTCAAAATCTCTTCAAAAACTCTTTTACTATCTTATTGTGCTTTCTAATTCTCTTCTTAAGCCCTTTTCTTAAAATGGCAAACTTATCTTAAAATAAAAGACTTGTCCTAGCAAAGGAAGGAAGAGAGTTATTAGGACAAACTTTAGATAATTTGATTTTAATCACCGAATCCTTTAAATAGCAAGAGAGGAGGCACTTAAAACATCCTTTTATCAGTCCCTAATCTGATATTTAACAATCAGATAAGATCCTTCAAGCAGAAGGAGTCTCTAGGCAGAAAGGTGTTAAGTGAAATATATATTTTTTCATAAATATTTTTTAACAAGCATTGCTTATCGAAACTCTTCAAAAAGAATCTGATAATTAGCCTTTAATTTATGAATTAAAGACTTGGTCCAACACTCAATTGGTATATAAACTAGAAATACTTATCTAGAAAAGGTGATTGATAAATAGAAGGACTCTAGTCCATCCTATGTACTATATATTCCAAGCATCGCATCCCTTCATGTACCCTCATGAAATCACTCCCATAATTTCTCCATTTGATCAGTCAAATCCAGTCCAAACGGGCATGGATAAGAAAGGATAGGGGCTAAGGTTTATCACCAAAAATATGATTTAAGAGTCCTTCTATGCCCCTTAATTTGTGCACACACCCAAGAATCCCTAGCCCTTGGGACTATTGGTTTAATACATGGATAAAGGCTATAAAATCAGGATAAATTTTAATTTAGCTACCCCACTTAAGGCTCAATCCAATTAAAGTACTACTCAAATTAGTCAATCCAAATAATTAAACCCAATCTAATTAGGTTAGGAGTTAGGCAAGCCAACATATGCTAGTATGCTAATTAGCTAGCCAATTAGTATCCTATAATCCTAATAAAAATATAAATGACTTCCTTAATTGATTTCTTAATGTGAGTGATCCTTTGAACTCTTCATCTAGCTAGTAGTATGTCTAGGTTCATGTCAATTTAGTTTGATTAGAAATCAACTAATCGAATTAGATCAAATTGAGCTAACCCTAGCTACTAATTTAAACCATCTTTCAAATTGACTCATGTTTTCAATCAATTTAATTCATGAAAACCTACAATAGTTGATTGACATTTAGCAATGTATCATACCTATCCAGAAGATGAGAAATTTGATAGAAATTATCAAAATATCCTTATGTGGTAAGTTACCATGCAATTTAATCCTTTGATCTTCCTTTATCCCAAATAAGTGATTGGTATCAAAAATTATCAAACCCTCATATTTTATTCATTCAAACCTCAAATCATTAATGAAGACTCAACTAATGAAAGATTAGAAATTCTTTTCTAATTTTACCCTGCTTTGATCAAAGACTTCTTGAGTCATCATTTGATAATATTATATGGGATAAATACTCCTCTTATTAGGAGTTATTGATTCTTTGTTGACCCACTCATAACCTTTATATATAATTCACCATATCCATAAACATCTCGTACATGATTCAGTCATGAATGAGTATGAACCAAAATATGGATTCTTGTATATAAGATACATGATGATCTCAAGTCTAAGGATCACTTACATAACTCCCACTAAAAGAATTATCTTTTGATAAGTAAGACTTCTATAAGATGTTCTAAGATGGATCATTTTAGTGAACTCATACCCTGATGAGCACCCACATCCTTGTATTAGTGTCCTTATATAAATGGTCATGAGACCAACCACTTTCTCCATGGAGCATATATAGGATATACTAGCCTCTCCGGAAATATCGATCCTCGACTCAATAATCCTATAACTGAAAATATTTTAGATTATGATTTATAAGATCTTAGGTCTCACTGTTATGAACTCCATCATAACTCTAAAATCATTGTCTTAATCTATAGGATTCATCATAATCTTAAAATAAAAAAGGTATAAGACATAGAATATGATGAAATAAAATACCTTTTATTAATATCATACATGAGTCAGGAGAATTATATAGAAATGCCCCTAATACATAAAAAATATGATTGGCTTTCAGGGCACTATTCTTTCACTTTTTATTTCTCCTACTAGGTTTTGGGAAGAGAGGAAAGATTAGTGTCTAGTCAATTCTAAAATTCTTCCATCTTCTCATTTCTTTCAAGTGTTCTTGTTCATCCTCTAGAGAGTCCAAGTGGTTTGAAAAAGAAAGGGTGATCAAACATCAAAAGGCCTCTGCAAGTAGTTAGCACTTCAGGGAGGTCAGTTAGTGTGGGGCTTCATGTGGATATCCTGTAGAGGCCATACACATGTATGACTAGGAAGAATCTTTATACCATAGTTTTTAGCTACAGAGATCTTCAACTCATACAAAGATAATGGGTTTTGAACTCATTGATATTATAGATATGATCTATAGTGTCAGTTTTAAGCATAGATGTGATCAATGCTTGCTCTCTTATATTTTAGTTTTCTTTTATATGCATCATTATCATGTCATGATCTTTATGTTGACTATTTTTTAGATTAGATCTAATACATGGTAGATTAATTAGATTAATCTAAATTATTTTTTCTACTATAAATTTTGAAAAAGTTTGGAAATGCATGCATGAACGGTCCAAGATTTCCTTCACATGTATCATTCTTTGTAACTATATGCTCTTTACAAAATTATTCTTAAATAAATTGAAAGATATTAGTATATTATTCATATGCTTCAATATTTTGTAATCATTTAAATCATTTATGGGATAAATACAATTATTGAAAAACAAGGACAGGTTTTCATGCATGGATTTCTGTATTAAACCAACAAAAGTAAATTAGATTAAAAATAATTTTAATCTTTAAATCATATATTAGAATAATTCTAAAAACCTATGCTATAGGATCATGATAGGATATGAATAGATTAAAGATATTGAAAATAAAATCAACATGCTTATCTAATCGATGCATGTTATAGATCTAATCTACAATCATAAATAGGTTCGAATCCTATACCTTATCGCGAGTCGATGAACACCACAACTAATGAAGCATGGTAGAAGGTCTGGACATTGTCTCATAGCCATACAGGATATCTGGCCTTTATAAAAAGTTCACACGAAGTCCCGAGAAATCACCTTTCCTAGAGTGCTAACTCCGTGTGAAGGCTATGAATGGCTAACCTAAAATTTTTCTTTGAATTTTTTTTAATTCCTCCAAGAAAATAAAAAGATGGAGGATGAGGAGGATCAAGTCATGGAAGAAAAAGAAACTCAAAACTATTTTTTTTCTATTTTATTTTCCTTCCATTCTTTCTCTTTTCTCCCTAGTGCAAAGAAGAACTCCCACACTCAATAGTTTCATGCCCCGCTCCTAATTTTGTATGGTGTTTCTAATCTAAAAATATATAAAAATCCTTATCTTATTCTCATGAAAACCAAATAAAATCTAATAAAAATAGTAGCATGGGGATTAGGATAAGATATTAGCATAAGTTTAGAAGTTCTATTTAGACTAAGAGTTTGACTCATTCAAAATCCATTCAAATTAAATTCAAATTAATTTAAATAAATTTCAAATTTTATCTAAAATTATCATAACCAAAAAAAAAATGAGATAAGGCATCAAAAAAAAAATTCATGAAAAAAATGGATGAGAAAAATTAGAAAATTCATGTAGAACAAGGGGGCACATTATCTAGTTTTGACTTGTGTCAAATCAGATACAAAATAATATTAAAACTCCTTTTAAAAGTATTTTGACTTAGTCCCAGTTAGAATGCATAATAGGGAGGGTTCTAATCATATTTTGGCATTAATATTCTTTACACAAAAATTTATTTTAGCATGGAGAACAAAGTGGCACAAGGGAAAAACTAGGTTCCTATGTTTGACTTGGTCAAAATTAATTATAATCTTAATTTAATTTGGTTTAACCAATTCAAATAGCTTGAACCTAATCTAATTAGACTTCAATTAAAATTAATTAATAAAAGAATTAATCAAGTCTAAATCTAAATTAAATCAAGATTAAATTTTTTTAGTGATTAGGTCATCGAATGACCTAATCAAGTGAAATCTAGTTGAACCAAATTGAATTAGATTTGACCAAAACTTTTCACTCAATTAATTGACCCAAACTTTTCACTCAATTAATTGACCTAATTAGCAATCCAATTACTAATTAATCCTTTTAATATTAATTAATAATTAATTAGTTACTTGTTTATAACTTTTGTATAGGATAAATTATTAATCATATTTATAATTTTGCCATTAGATGATTCTTAATTGTCAATCAGCCATCATGATCAATCAGAAACTTTTATTATATGTAGCCTCATGAGTTTGAACCCTAATCCAGTAGCTCAAGAATAATTTTTAAACTAATCAATATGACTATCTAGCAATGGTACTCGATATCCAGACAGGTTGAATGATGGCAAAGCAACATTCAAGAACCCAGGCTTTGCCTACTGTATAATTCATCCCTTTAACCTAATGCTCAAGATGAATTCAAAATCAACTGCTAACTCTAAATAATGCATCATCATGTGTCTCAACATGCTAAATCCTGTGAATCCTAACCAGGATTATCAGACCTAAGTTTTGCTAAATTGAAACACCACCAAGCATTTACTCCAACAACTTAAAGTGGTCAATCCATTCTTGACTCAATACTGACTTAACAAGTACTTGACTACACCCAAAAATCTTTCATCACTAGATTAGAAATTCAGATTATCTGGCATTAAAGTACAGTAAGTTGCTTGCCAGGTCATCTTGATAGTCTCAGGTCGGAGGGATACTTTTATACACATATCCTTTCTACAAGATACTCTTGACAGTAGAGTACTCCATAGAGTTGGTTACTATTCAATGAAATATACTTCTACACTTTTCTACATGTTATACCAGTATCTTCACATTCCTTGGTTAAGAGGATAACCAACCTATATAGCACACAATGACCTATTCTTGATAAATATTATCATCCTAAGTAACAATATATCATTTGGTCATGAACCAATATAAGAACCACTCAATAAATCCTCCTTTATCAAATTAATGTAGTTTTAAGGACTTCAATATATTAGAGTTCACAAGAAAATGATAAATAGTGTTGAGCTACAAAAAATATTATTTATTTTATTAATAATTCATATATATTTACAAGACAAGTCAACCATCTATAATCCAAGCAATTAGCTTTATGATACTTTTTCCAACAACAATGACTTGTCAAACAAGTCATAACTCTATGGTATCACATACCATGGTTTGATTAAGATAAAACTATTTTAATTAGATGACAGAGCAATCTAATTTACAAGATATAGGTGCAAAAATTTTAGATTATGATATTTACAAAGTAGAACTATTCTATATCACAAATGTGATTATAATTTCAATGAATTATGCAAGAATACTCTAATACCACTATAGGGAGGTGGATACATAGTGGAAGTGGGTTTTTAAAAATTTTCATCATTTGATTTAACAATTAAATCAAAAGTTACATTGAAACACTAATCCTATGATTTACTTGCATAAGACAATGAAATAATAAGAGTAACAGTAAAATAAATACATACTTGACATGTCATCCGATGTCGGTCTGTGATCACCTAGCTCTTAAGTGTGAGCCCTCCAATAGTGATCCACAAAAGAGCCTCTTAGGGACCTTCCCAATCTATAAAAGTTACTAGAAGTTCTTCGCAAGAACTTTAGCCTTTCTCTTGCTCAACGAGATGCACACCCTGCACACTTGTGAATTCTTCTCAAGAATTCACTATGGTTTCTCTTTCTATCCCTATCCTCTAATCTTTTAGCCCTCTCTTAAACTAAGAATTGTATTATCCCAACCCTTGGACTACCCTCTTATTTACAAGCTTCATGCCAAACCCTTTTATCATAGGAATCTAATCAAATTAGTCTTCCAAATCAACCCAAGTCCTTTTCCCTAACTTCACTAGGAATAGGACTCCCTATTGGAACCAACTATTGGCATGGGAAAGAGGGGATTTGTGTGAGAAAATTAGAAGAGATGCAAAAAATTAGAGTCCTATAGGAGGAGTTATCCTTGGGGGCTAAAACAATTCCTTTACGCGAACCTTGGCACAGTAATTCTCCATGATAATTTGTCCTTTCTCTTGGTGATGATTTAGATACTTACCTATTGATCCCAAAAATGATTTTAATGATTACAAAATATTAGAGAATGAAATGTATACTAATATTTTTTAAATGGTTAAGAATGTTTTTTAAGAGGGCATTAAATTTCAAAGAATGGCTCATAAATCAATGTGAACTCATATATATCATTAAAAGTCATTATGAGTCTTCAAAAGTTTAGTTAAGCTATGTGTATCAAAAGAATATTTTGAGAGTCACCATCTAACATTAGAAATCATTAAAAGTGTTTAAAGGTTTAGAGAGCTTAATTATACTTACATGTAAGTAAAATAGTTGTTAGAATTAAAATTTGGAGTAAAGAGTCGACTCATAGAAGCAAGAAATGACTTTGGCACATTTAGGAAGTGGCACATTGGCTTAGCATGTAGATGAGCTAGCTTTTGCAAAGTAATAGCCAACTCTCTCAGAAGGATAGAAAGCAGAAAATTCAAATCAATCAGGCGAGCCGGCTCGTATAATAGAAGAGCTGACTCTGAAAGTGAAATAGAAAGGCTGATTTTTTGGCACACACAGAAGAGCCGACTCATACAATAGGCGAGATATCTCTCTTAGAGAATAGAAAGTTGAAGTTTTGAAATTATGCAGATGAGCTGTGTTGACTCATATCCTGATTTTGATGAATAACAAAATACTTAAGTATATTTGAGTACTAATTATGTGTTAAAAGTATGTTTATCAGAACAAGGTACTCATCAAAGTTGTAATGTATTGAAGAGATCAAATTACTTGTCATCTTGTTGAAGAAGTCACTTATATTGATGGAATTTCAAGTTATATAGACTTTGGCACATAAGATGACCTTGAAGGAGTCAATTTTTATATTTAGACAAGTTTTAGCAAAGTTTCAGCCAAGTGTCCACTCAAAGTATCGACTCATAGAACTCTGAAACTGATATGCAGAAAATGTTTCAGCCAGTATGCTGAAGTGTCGACTCATGAAATCTAAGTATAGACTCAAGGTCTAAGACCAAAATGAAGAAAGAACATACTGATTTCTGGATTTTGTCCAAGTGTCGACTCATGAAGATGAAGTGTCGACTCAAGTATCGACTCACTAGAAGAAGTGTCGATACACCAGTATATTCCAGAGAGCTTCAGAAAACTTTTTTGACTTGGTGTTGACTCAAGTGTTGACACATGAGTCGACTTATGACCTGAAGTGTCGACACTTACAGATCTGGGTGAATAATAATGGCTAGTTTTTTGAAGCACAGAACTTCTCTAAATTATATCTAACGGCTATTTTTTAATCTCCAATGGCTATAAATGGTCATTTAAGACTTAGAAAGATATTTAAAGTCCACCAAACATAAGGAAGAAGCATTCATAGTGATCATTGAAAATCATTTGAGCATTCATTGAGTATTCATTACTTTTAAGTGAAGTTGAGCCTTCAAGCATTCAAGAAGCATTCAAGTCAAATTCTCAAGCATTGATTCAGGTTTCAACAACTTGGAGATAAGATTTCTCAATAGTAATCAAGAGCTTCAAAGAGATATTTGCTTTTATTTTGAAAGCTACTTATATTCTTATATTGTACTTGAATTATTTTGTTGTTCTTAGTTTCAAGTGGATTGAAACTAATGCTTGGGTTGTTGGTGAGCCTTATTTGAAAACCAACTAGTTTGCTAGTAAGCCTTGTTTGAAAACCAACAGGGTTATTAGTGAGCCTTGTGTTGAAAAACCAACTAAGTTTTTAGTTAGCCTTGTAAAAACCAAGGGGTTTTGAATAGTGAGCCCAAAAAAACTAATCTACTGTAATCAAGAAAGGATTATAGTGAAATACCCAAGTAGACCTTGGAAAATGGACATAGGTGCTTGGTGTGCACCGAACCACTATAAATTCTTATGTTTATGATTGCTTATCTTTCTTTTCTTGCATTTATTTTATTACTTCTGCTGTATACTTTTGTTAAGAACACAAATATTTTGCAAACACACTAGCACCTATTTAAATCTTTGCAAAAAACCTTTAAAACCCAATTCATCCCCCCTCTTGGATTGCTTTAGCTGGGCAACAAGTGGTATCAGAGCATTGTACTCAGCTTGTAGGTCTAACCACCTTGAGTTAAAGATTTATGGCAACCCCTATAGGTACTAGGGTTGTTGAGGGTCAAGCCTTAAATAGACCACCATTTTTTAATAACACTAATTACATATATTGGAAGACTCGCATGTGAATTTATATGCATTCTATTGATTACAATCTTTGAAAAGTTGTTGTTAAAGGTCCATATATTCCTTTAATTTTGGTTAATGACATTTCTGTTTCCAAGCTTGAAGAGGATTGGGATGAAAATAACATTAAGCAATCCGAGCTTAATGCTAAAGCAATGAATTTGCTTTATTGCGCATTAGATCCTAGTGAATTCAATAGGATATCTACATGTGCATCGGCAAAGAAAATTTGGGACATACTTGAGGTTACTCATGAGGGTACCCATCAAGTGAAGAATACTAAAGTGAATATGCTTATTCATACATATGAAATGTTTAGAATTGAGCATCATGAATCCATAACTGATATGTATACAAGATTTAGTAACATTATAAATAGTATAAGAAGTCTTGGCAAAGTTATGTCTAACGCTGACCTTGTTAATAAAACTCTCAGGTCTTTGCCATCTTCTTGGGATCCAAAGGTGGCGGCCATTCAAGAAGCAAAAGATGTTGAAACCTTACCTTTGGAGCAACTCATCGGTTCATTCATGACTTATGAGTTGAACTTAAAGCAAAAAGTAGTGGATGTGGACAAAAAAAAGAAAACAATTGCCCTGAAATCCACTACACCAAATGAGCCTTCAAGTGAAGAGTTAGAAGCAATTGAAGATAAAGATGAGGAGGCTCTAGTGGCTAGGAAGTTCAAGAGATTCATGAGAAAGAAGAAATACTCATACAAAAAGAAGCCACTCAAAGGAGAGCCTAGTAAAGATAAAGCCAAGGATAAAGAAAAAGAAATGGAGAAGAAGGACCAACCTATCTACTTTGAATGCAAGAAGCCCGGTCACTACAAGGTTGATTGTCCTCTTCTTAAGAAGCTTACAAGGAAGTTCAAGAAGAAAGCAATGATGGCTACTTGGAGCGATAGTGAAGACTCCAATTCAGAGGAAGAACAACAAGAAGTCGTTAACCTTTGCCTCATGGCAATTGAAAATGAGGTACAATCTGAACCTGAATTTATTTTTGAAGAACTTAGAGATATAGTTGATGAACTTGTACATGAATATAAATTATTAAAAATTGAGCACAAGAAGTTAAAAAAGCATGTTGATTCTTTTTCTCTTGAAAACAACAATCTTGTTAATAAAAATAAAGAATTAAAAGCCAAGGTTGATGTTTTAGAAAAGGAAAAGAATGCTCTATCAAAAAAAATAGAAGTTCTAAAAAGATCCAAGGCCTTTGTTTCAAATAATGAGCTTATAAAGAAAAACAAAGACCTTGAGATAAAGAACAAAAAATTCAAAGAAGAGCTCGATAAAGTCAAGCCATTAGTTGAAAAACTCACATTTAGTTTTGAAAAACTAAATTTACTATTGAATAATCAATGTGCAATTTTCAACAAAGCTGGCTTGGGATATAAAATTCAAAAACAACAAAAGTACTTTAAAAATTTCTTTGTACCTGCATCTTCTAGTATTACATATTTTTATTATGAAAAATTTAGATATAAAGCATATTAATGCAATCTAAGAAAATAAATAAATCTAGAAAATTTGGGTTCCAAAAGGAACCATTACTACTAACCCTAAAGGACCCAAGATGACTTGGATACCTAAAGCAAAAACTTGATCTATTTTGTAGGTGTGTCTTGCAACCAAGGAGAAAAGAAGATTATGGTATCTTGATAGTAGTTGCTCAAGATACATGATAGGAGATGTGAAGCAATTCACTTCTTTGAAGCTTTGAATGGAGGGAATGTAACTTTTGGAGACAATAATGGTAAAGGAAAAATCATTAGTATTGGTAAAGTACACATTCTCCATCCACTTTTATTGGTAATGTATTATTAGTAGAATGATTAAAACATAATTTACTTCGCATTAGTTAATTTTTTGATAAAGATTTTAAAGTAATTTTTGAATCATCTCTTTATATAGTATCTAGTCTTGATGATAATGGACTAAAATTCATTGAAAATAAGTATGGCAACATCTACCCTGTAGATCTTGATAATTTACCTATACAAGATGGTGAATGCCTAGTTGTAATGATGCCACAATTAATGAGACTAGTTTGTTATAGCATCGTAGATTAGGTCATGCAAGCATGTATTTACTTTTCAAATTATATAAAAATGATTTAATTAAAGATTTACCAAAACGTAGAATTGAAAAAGATAAAATTTGTGATGCTTGTCAACTTGGAAAACAAACAAGAACCTCTTTTAAATCAAAAGGAATTGTTTAAACTTCCAGGCCACTAAACTACTCCACATGGATCTTTTTAGACCAAGTAGGATCACTAGCCTAAGAGGCAAGAGATATAGATTAGCTATAATTGATGATTTCTCTTGTTTTACTTAGATTTTATTCTTAGCACATAAAGATGAATCTTTTTATACTTTCATAAAGTTTTAGAGAAATGTTTCAAATAAAAAAGGTACTTCTATTATTTTTATTCGAAGTGATCATGGAACTGAATTTAAAAATCAAGATTTTGAAGATTTTTGTAATGAAAAAGGCATTGAACATAATTTTTTTACACCTAGGATACCTCAATAAAATGGGGTTGTAGAAAGAAAAAATATAATTGAGAAGAAATGGCATGCACAATGCTTAGCAAAAATGATCTTCTTAGATATTTTTGGGCTAAAGCTGTCAATACTACCTATTATATTTTGAATCGAGTTTTAATCTGACCAATTTTAAAAAAAATACCATATAAACTTTGGAAAGAAAGAAAACTTACTTTAAAGTATTTTCATGTATTTGGTTGCCGGTGTTTTATATTAAACAATGACAAGGATAATTTAAGCAAATTTGATGCCAAGTCAAATAAAGGTATCTTCTTAGGATAATCTACATCTAGCAAGGCATACCGAGTTTTTAATAAATGAATACTTGTAGTAGAAGAGTCTATGCATGTTATGTTTGAAGAGTCTACTAACAAGTCATCTAGAAAAGAGGATACTTCTGATGATGTTGTAGGTATTGAAGGACATAAGAAGTTGACTTTGGATGATCCCCCTTCCAAAGAAAACGAAGAAGATCAAGGCAAGGAAAATGAAGAAGAAATCTCGAGACCTTCGTCAGAGCACAAGGACCTACCTAAAGAATAGAGATATGCTCATGGACATCCTAAGGAATTAATCTTAGGAGATCCATCAAAAGTGATAAGAACTAGATCTTCTATTAGAAATGAATATGATTATATTGCTTTTATTCTACAAACAAAATCTAAGAATATAGAAGAAGCTAAAAAAGACCCAAATTGTATGATTGATATGCAAGAGGAATTAAATCAATTTAAAAGAAATAAAGTTTGGACATTAATAGAAAGGCCATCTAATGCTTCCATAATTGGTACTAAATGGGTATATACAAATAAATTGGATGAAAATGGAATAGTAACTAGAAACAAGGCTTGACTGGTAGCTAAGGGTTACAATCAGAAAGAAGGAATTGATTTTGATGAAACCTTTGCTCCAGTAGCTAGACTTGGAGCTATTAGATTGCTTCTAGCTTTAGCATATTTTATGGATTTCAAATTATTTTAAATGGATGTTAAAAGTATGTTTTTGAATGGTTACATTGCTGAAGAAGTATTTGTAAAACAACCACCTGATTTTGAAAATTATACATATCCTGACCATATTTTCAAACTACATAAAGTATTTTATAGTTTAAAACAAGCCCCCCATGCATGGTATGAAAGATTAAGTAAATTTTTAATTGAAAATGGTTTTGCTAGAGGTCATGTAGATACTACCTTATTTTTAAAGAAAAAGATTGATGATCTTTTAATAGTATAGATCTATGTCGATGATATTATCTTTGGTGCTATTAATGAATCTCTTTGTCAAGAATTTGCTAAGCTTATACAAGGTGAGTTCGAGATGAGCATGATGGGAGAGTTAAGCTACTTCCTCATACTCTAGATCAAACAAACAAATGAAGAGATCTTCATCAACCAAGCTAAATACACAATAGAGATTCTGAAAAAGTTTGGGATGAAGAAGACTAAACCTATTGGTACACCTATGAGCCCTTCATATAAGCTTGACAAAGATGAATATGCTAAGAAAGTTGATCAAAAATTTTATAGAAGCATCATTGGTTCTTTATTGTACTTAACTACAAGTAGACTAGATATTATGTTTAGTGTATGCATGTGTGCAAGATATCAATCTGAGCCTAAGAAATCATATTTAATGGCTGTTAAATGCATACTTAGATATTTATCTAGTACTCTTGATATTGGATTATGGCACTCTAAGAACTCAGCTATAGATTTAATTGCATATTCTGATGCTGATTTTACTGGCCATAAATTAGATAGGAAAAGTACTTCTAGAACCTATCAATTCCTTGGAGTTAATTTAATCTCATGGTTTAGTAAGAAACAAAATTTAGTTGTACTATCTATAATTGAAGCTGAATATATTATAGCTGAAAGTTGTTGTGCTCAAATCTTATGCATTAAACAATAACTTGAGGACTTTGGCATTAAATTAACTAAGACATCCATAAGATGTGATAATGCTAGTGTAATAAACTTAACTAATAATCTTGTACAACACTCAAGAAGTAAGCATATAAAAATTAGATATCATTTTATTAGAGATCATTTTAAAAACAATGATGTTATGCTTGAATTTGTTTGTACTGAAATGCAACTTGCTGATATTCTGACCAAGCCTTTTAATGAAGATAGGTTTAGTATGATTAGAAGAGAATTAGGGGTCATCAATCTTTTTTATTAGATCTCAATCATTTCTTATGACCTTTGGAATTATCCTTGAAAATTTCTTGAATAAATATTCTTGAAAATTATATTCAATCATTTATTAGCTATTAAAATCAATTATCTTGATTTTTCATGATTTTTTTCCTATTTTTTCTGAAGTGTCGACACTTGGAGTAACCCGTGAGTTGACACTTGACCGGCAAGAACCGGTGAACAAATAGGGAAAATGATCCATTTTTTTCTCATTTTTTCTTCCATTTCTCTTGAGTCAACACATCCTCTCACTGTTCCCTCACCTCCGTTTGTTCCAATCAGGGTTCTAACAGTTCCATTTTTAGCTTGTGCCCACTTTCCCTCTCGTTTCACTGTTCTTCATGGTTTCACCATGATTCCATTGCTTGTTTTTCACCTTCCATTTTTGTATTCCTCTATTTCCTAGACAATGGGGCCCGGAAGTAGCTGATCAGGAGGCCATGACCATTCTCTCAGGGTGAAGAGTGTCACACGAAGGCCAGACATAAGGATCAACCTGTAGAGGCAGCAACATAGCCTGACATTCCAGTTTGACCTCCACTAGTCCCTAGGACAGACCGCATGGCTTCCAAGGCCATTGTTGGGGCACGGAGAGTGGACTTCGACTTTGTTGACCAGCAGCATTTTGGGATTTGTGATTGGCTGAGAGATGCTGGACTTGCACAGTTCTGTTCCCTTTGAGAGAGGTTTTATCCAGCACTGATGAGAGAGTTCTACGGGACTCTGGCCCGAGGTGCTGATCAATGGATCGTAGAGGTGAGCAGCATTTCTATTCCATTATCAGCAGAGATATTGAACCAGTCTGGGAGATTCCGATGAGGGGGATAGTTGCAGACTCTCTAGTAGACCAGATCAGTGGGTTCAGAGTTATTCTAGAGAGAGATGATCTTGGTGAAGGAGCTATAGTTATTGCATCATAGCTTTCAGCAAAGATGAGGCTCTTACACCACATTGTAGCCAGGATTCTTCTATCGAAGATTGGATGATTTGATTTCATCATAAAGAGAGAGCTTCTAGTCATGGTTGCTCTAATCTAAAGGATGCCTATCTGTCTACCCATATTAATGATACATCAGATGATAGAGGCGACGACCAACAAGCGACTTTACTTATATATGGGATGGATCTTACGATATTGTTTAGAGCATACGGAGTCGACCTTGATGGTGAGCCATACAGACTGCTACTCCACACTGATGTATATGATGAGAGATCACTGCATCATATGGGTTATCGTATGTATCAAAGTTAGTGGAGACAGAGAGTTTTTGGAGAGCCTGACTCGGATTCAGATGATGATGCAGCTGAGGAGGACGATACATCAAGAGATGAGGTTAGGCCATCAGAGCCATCACAAGCTGCACTAGAGTTACAGCACGAGCTATCTATATCAGAACATGCTGAGGTGCCACATCCTAGAAATACTATTGATGATAGGATCACTCATCTAGAGAAAGAGGTACAGACCATGAGAGAGCGAGTGGATCTGATTCATATGAAGATGAGATCAGGATTCTAGGAGATAAGGGAGGGATTTACTGCTATCATGGGTGCTTTATAGAGATTGACTTCTAGCAGGCCACCTTCCCCTCCACCATCAGATCTTCCACCAGCACCACCTACTCTACTAGCTCTACCTACAGATTCTGAGATGGGAGATGGTCAGGGTGACTCATCCAAAGATTTTGATGTTGCTAACTTTATGGTAGATCCTAAACAGGACACTATAGCTGAACAGGATGCCGAGCCTGCAATTGATGCGATGAGGACTTTTAAGATTGCTCCTACCCCATCCAGTCCAACTCTTCAGACTCCTATCCATCCTAGCATCCCCATTTTACCTGATTCTTCAGACCCAGTTGTTTTGACACCTGTCCTATATTCTGATCCATCTATTAACTTACCTACACCATCATTTTCTGTACATCCTACCATTTTTGATTTCGATTGGACACTAGTTTTACATTCTATATCTCTACCTAGTTTCTTTTTATCCAGAGAGTTGGGATTTTACACTCCTAGATTTTACATTCTTTCATTTGGTCTTATTTTTGACATCACATCGGCTGTTATTGATACCGATCTCATTGATCCTGACCCTGTCCCATTTCCTGATCCTGCTCTGATGTTGCTTCTTCCTCAGCACAAGCTAGATGGAGAGCACGAGCTAGAAGCAGAAGCTGAGGATGTGGTGACATTCTTAGAGCCATTCACACCAGGCTTGCTGATCTTCAGTCGATGTGGCCTTAACCCCATCCCTCTAGGATTATAGGACCTATCATTTTATATATTCGATCTTCCTCTGATGAGAACAATATCCCTTAGGATTGGTCAGTGTATTAGTTAATATCACATCAGTTAGATATATGTTTGTATCAAACTATGTTTCATTGTATCAAATTATGTATCAAATTTTGAATGCTATGTATCAATGTTTGAAATTATATATATATGATGATGACTTTTTTAGCATTTTTTCTTGTGTACTCATATCTCTTCTTACTATACTGCTTTTCACTTTTATCTCCACCTTCTACCTTTCACCCTTTTTTCTAATGACAAAAAGGGGAAGAAATAATGGTAATGGTAATGGGAAAATAGAAATGAGAATATTGGTAGCAAATAGCATAATGTTTAATATTTTGTGGTATCAAAATGATAAACAAAGGAGAAGAATAAATGATATAAGTAAAAACAAAGGAGACAAGAAAGTAATAAGTAATAATTAAAAAGAAAAAATGGTTAAGGAAGAGAAAAGTACTAAAAAATGAAATTTTTAAATTTTTAAATTTTCTAAACCTTTTGAAAATATTTTTGAAAAATGTTAATACATGTAAGTTCTTGAAAAAGTACATGTAAGTTCTTGAAAAATATTTTCAGATCATATATTAAGGGGGAGCTTAAGTTTCATACTTTGATACTCTTTAGCTTTATGTTCTGATACTCCTTAATTTTTATACTCCGATACTCCTTATTTCTTATGCTCTGGTACTTATTTTCATGCTCTAATACTCTTCATGTTTTGATATTTTTGCTCTGATACTCTCTATCTTTATGTTATATTATTTGCTCTGATATACTCTGATACTTTTCATGCTGCTCTGATACTCTCTATGTTGTATTACTTACTTTGATACTCTTAAAGATTTTGCTCTGATACTTTTCACGTTTAACATGTTTTTGCTCAAATGCTTAACTTCAAATATATTTTAGCTCTGATACACCTTTTGAATATCTCATATAAGTATATAGCTCTGATACATTTTAATTATAGCTCTGATACATTATAGTTACAGCTCTGATACATTGGAACTATATAAATTGAATTATTTCATATATATATATCTACAACTCTGATATGTTAAAACTATATAAATTGAATTCTTTTTTATATATACATATATAGCTCTGATACATTGTAGATGAGTTTTTGCTCTTGATAATCATTACAACTTGAGCTCTGATACTTATTGTCAATAGCTCTGATACTTATAGACAATTGTTATGATACTATTGCAAATATTTTGAGCTTACAATGTGTATATACTTAAAGGTTTCGTCATCATCAAAAAGAGAGAGATTGTTGACTCATATCTTGATTTTGATGAATAACAAAATACATAAATATATTTGAGTACTAATTGTGTATTAAAAGTGTGTTTATCAGAACAAGGTACTCATCAAAGTTGTAATATATTGAAGAGATCAAATTACTTGTCATCTTATTGAAGAAGTCACTTATGTTGATAAAATTTTAAGTTATATAGACTTTGGCACATAAGAATGACCTTGAAGGAGTCAATTTTTAAATTTGGACAAGTTTCAGCAAAGTTCAACCAAGTGTCGATTCATGAAGATCAAGTGTCGACTCAAGGTATCGACTCATAGAACTCTGAGCTGATATGCAGAAAATATTTCAGCCAGCATGCTGAAGTGTCAACTCATGGAATCCAAGTATTGACTCATGTGTTGACTCATGGTCAAGCAAGTGTCGACTCAAGGCCTGAGACGAAAATGAAGACAGAACATGCTGATTTCTGGATTTTTCCAAGCATCGACTTACGAAGATGAAGTGTTGACTCAAGTGTCAACTTACCAGAAGAAGTGTCGACACACTAGTGCATTCCAAAGAGCTTCAGAAATTTTTTTTGACTTGGTGTCGACTCAAGTATCGACACATGAGTCGACTCATGACCTGAAGTGTCGATATTTGTAGATCTGGGTGAACAGTAACAGCTAGTTTTTTAAAGCACAAAACTTCTCAAAATTATGTCTAACGACTACTTTTTCCTTTTAAATGACTATAAATGGTCATTTAAGGCTTGAAAAGGTATTTAAAGTTCACCAAATACAAGGGAGAAGCATTCATGGTGATTCATTGAAAATTATTTGAGCATTCATTGAGTATTCATTACTTTTGAGTGAAGTTGAGCCTTCAAGCATTCAAAAGCATTCTTGTCTAATTCTCAAGCATTGATTAAGGCTTCAACAACTTGGAGACAAGCTTTCTCAATAGTAATCAAGAGCTTCAAAGAGATATTTGCTTTTATTTTGAAAGTTACTTGTATTCTACATTGTACTTGAATTATTTTGTTATTTTAGTTTCAAGTGGATTGAAACTAGTACTTGGATTATTGATGAGCCTTGTTTGAAAACCAACTAGGTTGTTGGTGAGCCTTATGTTGAAAAACTAACTAGGTTTTTGGTTAGCCTTGTGAAAATCAAGAGATTTTGATTAGTGAGCCTGAGAAAACTAATCTACTGTAATCAAGAAAGGATTATAGTGAAATATCCAAGTGGACCTTGGAGAGTGGACATAGGTGCTTGGTATACACTAAACTATTATAAATTCTTGTGTTTGTAATTGTTTATCTTTCTTTTCTTTTATTTACTTTATTACTTATGTTGCATACTTTTGTTGAGCACATAAATACTTTGCAAACACACTAGCACCTATTTCAATCTTTGCAAAAAACTTTTAAAACCCAATTCACCCCCCCTCTTAGGTTGCTTTAGCTGGGCATCAAGCTGACTCGTAGACTAGGCGAGCTGACTCATAGCCCTTTTAATAGCCTCATAATGGCAAATTCTATAAACTTTTAGATTTTGAGTTTTTAAGCTTTTAATAGCTATGTTGACTTCCAACAACAAGAAATGGCTAGAAATGACTTTAAACCAATAGAAAAGCACTTTAAAAAAGTATAAAAGCTTATATCAAAGTAAGAAACATTTAGATATATTCCTTGAAAACATTTCTTGAAAATATTTCTCGACAATCATTGCAAAATAGAGTGCTGTCACCTGAAAACTAAAGAGAAACTTTACTTCTTCCCACCTATCCTCTTGAACCATTGAGTGAGGAACTAAGAGAGTATTGAAGAAAAATTGTTGAAACCTTTGAGCAGTTACAGGTCAAGCTTCATCAACAATATTTAGCTCTTTTTTGGAGTTTGTTATGTTACTCTACTTTTGTTTGCTTGTATTTGTTTTAAGTTTCAGTAGGGATCTGAAACTTATGTTTTAGTTTAAGGTTTTGATTGAATGGCCTTGGAAAGCCAACTGGATTCTTTGTGAGCCTGAAAAATAAATATTATATTAAATTTTGGATTATGAGCTTAGGATAAAATAATCCAGTTGTATTCTTATAGAAATACAATGAAAACCCCAAGAGATCCTTAGAGAGTAGATGTAGGAGAAAGGGTTACTCCGAACTACTATAAATTTGCTATGTTTGTGTGTGATTATTTATCTCTTTCTATCATCTAGTTTTTAGTACTTCACATCACACTTGGCTCATATATTGTTTAAGTTATCAAAAATATATATTTGTCTTAAATTTTGAAAATCAAATTCATCACCCCCCTCTTGGGTTGCCAGTCTAGAAAACAAGTGGTATCAGAGCCACGTTCTTAGTACCAATTAATTTAATAATCAAGAGAAAAGATCATGGGAACCTACAAGAGAACCTCACTAGCAAAAGGGCAATCAAGCAATTGATCACCATTATTTAGTGGCACTAATTATTCATATCAAAAAGCTATGATAAGAATTTATATTCAAGCAATAAATTTTCTACTATGAAAAGTTATAATTAACGGTTCTTACACACCCACGTAAAAGTAGATGGTGTTGATGTCCCAAAACTAAAGGATGATTGGGATGATCATGATATGAAAATGGCTAAGTTAAATGTAAAAAATATTAATTTACTATATTATATACTTGACTCTACTGAATTCAACTAGATTTTTACTTATAACTCTGTAAAAAAAAATTGGGATTGATTCAAGTGACTCACGAAGGTACTAATCAAGTTAAAGAGTCTAAGATAAATATGCTTGTTTACAATTATGAATTGTTTAAAATAGAATCTAGTGAGACCATAACCAAAATGTTTACACACTTTATTGATATCATTAATGATCTAAAAAGTCTAGATAGGATATACTCTAATAGCAACATTGTAAGCAAAGTCCTCTGATCATTGCCAAGCAACTAAGATGCAAAGGTCATAGCAATTCAATAAGCTAAGGATCTCAACAACTTACCTCTTAAAGAGCTTATTGGATCGTTGATCACTCACGAGTTGACTTTGAAGCGACACAATGCAGAAGATGGAAGATAGAAGAAAACCATAGCCCTCAAGTCTGTGACCGAAGAAAAAGAAGAAGAAGGTCCTTTATTCAAAAAAGAACTAGGAGATGAGGATATAGCCCTTATAATCAGGAAATTGAAGATATTCATGGGCAAAGGTAGATCAAAATAGAAAAAAAAAGTTGGCTAAGGAAGAGACAAATAAGAAAGAGAAGGATAAAGAAAAGGACAAAAACTAGTCCATATGCTATGAGTATAAGAAGCCAGGGCATTATAAGTTTTACAATCCAAACTTAAAGAAGACCTTCAAAAAGAGCATGAAAAAAAGGCAATGGTAGCAACTTGGAACGATAACAAGGACATAAGCTCCAATAAAGAAGAAGAGCAAGGAAAGATAGCCAATCTTTGTCTAATAACATCAAAAGATAAGATATGTACTGAACCCAACATTGAATTCACATTTGATGAGTTGCATATAGCTTTTTACAATCTACTTGCTGAATTTAAAAAAGCTGGTTTGAAAAACAAAGTCCTTAAATAAGCTAATGACATCTTGTTAAAAGAAAAAAAATGATGTTTCAAAGACAAATGATGTTTTACAAAAGGAATTGGATGAAGTACTTCAAAGAAACAAGGTCTTAGAAAAAGATGAGAATGAAGGTTTTTAAAAATTGAAAGATACAAAATGAGAAAATGAAAGCCATCGAAAAGAAGTATAAAGGTAAAACCTCTAGTAGATAAGTTGATCCTAAGTTTCAACAAACTTGAACTTATTCTCAAAAATTAAATATAAATTTATGCTAAAGCTGGAATTGGTTATATAACTCAAGTTATAAAAAAAAAATTAGTAAACTATTTTTCTGCTGCTACTACCTCTTCTAAATTGAATATTGTTTATTTTTATTGTAAAAGAATTAAACATAAAGTTTATAAATATAATGTTAGAAAGGAAATTAGAAATAAAGTTTAAAAATATCGGATTTCCAAAAAATCATAGTTACTAAGCCATGGAGTCACGTGGTGCGCTGGAGTTTGGCAACCACGAGAAGCGGAGTTGTGGCTCATGAAACAGTTTACCGAAAAAAAAAAAAAGTTGTGGTCCGTCAGCCAATGCTTGCAGTCCATGAGTCATAACCATGGACCACCAGAAAAATGGATTTCATCCATGCGATGGAGGAAACTGGGAAAGGCTCCACGAGGTCTCGGGAAGCCATTCCTCTAGTCCTTGAGTGGTCTACCAGAAAAATCAGCAACAAGTTCCCCGAGAACCACCTCCTCCTAACTGCCAGCCGGCTCTTTTCGTTGTCTAACCATCATCCACGATACTCCTTTAGCAAGACCCTCATGGTTCCAAAGGGGCCGACACCTCCTTGAGACCGGCCATGGGTGCAGATCCAAGCACGGCAACAAGATCCACTAGAATGATATTTATAAGATCAAACGGTAGCTTCCTTTATGATCTTGACCATGAAACCAGCACACCATTTAAAATCTAATCGGTGGCCTAATTATTATCTTATTATGGTCAACTTTTGACTCAATCATAAATACTGAATCAGTATCCTATTAATTAAAGAAAACTATTTCTAATAAAATAAAATAACCTGAACTAGAGTAAAACACTAACTGATATTTTAGTCTTCTGATGGGAGAGACGCATATAGCTATAAATAAGATGTTACTTGATTCCTTTTCTCCAACTCTCATATCAGTGGTGTACGATTTTCCATCGATCGTCCACATAACGAGAAGAGAGTGAGGAGAGAGAAGATCAATCACCTCGACAGGAAACAATAAGGGACATCTCAAAAGACTACGACTGCGACGAGGGACATCTCAAGGACTAATCGGCATAATGGCTCAAGGTCAATCTTCCGTAATTATGGTTTACATGCACATAAAATCACGATCCAGGTATAAAGAATTAAGGTTTTCCAATATGTAGTTTCAGAGCACTGGTTCATGCTTTATGTTCATTAACAATATAAAATAAATTTTGGTTAAAATTCTTTTCCTACTGTTTGGAATTAGAAAAACTCGAAAATCGACGGTAAGTATCTGGTTCCAGGAAAACCCGAAAACCGGTGAGAGGTACCGAAATTTGTCATATTCTGGATTGTAAAGGTATTCCATCGATTGGCGGATCACCGGGAAGCAAACAGCAAACACTAGGAAAATAAATAAAATTATTATATTTTATTTATTTATTTAATTATACTTTAAATAAATAAATAAATAAAATATATATT
Organism: Areca catechu; assembly: GCA_021397845.1. Classification (NCBI taxonomy): domain Eukaryota; kingdom Viridiplantae; phylum Streptophyta; class Magnoliopsida; order Arecales; family Arecaceae; genus Areca; species Areca catechu. The sequence goes on along the minus strand of CM038044.1, from coordinate 85,223,761 downwards.
TAAAAATAAAAAAAAAAAATCAGCCAAAATCGGTGCTCCTCTTTCGTTCACGAGATTACCCACTAGTGTTCCTCGCTGCGACCGAGATCTGGTGACCACACGGTCGGCAATGATCGGAGCTCCGGTCCACCTCTTCGTCGGTGAGTTTTATAAGGAGGTTTTCCAGTGGTATTGGGAAGAAGAACCACCGACTGAAGCCGGTACTGATTTTTGAACCGTCCATGATTTGGGCTGCCAGAAGTTGAGATAGACCGGTGATCCACCAGTGAAGATTTTCCGAGCAAGAAAAAATCTGCCATTGGCTATGGTTTTTCATGCCACCGGTGGAGATGGTCGCTGGAGGTTTGGATGGTGTTGGGATATCCCGGTTCAGCTGGCTGGAGCTCTTTTCTCCGGACTACGGACTTCGAACCAGGAAAAGGCCAGACCAACTGCAGGCGGCCCAAGACTTCTCACCGGTCCACAACATCCGAAGGACAGAACTTCGGATAACGTCTTCAGCCCAGACCGAAGACCAAGTTTCTTATCGACTTCTGAAGACACGCTCTTCGGTCCCTGCCGTAGACACGATCTCCGACCCCGGGGTAAACACCAAGTCTTCGGCCCATGCAAGGGGAAACCTGAAGATGGGCCCATAATTTGGCCCAAATAGGCAACTGTAACCAATGGTTACAATCGACACTCTACATGCCATGATCATGGCACGCAACTCCAGCTGTCACACCTCTGATCTGGTCGGAACCGCTCAATGACAACCCACGATCGCCAATCATGGGACAAATTGACTCCCCATAATCACCGAAAAAAGAGCGGGCCACAGGCCGGAGGCCTCCTCTTAAATAGTGGTAAGAAGAATGGCTCGAGAGAGGTACACACAGATACACCCATACTCTAGGAGCCTTTCCCTCATACTCTCGACACTCTTCCCCATTCTGTGGCTAGGATCCGCCACTGACTTAGGCATCAGAGTGTCCCCCGCCAAAACAACTCCGGCAAGGGACCTGTTTTGCAGGTGAACAAGGGAGCGGTCCTACGGTGCAGCAGCTCCGACCAGCCAATACAGGGACTCCACGCCAACAGATTGGCATGCCAGGAAGGGGGGCTTCACAGCAATCTTTAGGCTCCCTCCTAGACAAGGGGAAATGGCAAGAGGAAAGACTCACATAGCTTCTACAAGTCGAAGTCATGCTCCATCCCAAGGGGGCGTGCCCCCGGGGGAGAACGACATCTCGCCTCCCACAGTTGTTGTGGGACTATAGCAGTTTGAAGCCCTTGTAAACCAGGTCACCAACCTCACGGTCATGGTTCAGGACTTCCAGAACAGAGCTTTTTTGGTAGGAAACCCACCGCCACCTCCAGACACAGCTCTCGGTCCCGAAGGAAGAGAGCCCCACGGGAGGATCCTACACATCCCTCCCCCCATTCTCGGCCCTCTCCCGAGGGCCGAACTTCGAGATTGCCTAGGTCTACCGATTCCCCGTAGAAAGGGAAAAGGCCTAGGCAAACTCCCTCACCCTCCTCCGAAGACTCCACCTCCGTGGAGAGAGCACCGAAGCAAACTCCCGATTACGAAGGGAGATTCAGAGCCATCGAATCGAAGATGGCGAAGGCGCGGGAACAGAGAATGCGGGATATGAAGGATCCTGATGATTTGATTATGGGTGATATATGCCTAGCCTACACCGACCGTATTATGGCCAAAGTTATTCCTTGGCATTTCAGGGTTCCCCAGATGGAATCCTATGATGGCACCTTCGATCCCCTCTACCACCTGGGCAGTTTCAAGGCCCATATGATGATCCAAGGAGCTTTGGACGTGATGTACTGCCTCGCATTCCCGGCTACCTTGAAGAAAGCTACTCGGATGTGGTACTCGAGCCTGCTCCCATGTACCATTGACTCTTTTTCCGAGTTAGAAAAACTGTTTGCCTTGCATTTCAAGTCCTGCCGTAAGACTTCCCGGAATACGGACACACTATTCCTCCTTCATCAGAACGAAGGAGAAAGCCTGTGAGATTACATCTCCAGGTTTAATACGGCCATACTTGAGATCCCCGATCTCAACGAGCACGTGGCCATGTCTGCACTGAAGAAGGGGCTTTGTACCTCCAGGCTTACCTTTTTTCTGGACAAGAAGTTCCCTAAAAGCTATACTGAGCTTCTGTCAAGGGCTCAGAAATATGCCGATGCTGAAGAGCAGGCGGCTAATCGACTACTAATTGAAGGGAAACCCCCTTCAAAAAAGAAGAATAATAGGGGATATGGTCCCCCAACTTCCAATAACAATGGCGGCAGATATACAGACCGCCGAAGAAGTCCTCCCAGGCCTAGAGCATCGGGAGGAAGATTCGACTCCTATACCCCCCTCAACCTCCCTCGAGAGAAGATCCTCATGGAGATAGAGAAACAAAATTATCTTCAGCAGCCCCATTCCATGAAGGCCTCCTCTTCCGTAAGGAATAGGAACAAATACTGTCGATTCCATCGAGACCATGGCCACAACACCGAAGAATGCATCCAGCTGAAGGATGCGATCAAGGATCTTATCAAGATAGGGTATTTGGGGTGGTACATTGGTTGCCAAGGACCTCGGTCGGAAGCTACTATCCCCAGCCACCTACTGAAGAGGCCGAATTGCCAAATCAAAGGCCCACCAACGGAGGTGTAGGGATGATACACTGACACGCCAACTGGAGAAGGGATGAGGACGATGCCCCAACATGACTCAAGGACAACAATGCTATCCTCTTCTCCGACGATGACCTTGCAGGAGTTCGGCTCCCACATGATAATCCCCTTGTAATCTCGGCCGTAGTGGCCAATTATGATGTATAGCGAATCCTTGTTGATAATGGAAGTTCGACTGATGTCTTGATTTACGATGCATTCTCTAAAATGTGTTTTCCTAGACATCAACTATGAAGATCCCTCATACCGCTCACCAGTTTTGGGTGCAATCAAGTTCAAGCCGAGGGAGATATAGTGTTGCCTGTAACCCTTGGCATAGAACCTCAATAAAACACACTACCGATCAACTTCATAGTGGTCCACATCCCCTCAGCATATAACATCATTCTAGGGCGGCCCACCTTGAACAGGTTCCGAACCGTGTCCTCTCATTATCTCCTAGTATGCTTCCCCACCGGGAACGGTGTCGGAGAAGTTAGAGGAAACCAGAGGACAACACGACAGTGCCTGATAATCCAAAACAGGCATTTCAACGATTCAGCAACTCCGGATCAGCTGGATCCGAGGGATACAATCACAAGCCTTGGTGAACCCATGGAGAGGACTGTCCCGGTCCCTTTGATAAAGGAAGACCCCTCCAGAGTTGTGCAGATCGGGAGTGCACTCGATGAGGAAACCAGAACGGAGTTGATCCGTTTCCTTAGAAACAATGCCGACGTCTTCGCCTGGTCAGCTTCGGATATGCCAGGGATTCCTGCCGAAGTAATCACTCATCGGTTGGAAGTTACCCTTGGGTACAAGCTGGTGTGGCAGAAGAAAAGGAGCTTCACTCCTGAAAGACAGCAAGCCGTGGATGAAGAAGTCAGCAAGCTCCTTAAAGCAGGGTTCATCCGAGAGGCCCACTACCCCGAGTGGTTGGTCAATGTGGTAATGGTGAAGAAAGCTAGCAGCAAGTGGAGGATCTGCATCAATTATACATACCTCAATAAGGCTTGCCCAAAAGATAGCTTCTCTCTCCCGAAGATCGATCAACTAGTCGACGCTACTACCGGCCACCAGTTGCTGAGCTTCATGGATGCTTTTTCTGGCTATAACTAGATTAGAATGGATCCCCAAGATGAAGAGAAGATGACCTTCATCACCGACAAAGGTCTCTACTGCTACAAGATGATGCCATTCGGCCTCAAGAACGCCGGAGCAACATTTCAAAGGCTGATCAACAAGGTATTCGAAAAGCAACTAGGGAGGAACATGGAGGCCTATGTTGACGACATGATCGTCAAAAGCCTCCTCCGGAAAGATCACATCCATGACTTGGAAGAGTCATTTAGTGCTCTACGGCGCTACCGCATGAAGCTAAACCTGGCAAAGTGTGCCTTTGGGATCACTTCGGGTAAGTTCTTGGGCTTCCTTATCACCAAACGAGGGATTGAGGCAAACCCTAAGAAGATTCAAGCTTTAAGAGATATGAGACATCCCTCCTGCAAGAAGGAAGTCCAGCAGTTAACAGGGAGAATTACCTCCCTAAGCAGATTCATTTCTCGGTCAGTCGAGAAATGCCTCCCATTCTTCAAGGTACTCCGACAATCAAAGGGCTTTGAATGGTCCGAAGACTGTCACGCTGCCTTTGAGGAATTGAAGAAATACCTGGAAATCCCGCCACTACTCTCCAAATCAAAAGAAGGTGAGGTTCTCTACCTATACCTCTCTGCTTCAGATGAAGCTATTAGTTCGATCCTTGTCTGGAGAGATGAAGATGGATCCCACAAGCCAATCTACTATATCAGCAAGGTCCTGCATGATGCCAAAACACGATATGCGAGGATGCAAAAGCTGATCTACTCTCTGGTGATTGCGGTGAAGCGACTGTAGCCATACTACCATGCCCACGCTATTATGGTGCTAACTGATCAACCTCTTAAAGTAGTTCTCCGATCTCCAGACACCTCTGGAAGGATAGCCAAGTGGGCTATGAAGTTAAGTAAATTCGACATCAGTTTCTAGCCCTGAGTGTCTATGAAGGCCTAGGTGCTCTCCGATTTCTTGGCTGAGTGCACCTAGAAGTCCGAAGACGAAGCATCTTCGGTAGAAGATGAAGTCCCGAAGGAGACAAAGTCCGTCTGGGTGCTTCATGTGGACGGAGCTTCCAATGCTACTCGGTGCGGGGCTGGACTCATGCTTGCCGAACCTAACGATCACACCATAGAGTACGCACTCCGATTCTCGTTCCATGCTTCTAACAATCAGGACGAATATGAATCCTTGCTCTCCAGACTTCGGATTGCCAAGAATTTGGGAGTTCAGCAACTCCGAACCTTCTCAAACTTCCAATTGGTTGTAAATCAAGTTAATGGAGAGTATGCGGCCAAGGATCCAACCATGGTGCAGTACCTAGAAAAGGTACGAGCTTTATCCTCTCAATTAGAATATTTTGAGATCATCCATGTCCCACGATTAGAGAATTCCCGGGCGGATGCATTATCTCGACTGGCAACTACAGCACCGGAATCTCTCGGGCGCACCTTTGTTGAGCATCTTGAACTCCAAGCATAGCCGAAGAGGCTACGGAGGTGCGCTAGATCGACACTGAGCCATGCTGGATGGATCGCATCATCAAGTTCCTAAATGAGAGAGAGCTACCAGAAGACAAGGCGGAGGCCAAGAAGATCCACTGGATGGCATCTCAGTACATCATCTTAGACGGAACCCTCTATAAGAGATCGTTCTCTCAGCCATTGCTAAAATGCCTGGGACCGACAGATACGGATTATGCTTTGAGAGAGGTCCACGAGGGTATATGCGGTGATCACCTGGGAGGCAGATCTTTGGCATACAAGATCATTTGATAAGGGTATTACTGGCCCTCCATCTAGAAGGACTTGACTGATTTTGTGTGAAAGTGCGATTAGTGCTAGAGGTACGCCAATGTTCAGAGACAGCCCGCGAGTCACCTGACCCAACTAGCAGCCCCATGGCCTTTTGCCCAATGGGGAATGGACATTCTTGGCCCATTCCCACCGGCATCAGGGTAAAGGAAGTTTCTCCTTGTGGCCGTCGACTACTTTACGAAGTGGGTAGAAGCCGAACTACTGGCCCAGATCATAGAAGGCAGGGTGGAGAATTTTGTGAAAAATTCCATCATATTCCGGTTCGGCATCCCACATGTCATAATCACAGACAATGAGAGACAGTTTGATAATCCGATGTTCAAGGACTTCTGCGCTCGATATCATGTCCAACATCGACTGACTTATGTCACTCATCCACAATCTAACGGAGAAGCCAAAGTCACTAACCAGACCATCCTTCATGGTCTGAAGACAAGGTTGAACGCCGCCAAAGGGCTTTGGGTCGAAGAACTGACTTTCATTCTCTAGGCATTCCGAACTACCCCGAGAACAACCACCGGCGAGTCTCCGTTCAACCTAGCATACGGTACCAAAGCCGTACTACCTATTAAAGCCTCCCTGCAGTCCCTGAGAATTGACAACTATGAAGAGCCTGGGAACTCTGATCGTAGGAGGATTGACCTAGATCTGCTGCCAAGCGCCAGACTTCAGGCCCAGATAAGAATGGCGGCATACCAGTAAAAGATCGCCAAATACTACAACTCAAGGGTAAAAGAATAGACTTTCCACACAGGGGATTTGGTGCTGCGAAGGGCTGAAGTATCCAAGCCAATGGAATAGGGTAAACTCTTCCCCAACTCGGAAGGCCCTTATCAAGTAGAAGAAGTCATTCGACCAGGAGCATATCGACTCAAGACCCTGGAGGGGAAGACCCTATCCCAGCCATGGAATGTACAAAACCTTCACAAATACTATCAATAAATGAGTTCCTAAATTCATGTGCAAAGTTACTCAACTCTAATCGACTCAGAATGGCTGGTTGCTTTGCCTGAACAACAATAGCCTAAATGACATGATCTGAAAAATCGGTCAACTGCATAAAGGAAAGTCTGATCTACTCACCTTATCAGTATGCCCGACGAGTGCAACGGATGGCCTAACCAGGCCACCAAGAAGATCAAAGGCACAGGGATGGTTTTCGTAACCTACCCTATGGTAAACCTGAAGACGTGTCGGGGCAGGCCTGAATAGCCTATCTTGACCATGACAAGAAAGCACAGGGACGGTGCAAGCACCCTACCCTACAGGAAATCCAAAAATGTGCCTAAAAGGATCACTGTCATCCTTTCTGTCGATAATAAGTATTCCAAGAATGGTCCAACCGACCTCACTTCTTTCCTATAGACCAAAAATGGTCCCAGAAATCTACATTCCAGACAAAACATGATACAACACATTACAGGAAACACATGGGAAGAGGTAAAAGAAAGATACTTCATTTCTCTTTTTTAATTTTTTACAAAAAAAAAGAGAGAAAAGAAAGAAGAAACTCTCACAAAGAGAGACTCGCCGGATTTTTCCCCTACCAACGGGGGGAGATCTAGAGGGACGATGAAGCGGCCCTGGGGTTCCCATCCGATCCAGAATTCGACCCCTCATCGGAGTTGGAATCAAATTCATGCCCAAGAAAGGGAACGGAAGGAAGGAGTCCAGAGCCGCCTCCTGTATTCTCGGTACCCTTGATGGAAGGAGTCCAGAGCCGCCTCGGTGACTTCCTCCTTGAAGGCAGCAGACGCCCTGAAGTCCGAGATAACATTCGCCGCTTCCCTCTTGGCCTCCTATACCTCCGTGGCTGTCGCCGCGACATGGGCCCGGGCCTCCAACAGGCGGACCTTCTTCTCCAGACGGTCCACAAGAGGCTCATCGTCATCCTCCGGCCCTAAGAACTCCGGACTCCTCTTTCTCTTTGGATAAACGGCCCTTCTCTTTGCGGCTCGATGGAGCTTGGAAGTGCTAAACCTCATTTTCAATGGGAAGGAGTCTACAAGGATGATGACCCTTGACAGCATAAGGAAAGATCCTATTTATAAAAACCCTGCAGCCACGATCGATTACGGGGAGGCATGCTCCACGTCCTTTCCCAGCCATGTCAAAGAGCGCCATGTGTCCGGGCGATGCTTTGAGAACCAGAAGGCCGCTCAAGGGTCATTCCCGGGACAACAACCGCCAGCACTTCAAATTCGAAAAAATACTCATCGTGCGACGGCAACATTAATGGCTTCTTTTTGGAAAAAGGAGACCTGGCAGCATACTAAGCGCAAGAAATTGTGATTGTACGAGTACCAACGTGCCATGTGGACAACAAGAATTATGATCAAACTTCCCTAATCACTGCTTGATGGGGAGTTGATGCCTGTCCGCCCTAATGGATAGATTTCCTACAAAAAGGAAGGTGACACCAACCTGACCAATCGTAGACGATCTTCAGCAATGGAGTTCTAATCTGTTACGGGATTCGTCTTTGTCATCTATAAACTAAATAGCCTTCGGCCATGACTGTTCGACCAAGCAGAAGAAAGAATGGTAAAACTAGTTCAAGCTACATATGAAACACAACATTGCGTATATAGAGGGGGAAATAATCATTTCAAGATCTAGAAAAGTTGTCATACAAAATCCATCGACAATACAAAAAGGAAAAGAAGAAAGTACATCTAAAGCAACTTGGCAACTTGGATCACTCAATGTCAACGGGAGGAGATCCCACACCACACGACTGAAGCAATTTGTCAACTTGTGCTAAGAGCACCTCATCAATCTGTGCCGGGACCGGAGAACCCTCGGCTTGGACTCCCCTAGCCTGAATCTCCTCCTGAATCGGGATCCGAGTTGGGGTCACCCCCAGATTTTCGACTAAGGTAGTGGCCTCCTCACCCGAGCATGGCACTTCTTCGGCCTCTACTATAGCTTCAGCCTCCTCTCCATCTTCTTCTTCAGCTATGTTGAAAGGAGGAATGCTGGAAAGGTCAAGGTGAGGGAAGGCCTCCTTTACCTTGGAAAGTTCATCATTAAAGCCCTGCTGGTAGCCATACAAAGATGCTTCATTCATCTCCTCTTAGAATTGTGAAGACATTTGAAATCTGCTATAGCATCGTCTACCCGCTTCCTTAAAGACACGGACTCTCTCTTGGCCACTTCGGACTCCAGAATTGCCTCTTCAGCCCTCCTAGAAGCCTCCTCCGCTGCCTTGGTCAGGCTTTCTATCTTTTCCTAATTCTCCCTAGCAGCTTGCTCCAAGGAGTCGACTTATTTCCTGCTCTTTCTCCACCCTGCCCCTTGCTCCGCCATTATTAGATGGGCACTTTTTAGTTCGCCCTTCAGTTCGTGAACTTCATCGTTCACCCGGATAAGGCGATCCTTCATAGACTGCCTCAACTCTTCGGCTACTTCCTTTACGGCCCTGGCAGTATGAAGCTCCTCCTTGAGGCCATGGATGAGGCTGTCAACGTTCCCCATGCCCTCCTCCATAAAGGTAAGATCGTAGACCAACTGCATCAAGAATGTGGGGCCATGATCAAACAACTCTCAAGACAAAGGGGACGGCAAGGATCATACCTGTTGCAGGACGGAGAAGGCAGAATTAGATATCCTGGGAAGGTTCTGATTCTGAAGAACCACCAAGTCATGAGGCAGCAGCGTACCCTTCAGCGCTTGCCTGGCTACGGCAGGGACCAACAGTCTCCCCGTAGGTGAAAGCTCTGAAGAGTTCGCCGAATGGCTTCCAGCTAGGAAAGCCCCACAAGCGGACTCTCCCTCGACTTTCCATACTTTGCCCCTATCAACTACAGGGGGGCAAGATGGTGGCACATCCACCGCCTGAGGTGGACTCCCCGTTGTGCGAATCGGGGAGGTAGCCACCAGTGGAGCTTCGACTTGACAAGGTCTCGATGGGGCCCCTTCCACGGGTGTTGCATCTTTCCCTGAAGTTCCCCGGGAAGACGAAGTGCTCCAGTCCCCCTCAGGATCGTCCCTTCAAGCCTTCTTCCGAACCGCCAACCTAGTGAGAGGGGCTTGTGCTACCCTCTTCTCGGAGGTCTGACGGAGCCAGCTCACACCGGGCTTCATCCCGCTACCTACAAGCAAAAAAGTTCACTTCAATCAACTGAGCTACAACAAAACCGGGGAAGAGGAGCAGAGATTTCTGTCATTATATCTAATGTGGGGAATATGCTAATTCCCGCAAGATGGAGATTTCTCTCCAACAATTTCTGGATAGGGGCAACTTCAGAATTGACCAAGAGATCGTAATCCGACTGATCGGCCACCAAGACCTTCTTCCCGTCATTGGTGATTAGACGAGGCTTCTTCCAAACAGTGTCAATGGTGCGGGCACCAAACTCAGAAGAAGACTTCAGGGCTCCATCTGGATCTCTGATTGACCTTGCCTGAAGAATTAGGATTTTCTGGTTTTGTAATAAGGGTTGACTTGGTCAACTCAATTTTTTTGAGTCTGTATTTCTCTGTAATTTAAATTTTGTTGAGTCATGTTGACTTAGTACAAGTCCTAGTAAGTGGTCTAGGTCTTCTCCAGGGTGCCATATTTTCTCCCAAGCCCAAGCAAGTGGGCGCCACACTCCCAGCCACACGCCAGAGTCCAGGAGGTGCCACATCTCCATCCCAGTGTCTTGGTCCCACACCCAAGGGAGCAAGAAATTTTCTTGAAGCCAAAATCAAGGAGGCACCCCATATATACCTTAAAAGGCCAAGCTAAAGGAGGAAAGAGGCATTTCTTGGGGAGCACTTCAAGGGGGCGCCCAATCCATGCCTAAAAAGACCAAAGCAAAGTTGGGAAGAGCCATGACCTGGGGAGAAAGAAAAGGAGGTGTCCAAAAGAGTTGAGCCATGGAAGGAAAAAAATTTTCTTGAAGAGCAAGGCTTGGAGGCGCCACCTACTTATCATTTAGAGCCACCAATCAACACTTATGGAAGCTCTTGGCCGGCCATATAAGAAGGATTTGATTCTATAAGCCTAATTTGAAGATCCATCCTATTAGTCCCACATGGGAAGATGTAAAACCCTAACCTCTTGTAAAGTCCTATAAAATAAACCCCTCTTGTAAGTTTTGAAATAACTGATGAATGAATTCAAATTTTGTGTGAGCAACTTTATGTTTCTCTCTTCCGCACTTGCATCCAGGTGTTGAGCTCCGTGAGGGAGTAAATCCGGGTTCCCTAGGAACCTTGAGGAGGTGTGAGATCTCCAACCCCAAAACCCTAGGTTAGCCACTTCACTTCCAAACCCTAGCCGCCCATCATCCTCTTCACTCCACCAAACCCTAGCCTACCCCATCTCTCATGACCCCTCTCTCCAAGTAGAGGCCGACCACCAGCATCCAGGTCCAGTTCGGCTACTTCAAAGACAGAGCAAATCCCAGAGGAAGTTAGATCAGCATTCTAGGAGAATCAGGATTTCAGCAACATCAGCTTTCAAGTTCTACTATCTGGTAAATCCTTCCTTGAGTATCTGGTTCCATAACCTGTTCTTCTTCTTTCCCAGATCTTGAGTTCAGAAGAAGCCAACTCTGCTAAAGGGCCAGTATTGGAGGATCCATTGCGAAGATATCTGAGTCCGGGGATCCAACAATCTGCTCAAGAGAGTCCTTCCACTAAACTCTATGAAGATCACTGCCTGGTCTGTAACCCTTCTATTCTCTTTACTTCTGTCCTGTTGAATGTTCAGAGCGAAACCCTAGATCTGGAAGTTTCTCAACCCCCAGCGATCCTTTACTTCTGAACTACTCTGATAACCTAGTTTCTTTAAATTGTGCTTTCAATTATTACATAGTTTCTTTCAATTTAGTTTAACTTTCCTTTGAGTCAAAGCCGACTTCTGAAAATAAAAAAAATAAAAAAAAGAATTAGTCTTAATTTACTTCCGCATCGCATCATCTCTTCTTTCGTTCAGCATCATTTTTGGTATCAGAGCCCTGTCTAGGGTTTCTGACTTGCTTGCATGTTTTGAGTGTCTCTCTTTTTTACTTTGTCTGCTCGAAGTAGACTCCCCAGGATGTCCGGTCCTAGGAACGAAGCGAGGTGCAAGCCTCCTCTTCCCATTCCCTGGGGTGTTCCTAGGGCGTGTAGGGGATCCGCTGGGTTATAACTTCGTAGCAGGAATTGTAAACGGGGGAAGCATTCTGTTTTCAGTCTGTAACTGCCCTGTTGCAGGAATTATTTCTCATTGCAGGTAACTCTAAATTATGTGATTTTTATTTTTCTAGAACCAGTATAATTGAATCTATTTTACATAATTTTACTGTAATTTATTGGTTTCTGTGAAATCTTTGAGAGTTAAATTACAGCAACTCTGTTTCTGTGTTTTTGCAATTCAAATTTTTTTTTTTTTGAGTGATCATCTCCTAATTCATCTTAAGGGCAATTGAGCATCTAAGATAAGGGGAGGAGTTGATAACCTCTCCTTAGCCCAAAACCACCATCCATTCATTCGATCCTAAGCCTAATTTTAAAATTTATTAGACTTAATTTGCCCTAGTGGGCTAGGGATACCAACAAGTCGGGTCTAGGCTAGTGTTGAGTCAGTTTGTCTAGTTACTCTGTGTGTGCTTTGTACTCAGTGTCTAGAACGGTGGTTCAGGGATTCTATCCTGAAGGGCTTGTGTGCTGGTCCGCCTACTTGGCCAATCTCTGATTGGTGTCTAGGATTGGCATTTAGGGACCTAACACTCCCCTTACACCTGCCTGGCTGAGTCCCGAGTTACTACAGGCTAGCTTGCCACTCTGATTGGGCATCTAGTTTGGGCTCTAGGTCTAGTTAGCCCGTAGTCGTTTCAGTCGAGTCTCATTTGGTGTGCTTGCTTGCATCATCATGTCCACCCGGAATGGAGTACCCTACCAACCTAGTCAAACCCAACCTGATTTAGAGGCCATGATTAGAACTCTTACCGAAAGTATGACCAAATTGAGTCAGGATATGAATGAGGGTTTTGCCCAGTTTAGAGACCGAGCCCAGGGACTTGAGGAACCTAGGCATAGAAATTGGACCCCTGACTCAGAATTTGGTAGACCCCAACCTCACCCACACCCAAAGTCTAGGAGACCTTTATACAAGGATCCTGAACCTAATCTTTGGAGGTTTGATCTAAGAGCCTATGACCATGATCTTGCCCCTGAGTTTAGCCCTAGGAGCCTATACCCATACTTGGTTGACTCAGAGAAGGGACCCGTTAGGAACACCGAACCTTATGCACCCATTTTTGATGGAAGACAAGAGACATATATTAAGTGGGAAGAACAAATGGATCGGTATTTTGAGTGCACTAACATATCGGAATTAGGACAAGTTAGGTTGGCCAAAACCAAGTTCACCAAACATGCTAGGTCGCATTGGTATGCTATTGAGCATGAGTGTTATCAAAGAAAAGATAAAATATATACTTGGAGAGATATGAGAAGTAAGTTGAGAGATAGGTACATAGGTAGATCCTATGAGAAAAGACTGACAATGGTACCATTGAGAATAGGCGAAGCTCAGATCACATCGAGGTTTAGGGTTGGGTTACACCCAGACATTTATAGGAAGCTATGCCTTGAAAAGACCAATAAGTTAGACCGAGCCTACCAAGAAGCCCAAGACTATGAGTGGTATTTAAGATATAACCAATTAAGTACTTTGGACTTAAAGCCAACCTCTACCAACTTGAGTCAAGTTCCGATTGATCTGACACCCATAGTGAACCAGACTTTTGTTTGTCAATTCCCACTTGTGTCACCTCTTGACCAGAAGGATACCAATGAGGAAGAAGGGTTAGGTATGACAAGCCTAGAATCAGTTGACCCGATTACCACTGACCCGAAACCCATTGAAGATGGCATCGAGGAAGTATATGATGCTGGCTTGAGTCTAGTTGATGAATAAGAGGGGGAAGAACTTGAAGAATGTGACATCGATACTATTGGTTCCTTACCTGAGGAGACCTTGGAAAGCAACCAAGTGGTAGGACCTAGTTCAGAAATTCAAGAGATTTGTGAGAACCAGGTTCCTTTAGTCAAATTACCCCAGGAAGAACTCATAGTGTTAGCCCGAGCTATCAGTTCGTACCCTCTAATGACCGTCATTCCCCAAGTACCAATTGAAGATCTTTGCACTGAACTGTTTAAGTTTGCCCACCCTATGGTAGATCCTCTCCTTAGGATGACTGAATCAAGCCTCTTACAATTGGACCTTGTCCCATGCCCAGCCACTAAGGTCTATCCCGTAATCTCAGTTGAACATCCTTGTCTTGAGCGGATTGATTCACCCAGTCCTGTAGAAGTCCTCCTTATGGCCCCAGACCCCTTCCTTCGCATGACTGACCTACCCTTCTATAGAGTATACCTTTCCGCACCCATAGGTCAAATTTCAAGTCTTGAGGTCATCATCCATAGGCCCTTCCATGAAGCATTCTCTAATCCAGTTCTTGAGAAAGTGGATCATTATTTGCTTAGAGAACAAACCTTAACTATTGCAATCACATGTCCTAGGCTACTTCTCGAACCATCTCTTGATCCATTCCTGGGAGTAGCAAACTTTTCCTTTCGTAAGGATGACTAGTTGACACTCATAGATCACCATTCAAACCTTCAGGTCACTACCTTTAGTCAACAAGTAATTCGAGACCCCACCTCATATCTCCTCCCTTTCTCTAGGACTTTCAATGCTTCTTACACCATCCAAGTATACTTTGTCGAAGTCTTTAGAGTGAACCACGTGTCAGAACCTATTAGGTTTGCCACCTACTTCTGAAAGACCTTATGGCACCTACTAGGTTCCCATGATAAGTTTTCATGCTCTGCATGCCATCCTCCGACCCAAGGTCAAACCTAGAGAGCCATAGTTTGTTAGGTTTAGACCTAGGGTTCCTTTGGAATAAAGTCCATTCTTTAGGAATGCGTCGTTAGTCTAGTTTAGTTTTTCTTGACCCTTTACTAGGCTTTGGCTCAGATTTTGGTTTGATTGAGAGCACCAGGAATTGGGATTTGTATTTTGTCCAGGGCTGAAATTGCATACAATGACTCGGTCAATAGGTCTATAGGTAAGAGTCCATTTGAAATTGTGCATGGTTACAAACCTCACACACCTCTTGACCTAGCTCCTTTACCAGTCTACACATGAGTCTCCGAGTCTGCTAAAGTTTTTGCACAGCATATAAAAGACTTGCATAAAGAAATTCATGCCAAAATTTAAGTAATGAAACTTATAAGAAGTTGGCTGATTCTCAAAGGCGAGTCAAAACTTTTGTTGAGGGAGACTATGTAATGATTAGGTTAAGGCCTGAACGGTTTCCTCCTGGAACCGTTAGAAAGTAACATGCTAGAGGAGCTGGACCATTTAGAGTGATGAAGAGAGTAGGGTCCAATGCTTATGTGCTCGAGTTGCCTTCAGAACTAGGCATTAGCTCCACTTTCAACATTACAGACCAAGTAGAGTATAGAGAGCCAGTCGTGATTCCCAGTGAGCCTTTTGAGCCTAATCCTGCTCTTGAGAGTGAACCCAACCCTGTGTGTCCACCAACAAACTGGCCTGTGAGGAAAGAGCAGATTGAAAAGATCCTGGATGATCAGGTTATCTCTACTCGTAATCGAGGATACCAAAGATGCCTGGTCCGCTGGCAAGGAAGGTCAGATTCTGATGACTCTTGGATCTCCCGAGAAGAATTACAAGAATTGGACCCAGACCTCTTGGAGAGATACCAGAGCCAACTTGATCCATACTCGACAGGGTCGAGTTCCTCCCACCCCGGGAGAATTGGTGCGGGCACCAGACTCAGAAGAAGACTTCAGGGCTCCATCTGGATCTCTGATTGACCTTGCCCGAAGAATTAGGGTTTTCTGGTTTTGTAATAAGGGTTGACTTAGTCAACTCAATTTTTTGAGTCTGTATTTTCCTGCAATTTAAATTTTGTTGAGTCATGTTGACTCAGTACAAGTCCTAGTAAGTGGTCTAGGTCTTCTCCAGGGTGCCACATTTTCTTCCAAGCCCAAGCAAGTGGGCGCCACGCTCCCAGCCACACGCCAGAGTCCAGGAGGTGCCACATCTCCATCCCAGTGTCTTGGTCCCCACATCCAAGGGAGCAAGAAATTTTCTTGAAGCCAAAATCAAGGAGGCGCCCCATATATACCTTAAAAGGCCAAGCTAAAGGAGGAAGAGGCATTTCTTGGGGAGCACTTCAAGGGGGCGCCCAATCCATGCCTAAAAATACCAAAGCAAAGTTGGGAAGAGCCATGACTTGGGGAGAAAGAAAAGGAGGTGTCCAAAAGAGTTGAGCCATGGAAGGAAAAAAAATTTTCTTGAAGAGCAAGGCTAGGAGGCGCCACCTACTTACCATTTAGAGCCACCAATCAACACTTATGGAAGCTCTTGGCCAGCCATATGAGAAGGATTTGATTCTACAAGCCTAATTTGAAGATCCATCCTATTAGTCCCACATGGGAAGATGTAAAACCCTGACCTCTTGTAAAGTCCTATAAAATAAACCCCTCTTGTAAGTTTTGAAACAACTGATGAATGAATTCAAATTTTGTGTGAGCAACTTTATGTTTCTCTCTTCCGCACTTGCATCCAGGTGTTGAGCTCCGTGAGGGAGTAAATCCGGGTTCCCTAGGAACCTTGAGGAGGTGTGAGATCTCCAACCCCAAAACCCTAGGTTAGCCACTTCACTTCCAAACCCTAGCCGCCCATCATCCTCTTCACTCCACCAAACCCTAGCCTACCCCATCTCTCATGGCCCCTCTCTCCAAGTAGAGGCCGACCACCAGCATCCAGGTCTAGTTCGGCTACTTCAAAGACAGAGCAAATCCCAGAGGAAGTCAGATCAGCATTCCAGGAGAATCAGGATTTCAGCAACATCAGCTTTCAAGTTCTACTATCTGGTAAATCCTTCCTTGAATATCTGGTTCCATAACTTGTTCTTCTTCTTTCCCAGATCTTGAGTTCAGAAGAAGCCAACTCTGCCAAAGGGCCAGTATTGGAGGATCCATTGCGAAGATATCTGAGTCCGGGGATCCAACAATTTGCTCAAGAGAGTCCTTCCACTACACTTTGTGAAGATCACTGCCTGGTCTGTAACCCTTCTCTTCTCTTTACTTCTGACCTGTTGAATATTCAGAGCGAAACCCTAGGTCTGGGAATTTCTTAACCCTCAGCGATCCTTTACTTCTGAACTACTCTGATAACCTAGTTTTTTTAAATTGTGCTTTCAATTATTACATAGTTTCTTTCAATTTAGTTTAACTTTCCTTTGAGTCAAAGCCGACTTCTGAAAATAAAAAAAATAAAAAAAAGAATTAGTCTTAATTTACTTCCGCATCGCATCATCTCTTCTTTCGTTCTGCATCAGTCAAAGCCCCATAATGGATCAAAAAACAGTACAAACATAAAAATGAGTTTCCACCCGTGGATGGTGCTGGGCATGTCCTTGATGACCTTGTAGCCTGATCTATGGCCAATCACCCACCATCTGTTGCTGTGGAAATTCCTCTTAAGAACGAAAAGGGCCGTAAATAAATTGGTCCTATGTTCTATGTTTGTGATGCTACACATGACCAGGAATCCGTAGATATTCCGGATGCTTTTCGGGGTCAACTACGCCGGCACCACTTGGTACAAGCAGAAGATCTTGATGAAGAAAGGGTGCAGGAGAAACTGAATACCAGCTTTCAGATGATCTTCATACACGGCTAGACACCCGGTGGGAGGTTCGTTCACTCGTTCCTCGAGTACGGGGAGAACAAAAGGGAACTCCTCGAGAATGCGATAGCGTTTCCAAAGAAGGGCTGCCTTTCCCTGAGAAACCGAACTGGAGATCAACTCCGGACCTACTACGTCGCCAGCCCCCGAGGGCCGAACTTATTCCCCCTGACTTTCTACGGTTTCTTCCATGATAAAAGAATGAAGCAAGGGGACAGAAGGAATATTCTACCTGCGGAATAGACTGGTAATCTAGAATAAGGAAAGCTGGATGAAGGATGAGACAAGGTTGAAGAAGCTTCCTTGGCCGGACCCTCTCCCTTTCCTAAGAAGAAAACAGGGATCTCTGAAGCCCTACCAGGTTGATTTGACCCAAGGTTACCTAGGGAGGTAACCCGCCTTCAGCTAACCGCCAAGATGAGGTGCATCCACCATCCAATGGATGGGGGAAAGCCACCACAACCATCAAAATCTCAACTGAAAGATTGGCTGAACCATCGTGCAACAAGTAAAAGAGAGGCGGTCCCAAGGCCGCCCGCTTTTTCCTTCTTCCCCAACCTGGGAGTGATAACTGTCCACCACCTGATTCCCAAATCAACCAGCAGTCATGATGGGCAGTCCAATTAGAGATCCCATAATCATCCACTACACTATCTTCTAGGAGGAAAACGACAAAGCATTAGTACTCTCACTTCTCGAGGCAAACCTCCGCTTCGAAAACTGAGAGTAGGGGGAAACTGTTGGGATATCCCGGTTCAGCTACGAACCGAATGCTGGTTCGGCTGGCCGAAGCCATTTTCTCCGGACTACGGACTTCGGACTACGGAAAGGCCAGACCAACTGTAGGCGGCCCAAGACTTCTCATCGGTCCGCAACATCCGAAGGATAGAACTTCAGATGACGTCTTTGTTCCTGACCGAAGACCAAGTTTTTCATTGACTTCCGAAGACACGCTCTTCGGTCCCTGCCATAGACATGATCTCCGGCCCCAGGGAAAACACCAAGTCTTTGGCCCACGCAAGGAGAAACCCGAAGATGGGACCACAATTTGGCCCAAATAGGCAACTATAACCAATTGTTACAATCGACACTCTACAAGCCACGATCATGGCACGCAACTCCAGCTATCATGCCTCCAATCTGGCCGGAACAGCTCAATCAACCCATGATCGCCAATCATGGGAGAAGTTGACTCCCCATAATCACTAGAAAAAGAGCGGGCCGCAGGTCGGAGGCCTCCTCTTAAATAGTGGTAAGAAGAATGAATCGAGAGAGGTACACACAGATACACCCATACTCTAAGAGCCTTTCCCTCATACTCTCGACACTCTTCTCTATTCTGTGGCTGGGATCCGCCACTGACTTAGACATCGGAGTGTCCCCCGCCGGAACAACTCTAGCAAAGGACCTGTTTTGCAAGTAAACCAGGGCGCGGTCCTGTGGTGTAGCAGCTCCAACCGGCCGATACACGGACTCCACGCCAACAGATGGGATGGTAGCGCTCGGGTCAGCCATGGTTTTCATGGGATTTTGAAGATGAAATCGGTGTTTTAGATCTTCCTCACTACCAGTTTTTTTAGCAACTTGTGGCCAGCGACAAGGTATCCGGAGGTCGGAGGGTGGTTGCCAGTGGTAGAGCTCGACCGGCGGCCCTCAGTCAATGAGATCCCAAGGTCAAGGTGGCCATTAATGGCTGCTTGAAATAGTGATCGGCTGGGAAGAAGAAACGGGAGGAGTTAGTTAAACAAGTTTCGGGTTTTGGATCTAACCCATTAATAAAAGTTAGCCCAATCAAAGTGACAGCCCAATCAGATTGAGTCAATTTTAATTTGGGTTAAGAAGGTTTTTATAATTTAGCTCCTATCAAAGATGAAATTACATAAAAGTCCAAATTAAAATTTACATTTAAGTTCTTGTAAGTCTTTTTAATTTTATTTTATAGTAAGCTCCTATAATATTTTTTATTTACAGTTTGGATCTCCATTATTTACATTTTAGTCATTTTTATTAAAATTTATTAAAATTACTATAACTTGCTCGTTTTATATCTGATTTGAGTGATTTTTGAGCCGTTGGACTTGTAATAACTAAAAGAACATTTTAGTTAAGTTCTTCAAGAAGGATAAAATATTAAATATTTTTAAAATTATTTATTAATAATTTTACTTATTATTATATTGTTCAAGGGTGTTTTCGCATAGGATCTGGAGCACTCTTTGGATTGTAGATAGATGAATTCTTGAGAGTTAATGATTTTCTCTCTCATTATATTTTGAAATTATATAAAGGTGTGTCTGTTACGGTTGATCCAAAGGTGACTGTAATAAAATGCAAATTGATAATTATAGGTTGACCAACTTGAATTACATAAAGACCGGAAGTTTTACATCCAAAGGTAGGAATAATCTTAGATTTTTGTAATCATAGTTAGCTAAACCACTGAAAGTGTAACTAATATAAAGGATCATAATTTATATGCTTATGCGATAATTAATGTTGTTGCTTATATATTTCATATTATTGTTGTTTGTGATTTATGTAATGCATATCTTAGCATTATTATGGTTAAATTTATGATTGAATTAGTTACAGCACTTATTGTATGCTATAATTCTTGCCCAAAGATGTTATATGGTTATATAGTAAGTATTATTGGCAAAATTATTATTTTTGAAATGTACATCATGAAAGTAACTATATGGATATTTCTTTATTTATAGCTATGATCCATGCTTCACTCTTATCGCATCTAACCAATATTCCCATACTGAGTAGATCAAATTACTCTGATTGGCACGGGCAAGTTCTTATTATTTTAGAATGCCGAGACTTAGACTTGGCTCTACGTAAATCTTAGACTGATCCTCTAACTCCCACTAGTTCTCCTGATTAAAAGAAATTACATGAAAAGTGAGAGCGTTCTAATAGATTATCTCTTATGATAATAAAGAGCTCTATAGTAAGAGATATATGGAAATCTATTCTTAATAATGAATTAGCTTTTGGGTACCTTTTTTCTATAGAGCAATAATTTACCAAATCAAATAAAATCTTAGCTGGTACCTTGATGAACACGTTAACCTCTATAAAGTATGATGGAATTTCTGAAGTGCAAAAGCACATTATGGAAATGTGTGATATATCTGAAAAATTAAATGACCTGGGAATGACAGTATCTAAAAACTTTTTTGTCTAGTTTATTCTTAACTCTTTTCTATCACAGTTTACTCAGTTTAAAATTTACTATAATACACAAAAAATCCTGATCAATGAATGAACTTATATCATAATGTGTACAAGAGAAAGAGAGACTAAGACAGGAAGGGGTTCCAGTTGTACACATGATTTTTGAGAAGCGATCTAAAAGAAAGAAGGCAGAACAATCCACCAAAAAAAGGTTCACATAAAGTGAGATGTTTTTTCTATAAAAAGGAGGGATATGTCAAGAAGGATTGTGAAAAAAAAGGAAATGATTTGAAAAGAAGGGTATTGCCTTATCACTTATTTGTTATAAAACCAATTTCATTGATGTTCCTTCTAATACTTAGTGGATTGATTCGGGTACTGGAATTCATGTTTCTAATTCATTGTAGAGATTATTTTCAAGCCAGAAACCAAATGAATAAAATACTAACTGAGATTTTAGTCTTTTCATGGGAAAGACATGTGCAGTTATAAATAAGAGGCTACCTGGTCCCTTTTCTCAAACTTTCATAATAATGTGTACGATTCTCTATCGATCAGAGTGAGGAGAGAGAAACCAGTCACCTTGGTAGGAAAGAAGAATGAATATCTCAAAGAACTGTGGCGAGGGATATCGCTACCGATACAATGACTTAAGATATGTTTTCGATAATTATAATTTTGCATATAAAATAATCCAGGTATAAAGAATTAAGAGAAATGCTTGAAGTATCGATCCTTTTAGTAGCGGTGAGTGACAGCCTGCAATATCACAAATCTATAGATCTGGATAAGGACGGAGGCTCACGGTCGCGGTCGAGGAAGAGAGACGTCACGGTCTATGGGTGGTTCTTCCGCGAATTACAAGCATCATGCGGTCCAAGGCGGTGCAGGAGGTTGGGATGTGACCTACTGGTTGGAACTTGAAGGAATGGGCTGGAACAAGGATTCGTATCTAGTTGTTGGAACAATGGAATGGGTAGAACAGGGGATGCGCGGTCGAAGAAGGCGTTGACACAGTTGGGACGCGGTTTGCAAGCTTTCATACAGTTCAAAGGTTCTGAACTGACACGGAAGGAGAGATCTTGGCTGAACCGAAGATGGTGGGAACAGACGAAATCTGTTGGGATGACAGAATGGGAGCAGAGCATTGGACTTGTGATTTCTTGGTCGTTAGAGCTGGTTGGGACGCTGGGCTTCAATGTGGATTATGAAAGACGGGCGAAGCAGAGCTAGGATTCGTTGAAGGTAGAACTGATCGCCAGTTCTATTGGCGAAAACAGATTCTGGATTTGACATGGAGCCTGGAACGAACCTAACACCGGAACAACTGGAATTTCACGTGGACTACGATTTCCGGGATGGAGGGCTTTGACGTCAATGGTAAGGATTTGCTTCTTTGCTGTTGGGCATCGATGCCAAACAGGCGCGGAAACAAATTCAGAATGGGTTGTGTCGGCACAGAGATCTTTTCTGTTCGGACGGAGTTACTGGATCGCAGGTTTGCTTCCTGGTTTATCTGTAAAATAAATTCCTGGCCGGAATTGGTCTGGCGGGGACATTCCGATGCCAGGTAAATTAAATTCCTAGCCGTATTGCTCCGGTGGGGACACTCCGATGCCTAGATCAGAGGCGGGCTCCAGCCACAAAATTGAGAAAATTCTGAAGAGGACTAGATGGAGAAGGGAAAGACTCTGATTATTTTTCAGGAGTATCTTGTTCCTCGAGCATTTCCTCCTACCCTTATTTATAAGGAGTTGTCCAGCTTGCGGTTCTGTTCTTCCTCCAGCGGTTACGATTGGGGAGTTATTTTCTTTTCCACAATTTGGAATCGTGGATAGTTATTAGGCGGTTCCGGCGGCCAGGCCGGAGGCGTTGCCGCTGGAGTTACTCGCCATAATTATGTTCTGAAAATAGTTGATGATAATCGTTGCTTGTCATGTTCGTAGAGACTTGAGACAGGTCGATAGCCCATCCTCAAATTTTCCTTTTAGGGAGATTTCCATGATTGAATCAGGGAAAGTCTTTGTCCTCGGATCCTCTCGAGATAGATTGGAGATCTTGTCTTCGGCATAGATCGAGAACTTGTTCTTTGACATAGGCTGGAGACTATGTCTCAGACATAAGCCGAAGTCGTGTCTTCGGGAGTTGGTGAACGTCATTCCTCGGTTCAGGCTGAGGATCTTTTTTTCAGGGGCCGTAGGACTTGTTCTTCGACGAAGGCTGAAGACGTAATCTGAAGACCCTATCTTCGGGTGCCGTAGATCCATTAAGAGCTTTGGCTTGCCCATAGGTTGCCTGGTTTTTTTCGAATACCTTGGTCCGAAGTTTGTAGTTCGGAAGAAATGTCTTTAGACGGTCGAACCGACGGCTGGTTTGTACTTGGATCGAGATATCCTAATAGTTGCCCCACACTCTCAGTTTTCGAAGCGAATATTTGCCTCGAAGAGTGAGAGTATTACTGGTTTGTTGTTTTCCTCCTGAGGGATGGTGCAGTGGATGATTACAAAATCTCTGATTAGATCGTCTATCATAATTGCCAGCTGATTTGGGAATCAGGCGATGGATAGTTATCATTCCTTGATTGAGGGATGAAAAATGAGTGGACGGGCCAGGGACTGCCTCTCCTTTTTCCGTTGCGTGATGATTCAACCAATCTTTTAGTTGGGATTTGAGCGGTTGTCGTGGTTCCTTCCTGCCTGTTGGATGATATATGTGCTTCATCTTGGCCATTGATTCAAATGGATTATGACCTTTGGTCTATTCTGTGTCAAATCAGCTTGGGGGTCGCTTTGGGGTTTTTCTTCGTTTCTTTTTAAGAAAGAGAAAAGGTCTAGCTGAGAAAGCTTCTTCAATCTTACACTTTCAGTTTTTGGCCAGCTTTCCCTGTTCTTGGCCACTAATCCTTTTCACAGGTAGAAACTTTCTTCTGCTTCTTTGCCTCGCTCTTTTATCATGGCCGAGTCTGTAGGACACCAGAGAGAAAAAGTTGGGCCCTCCGGGGCCGATGATGTAGTGAGTCCAGAGTTAGTTCCTAGCTCTGTTACACCGAGAAAGGTTGCTCATCTCCGAGAACGCTATCACGTTCCCGAGGGGTTTCCTCTAATCCATCCCATATCTGAGGAATGGGTGAACAAACCTCCTGCCGAGTGTCTGGCTGTGTACGAAGACCATTTGAAGGTTGACCTTCGATTTCCCCTGCATCCTTTCTTCATCAAAATCTTTCGCCTGTACCAAGTGGTGCCTATGCAATTGACTCCGAATAGCATTCAGAACAACTGTGGGTTCTTGGTCCGGTGTCGCATAGCTAATATCGAGTCTAGGACCAATTTATTTACTACTCTTTTGTGCTTAAGAGAGATTTCCACGATAATGGATTGTGCGTGATCGGCCCTCGACTTGGTCGCAAGATCATCAAGGATATGCCCAGCGCCATCCATGAGTGAAAACCTATCTTCGTCTTTATGTTGTCTATCGAACCGTGGGGTTTCGATAGTGATTGGAAGGAGTTGTGTTTAACCGCCAATGATGGAAAAAAGGCTTTGGCGGTCGATCAGTCTGATTATGACTTACTGACTGCTTCGGAGGCCATTCATATCCATGAGTTGTTGGAGGAGAGGAATCTCCATCTTGTAGGGATTAGCAAGTTCCATGTATTAGGTATAAATGGTGGAAGTTTTTAAATCTTCTCTCATCCCTGTTGTAGTTCAATTGACTCAGAGGGGTTTTTCTATTTGTAGGTGGTAGAATGAAGCCTAATTTGAGCTAGCTCCGTCAATCTTCCGAGAAGAGGGCAGCTCATGCCCCTCCTACAAGATCAGCGGTTCGGAAGAAAGCCTGAAGGGATGGTCCCGAGAGGAGTTGGAGCACTTCGTCATCCAGAGGTGCCTCTGAAGGGAATGTGGCGCCAATGATGGAGGCCCCCACATGGGCTTAACTAGTTGAGCCTTCACCGGCGGTTACCTCTCCAGTTCACATAAGGGAGAGTCTACCTCTGATGGCTGATGTGCCATTGCCTTGCCCCCCTGTAGTTGATAGGGGCAAGGCACCGCAATTCGAGATAGAGTCCGTTCGTGAGGCTTCTCCAGCTGGGAGCTATCCTGTGGACCTTTTATGTTGCCTAGGTGTCTACCCAAGAGGGGGGTGAATTGGATCTTTTAAAAAATTGAAGGCAAGTAATGTGCAATTCAAAATCCTTTGCAAGTGGTGGGTGCTGTGATAGAATTATAAAATGCAAAAGCTAGATAGAGACAAGAAAGCACAACACAAACACACCAAATTTATAGTGGTTCGGAGCAACCCAGCTCCTACGCCCACTACCCAAGATACCACTTGGGATTTTTATTATATTTACACTCGAATACAGAAGGATTGTTTTAAGGATCACAATCCAAAACCTCTATACTTTGGTTTTACGGGATCACCAATGAAAATCCAACACCCTTTGGTTTTAACAGGCTGACCAAAGAAACCCAACTTGGTTTTCACAGGATCACCAAGAACCTAACCCTTGGTTTTAACAAGGCTCACCAAGAACCTATTTAGTTTTTCAACCGGGCTCACCAATAATCCAACAATTCAAAGATTGAATTGAAAGTAAATGCAACAAGAATGACAAACTCAATTTGTCGGATAGTTGCCGGTGCAGCTTGTTGGAAGTCCACTTGAATGCACTTGAATAAGCTTTAATGACTTCAGTGGCTTCTTCCCAAAGTTGCTTCAAGTTTCAGATTGGAGTTGGTGAAGACTTGAAAGCTCGACTTGAATGCTCTTGTGCTCTTTTGCTTTTGGTAGGTAGGATATTCAATGAAGCTCTCTTCTTTTTTTAAGAACTCTCTAATTCATTGCTTCAAGGAAGTCCAAATCCTTCAAATTTAAAATCTTCCATCATCCCAAGGCAGTTCTAGCCGTTGTAGACCGTTGGGGAATGATTTTTGATCATTGGATAACTTTTTAGCATTCAAAAATAAATTATGAAACTAGCCGTTGAATGCCTGAAAGCATCATTTGAGTCGGCTCGGATTCCTTCGAGTCGGCTCGGATCCTTCGAGTCGATAGGTCGAGTCACCAAATCTTCAATGCAATTATCTCTTTGTCTCAGGGTGCAAAACATCACTCTGGACGAGTCGGCTCTTTGTAGCTCGGGTCGGCTCACTTTCTCAGGCTTTTAGAATTAGGTGTGGCAGAGTCAGCTCTTTTTGGTTCGGGTCGGCTCGCTTGGCTGTTCTCAGAAATCTTCAGGAAATGGACTCTGGAGGAGTCGGCTTATACTGATTCCAGATGACTCGGATTCACTGGAGTCGGCTTGCTTTTCATCGAGTCGACTCGAATTGCTGCATTCCAGAATCCTTGCTGCATGCCAGCAGGCAGAGTCAGCTCTTCATCACTTGGGGTCGGCTCGAGTATCTTCTTCAGGATTTTTATAAATGAACTTAAAGAAAACTCTCACCAACTCTTTTACAATTTCACACAAACTAACTCAAACTAAAATTCATGGCATACATACACTCACAGAAGTAACCCTTTTAATTGATTTTTCTTAGCATTTTGATTGGGTTCTTCTTTACAAAAATATTTACAACACAACTCAACCAAGAAAATAGAAATGTAGGAGTTGAAGTTTGAACATGTTATTCATCCTACAAAAACTTGTCAAATACTTGAAGAGTTGTTAGAAATAAATGCACATGCTCCAATGTTTGGTTATCATCAAAATCACTTATGGGGTCAACAATCTCCCCTTTTTTGATGATGACAAAACACTGGGAATGAAAAATCCATATAAAACTTTACAATTGCTTGTTTAATAATATTTGCAAGAGTATATGAATAAGTAGAGCAAATTGACTTCAGTTAGTGCCAAACAATGAGAGGAGAATTAGGGCTTAGAGATAATCTCCCCCTTAATAAAATACTCCATGTTTTGGCAAACTCTTCATTCAATTTTACATTTTATAGCTCAAAAGCTTTGATCAACAGAGCTACCAATTGTTGAAGTGTAAAACATTATGTATCGGAGTCATTATGTATCAGAGTTTGTAAAAAAATTGCAATTCAAGCTTTAAACATTATAAGTCAAAATTTAAAGTATCAGAGCTTGAAATATCAATACATGTTCATTTCAAGTATCAGAGTAAATATGTAGCAAATTGTATCAAAGCTTTGAAGTATCAATGTTTTATCTTTTCCATGCAATACTTTCTCTCCCTTTTTGTCAGTCAATCAAAAGGGTAGAATATGAAATAGGTTCAGATTTTAAAATAGATTGAGAAAGTATTTAAAATTATTTGAGATAATTTCACTTTCTTATATTTATCTTGAAATTCTAATTAAAAAATTAATCATTGTAAGAGCAGTCAAACATTCAATTCATGGAGAAATTGAAGAATTTGTTAGACAAAAGATGTACTTCATTCTATTCCAAAAGTTTAGTACAAAGTACAAAAAGGTGATACACTTAGTCACTGTCTATATCTAAGCTAGGTTTTGAAGAAGTTTGGCCAGGGATCTGAATTCCAGGAGGTAGAGAAGCAATAGGATCAATAAATTATGGAATATCATGAGATCCAGGTGTTCTGATGTGTGGAGCAGGTTATCATGGATGGCCTGAGTGACTAGGAAAGGATCTAGAGGGAGTCTTGAGAGTAGCTAAGATATCTTCAATCTTGCCCATCATTTTTCACAGAAAGCTACTCATTGACTTCAATTCGGCTTCAACTTTCTTTACACTTCTAGAAGTAGCCAAGTCTTCCATTCCTTCTTTGATTACTACAATTTCTTTTTGTAGTGTAAATTTACATTTCTGAAACTTGAACATTGGCAAATGCTTCGGCTAAACCTCTTAATCTCCCAAATTCACTTTTAATTGTACCAATACCTTTGGTATAATCTTCCTCCATCCTTTTTCCTGCTTCAAGTTATCCCATTTTGACCCTCAAGTTATCCATCTCAGTTCTATAGGCTTCAAGGATTTGAGTGAGCTTTTGATAGAGTCTGAACTTGATGTAATCAACTGAAGAATTGGTTGAACATCTGTCACAATTATGCTAGTTGTACTGGTTGCTGTAGCTTTGGAGGTTTCAATATTTTCAATTCTTCCTTTTAGATCATTTATTTGTTCTCGAAACTAGGTTAGTCTGTCATCAACTGATTTTTGAAATACTCCAAACATTTCACCCATAGAAGACTTAATGGATTCAGTCATACTATTCATCTGTTGTGCCAAGAAGTCTTGTATCATTGAAGTGTTCATAGTAGGAGCAGTAGCAGCTTGATCATGACTTGGAATGTTTGTAGCCTGATCAAAGGTAGGTGTGCTGTATGGTATGTCAGGCAAGTCATGGATAGAAATATCTGGAAAAGAAGTATCGAAGTCCATCTGGACAGGGGATTCTTGCTATGGCTATGGCTCAGGGATGTGCATTGTGATGCCTTCACCAGCTGCTTCTTCTATTTATTCTTGGACTTCTTTAGTCTCTTCAACTATAGGAGTGTCAGTTTTCTTCTTCCAGGTTCCATCTATTAACAAGTATCCCATTCTTTGAAGGGTCTGGGCTGTATATGTGTCAGTGTGAAGTAATGCCTTACTGCCTTCTCCTGTCAAGTCTAAACTTGCTCTTTGAAAGAAGATTGAAAGAATCATTCCATATGGCAAGCAGGCTTTAACTTTCCTAATTGCCTCATTCATTTGGCTAATCATTATTGCAGGCAAATTGATCTTTTCTCCATTAATTAAGAGCTCCATAAAACATAAATCCCTTTCACTTACCCAGTCAAATCGACCTGTTCTAGGTAAGAAGATTCGGCTAATGAAGTTATGTAGAAGTCTCATCCCAATGGACAACATGTTTGCCTTGAGAATCCCAATTTCATTTACATTAGCTCTTTCCAAAACTATCTGCAATGCCTTGGTTCTATCCTTCAGTACAAGATATTCTGTGCCTTTAAAAGGCATTTCCAAAACACTATTTAGGATTTCAGCAATGATAATTATTCTCTTTCCTTTAACTGGGGACTCAATGAAATTTTTCCCAAACCTCAAGTTTTCATAGAATATTCTTACTAGGTTTGGATAGGTCTTAATATCCAATGAACACAAATTCCTCCAACCTTGGTTCTCAATAAGATCCCCAATCACAAAATCGATTTCCCTTAGATATTCTAATAAAATACGTCGGCCGGTAGTGATTGGTCACATACCTAGGGACATTTGGTGGCTTGGAGAAATAGGGCTTCCTTCTTCTTCAGGTTGTGGTTCATTTCAGGAGACATTATCTTCTTGGAATTTTGTTCTTCGTTCTTGTAGAGATGGATCACTAGCTTTCCAAGATTTCTTCCCAACTACTCTCCTTGGTGCCATTGTGCAAGGAAATTGAGTTTAGAAGAGGTTTATGGAAGTTTAGAGAAGTTTGGAAAGTTTCTTGGAGGGAATGGAATAGGGTTTAGGAGTAAGAATGGTAAAAACAAAACCCTACGGCTCGACATCCGAGCCGACTCGACCAACAGTTCATCTGCTCGAGTCGGCTCGAGCAGAGGGAGCTCAAAAACAATTTTTGTATTTCAATCAAGGCTCATAAAATTTTGGGATTTGGATCAAATGGTCATCTAGATACATTGTCCTTAAGACTCTGAAGGTGGTTCTAGATAGGATCATATAATCCTAGTTCATTTCTAATCATTGCAAACCTAACTAAATTTAATTGTTTGGTAAAGATATCAGTAAGTTGGTTTCAGTTGATACATATTCAAGAGTAATATCATTATTCAAGACATATTCTCTTATAAAGTGGTACTTAATTTCAATGTGTCTTTCTATCAATTTTGCAACCAGCATAGTCATCATCAGAAAAAACTAATTAAACTCAAGGATTATTCTTTAGAATAATAAGGACCTAAGTTACTTATACCTTTCAAGTATTTGAAAATTCTTTAACTAGTAAGCATATGTGTTTCTTTAGGATTACCTTGAAATCTAGCAACACATACACTGTACAAGATATCAGGCCTACTGGCTGTCAAATATAAAAGGGATCCAAACATACCTTTATATAACTTTTGGTCAACATTGGATCCACTTTCATCTTTGTCCAGTCTTCAGGTAGGACTTATGGGTGTGCTAGCCTCTTTGCTTGCTTTCATGCCAAATTTCTTGATTAATTCCTTGATGTGCTTGGCTTGGCATATAAAGATTCTTTCTTTCATTTGTTTGACTTGTAATCCAAGGAAGTAGTTGAGCTCACCCATAAAGCTCATTTCAAACTCAACCTGCATTAGCTTAGTAAATTCTTCACGAAAACTTTCATTAGTTGTACCAAGATAATATCATCAATGTATATTTGTACAGCTGCATGTCATTAACAAGAGTTTTGTCAACATTTCCTCTTTCAAAAATATGCTCAATATATCATACTAGGCCCTAGGTTTTTGTTTCAAATTATATAAAGCTTTGTTCAATTTAAATACATGATTTGAAAAAACATGATTTTCAAAACCTGGTGGCTATTCTACAAAAACTTGTTCAGAAATAAATCTATTTAGAAAAGAACTTTTGACATTCATTTGAAAAAGTTTAAAGTTCATGTAGTAAGCAAATGCAAGAAGCAATCTAATGATCTCAGGTCTTGCTATAGGTGTATAAGTTTCATCAAAATCGATATCTTCTTCTTAATTGAATTCATTTGCTACCAACCTTGCTTTACTTCTAATTACTTTACCATTTTCATCTAGTGTGTTCCTATAGATCCATTTGGTTTCTATTATAGTATGGTCTGTAGGTCTACTAACTAGTATTCAAACATTATTTTTTTCAAACTGATTTAATTCAAGAGACAAAGACTAGGTAGTCATGTGCATCTCTATGTGCTGACCTAGTCCTAATACCATGAGAAGGATCACCAATGATTAGCTCTTTGGGATGTGAAGTTACATACTTCCATTTCTTTGGTAAATCAACATGATCCTTGCTTACCATTTCACTTCCATCTTGCGTTGGCTTATCTTGAATGTTTAGATTGTTCATTTCCTTTTGTAGTATACCTGCATCATTATCTATGCACTCATCCTTTCTAGATGGTGAGGGGCTAGCTTCATCAAAGACAACATGAATTGACTCTTCTACAGTAAGAGTCCTCTTATTAAACACTTTATATACTTTGCTATGTAATGAATAACCAAGGAATATAGATTCATTAGATTTTGCATCAAACTTTCCTAGATTATCCTTACCATTATTTAACATAAAGTATTTACACCCAAAAACATGAAAATAATTAATATTTGGTTTTCTTCCATTCCAAAGCTCAAAGGAGGTTTTATTTGAAATTTGTCGTATCAAAACTCGGTTTAGTATATAATAGGTAGTGTTCACGGCTTCTGCCCAAAAGTAACTTGGAAGATTACCTTTACACAACATTGTTCGGGCCATTTCTTCCAAAGTCCTATTCTTTCTATTTACAGCACCATTTTGTTGTGGTGTTCTAGGAGCGGAGAAGTTGTGATCAATGCCGTGCTAAGTTCAATATTCATCAAAGAATTGATTTTGAAATTCGGTTCGATGATCAATTCTAATAGAAATAATAGAAAGATTTTTCTCATTTAAAACCTTTTTATGAAATTTTCGAAATACATCAAAAGTTTCATCTTTATATGCAATAAATAATACCCATGTGAATCGAGAAAAGTCATCTACAATCACAAGGCCATATTTTATACCTCCTAGGCTTGTGATCCTAGTTGGTCCAAATAAGTCCATGTGAAGTAGCTCAAGGGATCTAGTCGTTGAAATAATATTTTTCGATTTAAAAATCCTCCTAGTTTGTTTTCCTAATTGACAAGCATCACATACATAATTAAGATCAACTTTGAAATGAGTCAAACCTCTAACTAGATTCTTTGAGATTAATTTGGCAATAGTATGCATGCTAGCATGACCTAATCGTCTATGTCATAATAAATATGACTCCTTGGTCTTAGCATTCATTGCTACTAAATTGGAACTACTAGATATAGCTAGATTATTTAGATCTACCACATAAATATTTTCAAGTCTATGGCCAATAAATTTGTTGTTAGAGTCAAGAGAGTTAGTTACTATACACATAGATGATTCAAAGATAACTTTGAAGCATTTATCACATAATTGACTAATACTTAATAAATCATGCTTCAATTTATCTACTAGTAGCACATTTTCAATAGAAGTACAGGGAGTTATTTTAATCTTACCGATTCTGATTATTCTTCCCTTGCCATTATCTCCGAAAGTAACCAATCCTCCTTCTTTCATTTGTAGGGTGATAAATTAATCCTTGTTACCCATCATATGCCTTGAACAGCCACAGTTAAGAAACCATCTTTCTTTGATTTTTGGGCTACAAGACAATCCTGCAAAACAATCAAGGAGTGATTTTAGGTATCCAAGCTAACTTGGGTCCTTTCGGGTTAGCAACATTGGTTCCCTTTGGAACCCAAATGGTTCTATATTTCAATGCACTAATGATGGGGGACTAATATGCATGCAATTTTTTTTTTATGTTTTATATGTTGAGTTAGGTGATTAATGCCCAAATTTCAGATCAAAATTATTTGTAGGGAATTTTGTATGAATTTTTGAAGATCAGCATGCAGATTAGGACCTAGAAAAGTAGCAAAGAAGGACCGCCGGGGCTGAGAAGCCTCGGTTAGGGCAAGTTCTCCTACAATAAAACTACTGGAGGTAGAGGGGTGTACCTGACAACGTCTGTGAAGATCGCAGCGAAGGGGTCTCTCGTTCCTCGACGGATGCGGCCTGGAAAACCTAGCCAAAGACCCGCGGATACCCGGCTTTCTGCTCGGTGATCCGATTGAGGCTTGGCTGGAGTCGTTGGATTCGTAGGAACTCGGGGACCTGCAAACGACCTGTCAGGGGTTAGAAAGCTCACAAAGGAACAAGAAAATAAAGTAAAAACAGCAAGGGAAGGCTTCTTTTGGAGTGGGCGTCCAGGGATCTGAGAGGCTTGTTGGCAACAGGAAGATGATTGCAACACTAGGAAGAAAAACTCTCACAAACCCCTTTATGCACACAGCAGGGTATCACACCACTCAATAGAAGAACTCAAGGTTTTCATTCATCAAAAATTCCCCTCATACAAGAGGCTAGGGTCCCTTAAATAGACCCTTAACCTTGGGCTCCAAGTAAGGGTACATAAGTCTTTACATAAGAATCCTTTTCCCTTTCAAACCCTAGCTAGAAAATAAGGAAATATTAGGTAGAAAAATCCCTAAAAATTTTCTTGACTTGGTCAAGACTCCAAGGATGCCTAGAGGGGCATGTTGGGCTTCTAGGAGCAGTAAAAAGCCGGCCCAAAGGGGCTCGGGTGCATGGGTTTGGGCCTCTGGAAGCTGGGGTGGCCTGGAAGCCAGGTAGCAGGAATATTTCTTGGTATCTTGCTTCTTAGGGGCTTGGGCTTGGCACTTGGGCTTGATTTCTTTGGGCTAGGATACAGATGGACCTCTGGAATCATGGATGCCCTTATCTATGAATATACTTTGGCATCTGGAAGGGAATCTGGGCATCTGCAAGAAATCAGGGTTTTCTGAATTTTCCTCCTGGGGTCTTCAAATCTTCAAGCTGGGTTGGACTTGTGCTATACTTCCATGTCTTCAATCTAGTTGGACTTGGTCTTCACTTGTATGATATAGCCTTGAGTCTTCAGTATGCTTGGACAGGACTCAAAAAAATAAAATTAGCTCAACATGAGCTGACAAGTACAGAACTGAAATAACAACTCAAAATACTAAAATAACAACTAAAATAGACTCAGATGAGCTAAGCCCTTATTACAGATGGACTCATAAATTATTGATCAATTCACAGAGGATTGAAAAGCCCTTATTAATTGGTGAATAAGGGCTTAGCTTATCTGAGTCTATTTTAGTTGTTATTTGAGTATTTTGAGTTGTTATTTCAGTTCTGTACTTGTCAGCTCATGTTGAGCTAATTTTATTTTTTTGAGTCCTGTCCAAGCATACTGAAGACTCAAGACTATATCATACAAGTAAAGACGAAGTCCAACTAGATTGAAGACATGGAAGTATAGCACAAGTCCAACCCAGCTTGAAGATTTGAAGACCCCAAGAGGAAAATTCAGAAAACCCTGATTTCTTGTAGATGCCCTCTAGATGCCCAGATTCCCTTCCAGATGCCAAAGTATATTCATAGATAAGGGCATCCATGATTCCAGAGGTCCATCTGCATCCTAGCCCAAAGAAATCAAGCCCAGGTGCCAAGCCCAAGCCCCTAAGAAGCAAGATACCAGGAAATATTCCTGCTACCTGGCTACCAGGCTACCCCAGCTTCCAAAGGCCCAAACCCATGCACCCGAGCCCCTTTGGGCCATCCTTTTACTGCTCCTAGAAGCCCAACACGCCTCCCTAGGCATCCTTGGCGTCTTGACCAAGTCAAGAAAATTTTTAGGGATTTTTTTACCTAATATTTCTTTATTTTCTAGCTAGGGTTTGAGAGGGAAAAGGATTCTTATGTAAAGACTTATGTACCCTTATTTGGAGCCCAAGGTTAAGGGTCTATTTAAGGGACCCTAGCCTCTTGTATGAGGGGAACTTTTGATGAATGAAAACCTTGAGTTCTTCTATTGAGTGGTGTGATACCCTGCTGTGTGCATAAAGGGGTTTGTGAGAGTTTTTCTTCCTAGTGTTGCAATCATCTTCCTGCTGCCAACAAGCCTCTCAGATCCCTGGACGCCCACTCCAAAAGAAGCCTTCCCTTACTGTTTTTACTTTGTTTTCTTGTTCCTTTGTGAGCTTTCTAACCCCTGACAGGTCGTTTGCAGGTCCCCGAGTTCCTACGAATCCAACGACTCCAGCCAAGCCTCAATCGGATCACCGAGAAAAAAGCTGGGTATCCGCGGGTCTTTGGCTCGGTTTTCCAGGCCGCATCCGTCGAGGAACGAGAGACCCCTTCGCTGCGATCTTCATAGATGTTGTCAAGTACACCCCTCTACCTCCAGTAGTTTTATTGTAGGAGAACTTGCCCTAACCGAGGCTTCTCAGCCCCGGTGGTCCTTCTTTGCTACTTTTCTAGGTCCTAATCTGCATGCTGATCTTCAAAAATTCATACAAAATTCCCTACAAATAATTTTGATCTAAAATTTGGGCATTAATCACCTAACTCAACATTTAAAACATAAAAAAAAAATTGCATGCATATTAGTCCCCCATCATTTGGTATCAGAGCTTAGATTAGGGCTTATTTTCTGCAATTTTTCAGTCCGTATATACTCTGTTATTTTAATTATTTCTCCCTGTTAAAAACTACAAAAATTTTGAAATTTATTTTCCTGGATTTATCATAATTCGGAGTAATTTTAAAAATCTTTCCAGATTTTATTATGGCCTTTGAATTTTCTGATAGCCGAAATAGGGCCTGCAAATTTTCAGCTCTATTTTTTTTAGCAAGACAAGTTTGGAAGTTTTAGGGTTTTATTTAGGAGTTTTTGCATATTTCTTAATTTTAGTATATTTCCAGTATATTAGGCCATGATTTGCAAGTTTTCTTCTATTTAAAAAATACCAAAATAAAAATACATATTCTCCAAAAATACCAAAAAAAATATCTAAACCCTAATTTGCATCCTCATCTGCCTGCCATCATTGCATAATTTACTTTTAAGGGCACTCTTGCTATATCAGATGGGGGGAGGATTTGATCACCTCTCCTTAGCCCAAAACCACATCCCTTGCATTCAGTCCCAAGCCTCAACCTAAAATTAATTAGACTTAATTTGCCCTAGTGGGCTAGGGACACCAACTGGTCGGGTCCGGGCTAGTGTTAGATCACTGTGTCAAGTTAACCTGTGTGTGCCTTGTGCCCAGTGTCTAGAACGGTGGTTTAGGGATTCAATCCCGAAGGGCTTGTGTGCTGGTCCGCCTACCTGGCCAATCTCTGATTGGTGTCTAGGATTGGCAATCAGGGACCTAACACTCCCCTTACACCTGCCTGGCTGAGTACAGGGTTACTATAGGATAGTTTGCCACCCTGATTGAGCATCTAGTTTGGACTTTAGGTCTAGTCAGCTATAGTCGGTCTGATCGAGTCTTGCATGAGCACTAGATCAGGAGTTTCATATCACCCACCTCCTTCACAAATGTCTGAACCCATGAAAAATTTACAAGCTCAAATAAAAGCCCTAGCTGATCAAATGGCCCAGATGGCTACCCAGATGACCCAGTTAACTCAGTCTCATATTCAAACTAATGATAGAATTGACCATCTTTCCAATAGGTTTGATCAGTTAAAAGTCCGGGTAGGAACCCCAGAAAAAAACCATGGGTCACGGTCTGAGCCAAATCCTAATTCCCCTCAACTTAGGAGGACCCCAAACCCTGATCCATACCTTGAGGCTGAACCTAGGAGAGCCCATCGTCATGACCCAATCCCTAAGGTTAGTCCTAGAAGACCCAATCAGGATTTTATAGACCAGGAAGATAGATCCTATTTACCCTCTCCCTATAAGCCTAGTATACCTACAACCTATAGATCTTATGACTCCAAATCCTATGAACCTAGAACCTATGAATCCATAACCTATGAACCTAGATCCTATGACTCTAGATCCCATGATCAAAGATCCTATGCACCCACACCCTATGAGCCTAGTAGAACCAACACCCAATATTCTGACCCATATAGGGAGTCCAACCCTAGGAGAACCCAATATTCTGACCCATACAGGGAGTCCAACCCTAGGAGAACCCAGTATTCTGACCCATATAGGGAGTCCAACCCTAGGAGGACCCAATATCCTGACCCATATAGAGAGCCCAACCTTAAGAGGACTCCATACCATGATCCATCCTTAGAACCTGACCATAGAACTGACCCAAATTCCTATGACCCCAGATCCTATAATCCCATGACCCATAGATCTGCACCCTTGTCCTATGAGCCCAGAGAACCCATAACCCCTAAGTATCAGCCTAGTACTAGTCAGGTTTCCCTTAGTCAATTTGAATCCCATAGAATTAGTATCCCTAAATACAAACCCAGTAGTGAGCCACTACCCCTTATACAACCTGAACCTACTAGGAGTAGTACCCATAATCAGAGACCAGAACCTAACCAATTTCCTGCTAGCCGACCTTCTCCAACCATTCCTGAGATTCACAAGGCTTACATTAACGCAGAAGTGTATGAAGCTGATGTGAGCCTAGTGGATGAGTATGAGGGAGAAGAGGAGACACCTTTAGTAGACCTAGAAATAGCTGACCCAGTAGATACCCAGGTAGAAACCAACCCAGAGCTAGTTGACCTTGACCATATCCAACCTAAAGCTATAATAGAAGAACAAATAGAGGAAGAGAACCTAGGTACTGCTACTAGAGCCTTACCTGAGGAAACCATAGAGGAGAGCCAAATTATAGAGTCTAGTCCTAAAATACAAGAACCAGAAGAATTTATTAAGGACCTGATCTCTTTGAATCAGTACCCTCAGGATGAGTCTCCTCCTATAGTTCCCATTAAGGACCTCTTTCCTGAGATTAATAACCCATCCTTCCATTATACAAACCCCGTAGATTTATCGCAACCCCATAAGGTTAACCTCATTAGTCTAGGATTAGTCCCTGACATGCCTTCTTTGATTCTACTTTATCCAACTAACCCAGAACCTTTTTCTCCACCCTACCAGAGTAATTCTGAACCCACTTCCTATTTTCTACCCTTTCCTGAGTTTTCTCATGTGTCTAGAACTATTAGGTTACATTTTGTTGAGGTTACTAGGTTGCAAGGATCCATAGAGCCCATCCCATTTGCTACCTACTTTTGGCAGACCCTCTGGCACTTATTAGGAGTTACTAGCAAATTTTCTTCTGCATGTCATCCATCAACCACGACTCATGCCCCCATGCCCAAGTGGTAGTTAAGACCTAATAAACCTCTTTAGTCGAGTCTATTAGGTGTAGGTTTGAGTCCTTTGCATCATCTTGTTAGGAGTCTGCATGTGCCTAGCATGTTCACCACCTGCACTAATGTTAAAACAACTGGCTAATTCTCGAAGATGGATCAAAAAAATTTGATGTAGTGGATTTTATCTTGGTTAGGCTTAGGCCTAAAAGAAGCTTCATGCTCGCAGAGCCGGACCTTTTAAAGTGATAGAGAAGGTTGGATCAAATGCCTAGGTGTTAGACTTGCCTTCGGATTTGGGCATTAGTTCTACCTTCAATATTACAAACCTGGTTGAGTATAGGGAACCAGCAGTGATACCTAGTAAGGCCTTTGGACCTATTCCTTTTCATTGTGAGTGACCCTAACCCAGAGTGTCCACTAACAAATTGGCCTGAGAGAGGAGAACGGATCGAGCGTATCTTGGACGATCAAGCCATCACGACCCGGGGCCGTGACTATCAATGCCTCCTGATCCGATGGCAAGGCCAGCCAGAGTCGGACGATTCGTAGATTTCTCGAGAGGACTTGCAACGCCTCAACCCAGACCTTCTCGAGAGATATGTGAGCCAGTCTGATCTTCACTCGACAGGGTCGAGTTCCTCCTACCCCGGGAGAATTGGTGGGGACACCGGAGGCACCAGAATAAGATAGAGGCTTTTCAATCCTCTGTGAATTGATCAATAATTTATGAGTCCATCTGTAATAAGGGCTTAGCTCATCTGAGTCTATTTTAGTTGTTATTTGAGTACTTTGAGTTGTTATTTCAGTTCTGTACTTGTCAGCTCATGTTGAGCTAATTTTATTTTTTTGAGTCCTGTCCAAGCATACTGAAGACTCAAGACTATATCATACAAGTGAAGACCAAGTCCAACTAGATTGAAGACATGGAAGTATAGCACAAGTCCAACCCAGCTTGAAGATTTGAAGACCCCAAGAGAAAAATTCAGAAAACCCTGAAGATTTGAAGACCCCAAGAGAAAAATTCAGAAAACCCTGATTTCTTGCAGATGCCCTCTAGATGCCCAGATTCCCTTCCAGATGCCAAAGTATATTCATAGATAAGGGCATCCATGATTCCAGAGGTCCATCTGCATCCTAGCCCAAAGAAATCAAGCCCAGGTGCCAAGCCCAAGCCCCTAAGAAGCAAGATACCAGGGAATATTCCTTCTACCTGGCTACCAGGCCACCCTAGCTTCCAGAGGCCCAAACCCATGCACCCAAGCCCCTTTGGGCCGGCCTTTTACTGCTCCTAGAAGCCCAACACGCCCCCCTAGGCATCCTTGGAGTCTTGACCAAGTCAAGAAAATTTTTAGGGATTTTTCTACCTAATATTTCCTTATTTTCTAGCTAGAGTTTGAGAGGGAAAAGGATTCTTATGTAAAGACTTATGTACCCTTACTTGGAGCCCAAGGTTAAGGGTCTATTTAAGGGACCCTAGCCTCTTGTATGAGGGGAATTTTTGATGAATGAAAACCTTGAGTTCTTCTATTGAGTGGTGTGATACCCTGCTGTGTGCATAAAGGGGTTTGTGAGAGTTTTTCTTCCTAGTGTTGCAATCATCTTCCTGCTGCCAACAAGCCTCTAAGATCCCTGGATGCCCACTCCAAAAGAAGCCTTCCCTTGCTGTTTTTACTTTGTTTTCTTGTTCCTTTGTGAGCTTTCTAACCCCTGACAGGTCGTTTGTAGGTCCCCGAGTTCCTACGAATCCAACGACTCCAGCCAAGCCTCAATCGGATCACCTAGCAGAAAGCCGGGTATCCGCGGGTCTTTGGCTCGGTTTTCCAGGCCGCATCCGTCAAGGAACGAGAGACCCCTTCACTGCGATCTTCACAGACATTGTCAGGTACACCCCTCTGCCTCCAGTAGTTTTATTGTAGGAGAACTTGCCCTAACCGAGGCTTCTCAGCCCCGGCGGTCCTTCTTTGCTACTTTTCTAGGTCATAATCTGCATGCTGATCTTCAAAAATTCATACAAAATTCCCTACAAATAATTTTGATATGAAATTTGGGTATTAATCACCTAACTCAACATGTAAAACATAAAAAAAAAATTGCATGCATATTAGTCCCCCATCAACTAATCATGGAATTTTTTAAGGAATTGCATTGATATGATTTATGCCCAAATCTATGACATGCATAACAAATAATTTTGTCATTTTTGAATGATGAATGCTTTGAAGCTATAATAGATGCAAAAACAGGAATACTTGATTTGAAGGATTTTTGCATAGTATTCTTAGGAATATATTTCAAGCCTTTTAAAATTGATTTCGATGGAAAACCTTTTTCAAATTTAGCATTTATAGTTGAAGCTTTTGAAGATACAAATTTTGTTGCTAAAATTTTTTTAGCATTTATAGCATTAAATCTAATTCTAGCTTTATTTTTTGAGTCTTTTTGTTCTTTCAAAATTAGCTTAAGTTTATTTGAATTCATGGTCAACTTTTCTACTAAAGGCTTAAGCTTTTCAATCTCCTTTTTCAAATCAGGATTTTTGGCAACTAAAATATTGTTTGTCTCATATAAAATAGTTTTTTCATTGTTCAAGACTATAACATTTTCAGAAAGGTTATCCAATTTTCTTTGCAAAATGTTATTCTTTTCAAAAATCTCATCCTTGTCTTTTAATATAATATCATTTTGTTTCTTTAAGGACATAATTTTAACCCCAGCTTTCTTAAATTCGATTAGTAAATCATGAAATGCAGAATTCAGTTCATCATATGTAAATTCCATTTGAAGCTCAAGGGATGATACCTCATTTTTGAGACACATCAAGCATAGATTTGCAGATTTCGAAGCCTCTTCTTCTTCATTTGATGAGGACTCTTCGTTGTCGCTCCACGTCGCTATCATTGCTTTCTTTTCCTTTTTTTTAAATTCCTTTTTCAATAACGGATAATTTGGTCTAATGTGCCCTAGCTTTTGGCACTCATAACATGTGGACACTTCTTTTTCTTTCTCCTTTACCTTGTCCTCCTTATTGAACTCTTTGTTCTTGTGGAATTTTTTAAAATATCTTCCTTTCTTTCTTCCCAAGAACTTTTTGAACTTGATGACCATGGCAATGTCTTCGTCTTCCATGTCACTTTCAGTAGAGGAGCTTTCTTCTTTCGATTCTTCATCCCTTTTAGAATCTATAGCAGCTTTAAAGGCGATCGATTTCCTTTTCTTTTGATCATCTTCAGTTCAGTGCTGCATAGTCAGTTCATGGGTGATAAGAGATCCCAGTAGTTCATCTAGCAATAAGGTGTTCAAATCATTTGCTTCCTGCATGGTAGTTGATAACTACATTAAGCATAAATATAAAAGTATTAATTTAATATTAAAATATCATTATTTCTTCAAAGTTAATACTTTTATATATCATTTATAGGAAAGAACATCGACAACATGGAGAGCCTGATTTTAGAAGTCCAACGACATGAATGGCACTCAAATCGGACTTAAAACGGGCCCAAAATGAATTTTTGAAGAATTTACTAAAAAATTACATGGAGTTTAAAGCAGCCGATCCACCGTGGACTGGCTGCTCGGTCCACTGCATAGCCTGTGGGCCACAATCTGCCATTGATGCGGTCCACGGAGTAGAGCCATGGACCGTAGTGCCCCATTCATGCCAAGACTCGCCAGAGAGCCGCCCCCACCGCCGGGGAGGTCGCCAGCACGCTCATCGCCGGTCGGAGAAGCCCCGGTGGTCAGAAAAATGCATCCCAAGGGGGTTGTTCACTATTTCTCTTTCTCTTGGCCAAACCTCATCGAAATCCACCGTCCTATGCTACCGGACCGCCTACCCGGTCCATCGCCGGCCGGAGATGATGGCAGTGCGCTCTTCCTCGCCGCTGGGAGGGTCCTCACGGTGAATTACAGCCGTTGGATGGTTTATTTCGGTTTGAACCATTTGTGGACCGAACCTATGTGCTGGGTTGGATCGAACCTGGGAGAAGAATCTAGAGCCTCGTTGGATGAGTTGGAGATCGATGGGAGCTCGACTAGAACCAGTGAAATAGTGGAGCTTCGTTGCAACTGTGGGAGTGGTGTTCGTTGGATTAGTTGCTCTATTGGGTTGGTTGGAGGAGGGACGGGTTGGTTCAATGGTGGAGCGGCTTTGTTGAAACCATGGAGCGGGGAGAGCCTATAGAAAGGGGCTCCAGGGGAGCCAGAGAGAGCCACTGGGCATTCGAGCATTCAATCAGTCGAGCATTCAGCCAGTTCTTCACTGCTCTTCTTCCCCATTGCTTTTCTTCTCTATGTCTCTTCTTCTCCATCACAGAGAGCACTGTGTTTCTTCTCCATTCCACACCACAGAGAGCTCTTCTTTCCACTATTCCAGCTTAGTCATAGAGGTCAACCCCATCCCAGCTTCCAGTCCATCCTTCAGTTCTTCCAAGCTCTCAGATCATTCACAGTCCAACCACAGTTCTTAGATCCCTCTTTTCTTCCCCGTAGTTCTTTTAGTTCTCTTCTATTCCAGTTATCCCAACCTTATTCCCACCATTCCAGCACTATTCCAATCTTATCCCAATCCTATTCCAGCAGTCCTATTCTCCACCGGTCAGCTTTATCTTCAACTTTTGAGCATGCAGAAATCACTGGAGGCTAGAGCTTCACTTGGGAAAAGGGGATTTTTATTTTTGGTTGTATTACCTTGATGTACTCCTTCTTACATGAAATAAAAGTATCCTTTGATTAATTCATGTTCTTTTATTTTTTAATCAGATGCATTGCTAAGGCGAAGCTTTGGAGGTAAGTCAAGCAAAATTAATCCTGACTGATCTATTCCCAAGTTGGTACGGGCTGTGCTCTCGTGAGATAGATCATATCTAGGTTATTTCACAGCGTTTAGACCAATCTATTCCCAAAAAGGGACAGGCCATGATTCATGGATACGTGCCGTGCTCTCACTTGGATAGATCTTTTTTTTGAGTTACCTTTACTGCTAATTACTTGTTAATCTCCTTTTTAGTTTTAAGATTTCAATTTCTGTTGCACATTTATTATTTTCAAAGTAATCAAGAAAGTTTTTGCGGATTCAATCCTTGCTTTTGATATCCTATTCTAGCATAGTAGTTTTAATGTAAATAAATCGGTGCGTTGCGACGCGCATCAGATTTTTGGCACCGTTGTTGGGGACTTTTAGCATTATTTTGAAAATTTCAAAAATTCAAAAAAAAACTCAAATTTCAAAAATTCAAAAAAAAATTGTTATTTTTGTTTTGTTCTATTTGATCTCCTTTTTAGAGTTACTTAGGTAAACTTACTTTCTTGCAAAATCAAAAAAAAAAAAAAGAAGAAAAAAATCATAATTCATTAGTGAATTAGATACTTAACCCTTAAAATTAAAAAAATAAGTAATTAGTTTAGTTTAATTTTGTTTGATAATTTCAAGATATGGACACCTTGCTTATTACATCTATTTCATTTCTCCATAATTCATCTTAAGGGCACTTACCTCATTAATCAGATAAGGTGGGGATTTCATTACCCTTCCTTGGCCCACAAATCATTTCCCATCATTTGCATTCACCTAAGCCCCTAAGCCTCTAACCCTAAAATCAATTAGACATCACCCTAAGGAATTCGAGCTCAATAGGACAAGGGAACCCTAGAGTTATATTGGGTTCAGGTCAGTTAACTACTTGGTATCTAAGAAAAGTGGTTCAGGGACAAGAGCCCGAAGGGAGGTGCGTTGGTTCCGCTAACCTGGCTAATTTTTAATTGGTGTCTAAGACAAGTGATAAGGGAACCTTCACCAACCTTACACTTACCTGGCTAAGTTAGTTGGGTGATTTTGGACTTGGAGTGCTCAAAGGTGATCTTGGAACAGTTAGGAGCTGTCTAGGTCTAAGCTAACCCTAGGATAGAGTTATGTAAATTGATTGTGTAAATTGTTTGAAAAAAACAAGATGAAAAAAAAATTTTCATTTTGTTTTAGGATTCTCTTAGGAGTTTTTCCTTTATACCTTTTCTCATTTTTGCATAAAAAACAAAAATCTTATAAAAATTCTAAATTGCTGTTGTTTGCTTTAGAATACCATTGTAG
The DNA here is from genome assembly GCA_021397845.1 of Areca catechu. Lineage (NCBI taxonomy): Eukaryota > Viridiplantae > Streptophyta > Magnoliopsida > Arecales > Arecaceae > Areca > Areca catechu. Next base: position 85,180,313 of record CM038044.1, on the reverse strand, counting down.
GGTGTATGTTAGGTCGTCGATCACTAGAATCAGAACTTGTACCCCTAGACCTAGAAATTGATAGAACTTGTAGAGCAAACAAACCAGGTACTATGGACCCCAATCAGGAAATTGATCTTCCATGTCAATTGAGGGAGTACTTCACTCCTTCAAAGTATACCAATTTACCTTGTATCCAAGTACCTCCAGTTGAGGCTATCCAGTATGAAATTAAGTCTAGCATAATCCAGATGTTACCATCTTTCTATAGACTTACAAATGAAGACCCTTACAAACATTTAGATGAGTTCCTGGAAATATGTTCAACCGTCAAAATCCAACATTTCTCTGATGATGCTCTTAGGCTTAATTTGTTCCCTTTTTTCCTAAAAGATGCAGCTAAGTACTGGTTGAATTCCCTAGACACTGTAATAATTTCAACTTGGGATCAACTTCAGGGGAAATTTCTTAAGTACTTTTCAATCGAAAAAACAAACCAAATTAGAAAAGCCATACTAGTTTTTTCCAGTTAGACGGAGAGATGTTTCCTGAAACATGGGAGAGATTAAAGGATCTGATTAGAAAATGTCCACATCATGCCATACCAAAATGGCAATTGGTTTAATATTTTTATGATGGTCTATCTGAAAGATACCGGCAAATGATAGATGCTTCATGTGGAGGAACATTTATGCTTAAAAATAAACATGAAGCTTGCCAGATGTTTAAAACCCTTAGTGAAAACTCATTACATCACATGTCTGCTGCCCATAGAGATCCTCCCCTAGGACCCAAGAGAGGGGGAATGTATGAATTAGGTCACTTTGTAGACATCTACAGCAAGGTAGATGAATTGTCCCAAAAGCTTGACCGAATTCTACAAAGTGGAAATATTTCCTCCTCACCTCATCAAAACTATGATGTTTGCATCATTTGTTCAAGTCCTACCCATTCAATAGGTGATTGTCCAGCTGGCTATCAATTTCCCGAGCTCGTTCAGGAACAAGTCCATCACGCACAAACCCGTATGGTTCCTAGACCAGGAAATGATCCATTTGCAAATACTTACAATCATGGCTGGCGAAACCATCCAAATTTTTCTTGGAAACCCCAAGCTGCTAACAATCCAACACCAATTAGGACCAACTATCAGGAGACCAACTTTGGAAACATGCCTTATTCCCAATACTCGAGTGCTCCACAACCTCCACTGAATAATCATGGTCCTACATTTGAAGAGAAGGTACTTCAAGCATTAATAGGGCTAGAAATGAACACCCAACTCCTTCACTCCCACATGCAATCCATTGCAAAGCTAGAAACCCAGATAGGTCAGCTAGCTACATCTTTCAATAGAAGAGAGGAAGGTAAGTTGCCTAGTCAGCCCATCAGTAACCCAAAAGGACATTACATGGCTGAAAGTTCTACCAAACCTGAAACATTCCCAGAACAAGCTAAATCAATCACAACTTTAAGAAGTGGGAAAATATTGAATCAGCCTGACTTGACCCAAAAATTTGAGTTGGCCAAGCCAGAAGATGAAAAGAATGAAGAGAGAAAGGAACCTATTAGCCAAGTACTAACACCTTGGGCTCCTTTTCCTAAAGCCTTAGAATCATCTGTATTTTTGGATAAGAAGAGCCTAAAAATGAATGAAATGCTTGAGCTATTCAAACAAGTCCAGATAAACCTACCTCTTCTTGCTGCCATCAAACAACTGCCGGCTTATGCCAAATTCCTTAAGGATCTATGCACACAGAAATGAAAATCTAAGGCACACATATCGAAAAAGATCCAGTTGACTGAGCAAGCGAGCTTAGTTTTTCAGCAAATTGTCCCACCCAAATTAAAAGACCCCAGTACCCCAACTATTTCCTGTATCATAGGGGACCTTACAATCAAGAAAGCTTTACTAGATTTGGGTGTGAGTGTGAACCTTCTCCCAAGCTCAATGTATGATTTATTTGGATTTGGGGAACTGAAACCATGTTGGTAATGTTGCAGTTAGCAGATCGATCAATTAAGGTACCCCGTGGATTATTAGAGGATGTGTTGGTGAAAGGCGATGAGTTTTATTTTCTTGTTGACTTTCTTGTCTTGGATATGAAGTCTAGCGGTAATCCTAGCCAAATACCCATTATTCTTGGAAGACCTTTTCTAGCTACCACTAATGCCTATATAAACTATAGGACAAGGGTTATGGATGTATCTTTTGAAAAAAAAAAGATAAGATTGAACATTTTTAATGCATCCCAAGGACCACCTATATTTGATGAAGTGAACATGCTTGAGGAAGTTATAGACAAGAAACTTCTCATTTTATTCAAGTCGGACCCTTTGCAAGCATGTTTGACACATGTTGGAACAGATGAGTTTGATGTTGATGCACATGAAGTGAGTTCTTTGTTGGAGCCACCGAAGTCTAACATTATTCCTCCTTGGACTATCAAATTTGAACCTTTACCGACTCAATCAACCCCTTTAGTGCCATCCTTAGAAACACCACCCATGCTAGAGTTGAAGCCTCTTCTTGAAAAGTTGAAATATTCTTTTCTTGGACCCAAGGATACCCTCCCAGTGATCATTGCATCCACTCTAACCCCGGATCAGGAAGAGAAATTGGTGGAAGTACTTATGGAACATAGAGAAGCAATAGGATGGGCAGTAGCTAATCTTAAGGGTATTGACCCTTCTGTTTACATGCATCATATTCACTGTGAGCCTGAATCTAAACCACATAGGGACATGCAACGAAGGCTTAATTCGAACATGAGGGAAGTCGTTAAGAAATAAGTGATAAAATGGCTCGATGCTGGAATCATTTACCCAATCTCGAATAGCCATTGGGTCAGTCCAACTCAGGTAGTACTTAAGAAGTCAGGTATTATTGTTGTTGAGAATGAAAAGGGCGAGTCAATTTCTACTCGAATGACAACTAGTTGGAGAGTGTGTATAGATTATCGAAAACTAAATGCTGTCACTAGGAAAGATCACTTTCCTTTGCCTTTCATTGATCAAATTTTAGAATGGCTAGCTGGGTAGAGTTTCTTCTATTTTCTAGATGGATATTCAAGATATAACCAAGCTCCAGTATTTCTTGGTGATCAAGAAAAGACCACATTTACCTGCCCCTTTGGATCATTTGCCTTTAGACGCATGCCATTTGGTCTGTGCAATGCACCATCCACTTTTCAACGATGTATGCTATCCATATTTTCTGATATGGTTGGTTAGTTTCTTGAGATATTTATGGATGACTTTTCGATGTTTGGATCTTCATTTGATGACTGTCTCCAAAACTTGACTAAGGTTTTGAAACGATGTATAGAAACGAACCTAGTCTTAAGTTGGGAGAAGAGCCATTTTATGGTTCGTAAGGGAATCATGCTCGGACATATTGTTTAAGAGCGAGGGATTGAGGTTGACAAAGCTAAGATATAATTGATCTCGAAATTGCCTCCCCCAATCTTGGTTAAACAAGTACGGTCCTTCCTTGGTCATGCTAGATTTTATAGACGCTTTATTAAGGATTTCAGCAAAATTTCGCGACCTTTGTGTAATCTGCTCATTCAAGACAATCCATTTGATTTTAATAAGGAATGTATGGCTGCTTATGACATTCTAAGAACTGCTTTGACCATTGCACCAGTTATCAAGCCTCCTGATTGGACCCTGCCTTTCAAAATCATGTGTGATGCCTTTGATTATGCTGTAGGGGCAGTTTTAGGATAGAAGTTTAATAGGAAACCATATGTGATTTATTATGCTAGTAAAACTCTTTCAGATGCACAAATAAACTACACCACTACTGAAAAGGAGTTGCTAGCAGTTGTTTTTGCCCTGGAGAAATTTCGATCATATCTGTTAGGGTCTAAGATCTTAGTTTATACTGATCATGCAGCATTGTGACATCTGCTATCTAAGAAAGACATAAAGCCTAGACTGATTAGATGGATCCTTCTACTGCAGGAATTTGACTTAGAAATCTTAGATAAGAAGGGTTCTGAAAATTTGGTAGCAGATCATATTTTTAGGATCTTTGTAGAATGCAACAAAGAAACAATCAAAGATCAATTTCCTGATGAGCAACTTTTCTCTATTTTGTCTGATAGTCTATCCTGGTTTGCCCATATTGTTAATTACTTAGCAATAGGGCAAGTTCCTTCCCACTGGTCCAAACAAGAAAAATATAGATTTTTCTCACAAATCAAATATTACTTTTGGGAGGAATCTGAGTTATTTAAGTATTGTTCAGATCAGGTGATTAGATGATGTGTCTCTGAGAGTAAATTCCAAGGCATACTCACTTTTTGTCATTCTCTTGCTTATGGGGGACACTTTAGTGGAAGGAAAACTGCAGCAAAAGTGTTGCAGAGTGGGTTCTACTGGCCAACTCTTTTTAAAGATGAACACGAATTTGGCTATAATTGTCTGAGATGTCAATAAACGGGGAATATTTCGCGTAGAGATATGATTCCTCTGACCCCTATTTTAGTTGTTGAAATTTTTGATGTCTGGGGTATTGACTTCATGGGGCCATTCCCTTCTTCTTTTGGGTTTGAGTATATTCTGATCGTAGTTGATTTTGTGTCTAAATGGATCGAAGCTATAGCAACCCGAACCAATGATCACAAGGTTGTAATCAAGTTCATTCAGTGTAATATCCTTAGTCAGTTTGGGTGCCCAAGGGCAATTATTAGTGATGGGGGCGAGCATTTCACAAATAAACATTTTGAAGGATTAATGAAGAAATATAGAATTACATATAAGGTAGCCACACCTTACCATCCCCAAACTTGTGGTCAGGTTGAAGTATCAAACAGAGAAATTAAACATATCCTGGAGAAAACAGTAAGGCCCGATAGGAAAGATTGGTCAAAACGTTTGAATGATGCATTATGGGCTTACCGGAATGCCTTTAAGACTCCCCTAGCAATGTCTCCATACCGGTTAGTGTTTGGCAAGGTATGTCATTTACTGATAGAGTTAGAACATCGTGCATTTTGGGTTATCAAGCAATGTAATTTTGATATGAAGATTGTGGGTTCTAATTGGAAACTTCAATTGAGTGAATTAGAAGAGCTGCAAAATGAATCTTATGAAAGTTCAAAAATTTATAAGGCTCGAACTAAGGCATATCATGATAAATTCATTAATCAAAAGATGTTTAAGCCTGATCAGAAAGTGTGGCTCTACAATTTGAGGTTGCGCCTTTTTCTATGAAAACTTTGCTCATGATGGGATGGACCTTTCATCATTACTCAAGTATTTTCTCATGGCACTGTTGAACTTAAAGATCCCAAACAAGGAAATAGTTTTAAAGTAAATGGCCAACGCTTGAAACCCTATGTTGAGGATATTCATGATGGAGAAATTGTTGAAATTCTTGACCTTATGGACCCAGTACTACCATCAGCTGAGTCTGGCTGAAGACTTTAAACTTAGCGCTCCTGGAAGGCAACCCAGTTTATGCTTTTAATTTTTAACTAGTTACTTTCTTTTCTTTTTAGAAGAATAAAGTGAGGGATTACAGCAGCAAAGGAACCCGCTACTTCATGAAACCTTCGAAGCACATTTTTTCAAGGTGTATTCTTTCCTATTATACTTCTCATTTTCTTTCCTACTCCATTGAGGACAATGTCGATTAAGTTGGGGGGGAAGATTAACTTGACTTGCTTATATCTTCGAGTGCGGTTAGAAATGAGTAGGTTATGTGTACCTAATTATTGTCTCAAACTAGAGTTACATAGGCACCTTAATCAAATAATCGATTAATGGCCTAGATAATGCTAGAGATGTTGAGGGATAAATGATTAAAGAAACTCAATAAATGATAGGGTATAGATCATAAATAATTTCATGGAGTAATTCCAAAGCCTTTTGACCATTGATCTTAATAAAGAGTCTACTTTATGGGGATATAAATCAAAAGATCAAGTATGCTAAAGTTTTTCCCTTTGATTAAAAAAAAAAAAGTTAGTCTAGTCTCACAGCTTTGCTTGAACTCTTACTAAGTAACCGGTCCCTTTCGTCTAAGTAAGCATTATGGTTCGTGTCAAAAGGTGAGAAAGTCAAGAAATCTATTAAGCAATGGTACCTCCCTGAGTAACGAGGCCCCTTCGCCTAAGTAAGCATTGTGGTTCGCATCAAAAGGGGAGAATACTAATACTTACGAGGCTTGGATATAACATATACTAAAAAATGAAGGGGAAAAAATCATCTAGTAGAAAGGAATTGAACTAAACCCCAGAAAGATAGAGGATTTTAAGAGTGAGATGAAAAGTTGGCAGAAGAAGAACTCTAGACTACTAAAAGAGTTGAATTAATAATCCAATGAAGTATCTCCAAAGTAGTCTAACCAGGTATCATCTGTTTTTAAGGTTGCTTGGGTTAACATCTAATTCAAGGATAGGTTGATACACATGGATAATCTATCCGCTCTACTCGAGGATGAGCAAAGTTCAAGTTGGGAGGTGTGATAACTATAATAAGCATGAATATAAAAGTATTAATTTAATATTAAAATATTATTATTCCTTCAAAATTAATACTTTTATATATCATTTATAAGAAAAAACATCATCAACATGGAGAGCCCGATTTTAGAAGTCCAATGGCATAAACGGCACTCGAATCGGACTTAAAACGGGCCCAAAATGAATTTTTGAAGAATTTACTAAAAAATTGCACGGAGTTTAAAGCAGCCGGTCCACTGTGGACCGGTCGCTCGGTTCACTGCAGAGCCCGTGGGCCGCGATCTACCATTGATGCGGTCCACAGAGTAGAGCCATGGATCGCACTGCCCCATTCATGCCAGGACTCGTCGGAGAGCCGCCCCCATCGCCGGGGAGTCGCCGGCACGCTCACCGCCGACCAATGAAGCCCCGGTGGCCGAAAAAATGCATCCGAAGGGGGTTGTTCACCATTTTTCTTTCTCTTGGCTGAACCTCACCAAAATCTATCGTCCCACGCCACCTACCTGGTCCACCGCTGGCCAGAGATGACGGTAGTGCGCTCTTCCTCGCTGCCGGGAGGGTCCTCACAGTGAATTGCAGCCGTTGGATGGTTTCTTTCGGTCTAAACCATTTATGGACCGAACCTGTGTGCTAGGTTGGACAAAATCAGGGAGAAGAATCTGGAGCCTCGCTAGATGAGTTGGAGATCGATGGGAGCTCGACCAGAACCAGTGAAATAGTGGAGCTTCGTTTCAACCATGGGAGCGGTGTCCGTTGGATCAGTTGCTCTGTTGTGTTGGTTGGAGGAGGAGCAGGTTGGTTCAACGGTGGAACGGCTTTGTTGAAATCATGGAGAGGGGAGAGCCTATAAAAAGGGCTCTAGGGGAGCCAAAGAGAGCCACTGGGCATTCGGGCATTCAATCAGTCGAGCATTCGGCCAGTTCTTCATTGCTATTCTTCCCCATTGCTTTTCTTCCCTGTGTCTCTTCTTCTCCATCACAGAGAGCACTTTGTTTCTTCTCCATTCCACACCACAAAGAGCTCTTCTTTCTACTATTCCAGCTTAGTCATAGAGGTCGACCCCATCCCAGCTTCCAGTCCATCCTTCAGTTCTCCCAAGCTCTCAGATCATTCATAGTCCAACCACATTTCTGAAATCCCTCTTTTCTTCCCCATAGTTCTTTTAGTTCTCTTCTATTCCAGTTATCCCAACCTTATTCCCACCATTCCAGCACTATTCCAACCTTATCCCAATCCTATTCCAGCAGTCCTATTCTCCACCGGTCAGCTTCATCTTCAACTTTTGAGCATGCAGAAATCATTGGAGGCCGGAGCTTCACTTGGAAAAAGGGGGTTTTTATTTTTGGTTGTATTACCTTGATGTACTCCATCTTACATGAAATAAAAGTATCCTTTGATTAATTCATGTTCTTTTGTTTTTGAACCAGATGCATTGCTAGGGCGAAGCTTTGGAGGCAAGTCAAGTGAAATTAATCCTGACTGATCTATTCCTAAGTGGGCATGGGCTGTGCTCTCATGAGATAGATCATATCTAGGTTATTTCACTAGCGTTTAGACCAATCTGTTCCCAAAAAGGGATGGGCCGTGATTCATGGATACGGGCCGTGCTCTCACTCAGATAGATCTTCCTTTTGAGTTACCTTTACTGCTAATTACTTGTTAATCTCCTTTTTAGTTTTAAGATTTCAATTTCTGTTGTGCATTTATTATTTTCAAAGTAATCAAGAAAGTCCCTGTGGATTCGACCCTTGCTCCTATTATCCTATTCTAGCATAGTAGTTTTGAGATAAATAAATCGTTGTGTTGCGACGCGCATCAGCAGTCACTTTCGTATCCCACTTGTCCGGAAGTGATCTTAAAATCTTCTGCACTAGATCTGCATTAGTGTACACCCTGCCAAGACTTTTTAAGCCGTTAATAATGTCAGTGAAATGTAAAAATATGGCAGTGATTATTTCATTTGGTTTCATCTTAAATAATTCATAACTATATACAAGAAGATTAATTTTAGAAGACTTCACTTGTGAAGTTCCTTCATGGGTCACTTCGAGTTTATCCCAAATTTCTTTTGCCGAAGAGCAAATTGAAATTCGATTAAACTCATTACTATCCAAAGCATAGTATAACAAGTTCATGGCTTTGGCATTTAACTCTCCCATCTTACTGTCGTGTTCGTCCCAATCCTCTTCAGGTTTAGGAACATCCACTCCATCAATTTTAACCATGGAGATATAAGGACCCTTTAGAATGACCTTCCATAACTGAAAATTAACTACTTGAATATATATCTTCATTCTAGCTTTCCAATATGCATAATTTGTGCTAATGAAGAGTGGGGGTCTATTAGTTGATTGGCCTTCCACCAAGGATGTACTCATTGGATGAGCCATCAATCTTTACTCTAATGTATTCAGAGACTCTGCTCTAATACCAGTTATTGCTCAGGTGGCTATCCAAGAGGGGGGATGAATTGGGTCTTTTAAAAAATTGAAGGCAAGTAATATGCAACTCAAAATCCTTTGCAAGTGGTAGGTGCTATGATAGAATTATAAAATGCAGAAGCTAAATAGAGACAAGAAAGCATAACACAAACACACCAAATTTATAGTGGTTCAGAGCAACCCAGCTCTTACGTCCACTATCCAAGATACCACTTGGGATTTTCACTATATTCACACTCGAATACAGTAGGATTGTTTTACAAGATCACAATCCAAAACCTTTACACTTTGGTTTTACGGAATTTACCAATGAATATCCAACACCCTTTGGTTTTAACAGGCTCACCAAAGAAACCCAACTTGGTTTTCACAGGATCACCAAGAACCTAACCCTTGGTTTTAACAAGGCTCACCGAGAACCTATTTGGTTTTTCAACCGGGCTCACCAATAACCCAACAATTCAAAGATTGAATTGAAAATAAATGCAACAAGAATGACAAACTCAATTTGTCGGATAGTTGCCAGTGCAGCTTGTTGGAAGTCCACTTGAATGCACTTGAATAAGCTTTAATGACTTCAGTGGCTTCTTTCCAAAGTTGCTTCAAGCGTCAGATTGGAGTTGGAGAAGACTTGAAAGCTCGACTTGAATGCTCTTGAGCTCTTTTGCTGTTGGTAGGTAGGATATTCAATGAAGCTCTCTTCTTTTTTTTAAGAACTCTCTAATTCATTGCTTCAAGGAAGTCCAAATCCTTCAAATTTAAAGTCTTCCATCATTCCAAGGCAGTTCTAGCCATTGTAGACCATTGGGGAATGATTTTTGACCGTTGGAGTACCTTTTAGCATTCAAAAATAAATTTTGGAACTAGCCGTTAGATGCCTGAAAGCATCATTTGAGTAGGGTCGAATTCCTTCGAGTCGGCTCGGATCTTTCGAGTCGGCTCGGATCTTTCGAGTCGATAGGTCGAGTCGCCAAATCTTCAATGCAGTCAGCTCTTTGTCTCAGGGTGCAAAACATCACTCTAGATGAGTTGGCTCTTTGTAGCTCGGGTCGGCTCGCTTTCTCAGGCTTTTAGAATTAGGTCTGGCAGAGTCGGCTCTTTTTGGTTCGGGTTGGCTCTCCTGGCTGTTCTAAAAAATCTTCAGGAAATGGACTCTAGAGGAGTCGGCTTATACTGATTCCAGTTGACTCGGAATCACTAGAGTCGGCTTGCTTTCCATCGAGTTGGCTCGAATTGTTGCATTCTAGAATCCTTGCTGCGTGCCAGCATGCAGAGTCGGCTCTTCATCACTTGGGGTCGGCTCGAGTATCTTCTTCAGGATTTTTATGAATGAACTTAAAGAAAAGTCTTACCAACTCTTTTACAATTTCATACAAACCAACTCAAACTAAATTTCATGGCACATATATACTCGCAGAAGTAACCCTTTTAATTGATTTTTCTTAGCATTTTGATTGTGTTCTTTACAAAAACATTTACAACACAACTCAACCAAGAAAACAAAAATGTAAGAGTTGAAGTTTGAACATGTTATTCATCCTACAAAAACTTGTCAAATACTCGAAGAGTTGTTAAAAATAAATGTACATACTCCAATATTTGGTTATCATCAAAATCACTTATGGGGTCAACACTTCGGAGCTTTCCCCTATGTGGGAATTATTGGTCCCCGCCGTGGCTAGGTGGGCGCTAAAGGATACGTTGCTGCCTCATGATTTGGCAGTTATCCGAGGTCGAAGCCTCGCCAGAATATCTGACATTTCCTTCCTGCAACAGGTGAGATCCTCATCGTACGTGCTTTGCCTAGAGGGTTGCTCGGTTCATAACCTCATGTTGTCGATGTAGTTGGTCTATGACATCACCTTCATGGAGGAGGGCCTAGGGAATGTCGACAGCCTCATCCATGGCCTTAAGGAAGAGCTCCATATAGCTAGGGCCGAAAAAGAGGTGCCGAAGAATTGAACCAATCTATGGAGAATCGTCTCGTTCATGCAGATGCTGAAATTTGTGGCCTGAGGAATGAGCTGAAGGGTGCCCATTTGACAATCGCGAGTCAAGGGGCAGAGTTGATGAAGAGTAGAAAACATCTCGATTCCTTGGAACAATCCACCAAGGAGAATCAGGGAAAGATGGAAGACCTGACCAAGGCGGTTGAGGAGGCGAACAAGATGGCTGAAAAGGCATCCTTAAGAGCCATAGAGGCATCCTTAAAGGCCGAAAAGGCAGCCTTAGAGTCTGAAGTAGCTAGGAGAGAGTTCGAAGTCTTAAAAGAGTTGGTGAGTAAAGCTATAGCAGATTTCAGGAAGTCCTCAAAGTTTCAACAGGAAATGAATGAGGCGACCTCATACAGCTACCAGCACGATTTCAATGATGGACTCGCCTAGGTCAGTGGTGTTTTTCCTAACCTTGACCTTTCTGCTGTCCCTGCTTTCAACATCATGGAAGAAGAAGAAGAGGGAGCCGAGGCTGAAGAGGAGATCAGAGAGATGCCAAGTTCGAGGGAGGATATTCCCAACATAATTTTGGCCCAGGCTGAGGAGACCGAAGAGGTGCCAGGCTTGGAGGAATAAACTCCCATCGCAGTCGAAGACGTGATGTGATCCTGATCCCGGCCCAAGAGGGAGCTCGAGCTGAGGAGGAGGTCCAGGTTGAAGACCCTCTAGACTCAACACAATTCCAGAAAACTCTCTCTACGAAAATTGACAGACTGCTCCATTCTTGCGATGCTGGGTCTCCTCCAGCCGATGCATAGGGTTCTGTGTATCTTTAGGAATTGTATCTCTTCCTTATTTTCCTCTAAAATGTAACTAACGAACTATTCTGAATTTCCAAGTGACTTCCTCCCTTTGTACATGTTATGCCATATTTTTGAATATAGTTTATGTAAGGAATCTGGCTTTGGTGAGGACTTGAATTTCATCACTCCTTTTTTTTTGTAAAAATGCACAAGAAATGAAGGCACTAATTTTCTTCCCATTTTTTTCTTTTTCTGTGAATGATATTTCTTTGAATCCCACGAAATGTGAACTCAAAAGTTTGATGTTGGCAGTGTGGGTGATGTAAAATCACTTCCGCACGTTTTCAAGTTTTCCATGGGGGATAGCGTCTATGCTATCCCTGTGCATCTTTGTCATGGTTAAGGTAGGCTGTTCAGGCCCGCCCCGGTGCGTCTTCAGATTTTTCGTAGGGTAGGTTATAAAAACCATCCCTGCACCTTTTTAACATAAGGTAGGCTGATTAGGCCCACCCCGGCACATTTTCGGATTTTTCGTAGGGCATGTTACATGAACCATCCCTGTGCCTTCGATCATCATGGCAGCCTGATTGGGCCGTTCGTTGTGCTCGTCGGACATACCGATAAGGTGAGTCGATCAGACTCTCCCTTGCACCATTAGCTGATCTCTTCGATCAGGCTGAAAAAACTACTGCCATTCTGTTGTTGCAACGGGTCATTTAAAGTTGGACAGATTTGCATGAAAGATTCTGGGGATTTGTTTATTGATAATACTTGCGAAGATTTTGCACATTCCATGGCCAGGACAGCATTTTACCATCCAAGGTTTTGAGTCGATACATTCCTGGATGTATGACCTCTTCAATTTGGTACGGTCCTTTCCAGTTGGGAGAAAGCTTACCTTGTTCAGTTGGCTTAGATATTTCAGCTTTTCGCAGCACCATGTCCCCCATGTAGAAAATCTATTCCTTTATCCTGGAGTTGTAGTATTTGGCGACCTTTTGTTGATACATCACCATTTTCATCTAAGCTTGGGGTCTGGTACTTTGCAATAGATCAAGGTTGACTCTTCTGCGGTCAGAATTTTTAGGCTCTTCATATTTATCAATTCTTAGAGATTGGAGGGAGACTTCGATAGGAAGAACGGCTTCGGTATCGTATGCTAAGTTGAACAGAGACTCGCCGGTGGCCGTTCTTGGGATAGTTCTGTATGCCCAGAGGATGGAGGTCAGGCAGCATTCAACCTCGTCTTCAGACCGTGGAGAATGGTCCGATTAGTTACTTCGGCTTCTCCGTTGGACTGTGGGTGGGCAATGGAAGTCAGTCTATGTTGCACATGGTACTGAGCACAGAAGTCTTTGAACTTGGAATTGTCGAATTGCCTCCCGTTGTCAGTGATTATTATGTGTGGAATCCTGAACCGAAATATGATAGAGTTTTTTACAAAGTTCTCAACCTTGCCCTCCGTAATTTAGGCTAGTGGCTCGGTTTCAATCTACTTTATGAAGTAATCAATAGCCACAAGGAGGAATTTCCTCTGCCCAGATGCAAGCAAAAATGGGCAAAGAATATCCATCCCCCATTGAGCAAAAGGCCAGGGGGCTATCAGCTGGGTCAAGTGACTCGCTGGTTGTCTCTGAATGTTGGCATATCTCTGGCATTGATCGCATCTTCGTACGAAGTTGACCGAATCCTTTTGGATAGAGGGCCAATAATATCTTTGGCATATAATTTTATATGCTAAGGACCTGGCCCCCAAGTGATCACCGCATATTTTCTCGTGGATCTCTCTCAGGGCGTAGTCAACATCTGACGATCCTAAGCATTTCAGCACGGGTTGAGAGAATGATCTCTTGTAAAGGGCTCCGTCTAAGATGACATATTGAAATGCCATCCACCAAATCTTTTTGACCTCTGCCTTGTCCTTCGGTAACACACCTTCATTTAAGAACTTGATAATGGGATCCATCCAGCTTAACTCGATCTCAATTTGGTGCACCTCCATAGCTTCTTCAGCTATACCTGGGGCTTCAAGGTGCTCAACGAAGGTGCGACCGAGAGATTCCAGGGTTGTAGAAGCAAGTCGAGATAGTGCATCTGCTAGATAGTTCCCTGATCGAGGAACATGAATGATTTCAAAGTATTCTAGTTGAGAAGATAAGATTTATACTTTCTCCAGGTACTGTACCATGGTGGGATCTCTGGCTTCATATTCTCCTTTAACTTGATTTACTACCAGTTGGGAGTCTGAAAAAGCCTGGAGTCTTCGAACTCCTAAACTCTTGGTGATCCGAAGACCTGCAAGTAGAGCTTTGTATTCGGCCTAGTTATTCGAAGCATGGAAGGAGAACCGGAGTGCGTACTCCACTGTGTGGCCATAAAATTCAGCCAGTATTAGGCCGGCTCCACATCTAGTAGAATTGGAAGCTCCGTCCACATGGAGCACCCAATCGGACTCCGTATTCTTTGGATTTCCTTCTTCTATTGGAGGCACTTCATCTTTAGACTTCCAGGTGCATTTAGCCCGAAAATCTGAGAGCACCTGGGCCTTCATAGCTGATCGAGGCTGGAAGCTGATGTCAAACTCGCTTAGCTTCATAGCCCACTTGGCTATCCTCTCGGAGGTATCAGGGCATCGGAGAACTGCTTTGAGGGGTTGAACAGTCAGTACCATGATGGCGTGGGTGTAGAAGTAAGGCCGTAGTCGCTTTGCGACAATTATCAGAGAGTAGATCAGCTTTTGTATTTTCGAATATCTTGTTTCAGCATTATGTAGAACTTTGTTGATGTAGTAGATTGGTTTGTGAGAGCCTTTTTCTTCTCTTCAGACAAGAACTGAACTGACTGCCTCATCCGAGGCAGAAAGGTATAAATAGAGCACCTCCCCCTCTTGAGGTTTGGGAAGTAAAGGTGGGGTCTCCAGGTATTTCTTCAACTCTTTAAAGGTAGTACGACAATTTTCGGTTTATTCGAAGCCTCGAGATACCCGAAGTACCTTGAAAAATGGGAGACTTTTCTCGGCTGAGCGAGAGATAAACCTGCTTAAGGAGGTGATCCTCCCTATCAGCTGTTGGACATTTTTTTTACAGGATGGATGCCTCATGTCCTTGAGAGCCTGAATTTTCTCAGGGTTTGCTTCAATCCCTCGCTTAGTAATGAGGAAACCCAGAAACTTGCCCGAAGTGACCCCAAAGGTGCATTTCATTGGGTTTAGCTTCATTCAATGGCATCACAGGGCACTGAATGATTCCTCCAGGTCCTGGATATGATCTTTTTTAAGGAGGCTCTTGATGATCATGTTGTCAACATAAGCCTCCAGGTTTCTTCCCAACTACTCCTTGAACACCTTGTTAATCAACCTCTGAAATGTTGCTCCAGCATTCTTGAGCCCAAATGGCATCATCTTGTAGCAATATAGACCTTTATCGGTGACGAAGGCTATTTTCTCTTCATCCCGGGGATCCATTTGGATCTAATTATAGCCAGAAAAAGTATCCATGAAGCTTAACAATTGGTGGCCGGCAGTGGCGTTGACCAGTTGGTCGATTTTTGGAAGAGAAAAGCTATCCTTTGGGCAAGCCTTATTGAGGTCTGTATAGACGATGCAGATCCTCCACTTGCCACTAGCTTTTTTTTACCATTACCATATTGGCCAACCACTCGGGGTAGTGGGCTTCCCGGATGAACCCTGCCTTGAGGAGCTTGTTCACTTCTTCATCTATTGCTTTTTATCTTTCAAGGGCAAAGCTTTTCTTCTTTTGTCGGACTGGTTTATATCCAGGGGCAACTTCCAGCCGATGAGTGATTACTTCGGCATGAATCCCTGGCATGTCCGAAGCTGACCAGGCAAAGACATCAGCATTATCCCTGAGGAAGCATATCAGCTCCGTTCTGGTTTTCTCATCTAGCATGCTTCCGATCTACTTAACCTTGGTGGGGTCCTCCTTAGTTATGGGTACCGAGATAGTTCTCTCCATGAGTTCGCCAGAGTCTATAGTCGAGTCCCTCGGATCTAGCTGATCCCAAGTGGTGGGATCATTAGAGTGCTTGTCCTGGATCATCAAGCATTGTCGTGTCGCTCTCTGGTCTCCTCTTACTTCTCTAACACCATTTCTAGTGGGAAAGCACACCAGGAGGTAGTAGGATGACACTACGGTCCAGAATTTGTTCAGGGCAGGTCATCCCAAAATGATGTTGTAGGCTAAAAGGGTTCGAACCACCATGAAATTGATCGGCAGTGTCTTTTGTCGAGGTTCGGTACCGAGGGTTACAGGTAGTACTATTTCTCCCTCGGCATCAACTTGATTTTCTCCAAAGCTGGTAGGTGGTATAGGGGACCTTTGTAGCTTGTCTCTAGGCAAACACATCTGAGAGAATGCATCGTAGATCAAGACATCAGTCGAACTTCCATTATCAACTAGGATTCATTGTATATCATAATTGGGCACAACACCGAGATTATAATAGGGTTGTCGTGCGGGAGCCAGACTCCCATAAGGTCATCATCGGAGAAGAGAATAGTGTTGTTGTCCTTGAGTTGCTTCGGGGCATCATCTTCGTCTCTTCTCTGGTTGATAGGTCGATGTATCATCCCCATGCCTCCATTGGTGGGCCTTTGATTTGGCAGTTCAGCCTCTTCAGGAGTCAATTGGGGGACAGTAGCTTCTGACCGAGGTCCTTGGTGACAAACATACCGCCCCAAATACCCTCTCTTGATGAGATCCTCTATTGCATCTCTTAGTTGGATACATTCTTCAGTATTATGGCCGTGGTCTTGATAGAATCGGCAGTATTTGTTCCTATTCCTTGCGGAAGAGGATGCCTTCATGGGACATGTCCGCTCGAGATAGTTTTATTCTTTTATCTCCAAGAGAATCTTCTCACGAGGGAGGTTGAGGGGGGTATAGGAGTCGAATCTCCCGCCCGATGTTCTGGGCTTGGGAGGACTTCTTCGACGGTCAGCATACTTATTGTTGTTGTTGGAAATAGGGGGGCCTTGTCTCCTATTATTTTTCTTCTTTGAAGGGGGCTTCCCTTTGATTAGTCATCGATTTGCCGCCTGCTCTTCAGCATCAGCATATTTATGAGCCCTCGACAGGAGCTCAGCGTAGCATTTGAGGAACTTCTTATCCAGGAAAATAGTGAGCCTGGATGTACGAAGTCCCTTCTTCAATGCAGACATGGTCACATACTCGTTGAGATTGGGGATCTCGAGTGTGGCAGCATTAAACCTGGAGATATAATCTCACAGGTTTTCTCCTTCATTCTGGTGAAGGAGGAACAGTGTGTTTGTATTTCAGGGGGTCTTGCAGCAAGTCCTGAAATGCAAGAAAAATAATTTTTCTAACTCGAAAAAAGAATCGATGGTACCTGGACGTATGCTTAAGTACCACATCCGAGCAGCTTTCTTTAAGGTGGCTGGGAACATGAGGTAGTACATCATATCCGAAGCTCCCTGTATCATCATATAAGCCTTAAAATTGCCCAAATGGTCAAGAGGATCAAAGGTGCCATCATAGGGTTCCATCTGGGGAACCCTGAAGTGTTGAGGGATGACTTCGGCCATGACGCGAACTATGTAGGGCGAGCGTAGATTACACACCACCAAATCATTATAATCTCTCTGCTCCCATATTCTCGCCATCTTCGATTCGATGGCTTAAATTTTCCATCGTAGTCAGGGAGAGCCTGCTTTGGCACTTTCTCTATGGGAGTAGAGTCTTCAGAAGAGGATAAGGAAGTTTGCCTAGGTCTTTTCCCTCTCTACGGGGAATCAATGGGCCTAGGCATCCTTGAACTTCAACCTTCAAGAGAGGGCCAAGGATGGGGGAGAGATGTGTGGACCCCTCTCGAGGGGCTCTCCCCCTCTGGGATCAAGAGCTATGTTTGGAGGTTACCGGTGGATGCCCCACCTGAAAAGCTCTATTTTGAAAGTCATGAACCATAGCCATGAGGTTAGTGACCTGGTTTAGGAGGGCTTCGAACTGTTGTTGTCCCCCGACAATTATGGGAGGTGGAATGTCGTTCTCTATCAGGGGTGCACCCCTTGGGATGGAGCACGATTTCGACTTGTTGAGGCAACATGAGTCTTCCCTTTCGCCATCAAAAGTTTCTTACTTCCCCTTGGTTAAGGAGAGGAGCTTAACAATGCAAATTACACAGAACCCCCCTACCTGGCATGCCAATCTGTTGGTGTAGAGTCCCTTTTCTGACCGGGTGGAGCTACTAGATCACAGGCCTGCTCCCTAGTTCACCTACAAAAAAAATCCTTTGCCAGAATTGCTCCGGTAGGGGACACTCCAATGCCTAAGTCAGAGGTGGGCTCCAGCCATAGAATAGGAAGGATTCTAAGGAGGACTAGATGGAGAAGGGAAAGACTCTGGGTATTTTTCAGGAGTATCTTGTGCCTTACGTTGAGCATTCCCTCTTACCGTTATTTATAAGGAGTTGTCCAGCCTGCAGTTCCATTCTTCCTCCAGTGGTTATGATGGGAGAGTTAATTTCTTTCCCACAATTGGAATCGTGGGTAGTTATTAGGCGGTTCTGTTGGCCAGGCTGAAGGCATTGTTGCTGGAGTTACGCGCCTTGATTATGTTCCGGAAATAGTTGATGACAACCGTTGCTTGTCATGTTTGTAGAGACTTAAGACAAGTCAAGAGCCCATCCTCAAATTTCCCTTTTAGGGAGATTTCTATAAAGAATCAGGAAAAGTCTTCATCCTCGGATCCTCTCGAGACAGATCGGAGATCCTGTCTTCGGCATAGATCGAGAACTTGTTCTTTAACATAGGCCGGAGTCAATGTCTTCGACATAAGCTGAAGACTGTGTCTTCGGGAGTTGGTGAAGGTCATTCCTCAGTTCGGGCTGAGGATCTTATCTTCAGGGGCCGTAGAACTTGTTCTTCGATGAAGGCTAAAGACATAATCCGAAGACCCTGTCTTCGGGTGCCGTAGATCCATCAAGAGCTTTGGCTTACTCATAGGTTGCCTAGTTTTCTCCGAATACCTTGGTTCGAAGATTGTGATTCGAAAGAAATGTCTTCAGCCGATCGAACCGGCGACTGGTTCGTACTTGGACCGAGATATCCTAACAGGTTGAACAAACTAGATAGACATGGTACACACACGTCCTTCTTTGCCTTTAAAAAGCCAGCAGCATACGAGTGGAGGGATCATAGAGCCTTGACTCATTCATGCTACTCCCATACGACATCCTCTCCCTCTTCTCCACACCGCCATCTTTCTGCCATTCACTTTCCTCCCATGCCTCCACAATCTTCTCCACTGCCCATTTTTTTGCATCACCATTTCCATCTTTAATTGCTTTCACATCATAACCCTTTCCCCAAACTATTTGTCTACCAATCCTGCTTCTCCATAACCTTTATAGCCTACCACCCTTTCCTATCCATCTATTCTCTGCTATTTTCCCACCTTATTATCACCCTCATTCTAGCATGAAGATGTTAGCGAGAAGCTTCTCCATGGAAAGCAAATCTTCGTCTAACTAGAAAATCAGAGGAATCTATTACAATCAATTTATTTTATTTAATTATATTTTATATTCTTAATATTATGAAATGCAAGAACTTCTTTATTCATATTTATTTATGGAGTTCTTGTGCTCTGTTTGAAAATCTTGTCTAGGATAGCTTATTTTTTAAAATAATTCATGATTGAAGGATACAAGTTATGCTCTAGATGTAAGTTTTCTTTAAATAGAGACAGTCTTTCCATGATATACAGAAACGGGTTATATTCTTATTAAGATAGATTATGTCTAGATTGTATTTACAAGAATTTTTTTAAATTTAAGAATATCTATTTGCTTAATAAAAGATAACTCTAAATCCTAAGATTTTCTTTCTGATATATGAATCAATCTTTCATTAGTGCTTTATTTTTCCCGTAGCTGATAACTGGTAGTTTAAATAATCTTATTAATCTTTTGTTAATTATCTTAAACTAACAAATCCCAAGATCCCTGTAGATTTGATCCTTACTTCTACTACTTTATATAGTAGTAATGAAAATAAGGTAATACAATTGGTGTATTATGATACATATCAAATTTTTAGCACTATTGTCGGGAACATTTGGCATGATTGTTTTGAAAAAAAGTTAAAAATTAAAAAAAAAATATTGACACCTTATAAACTATTTAGAAAATTAGAGATCCAATCATAAATTTTTTTAAAAAAATTAACCTTGATTGTATACTAATAAAGATTGGACATCTTATTCTTTGTTGCATTATATTTTTTTAAAGTAACTTTAAGGGTATTAATCCATTAATCAGATAAGATGGAGATTTTATTACCCTTCCTTGGTCCATAAACTACTATCCTACATTTGCATATCTAAGTCTTAATTTTAAAATTAACTGGACGTCAACCCTAGGAATTTCAAGTTCAATAGGACAAGGAAGCCCTAGAGTTAGACTGGGTTTAAATTGGTTAATTGCTCAATATCTAAAATAAGTGGTTTAGGGATAAGAGCCCAAAGGAATGTAGTTCTTTAATTGGTTATGTTTGCTTACCTAGCCAAGCTAATTAGTTTCTAAGGCAAATAACGGGGAGATCCTCATTGACCATACACTTACATAGCTGAGTTAGTTAGTCAATCTTGGGCTTAGAGTGCTCAAAGGTGGACTTGAATAGTTAGAAGCTATCTAGAATTAGGCTAACCTTAGAATAGAATTAATTTGATTGTACCACTTGATTGAAAAACAAAACAAAAATAAAAAGAAAATAATCTTCTCATTTATCTTCTTTAGTCTAGAACTCTCTTAGGATCTTATCTTTAAAATTCTTCTTTCTTCATTTCTCTTTTCTCTTAATTAAGAATGAATCCATACAAACTTAAACCACTATTTGCTTTACAGTGGTGCAGGCACCAGGATCAGACAGAGATTACTGAGCCCATTATGGATTTTTTATTAGACTTTCGAGTCATGTAGTCCATTTGAGTCCTATTAGTGATTTATATCAGGTCTTGTAATCGAGTCAGTACAAGTCTCGTCATCTTTTAATTGAGCCAAGTCAAATTTTATTTCACATGAGTCTAAGTCTGTAATCAAGAAGTTGATGACCCCAGCCACATGGGACCCCAGTCATAGTGCCACACTCAGTGCACCCAAGATCTTCATGACATCATCTAAGCCCAAAAAGGAAGTAGATCAGCACCCTATATGGAAGTTGTGGGCCGCCTAAGAGAAGATGGAAGAAAGTTATATGGTGTCCAGGCATATTAGGTAGTATATGGGAGCCCTCCCTCTTTTCCCTATTTCATGAGATTTTTTCGTGGATCCCATATGGTTTAATTAGTCATTTGTCAAAGTTTTGAAAATTTTGTAATCAATTAAGATTGAGTCCTGTAATAAGTTGAGGTTAGTTGATTTATCTCAACCCTCAACCTAGTCTAGTATATTGAGTCATGTACATAAGTTATGAGTCTAGTCTGAGCCCAATTTTTGTATAAGAGAGGAGGTTACCCTATTTTGGAGTTCCACCAGGCCACATTCAGGAGTAAGAGGCCACTACATCAGCCCATTGGATTTTGTGTGACAACCTAAGATCCAAGATGCTTCCAGAAATCCTGATTCTTTCTAGATGTCCTCTAGATACCCAGATTCCTCCCCAGATGCCAGAGCATATTCCTAAACTAGGGCATCTATGATTCCGAGGTCCACCTGCATCCCAACACAAGGAAATCAAGCCCAGGCACCAAACCCAAGCCCTAAAGAAGCAAGATTCCATGGAATATTCTTGCTACCAGGCTACCAAGCCACCCCAGCTTCTAGGAGGCCCAAGCCCATGCGCCAAGCCCCTTTGGGCCGGCCCCTTGCTACCCCTAGAAGCCCAACATGCCCTCCTAGGCATCCTTGAAGTGTTAACCAAGTCCAAGAGGTGTCCTTGAGTGGAATAATCAAAGCATGAAGGGAGAAGGAGAAGACTATGTGAAATCCTAACCTAGTTGGGACTTATGCTCCTAATTGTTTTAAGATTTGTTTTTCTAACGTAGCTAGGAGAGGACTTATAACCCAAGTGTGTAACTCTTGTTAGAGTACATAGAAACTCTATAAATACCCCACCCCTCCCTCTCTTGTAAGCAATTTTTATTCATGATATCAAAAACCCTGGTGAAATTTATTTGAGCTTGCGAGCTTGTGTTACTTTGTTTTGTTTGGTTCCTTTTTCTTGTGTTGGCCGACCATCCCTTGCAATCCTCCCCACCTACAGCCGCAAACCAAGCTTCCAAGCATCAGCCACATCCTTGAAAAGCATCCTTGAAGATGCCCCAGATCATAGCTTTGTTTGCTTCCTTGCAGCCCAGCTTCTAATCCCTAACCTGATTCCTTCGAAACCTACTTTCCTTTCTTTTTCTTACTTGCTATTTTGATTGACCCTTGATGTTTTGCAGAATCCCTGAGGTGTTTCACCTCCTCAGAGGAGGCTTTCCTTGCCTCCAGGACTACCCAAATCATTAATCAATTTAAGGGAAACCGAGCTTCATCATCCAGGCTCCAATCAGAGTGCTATGTGATCTCTTCATCAGAAGTTCTTCAAATCACAGATTGGTAACATCCTTCCCTTCTTTTAATTTCTGATTTGATGAAGATAAGCTATCCTAATCTGGGAGTCTCTTAATTCTCAGGGCCTGGAATTTATTATTTTGCATATGTTTGCCTGCGATACGATGATTCTATGCATTGTTATTCTTCTTGCTAGTTCTTACTTTTATTTGGAAATTTATCCTATAAACCTAAATTATAAAAATCATAAAAAAACTAGTTTACTATTTTTCCAGCATGATTAGCAATCTTAGAGTCATTTTGTATTAGTTTCGTATTAGATCAGATTTAGGATAGCTTTTATCTGCCTTGCATTCACAAACCCTAATTTCTACATCATGTCCATTGCATTAGGTGTATGTCCTGCAATTAATTTTGACCACCTAAAAATTATATTTTTTCATGAAATTTGCATGAATTGTTCTTCGTTTAGTCCTATATTTTATCAAGATTTTAAATTAATTTTATAGAAAACCTAAATGATTAAAACTTGGTATATTAGAAACCCTAATAGAATCCTAAAAATTTCTATAGCAATCTAAAAACCCTAGGATTTACATCATCATTTAATTTTTTTTCTGTATGAAATTTGGTAGGTATCATCAATACCATCTGTCCTCTGCTATAGAATTTTTTTGATTTTTTTCTATATTGGGATCTATGCTAAATTCTTTATCATCTAAAATCTAAATTTTCTGATTTCTACTATTTCTGCATACTTAACTCAACCTAACCTAATCAACTTCCACCCACCCCAATCCCAAGCCAAACTTTGTTTGTTAACCTCGGTTAACTTAAACCTAACTTGACACATCATAAATCATTAGAAATATATATACTTTATTTTCTGATGTGTTTTAGTTTGCATCAGGACCATTGAATGTTCATCATCTTTTAATCTAATCTTAAGGGCAATCAATATAACATCAGGGCAGGAGGTCATAACCTGCCCTTGGCCCAAAACAACCATCCAACATTTTGGTGTGGACACCGGAAGCAGAAGCAGAATAAAACCCTGCTCAAATAAGGTTAACCTGATTCCACTTTGGATCGAAGATCACTAGGTTAAATTTTTCTTGTAAAGGGCAATTTACTTTCAAGAGTCGTGTAATTACTTAGTTTCAATTTCATGAATCCTGTAATTATATCCAATCGAGTCCTATAATTATGTCCTGTCTCAATCTGGGTTCAAATAAGAACTCAATTAGAGTTCCATTAGGTTTATTTAAATCAAGTCCAAGCTACTTCAAGTTGAGGTTCACCAAACCACTTGGAGCTTCCAAATCAAGACCTTGGTCCACCAAGCTGGAATTCCACATCACCATGCCAACAAAGCAGCCACCAGGGACACCACATCATCAGCCACGTCACCTTCAAATGGGTGCCTAAAGGGGAGATCGACCAATCATTTTAAATTTAAAGAAACCGGCCAATCTCCATGAATTTCTCCTTATCCCATGTAACAAGGCCCCATATCCTCCAACCTCCCTTGTAATCCTCCATAATTTAGGGAGAATCTCCATGAATTTCTCCTTATCCCATGTAACAAGGCCCCATATCCTCCAACCTCCCTTGTAAATCCTCCATAATTTGGGGAGTTTTCAAATTTCAAAAGTTTTGTAAGGCTATTAAAAAGCCTTGGACGCCCCATTGTAAAAGGGATTGGATTTTTGGAGATTAATGAAAGTTGAAGTTGAATTGAAGTTTTATGTTTTGAGTGATTGTCTCTAAGCCCCTCTTCCACACCAAACTATTCTCTCTTCCAAGCATCAAACGCCCAAGTCAAGAAGAAGGCCTTGGAGTCGGCCAAGCCATCTCAAATCTCTTTCTTTGCTCACAAATTTTCCATCCCTTCCATATGCATGCCTTTCTTCCTCCTTAACTCTTATTCTTTATGTGCAGGGTCCTTCGAGGTTTTCGAGTTGCAAGCAGGGTCTTCCTTAACAAGGAACCAACAAGCTGAAGCCCAAGTCCAGGGTTCTGATCTCTGTTATCCAAGGTTCTTCAGTTCTGAGCATTGGTAGTTTCAAGGTATGAATCAAAAGAAGGTTGGAAAGCTCATCACGATAAGTCCACAATCATTAGTCCCTATTATCTAGATCTTCTTCCTTCTTAATTTATGATTGTGTCTAATCAAGTAAAAGTTCCATTTCTTATAATCCTTAAGTCTTATTATGATGAGTACAATGCTAGTGTAATTAGGTTTCATTGCTCTACAAACCATACTCAAAACATTATTCATATGCTTGCCTCATCATCTTGGTATCAGAGCATGGTTGCATTAGAGTAGAATAGTTTTCTTTAAATCCAAGCAAGATCTAAAATTCATGCCTCCTGAGCGGGTTTACTCTAGTACACTGTCATGACCCATGGGAATAATGAGCCCCTGGCCGAACGTGAATTTTTTATATTGATGTTTGGGTAAGCCATTGCACTTGTTTGATTAGGTTCTGTTTTCTGAAAACTTGCATCTGTTTACTATTATCCGTCTGCAGCTCCAAAGGCAAGTCACTAATTTTTTGTTGAAATATTTTTTTTCTTATTCCTTTTTAAGTCAGTTATCATCATATTAAATTTCATCATCAGAAAAAAATTATAAAAAAAATGAAGATTTCTGTAGTTTGACACTATCATTAGGGTTCTGTTCTGTCCTTTTTATTTATCTTCCTTTGTAGGATCTGCTTAGAGTAGTATAGATTTTAGTTTTAAAATTCCTTTCATTTGCATTGAAACATATAAGTTAGGAATCCTCTGTGAATTTTTCAGAATTTGTGGACATTTTTTTTATCACGTTTTCCATACCACTTTCAAACTGCAATACACTTCTGCAGCACCTTTGCATTTCATTCATCTCATGAGAAATCAAATTAAGGGCATCAATTTGACATAGGGTCAAGGTTTCATCACCTGTCCCTAGCCCAAAAATCACCAACCAGCATATCGATCCTAGCCTGTTAATTAAAATTGAGTAGAATGTTAATTGCCCTAGTGGGTTAGGGACACCAACAAGTTTGGGTTCACGTTAGGGTCAAGTTAACTGTGTCAGCTAATTGGTGTGTGCTTACCGGCTTGGTGTCTAGGATTGGTGCATCAGGGCTTGTGATTAGGTCTGCCTACCTGGCCAATTTCAGATTGGTGTCTAAGGTTGGCAATCAGGGACCTTCATTCCCCTCCACCTACCTGGCAAAATCCCATTAAGTACTACTAGCTAGTTGGTTCACTTAATTAGACTTCTAATTTGTGCTCTAGGTCTAGGAAACCTTAGCTCGAACTTGAGTCTATTTGCATGCATGACAACTAGAGCAGGGACACCATATTCACCAATCCAAGCCCAGTCAAGTGTAGCCATGGACCAAAACTTAGGGAATTTGATCAAAGGCCTAAATGATCAAGTGGCCCAACTGACTAAGAGTTTAACTGAGCAATTGGCCCAAACAAATCAGAATGTGGCACAAACCAACCAAGACATGAATGAGCAGTTAGCCCACATCACTACTAGGTTGGATCAGTTAGAGGCTAGAACCCCTGAAAGCAATCATGAAGCCCAGACTGAGCCTGAGCCTAGTCTTGCACCTGAACTTGAGACCCCATTGAACCCTAGAAGGATTCCATATCAAAACCCTCTCTACGAAACAAACCCTAGGAGAGCTTCCCAAGATCAGTTTTATGATCCAATTCCTAGAGGTCCCCACCCTGATCAAACCATCGATCCCAACCCAAGGAGATTCCATCATGAGCCTAACTATGAACCCAATGTCAGGAGACCCACCCCAATTCACTTTGATCAAGATGACCGAACCATGAAGAACATTAGGCTGGAAGCTCCCACCTTTGATGGAATTTTAGATCCTAAGATCTACATTGATTGGGAAGGTGAGATGGACCAGTATTTTGATTGATTTGAGATGAGTGAAGAGCGCAAGTGTAAGTTTGCAAAGCTTAAACTTGTGCGCCAAGCTAGGTTATATTGGGGAAACGTTGAGAGACTCACTAGATAGAGAGGTGATGTGCCCATAGTGACCTGGCAAGCTATGAAACTTAGGCTTAGGGAGAAATACCTTCCTATGTCCTACCACCAAAGACTCCTAGATCAATGGCAAAGATTTACTCAAGGAAATAGGAGTGTCGCAGAGTACATAGCGAAGTTTGACGAATTCGTTATGAGGTGCAATGTTGATGAATCTGAGTCGGTGACCTTGTCTAGATTTAGAGCCGGACTGAGGGAAGAAATTTAAAGAGAATTGTTCATGCGAGAGGTACATGACCTAGAATTGGCCTATCAGATAGCTAGGGATGCTGAGAGATTCCATAGAGGTCCAGTCTATCGTAGGCCCGAAGCCCCTAGGACTAGTGCACCTTACCAGCAGTCAGGATCCAATCAGCCTAGATTCAACCGACCCAATCCTAATGTGCCTGTGACCCGAAGAGATGACAAGGGGAAAACACCTGAGACCCAAAGAACTCCAAACGCCTGTTTCAAGTGTAACAAAGTGGGTCACTATTCTAGCAGCTGTCCCAATAGAGCCCTACATATAGGGGAAGTAGAAGAGGAAGCCGTAGAATCCCAAGGTGAATTTGAGGAGGAAGTATACCAGGCAGATGAGAACTTGGCTGAAGAGTATGAGGAAGAGGAAGTCCTGGTAGATCAAGATCTGATAGGAGTGGTTAGGTGTATTCTCACCCAGGTTAAAATCCAAGAAGATTGGCGTAAGACTAGCATCCTACAGACATTCATTAAGATAGGTGAGAAAGTATGCAAAGTCATTTTAGATAGTGGTAGCTGTGTCAATGCCATATCTACCAACACAGTAAGAACCCTAGGATTGCCCACCGAACCCCACTCCAATCCCTATAAGGTATCCTGGATAGACTCAACCACGATTTCCATTAAGTCTAGGTGCCTAGTAACCATTCAGTTCCAATCTTACCTAGAGAAAGTATGGTGTGATGTACTTCCAATGGGAGTAAGTAGCATAATCCTAGGCCGACCATGGTTGTACGATCTTGATGTAACACTCTATGGTCGTTCTATTTCATGCTCATTTACTCATAATGGAAAGAAGATCGTAATCCATTCTTCTCCACCTAAGAACCCCATTAAGAGAAGATCAAGCCAATTGAGTGATAAGAAAAAAGGGATAAACGTGATCACTGCTAAAGAAATGGATCAAGAAATTAGCAATGGATCACCTGTTTGGATTTTGACCATTTAGGATCATCAAGAACCTCTTTCAAAAGAACAACCTCCAGAAGTCAGTGAGGTGCAAGAGGAGTTCAAAGACGTGTTCCCCGATGACTTACCCGACCAACTCCCACCTCTTAGGGATATACAACATGCGATAGATTTAGTCCCCGGAGCAACCCTACCGAACCTTCCCCATTATAGAATGAACCCTACTGAGCACCAAGAATTACAATGACAAGTAGGAGAACTCCTAAAGAAAGGATTCATTAGGGAAAGTTTGAGTCCATGCACAGTCCCAACCTTACTTACCCCTAAGAAGGATGGCACATGGAGAATGTGTGTTGATAGTCGTGCCATAAATAAAATCTCGGTGAAGTATAGGTTTCCCATTCCCCGCTTGGATGATATGTTAGATATGATGGCCGGTGCAACTATATTTTCTAAGATTGACCTGAAGAGCGGCTATCACCAAGTTAGGATCAGACCAGGGGATGAATGGAAGACTGCCTTTAAAACTAAGGACGGGTTATTTGAATGGGTAGTCATGCCTTTTGGGTTATCAAACGCCCCTAGCACTTTTATGTGAATCATGAATCAAGTCCTACGGGCCTTTATTGGGAAATTTGTTGTCGTTTACTTTGACGACATACTTATCTATAGTAAGACTAGAGAAGATCATCAACAACATTTGAGGCAGGTCTGTTTAGCACTTAGGAAAGATAACCTCTATGCCAACCTAAAGAAATGTGCTTTCATGACTACTAGAGTTATCTTCCTAGGATTTGTTGTGACCCCTGAAGGAGTATCTGCTGACCCTGAGAAGGTTAAGGCAATTGTAGAGTGGCCAACACCCAATAATATTCACGAAGTAAGAAGTTTTCATGGCCTCGCTACGTTTTATCGAAGATTTATTAGAGTGTTTAGCACTATAGTTGCTCCTATCATGGATTGTATTAGGAAGGGCCAATTTGAATGGACGAAGTTAGTTGATAAGGCCTTCCTTCATATCAAAGATAAGATGACCCAAGCACCAGTCTTATGGCTACCCGATTTTTCTAAGGTCTTTGAAGTAGCATGCGATGCTTCGGGAGTAGGGATTGGTGGAGTTCTGAGTTAAGAAAACCATCTCGTAGCATTCTTTAGTGAGAAATTGAATGAAGCCAGGAAGAAATACTCCACATATGATCGGGAGCTTTATGCGGTAGTGCAAGCATTAAGGTATTGGAGGCATTATCTCCTACCGCAAGAATTTGTTTTATTTTCAGACCATGAAGCCCTTAGGTTTTTGAGTTCCCAAAAGAAACTAAACCCTAGGCATGCCAAATGGGTAGAATACATCCAATCCTATACTTTTGTCCTAAAACATCAATCGGGAATTGACAATAAGGTAGCTGATGCCCTAAGTCGTAGAACGTTACTTTTATCTTCAGTCAGTACTAAAGTCATAGGTTTTGAAAGACTTAAGGAGTAGTACGAAACCTATCCAGATTTTGGTCAAATTTATCAGGTTTTGCGTCAAGGACCATCTAGTGATCATAGTGACTATACCCTTCTAGATGGTTATCTTTTTAGAGAGAATAGGCTTTGCATCCCAAGAACCTCCTTAAGAGATTTTTTAGTTTGGGAGATACATGCGGGAGGTTTGGCTGGCCACTTCGGACGAAACAAGACTATCTTGGCTGTTGAGGAACAATTTTAATGGCCAGGCCTTAAGAAACAAGTAGCAAACCTTGTAGCCCGATGTAGGATATGTGCTGTTGCAAAGCAGCAAAAGAAGAATACCGGGCTATACACTCCATTACCTGTACCTGAGTGTCCGTGGCAGGATTTAAGCATGGACTTTGTTCTAGGATTATCCAAGACCATTCGAAAACATGATTCAATCTTTGTGGTGGTCGACCGGTTTTCAAAAATGGCCCATTTCATACCTTGCTCCCAAACTTCTGATGCCTCTAGGATAGCCAAACTCTTTCTTGATCAAGTAGTTAGACTCCACGGGTTACCAAAAACCATAGTTTCTGATAGGGATGTCCGCTTCATAAGTTAGTTCTGGAAAACCCTTTGGCACCTATTAGGAACCAGACTGAAATTCTCCACAGCCTACCATCCCCAGACTGATGGACAAACCGAGGTTGTAAATAGAAGTCTAGGGAACTTGCTGAGATGCCTAGTGGGAGAAAGTCTAGGGAACTGGGATTTGTTATTGCCATGTGCTGAGTTTGCTTACAACAGTTCGGTCAATAGATCTATGGGCAAAAGTCCCTTTGAGATAGTCCATGGTTACAAGCCTAGGAAGCCTTCAGATCTAATCCCACTACCTATTCACACACGAGTCTCTGAGTCTGCTGAGTCTTTTGCACAGCATGTCACAAATCTGCATAAAGAAATCAGTAATAAGATCAACCTGAGCAATGAAACTTACAAACACTTAGCTGACTCACATAAGAGGGCTAAAGAATTCTGTGAAGGAGATTATGCGATGATTAGGCTCAACTCTGAACAGTTCCCCTCTGGAACCATAAAGAAGCTGCATGCCCGTGGAGCGGGACCTTTCAAGATCTTAAAGAAAATAGGGCCTAATGCGTATGTTGTGGAACTTTCACCTGATATGGGTATCAGTACAACCTTTAATATTTTAGACCTAGTAGAATACAAAGAACCAGTACTAATACCTAGTGAGCCTTTTGGGCCAGAAACTTTCATTGAGAGTGAACATATTTCCGAGTGTCCACCACCAACCCTACTTGAGCGGAGAGAGAGGATTGAGAGAATCCTGGATGACAAGACCATTACTACCAAGAATAAGGACTATCAGCGATACCTGGTTCAATGGCAAGGTTGACTTGAGTCCGACAACTCTTGGATTACTCGAGAGGACCTGCAAAGACTTAACCCAGACTTGTTCGAGCATTACCAGGGCAAAACTGAACCATACACGACTGGGTCAAGTTCTGCCCACCCCAGGAGAATTGGTGTGGACACCAGAAGCAGAATAAAACCCCGCTCAAATAAGGTTAACTTGATTCCACTTTAGATCGAAGATCACTATGTTAAATTTTTCTTGTAAAGGGCAATTTACTTTCAAGAGTCCTGTAATTATTTAGTTTCAATTTCATGAATCCTGTAATTATGTCCAATCGAGTCCTGTAATTATGTCCTGTCTCAATCTGGGTTCAAATAAGAACTTAATTAGAGTTCCATTAGGTTTATTTAAATCAAGTCCAAGCTACTTCAAGTTGAGGTTCACCAAACCACTTGGAGCTTCCAAATCAAGACCTTGGTCCACCAAGCTGGAATTCCACATCACCATGCCAACAAAGTAGCCACTAGGGATGCCACATCATTAGCCACGTCACCTTCAAATGGGTGCCTAAAGGGGAGATCGACCAATCATTTTAAATTCAAAGAAACCGGCCAATCTCCATGAATTTCTCCTTATCCCATGTAACAAGGCCCCATATCCTCCAACCTCCCTTGTAATCCTCCATAATTTAAGGAGAATCTCCATGAATTTCTCCTTATCCCATGTAACAAGGCCCCATATCCTCCAACCTCCCTTGTAAATCCTCCATAATTTGGGGAGTTTT
This sequence comes from Areca catechu, assembly GCA_021397845.1. Lineage (NCBI taxonomy): Eukaryota > Viridiplantae > Streptophyta > Magnoliopsida > Arecales > Arecaceae > Areca > Areca catechu. The sequence goes on along the minus strand of CM038044.1, from coordinate 85,149,339 downwards.
CAAATTTCAAAAGTTTTGTAAGGCTATTAAAAAGCCTTGGATGCCCCATTGTAAAAGGGATTGGATTTTTGGAGATTAATGAAAGTTGAAGTTGAATTGAAGTTTTATGTTTTGAGTGATTGTCTCTAAGCCCCTCTTCCACACCAAACTATTCTCTCTTCCAAGCATCCAACGCCCAAGTCAAGAGAAGGCCTTGGAGTCGGCCAAGCCATCTCAAATCTCTTTCTTTGCTCACAAATTTTTCATCCCTTCCATATGCATGCCTTTCTTCTTCCTTAACTCTTATTCTTTATGTGCAGGATCCTTCGAGGTTTTCGAGTTGCAAGCAGGGTCTTCCTTGATAAGGAACCAACAAGCTGAAGCCCAAGTCCAGGGTTCTGATCTCTGTTATCCAAGGTTCTTCAGTTCTGAGCGTTGGTAGTTTCAAGGTATGAATCAAAAGAAGGTTGGAAAGCTCATCACGGTAAGTCCACAATCATTAGCCCCTATGATCTAGATCTTCTTCCTTCTTAATTTAGGATTGTGTCTAATCAAGTAAAAGTTCCATTTCTTATAATCCTTAAGTCTTATTATGATGAGTGCAATGCTAGTGTAATTAGGTTTCATTGCTCTACAAACCATACTCAAAACATTATTCATATGCTTGCCGCATCACATTTCCACCCAAGCCTTAATTATAATTGATTAGACTTAATTTGTCCTAGAGGGCTTGGTGACACCAACAGGTCAGGTCTGAGCTATGTGGGCCAACTTGTGCATTTAATCCTGTGGCTATTACTGAAAGCTGGTGTCTAAGGCTGGGGGTCTAGAGTTAAATGACCTAAGTGGACTGGTGGTTTATAATAATGACCCTGTGATAAGTAGGGGGAGCCTCCCACCACCCCACCCCTTACCTAGCTAGTAGAAGGATTAGTTGCTGGGTTAAGTGTAAGTTGAGCTGACCCACCCAGTTTTGATTCTAGGTCTAGCAAACCGTAGATTTTACTAACCTTTTCTTTTGCATGCTTGGCTGCATTATTTCATCTTGATTGTTTGATTGAGTGTATGACCACTAGACAAGGAACCCAATACCAGAAGTCTACACCCCAACCCAGCTCAGCCATGAATTCCAATTTTGAGGCCTTCATGAAAGCCATGACTGACCAACTTGCCCAAATGAACCATAGGTTTGACCAATCCGATACTAAGCTTGACCAACTGATCCAATCAAGTAATCAAGCAATTCGTAGTTTTGACCAAGTAGGGGATCAGTTAGGAATCCTAAGCAAGATCCATAGAGTTGAACCCTTACCCTATAATCCCTAGGAACCCATAGTCCCAAGATATGAACCCAGTAGTAACCCACTATCCCTCAGTCAACCTGAATCCTATAAGATTGATAACCTAGATTTAAACCCATAACCTATGAACCCATAACCCTTAGTTTACCCACCCCTATTACCCCAGACCCTAGTCAATTTCTCTATAGCCAAACCCCTCTTACCACCCCATTGGTTCACCAAGATGATCTAGAAGAAGAGATATATGAGGCTGACCCAAGTCTGGTAGAGGAGTATGAAGATAATGAGTCTATTGAAGATCTAAAAGAGTACCCTATAGAAGACCACCCAACATTAGTTGAACCTGACCATACCCAAATAGCAGCAGACCTAGATTTAGCTAACCCTAGCCATACCCAAATAGTAACCAACATAGAGTTAACTAACCATGTAGTGGAAGAACCCTTAAAGGAAGAAAACCATGAGGAACCCAATCCTACTGTTAGAATCCTACCTGAGGAGCCACTAGAAGAAAGCCCAATTAGAGAGCCCAGTCCTTTGATTTATGAGCCAGAAAAGTTTATTAAGGACTTGACCTCTTTGAATCAATACCCTCAGGATAAAATCATTCCATTGATTCCAATTGATCTCTTCCCTGAAATCAACAATCCTTTCTTCCATTATGTAGACCGTTTAGATATGTCTCAAACCCATAAGATAAATCTCATTAGTATAGGACTCATCCCTAAAACACCTTCTTGTTTCTTAGTCTAACTGATTAACCTCGAACCCTTTTTCAATCAAACTAACACTGAATCCACCTCATATTTTCTACCTTTTCATGATTTTTTTAATGTTTCTTTAACCATTCATTTGTATTTTATAGAAGTAAGCATACTACATTCATACATTGTGCATGTTAGGTTTGCATCTTGCTTCTTGCATACCCTTTGGCATTTAGTAGGCATACATAGTAAATTTTCATGTGCATGCCATGCTAGGGTCAAACCTAAAGAGTATATAGTCTGTTAGGTTTTGTCCCAAGAGTCCAATAAATCTCCTTTGATAGGGAAGTCTAGTCGAGTCTATTAAGTGTTAGTCTAGAGTCCAATAAATTTATAGACCCAATCTACCTGTCCACACATGCACTAGCCTCTGCACAACATATGCATCATGAAATTAGTTAAGAGCTAAACATAATTAATGAACTAAATAATAACTTGGCTAATTTCCAAAAGAAGGATAAAGAATTTTATGCAAAGGAATATGTGACTGTAAAGGAATTTTTTGCTTGCGATGCTGGCCCATTCAAAATAATGAATAGTCATGGACCCAATGCCTATGTACCTGAGATATCACCTGATTTAGGTATTAGCTCCACTTTCATCATCTCAGACTTTGTAAAGTCTAGGGAGCCAGCAGTGATACCTAGCGAGTCCCTTGAGCCACTCTCTTTCTTTATGGGAGATCCTACCCTAGAGCGACTACATACAATTTGGCCTTTTGGTGAGGTAAAGATTGAGAGAGCTTTGGATGATCAAGCTATTGGTACCCAAGATAGAGACTGTCAGCGGTATTTGGTTCAGTGGCAAGGTCAGCCAAAATATGAGGACTTGTGGAATGCTGGTGCGGATCTGCAGTGCCTCAACCCAGACCCTCCTTGAGCCAAATTGACCCATACTCGATGGGGTTGAGTTCCTCCAATCCCAAAAAAATTAGTGGGGACACCAGGATCAGACACAAATTCCTGGATCCCATATGGTTTAATTAGTCATGTATCAAAGTTTTGAAAATTTTGTAATCAATTAAGATTGAGTATTGTAATAAGTTAAGGTTAGTTGATTTGTCTCAACCCTCAACCTACTCCAGTAAATTGAGTCTTGTACATCAGTTATGAGTCTAGTACGAGCCCAATTTTTATACAAGAGAGGAGGTTACCCTATTTCGGAGTTCCATCAGGCCACATCCAGGAGTCAGAGGCAATTACATTAGCCCATTGGATTTTGTGTGACAACCCAAGATCCAAGTGCTTCCAGAAACTCTGATTCTTTCCAGATGTCCTCCAGATGCCCAGATTCCTTCCCAGATGCTAGAGCATATTTCTAAACCAAGGCATCCATGATTTTAGAGGTCCACCTGCATCCCAGCCCAAGGAAATCAAGCTCAATCACCAAGCCCAAGCCCAAGATTCCATAAAATATTCCTGCTACCAGGCTACCAGGCCACCCTAGCTTCTAGGAGGCCCAAGCCCATGCACCAAGCCCCTTTGGGCCAGCCCCTTGCTGCCCCTAGAAGCCCAACATGCCTTCCTAGGCATCCTAGAAGTGTTGACCAAGTCAAAGAGGTGTCCTTGAGTGGAATAGTCAAAGCATGAAGGGAGAAGGAGAAGACTAGGTCAAATCCTAACCTAGTTGGGACTTATGCTCCTAATTATTTTAAGATTTAATTTTCTAACCTAGCTAGGAGAGGACTTGTAACCCAAGTGTGTAACCCTAGTTAGAGGACATGGAAACTCTATAAGGGACTTATGCTCCTAATTATTTTAATATTTATTTTTCTAACCTAGCTAGGAGAGGACTTGTAACCCAAGTGTGTAACCCTAGTTAGAGGACATGGGAACTCTATAAATATCCCACCCCTACCCTTCTTGTAAGCAATTTATTCATGAGCTTGCGAGCTTGTGTTACTTTATTTTGTTTGGTTCCATTTTCTTATGTTGGCTGACCATCTTTTGCAATCCTCCTCGCCCACAGCAGCAAACCAAGCTTCCAAGAATTAGCCACATCCTTGAGGAGAAGCCTTTAAGATGCCCCAGATCACAGCTTCATCTGCTTCCTTGCAGCCTAGCTTCTAATCCCTAACCTGATTCCTTCTAAACCTAGTTTCCTTTCTTTCTCTTACTTGCTATTTTGATTAACCCTTGATGTTTTACAGGATCCCCAAGGTGTTTCACCTCCCCAGGGGAGACTTTCCTTGCCTCCAGGATTGCCCAAATCAGTCATCAGTTCAAGGGAACCGAGCTTCATCATCCGGCTCCAATCAGAGTGCTGTGTGATCTCTTCATCGGAAGTTCTTCAAATCACTGATTGGTAACATCCTTCCCTTCTTTTAATTTCTGATTTTATGAAGATAAGCTATCCTAATCCGAGAGTTTCTCAATTCTCGGGTTCTGGAATTTATTATTTTGCATGAGTTTGCCTGCAATACAATGATTCTATGCATTGCTATTCTTCTTGCTAGTTTTTACTTTTATTTGGGAATTTAGCCTACAAACCTAAATTATAAAAATTACAAAAAATTAGTTTACTATTTTTCCAACATGATTAGCAATCATAGAGTCATCTCGCATAAATCTGCATCATTTTCATTCTTTAATCTAAGATTTCATGCCTTCTGAGTGGGTACACGAAAGTATACCGTCTGACCCATGGGAGTAATGAGCTACGGCCGGACGTGAGATTCTAGGTTAAGGTTTTAATTATTTTCTTGATGTGTGCATGTATAATTAAATTCATTTAAGGACAATTTCACTTTATCAGGTAAGGGAAGGATTTCATCACCTTTCCTTGGCCCAAAACAACCATCCTCATTACGATCCCAAGATTAATTAAAATCAAGTAGAAACCTAAAGCAACTAGGAACACCAATAGGTCCAGTTCACGGTATTATGAGTAAGCTAGTGCACTCAATTCATCACTTATCTCTTGAAATTGGTGTCTAAGATAGGGGTCCAGAGGCAAACACCCTAAGTGGAGTTGCGGTTACTTAATTAGGATCTTGCGAGAGCAGGGGGAGCCTTCCACACTCCCACCTCTTACCTGGCCAGTGGAAAGGATAACTGTTGACTTGGTTGTAAGTTGAGATGACTCATTCTACTTGAGTTGCCAGGTCTAGCAAAATCCTAGAATGATTTGTGTGCTTGTTGCATGACCACTAGATTAGGAGTCCAATACCAGCAGTCTCAACCCCAACCCAGCCTAACCATGGAGTCTAACTTTGAAACCTTACTCATAATCATGACTGAACAGTTTGTCCAATTGAATGCCCAAATGAACAATAGGTTTAATCAAATGGAGGAGCATGTTGGAAACCTAGAGAGAACCCATGAGACCCATACTGAACTTCAACTTGAGACACATTTTTCCACACCTTCCAACCCTAGAAGGGCCCCATTCCATGACCCGATCTTGGAGCTTAATTAGAGGAGACCCAATCATGATTTCATGGACCAAAATGAGAGAGCCATTAGGAACATCAAGTTAGAAGCACCTACCTATATTTGATGGCAGCCTTGACCTTAAGGTATACATTGATTGGAAAGGAGATATGGACCAATACTTTGAGTGGTATGAAATGTATGAATAGAGGAAGTTTAAGTTTGCTAAACTCAGGTTAGTTTGCCAAGCTAGACTATACTGGGGGAATGTTGAAAGGATGATAGACAAAGAGGAGACATACCCATAGCTACCTAGAGAGCTAGGAAACTTAAGCTTAGGGAAAAGTACCTCTCCATAACCTATCACTAGAGACTTTTAGATCAATGGCAAAGGCTGAGTCAGGGAAACAGGACTATATCTGAGTACATAGCCAAATTTGATAAATTTATCATTAGGTGTAGTATATAAGTCTGAAGCTATGACCTTATCTAGGTTTAGGGTTGGACTACGTAAGAACTTTCAGAGAGAATTATTTTTGAGAGAAGTCTATGACCTTGAACAGGCTTATCAGATAGCTAGAGATTATGAGAGATTCTAGAGGGGACCTATAATCCATCGACCTGAACCCACTAGGATTAGTATCCCTAATCAAAAACCAGGATCTAGCCAAGTGCACCCAAGCTGGCCCAATCCTAGCACCCCATTGACCCGTAAGGATGATAAGGGTAAGGCACCTAAAGTTTAGAGAAATCTTAATCCCAATCCTAATACCGCTTATTTTAGATATCATAAATTAGGACATTATGCTAGTCAATGCCCAACCCAATCCCTACACATAAGAGAGCTAGAGGAAGAAGATCCTGAACCCACTGATAAGTTTGAAGAGAAAGTGTATGAAGCTGGAGTACACTTGGTGGATGAATATGAAGGAGATGAGGAAATCTTTGAGTCATTTGATATGTTAGGAGTTGTTAGGTGTACCTTAGCCCAAACTAATTAACAAGAGGATTGGCATAGGACCAACATCATAGATGATGGGAGCTGCATGAATGCCATCTCAACCAATGCTATCAAAACCCTAGGTTTATCCCCTGTTCCCCATCCCAATCCCTATAAGGTGTCCTAGATAGACTCAACTTCCATCCCCATCAAACTTAGATGCCAAGTCATGATCCAACTTCAATCCTATCAAGAAAAGGTGTGGTGTGATGTCCTTCCGATGGAAGTTAGTAGTATTATCTTAGGCAGCACTTGTCTATATGACCATGATGCTATCTTGTATGGCCGATCCAATTCCTATTCTTTTAACTACCATAGGAAGAAGATTGTGATAAACCCAACCCCACATAAGGATAATGTTAAAAAGGGATCTAGTAACCTGAAAGAGAAGAAACTAGGATTGAATCTGATTAATGCTAAAGAACTGGAGCATGAGATCACTGAGGGTTCACCAATTTGGATTTTGACCACTAAGGAAGTTCGTGACCACCCCAAGGAGGAGCACTCTTTGGAAGTTATAGAGTTTTTGAAGGAATTTCAAGATGTGTTTCCCAAAGATCTTCCTGACCACCTACCACCTTTAAGGGACGTACAACATGCCATAGATCTAGTCCCAGGAGCCACTTTGCCGAACCTCCCACATTATAGGATGAATCCCATTGAGCACTTAGAATTACAAAAACAAGTTGGAGAACTCCTCAAGAAGGGATTTATTAGGGAAAGCCTGGGTCCATGTGCAGTATCTACCTTTTTAACTTTCAAGAAAGATGGCACTTGGAGGATGTGTGTTGATAGTCAAGCCATTAACAAAATAATAGCTAAGTATTATTTCCCCATTCCCCGTTTGGATGACATGCTAGATATGATAGCCAGAGCAACTATTTTCCTTAAGATTGAATTTAAGAGTGGCTATCACCAAGTTAGGATCAGACCTGGGGATGAGTAGAAAATAGCTTTTAAGATTAAGGATGGTCTTTATGAGTTGGTAGTGATACCTTTTGGATTATCCAATGCTCCTAGTACTTTAATGAGGATCATCACCCAAGTCCTAAGATTGTTCATTGAAAAATTTGTTGTGGTTTATTTTGATGATATCTTGATCTATAGTAGGATTACGGAAGATCACCTAAGCCATATCTGACAAGTCTATCAAGCCCTTAGGAAAGATAGCCTCTATGCCAATTTGAAGAAAAGCGAGTTCTCGATCCATAGAGTCATCTTCCTAGGATTTGTAGTGACCCTCGATGGAGTATCAGCTGATCCAAAAAATATTAAGTGGTGCGGACACCAGAGGCACCAGAATAAGACAGAGGCTTCTCAACCCTCTGTGGATCACTTAGCTACTTTCAAGACCATTGTAATAAAGCTTATTTCATCCAAGTTGTCTTTATTTGAGTCCTGTATTAGTTAGCTCATATTGAGCTAGTCCAGTCCAGTGCTAGTCAGCTCATGTTGAGCTAATTTTATTTTTCTGAGTCCTGTCCAAACAATGAAGACTCAAGACCACATCATACAAGTAAAGACCAAGTCCAATCAGATTGAAGACATGGAAAAGTAGCCCAAGTCCAACCCAGCTTGATGATTTGAAGACCCCAGGAAGAGAAATCAGAAACCCTGAAGCCCTGGACCAGCTAGAAGCAAAATTGGGCCAGCCCAAGCCCAGGAGGGAGCTAGGGCACCAAGAGCTTATGGAGACCACCTCATGGTCGGCCCCTTAAAGTCACCCTCTTGGCTGACCAAGGCAAGGAGAGAGGGAGAGATTGTAGGGATTTTTTCTACCCTGGGTTTCCTTTTTTTCTAGCTAGGGTTTGGGTGGGAATAAGACTCTTATGTAATTATCTTTGTATCTTTATTTGGAGCCCAAGACTCTGGGTCTATTTAAAGGACCCTAGTCTCTTGTATGAGAGTTAACTTTGATATATAAAATATTATTGAGTCTCCAATTTCTGTTTGCCTCCCTGCTGTATGCATCAAAAGATTTTCTGAGAGCTTGTCTTCCTCCCGGTGTTGCAACTATTTCCAGCCGCCATCCAGTCTTTCAGAGCCCTGGACACCCCCTCCAAAACCTCTTTCCCCTTGATGTTTTCTACTTATTACTTACTCTCCTCTGAGTCTTCTAACCCCTGACAGGTCATTTGTAGGTCCCTCAACTCCAATGAATCCGACAACTCCAGCTAGGCCTCAATCGGATCATGGAGCAGAAAGCCAGGTATCTGCAGGTCTTTGGCTTGGTTTTCCTGGCCGCATCCATCGAGGATGAGTGATCTCTTCACTGCGATCTTCATCAGGCACTTCTGACATTGCCAGGTACACCCTCTCTACCACCAGTAGCGTTATTGTAGAAGAACTAGCACAACCGAGGCTTCTCAGCCTCGGCGGTCCTTCTCTTTCTGATGCTCTTAGGTCCTATTTGCATGCTTTTAGTTTCTTTCTTGCATAGTTCTCCTAGCTTAAATACTTGATCTGCTCTTCGGGATTTAGTTTCACAACTTGAATTAAAAACCTACAAAAATATAATTGCTTGCATACATAGGTCCCACATCAATTTGGTATCAAAGCCTATTTTGTGCTCGGTTCTCTTTGGATACTCGGATCGGGCGCTTCACCATGGCCGTCCGGTCATAGGAGATTATTATAGCTTCAAAACCTTCTTTTTTAATCGACAGGATCTCCTATGGCAGTAGGGGTGCCACTGTGAATTGGCTCGTGAAGAAAAACACAAGGAGTTCTTAGGATTTTTTTAATTTTCGGCCTTCTGAAACATATCTTGTTATTTTAATTGTTTCTTCCTGCTCGGAATTCTAAAAATTCTGATTTTTGTTTTTCTGGATTCATATTAATTTAAAGTATTTTGTTCAAGTTTTTTAGATTTTATTTTGATCTGTGCAGCTTTTGCAAGTCAAAATATAGCCTACAAACTTTCAGCTATATTTTTTAGCAAGACAATTTTGGAAGGTTTAGGGTTTTGTTTAGCATCTCTTTTGCATATCTTTTAATTTTAGTACATTTCTTACATATTAGGCCATAATTTGCAAGTTTTCTTCTATTTAAGAAAATACCAAAATATATAAAAAAATTACATATATTCAAAAAAACTCCAAAAACAACTAAACCCTAATTTGCATTTACATCTGCCTACCATCATTGCATAAAATACTTTTAAGGGAACTTTCTTTATGCCAGATAAGGGGAGGAGTTGATAACCTCTCCTTAGCCCAAAACCACATCCCCTGCATTCGGTCCCAAGCCTAACTTAAAATCTATTAGATTTAATTTGCCTTAGTGGTCTAGGGACACCAACTAGTCTTGTCCAAGCTAAGTGTCAGATCACTGTGTCAAGCTAACCTGTGTGTGCCTTGTGCTTAGTGTCTAGAATGGTGGTTCAGAGATTCAATCCCTAAGGGCTTATGTGCTGGTCCGCCTACCTTGCCAATTTCTGATTGGTGTCTAGGATTGGCAAACAGGGACCTAACACTCCCCTTACACCTGCCTGGCTGAGTACAGGGTTACTATAGGCTAGCTTGCCACCCTGATTGAGCATCTAGTTTGGACTCTATATCTAGGGAGCTGTAGTTGGTCTGATCGAGTCTTGCATGAGCACTAGATCAGGAGCATCATATCATCCACCACCTCCACTTCTAACTGAACCCATGGATAACTTTAAATCCCAAATGAAAGCCCTTGCTAATCAACTAGCCCAATCCATTAATCTTAGACTTGATCAAATAGATGCCCGACTAGGAGCCCTGGAAGAGACCCATAGGACCCAGGCTAGATCCAAACCTGAGCCACCTTTACCCACACTACCCAGGTCCTATTAATCCAGAACCTATGAACCTAGATCCTATGACTCCATATCCCATGACCATAGATCCTATGCACCCACTCCCTATAAGCCTAATAGAACCATGACCTATAGATCCGAACCCATAGGCCATCGACCTAAACCCCATAATGTTAGTACCCCTAGATATGAGACCAGTAGTAAGCCACTACCCCTTAGGCAACCTGAACCTACTAGGATTATTGTGCATAATCAGAAACCAGGATCTAGCCAATTTTTTTCTTAGCCGACCTTTCCCTACCATCCCTTTGATTGACAAGGCTTATATTAATGTGAAAGTGTATGAAGCTGATGTGAACTTAGCGGATAAGTATGAGGGAGAAGAGGAGATACCTATAGATGACCTAGAATTAGCTGACCCAATAGATACCCAGATAAAAGCCAACCTAGAGATAGTTGACCCTAACCACCTCCAGCCTAAAGCTGCAGTAGAAGAATAATTAGAGAAAAAGAACCTAGATATTACTGCTAGAACCTTGTCTGAGGAAACCATAGAGGGGAGCCAAATTATAGAGTTTAATCCTGAAATACAAGAACTAGAAAAATTTATTAAGGACCTAATCTTTTTGAATCAGTACCCTCAAGATGAGCCCCCTCCTATAGTTCCTATTAAGGACCTCTTCCCTGAGATTAGTAACCCATCCTTCCATCATGCAAACCCTGTAGATAGATCTCAACCTCATAAGGTTAGCCTCATTAATCTAGGATTAGTCCCTGACATGCCTTCTTATATCATACTTTATCCAACTAACCTAGAACCTTTTTTCCTACCCTACCAGACTAATTTTGAACCCACTTCCTATTTTCTGCCCTTTCTTGACACCTCCAGCATTTCTAGGATCATTAGATTGCATTTAGTTGAGATTAGCATTCTGCATGCATTCATTACGTATGTTAGGTTTGCATTATACTTCAGGCATACCCTATGGAATTTGCTAGGAGCCCATTATAAGTTTTCATATGCATGTCAAGCTAGGATCAAACCTAGGAAACCTATAATCTCTTAGGTTTAGGTCCAAAGAGTTCAATAAAATTTCCTTCAATAAGAATGCATAGTCGAGTCTGTTAGGTCCTTTGCATCACGTGTTAGGAGTATACATGTGCCCAGCATGTTCACCACCTGCATTAATTTTAAAAGAAACTGGCTAATTCCCGAAGAAGGGCCAAGGAATTTGATGTAGTAGATTCTATCTTGGTTAGGCTTAGGCCTAAAAAGAAACTTCATGCTCGTAGAGCTAGACCTTTTAGAGTGATAAAGAGGGTTGGACCAAATGCTTATGTGTTAGATTTGCCTTTGGATTTGGGCATTAGTTCTACCTTCAATATCGCAAACCTGGTTGAGTATAGGGAACCGGCAACAATACCTAGTGAGGCCTTTGGACCTATTCCTTTCATTGTGAGTGACCTTAACCCAGAGTGTCCATTAATAAATTTGGCCTGAGAGAGGAGAACAGATCGAGCGTATCCAGGATGATCAAGCCATTATGACTCGAGCCCGCGGTTATCAACGCTTCTTGGTTCGATGGCAAGGCTGGCCAGAGTTGGATGATTCATGGATTTCTTGAGAGGACATGCAATGCCTCAACCTAGACCTCCTCGAGAGATAAGTGAGCCAGCTTGATTTTCACTTCACAGGGTCGAGTTCCTCCCACCCCGGGAGAATTGGTGTGGACACCAAAGGCACCAGAATAAGACAAAGGCTTCTCAACCCTCTGTGGACCACTTATCTACTTTCAAGTCCATTGTAATAAAGCTTAGTTCATCTAAGTTGTCTTTATTTGAGTCCTGTATCAGTCGCTTATGTTGAGCTAGTCTAGTCCAGTGCTAGTCAGCTCTTGTTGAGCTAATTTTATTTTTCTAAGTCCTGTCCAAACACTGAAGACTCAAGACCACATCATACAAGTGAAGACCAAGTCCAATCAGATTGAAGACATGGAAAAGTAGCCCAAGTCCAACTCATCTTGAAGATTTGAAGACCCTAGAAAGAGAAATCAGAAACCCTAAAGCCCTGGACTAGCCGGAAGCAAAATTGGGCCAGCCCAGGCCTAGGAGGGAGCTAGGGCGCCAAGAGCTTATGGTGACCACCTCTTGGTCGGCCCCTTAGAGTCACCCTCTTGGCCGACCAAGGCAAGAAGAGAGGGAGAGATTGTAGGGATTTTTTCTACCCTGGGTTTCCTTTTTTACTAGCTAGGGTTTGAGTGGGAATAAGACTCTTATGTAATTACTTTCGTATCCTTACTTGGAGCCCAAGACTATGGGTCTATTTATAGGACCCTAGTCTCTTATATGAGACTAAATTTTGATATATGAAATAATCTTTGATTCTCCAATTGCTGTGTGCTACCCTGTTGTGTGCTTAAGGGGTTCTGTGTGAGCCCTTCCTCTTCCCTATATCCTGCGATTACTTCTTGCCACCAGCCTGCTCTCCAAAGCCCTGGCCACCCACTCCAAAATACCTCTTCCCTTTGCTATTTTTCTCCTACTTCTTCTTCCCCTTTGAGTTTCTAACCTTTGACAGGTCGTTTGCAGGTCCCTTGACTCCGATGAATCCAACGACTCCAACCGGGACGCCATCGGATCACCGAGCAGAAACTCGGGAATCCGCGGGTGTCTGGCTTGATTTTCCATGATGCATCCAGGAGTGAGAGCGATCCCTTCATCAACGATCTACATTGGGTGCATCAACCATTGTCAGGTACACCCTCTCTGCCTGCCAGTCCCTTTATTGAAGATGAACTAGCCCAACCGAGACTTCTCAACCTCGGCGGTACTCTTTCTTTTGCTTTTTAGGTCATGTTATGCATGCTTTAGCTTGTTTTTTTTATATAGAACTCTTTACATCATTCTTTAGTCTGATCTTTGAGACTAAACATATAATTCAATATAAAAAAAATACTTGCATGCATATATAGGTTCCGCATCAATTTGAGATATAAAATTCTATTGAGTTCTTCTCTTGCTGTGTGCCTCCCTACTGTGTGCATTAAGGGATCCTGAAGTCCTGCCAAAGTACTGCCCAAAGAAACCCTAGCCGACCAACCTCCTTCAAGCCTTTCTTCCACATGCCTCTTGCTGTTTTCCTGAGATTTTTCTTGTTTCCCACCTTGTTTTCTCACCCGTGACGGTTGATATAGAAACTATTATTGAGTCTCCAATTTCTGTGTGCCTCCCTGCTGTGTGCATTAAGGGATTTTCTGAGAGCTTGTCTTCCTCCCGGTGTTGCAACTATTTCCAGCCGCCATCCAATCTTTCAGAGCCCTAGCCGCCCCCTCCAAAACCTCTTTCTCCTTGCTATTTTCTTCTTGTTACTTCCTTTCCTTTGAGTTTTCTAATCCTTGATAGGTCGTTTGTAGGTCCCTCGACTCCAACGAATCGACGACTCCAGCCAGGCCTCAATCGGATCACTAAGCAGAAAGTCGGGTATCCACAGGTCTCTGGCTTGGTTTTCCAGGCCGCATCCATCAAGAACAAGTGATCTCTTCGCTGCGATCTTCATCAAGCACTTCTGACATTGCCTAGTACACACCCTCTGCCACCAATAACATTATTATAGAAGAACTAGCCCAACCGAGGCTTCTCAGCCTCGATGGTCCTTCTCTTTCTGATGCTCTTAGGTCCTATTTGCATGCTTTTAGTTTCTTTCTTGCATAGTTTTCCTTATTTAAATACTTAATTTGCTCTTCGGGATTTAGTTTCATAACTTGAATTAAAAACCTACAAAAATATAATTACTTGCATACATAGGTCCTGCATCATTAAGTCTATAGTTGAGTGGTTAGTACCTACTAGTGTGCTTGATGTGCGTAGCTTCCATGGCCTTGCTACCTTCTATAGATAATTTATTCAAGGATTTAGCTCAATTATGGCACCCATCACTGACTACATTACGAAGGGAAACTTTAAGTGGAGCAAAGCTGCAGATAAAGCCTTCCTAGACATTAAGGAAAAGATGACCCAAGCACCAATTTTGAGGTTACTCGATTTCTCTAAAATTTTTGAGGTTGCTTGTAATGCTTCTAGAGTTGGTATAGGAGGAGTACTAAGTCAAGAGAATCATCCTGTAGCCTTCTTTAGTGAGAAATTGAATGAGGCTATGCTTAGGTACTCGACCTATGATAAGGAATTTTACATGGTAGTTCAAGCCCTGAAATATTGGAGACATTACCTACTATTATAGGAGTTTGTTTTATACTCTGATCATGAGACACTCTGATTCTTTAATTCCTAGAAGAAACAAAACCCTAGGCATGGTAAGTTGGTAGAGTACATTCAAGCCTATACCTTTGTGTTGAAATATCATACTGGTACTAAAAATAAGGTTGCTGATGCCCTTAGCCATCGATCCATGCTCCTAAACTCTGTTAGTACTGAAGTCATAGGATTTGACAAGTTGAAAGCGGAATATGAGACCTGTCCTGACTTTAGTGAGATCTATCAATCTATGAGACAAGGACCATCTAGTTCACATAGTGAGTATACCCTTTAGGATGGCTACCTCTTTAAGGACAAGTTATGTATTCCCAGGACTTTCCTTAGAGAATTTCTAATTTGGGAGACCCACACAAGAGGTCTAGCTGGTCACTTTGGTAGGAACAAGACCATTCTAGCTATTGAAGACTAGTTCTATTGGCCTAGTCTAAAAAGGGATGTTGCCCAAATTGTGGCTAGGTGTCAAACTTGTGCTGTTGCCAAATAGCAAAAGCAAAACACTAGCTTGTATACCCCTTTACCTATACCTGACTGTCCTTGGCAAGACCTTAGTATGGATTTTGTGTTAGGATTACCCAAGACCTTAAGGAAACATGATTCTATCTATGTTGTGGTCGATAGGTTTTCTAAGATGGCACACTTCATACCCTATTCTCAAACTTTTGATGCCTCTAAGGTAGCTAGAATTTTTCTTGATAACATGGTTAGGTTACATGGCCTACCAAAGACCATTGTATCTGATAAGGATGTCCGATTCATGGGTTACTTTTGGAAGATGCTCTGGCACATGTTAGGAACCAAACTCAAAGTTTCTACCTCCTACCACCCTCAAATCGATGGCCAGACTAAAGTAGTGAACCGAAGCCTTGGAAATTGTTGAGATGTCTTGTTGGTGAAAATACTGGAAATTGGAACCTTTTGTTATCTAGAGCTGAATTTGCTTACAACAGTTCAGTTAATAGGTCCACAGGCAAGAGCCCATTTAAGATTGTCCATGGTTATAAGCCTAAGAAACCCATAGACCTGATCTCTTTGCCCATACATGCACGAGTCTCTGAGTCAGCTAAATCATTTGAACAGCATGTTAGAGATTTGCATAAGAAAATTAGAAATAAGATTAATGTGAGCAATGATACTTTTAAAAATATGGCTAATTCCCAAAAAGAGTCAAAGAGTTCACTAAGGAAGATTATGTGATGATTAGGCTTAGGCCTGAGCAATTTTCTCTGGGGACCGTGAAGAAGTTACATGCCCCTGGAGTAGGACCCTTCAAAGTGATAAAGAAAGTTGGACCTAATGCCTATGTGCCCGAGTTACCACTTGAATTTAGCATTAGCTCAACCTTCAATATCTCAGACCAAGTTGAGCCAGCAATGATACCCAGTGAGCCTTTTGGACCAAACCCTATTCTTGAGAGCGAACCTATACCTGAGTGTCCACCAATAAATTTGCCTATGAAAGGAGAAATGATTGAGCGTATCTTGAACGACCAAGCTATTAGTATTCGGAACAAAGGCTACCAACGTTACTTGGTTCATTGGCAAGGTTGACTTGAATATGAGGATTCGTGGATTACTCGAGAGGATTTGTAATGCCTCAACCCAGACTTGTTAAAGTAGTACCAGAGCTGGATTGACCCTTACTTGACAGGGTCGAGTTCCTCCCATCCCGGAAGAATTGGTGTAGGCACCAGGATCAGACAGAGATTACTGAGCCCATTATGGATTTTTGATTAGACTTTCGAGTCCTGTAGTCTATTTAAGTCCATCTAAGTCCATTTGAGTCCTGTTAGCCATTTATGTCAGGTCTTGTAATTGAGTCAATATGAGTCCTGTCATCTTTTAATTACGTCAAGTCAAATTTTATTTCACTTGAGTCCAAGTCAGTAATCAAGAAGTTAAAGACCCCAGCCACCTCAGCAGCCACATGGGACCCCAGTCATAGTGCCACACTCAGCGTGCCACCTCAGCAGCCATGAGGAGTTCTAGTCACAGCAAGCATCATCCACCCTATTAGGCATCATAAGATCTTCATGACATCATCCAAGCTAAAAAAGGAAGCAGATCAGTGCCCCATATAGAAGTTGTGGGCTGCCCAAGATAAGATGGACGAAGATTATATGGCATCCAGACAGATTAGGCAGCATATGGGCGCCCTCCCTCTTTTCCCTGTTTCATGAGATTTTTTTCTTGTACCGCCCACCTGTTATGGAAGTTATGTGGTGCCTCCCTTTCATGCAAATCCACCCACAAGGCAACATGTTGCCACCCCCACTCTTTACTCTTCATTCCATGTAATCCAAGGGCTAGGGTCAATTATACAAGAACCCCCCCTCTTCATGTATGAAAATTAATTTCCAATGAATGAAAACTTGAGTCTTCTTTTTTTATTCCTGTGCTTGTGAGCATTGACACTCCGTGATGGAGAGGATGAGAGGTCCAACCAACCAAACACCAGTTCCATCATCAAGCATCCTAGCCCCAAGCCACCATCTCCAAGCCCTGGTCCCCTGCTCCGGATCATCAAGCAGGTCTCCACCTTCTTGCTCTTAAGAAGCTCGCCCTGTCAAGCACCCTTGCCGCCTCTTCAAGTAGCCAAGCCTTCCTCTCCTAGCAAGCTAGGCTACCACCATCCAGTCTCTAGGCCGCTACCATCAGGCCTACAGGCCGCCACCCTTAAGCCTACAGGCCGCCCTCCCCATCAAGCCCCAGGCATCTTTCCCATGCCTAAGCCCTTCAGCCTCTTCCAAAGCCTCTTCTTTACTTCCATCCTACTTCATATTTTTTCTTACTATGAAGGTATCTAACTCTTAGTGTTTGCAGGATCCCTCCAATACCACGATCCTTGGAGGAGTTCTTCTTTGCCTTCGGGACCATTTGACAGAATGCCAACACATCCTCGGGAATGAGCTTCTTCTTCTAGGTGCCAATCCTGAGAGTGTGAGACCCCATCTATAATGAGAAAGAAATATTGCCAGGTAGTCAAACCCATCCCTTCTCTCTAATTCTATTTTATTGAAAACCTTCTAAATTAGTGGTTTCTTAACACTAGGATCCTACTTTCTTTATCACTTCTTAGAATCTTATTTGCGGGTAGGACTTTGATCTTTAGATGACAACCCTTGCTTGTTCTTAACATTTTTTGGGAACCAAACTATCATAAAAATCTAAACATATTGCTCTTTAGAACTATAATTTCTTTTTGATAATCTCTAGCATGTTCCATCCCGCATCATAGAGTATCTCTATAGGGTGTATGTTTGGTCGTCGATCATTAGAATCTATAATTATACCCCTAGATCAAGAAATAGAAAGAACTATCAAAGCAAATGATGTAGAATCATAGATCCCAATCACGAGATTGATCCACCATGGTAGCTGAAGGAGTACTTCTCTCCTTCAAAATACATTAATCTCCTTATATATAAGTGGTTCCAGTAGAGGCCACACAATAGGAGATTAAGTCCAGTATTGTTCAAATGCTTCCATTATTCTATGGACTCAGTATAGAGGATCCATACAAATACTTGGATGAATTTCTTGAAATTTGCTCCATAGTAAAAATCCAAAACTTCTTTGATGATGCCCTTAGTTTGAAATGATTCCCTTTTTCACTTAAGGACAAAGCCAAGCATTGGCTAAACTCCTCAAATTCTATAATCATTTCAACTTGAGACCAACTTTAGAGAGAGTTCCTCAAGAAATACTTTCCAATAGGAAAACAAATTAAATTAGAAAAGCCATCACCAATTTTTTCCAATTGGATGGAGAACTTTTTCAAGAGACATAGGAAAGCTTAAGGGATCTCATTCATAAATGTTCACACTATGCTGTACCCAAATGGCAATCTATTCAGTGTTTCTATAATGGTCTATTAGATAAATACTGACAAATGGTTGATGCATCATGTTGTGAGATATTTATGCTAAAGAGTGAGGATAAGGCTTTGTAGCTTTTCGAGATGCTTAGTGAGAACTCCCTATATAACATGTCTGCCACCTTTAGAGAACAACTAATGTTCCCATAGAAAAGAAGCAGAATTTATCAGATTGGAAATGTCATGGATATCCATAGTAAAGTAGATGAATTGTCCCAAAAATTAGATTACCTACTGAATACTGGGCATTCCCTTATTCTAGCCAATGCCAGCTAAGATGTTTGTGCATTATGCATTAGCCCGAACCATTTCATTAGTGAATGCCAAGCCACATCTCAATTTCCTAGTTTGTGCATGAGCAAGTCCAACAAACTTGAAGACTAAGAAATGATCCATATTCGAACACTTATAACCTTGACTAGAAAAACCATCCAAATTTTTCCTGGAAACTACAACCAATGGTTAGCTATATTGTATCTAAACCCAACTATCAGGATCTAACATATAGGCATAGAACAAACCACCAGTTTCAAAGTACTCAACCATTTACCACTAGCCATAGCTCAGCTTTTAAGGAGAAAGTTCTAAAAGCACTAGAACAACTAGAAGTCAGCACCCAGACCTTTACTCCCACATGCTAAAGACCCAAATAGGTCAACTAGCGACCACATTCAATAGGAGGAAAAGAGGAAAATTACCTAGCTATCTGAGAGTAACCTGAGAGGGCAATTCATGGCTGACCCTAAATCTCTGACTAAACTCGAATTATCCGAAAACAAAGAAGATCCAAAAGTAGAGGATGAACCAATTGCACTGGAACCACCTTACTTGCATAAAGTTTTATTTCCTGATGCTTTAAAAGTCCCTATTCCTATAGATAAGAAGGGAGGAAAACTCAATGAGATGTTGGAGTTATTTAAGAAAGTCCAAATTAATCTTTTCCTTCTGGATGCAATTAAACAGGTCTCAGTTTATACAAAATTTTTAAAGGATTTGTGCACTTAGACATGCAAATCTAGATCACAAATCCCAAAAAAAGTTTGCCTCATCGAGCAAGCTAGTTCCGTCTTCTAGCATGCTACCCCTCCAAAATTTAAGGATCCAGGAGCTCCCATCATTTCCTGTGTTATAAGAAACTTTTACATTGAAGCTCTCCTGGACTTAGGGACAAGTGTGAACCTCTTACTTCGTTTAGTGTATGAACTCTTTGGATTTAGAGAACTAAAACTTGCATTGGTCACCTTACAATTAGTCGATAGATCAATTAAGACTCATGTGGGATGCTCCAGGATGTTTTGGTCAAGGTAGATGAGTTTTATTTTCCAATTGACTTCCTAGTACTTAACATGGAATCTGGCAACAACCTTAGCAAAATACCAAATATCTTAGGTAGACCCTTTCTAGCAAGTACTAATGTTTGTATAAATTGTTAGGCCGAGGTCATGGATGTGTCCTTTGGAAATTAGAAGCTGAGGTTAAATACTTTCAATGCATCTCAAGGACCACCTACATATAAGCATAATGAGATCAACATGCTAGAGGAAGTTATAAAAGACAAGACCCTTGCCTTGCTCAACTAGGACCCTTTACAAGAATGTCAGGCACATTTTAATATGGATGCTTTTGATATTGATGGGTACATTAACGAAGTGAACAATTTGATCGATACACCCTATTCTTTGCCATCCCATCATGGATTAAAAAATATAGGACACTACCTAACCTCTATAACACTTCCTTAGCTCCTTCCTTATTATCAGTATTAGAACTAGAGCCACTTCCTGATGTGTAGAATGATAACCTTTTAGAACCCAATGACATCTCTCTGAGGACAACTACAATAATAGATTATCTTGCATCTGATCTAATCCCTGACCAAGAAACGTAGCTTTTAGGAGACCATATAGGGTTTATGGAATGGACCATTACTCAATCAAGCAATACTAACCCCTTTATCCATATACATTAGGCTTATAGGAAAACTGATGTATATGAAGAAATTTCTAAGAGTTTAACTTGATTATGTGGGACATTGATGAAAGTGAGGTGGTGAAATGGACTAACCAGGATCCAATATGGTAGGGAGCTAAATGGTCTCGGTAAAGTAGTCAACTTTCATACTTTCTTTTTATCAACCTCCATGGGTGAATGGCCATTATGCATATTCATGTCTCAAGAAGTATGGCCATACTATGCTACCCATCTATTGGATATAACTGGTTTATGAACCACCATGATACTTACCAAGAAGACTTTAAACCTAGTGCTCTTGAAAGGCAACCCAGTTTATACATTTATTTTTTATTACTTAGTTCTTTTTTTAAAAAAAAATTTGAGAAGGATAATAAACCAAGTTGGGGGAGCATCGCAAGCCTAGTGAAGTCATGAATAGATTACACTC
This sequence comes from Areca catechu, assembly GCA_021397845.1. Classification (NCBI taxonomy): domain Eukaryota; kingdom Viridiplantae; phylum Streptophyta; class Magnoliopsida; order Arecales; family Arecaceae; genus Areca; species Areca catechu. Next base: position 85,128,594 of record CM038044.1, on the reverse strand, counting down.
ATAAAGGAGAAACCTCTCACCCAACAATGAACGAGCATATCGAATTCAGGTGGTATCCTTCTTTTCAATTTCTTTGCTATTCTCTTTTTCCATTGGGAACAATGAAAATTAAGTTGGAAAGAAAATAATTAAATTAATCAATTTGTCAAGTATGATCATAATCAATTTTGTGTACCAAACTTTATCTTGATTTGAAGTTAATCAAGCATTCTAATTGATGAATGATTAATGGCTTAGAAAATTTTAGAGATATTAAGGGGTAAATTATTAAAGAAGTCCAATAAATGATAAAGTTTATACCAAAATTTTTTTTAAAGTAATTCTAGACCTTCTATTCTATGAATCTCAATAAAGAATATACTTTATAAGGATGTAACTGAAAATATCGAAGAATGTATAAAATCCATCTTAAAATTTATTTAAAATTAATAAATTAGATTTTTAGCATCTTTTACTAAGTAACTAGATCCCTTCGTCTAAGTAAACATTATTGCTCGTATCAAAATATGATAATATAAAGAAACTTCTTATAAAGTCAGTCTTAACTCATAATCTTTTTAACTCAAATTAGTAAGCCTAAGAGAATTCTACACCTAATATCCTAAACCCAACTAGTTTAGGAGTCATTAGCCTAAAACTCGCTACAAGGATCAAGTAGAAAGCTTAAGGGGTTTAGACATTTCACTTACTATACATGCTGTTGGGATATAAGCAAACGACCTATCCATGTCGGGTCAAATGAAATGGCTATGGTTGGTTGAATGATGAATTAGCCTCTCATGATATTGATGCTTGCAAGGCTGATTAACACTCGAGAGGCGCAAGGCCGATTGACGCCTAAAAGGTGCAGGGTTGATCAACGCCTAAAAGGTGCAGGGCTGATTAACTTCCAAGGGGCATGTGGCCAATCAAATGTCCAAGAAGGATTCGTTATATGGGCTGATTTAAATATATAGCCGATCGATGCTTAAGGCTGGTTTAATAAGCAGTCATGATATAATGTTGATCAGCCTATTAAGCTGGTTAAGAGATATAAATAACATAAAATATAACTAATTACAGTCATTCTGTGCACATGGTGGTTCTTAACAACTAACCACTTATGGCTTCTCTAGCTAATTCAGTTAGGATTATAGCCTATAAATACCGATGAGTAGGGGGCTTCCAGGAAGTAAGTGAGCTTAACTAGTAGGAGGTCTCCCTCATCTTTCAATCATTTTCTCTTAGATTCTTCTCTGTTTAGTCCAAATCCAGTGACTGACCATCGGAGTGTCCCCCTATCGGAATCCTCCTGGTGAGTGGATTTGTTTATAGGATTGGAAGGAGCTCGATCCAGTAGATGAAGGCACTCATCAAGCAATTGATAGGAGCTCAATCCAAAAGGTGAGGAACTCATCAAGAATCTTGTCAATACTTGGGCATCACACTAGTTTGGATACAATAGATTGGCATGCCAGGAAGTGAAAGACATAAAAATTTTCAAGGATCTAGAGGGAAAGATGGTGAAAGGAAGGGTGTGAAATTTTTTTGCTGAGGAGGTTCATCACTCACCTAAGGAGAATGATCCTATTTTAGACAGAGAAGATGTTGCTCCTACTGCTAACCTAGATCAATAACAGCTAGGAATCCTTCTGAATAAAATGGAAGTTCTCACTACAGCTATCTAGAATCTCTAGGAAATAGCTATGAGTGGACAGCAACGACCCTGCAGCTTCAAGGTGCAGCCGGAAGTCATCTCTTCATGGGAGTCGATGTCTGAGCCCAAGTCACCACTGTCTTTATCAGCATTCATCGGGTCGGCATTCTTCCATACGACAGCATTATAGATCCCAAAATCATGCAGAATATGGGATAAAGGGAAACACCATCGATCCTACTCGATATCTTCCAATGAGTCAACCCCTGAAAGTGCTCAACAGACTCATGATGCTGGAAAAAAAGATCACTTTGCAGAGAAATTCCATAGGTTGGAATCACAGGTCACCAAGCTTGGCGAACCAAAGAAAATGGAGGACACGATTCCGACCTATGATATCTAGCCTCCTTTCTCCAAAAGGATAATGGAGAAAAAGATTCTGCACCATTTCAAGATTTCTCAAGTGGAGCCATACGATGGATCGGTTGATCCTCTCGATCATCTGGGCAGCTTTAAAGCTCATATGTTAATCCAAGGAGTGTCAAAACTTCATTGCCTCGCATTTCCAGCTACTCTTAAAAAGGCAGCGAGGATGTGGTACTCCAGCCTCCAACCAAGTACTATCCATTCTTTTAATCAATTGGAAAGATTGCTCATCTCTCATTTCAAGACAAGCCGAAGAATGCCGACGAATTCGGATAGCCTTTTCTTTATTCAACAACAAGGAGAGACTTTACGAGATTATGTAGCAAGATTTAACTCTACCATGCTGAAGATCCCTGATCTCAACGAGCACGTGGCAATGTCAGCCATGATAAAAGGGCTTCGAGCATCCAAGTTCATATTTTCTTTAGATAAGAAATTCCCAATCATCTACAATAAATTGTTGGCCCATGCCTAGAAATATGCTCAAGCTGAAGAGCAAGCCCTAAGTCGATGCCAGGTGGAAAGAAAGTCGGCATCGAACAAGAAAAATATCAAAAATGATGGGCTCCAATCTCCTTATGACCGACCGATTCAATGGCAAAATCAAAAGTTGAAGAACTTGATCGGTAGAGGTTATATCAATAAATATGATGCTTATACCACTTTGACTCTTTCAAGGAAAAAAATACTAATGGAAATAGAAAAAAAAATGGTGTGGGCACCAGAATCTGATAGAGGCTCCTCAACCCTTTATGGATATCTAACTAGGGTTCCAATTTTTTAGGTCTTGTAATAAGGATTCAAGCCTAAGCATTGTATTTTTTTTAGTCATGAATTTAGTCTCAATTGCTTTTGTTTTAGTCTTGTACATTGACCAATTTGGTCAAGTTGTGTCTATGAGTCCTATATTAATTCCAGTCTAAGTCTAGGCCCAAGTCGAAGTGGTCTTTGAGTCCAGCTCAACTACTATTGGGCCAAGCCTTGAAGGATGACATTTTTAGCCCTGGGTGCAAATTCATCATCCCATGTGGTGCCACCTCACCTTGCAAGTGGGTGGCACAAGTTAGATTTGTAGGGCGCCAAAGGAGACAACATCACTTGATCTTTTCCTCCCTTCCCTCCCCCTATTAAGCCACTTGCTAAAGGATTCATGGGCGACCAAGGAAAGGTTGAAGACATAGGCCTTGCCCAAAGCCCCATATCATGTTTCTCTCCAAAGATGGGTGGGCAACCAAGGAAAGAAGAAAGACACAAGCCTTGGCCCAAGCCCCATATCTTGTTTCTCTCCAAAGAGGGGTGGGCAACCAAGGAAAGAAGGAAGACACAAGCCTTGCATCATGCCTTCTTCCTAAAATGAAGATCAGCTTTCCAAGTCCAAGGGCGCCAAGATCCTTCCTCCAAGCCCAAAATCAAGCCATGCCCAATCTCATGCAAAGCCTTGGTCCGCCAAGAAGAAGGGAGTGCAGAATTTTGGCATTTTTTCAAGAGAAGACATGTCTTTTTTTTTTTTGAATTTGAAAAGGGTCCTAAGGTGCCTATATAAAGGACCTTACCCCTCATTTGTATGCTTAATTTTTGATGAATGAAAAGAAAAAAAGTTTGAGTGTTCATCTTCTAGTTTGCCTTTGTTTCTTAAGAACGTCGATCTCCATGAGGGAGCGCCTTTGCCTTCGGGAGTCGAGAGGTATGAGGCTTCAAGTTACCTTCTCTTCCATGCAAGCCATCCTCCATCTTCGAGTTTGGAGTCCACCAGGATGATCCATCTTGGAGCCTAGCAAGAAGAACTTCATCCACCACCAACCTTAACTCTCATTCCTTTACTCTTGTTTTCTTCTTGTTAAATCCTAACTCATCTCTTGATTGCTCGCAGGTCCTCTAGGTGCCACGAACACGGAGTCGGTCTCCCTTGCTTTCGAGACCTTCGGATGGAAAGTCGGCGCATTCGCGGGGTTGAAGGCTCGATCATCCAGGCCGCATCCGCGAGAGCTAGTGAACTCGGCATCGAGCGCTTCAGAACTTTTAAGGTTTGCCACCCTAACTCCTAAGTTGGTATTGATCCGAGAGCTAAGTCCTATGAGGTTTCTCAATCCCGAGGTCCTCTTCCTATCCTGTTTAGGGGCTTACTTGCTAGTTTGAAGTTCTTGTTATTATAGAACCCTAGATCTACTTTTGCTTGTCTTCGGGAATCCTTAACCTCTTTTAAAAACCTAAAAATTACAAAGAAAAAATCACCTGCATCATCCTAGCATCTAGTTAGTCCCGCATCATCTAGTATCAGAGCATGGTTAGGACATAGCATCTTCTTAAGTACTTAGATTAGGTGCTTCACCATGGCCGTCTGGTCATAGGAAAAAGAAGGGCTACAAGACCCTCACATCCCATTCCACGGGGATTTCCTATGGCATGTAGGTGTGTCGATGTGATTGACCTTTGAAGGGGAACACAAGGAACTAGGATTTTAAAACCCTAAAGAAAATTTTTTGTATCGTTAGATCTCATCTTCTTTAAATTTCTGCATATTTTCATCTTTGTACATGGCCTATTGTTTTAGGTGTTTCTATTTGTAGGAACCTCCAAACTTTATGATTTTTATTTTGCCAGATTCCACGTAATTGAAAGTAGATTTGAGAATTCTATTAGATTTTATTGCAGCCAATAGAATTTCTACCTGCTGGAATACTACCTGAGAACAAAATCTATTATGAGATTTTCAGCAAGTGCATCTTTTCTTGTTTTCATTTCTCAAATAGTTTAATTTTGCATTTAGGTTCATATCTTGTTATTTCCAGCATCTTATTTCTGCGATCATACATCAAAAATTCAAAAACAAAGTTTAGTTACATTCCATTAGATCATGTGTGTGCCATCATTCTCATAAATAACTTAAGGGCGTCAATATCAAAAGATAAGGGAAGGAAGTCATTAACTTTCCTTAGCCCAAAAACAACCACCCTTGCATTTTGAACCCAAACATAATCTAAAATCTAGTAGCAACCTAATAGATTAGGGATATCAACGAGTTGGGTTTGACCATTTTGGAGAAGCTGGTTGCATACAACGCTTTAATTGATACCGGGAAGCCGGTGTCTAAGGCAAGAGGTCTAGCATCAAATGACCTAAGCGGTGTTGTGGTTCCTTAATTGGGTCCTTGTGAAAGCAAGGGGGGCCTCCCACACTCCCACCTCTTACTTGACCGATGGAAGGGCTAGTTGATTGTACTGTGTGTCTTCTATGTGGACTCATTGTGACTGAACTCTTAGGTCTAGCAAACTCGTAACACCTTTCGTTGTGTGTTGCATGTCGACTAGATCAGGAGTCCCTTATTACCCCCATCATTTCCAGTCAAGTGAGCCCATGAAAAACACCCATGAGAATCAATTAAGGGTCATCACTAAATAGTTAGCTAGGATAAATAAAAGGCTTGATGAGTTTGAAGATAGATTTGGAGCCTTAGAAAAGGTCATTAGACCATCTATTGAGCCTGAGTTTGAGTCACCTCCCCACCCTAGGGAATACCCTCAGTGTGATCCTTCCTTAGAGGCTGAGCTAGAAGATCAATTGCTAGGAGAGTATGAGGGAGAGGAAGAACAGTTTGAATCTGAAGACCTGTTAGGAGTAGTTAGGTGCATCCTTACCCAAAACATAGTGCAAGAAGATTGGCATAGGACCAACATCCTACAAACCTTTATCAGATAAGGGATAAGGTGTGCAAGATCATAGTTGATAGTGGGAGCTATGTCAATGCCATTTCTTTAGGTACCGTTAAATCCTTAGGATTGATCCCAGTTCCTCACCCCAATACTTATAAGGTCTTATGGATAGATTCAACCTCAATACCTATCAAATCTAGATTCCAAGTCTTAATCAAGCTACAATCATATGAAGAGATGATTTGGTATGATGTCCTTCCCATGGGCGTCAGTAGCATTATCTTAGGTCAACCTTGGCTTTACGATCACGATGCCACCCTTTATGGTCGGACCAATACCTGTACCTTTAACCACCATGGGAAGAAATTTATAATCAATCCAATTCAACCTAAGGACCAGGCTAAAAGAGGATTAAGTAGCCTAAAGGAAAAGAAGCCTGGAGTTAACCCGATCAGTGACAAGGAGTTAGAAAAAGAGATTACTTGATGCAGAACAAAAGAGATGATGCGATGCGGAAGTAAATTAAGACTAATTCTTTTTTTTTATTTATTTATTTTCAGAAGTCGGCTTTGACTCAAAGGAAAGTTAAACTAAATTGAAAGAAACTATGTAATAATTGAAAGCACAATTTAAAAGAAACTGGGTTTTCAGAGTAGTTCAGAAGTAACAGATCGCTGGGGGTTGAGAAACTCCCAGACCTAGGGTTTCACTCTGAACTTTCAACAGGACAGAAGTAAAGAGAAGAGAAGGGTTATAGACCAGATAGTGATCTTCGCGGAGTTTGGTGGAAGGACTCTCTTGAGCAGATTGTTGGATCCCCGGATTCAGATATCTTCGTAATAGATCCTCCAATACTGATCCTTTGGCAGAGTTGGCTTCTCCTGAACTCAAGATCTGGGAAAGAAGAAGAACAATTTATGGAATCAGATACTCAAGGAAGGATTTACCAGTTAGAAGAACTTGAAAGCTGATGTTGCTGAAATCCGGATTCTCCTGAAGGCTGATTTGACTTCCTCTGGGAATTGCTCTAGATCTAAAGTATCCGGACTGGACCTGGATGCTGGTGGTCGGCCTTGACTTGGAGAGAGTGGCCGTGAGAGGTGGGGTAGGCTAGGGTTTGGTGGAAAGAAGAGGATGATGGGCGGCTAGGGTTTGAAAGTGAGGTGGCTAACCTAGGGTTTGGGGTTGGAGATCTCACACCTCCTCAAGGTTCTTGGGGAACCCGGATTTACTCCCTCACAGAGCTCAACACCTGGATGCAAGTGCGGAAGAGAGAAACACAGAGTTTGCTCACACATAAATTGGATTCATTCATTAGATAACTTTATAAATTACAAGAGGGGTTTAATTTATAGGACTTTACAAGAGAGCAGGGTTTTACATCTTCCCATGTGGGACTAATAGGGTGGATCTTCAAATTAGGTTTGTAGGATCAATTCCCATACATATGGCCGGCCAAGAGTTTCCAAAAATGCTGATTGGTGGCTTGAAAAGGTAAGTAGGTGGTGCCTCCTAGCCTTGCTCTTTAAGAAAAAATATTTTTCCTTCCATACCTGGTTTTATTTGGAATTATTTGGGTGCCTCCTAACCTTGCTCTTCAAGAGAAATTTCCTTCCTTCGATACCTGGTTTTATTTGGAATTATTTGGGCGCCTCCTAGTCTTGCTCCCCAAGCTTTGCTCCTTTCTTTTCATAGCTTGGCTCTTATGGAAACACTTTGGCCGCCCCCCTTGAATTGTGGATCCCAGATTGTTTTCTCCTCAAGTGGTGCATGAGAGAAGGGACCTGCTATCTTGTGGTGTGGGGACCAGAGCATACTGGATGGAGATGTGGCACCCCCTGGACTCAGGCGTGTGGCTGGGAGTGTGGCGCCTACTTGCTTGGCCTTGGGAGAAAATGTGACACCCTGGAGAAGTCCTAGACCACTACTGAGTCAACATGACTCAACAAAATTAAATTGCAGGAAAATATAGACTCAAGCTAAAATTGAGTTGATCAAGTCAATCCTTATTACAAACCAGAAAACCCTAATTCTTCGGGCAAGGTCAATCAGAGATCCAGATGGAGCCCTGAAGTCTTCTTCTAAGTCTGGTGCCCGCATCAATTCTCCTGGGGTGTGAGGAACTCGACCCTGTCGAGTATGGATCAAGTTGGCTCTGGTATCTCTCCAAGAGGTCTGGGTCTAATTCTTGTAATTCTTCTCGGGAGATCCAAGAGACATCAGAATTTGGCCTTCCTTGCCAGCGGACCAGGTATCTTTGGTATCCTCGATTACGAGTAGAGATAACCTGATCATCCAGGATCTTTTCAATCTGCTCTTTCCTCCCAGGCCAGTTTGTTGGTGGACACACAGGGTTGGGTTCACTCTCAAGAGCAGGATTAGGTTCAAAAGGCTCACTGGGAATCACAGCTGGCTCTCTATACTCTACTAGGTTTGTAATGTTGAAAGTGAAGCTAATGCCTAGTTCTGGAGGCAACTCGAGCACATAGGCATTGGATCCTACTCTCTTCACCACTCTAAATGGTCCAGCTCCTCTAGCATGTAACTTTCTAACGGTTCCAGGAGGAAACCGTTCAGGCCTTAACCTAATCATTACATAGTCTCCCTCATCAAAAGTTTTGACTCGCCTTTGAGAATCAGCCAACTTCTTATAAGTTTCATTACTTAAATTTATTTTGGCATGAATTTCTTTATGCAAGTCTTTTATATGTTGTGCAAAAACTTCGGCAGACTCGGAGACTCGTGTGTGGACTGGTAAAGGAGCTAGGTCAAGAGGTGTGTGAGGTTTGTAACCATGCACAATTTCAAATGGACTCTTACCCGTAGACCTATTGACCGAGTCATTGTATGCAAATTCAGCTCTAGGTAAGTACAAATCCCAGTTCCTAATGTTTTCACCAACAAGATACCTTAACAGATTGCCTAAACTATGGTTCACTACTTCGGTTTGGCCATCAGTCTGGGGATGATAGGCCGTTGAAAACTTAAGTTTTGTCCCTAACTTATGCCAAAGGGTATTCCAAAAATAGCTGGTGAACCGGACATCCCTATCGGAAATAATTATCTTAGATAGGCCATAGAGTCAAACTATCTCATTAAAAAACAGGGTGGCTACCTTAGACGCATCAAACGTTTGGGAACAAGGCAAGAAATGGGCCATCTTGGAAAATCGGTCGACTACAAACAGATAGAGTCATGCCTCCTCTGGGTCTTAGGCAAACCTAACACAAAGTCCATGCTCACATCTTGCCAAGGACTATCTGGGACACGGAGTGGGGTATAAAGGCCGGTGTTCTGTTTCGCTGTTTGGCAACAGCGCAGACCAGACACCTAGCCACAATGTGTGCTACATCTCTTTTTAAGCTAGGCCAGAAAAAGTGGTGTTCAATAGCCAGGGTGGTCTTGTCTTTTCCGAAATGGCCAGCTAAACCTCCAGCATGAATTTCCCAAATCAAAAATTCCCTAAGAGAAGTTCTAGGGATGAAAAGCCTATTCTTAAAGCACAGAAAGCCATCTAAAAGGGTATAATCCTTATGATCACTAGATGATCCTTGAGTTAGATCCTAGTACACAGTCTTAAAATCCGGACACGACTCATATTCCTCTTTGATTTGCTCAAACCCTATGACTTCAGCCCTAACAGAATTCAATAACAAAGATCGACGACTAAGGGCATCAGCTACCTTATTTTCAGACCCAGCCTTATGTTTCAAAACAAAGGTATAGGACTGGATATACTCTACCCACTTAGCATGCCTAGGGTTAAGCTTCTTCTGGGAATTCAAGAATCTAAGAGCCTAATGGTCCGAAAACAGTACAAATTCTTGCGGTAGCAAATAATGTCTCCAGTAACGCAAAGCTTACACTACCGCATAAAATTCCTTATCATTGGTAGAATACCTAAGCTTAGCATCATTTAGTTTTTCACTAAAGAATGCTACGGGATGGTTCTCTTGGCTTAGGACTCCACCTATGCCTACTCCTGATGCATCACAGGCAACCTCAAATACTTTTGAAAAGTCGGGTAACCTCAAAATGGGTGCCTGGGTCATCCTATCCTTAAGATCTAGGAAGGCTTTATGGGCTGCTTTAGTCCACTGAAATTCTCCCTTCCTAATACAGTCTGTGATAGGAGCAACTATAGTACTAAACCCCTTGATGAATCGCCTATAGAAGGTAGCCAAGCCATGGAAACTTCTGACTTCATGCATACTGGTCGGCTCTGGCCATTTTACTATGGACCTAATCTTTTCTGGATCGGCAGCCACGCCGTCAGGGGTTACTACAAAACCAAGGAAGATAATTCTACTGGTCATGAATTCACACTTTTTGAGATTACCGTAGAGACTATCATTCCTCAAAACTTGGCAGACTTGTCTAAGGTGGCCTAGGTGGTCTGCAGGGGTCTTACTATAGATCAGGATGTCATCAAAATAGACCACTACAAACTTCCCTATGAAAGCTCTAAGCACCTGGGTCATTATCCTCATGAAAGTACTAGGGGCATTGGACAACCCAAAAGGCATAACAACCCATTCATAGAGACCATCCTTAGTTTTGAAAGCGATTTTCCACTCATCCCCTGGTCTAATCCTAACCTGATGATAGCCGCTCTTGAGATCAATTTTAGAAAAAACCATTGCACCGGCCATCATATCTAGCATGTCATCTAGTCCAGGGATGGGGAACTTATACTTGATTGTGATTTTGTTGATGGCATGACTATCAACACACATCCTCCACGTGCCATCCTTCTTTGGGGTCAGAAGTGCAGGGACTACACAAGGGCTAAGACTCTCTCTAATGAACCCCTTCCTCAACAATTCTCCAACCTGCTTTTGTAGTTCCTTATGCTCAGATGGATTCATCCTATAATGGGGCAAGTTGGGTAAAGTAGCTCCTGGGACTAAATCTATGGAATGCTAGATATCCCTAAGAGGTGGAAGGTGGTCTGGCAGATCCTCGGGAAAAACATCCTCAAATTCTTCTAACAAAGGTTTAACTTCCTGAGGAGGCATTGAGGGTGTAGGAGTCCTAAGTTCCTTAGCAGTCAACATCCAAATAGGTGAACCACTGTGAATTTCTTGTTCTAGATCCTTAGCACTAATTAGGTTCACCCCAGTCTTCATCTCTCTGACCTTATTGGGTCCTTTAGCTACCTTGTCCTTAGGAGGGACTGAATGGATTGTGATTTTCTTCCCATTAAAACTAAAGACACAGGTGTTGGATTTTTCTAAGAGGGTGGCATCATGATCATATAACCAAGGTCTTCCAAGAATTATACTGCTCACCCCCATGGGCAAGACATCACACCAAATCTTCTCTTGATAGGATTGTATTTGGATTTGGACCTGACATCTAGACTGGATGGGTATAGAGGTAGAGTCTACCCAAGAAACCTTATAGGGGTTGGGGTGGGGGACTGGGGTTAAGCCTAACATTTTGATAGTGCTAGCAGAAATGGCATTCACACAGCTCCCACTATCTATGATGATTTACATAGCTTATCCCCTAGTTTAAGAAAAGTCTGTAGGATGTTAGTCCTACGCCAATCTTCCTGAACTCTATTCTGAGACAGGATGCATCTCACAACCCCTAATTGGTCAGACTCTGTGGATTCCTCCTCTCCTTCATACTCATCGACCAAATTCATTTCGGCCTCATAAACTTCTTCTTCAAACTCTTCTTTGGGCCCGGAATTCTCTTCTTCTCCTTCTTCTATGTAAAGGGATCTACGAGGGCACTGGCTAGAAACATGACCTACCTTATGGCACTTAAAACAAGCTATGGCTGTGCACTGGTTGGAGATATGACCAGGCTTTTGGCACTTTAAACAGATGATACTATGGGTTCTCTGGGTGTCAGGTGCCTTACCTTTGTCCATGGGCCTAGGGGTGGGAATACCCTGATTAGGCTTGCTAGGGGTAACTTGGCTAGGTCCATTTCTTGGGATTGGGGCACTAACCCTTGAAGGCATGGATCCTCTTTGAAACTTCTCAGTGTTCAATGCAATCTGATAGGCTTGGTCTAGGTCGGTAACCTCTCCTAGAAACAACTCCCTCTTAATGTCTTCCCTAAGTCCAGCCCTAAACCTAAACAAGGTGACCTCATGGGCTTCACTCACATCACATCTCATCAGGTATTCATCAAAGGTGGTTATGTAGTCTGATACAGATCGGTTCCCTTGTTTCAAAGTCTGCCATTGGTCTAACAGATTCTGCTGGTATGAAATGGGTAGATACTTATCTCTAAGCTTCTCTTTCATACCCTGCCAAGTGGTTATGGGCTCTACATTTCATCTTCTAGTGGTTAGCTCAATGTTCCCCCAGTATATAACCTAGCTTGACGTATTAACTTCATCATGGCAAACTTGAACTTCCTTTCCTCAGACATGGCATACCACTCAAAGTACTGGTCTATCTCACCCTCCCAATCAGAATACACCTTAGGGTTTAAGCTTCCATCAAAAGTGGGTGCATCTAATTTGATGTTCTGAATGAACCTATCATCTCTATCTTCTGATTCTGGGTCAGACCTCCTATGATTAGGTTCAGGATCTCTGTATAGAGGTCTTCTAGGCTCTTGGTGTGGGTGAGGTTGAGGCACATTAAAATCTGGGTCAAGAGTCCAATTCTGATGCCTAGGTTCCTCAAGTACTTGGACTCGATCCCTAAGCTGGGCAAAATTCTCATGGACCTATTCTTTAAACTGGGCAACAGTAGGAGTCACATACTGACTCAATTTGTTCATACTCTTAGTAAGAGCTCTAACCATGGCCTCTAAATCAGGTTGGGTTTGACCAGGTTGGTAGGGTACTCTATTCCGGGTAGACATGATGATGCAAGCAAACACACAAAATGAGACTCAACTGAAATGACTACGGGCTAACTAGACCTAGAGCCCAAACTAGATGCCCAATCAGAGTGGCAAGCTAGCCTATAGTAACTCGGGACTCAGCCAGGCAGGTGTAAGGGGAGTGTTAGGTCCCTAGATGCCAATCCAAGACACTAATCAGTGATTGGCCAGGTAGGCGGACCAGCACACAAGCCCTTCGGGATAGAATCCCTGAACCACCATTCTAAACACTGAGTACAAAGCACACACAGAGTAACTAGACAAACTGACTCAACACTAGCCTTGAACCGACTTGTTGATGTCCCTAGCCCACTAGTGCAAATTAAGTCTAATAAATTTTAAAATTAGGCTTAGGATCGAATGAGTGGGTGGTGGTTTTGGGCTAAGGAGAGGTTATCAACTCCTCCCCTTATCTTAGATGCTCAAATGCCCTTAAGATGAATTAGGAGATGATCACTCAAAATAATTGAATTGCAGAAACACAGAAATAGAGTTGCAGTAATTTAACACTCAGAAATTTCACGGAAACCAAAAAATCACAAGAAAATTATGTAAAATAGGTTCAATTATACTGGTTCTAGCAAAATAAAAATAACATAATTTGGAGTTATCCATAATGAGAAATAATTCCTGCAATAGGATAGTTACAGACTGAAAATAGAGTGCTTCCCCCATTTACAATTCCTACTACAAAGTTGTAACCCAACGGATCCCCTACATGCCCTAGGAACACCCCGTGGAATGGGAAGAGGAGGTTTGCACCTTGCTTCGTTCCTAGGACCGGATGTCCTGGGGAGTCTACTTCGAGCAGACAAAGTAAAAGAGAGAGACTCAAAACAAGCAAGCAAAATAGAAACCCTAGACAGGGCTCTGATACCAAAAATGATGCAGAACAAAAGAGATGATGCAATGCGAAAGTAAATTAAGACTAATTTTTTTTTATATATATATATTTTCAGATGTCGGCTTTGACTCAAAGGAAAGTTAAACTAAATTGAAAGAAACTATGTAATAATTGAAAGCACAATTTAAAAGAAACTGGGTTTTCAGAGTAGTTTAGAAGTAACGGATCGCTGGGGGTTGAGAAACTCCCAAACCTAGGGTTTCGCTCTGAACTTTCAACATGACAGAAGTAAAGAGAAGAGAAGGGTTACAGACCAGACAGTGATCTTCACGGAGTTTGGTGGAAGGACTCTCTTGAGCAGATTGTTGGATCCCCGGATTCAGATATCTTCGCAATGGATCCTCCAATACTGATCCTTTGGCAGAGTTGGCTTCCCCTGAACTCAAGATCTGGGAAAGAGAAGAACAATTTATGGAATCAGATACTCAAGGAAGGATTTACCAGTTAGAAGAACTTGAAAGCTGATGTTGCTGAAATCCGGATTCTCCTGAAGGCTGATCTAACTTCCTCTGGGAATTACTCTGGATCTGAAGTATCCGGACTGGACCTGGATACTGGTGGTCGGCCTTGACTTGGAGAGAGTGGCCGTGAGAGGTGGGGTAGGCTAGGGTTTGGTGGAAAGAAGAGGATGATGGGCGGCTAGGGTTTGGAAGTGAGGTGGCTAACCTAGGGTTTGGGGTTGGAGATCTCACACCCCCTCAAGGTTCCTGGGGAACCCGGATTTACTCCCTCACAGAGCTCAACACCTGGATGCAAGTGCGGAAGAGAGAAACACAGAGTTTGCTCACACATAAATTGGATTCATTCATCAGATAACTTTAAAAATTACAAGAGGGGTTTAATTTATAGGACTTTACAAGAGAGCAGGGTTTTACATCTTCCCATGTGGGACTAATAGGGTGGATCTTCAAATTAGGTTTGTAGGATCAATTCCCACACATATGGCCGGCCAAGAGTTTCCAAAAATACTGATTGGTGGCTTGAAAAGGTAAGTAGGTGGCGCCTCCTAGCCTTGCTCTTCAAGAAAAAATATTTTTCCTTCCATACCTGGTTTTATTTGGAATTATTTGGGTGCCTCCTAACCTTGCTCTTCAAGAGAAATTTCCTTCCTTCCATACCTGGTTTTATTTGGAATTATTTGGGCGCCTCCTAGTCTTGCTCCCCAAGCTTTGCTCCTTTCTTTTCATAGCTTGGCTCTTATGGAAACACTTTGGCCGCCCCCCTTGAATTGTGGATCCCAGATTGTTTTCTCCTCAAGTGGCGCATGAGAGAAGGGACCTGCTATCTTGTGGTGTGGGGACCAGAGCATACTGGATGGAGATGTGGCACCCCCTGGACTCAGGCGTGTGGCTGGGAGTGTGGCTGGGAGTGTGGCGCCCTCTTGCTTGGCCTTGGGAGAAAATGTGACACCCTGGAGAAGTCCTAGACCACTACTGAGTCAACATGACTCAACACAATTAAATTGCAGGGAAATACAGACTCAAGCTAAAATTGAGTTGATCAAGTCAACCCTTATTACAAACCAGAAAACCCTAATTCTTCGGGTAAGGTCAATCAAAGATCCAGATGGAGCCCTGAAGTCTTCTTCTGAGTCTGGTGCCCGCACCATTACTGAGGAAGAACCCTTTAAAGAATTTCAGGGAGAAAAGGTTGAAATCATTAAGGAATCAAAGGAAATAGATCCTGAACCCACTACAAAATTTGAAGAAGAAATGACCGAGCCAGGATCACATTTAATAATTGAACATGGGGGTTCGCCAGTCTTGTCCACAGAAGGAGTTCAGGAACAAACCCTTAATAAACCAACCCAAAGAGAACATCCTCAAGAGATAGTTGAAACTCTAAAAGAATTTGTGGATGTATTTCCCGATGAGATTACTGAATGATCCCCTGCTACTGAAGAGATTCCTAAACCGACCCAAAAGGGACCGCCCAGGAAGTAGTTGAGGCTCTGAGAGAATTTAGGAATGTCTTACCCGATGATTCACCTGATCAATTACCACCCTTGAGGGACATCTAGCATGCTATAGACTTGGTCCCAGGATCCTCTTTAATAGACCTTCCTCACTATGGGAGTGACCCTACCGACCCCAAGAACTGCCGAAACAAGTGGACCTAATGACACCTATAGAACAATATCCCAATTTTAAGATCACCCTGAATAACCAAGGTCAGTTTCATGCTTTGCATAGTTTGCCCCAAGACTCTGATTCATATTTCCTACCCTTCCTTGAGTCTTCTCATGTTTCTAGAGCCATGGGGCTACATTTTGTTGAGATTACCAGATTGCATGATTCTTTAGAGCCCATCCTGTTTGCCATCTACTTCTAGTATGCCTTATGGCATTTGCTAGGGATCCATGGTAATTTTTCTTGTGCATACCAGACCAGGGTCAAACCTAGAGAGTCAATTATTTGTCAGGTTTAGGCCCTAAAAAGTCCAATAAGATTTTGCTCTATATGAATGCTTAGTTGAGTCTGCATTTTGCATCATGTTAGAATTATGCATTAAGTACAAATTTTAAAATAATTTGGTTGATTCCCGTAAGAGAACCAAAGAGTTTGATCAAGGGGATTCTGTAATGATTAGGCTTGAACGGTTTCCACCAAGAACCATTAAAAAACTTCATGCTCATGGAGCTGGCCCCTTTAGAGTGATAAGGAGAGTTGGCCCTAATGTCTATGTGCTTGAGCTATCCCCGAATTATGGCATTAGCTCAACTTTCAATATCCCGGACTTAGTCGAGTATAGGGAACCAGCAAACATACCCAGTGAGCCATTTGGGCCTAACCTTTCATTTAAGAGCGAACCCGACCCAGAGTGTCCACCTCAAATTTTACCTGAGAGAGGAGAGCGGATCGAGCGTGTCCTGGATGATCAAGCTATGACCACCCGAGGCAAAGGCTATCAGTGTTACTTGGTCCGATTGCAAAGCCGACCGCAGTCTATTGATTCGTAGGATACCCGAAAGGACTTGCAGCACCTCGACCCCGACCTTCTGGAAAAGTACCAAAGCCAAATCAACTCCTACTCGACAAGGTCGAGTTCCTCCCACCCCGGGAGAACTGGTGTGGGCACCAGAACCCGACAGAGGCTCCTCAACCCTCTGTGGATATCTAACTAGGGTTCCAATTTTTCGGGTCTTGTAATAAGGCTTCAAGCCCAAGCATTATATTTTTTTTAGTCATGAATTTAGTCTCAATTGCTTTTGTTTTATTCTTGTACATTGACCAATTTGGTCAAGTTGTGTCTATGAGTCATGTATTGATTCTAATCCGAGTCTGGGCCTAAGTCTTAGTGGTCTTTGAGTTCAGCTCAACTACTATTGGGCCAAGCCTTGAAGGATGACATTTTCAGCCTTGGGGTGCCACTTCATCATCCCATGTGGTGCCACCTCACCTTGCCAAGTGGGCAGCATAAGTCAGATTTTTTGGGCGGCAAAGGAGACAACATCACTTGATCTTTTCCTCCCTTCCCTCCCCCTATCAAGCCACTTGATAAAGGAGTCATGGGCGACCAAGGAAAGGTTGAAGACATAGGCCTTGCCCCAAGCCCCATATCATGTTTCTCTCCAAAGATGGGTGGGCAACCAAGGAAAGAAGAAAGACACAAGCCTTGGTCCAAGCCCCATATCTTGTTTCTCTCCAAAGAGGGGTGGGTGACCAAGGAAAGAAGGAAGACACAAGCCTTGCATCATGCCTTCTTCCCAAAATGAAGATCAGCTTTTCAAGTCCAAGGGTGCCAAGATCATTCCTCCAAGCCCAGAATCAAGCCATGCCCAATCTCATGCAAAGCCTTGGTTGGCCAAGAAGAAGGGAGTGCAGAATTTTGGCATTTTTCAAGAGAAGACATGTATTTTTTTTTTGAATTTGAAAAGGGTCCTAAGGTACCTATATAAAGGACCTTACCCCTCATTTGTATGGTTAATTTTTTATGAATGAAAAAAAAAGTTTGAGTGTTCATCTTCTAGTTTGCCTTCATTCCTTAAGAATGTCGATCTCCTTGAGGGAGCACCTTCACCTTTGGGCGTTGAGAGGTGTGAGGCCTCAAGTTACCTTCTCATCCATGCAAGCCATCCTCTATCTTCGAGTTTGGAGTCCATCGAGATGATCCATCTTGGAGCCTAGTAAGAAAACTCCATCCACCACTAACCTCAACTCTTATTCCTTCATCTCTTGTTTTCTTCTTGTTAAATCCTAACTCTTTCCTTGATTGCTCACTGGTCCTTCAGGTGCCACGAACATGGAATCGATCTCCCTTGCTTTCGAGACCTTCGGACATAAAGCCAATGCATCCGCGGGGTTGAAGGCTCGATCATCCAGGATGCATCCACGAGAGCGAGTGAACTCACCATCGGGCACTTCAGAACTTTTAAGGTTTGCCACCTTAACTCCAAAGTTGGTATTGATCCGAGAGCTAAGTCCTACGGGGTTTCTCAATCCCGGGGTCCTCTTCCTATCCTGTTTAGGGGCTTACTTGCTAGTTTGAAGTTCTTGTTATTGTAGAACCCTAGATCTACTTTTGCTTGTCTTCGGGAATCCTTAACCTCTTTTAAAAACCTAAAAATCACAAAGGAAAAATCACCTACATCATCCTAGCATCTAGTTAGTCCCGCATCAAGAAAGCTTCCTTCAAAGGCCAAGGCCGATGCGAGCTCCGGCTGCCGTGCGTAATAAAGCTAGGTATTGCCATTTCCTCCGAGATCATGGACATACCACTGAAGAGTGTATCCAATTAAAAAATAAGTTTGAAGATCTGATCTAGCATGGTTATTTAGGCAAATATGTTCATAATCAAAACCACCCAAATGAAGCTACGGCCCCAAGGTAGATCACTGAAGGCATAGAGCTCCCCAATCAACAACCTATTGATAGTATGGTCAGGATGTTGCACCACCGACCCCTTTATGAAGATGGCAGTCCTTCAAAGAGATCTCGAAGAAGTGATGCCATTAGCTTTTCTGATGATGATTTACAAGGAGTTCATATACCACATGACGACCCTGTTGTGATTTCTGCTATAATAGCAATTTACAATGTATAACGAATTCTGATTGATAATGAAAGTTTAATTGAGGTTTTGCTTTACGATGCCTTTATCAAGATGAACTTATCTAGAGATAGGTTACAAAAAACTCGGTTGCCTTTGACAAGATTTGGCAGAATCCTCGTATAAGCAGAAGGAGAAATAATACTTCCTATGACACTCAGGACTGTGCCAAAACAGAAAACTCTTCATATCACTTTTATGGTTGTCCAAACATCTTCAGCATATAATGCTATCTTAGGATAGCCTGCCTTAAATAAATTTCAAGCTATCGTCTCCACTTATCATCTGCTAGTACGATTCCTGACTCAAAATGGGGTTGGCAAAATAAGGGGAGATCAATAGATGGCATGCCAATGTTTGATGATTCAAAACCAACAACCAGTCAGTGGACTAACTCCAGAACAAATAGTCCCCATGATCAAACTGAAGAAGCAGGAGTTTCAGTAGAAAGAGCCATTCCTGCACCTCTTGCAAAAGATGATCCGACTAAGATGGTTTAGATTGGAAGCTCACTTGATGAAGACCAAAGAATAAAATTGATCGACTTCCTGCAAAGGAATGCCAATATATTTGCACGGTCAGCCACTGATATGTCAGGGATTCCTGTTAAAATAATCACTCATAAACTTAAGGTGGATCCAATAAGTCGGCTAGTTCATCAGAAGAAGAAGAATTTTGTCCTAGAAAGGCAAAATGTTATTAACGAGGAAGTGACCAAGCTACTTGATGCCAGGTTTATCAAAAAAGTTCACTATCCTGATTGATTCGCCAACGTGGTGATGGAGAAGAAAGTCTATTGAAAGTGAAGAATATGTATCAATTACACTGATCTTAACAAGGCTTATCCCCAATATCGTTTTTCTTTTCCTAAGATCGATCAACTTGTCGATGCCACGGCGGGACAAAAGCTTCTAAACTTTATGAATGCTTTTTCTGGATATAATCAAATACAAATGAATCTTGAAGACGAGGAAAAGACGTCCTTTATTATGGATCGAGGAATATGCTGCTACAAGGTAATGCCCTTTGGCCTCAAAAATGTTGGAGCAACATATCAAAGATTAGTTAACAAGATTTTTGAAGATCAAATTAGCAAAACCATGGAAGCGTATATGGACGACATGATCGTCAAGAGTACTCAAGCCGATGATTATATCAGAGATCTCCAGAGAGAATTTGACACACTTAGGAGGCATCAAATGAAACTGAATCCCACTAAATACATTTTTGGCATAACCTCTAGAAAGTTCTTGGTTTTCATGGTTACTAATCGAGGAATTGAAGCTAATATGGAGAAGATATGAGCTATACTTGACATGAGACATCATGTTAATTAGAAAGAGGTTCAATAGCTAACAGGATGGATTGCCTCATTAAGCCAATTTATATCTCGTTCGACTGAAAGATGCCTGCCTTTCTTCAAAGCCCTGCATCAATCTAAAGACTTTGAATGGTCGGATTATTGTCGGCAAGCATTTGAAGAGCTCAAGAAATATCTGATGAATCCAATCTTATTATCTAAACCAGAAGAAGGGAAAAATCTATACCTTTACTTAGCTACATCCGATGAAGCGGTCAGCTTAATATTGGTGAGGAAAGGATCTGACGGATCACATAAGCCCATTTATTATATCAACAAAGTACTTCATGATGCCGAGGTAAGGTATCCGAAACTCCAAAAACCTCTTTACACCTTGCTGACATCAGCAAAGTGGCTCAGACCTTACTTCCAGTCTCATTTAATTATTGTGCTAACTGATCAACCTTTGAGGACTATTTTACAATACCCCTTCACTTCTAGCCGAATGGCTAAGTGGACAATAAAGTTGGGAGAATTTGATATCTTATATCAACCTTGGTTGGCAATGAAAGCTTAGGTATTGGCTAACTTCATAGTCGATTGTACCTAGAATAATAATGAGGACGATGCCCAGGCACCAGTTGAGGATGAGAAAAATGATTCTCCTTGGATTTTTCATATGCATGGTGCTTCAAATTCTTCTGATTATGGAGCCATCTTGATTTTATCCAGTCCTAACAGGGATGTCATGGAATATGCTCTTTGATTTTCCTTTAGAACTTCCAACAATCAAGCAGAGTATGGGACCCTTTTAGCTGGCCTGAGGATTGTTAAAGAACTGAATGTTCGAAGGTTGAAAGTGCTGTCTAATTCCCAATTAGTCATAAATCAAGTAAAAGGGGACTTTGAAGCTCGTGATGTGACTTTAGCCCAATATTTGGAAAAAGTTTGAGAGCTAAGTACCTAATTTGATTCCTGGGACATTAGTCATGTCCCTGAGTGGAAAACTCTGGAGCTAACTTGCTATCTCGGTTAGCTACTTTAGCACCCGATTCAATGGGTTAGACTTTTGTTAAACACCTGGAAGCTCCAAGCATTTCTGTGGATAATAGAAAAAAGATTCTTCAAATAGGACAAGAATCGGGTTGAATGAGCCTAATAATTGGATATTTAACTAAAGGAACTCTACCTGAAAACATTATGGAGGCCGAGTGACTCCGTAGGATTGCTTCTTAATATGTCATCTTGAATGGCTCATTATACAAAAAATTATTCTCCCAGCCATTGTTAAAATGTTTGGCCCCTTCGGATGCTGAGTATGCTCATTAGAGAAGTTCAAGAAGGTATATGTGGTGACCATCTGGGAGGCAGATCTTTGGCTTATAAAATCATACAACAAGGATATTATTGGCCAACTATACAGAAAGACGCAGTAGATTTTGTGAGGAGACGTGACCCATGCCAGAGGTATGTTAATATACAGAGGCATCCTTCTAGTCATTTAACATAGCTGATTACTCCATGACCATTCATCCAATGGGGAATGGATATTCTTGGACTGTTTTCTCTAGCCTCTGGACAATGGAAATTCTTGATTGTAGCTATTGATTACTTTACTAAATGGATGGAAGCTGAGCCTTTAGCCAAGATCACTGAAACTAAAGTTGAGGTGTTCATTAGAAATGCCATAATCTATATATTCGGGATCCCTCATGCCATCATTACTGATAATGGGAGGCAGTTCGACAATCATAAATTCAGTGATTTTTGCGCTCAATTCCATATTCTTCATAAACTAACTTCTATCGGGCACCCTCAAGCTAACGAAGAAGCTGAAGTAACCAATCGGACTATTCTTTATGGATTGAAGACCCGATTGAACAAAGCTAAAGGATTTTGGGCTGACGAACTTAATTCAATCCTTTGGGCCTATCGTACGACCCCCCGATTCACAACAGGGGAATCTCCATTCAACATAACTTATGAAAGTGAAGCCATGTTGCCTGTGAAAATTGTTCTCCGTTCTAGGAGAACGGACTACCTCGAAGAGCCGAATAATGCTAACCAAAGAAGAGCTGATCTAAATCTACTCAAAAGCTCTAGATTACAAGCACAATTAAGAATGGTGGTATATCGACAAAGGATTGCTCGATATTATAATTCAAGAGTCAAGGCCCGGGTCTTCTGACCTGGTGATCTTGTCCTACGCAAGATGGAAATAACCTGACCTGCTGATCAAGATAAACTCACCCCAAATTGGGAAGGTCCCTATCGCATCACTGAAATTGTGCACCAGAAACTTATCGGATTAAAAGCCTAGATGGCTATCAAATGACTCGACATTAGAATGTAGAAAATCTTCGCAAGTACTATCAATAAAGTAATCTCTTCTTCTTTTGACTCTTCTTATCTGAAGAAAGTTATTGAATTGGTATGTCCGATAAACTGAAAGGTTGGCCTAATATGCTGACCACAATCCAATAAATAGAGTTGGTCTGACCCACCATCTCATCGATATTATTATATCAGTATATCCGATCACTTATAGGTTGGACTGAAATGCTGATCGTAATCTAACAAACAGAGTTGGTCTGACCCACCATCTCATCAGTATTATTATATTAGTATATCTGATTAACATATAGGTTGTCCTGATACATTGACCGCAATCCGACAATCAAAGTTGGTCTGAATCACCATCTCATCGGTATTATTACATTGGTATATTTGATCAACTTATAGGTTGGCCTGATATGCTGACCGCAATCTAACAAACAAAGTTGGTCTGACCCACCATCTCATCGATATTATTATATCGGTATATCCGATCAACTTATAGGTTGGCCTGATACACTGACCACAAACTGACAAACAGAGTTGGTTTGACCTACCATCTCATCGATATTACGATATCCGATCAACTTATAGGTTGGCCTGATACAATGACCACAAACTGACAAACAGAGTTGGTTTGACCTACCATCTCATTGATATTATTATATCCGATCAACTCATAGGTTGGCCTAATATGCTAACCACAATCTATCACATCGAGTTGGAATGACCCACCAGTTCATCTGTATTATTTAATCAGTCTATCAGATAAATTTGAAGGTTGGCCTAATATGTTGACTACAATCTGACAAATTGAATTGGTCTAGCCCGCCATATCATCAGTATCCATGAAACAGCATTGCCAACTTCTTGAAGGTTGGTTTTGATGCCACCCTATATTTGACCGACTGAATCAGAGTGGTCTACCATCTCATCAATATTTTTTCAAATTATTATGTCAGACAGAATTGATCTGTTAAACTCAAACTTAGTAATTGTTTAGATCATTCTATGCAATAGTGAAAGAAAAAGAAGCTTCATTGATAATTGATAAAAAGAAGTACATTAAAGGGTTCATAAGGAGTGCAAAATTATAAATACTATTCTATTTTCTCTTTGATTGGATTAGGAATCGAGGCAAGAGTGGTTGTTTCTCGAATGGATGTTTCTTTGGCTGAGGAGGCAACTAGGTCATTGATCAGCTTCTTTACTTCATTTGTCTCCTCAATCTCATCAATATTAATAAAGGAAATGTCAAGATCAGGATATAGTTTCTTGATCTTCTCTATAAAATCTTTGAAGCTAATCTTATAACCTTCCACCCCCGCTTCGTCTATTTCATCATTAAAAGCCTCGGACTTCTTGAATTTGTCAACTGCATGAAGGCCTTCTTGGACTGCCAGATTGGCCCTTTGTTTTAATTTTTTCTCAAGAAGGGCTACTTTCTCTTCTATTTCAGCCTTTTGCATCATGATTTCAATATGGGCATGAGTTTTCTCTTCTATCGTTGTTCTCTCCAGTTGAAGTTTCTTCCTCCATCTCTTTGCATCGACTAGAAGCTTCATGGCCTGGTTTTCGACTGTCTTTAGTTTCTTCCTCAACAAAAGGTTTGCAATTGTGGCTTGGATTAATTTTGATTCTATAGCTGCTCGACATTTATCGGCCTTATCTTTCTCTTCCCTAACCGATGCTAACTAATTTTGAAGATCCTTTTGAATATGAGCTGATTTATGCATGTTTTCTTCGATCATAGAAACATCATTGATGAACTAACAAAACATGCAATGATGAAGTTAGAAATAGAGTTAGAGAATTCTCAGGGGTTAGTCTGATACTTACTTTCAATATCCCTGGATATATGGAGGAGAAAATATTTTCTTTCCCATGCTTGTGTGTTGCTTCCCAATCCCTACGAAGAATGTTGGATTGTAGCATAACCTTTGCCAATCTCAAGTTACCAAGACCTGCATCAGCAACATATACTTGAACACATTTTTCTTCTTCCTCTTCTAAACCTGAGTCAGCTCTTAGTTCTGGTGCTGCTTCTGCGATCGGGGATTTGCCCCTACTTTTTGAAGTTGGTTATATTAGACGACCGATATTTGATGGAGATGCGGATGCATATGGGGGAGGAAGACTCATCAATAATTTTTTCAATGGAAGTTCAGTAAGTATGACTTTTCCTCATCAGAAGAAGATGCAACATATTCAGGAGATTCCTACCTAGTAGAAGCTTTAGAAAGGCTCTTGGACAAATGTGTTTTTCTTACACATGTTCTTTGCTCCCTGAATCGAGTGGATGTAGCTCTCTCTTTGACTACCTGCCGGAGCCTTTCACTATCTGGTTTCATTTTTAAAAGGTGATGGAGTGTTTCAAGGTTTTTCAAAATAGAATGTTCGAAAATGGAGAAGCTCGAACTGCTTAAAATAAAACTGGCATGAGAAGTGGGCCTAGAGCCCCTTATATAGAAATTATTGATGATCAAGATTCATGATCTAAGTCTCGAGCAATCTCGTGATTAGGACACATCTACGTCCCTGATTTGGTGGGAATTAATATGTCGATTTCGATTCCTAACAAATCAGTTATGGAAAGAGCAAAGACAGCAATTGGTTTGAATTAAAATTATGTACGGTAAGTTGATTGACATGATCTCTTGACCTGAAGAATAACTAGCCCCTAATGGGAGTGTGACATTTGGTAAGAACGGTATGCCTTTTTGTTATGGTGTATTAAAATTGATATTTAGATATTCCATGAAAATTTTCTTTCTTGAAGAAGAATAAGGGAGGAAAGGAGAAATATTTGATAAATTTGATTCAAAGATCGGTTCATTATAGGCTCAAATAGCTTGGGAAGCTAAGGAAATGGCATATTGTCAAATTATCCCCAAGAGCTGACTGATTTTGAATGATCAGCTCCCTTGATGGAATGATGAATTACTTATTTCTATTGAGAAAAATATGGGTGACCTCACATCTGTGAAAAATCTTTCTTATTAAAGACTTTGGAATATCATATTTTCTTCAATGGGGGGGATTATTTTGGTCAGATTTTTCAAAATATATCAATACTATTTGAAATCCGATAATCCCATGCGGTAATATATCTTATTTGGATAACTTCATAGTCGGACCAATTTTTTTCAAAAATTTATTTATTCTACGTGTGATACAATGGTCTCATATTTAAGGAAAATTTTGCTTGTAAAGATTTATAAAATGATTTATCTTGTTCGATGTTTGGATGAAATTTTTTTCAAGAGGTATTTGTTCTGTTTAAAGTTCGACGATTTTTGTCAAATTTTTTACTTGAGATTAAAGGAATTAGACAAGTTGACTTATTTGTATTTGTCAAAATTCATCATATTGTCATATGATTTGAAAAAGAAAGGTTTTTCATCATTCATATCGGCAAAAATAAGAAAACAGGGGTGTACATTAGTTTTCTGGGTTTTGTTCATAAACTATTACATCGACATTTTTAGTCTACTCCAAAATTGGAATCGAAGTTGTCGCACCTTGAGTCGAAGCATCTTTCATCGGCTCTTCGGTCTGATTCTTGGTCTGCTCTTCAGTATAATCTTCTTCATCGGTTTCATTTGTTATCTTTGAGATGTCTAAATCAGGATAACATTCCTTCACCTTTTCTAGATAATCTCCATAACTGATATCATAGCTCTCGACTCCAGCTTCATGAAGTTTATCTTGAAAGGTTGCCGACATTTCATAATTATTGATAGATTCTTGAGCAGCTGATTCTGCTTTCTTCTCCATTGCCTTAGCCCTTTCTTTGGCTTTCTCAAATTTGGTCATAGCCGATCGAAGCTTTTTCATTTTCTTCTTCAGTTTCAATTCTACATTGGCTAACTTTGATTGAGTTAGCCCAAGCTCTTTCTCCAAAATTGAAATTTGGGCTGTGCTCTGTTCTAACTTTCTTTCCATAGCCTGCTCAATTCTTTGGCAACATCCCTCTCCGTCTTGGCCGCATCTAATTCATTGCGCATTGCTTGGCG
The DNA here is from genome assembly GCA_021397845.1 of Areca catechu. NCBI lineage: Eukaryota > Viridiplantae > Streptophyta > Magnoliopsida > Arecales > Arecaceae > Areca > Areca catechu. The sequence goes on along the minus strand of CM038044.1, from coordinate 85,102,424 downwards.
GAGTCAATCGAAGCCTACCATGCTCTCCTCCATTATGGTTACTCCATGAATAAATTAAACGTTCCACAACAAAGTCAACCATATTCGAAAAAGATTATTTCAATAATCAATCGAAGTAAAGTTTGATATTTCACCTTCAGCATATTGGGATAATTAAACGAGATGGTTTTGTCTATCCGGTGGGATTTGATTATCTTCCAATCTTTTGGAAGAATGACAGTCTTTAAGAGGCGACGAGCTAAATCTAAATCGTCCAAGGCTGATTCATCTATGCATACATTGAAATTGATGGTAGGGTCTTCCATAGGATGTCTTTCCTCTTCTTCCACCTGTGGGATTTTACCTTTATTGGATTGACAAGGTCGGGATGATGATGGGCCAATAACGGGAGTTGGAGTCAATTGTCTTTCTTGTGTTGGTGGTTGAATGTAACAGATATTGATACATCATCATCATCGAATATGCCCCTTATTATTATAGGGGACTCTGTTCCTGCAGCAATCTATGCTGGTGGAGTAATTGGCTTTGCTTTCTTTGACTTTTTTGGCTCTCCTCTTTTTAGATTGGTTGGAGCAGCCGTTGCTTTTCTCTTCTTTGACATTTGCTGAAGTCTCTGTGCGTCCATCATTATGGTCGTATCTACATGTTGGCTTTAGCCCTTGATTTTGATGACTAACAAAATGTTAAGTACATATTTTATACTTTATATGGAAAGATCGTTGATGTCAACGACCTCCGTGGGTGTAATCTGCTGTAGAGGTGGCCGCAGAGTCAGCTCCACCACCCTCTGCTCCAAGGTCGAGGTGGGCCTGGGCCCTAGCCCTGGGTCTGCCTCCACCTGGGCCCTCTTCGATGTGGAGTCCTGGGCCCCTACTGAAGAACCCCTCTTGCGGTCCGATTCCATGAGGTTGTCCACCGAGAACTTCATCCTTGGAGAAAGAAAAAGGTCAAAGGAGATTAGCAAAAAAAAATAAAAGAAAAGAGAGACATGGAGCCTCACCAATCACCCGAATCGGGCTAATCCCTACCTCGAACAAGTTCTGCTCTGAGAGCAGAACTTCGAGGGAGGGAAGTACATCACCAAGTAGTTGGGAGAAGGCCTCTCGATCAGCCGACACAACTTGGACATTCCGGTTCGGGGACCGGTCGGCTCACTGCAGACCCAATCAACGTCCCTGACCGTAGCAAAAAAGAATCGGTTCTTCCACCCCTTGATGGATGTGGAGAGGTTGAACCGGAGGCACTTAGGCCGAGGGGAGATGAACCACCACCCATCATCGGTGGAGAGGTGCTTCAGGGTGAACAAGGCCCTGAATAGTGAAAAATAGGCAACAAACCCATGAAAATGGTAAAACACGATGAAGGCGAAGATGACCCTGACGGTATTAGGAGCCAACTGGGCCAGGACGTGGTTAAATTTGCTAAGAAAGGAAAGGAAAAATGGATGGAGTGGGAAATGAAGACCGCCGACAAGGAAGTCTTCATAGAAGGCGACTCGGTTGGGGCCACTCGATGTAACCCGCTCCCCCGGTCTTGGGAGCGAGAGCTAGATAGAATCCGAGACCTCGAGCAAATCTCGAATTGTGGAAAGATCTTCTCCGATCATTGTCGAGGTGAAGTTGGCGGGACCAGAAGAATCCTTTGCCACAGGACGGGCAATGACGGAGGTAGGAGGAAGAATAGGGATAGGAGAAGGAATCCTAAGAGCCATAGGGCTTTCGATAACTATTCTGCTGAGATGCAATCGCCTCTGAACGTCGAGGGGAATTTCACCCTCCGATGAGGAGGACGATGGAGTTCTCGGCTGGGAGGGACCAACCTCATTCGGGTTAGTCGAGAAGCGGGGGCGACGGCTCGAAGGAGCCATGGAATAAAAGAGGTCTGAGAAAAAGAGGAGGACAAAAAACCTAGAGAAGGATCCTGTTCACCTAAAACAGAGGGGAGGACTGGAGTTTGAGAAGAAGAAGAAGAAGTGAAGATCACGGGGCACTCACCTAACTGTTTTGGAGAAGAAAGATGACCCAGGAGAAGAAGAAGGACCGCTACAACCGCCGGCGAGGTCTGAGAAAATCAAAAGGCCTCATTTTTGGAAAGTCCCCTCTCTTATCAAAAACCAATCAACAGCAGCCGTACGAGTCCTTTTTCGGCCCCGCCATCAGATGAGCGTCACGTGTGAAGGCGCTTGACATCGACGCTGCAGTTTGCTGAAAACCACCTCGAGGTTGGCATGACACAATTATGGTCCATCAAAATCACAGACGTGGTGCCTGTGCATTGGACCTCGGGCATGACATGCGGAGCGGTGGCAATCGTAGCAATAATTACACAAGATTTTTGTTCCCCCATATCATCTCTGCATTAACTCCCCACGTCCCAGTCGCCACTCTTTAACGGGACTTGGAAGTGGGGGGCAAACGATATGGTAAGATCGCTGACATGGAGTACACCTCGGATCCAGCTGTCAGCCAGACAGGCAGGTAGCACCATGCCAAGTTCTCTTCTGAGCTCCCTCGCCAAGTGGCCTCACCAATGGTCGAGCCCACCTCAGCCCGAGTTCGGAACACCTGCTCCTTCGCCAGGTGGCTCCCCTAGGTGGGGCCCACCTCGGTCGAAGTCGAGCCTTCCTTTGCTCATTCGCCAGGTGGCTCCCCCAGGTGGGGCCCACCATGATCGAAGTCGAGCCTTCTCTACTCCTTCGCCAGGTGGGGCCCATCTCGACCGACATCAAGCACTTCTCTGCTCCTTCGCCAAGTGGCTCCCCTAGGTGGGGCCCACCTTGATCGAAGTCGAGCTCTTCTATGCTCCTTTGACAGGTGGATCCCTTAAGTGTGGCCCACCTCGGTCGAAGTCGAGCACTTCTCTGCTCCTTCGCCAGGTTGCTCCCCCAGGTGGGGCCCACCTCGGTCAAAGTCGAGCTCTTCTCTTCTCCTTCTCCAGGTGGCTCCCCTAGGTGGGGCCCACCTCGACCGAAGTCAAGCCTACCTTTGCTTCTGCACCAGGTGGCTCCTCCAGGTGGGGCCCACCTCGATCGAAGTCGATCTCTTCTCTTCTCCTTCGCCAGGTGGCTCCCCCAGGTGGGGCCCACCTTTGTCAAAGTTGAGCTTGCCTTTGCTCCTTCACCAGATGGCTCCCCAAGGTGGGGCTCACCTCGATCGAAGTTGAGCCTACCTTTGCTCCTTCGCCATGTGGCTCCCCCAAGTTGGGCCCATCTCGATCAAAGCCAAGCCCTCCTCTGCTCCTTCGCTAGGTGGCGACCCAAGTGTCGAGCCCACCTTGGCCGGAGTTGAGCCCTCCTCCACTCCTTCGCCAGGTAGCTCCCCAAGGGTTGAGCCCACCTCGATCGGAGTTAAGCCCTCTCCATAGAAGCATCGGAAAGAATGAAGATGCCAGCCCCAAGATTATCGTCGAGGTAGACCACACAGTACGGCGCACCCAGTATGGCGCCTCCAAATCTGTAACGGTACGTGTAACCTCATTTGCATTAGTTTGGGAAGGGCACCCTGATCGAGATGTCAGATCCAGCGACCGACCACCTGGGGACCCCTGAAGGAGAAGGCCGCATTCAGATCTCAGACCCGAGGGCGGCTACGCCCATATCGAAGTTCCACCTAACTTCCCCCTTCATGACAACATGTCCGACGAGACAAGTTCACAATTTAACTCCCAACTATAAGAGGAAATGACCTCGGGAGAGTGGCCAATGCACACCGTTGACCCCTAACTCTCCCAGAGGGGGAGAATCGAGGCACTGGAGTGATCGACGATCTAAAAGGCATCAATGGGCAAGAGGCAAGGTAAGCACCAAGAGGGCAAACACACGGAGGAACGAGACAAGTGACTTAAAGGCGAGAGGCTCCTAGAGGACTCCTAGAGCGACTCTCACGAGTACAGATGTCGTCACTCAAGCACCATCCCTCTCTCACTTTCTCTTACTCAATCCTTCACTAGAAACTCCTCTAAGTATGGAGACCGAAGTGGGATCCGCCTTAGAGGATCTGTTCTGCTTTGCCGTTCGCTAACTTGATCATTGAAGTGCCCCCGCCGGGATCCCCGACCCGTGTCTCTAACCTTATTTTGCAGGTCCGAGAACACTAGGATTCCAGAGTAAAAGGGGCAGATATCTGGCGCCACCTCACTGCTATAGGCCATAATGGTAAGGTTGGCAATAATACTAATATTTCAATTATAGTTATGAGTTTCAGGATACAGGCACCTCAAATTCTTAATATAAAAATATCATTGTACTCATTGGAAGCTGAGCAATTTCCATGATTTAAGAAATCTTCTCATCTAAAAAAGATCTCAAAATAGATTAATCAGAGCTTTACAAAAAGTGTATTGAAGTCTTGTTGAAGAGCATTTTGAATTTTCAAGGTTGGCACATGTTTATATCAAGTTGCAGACTTAAGTATCGACTCATGGCACACTAAGTGTCGACACTTCAGAAACTGGCACGCAGAAATTTCTTTAGGCATGCCAAGTGTCAACTCACAAGAATCAAGTGTCGACTCATAGAAGTAAAGTGTCGACTCACAGAAATGAAGTATCGACTCAAGGCCTGAAATTTTTCAAGATACAAAACTATGCCTTTTGGAGGTTTTTGTGTCAAGTGTCGACTTAAAAAATACAAGTGTCGACTCAGGAGATTCAAATATTGACTCAAATGGTTCAAGTGTCAACTCATAGCCTGAGAATTGAAAAAGGACAGAATTTTGATTTTTCAATTATTTATACCTAGTGTCGACTCATGTAACCCAAGTATCGACTCATGAAGACTCAAGTATCGACTTACAAAAGTCAAGTGTCAACTCACGGATTTTGATAGCAATAATGACTTTTTTTTGAGAGGCAAATTTGATCCCTACAAGCTCCCAATGGCTAGTTTTGCTCCTCCAATGGTCTTAAACTATTTTTTGAAAGTTTTTGATGTATTTAAGGTTCACCAAACTCATTCATGAAGCATTAAACACAAAAGAGACAAACATTCCCTAGGGACTTCACTTCCAAAGCCAAAACGAGAGAAAAAGAGAAGATTCTATTGAAAAAGCTTACAAGCCTTTCATTTCAGCATTCCAAAAGTATCTTTGAAGTAATTCCAAAGAAAAGTTAAGTCAAGCAATCATCAAGAGGTTCCATATTCCACTCTAGAAGAGAGTTTGATTATGCTTTTATTCTTGTATCTTTGACTTTATTCTTTGTTGACCTAGCTTTTAAAGGTTTTTGAAACTAGGTTATTGGTGAGCCAAAGTGACAAAATCAACTAGGATTTGTGTTGCCCAAAAATGGAGCCCATGAGGGGGGGTGAATTGGGTCTTTTAAAAAATTAAAGCAATAATATGCAGGCCTTGTGGTGTTTATGAACAATGTGATTTATGCACTAGGTTTTATGCAGTGAAAAATAATAATTAGAGTGCAAGAAAAAAAGTGCAAGAAGTAGAAGAGATAATTACACACAAACACAAGGTTTATAGTGGTTCGGTGCAAACCTAGCACCTACATCCACTTCCCAAGCCATCCTTAGGAACTCCACTATAATCTCTCCAAGATTATAGCCGACTTGTTTTTTCAAAGGCTCACAAGTCAAAACCTATGTTGGTTTTCTCACCTAGGCTCACCAACAAACCTTTACACTTATTTTGGCTTTGGGCTCACAAGTCAACCCTAGTTGGTTTTTTTCCTTTGGCTCACCAACAACTACAAGAACCTACTTTCAAGAAATCCTTGAAAGCTAGGTCAAAACACAAGAGAATTTTAGATATACAATTTAAATAAACAAAACAAACTCTCTTTAAGAGTAGAATGGAAGCTTTGAGGCTCTAATTGATGTTTGTCTTGTCTTCTCCTTGGAATATTCTTCAAGCTCTCTTTTTGAAATGATGAAAGGATAAGCTTGTAAGCTTTTTTAGGGAATCCCTCTTTTAATGGCTTTTGAAGTGAAGTTCTTGAGGGAATATTGGCTTTTGAGCTTTCAATGGATTTCAATGCTTCAAGAAAGAGTTAGGTGAAGCTTAAATATTTCAAAAACTTCCAAAAAATGGTTTGTGATCGTTGGAGCTTCGAATCTAGCCATTGATCCGTTAGGGCTGTCAGAATCCGAGTGTCGACACTTGGTTTGTCTGGTGTCGATACTTGGCTATCAGGTGTTGATACTTGACTTCCAGGTATCGATACTTAAACTTTCAAGTGTCGACACTTGATTCACAGGTATCAACAATTGACTAAAAAACTCTCCATGGCCAAGTTCTGGATTTTCAAAAAGTCTCAGGCCTTGAGTCGACACTTGGAAACTTAAGTGTCGACACTTGAGTTTCAGGTATCGACACTTGAGTTCTGGGTGTCGACACTTGGTGTGCCAAGAAAATTTTTTTCATGCCAAATGTTGAAGTGTCGATACTTAGCCTTCCAGGTGTCGATACTTGGTTCTGCAAAATTCAGAAATGAGTAGCGATAAAGCCAAAAAAATAAGTATTGTTTATCAAACTTAAATGCAATATAAATAAGCAATAATATAACTTGTTTGAGCCCTTTTTACATGGAAAAGATTCCTCAAATTGTGAAAGATACTTCGTCCCAAAGCATGCCATGAAACCTTAATTTTGAGATTTGAGGTGCTTGTTTCCTGAAAACTCATAACTAGAAATAGACATTAGTACACAATATGTACTCAACATTTTGTTATTCATCAAAATCACAGGGTAGAGGCAACAATCTCCCCCTTTTTTATGATAACAAAACCTTGAGTATATAAACATTTAAATTCAAATTTTAGATATGATTCTTCATAAATATGATCTCAAGCTCATACAATCATAACTTACATAGTTAAGAGGGATGAATCTCCTCCTTAGTGAAACAATTCATATCAGAACAAGTTTTGAAGAGCAAGATGAAGTTTGAAATATCAAATTTGAAATTTAAATTATTTCTATATATCCTACTCCCCCTTTTTATCAATGATAAAATAGAAAAGGGAGTAAGCTCCCCCTCAAAAAGTGCATATAGACAAAAGGTATTAGAGCGGATACAAATTTCTCAAGAGTAAACAGGTATAAGAGCTGAAAAGTAAAGTATCTAATTCAAGATTGTCAAAGCCAAAATCAAACACATTGAATTCAAGCAATGTAAGCACCAAAGTGAAATGCATATATATATATATCAAGTTAGGTTTTCAGTACAAAATTTGCTGACTCATCAGCAACACTGAAACAACATAATATAACATAGATAACATACACCAGAAAGAACATCTGTGAGGCTAATCCTCATCCGATGGAAGCTCAAGAGAAATCGGAGCACTAATCCATGATCTAGGAACTAAAGCCTTAGGAGGTCCCTGGGCTAAGGCCCTACGACTCCTAGTACAGCCAGAAGGTCTTAGTAAGGGTACAACCCTGGAAGACCTAGTGGACGGAGGGAAAAGCATCTCAGCTGGAGTAATGAAATCTGGAGTGGAATCAACTATATCAGCTGGAGGAGGGACTATAGATGTAGCTGGAGAATCATCTCTACTGAGCATTTGATATCGTCTAGCACGATCAATGCTGCCATCTGAACTCCCATCACTAGAATCATCGGCATCATGATCATCACAGTCATGATCATCTCCACCATCTCCATCACCAGCACCACCGTGATTAGTGTCATCATGTCCGTCTAGGTGGTCATCATCATCTCCATCAACAAGTGGAGCTGTAGGAGCAACTGAAGGAAGGAAAAATCTGAGTAAATCCTCGATACGGGCGAATCCTGCCTCCAAAGTGTGATGTAACTCAGCAAGCTCTGAAGCTGTATGGGCTCTAAGGCCCTCTATCTCAATCCTCAGCTGAGTCATCCACTCTCCAAGACCAACTAACTCACTTCGTACCTCAGCAAACTGCTGTCGGGAGTGTTCCTCAAAAGAAATCTCAGTAGTTGATAGGGAAGGAGCCGAAGGTGTAGCAGTAGGAGTCACAGGCTATGCCTCTAATGCTGGAGCAACATGAGGAGGTTTACTGACTGGCCTTGATGGCCTGACCTCAGCTTCTCTGATCTTATCCTCCTCATCTGGCTCCTAACCAGACTCTCTCCTGACCCAGCACCCTGCGACCAAACGATAGCCCATCTGGTGTAGCGACCGCTCATCATATACATCGGTGTATAGAATCTCCTTGGGGATCTCCCCCTCCAAAGGAACTCTATAAACACAAAATAGACGGGTCAGCGCCATCTTGTATGGTAGACAATGTCTTCTCTGGGTCACCGCATCATGCATCTGAACCAGCATAAGTGAGGGTAGATCAATTAGTGTCCTCTGGATCAGACTCACCATCAACATCAACTCCCTAATGTGGGATGACTCTAAGATTGCTACTCATGTAGGTAAAATAGTACACTAATTTTTTGTGACTTTTATAATTTAGATTTATAGGCTAAATTTCTAAATAAAAGTAAGAACTAGCAAGAAGAATAGTAATGCATACAATCATCGTATCGCAGGCAAACTCATGCAAAATATTAAATTACAGGACCCAAGAATTGAAAAGCTCCAAGATTAGGATAGCTAATCTTCATCAAATCAGAAATTTAAAGAAGGGAAGGATGTTACCAATCAGTGATTTGAAGAACTTTCGATGAAGAGATCACCTAGCACTCTGATTGGAGTAGGATGATGAAGTTCGGTTTCCTTGATTAGATGGCTAATGTGGATGGTTCCGGATGCAAGGAAAGCCTCCTCTGGGGAGGTGAAACACCTCGGGGATCCTGCAAAATGTCAATGGTCAATCAAAATAGCAAGTAAGAAAAGAAAAGGAAACTAGGTTTAGAAGGAATCAGGTTAGGGATTAGAAGCTGGGCTGTTTGAAGCTTGTTGAAGATCTCCTTGCTTGGCGGCCTAGGACACTCTTTCTTGGATGTGTGAAGGCTTGGATGGTAGTGAGTTAGGACATGGAAGGATGCTAAGGCAGCAAAGAATTCGTCCAAGCATAAAAACACCAACCAAAGAACCCAAACAAAACACCAACACAAGGCATAACTCAAAATTTCAGCAAGGTTTATTCATAAGAGAAAGATGCTTACAAGAGAGGGAGGGGTGGGGTATTTATAGAGTTCCCATGCCCTCACTAACTATGGTTACACTTGGGTTATAAGTCCTCTTCCAAATTGGAATACAGGTCTTTTCCTAGTTAGGTTAGAATTACAAAGTTTAAAAGGATTAGAAATTCCAAAAAGATTAGGAATAAACTTGGTCTTCTCCTTCTTCTCTTCAACTTGGACTTGGTCAAACCCCTTTGGACGTGGTCAACACTTCAAGGATGCCTAGGGAGGTGTGTTAGGCCTTTAGGAGCAGCAAGGGGCTGGCCCAAAGGGGCTTCGGTGCATGGGTTTGGGCCTCTGGAAGCTGGGGTGGCCTGGTAGCCTGGTAGCAGGAATATTTCCTGGAATCTTGCTTCTTAAGGGCTTGGGCTTGGCACCTAGGCTTGATTTTTTTGGGCTAGGATGTAGGTGGACCTCTAGAATCGTGGATGCCTTTGTTTAGGAATATGCTCTGACATCTGGAAGGTAATCTGGAAGGAATCAGGATTTCTGGAAGCATCTTGGATCTTGGGTTCTCACACAAAATCCAATAGACTGATGTAGTGGCCTCTGACTTTTGGGTATGGCCTGGTTGAACTTCAAAATAGGGTGACCTCCTCTCTTGTATAAAATTGGGCTCATACTGGACTCATAATTGATGTACAGGACTCAAAATACTGACTAGGTTGAGGGTTGAGACAAATCAACTAACCTCAACTTATTACAAGACTCGATCTTAATTGATTACAAAACTCTCAAAACTTTGATACATGACTAATTAAACCATATGAGATCCTGTAATCTGTGTCTGATGTTGGTGTCCCCACCAATTCTCCCGTGGCGGGAGGAACTCGACCCCATCGAGTATGGGTCAATTTGGCTAAAGGAGGGTCTGGGTTGACGCGCTACAGATCCGTACTAGCATTCCACAATTCCTCAAATTCTAGCTGACGTTGCCACCGAACCAAACATTGCTGACAGTCTCTATCCTAGAACCGATAGCTTGATCATCTAGAGCTCTCTCAATCATTTCCTCACCATAAGGCCAAATTATATGTGGTCGCTCTGGGGTGGGTTCTCTCTCAAAGACGAGAGTGGCTCAAGGGGCTCGCTAGGTATCACTGCTGGCTCCCTAGACTTTATAAAGTCTGAGATGATGAAAGTGGAGCTAATTCCTAAATTAGGTGATATCTCAGGCACATAGGCATTGGGTTCACTACTATTCATTATTTTGGATGGGCCAGCTTCGCGAGCAGAGAATTCTTTGATAGTCACATATTCCTTTGCATAAAAATCTTTATCTTTCTTTTAGGAATTAGCCAAGTTATTATTTAGTTCATTAATTATGTTCAGCTCTTGACTAATTTCATGATGCATATGCTGTGCAAAGGCTAGTGTAGGTGCACGCATACAGATTGAGTCTATGGACTCACATTCAGATGTTATTTCATTACATACACCTATTTCTTTTGGTTGTTCTTTAAGGATTTGATCCTGGGCTTCCTCTATGAACAACTCTTGTAAATTATTAGTTTCACCCATAAAGTTTGATCCTGGCTTAATTACTTCTTCAATTATTAAAGTGGGTTCAGGATCAATTCTCATAAATTTCTTAGTGGGTTCAGAAGGGTCTATTTCTAATTCTTTAGCCTTAATCAGATTAACTCCTTGTTTTGCTCTAAGGCTACTAGAACTTCTTGAACTCCTAGGCTAAGTGGGGTAAATCACAAATATTTTCCCATGGTGATAAAAGGTATAGGTATTGGTTCAACCAGATAGGGCAGCTTCATGATCATATAGCCATGGTCGACCTAGAATGACACTACTAACCTTCATGGGAAGGACATCACACCAAATCTCTTCTTCATATGACTGTAATTTAATTAAGATTTAGCACCTAGACTTGATTGGCATAGAGGTGGAATCTAACTATGATACTTTATAGGGGTCAGGATGTGGAACTAGGGTCAAGTCTAAAGATTTAGCTATCTCAGTAGCAATGGCATTGACACAACTACCACTATCAATTATAATCTTACATACTTTATTCCCATACTTAACAAAAGTCTGTAGGATGATAGTCCTATGCCAATCTTCCTCAGGTTGTGTTTGGGTTAAAATACATCTAACCACCCCTACTTGATCAAATTCCTCCTCATCTCCTTCATATTTCTCTATCAAGTCTGGTTCAGCCTCAAAACTTCTTCTTCTACATCCTCATTATTGGGTTCAGACTCTTGTTCCTTTAGCTCCCCTATATGTAATGACCTGGTGGGACATTGGCTAGCATAGTGACCTACCTTATTACACCTAAAACAAGCATTGGGGCTAGGGCTTGGGGCTTTCTAAAACATGGGTGCCTTAACCTTATCAATTCTAGCAGGTATAGAATTTCTAGAACTAGATGGACTCGGACTCGAGTTAGGTCAAGATGGGTTAGGGTTGGGTTGATTTGGGTTGGAATTGAATCGGATTGGATTAGGGTTGGGTCAGACTGGGTTAGGGTTTGGCCTAACTGGGTTGGAGTTAAATTGACCTGGGTTGGGGTTGGGATTTGATCTACCATAGTATACCTGGTTTGGATTTGACTTTGGGAATGAGGTATTGTTCCTAACAGGTTCAAATTTCTGATAGGTAGGTCCTGGGTGGAATTGTTCATAATGTCTAGCTATTTATAGGCATGTTCCAAATCTTGGGCCTCTCTCATGTATAGTTCTCTGTGGATATCTTCTCTTAATCCAATTCTAAACTTGGATAGGGTTTGGTCTTTAGACTCGGAAATATTGCACCTAACAACAAACTCATCAAATTCAGCAATATAGTCTGACACTGATCTATTACCTTGACGAATTTTGTTCCATTAGTCTAAGAGTTGTTGATCATAGGATACTGGTAGGTATTTCTCCTTGAGTTGCAATTTCATCTCTTGCCAAGTAGCTATGGGTGGAAGATCTCATTGTCTCCTAGTTCGCTCAAGATTAGCCCAATGTAATCTAGCTTGATGAGTCAACCTCATCTTGGCAAATTTATATTTCATCCCTTCACTCATTTCATACCATTCAAAATAATAATCCATATCACCTACCCAATCTACATAGACCTTTTGTTCAAGACTTCCATCAAAGGTGGGTGCTTCTATCCTAATATTTCTCATGGCCCTTTCATCTTGATCATAAACTTCATGTTGGGGCCTTCTACAGATGGGTTCTTGGATAGGTTCAGGGTTCGGGACTCTCCTATGGTTAGGTTCTTGGTATGGTTCCTGATGGTTAGGCTCTACAAAGGGTTCTTGAGTCTGGGTTCTACTAGGGTTTTGAGAGGTAGAACATGATGGGTTAGGATTAGGTTCTGCATTAGAGTCTTGGGTTTTCTCTATAGTACCTAATCGATTCTCTACTTGGTTTAGTCTAGTGGTTAATTGGTCGATCCTAGTGGTTGCCTGGTCAAATTATTGGTCTACTTGGTTGAACCTATAGTTCATTTGGGTTATCTGGTCATTGGTTTGGTCAAGCTTATTATTAATTTGGGTTTTGGATTGGTTTAGTTGGATAAACTGGTTTTGAGATTGGATGTTGGCTTGGTTCATTTGGGTAGTTAACTGGACAAGCTGGTTCATGATGGCTTAAAAATTGGGATCCATGGCTGAGTTGGTTTGAGGTTTAGTCTTATGGTATTGGGTTCCTAATCTAGTGGTCATACACTCAATCAAGCAATTAGAATGGAATGGTGCAGCCAAGCATGCAAAATAGGTTAGCTTAATCTAGGGTTTCCTAGACCTAGAGCCAAAACTGGGTGGGTCAGCTCTACTTACACTTAACCCAGTAGCTAATCCTCCCTCTAGCTAGGTAGAGGGTGAGAGTGTGGGTGGCCCCCCCCGCTTTTGCAGGGACCCAATTAAAAACCACAACACCACTTGGGTCATTTGACTCTGGACCCTCAGCCTTAGACACCAGATTTCAGTAATAGCCATAGGATTAAATGAACTAGTTGGCCCACACAGCTCCGACCCGACCTGTTGATGTCACCTAGCCCTCTAAGGCAATTTAAGTCTAATTGATTTTAATTAGGCTTGGGTGAAAATGCTGGGTAGTTGTTTTGGGCCCAGGACAGGTTATGACCTCCTGCCTTGATGTTATATTGATTGCCCTTAATATTAGATTAAAAGATAATGAACATTCAATGGTCCTGATGCAATCTAAAACAATCAAAAAATAAAATGATTATTAATTAGTTTATGAGATGTCAAGTTAGGTTTAGGTTAACCGGGGTTATCAAACAAAGTTTGGCTTGGGATTGGGGTGTGTGGAAGTTGATTAGGTTAGGTTAAGTCAAGATGCAGAATTTAGCAGAAAATCAGAAAAATTAGAATTCAGATGATGCAGAAGTTGACATAGATCCTGATGCATAAAAAAATCAAAAAAAACCTGGAACATAGGATGGATGGTGATGATGAAACCTACCAAATTTCTTGTAGAACAAAAATCATATGATGATGCAAACTTAGGATTTGTTTGGACTGCTGCAGAAATTATCAGGATTTTGTTAGGGTTTCTAATATACCAAATTTTTATAATTTAGGTTTTCTGTATAATTAATTAAAATTTTTTATAAAATAGACTCAATAGAGAATAATTAATGAAAAAATAAAAGAAAAATAAAATTTCTAGATGGTCGAAAATAGATACAAAACTAATATCTAATGCAATGGACAGAATGCTGAAATTAGGATTTGTGATTGCAATGCAGATAAAAAATATCCTAAACCCGCTCTGATACCAAACTGATGCGGGATGACTCTAAGATTGCAAATCATGTAGGAAAAATTGTAAGCTAATTTTTTGTGGTTCTTATAATTAGATTTATAGGCTAAATTCTCAAATAAAAGTAAGAACTAGCAAGAAGAATAATAATGCATAGAATCATCGTATCGCAGGCAAACTCATGCAAAATAATAAATTCCAGGACCCGAGAATTGAGAAACTCCTATATTAGGATAGCTAATATTCATCAAATCAGAAATTTAAAGAAGGGAAGGATGTTACCAATCAGTGATTTAAAAAACTTTCGATGAAGAGATCACACAGCACTCTGATTGGAGTATGGATGATGAAGTCGGTTCCCTTGATTAGATGGCTGATGTGGATGGTTATGGATGCAAGAAAAGCCTCCTCTAGGGAGGTGAAACACCTCGAGGATCCTGCAAAATGTCAAGGGTCAAATAAAACAGCAAGTAAGAAAAGGAAAGGAAACTAGGTTTAGAAGGAATCAAGTTAGGGATTAGAAGCTGGGCTGTTTGAAGCTTGTTGAAGATCTCCTTTCTTGGCATCCTAGGTCACTCTTTCTTGGATATGTGAAGGCTTGGATGGCAGTGAGTTAGGGCATGGAAGGATGCTAGGGCAGCAAGGAATTCATCCAAGTACAAAAACACCAACCAAAGAACCCAAACAAAACACCAACACAAGGTAATAACTCAAAATTTCAGCAAGGTTTATTCATAAGAGATAGATGCTTACAAGAGGGGGAGGGGTAGGGTATTTATAGAGTTCCCATGCCCTCACTAATCATGGTTACACTTGGGTTATAAGTCCTCTTCCAAATTGGAATACAAGTCCTTTCCTAGCAAGGTTAGAATTACAAAGTTTAAAAGGATTAGAAATCCCAACTAGGTTAGGAGTAATCTTGGTCTTCTCCTTCTTCTCTTCAACTTGGACTTGGTCAAAACTCTTTGGGCATGGTCAACACTTCAAGGATGCCTAGGGGGGTGTGTTGGGCTTTTAGGAGCAGCAAGGGGCCAGCCCAAAGGGGCTTGGTGCATGGGCTTGGGCCTTTGGAAGCTGGGGTGGCATGGTAGCCTGGTAGCAGGAAAATTCCTTGAAATCTTTCTTCTTAAAGGCTTGGGCTTGGCACCTGGGCTTTATTTCTTTGGGCTGAGGGCAAGTGGACCTCTAGAATCATGGATGCCTTGGTTTAGGAATATGCTCTAACATCTGGAAGGGAATCTGGGCATCTGGAAGGAATCAGGGTTTCTGGAAGCATCTTAGATCTTGGGTTGTCACACAAAATCCAATGGGCTGATGTAGTGGCCTCTGACTCCTGGATATGGCCTGGTGGAACTCCAAAATAGGGTGACCTCCTCTCTTGTATAAAATCGAGCTCATACTAGACTCATAATTGATGTACAGGACTCAAAATATTAACTAGGTTGAGGATTGAGACAAATCAACTAACCTCAACTTATTATAGGACTCAAACTTAATTGATTACAAAACTTTCAAAACTTTGACACATGACTAATTAAATCATATGGGATCCAGGGATTTTTGTTTGATCCTAGTGTCCCCACCACTCCCGCTCCATGATGAAGTCAAATCATCCAGTCTTCGAAAGCAAGATCCGAGTAGTGATGTGATGTAGTAAGCACATCTCAATAGACAACTGGTTCGCGGTGACCACTGTCACACCGTGAACGTCCTCTCTCTCCAGAATACATCTAAAAGCTGTCTCCCTATCCTCTACTAAGAAAGTGCTGATACCTCGGTGAGGAATCTCCCAAACTCTACTCAACATCTCTGCAGATAATGGAATCTTTACTCCCCTGATGGTGGTGCTCCATAATAATCGTCGGCAGTCTAATGCACCATAGAACTCTCTCACTGGATGAGGATAGTACCTCTCCTGCATAGTGCAAAATGGTACTAATCTAGCATTTGAGAGTATTTGCCAAATTAGGAAGTGCTGCCTGTCAAAGAACTCCAAGTCGATTCGTCTGGCCGCAGCCACGGCCTTCCCTACCATCCTCTCTGCAGGGGGGAAACTGGAGCTGCATAACTACTAGCCTATCCAATATCATGTCTGGCTTTTGTCCTCCTCTCAGAACTCTGCCAGTCCTACTCCTAAAAGCTAGTCTCTTCCTCGGACCTATTACAACAAGTTGAGCAAGAAGGGAAAGGAAGAGGGTAAACATACTGAAAAGGGAGGACAAGTTTTAAGCAGGTTGAGAGCTAAGGATCGGCCAAGGGTTAGAGTTTAGGAGACTAAACAAGCCTGAGTTTTCTTAAAAGAAGTATACTGGATTAAGAAAAGCTAGGGTTTGTTTTGAAAACTGGGATAAAAATCAAATTGATTTACTTCAAAACATGAAAACGAGGGATAAAACCAATTTTGAGTGAAATAAATATTTTAATAGTTTAAAAGAGGGAAAACTATCAAATGCATGGTTTTTCCCAAAAACAAAATTTTTATCCCAATACTAAACCTAAGTAATCTAAAGGCCAAGTGAAGCACCAAAAATAAAATTAAACCTATGAAATATTTAGATAAACTCCTGAAATCAGGACTAAAAACAAAAGACATTAGGGTTTTAGGTTAAAAACGTGCAATCCAACAGTAAAACAGTGAAATGAGGAGTGGAAATCATGAAATCAAGGTATACACTCTTTCCAAATTAATGAAATATGAGGAAACTTAATACATGTCCAAGAAATTTGAAATTAATTTGAAAACATTTGGGATTTCGGCCAAATGAAGCAATGTAATAGTGAAATCATGAAAATCGAACGAATTAGGTGAGGAAACGATCAAAATCCGAGGGGAAATATGAGAATAATGTGTATACACAAGATTCCAACCAAATGGAAACCTATAAATGATCCAAAACATTGAAAAACCTGATTTAAATTCATTAAAATGGATGAAAAAAAGAGAAACTAGGGTTTATGGTTTGAAAATGAATGAGATGGGAGAAGATTACCTGATTTTGGCAGGGCAAAGAGGGAAAATGAGGAATTCGGAAGGTAGAGGACTCTTGGGGACCACAACGGTTTGGGAGAAAATGGGGGAAAGTGAAATACAAAAGCTCGATTTTGCCCTAAAAAGTCTGAAATTTTTGCGAGTGTCGACACTTGGAATTTCTCAAGTGTCGACACTTGGTCAGGTGTCGACACTTTGCAAAATCCAAGTGTCGACACTTGGCCAAGAAATTCCCCAAAAAAAACATAAAAATTTTCAAAAACTCAAGGAAAGTTTTAAAAGCTTTTGGGACTTAATAAGAGTGATTTTTGAGTAAAAACAACTTGGGTAAAATGGAATTTAAGAGAGTTCTAGGAGAATGGATCAATGATACCTAACTCTCTTCTAATCATACAAAATTTCTCTTCACTCAAGGATTTGGTAAACACATAAGCTAATTGATCATCAGTACACACAAATTCAAGTATCATATTAGAGCTTTGTACATGATCTCTTATGAAATGATGTCTTATTTCAATGTGTTTACTTCTTGAATGTTGCACAGGATTCTTAGTTAGATTGATTGCACTAGTATTGTCACATCTTATGGGTGTCTTAATTAGTTTAATACCAAAATCTTTGAGTTGTTTGATTTATAGGATTTGAGCACAACAACTTCCAGCTACTATATATTCGGCTTCCGTCATAGATAGAGCAACTGAATTCTATTTCTTGCTACTCCATGAGATCAAATTTACTCCAAGAAACTGACAAGTTCTACTAGTACTTTTACGATCAAGTTTACATCCAGCAAAGTCAGCATCAGAATAAGCAATCAATTAAAATGAAGAATCTCTAGAGTACCAAAGACCAATCTTAATTGAGCCAGATAGATATTAAGTATATGTTTAATAGCCAAAAGATGAGACTCTTTAGGATTAGACTGATATCTAGCACACATACAAACACTAAACATGATATTTGGCCTACTGGCAGTTAAATATAACAAAAAACCAATTATGCCATGATATAGTTTTTGGTCAACAGTTTTACATGATTTATATTTGTCAAGTCTACAAGAGGAGCTCATAGGCGTACCTAATGGCTTGGTGTTCTCCATCCCAAACTTCTTTTGTATTTCTTTTGTGTACTTAGCTTGGTTGATGAAGATCCCCTCTTTGGTTTGCTTTATCTGGAGTTCAAGGAAGAAGTTAAGTTCTCCCATCATGCTCATCTCGAACTCACCCTGCATTAACTTTGCAAACTCTTGATAAAGAGATTCGTTAGTAGCACCGAATATGATATCATCTACATATATTTGTACTACTAAGAGATCATTATTCTTTTTCTTCAAAAATAAAGTTTTGTCAACATTACCTCTAGTAAAATCATTTTTGAGCAAGAAAGAACTTAAACGATCATACCAAGCTCTAGGAGCTTGTTTCAAACCATACAAAGCATTATGAAGTTTGAAAACATGGTTTTCAAAACCAGGTGGTTGTTCAACATAAATTTCTTCTTCGATAAAACCATTTAAAAAGGAACTTTTATCATCCATTTGAAATAATTTAAAATATATAAAACAAGCAAAAGCCAACAATAGCCTAATTGCCTCAAGACTAGCCACAGGAGCAAAGGTTTCATCAAAATTAATCCCTTCCTCCTGATTGTATCATTTAGCAACTAGTCTAGCTTTATTTCTTGTAACAATTCCATTTTCATCAAGTTTGTTTCTAAAACCAATTTTGTGCCAATAATTAAAACATTTGAAAGCCAATCTACTAAAGTCCAAACATTGTTTCTTTTAAATTGGTTAAGTTCGTCTTGCATAGCATTAATCCAATTATAATCATTTTCAGTTTCTTCAATAATTTTAGGTTCAATCTGAGAAACAAATGCTAAGTAATCACAAATATTTCTAAGGGATGATCGAGTACTTACACCTTTAGAGGGATCACCAATGATAAGTTCTTTGGGGTGTCTATGAGCATACCTCCATTCTTTGGGTAGAAGATCAACAGTAGATGTATTTTCATCACCTTGTACTTGATCTCCTTCATTATTTTGATCAACTTCTTATTCTTTTATAGGCTCTTCATTGTTGTTCACCTCTTCAGTTCTTTTGGTACCTGTTTTATCATAAAGTATATTTTCTTTTCTAGAAGATTTCTGGTCAGTTTCATCAAATACAACATGTATGGATTCTTCAACAACAAGTATTCGTCTGTTGAAGACCCTGTATGCCTTGCTAGATTTAGAGTAGCTTAGAAAGACACCCTCATCTGACTTGGCATCAAATTTGCTCAAATTATCTTTACCATTGTTTAAGATGAAACAACGACATCAAAAAACTCGACAGTATCGAATTGAAGGTTTTCTATCCTTCCAAAGCTCATATGGAGTTTTCTTTAAAATCAGTCGGATTAAAACACGGTTTAAAACAAAACATGCAGTGTTTATAGCTTCCATCCAAAAATATATAGGTAGGTCATTTTTACAAAGCATGGTGCGTGCCATTTCTTCAAGAGTTCTATTTTTCCCTTCTACCACCCCATTTTATTGAGGTATCCTAGGTGCTGAAAAATTATGATGAATGCCATTTTCACTACAAAATTTATCGAAATCAAAATTTTCAAATTCAGTTCCATGATCACTTCTCAAAGATATAATTGAAACACCTTTTGTATTTGAAACTCTTTTATGAAATCTCATGAATTTAGAAAACGTTTCATCTTTGTGTGCTAAAAACATGACCCATGTAAAACGTGAGAAATCATCTACAATAACTAGACCGTACTTCTTACCTCATAAACTAGATGTTCTAGTTGGCCCAAAAAGGTCCATATGAAGCAACTATAAGGGTCTAGATGTAGAGATTACTCCTTTTGATTTAAAAATTGATTTGGTTTATTTTTCAAGTTGGCAAGCACTACAAATCTTGTCTTTTTCAAAACTAAGTTTTGGTAAATCTTTTATCAAATTCTTTTTGCTAAGTTTTGAAATTAAATGCATACTAGCATGTCCTAGTCTACAATGCCAAAGTCAACTAGTTTTATTGATCTTGGCTTCCATTGCCACTAGGCATTGACCATTTTGAACAGGAAGATCATCAAGATCAACCATATAAATATTGCCATGCCTATGGCCAATGAAGTTGATGCCATTGTCATCTAAGCTAGAAACAATGCATAAAGAAGATTCGAAAATAATTTTGAAATCCTTGTCACATAATTGACTAATGCTAAGTAAATTATATTTCAAACCATCAATATACAATACATTATTAATGTAAGTAGAAGGGGTGATATGGACTTTACCAATTCTAACAATTTTTTCCTTTCCATTATCACCAAATGTCATATTACCACCATTTTGATATTTGAGTGTTGAGAACTGCTCCACATCTCCAATCATGTGCCTTGAGCAACCGCTGTCGAGGTACAACATTCTTTTCTTATTGGTTGCAAGGCACACTTACAATAAAAAAATCAGGTGGAGACTTTAGGTACCCAAGTCATCTTGGATCCTTTTAGGTTAGTGGTAATGGTTCCTTTTGGAATCCAAATTTTCTTAACATTACTCAATTTTTTCTTATTACACAGGTAAGATTTATGCCCTATAGTACCACAAGCATAACAAGTGATGGATGATGATGCAGGCACAAAGAAATTCTTGAAAAATTTTTGTTTCTTTTGAGTTCTGAAACCTAAATCGGCTTTATAAAAAATAGCTCTTTGATTATTTAAAAGCATATTTAATTTTTCAGAACTATATGTAAATTTATCAACAAAAGGTTTTAACTTTTCAATTTCTTCTTTATAGTTTTTGTTTTCATCCAAAATTTCTTTGTTCTATTTTGAAAGGTTTTCATTTGATATAGAAAAGTTTTTCTTTTTCAAAACTTCCTTTTCTTTTTCAAGAACAACCATCTTATCATTTAACCTTTTATTTTGAAGAAGTAGGCAATCATTTTCAGTTGAAAACTTGTCATTAGCTTTGACTAAATCCAAATTTTGCCTTTTTAGTTCTTTATGTTTTGATTTCAGTTTTTGAAATTCTATAACTAACTCATCAAAAACTTCATGCAACTCGTTAAAAGTAAACTTAGTTTCGGATAATACCTCATCATGATCGGCCATCAAACAAAAGTTTGCAACTTCTTGTTGTTCTTTCTCAGAGCTGGAGACTTCGCTATCACTCCAGGTTGCCATCATAGCCTTCTTTCTTAGTTTTCTTCTGCTTTTCTTAAGTAAGGGGCAGTCCATCTTGAAGTGGCCCAATTTTTTGCATTCGAAGCATGTGGGCTGCTCCTTCTCTTTCACTTTCTCCTTCTCTTTGCTCGGCTCACCTTTTAGAGGTTTCTTCTTGAAGTTGTATTTCTTCTTTCTCATGAACCTTCTAAATTTTCTTGCCATGAGAGATGTCTCATCTTCTTTATCTTCTTCTTTGGATTCATCGCTAGACTTTTCTCTTGCAGTGGATTTGAAAGTGATCACTTTCTTCTTCTTGAAAACATCCACGTTCTTTTATCTTAAAGAAAACTCATAAGTCATTAATGAGCCTAACAGTTTTTCGAGGGGTAGAGTGTTGACATCCTTGGCTTCCTCTATGGCCGTCACCTTGGCATCCCATGAAGCCGGAAGAGACCTGAGAAGTTTATTTACAAGTTCATCATTAGATATAATCTTTCCTTAGCTTCTCATGCCATTCATAATATTTGTGAACCTAGTATACATCTCACTAATAGATTCAATAGGTTCTTGGTGCAGACACCAGAGGCACCAGAATAATACAGAGGTTTCTAAACCCTCTATAGATTATCTAGTGGTGATTGAATCCATTTGTAATAAGGGCTTAGCCTATTTGAGTTGTCTTTTATTATTTGAGTCCTGTACTCGTCAGCTCATGTTGAGCTAGTTTTTTTTCTGAGTCCTGTATGTAGCATTTGATCCACACTATTAGAGTTTTGGATAAGTTGGTCAAGTCAGCTCATGTTGAGCTAATCATATTCCGAATCTCGTAATCATGTCCAGTTATATTGAGTCTGTTTAAGTCAAGCCCAGTCAAAGAAGACTCAAGCATGTGAAGGACATCACCCAGCATGCCACCTCAGCAGCCGCATGGAGCCTAGTCACATCCTGGATTTTGCCACTAAGGATTACTTGGAGGATAATGAAGTTGGCCCATGCATGAGGAGTTGATGACCACATGCTAGCATACCCCAAGCACACCAACTCCATACGCCAGTATGACAAGAAGGAAAGTCAAAATAGATAAACATAAATCCCCTGATTCATACTAGCTTGCATAGGAAAGAAGTGGTCTCCCCCCTTTGGATGTCATTACCTACCTTGTTTAGAGGAATTTTGTATGCATGAAAGTGTTTTCTTCCATGTATTCAGCCCCACACTTTAGGAAGAAAGTGGGAGAGTATTTTCTTCCATGTATTTAGCCCCACACTTTGGGAAGAAAGTAGTCACCCATTATTTTTCTTATTTTCTTTTGCTTGGGCCCTAAGTTTCATGATTCTATATAAGGGACCCCTTGTATGAAAATTTTAACAATTTTGATATATGAAATACTCTTGATTCTCCAATTACTGTGTACCTCCCTGCTATGTGCATTAAGGGATCTTGTGTGAGCCTGAAGTCCTTCCGAAGTGCTGCCCGAAGAAACCCTAGCCAACCAACATTCTTCCAAGCCTCTTCTTCCAACACGCCCTTGCTGCCTCTATCTAAATTTTTTTTTTATTTCTAGCCTTTGTTTTCTCATCCTTGATAGTTGTTTGTAGGTCTTCGAGTTCCTACGAATCCAACGACTCCAGCCAGGCCACAATCGGACCACCGAGCAGAAAGCCAGGAATTTGTGGGTCTCTGGCTTGATTTTCTAGGCCACATCCATCGAGGATGAGTAATCTCTTCACTGTGATCTTCATCAGGTGCTTCAGACATTGCCAGGTACACCCTCTCTGCCACCAGTAATTTTATAGAAGATGAACGAGCCCAACCGAGACTTCTCAGCCTCGGCGGTCCTCTTTCTTTTGCTCTTTAGGTCCTGTTATGCATGCTGTAGCCTCTTACTTTTATATAGAACCTTCTACATCGTTCCTTAATCTGCTCTTCAGGATTAATCATCCAACTTAATTAGAAATATACAAAAAAATTATTGCATGCATATAGGTCTCGCATCAATTTGGTATCAGAGCCTGTTTGGGCTCGGTTTTCTTTAGATACTCGGATCGGGTGCTTCACCATGGCCATCCGATCATAGAAGATTATTAGGGCTTTGAATCCTTCTTTTCTAATCGATGGGATCTCCTATGGTGGTAGGGGTGCCACTATGAATTGACCGATGAAGAAGAACACAAGGAGTTCTTAGGGTTTTTCATTTTCGGCCCTTTTAAAATATACTCTGTTCTTTTAATTGTTTCTCCCTGTTCATGAATTCAAAAATTCTGAAACTTACTTTGTTGGATTTATATTAATTGAAATTACTTTACAAAATTTTTGTAGATTTTATTTCAGTTTGTGCAATTTCTGCATACCGAAATACAGCCTACAAATTTTTGGCTCTGTTTTTTCAGCAAGACAACTTTGGAAGGTTTAGAGTTTTGTTTAGCATCTCATTGCATATCTTTATTTTCAGTATGTTTCTAGCATATTAGGTCATTGGATGCAAATCATATTTTTGTAAAAGAATAAAAAAAATATATGTATATTCAAAAACACCAAAAATACTAAACCCTAATTTTGCATCATCTTCCTGCCATCATTGCATAAACTACCATTAAGGGCACTCTCGCTATGTCAGATTGGGGGAGGATTTGATCACCTCTCCATAGCCCAAAATCACATCCCTTGCATTCGATCCCAAGCCTAACTTAAAATCTATTAGACTTAATTTGCCCTAGTGGGCTAGGGACACCATCTGGTCGAGTCCAGGCTAAGTGTCAGATCACTATGTCAAGCTAACCTGTATGTGCCTTATGCTTAGTGTCTAGAATGGTGGTTCAGGGATTCAATCCTGAAAGGCTTGTGTGCTGGTCCGCCTACCTGGCCAATCTCTGATTGTTGTCTAGGATTGGCAATCAGGGACCTAACACTCCCCTTACACCTACCTGGCTGAGTACAGGATAACTATAAGCTAGTTTGCCACCCTGATTGAGCATCTATTTTTGGACTCTAGGTCTAGGGAGCTGTAGTTGGTCTGATTGAGTCTTGCATGAGCACTAGATCAGGAGCATCATATCATTCACCATCTCCACTTTTGGTTGAACCCATGGATAACTTTGAAGCCCAAATGAAAGCCCTTACTGATCAACTTGACCAATCCTTCACTCAGCTGAATCAGAGATTTGACCAGGTGGAGAATAGGATAGGAACCCTAGAGAAAACCCATAGGACCCAGACTAGATCCAAACCTAAGCCACCTTTACCCACACTACCCAAATTATATGAACATAGATCCTATGCACCCACTTCCTATAAGCCTAGTATACCTACAACCTATAGATCTTATGACTCCAAATCCTATGACTTTAGAACCTATGAGCCCATATCGCATGAGCCCATTAGACCCAAGATCCATAGAGCTAAACCTAAATCCTATGACCTTAGATTCTATAATTCCATAACCCATAGATCTGCACCCTTGTCCTATGAGCCCAGAGAGCCCATAACCCGTAGGTATCAGCCTAGTACTAGTCAGGTTTCCCCTAGTCAACTTGAATCCCATAGGATTAGTACCCCTAAATATGAACCCAGTAGTAAGCCACTACCCCTTAGGCAACCTGAACCTATTAGGAGTAGTGCCCATAATCAGAAACCAGGACCTAGCAAATTTTTCCTTAGCCGACCTTCCCCTACCATCCCTTTGATTGACAAGGCTTACATTAACGCAGAAGTGTATGAAGCTGATGTGAATTTAGTGGATGAGTATGAGGGAGAAGAGGACACACCTCTAGAAAACCTATAATTAGTTGACCCCGTAGGTACCCAGGTAGAAGCCAACCTAGAGTTAGCTGACCTTGACTATACCCAGCCTAAAGCTATAGTGGAAGAACAATTAGAGAAAGAGAACCTAGGTACTACTGCTAGAGCCTTACCTGAGGAAATCATAGAGGAGAGCCAAATTACAGAATCTAGTCCTAAAATATAAGAACCAGAAGAATTTATTAAGGACCTGATCTCTTTGAATTAGTACCCTTAGGATGAGCCTCCTCCTCTAGTTCCCATTAAGGACCTCTTCCATGAGATTAATAACCCATCCTTCCATTAGGCAAACCCTGTAGAGATACCTCAAACTCGTGAGGTTGGCCTAATTAGTCTAGGATTAGTTCCTGACATCCCATATTTTATCCTACTGTATCCAACTAATCCTGAACCTTTTTCCCTACCCTACCAGACTAATTCTGAACCCAGTTCCTATTTTCTACCCTTTCCTGACACCTACAGCATTTCTAGGATCATTAGATTGCATTTAGTTGAGATTAGCAAACTGCATGCATTCTAGTGGGGACACAAAGACCAAGACCAAGCCTCAAGAACCCATTTGGATCATAGAACAAGGAGAATAGGATCTGCACTGTCGAGCCGACCCAAGACCGCCGAGTCGACTCAAGACAGTCAAACTGAATCACAAGTGTCAAGAAATTTCCAAATTTATTTTACTTCAATTTTGTAATTAAAAAATATATATATATGAAAAAGAAAAAATCCTGTGGAATATTTGGAAGTCGTGGCCGCAACAAACTTTGCAGCCACGTTCTTGATTAGTTAGGATCCTGTAACTAATCCTTGGATTAGTTAACACTTAAACCAGTTTTAGATGGTTCTAGAAATTTGTTCGACGTCTATATATGAGGGCTCGATCTTTGTACAGAGCATGATGAATGATAAATTACAATGAAAATTAATGTTCTCCTTCTTCTTCAATTGCCTTCGTTGACGAGGTAATGTCGATGGGTGCGAGGCCCAGTCTGAGCCTTCGTCGCGACTGCGACATCGAGAGGTGCAAGGCCTCACATATCGTCATCGTCCCACTGCCCTCCCTTCCACTTAACTCCATCAACCGGGCCTGGCTCACCTCCCTGCTCCTTGGGCTCACAACAGCACTTCCGGATGTCCCCGACGCTGGCTTCTTCTCCGGTCAGCTCTCCATGGAGGTCTTGCCCGAACCTAACATGTCTCCCCTACTCTTGAGCTCCCAACTCCTCTTCCCGGTCGACTGCCCTGCTTCCACCAAAGTTCGTCATCTTCATCTGCTCTTGGAGATCGCCCGGCGCTGTCTTCTCCATGCTACGGCCATCCCACAAAGCTTCCTCCTAGCTCCCCTGTTCCACGAAGCCACTATTCCTTTGGTTTATTTTATCTTGGGTTGTATTGGGTTTGGGCTTACCTGAGCTGTTGTATTTGGTTTGAGCTGACCTGCTCCATTTTATTTTGGTTTGGGCTGATCTAACCCATTATATCTTGGTTTTGGCTAATCTAATCCGTGACTAAATCTTGTAGGGCCTCTCCGGTACCGGGCTTCTGAAGGGATCCTAGCCATCAACCAATTCTCCTGATACCGTTCGTTGGATGGCTGATCGTTGATCATCCAGACCCCATCTTCCGAGGATAAGTGAACATATCACACATGGAGTAGTATTACTATCGTAGGGAATTAATTTTCCTTCCTTGCTTTAGATCTGAAACTTTGAAATGCATGCATGTCCTTGATAAGGGGTTTTTCAATCTTTGAGTCCTGCTTCTTTGTTATTTTATTGAGTCCAGCATGAGAGAATGCATGATTTAAAACCTGCCCTATTTGAATCTATGTCTCTTATAAGCATCGAGATTCGTACGTATTTTTAGGGTAATTTTATCAGAGCATAGTTCCTCATCACTTTCTGGTATCAGAGCACAGTTAGGACATGCATTTTGTTTAGCCCACTCACAATTTTTCTACAGCATTTTGTTAGTTAAAATCCTATTCATATTAGTTCTTTGCATAGTTTAGTTCTACCGCATTTCTTTATTTCAGTTGTTTTATCGCAAGCATACCAAAAAAAAAAAAAGAAAAAAATATCCATGTTTCTTAGTTTGCATTAAAATCATGGAGTGTGCATTTCATATTTTGCATTAAACTACTTAAGGGCGGCAATATCATAATATAAGGGAAGGACTTCATTACCTTTTTTTAGCCCAAAACAACCACCCTGCATTTCGAGCCCAAGCTTCTAATTAAAATCCAGTAGAAACATAATTTTGCTCTAGAGAGCTTAGGGACACCAACTAGTCGAGTCAAGGCTAAGTGTCTATTTCATGGCGTCTGCCCTTTCTGTGTGTGCTACTGCTCTTGGTGTCTAGGATTGGTGATTCAGGGCTAGTGAGTTGGTCCGCCTACCTGGCCAATCCCAGATTGGTTTCTAAGGTTGGCGATTAGGGACCTACACTCCCCTACACCTACCTGGCCAAGAACAGGGTTACTACAGACTGGTTTGCATCCTTGACTTAGGCAACTAGTTGAGATTCTAGGTCTAGTAGATCGTAGACAATTTTGCATGATTGACTCATGCCCACTAGAGCAGGAACCTCATATCAGCCTGAGTCACC
Organism: Areca catechu; assembly: GCA_021397845.1. Lineage (NCBI taxonomy): Eukaryota > Viridiplantae > Streptophyta > Magnoliopsida > Arecales > Arecaceae > Areca > Areca catechu. The sequence continues at coordinate 85,075,050 of CM038044.1, read as the reverse complement.
CATGGACAACCCGCAAGAAGCCCTGCTAAAGACCATGTCAGAACACTTTGCCCAATTGTCTGCCTAATTGACCACTCATATAGACAATAGCTTAAACCAATTTGAGGCAAGACTTGATTCCATGGAGAGGGCCCCTAGACCACCGCTTGAACATGATCCTGAGACCCAGGTTTCTCCACTGACCAACCCTAGGAGAGACAGAAACTTTGATCCCATTGAGGCACCCAATCCTAGGAGAGTTCAGCAGCCTAATCCATTCCAAGACCCAAACCCTAGAAGGCCCAACCAGGATTTCATTGACCAAGAAGAAAGAGCCTTCAGGAGTATCAGACTAGAAGCACCCACCTTTGACGGTACCCTTGACACTAAGGTATACCTAGACTGGGAGAAAGAGATGGACCAGTACTTTGAGTGGTACGAGATGATCGAATGAAGGAAATTCAAGTTTGCTAAGCTTAGGTTGATCCGTCAAGCCAGGATGTATTGGGATAACGTGGAAAGATTAATTAGATAAAGAGGTCAGGAACCCATAGCCACCTGGAGAGACTTGAAAGCCAAGCTTAGGGAGAAATACCTTCCTGTGTCATACCATCAGCGACTATTAGACCAATGGCATAGACTGGTTCAGGGAAACAAGAGTGTCACTGAGTACATAGCCAAGTTTGACGAGCTAGCCATGAGATGTGGGATAAATGAGTCTGAGTCTGTGATCTTATCAAGGATTAGATCTGGCTTACATGATGATGTGAAGAGAGAGTTATATCTAAGAGAGGTACGGGATTTAGAACAGGCTTACCATGTAGCTAGGGACTATAAGCAGTTTCAAAGGACTCCTAAGAGCCAATATCCTAGAACAGCCCAGACCTACCCGAGTCGACCCTACCCTGCCCACCCAAATCTGAGTCGACCCGACCAAAGCCGTCCAAATCCGAGTCGACCCGACCAAAGCCGATCTGACCCGAGTCGACCCGAGCCCAACAGACCAGTCCAGCCTGACCTAACTTGAGCCGACCTCTAGCTGACAAAGAAAAATCTGTAGAAGCACCCAAGAAGTTTGGCACCTGTTTTAGATGTCACCAGCATGACCATTATGATAGTGACTACCCCACTAGATCCCTTCATTTAGGTGACATAGAAGAAGAAGGAAACCCAGATGACACCCTTGAATGTGAAGAAGTATATGAAGAAGGTTTCAACCTAGCAGAAGAATATGAGGGAGATGAAGAGAGTTGTGACCCCACTGATCTTATGGGAGTTGTTAGATGCATCCTAACCCAATCTAAGGAGCAAGAAGACTGGCGTAGGACCAACATCCTACACACCTTTATCAAGATAGCGGAAAAGGTTTGCAAAGTCATCATAGATAGTGGAAGCTTTGTAAATGCTATTTCTGCTAGTTCTGTCAAGACCTTAGGGCTAATCCCTGTTCCCTATCCTAGCCCATATAAGGTATCCTGGATTGACTCCACTTCAATACCTATCAAACTTAGATGCCAAATCCTGATTCAATTATAATCTTATAAGGAGAAAGTTTGGTGTGATGTGTTACCTATGGGGGTAAGCAGCATTATATTAGGAAGACCTTGGCTGTATGATCATGACGCCACCCTATATGGTAAGACCAATTCCTGTGTATTTAATCATCTAGGGAAGAAGATAGTGATCAACCCTGTTCCCCCTAAGGATGAAGTTAAGAAAGGAGCCAGCTCTTTGAAAGAAAAGAAACATAGATTGCATTTGATTAGTGCCGAAGAGCTTAAGAGAGAAATTACTGAGGGATCACCTATCTGGATTTTGACCACAAAGGAAATTAGGAAACCAGCCCTAGGAGAACACCCCCAAGAAGTTATGGAAGTTGTGGAGGAATTCCAAGATGTTTTTACAGATGACCTGCCTAACCAACTTCCACCACTTAGGGACATCCAGCATGCCGTAGACTTTGTCCCCGGATCCACCCTGCCTAACTTGCCCCATTACCGGATGAACCCAAATGAGCACCAAGAGTTACAAAAGATAGTTAGTGAGCTATTAAGGAAAGGTTTCATTAGGGAAAGCTTAAGTCCTTGTTCCATCCTAGCCTTATTGATACCTAAGAAAGATGGCACGTGGAGGATGTGTGTGGATAGCTGTGCCATAAATAAGATCACCATCAAGTATAGATTCCCCATACCCCGCCTAGATGACCTGTTAGACATGATGGCAGGAGCCACCATCTTTTCCAAAATTGACCTTAAAATTGGCTACCATCAGGTTAGAATAAGACCCGGGGATGAGTGGAAAATAGCCTTTAAGACAAAGGATGGTTTGTATGAGTGGGTAGTAATGCCTTTTAGCCTGTCCAATGCACATAGTACTTTCATGAGGATTATGACCCAGGTCCTTAGGATGTTCATAGGAAAGTTTGTGGTAGTCTATTTTGATGATATCCTAATTTACAGCAAAACCAAAGAGGACCACTTAGACCACCTTAGACAAGTTTGTATGGCCCTTAGGAAAGATAGTCTCTATGCCAATCTAGGAAAATGTGAGTTCTTGACTCATAGAGTCATCTTCCTAGGATTTGTCATGACCCTCGAAGGAGTATCAGCTGACCCAGAAAAGATTAAGTCAATAGTTGAGTGGCCAGTACCCACTACTATTTCTGAAGTTCGTAGTTTCCATGGTCTAGCCACTTTCTATAGGCGATTTGTTCGGGGTTTTAGCACCATTGTCTCACCCATCACTGACTGTATTAGGAAGGGATCCTTTGAGTGGACCAAAGCTGCTGATAGAGGCTTCCTAGAACTTAAGAAAAAGATGACCCAAGCACCCGTTCTGAGATTGCCTGACTTTTCCAAAGTGTTCGAGGTAGCTTGTGATGCCTCAGGTGTAGGAGTAGGAGGAGTCCTAAGCCAAGAGAACCACCCAGTAGCCTTTTTTAGTGAGAAATTAAATGAGGCTAAGCTTAGGTATTCGACCTATGATAAGGAGTTCTATGCCTTAGTACAAGCACTAAAGTATTGGAGACACTACCTATTGCCACATGAGTTTGTGCTGTACTCTGACCATGAGGCATTTAGATACCTGAATTCCCAGAAAATGTTAAACCCTAGACATGATAAGTGGGTAGAGTATATTCAGGCTTATACCTTTGTACTGAAACACCGAGCTGGAACTGAAAACAAGGTAGCCGATGCCCTTAGCAGACGATCCTTGCTTCTAAGTACCATTAAAACTGAGGTTGTAGGGTTTGACCAAATCAAAGAGCAGTGCAATACCTATCCCGATTTCAAGAAGATTCACCAAGCTTTGAGTTTAAGACCATCTAGAGAGTACAGCCATTATACCCTGATAGATGGTTATTTGTTCAAGGAAAGTAAGTTGTGCATCCCAAGAACTTCTTTGAGAGAGTTTTTAATCTAGGAGACCCATACGGGAGGTTTAGCAGGACATTTTGGTAGGAATAAAACCGTCTTAGCTATTGAAGAACATTTCTTTTGGCCAAGTCTGAAGAGGGATGTAGCCCAGATCATAGCTAGGTGTAGAACCTGCGCTGTTGCCAAACAACGAAAACAGAACACCGGCTTGTATACCCGTTTGCCCATTCCTGATTGTCCTTGGCAAGATTTGAGTATGGCTTTTGTGTTAGGATTGCCTAGAACCCAGAGGAAACATGACTCCATTTTTGTTGTGGTTGATAGGTTTTCTAAAATGGCCCATTTCCTACCATGTAGTCAGACTTATGATGCTTCTAAGGTAGCCAAGCTTTTCCTAGATGAGATAGTTCGGTTACATGGCCTACCTAAAACGATTGTGTCTGATAGGGATGTAAGGTTCACCAGTTACTTTTGAAAAACCCTCTGGCATATGTTAGGGACTAAGATGAAGTTTTCTACTGCATATCACCCCCAAACCGATGGCCAGACTGATCTGCTGTTACCTAAGGCCGAGTTCGCCTACAACAGTTCTATTAATATGACCACCGGCAAGAGCCCTTTCGAGATTGTCCATGGGTACCAACCCAATAAACCACTTGATTTGATTCCCCTGCCATTGCATGCTAGAGTATCTGAGTCAGCCAAATCTTTTGCACAGGATATTAGAAATTTGCATAAGGAAATCATCCAAAAGATCAAAATGAGTAACAATGCTTATAAAAGACATGCTGATTCTGGAAAACATTTCAAAGAATTTTCTGTAGGGGACTTCGTCATGATAAGACTCAGACCTGAACAGGTTTCTCCTAGAACCATCAAGAAACTACATTCCTGAAGTGCTGGACCCTATAAAATTATTAAGAAAATTGGATCCAATGCCTATGTGCTCGAGTTACCCCCTGATTTAGGCATTAGCTCCACTTTCAATGTTTCTGATCTAACTGAGTACAGGGAACTGGCAGTAATTCCTAGTGAGGCATTCGGGCTTGACCCTTTACTTGAGAGAGAACCTACCCTAGAGTATCCACAAAAATGGCCTGAGCGAAGAGAGAAGATCGAGCAAATCCTGGATGATCAAGCTGTCAGTACCCGACGGAATGGCTATCAGCGCTACTTGGTAAGATGGAAAGGTTGTCCCGAATCAGAGGACTCGTGGAATACCAGAGAGGACCTACAACGCATTGATCTGGACCTCTTGGAAGAGTATCAAAGCCAAATAGGCCCTTACTCATCGGGGTTGAGTTCCTCCCAACCCAGGAGAAATGGTGGGGACACCAAGACCAAGGACAAGCCTCAAGAACCCATTTGGATCACAGAACAAGGAGAATAGGATCTGCACTATCGAGCCGACCCAAGACCGTCGAGTTGACTCAAGACAATCAAACTGAATCACAGGTGTCAGGAAATTTCCAAATTTATTTTACTTCAATTTTTGTAATTAAAATATATATATATATGTAAAAGAAAAAATCCTGTGGAATATTTGGTTGTCATGGCCGCAACAAACTTTGCAGCCACGTTCTTGATTAGTTAGGATCCTGTAACTAATCCTTGGATTAGTTAAAACTTAAACCAGTTTTAGGTGGTTCTGGAAATTCGTTCGACGCCTATATATGAGGGATCGATCTTTGTACAAAGCATGATGAATGATAAATTACAATGAAAATTATTGTTCTCCTTCTTCTTCTCCAATTGCCTTCGTTGCCGAGAAAACATCAACGGGTGCGAGGCCCGGTCTGAGCCTTCGTTGTGACTGCGACGTCGAGAGATGCAAGGCCTCACCTATCATCATCGTCCCACTGCCCTCCCTTCCACCTAACTCCATCAACCGCTGCTCCCTTCCACGATCGCCTCCATCTACTCAAAAACTCCCCTGCTCCAAAGCTCCACCGTCCTTCCCCAAAAGATCCATCATCTTCCCAAGCACACTGCTACCCCACCACCGAGAAGAAACTGCTGCACCCATCGCCTGAGATGCCAAAGCTTCCCTTCCGGCCTTCCCAACGCCAGGCCTGCCCTCCTCCGGCCCGTCCATCACTGGACATCACTTCGTCGGTCCACCCATCGCCAGACCCTCCCTCATTCCGCTCCTCCATCTACCTCTTCCCCCCCATCACGGTCTTTTCGAAGCTCAAATCCAAGCCCATCATCAGACGCTCTCTTCAGGTCCTTCCCAATGCCGGATCTCCCTTCTTCCAGTCCACTGCAATGCCATCTCCAGCTCCGGTTTGCTGCTCCACTGAGTTTCGACCCGGGCACGGCTCACCTCTCTGCTCCTCGGGCTCACAACAGCACTTTCGGACATCCTCGACACAAGCTTCTTCTTCGGATCAGCTCTCCACGGAGGTCTCGCCTGAACCGAATGCATCTCCCCTACTCCTGAGCTCCCAACTCGTCTTCCCGATCGACTGCCCTGCTTCCACCGAAGTCCATCGTCTTCATCTACTCTCGAAGATCGCCCGGTGCTGTCTTCTCTATGCTACGGCCATCCCACAAAGCTTCCTCCTAGCTCCCCTATTCCATGAAGCCACTGTTCCTTTGGTTTATTTTATCTTGGGTTGTATTGGGTTTGGGCTAACCTGAGCCGTTGAATTTGGTTTGAGCCGACCTGCTCTATTTTATTTTGGTTTGGGCTGATCTAATCTATTATGTCTTAGTTTTGGCTAATCTAATCCATGATTAAATCTTGTAGGGCCTCTCCAGTACCGGGCTTCTGAAGGGATCCTAGCCATCAACCAATTCTTGATGCCGTTCGTTGGATGGTTGATCGTTGATCATCCAGACCGCATCTTCCGAGGATAAGAGAACATATCACACAGGGAGTAGTATTACTATCGTAGGGTATTAATTTTCCTTCATTGCTTTAGATCTGAAACTTTGAAATGCATGCATGTCCTTGATCAGGGGTTTCTCAATCTCTGAGTCCTGGTTCTTTATTATTTTATTAAGTCTAGCATGAGGGAATGCATGATTTAAAACCTGTCCTATTTGAATCTGTGTCTCTTATAAGCATCGGGATTCGTACGCATTTTTTGGGTTATCAGAGCATAGTTCCTCATCACATTCATTATGCATGTTAGGTTTGCATTATACTTCTGGCATACCCTATGGAATTTGCTAGGAGCCCATTGTAAGTTTTCATGTGCATGTCAAGCTAGGACCAAACCTAGAGAACCTATGATCTATTAGGTTTAGGTCCAAAGAGTTTAATAAAAATTTCTTTGATAGGAATGCATAGTCGAGTTTGTTAGGTGTAGGTATGAGTCCTTTGCATCACCTGTTAGGAGTCTGCATGTGCCCAGCATGTTCACCACCTGCACTAATTTTGAAAGAAACTGGCTAATTCCCAAAGAAGGGCCAAGAAATTTGATGTAGTGGATTCTGTCATGATTAGGCTTAGGCCTGAGCGATTCCCTTCCGAGACCATAAAGAAACTTCATTCTCGTGGAGTCAGACCTTTTAGAGTGATAGAGAGGGTTGGACCAAATGCCTATGTGTTAGATTTGCCTTCGGATCTAGGCATTAGTTCTACCTTCAATATCGCAGACCTGGTTGAGTACAGAGAACCGACAGCGATATCTAGTGAGGCCTTTGGACCTATTCCTTTCCATCGTGAGTGACCATAACCCAGAGTGTCCACCAATAAATTAGCCCAAGAGAGGAGAACGGATCGAGCGTATCCTGGACGATCAAGCCATAATGACCCAGGGCCGTGGCTATCAACGCTACCTGGTCCGATGGCAAGGCCGGCCAGAGTCAGATGATTCATGAATTTCTTGAGAGGACTTACAATGCCTCAACCTAGACCTCCTCGAGAGATATATGAGCCAGCTTGATTTTCACTCGACAGGATCAAGTTCCTCCCACCCGAAGAGAATTGGTGCGGACACCAGAGGCACCAGAATAATACAGAGGTTTCTAAACCCTCTGTGGATTACCTAGTGGTGATTGAGTCCATTTGTAATAAAGGCTTAGTCTATTTGAGTTGTCTTTTATTATTTGAGTCCTGTACTAGTCAGCTCATGTTGAGCTAGTTTTCTTTCTAAGTCCTGTATGTAGCATTTGATCCCCACTATTAGAGTTTTGGATAAGTCAGTCAAGTTAGCTCATGTTGAGCTAATCCTATTTCGAATCTTGTAATCATGTCCAGTTATATTGAGTCTGTTTGAGTCAAGCCTAGTCAAAGAAGACTCAAGCATGTGAAGGACAGCACCTAGCATGCCATCTCAGTAGCCGCATGAAACCCAGTCACACCCTGGATTTTGCCACTTAGGATTACTTGGAGGATAATGAAGTTGGCCCATGCATGAGGAGTTGATGACCACATGCCAGCACACCCAAAGCACACCAACTCCACATGCTAGCATGACAAGAAGGAAAGTCAAAATAGATAAACATGAATCCCCTGATTTATGCTAGCTTGCATAGGAAAGAAGTGGTCCCCCCCTTTGGATGTCACTACCTACCTTGTTTAGAGGGATATTGTATGGCATGAAAGTATTTTCTTCCATGTATTCAGCCCCATACTTTAGGAAGAAAGTGGGAGAGTATTTTCTTCCATGTATTTAGCCCCACACTTTAGGAAAAAAGTGGTCATCCATTATTTTCCTTATTTTCTTTTGCTTGGGCCATAAGTCTCATGACTCTATATAAGGGACCCCTTGTATGAAAATTTTAACAATTTTGATATATGAAATACTCTTGATTCTCCAATTACTATGTGCCTCCCTGTTGTGTGCATTAAGGGATCTTGTGTGAGCCTGAAGTCCTTCCGAAGTGCTGCCCGAAGAAACCCTAGCCAACCAACATTCTTCCAAGCCTCTTCTTCCAACCCACCCTTGCTACCTTTTTCTAAAATTTTTCTTGTTTCCAGCCTTTGTTTTCTCACCCTTGATGGTTATTTGCAGGTCCCCGAGTTCCTACGAATCCAACGACTCTAGCTAGGCCATAATCGGACCACCGAGCAGAAAGCTGGAAATCCGCGAGTCCCTAGCTTGATTTTTCAGACCGCATCCATCGAGGATGAGTGATCTCTTCGCTGTGATCTTCATCAAGCACTTCAGATATTCCCAGGTACACCTCCTCTGCCACCAGTAGTTTTATTGAAGATGAACGAGCCCAACCGAGACTTCTCAGCCTCGGCGGTCCTCTTTCTTTTGCTCTTTAGGTCCTGTTATGCATGCTGTAGCCTCTTACTTTTATATAGAACCTTCTACATCATTTCTTAATCTGCTCTTCGAGATTAATCATCCAACTTAATTAAAAATATACAAAAAAATTATTGCATGCATATAGGTCCCGCATCAGTTCCATCTTGAACATTTCATATGTGTGAATAAGAATGTTAACCTTAGTAGTTTTTACTTGGTATGTACCCTCATGGGTAACTTCAAGTGTGTCTCATATTTTCATAGCAGAGAGATAGTTAGATATTCTATTGAATTCACTCGGATCAAGAGAGCAAAACAATAGTTCATAGCCTTCGCATTAAGCTCTATTTGCTTAATGTCATTCTCATCCCAATCATCTTCCATTTTTGGAGTGAGAATGCCATTAACCAACATAGTAGGCTAACGAGGACCTTTGATGATTGTCCTCCAAAGATTATAATCAATGGCTTGAATGAATATGCGCATGCGAGTTTTCCAATAAGTGTAATTCATGCTATTAAATAGTGGGGGACGGTTTGAAGCTTGACCTTCAACAACACCCATTCCTATTAGGGCTGCCATGATCTTCTACTCAAGATCCTTGGACCTACAAAAGAGTACCGATGCTCTGATACCACTTGTTGCCTTGAAATGGAGCCCAATAGGGGGGGTAAATTGGGTCTTTTAAAAAATTAAAGCAATAATGTACAGGCCTTGTGGTGTTTGTGAACAATGTGATTTATGCACTAGGTTTTATGCAGTAGAAAATAATAATTAGAGTGCAAGAAATAAAGTGCAAGAAGTAGAAGAGATAATCACATACAAACACAAGGTTTATAGTGGTTGGTGCAAACCTAGCACCTACATCCACTCCCCAAGCCACCCTTGGAAATTCCACCATAATCTCTCCAAGATTATAGCCGACTTATTTTTTCAAAGGCTCACAAGTCAAAATCTATGTTGGTTTTATCACCTAGGCTCACCAACAAACCTTTACACTTGTTTTAGCTTTGGGCTCACTAGTCAACCCTAGATGGTTTTGTCCCTTTGGCTCACCAACAACCACAACAACCACAACAACCTACATTTAAGAAACCCTTGAAAGCTAGGTCAAAACATAAGAGAATTTCAGATATACAATTTAAATAACAAAACAAACTCTCTTCAAGAGTAGAATGGAAGCTTTGAGGCTCTAATTGATGCTTATCTTGTCTTCTCCTTGGAATATTCTTCAAGCTCTCTTTTTAAAATGATGAAAGGATAGGCTTGTAAGCTTTTTCAGGGAATCTCTCTTTTAATGGCTTTCGAAGTGAAGTTCTTGAGGGAATATTGGTTTTTGAGCTTTTAATGGACTTCAATGCTTCAAGAAAGAGTTTGGTAAATCTTAAATACTTCAAAAACTTCTAAAAAATAGTTTGTGACCATTGGAGCTTCGAGTCTAGCCATTTGGAGCTTGAAAAGATGTTTTCGTACTTCAAAAAATATAGATCCGTTAGGACTGTCAGAACCCGAGTGTCGATACTTGGTTTGTCAAGTGTCGACACTTGGCTGTCAGGTATCGACAATTAACTTCCAGGTGTCGACACTTAAACTTTCAAGTGTCGACACTTGATTCACAGGTGTCGATACTTGATACAAAAACTCTCTATGGCCAAGTTCTGGATTTTCAAAAAGTCTCAAGCCTTGAGAAGACACTTGGAAACTTTAGTGTCGACACTTGAGTTTCAAGTATCGATACTTGAATTCTGGGTGTCGACACTTGGCATGCCAAGGAGATTTTCTGCATGCCAAATACTGAAGTGTCAACACTTAGCCTTCCAGGTGTCGACACTTGATTCTGCAAAATTCAGAAATGAGTGCCGATAAAGCCAAAAACATAAGTATTGTTTATTAAACTTAAATGCAATATAAATAAGCAATAATAGAACTTGTTTGAGCCCTTTTTGTATGGAAAAGACTTCTCAAATTATGAAAGATACTTTATGCCAAAGCGTGCCACGAAACTTTAATTTTGAGAATTTGAGGTACTTGTTTCTTGAAATCTTATAACTAGAAATAGACATTAGTACACAATATGTACTCAATATTTTGTTATTCATCAAAATCATAGGGTAGAGCCAACAGTTTGACTTGTGAGCCCGAAGACAAAATAAGTTGTAAAGGTTGTTGGTGAGCCTAGGAGATAAAACCAACTTAGGTTTTGACTTGTAAGCCTTGGAAAACAAGTCGGCTGTAATCTTGAAGAGATTATAGTGAAATTCTCAAGAGAGGCTTGGGGAGAGGATGTAGGTACTTGGATTGCACCGAACCACTATAAAACATTGTGTTTGTGTGTGATTGCTCTCTCTATTACTTGTTCTTTATTCCTAGCATTTAATTTGCTGTTATTCACTGCATATCTTTTAGAGCTAAATCACTTTGCTTTACAAACACTTCAAGACGAGCACATAATTGTTTAAATATTTGAAAGACCCAATTTACCCCACCTCTTGGGCTCCATTTCTAGGCAATAAGTTGTATCAGAACACCGGTATTCTACTTGTAGGTCCAATGATCTTGAGTAAAAGATCATGGTAGCCCTAATTGGTATGGGTGTTGTGGAAGGATAAGCCTCTAGCCGTCCTCCATTATTTAATGGCACAAATTACATATACTGGAAGACACGCATGCGCATTTACATTCAAGCCATTGACTATAACATGTGGAGGACTATTGTAAAAGGTCCTCATCAGCCTACTATCTTGATTAATTGCATTTTCACTCCCAAAATAAAAGATGATTGGGATGAGAATGGCATTAAAAAAATAGAGCTTAATGCAAAGGCTATGAATCTATTATTTTGCGCTTTAGATCCAGCAAATTTAATAGAATTTCAAATTATCTCTCCGTAAAGAAAATATGGGACATACTTGAAATTACCCATGAGGATATTCATCAAGTGAAAATTACAAAGTTAACATGCTCATTCATACAAATAAAATGTTTAAAATGGAACCATCTGAATATATTAATGAAATATACACTAGATTCACTAATATTGTGAATGGCATGAGAAGCTTGGATAAAGTCATTTCTAATGGTGAACTTTTTAATAAACTTCTCAGGTCTCTTCTGGCTTCTTGGGATGGTAAAGTCACCACTATAGAAGAAGCCAGAGATGTAAATACTCTTACACTCGAGCTGCTTTTAGGCTCATTGATGACTTATGAGCTCTTCTTGAAATAAAAGACAGTGGACTGTGATAAGAAGAAGAAAGTGATTGCCTTCAAGTCCACTACCAAAGAAGAATCAAGTGATGATTCTGATGAAAAAGATGATAAAGATGAAATGACTCTCATTGCAAGGAAGTTTAGGAGATTTATGAGAAAGAAGAAATACAACTTCAAGAAGAAGCCTCAAAAGGGAAAGCCTAGTAAAGAGAAAGAAAAAGAGAAAGAAAGTGAGCAACCCACTTGCTTTGAGTGCAACCTAGAGCGAGAGCGAGGACTCAAGCTCAGATGAAGAGCAGTAAGAGGTTGCAAATTTTTGCTTAATGGCAAACAATGATGAGGTAATGCCTGAATCTAAAAATGAGAAAACCTTTGAAGAATTGCATGAAGTTTTTGATGAAATAGTAGTTGAATTTCAAAAACTTAAAATGAAACACGAAAAACTAAAGAAGTAAAATTTGGAATTGGTTAAAACAAATGATAGGTCTTTGATTGAAAATGATTATTTGTTTCAAGAAAACAAGATGCTAACTAATAAAATTATCTTTTTGGAAAAAGAAAAGAAATATTTAAAAAAGGAAAAATTATTTGCAATAACTGAAAATTTTGCTAAACAAAACAAAGAACTTTTGCAAGAAAACAAGAAGTACATGGGTGAGCTTGAAAAATTAAAACCATTTGTTGAAAAGTTCACTTATAGTTCTGAAAAATTGAATATGCTTTTAAATAATCAAAAAGCTGTTTTCAACAAAGCAGGATTAGGTTTTAAACCTAAGAAACAACAAAAATTTTTCAAGAATTTCTTTGTACCTGCTTTATCTTCGATTACTTATTATTCTTATGGTAATATGGGACATAAATCATATTTATACAATAAAAGGAAATTGAACAAAGTTAGAAAAGTATGGGTTCCAAAAGGAACCATCACAACTAACCTTAAAGGACCCAAGATGACTTGGGTACCTAAAATCTCCACCTAATTTATTATTGTAAATGTAACTTGCAACTAACAAAAAAAGATTGTGGTACTTCGACAGCAGTTGCTCAAGGCACATGACTGGAGATGTAGAGCAGTTCTTCTCACTTGAATATCGAAATGGTGGAAATGTGACCTTTGGTGATAATGGAAAGGGTAAGATTGTTGGCATTGGTAAAGTCCATATCACCTCCTCTACTTATATAGATAATGTTCTTTATGTTGATAGTTTAAAGCATAATTTACTTAGTATTAGCTAGTTTTGTGACGAAGATTATAAAGTTATTTTCGAATCTTCAATGTATATTATTTCTAGTCTTGATGACAATGGCATCAAGTTTATTGGTTATAGGCATGGCAATATTTATATGGTTGATCTTGATGCTCTTCCTATTCAAAATAATCAATACCTAGTGGCAATGAAAGCCATGATCAATGAAACTAGTTGGCTTTAGCATCATAGAATAGGAAATGCTAGTATGCATTTGCTTTCAAAACTTTGCAAAAAGGATTTAATAAAAGACTTGCCAAAATTTAGTTTAAAGAAGGATAAGATTTGTAGTACATGCCAACTTGAAAAACAAACTAAATCTTCTTTTAAACCTAAAGGAGTAGTCCCTATATCTAGACCCCTAGAATTACTTCATATGGACCTCTTTGGACCTACAAGAACATCTATTTTGAGAGGCAAGAAGTATGGTCTAGATATTATAGATGATTTTTCACGTTTTACATAGTCATATTTTTAGCTCACAAAGATAAAACTTTTTCTGCATTAATTAAATTTTATAAAAGAGTCTCAAATGAAAAAGGTATTTTAATTATTTCTTTAAAGAGTAATCATGGTACAGAATTTGAAAATCATTATTTTAAAAAGTTTTGTAGTAAAAATGGCATTCATCATAATTTTTCTATACCTAAGACACCTCAACAAAATGGGATGGTAGAAAGAAAAAATAGAACTCTTGAAGAAATGGCACGCACCAAGCTATGTGAAAATGATTTACCTATATATTTTTGGACGGAAGCCATAAATACTGCTTGCTATATTTTAAATCATATTTTAATTTGGTCTATTTTAAAGAAAACACCTACGAGCTTTGGAAAGGTAGAAAACCTTCAATTAAGTATTTTTGTATTTTTGGATGTCATTGTTTCATTTTAAATAATGGCAAGGACAATCTAATCAAATTTGATGCCAAGTCAGATGAGGGTATCTTTTTAGGTTACTCTATATCTAGTAAGGCATACAGGATCTTCACCAGAAGGATACTTATTGTTGAAGAATCCATCCATGTCATGTTTGATAAGACTAATCAAAAATCTTTTAGAAAAGAAGATGTTCTTGATGATGAAACAGGTATCCAAAGAACTGAAGAAGTGAACAATAATGAAGAGCCCTCCAAGGAGCAAGATGACAATCAAAATAATGAAAGAGAACAAGTACAAGGATTTGAAGCATCATCAACACCAAATCCATTGCATAAAGAATGGAGGTATGCTCATTGACAACCCAAAGAACTTATCATTGGTGATCCATCAAAAAGGGTAAGCACTCGTTCCTCATTAAAAAATGTATGTGATTATTTAGCTTTGTCTCTCAAGTAGAATCTAAATCTATTGAGGAACCTGAAAATAATTATAATTGGATAAATGCTATGCAAGATAAACTAAATCAATTTAAAAGAAATAATGACTTTAGTTGAAAGACTTACTAATGTTTCAATAATTGGTACAAAATGGGTTTTCAGAAATAAGCTTGATAAAAATAGAATAATTATTAGGAATAAAGTTAGGCTAGTTGCCAAAAGATACAATCAGGAGGAAGGGATTGATTTTGATGAAACCTTTGCTCCTGTTGCTAGACTTAAGGCAATTAGACTATTATTGATATTTGCATGTTTTATGGATTTTAAACTATTTCAAATAGATGTTAAAAGTATCTTTTTGAATTGATTTATTGAAAAAGAAGTTTATGTTGAATAACCCCCCGGTTTTGAAAATCATGAATTTTCAAATCATGTTTTTAAACTTCATAAAGCTTTGTATGGTTTGAAACAAGCTCCAAGAGCTTGGTATGATAGATTGAGTTCCTTCTTGCTTAAAAATGATTTTTCTAGAAGAAATGGAGACACTACATTATTTCTGAAAAAGAAGAATTATGATCTCCTAGTAGTACAAGTTTATGTGGATGATATCATATTAGGTGCTCCTAATGAATGTCTTTGTCTATGACTCCAAATCAAGCAAACAAAATAGGGAATCTTCATCAACCAAGCTAAGTATACAAAAGAAATATTAAAGAAGTTTGGGATGGAGAACACCAAGCCATTAGGTATGCCTATAAGCTCCTCTTGTAAGCTTGACAAAGATGAATCAGGTTAATCTGTAGACCAAAAGCTATATAGAGGAATGATTGGTTCATTACTATATCTAACTGCTAGTAGGCCAGATATAATGTTCAGTGTTTATATGTGTGTAAGATATCAGTCTATCCTTAAAGAGTCTCATCTTTTGGTTGTTAAATTCATACTTAGATACCTATCTGGCACTATAGATATTGGACTTTGGTACTCTAGAGATTCATCATTTGAATTGACTACTTATTCTGATGCTGACTTTGCTGGGTGTAAACTTGATAAAAAAAGTACTGGTGAAACTTGTCAGTTTATTGGAGTTAATTTGATTTCATGGAGTAACAAGAAATAGAATTCAGTTACTCTGTCTATGGTAGAAGCCGAATATATAGCAGCTGGAAGCTATTGTGCTCAAATCCTATGGATCAAACAACTTGAAAATTTTGGCATCAAATTAATTAAGACACCCATAAGATGTGACAATACTAATGCAATCAATTTAACTAAGAATCCTGTACAACATTCAAGAAGCAAACACAATGAAATAAGACATCACTTCATAAGAGATCATGTGTAAAACTCTAATGTGATGCTTGAATTTGTTTGTACTGATAATCAATTAGTTGATGTTTTCACCAAACCCTTGAGTGAAGAAAGATTTTGTATGATTAGAAGAGAACTAGGTATCATAGATCTCTTTTTGTAGAACTCTTTCAAATCTTGTTCTTATTGAATTTCTTAATGCTCAAAATCATATTCTCCTTGTCCTAAACCCTTTACTAAAAATTCCTTTATTTTTTAAAATTTTATTGAATTTTCTTTTGGATTTTTTTTGGCCAAGTGTCGATACTTGACTTTTGGCCAGGTGTCGACACTTGACAAAATCTGAAGTGTTGACTCATGGGCAGAAACCCAATTTTTTTAGGGCATTAAATGTTCAATCCATGCCACTTGTTCCTTTTTTCTCCCATGCCCTAGTGGTCCCCAAACTCTCTTTTGACTGCGGAATAGTGATTTTCCTCTCGTGTCCCTCGAAATTCCTATAATTTCTTCCTCTTTTCCTCTTTTTGGACCGTTCATTCACTGTTTTCATCCATTTTTTCCTTGATTTGGTCCGATTCTTCATGGATTTTATTGTGTTTCTCTTTGTTTCAGCCAAATCCCTCTTCTCAATTTTCTCGGTCAATATTTTCCTTTGATTTGTTGTGGATCAGACAAACCTTTGCCTTCTTTCTTCCACATTTCTCCCTCCTCTTGACCGATTCTTGCTTGCCCTCATTTTTCTCTTTCCATCGATTTCCTCTTTCCCTTCTTGGTCATTTCCTTCCTTTTTTGGCAGTTCCCAGTTCACCCTTCCCTCTCATTTTTCCTTTCCTCTATTTGGTGAACATGGGTCCCCGTAAGCAATTAGCCTCAAGGAAGAGATTGAGTCTGGGAGTAATTGAAAGAAGGACCAAAGCGCGAGATGACAGCGGACAACAGTCTGAGAGAGTGGCACCCCCTCATTCCCCCTCAGTAGACAGAGTATTAGGAAAGATTATTATTGCTGGTCAACGAGTTGACTTAGGATTCTTCGATTGCAAGGGTTTTGGTCTGGGTTAGATTATAGAGGCTGCTGGATTGATCTCCTTCTGTACCATGAAAGAGAAATATTATTCACATCTTATCTGGGAGTTCTATAGGAGTGTAGCCTGCAGAGATTGCTTTGGAGTGCAACAGTCCAAGGCATTGAGATTCCTATTTTTGAGAAGATTTTGAGCAGAGTCTGGGATATTCCCCATTGTGGGATTGTTTCCACCAGTGTTGGAGATAGAGATAAGGCATTTCGATGCATCTTGGAGCGAGACGATGTTCGCGGTGTGACCAGTCACCGCGAATCAGCTATCTATAGAGATGCAGCTTCTTCACCACTTTATAGCAAGGATTTTGTTGCTGAAGATAGGTCGATTCGATTTCATTACTTAGAGAGAGCTAGTGTTGATGGTTTGCCTCTCACAAAGGATGGCCATCGACCTCCCAGCTTTGATGCTGAGCTAGATGAGAAAGGCTATGACCCAGCATCGATTGTGTCTTCCGTATGGGATAGGACTGACACGTCTCTTCAGAGCTTATCATATACCTTTGGAGGAGGGGGCCTCCAAAGATATTCTACACACTGACATGTACGACGAGTGTTCCCTACATCGTATGGGATATTGGAAGAATAGCTGGGATATGGGTGCAACATGAGTCTGGTTAGCAGCCAAACAAGGAGGATGAGATTAGAGCTGCTGAGGTAGGACCTTCTAAGCCTACTAAGCAGTTGACACCTCCTAAACACGCACCTGTTGTAGCTTCTGGATCTGAGTCTATCACACTTGCACCTGTCTCTTCACCTGCTACCGCTCCTCGTGCATCTACTGAGTTATCTTTTGAGAAGCATATGAGACATCAATTTACTGAGGTCAGGAGAGAGATGATTGGACTGGGAGTCAGGACTACTTAGCTCCGATTTGAGATTGAGGCACTGAGAGCTCATACTGATAGTCAGCTCTCAGGGATCAGACAGTCTATGGAGGCGAGCTTTATCAAGATTCATGATCTCTTGAGATCTCTGTTGCCATCGAGTGCACCTTCAGATCCACCACCTCCTCCACCAGCTGATGATGATGTCGACCACCCAGATACACATGATGACACTCATGATGGTGGTGATGGACATGGAGGTGATGGCGGTGATGGTGATGGCTATGGTGGTGGTGATACAGATGTCCTTGGTGATGACGGTGATGACAATGACGACAGAACATGAGACTATGAAATCGTCAGTAGAGAGGCTCACACTCCAATTGCTCCTACTATTCCTCCTAGAAATGATCAACTTGCCACTGCACCTATGTTTCTGACACCTGCCAAGATCCTTCCTCCACCCTCTACTAGATCTTCCCGGGTTGTACCCCGATCTGGACCGTTAGCTAGGACTAGGAGCCATAGCATCCTTAAGAACCCTAGATCCATTTTTTCTAGGACTAGGATTAGTGTTCCCATTTATTTTGAGTTTCCATCTGATGAGGAGTAGCCTCATAGATGTTTATTATGATGTTTATGTTTATGCTTTTAGATTACATGTATTAGGTTATATTTACCATGTTTATCTTTACTATGTATTAGTCTTAGTCATGTATTAGTTTATGCTATACAAGCAATGTTGTACTGAAATTCTCATTAAATATATGATAGCTTGAGTTTATCTCGTGATTACTCTTGTTTTTGTCTATTGGCTCTGATACCAACTGATATTTATTTATATTTTCGAATCATAGCCTCTAACCACGCTTGTATGCATTAATTCAAGGGGAGTTTACTTTTTTTAATATTTAATGTTGACAAAAAGGGGGAGTAAGATACATATATAAGCATTTTCTATAAATTTTGAAATATATCAAAACTTATCTATATAAGGGGAGAGAAAATAATTTTTCAACCTTGTTTGGAACTTCTCCTTCATGAAACTGTGTTGTATAAACCTTGATATGTTGAATTTAAAGTATATGCTCTCCTGAATAAGTGTTCAGTATCTTTAATTGAATTTAAATGTTTATATACTCAAGATTTTGTCATCATCAAAACAGAAAAGATTATTGGCTTTAGCCCTTGATTTTGATGACTAACAAAATATTGAGTACATATTTTATACTAATGTTTCAATTGTAGTTATGAGTTTCAGGATATAGGTACCTCAAATTCTTAATATAAAAGTATCATGGCACTCATTGGAAGCTGAGCAATTTTCATGATTTAAGAAGTCTTTTCATTTGAAAAAGACCTCAAATAAATCAATCGGAGCTTTACAAAAAGTATATTGAAGTTTTATTTAAGAGCATTTTGAATTTTGAAGGTTGGCACATGTTTCTGTCAAGTTGCAGAGTCAAGTGTCGACTCATGGCATACAAGTGTCGACAATTCAGAAACTGGCACGTAGAAATTTTTTTTGGCATGCCAAGTGTCGACTCACAAGAATCATGTGTCGACTCACAGAAGTCAAGTATCGACTCACAGAAATGAAGTGTCGACTCAAGGCCTAAGATTTTTCAAGATATAGAACTATGCCTTTTGGAGGTTTTTGTGTCAAGTATCGACTCAGGAAATGCAAGTGTCGACTCAGGAGACTCAAGTGTTGACTCACATGGTTCAAGTATCAACTCATAGCCTGAGAATAGAAAAAGAACAGAACCCTGGTTTTTCAAGTATTTATACCTAGTGTCGACTCATGTAACCCAAGTGTCGACTCATGAAGACTCAAGTGTCGACTCACAGAAATCAAGTATCGACTCATGGGTTCTGACAACAATAATATCTATATTTTCTGAGAGACATATTCGATCCCTATAAGCTTCCAACGGCTAGTTTTGCTCCTCCAATGGTCTTAAACTATTTTTTAAAAGTTTTTGAAGTATTTAAGCTTCACCAAACTTATTCATGAAGCATTGAACACACAAGAGACAAACATTCCCTAAGAACTTCACTTCCAAAGCCAAAAAGAGAGAAAAAGATAAGATTTCACTAAAAAAACTTACAAGCCTTTCATTTTAGCATTCTAAAAGTGTCTTTGAAGTGATTCCAAAGAGAAGTCAAGTCAAGCAACATCAAGAGCCTCAAAGCTTCCATATTCTACTCTATAAGAGAGTTTGATTGTGCTTTTATTATTGTATCTTTGACTTTATTTTTTGTTGACCTAGCTTTCAAGGTTTTTGAAACTAGGTTGTTAAGGTTGTTGGTGAGCCAAAATAACAAAACCAACTATGATTTGACTTGTGAGCTCGAAGACAAAACAAGTTGTAAAGATTGTTGGTGAGCCTAGGAGACAAAACCAACTTAGGTTTTGACTTGTGAGCCTTGGAAAACAAGTCAGCATAATCTTGAAGAGATTATAGTGAAATTCCCAATGGTGGCTTGGGGAGTAGATGTAGGTGCTTGGATTGTACCGAACTACTATAAAACTTTGTGTTTGTGTGTGATTGCTCTCTTTATTACTTGCTCTTTATTTCTTGCATTTAATTTGCTGTTATCCATTGCATATCTTATAGAGCTAAATCACTTTGCTTAATAAACACTTCAAGGCCATCACATAATTGTTTAAATTTTTGAAAGATCGAATTCACCCCCCCTCTTGGGCTCTATTTCTGGGCAACACTACAAAATTCGAGAAACTAAATATCAGAATCAACTATTATCGACTAAATGAAAAAGAAATTTCAGTGATAAGATACCTAAAGAAGTGTAGGGGCTGATATCAGTCTACTATAATTCCCTTTCGTTAAGGAGCTCCTTTATTAGAGAAATTTTCATTCCCTTGAGCTTGTCAAAGTCTTCTTTATTGGTTGTTAGTATTTTTTTGCCATCGTTCGGTGTTAGACGGAGTTCTTTCCAATCAATGTTAAAGTCCCATGGATTCCTAGATCTTATATAAAAGAAGTAAGGTTTCCAGCCATGGATAGCATATGAAAGCCCTACATAAATTTTTGATCATAACGGGGGTTAATAACTCACCATCCGTGATCATGGAAATCTCTTTTCAGAACAAAAAAGGTAGTGAAGTGTGATGTTTTAGATATTATTTTAGCATCCTTATAGAGGATCAGAAAGGAATAGATTATCATAATGCTATTGAGAGTCAGCTGAGCAGGAAGTACTTGATACAATTTAAAAATTTGAATAAAAAAGGGATAAAGTGGAAACTGGAGTCTAGCCTTGAGATGTTCGTTACAAATTGTAAGACTACTTGGGGGTGGTCGGTCTATTAGTCCTTCAGAACCAGGTGTAATCACTACAAGTTTCTCAGAAATATTGTAATATTTCTGCAAGGTTAGAACCCTATGTTCAATCAGAGAGGTCCTAACAGAGTCTAATTTAATTGCTTTAGCTTGGTGCCTCTTCTTCTTCTTTTGAGAATTAGAACCTTCGGGTTCGGTGACATGGTGATTTCTAAGATTCTAGCCAGGAAGAGAAAAAGAAAAGGAGACTAACCTTAAAGAAAAAGTAAAGAAGGAAAGAAGCCGACCTGAGAGAAGTTCTCTGCTTCTAAAGGATTAAAAGATTAAATGAAGGAAAACCTCTTCATTTAGAAGGCATGGTGTTTATATAGAGGTGAATGATGGTTAAGATTTCTTCCTTGAATAGCGAGTCTGGTTCTGATTGTGCCACTTATCTCTGATATCCGACGGAAGGATGCGACTCTTCGGGAAATGAATTTGATAATCGACATAATGGGAGGAAAACCGAAGCGACTATTCATGGTTCATCGATAGACGTGGCTATGATCTAACGTTCATGCTTATTTGATGGTTTTGATCTCTCAGTCATTTCAAATTTCAAGATCGATAATGATGACAATCGATCATGGTATGGCTATCAGATTTGTATTATAACCATTTCTCCAATGAGAAGCTGACACATCATCAGGACCCTCTGCTCGAAAACATAAGCATTAATTTGTACAATGAAAAAAAAGGGAAAAAGTAGAAGAGAAGGCAAAAGAGCAGAAAGAGGAACACTTATTAAATAGCTTTTCCTGACTCCTGTCAGCTTCTAATATTTATAGTATTTAATGAATTCAAAAGCTATGGAGTTAAGTGTTGGGATATAAGCAGACAACCTATTCGTGTCGGATCAAATGAAACGGCTATAGTTGGTTGAATGACGAATCAGCCTCTCGTGATATTGATACTTGCAAGGCCGATCAACACCCGAGAGGCGGAAGGTCGATTGATGCTCGAGAGGCGCAAGGCTGATTGACACCCAAAATGCACAAGGCCGATCAATGCCTAAAAGGTACAGGGCTGATTAACTTCGAAGGGGCGCGAGGCTGATCAAACGTCATAGAAGGATTCGTTATCTGGGCTGATTTAAATATATAGCAGACCAATGCTTAAGGCTGGATTAATAAGTCAGTCATGATATATTGTTGATCAGCCTATTAAGCTGGTTAAGGGACATAAATAATATAAACTATAACTAATTACAGTTATTCTGTGCAGTGGTGGTTATTAATGAACTAACCGCTTATGGCTTCTCTAACTGAATTCAGTTAGGATTATAGTCTATAAATACCGGTGAGTAGGGAGCTTCTGGGTAGTAAGTGAGCTCAACTAGCATGAGCTCTCCCTCATCCTTCAATTATTTTCTCTCGGATTCTTATCTGTTTAGTCCAAACCCAGTGACTGACTTAAGCATCAGAGTGTCCCCCGCCGGAATCCTCCCGGTGAGTGGATTTGTTTGCAAGATTGGAAGGAGCTCGATCCAGTAGACGAAGGCACTCATCAAGCAATTGAAAGGAGCTCAATCCAAAAGGCGAGGCACTCATCAACAATCTTGTCAATGCTTGGGCGTCACACCAGTTTAGATACAACACATGCCAAAAAAATAAAGAAAATAAGGAGACTAAAATGCAAGAAGACACTACACCAAACTTACTGTAAGTTATAGAATTTAAAAAATGAGATAAAAAGTTAGTGAAGAAAAAATTGTATAAATTTTTATGAACTTCACTCATCACTAAATGAATAGAATTGATAATCTGACCAAGTACATTTTTAATAGTCTAGCCAGATATCAACTGATCTTAAATTGCCAAGATAACATTCACTTCTTAGATGAGCTTACCAAGATAACATTCACTTCTTAGATGAGTTGGTACATACTATTGATTTATCCACTTTACTTGAGGATGAGTAAAAACTCAAGTTGGAGATATGATAAATACCTAAAGTATTAAATTTTAGTTAATTGATTGTTAACTTACAAAAATTTTTATATTTTGTAGTTTATCGTAGGAAATTGGAAGAAATTGATTCAGGCTTAATCTGCTTCAAAACTAGCCTGAACTTAGCTACATGGGGCCAAGGGAGAATTATTATTATTATTTTTTTTGATGTTTTGATGGTCAACTAGTCAAACCAATTAAGTATTTGGTCAATGAAAATGTTGGAATTTAAACGGAAAGTATGAAATGGAGCCAAATCCTATGCATAGAAACAACCTTGCATGAAAACAAATGGGAATATTTAATTTGAGTGGGCATTTGGACATTATTTAATTGGAACATACTCAGGTGAAGGAGTTTGAGTGGGTGTTATTTTATGGGAACATTGATACTTAGAAGAAGTGGACTCTATTTAGTAAGAACGAATTGAGTGCTGCTTATTATATGGAATCATGTTTGGACGGGTGCTTAGAGAGCCATGTGGTGCGCTAGAGTTTGGAAACCACGAGAAGCGGAGTTGTGGCTCATGCAACGGTTTACCAAAAGACAGTTGGGGAGCAAGCCATTGCTTGCGGTCCAACTGAGGACTACCAGAAAAATGGGTTTCATCCACGCAATGGAGGAGACTGGAAAAGGCTCCACGAGGTCAAGGGAATCCATTCCTCCAGTCCATGAGTGGTCTACCAGAAAAATCAGCAACCAGTTCCTCCAGAACCCCCTCCTCCTAATTGCCGGCCAGCTCTTTTCGTTGTCAAACCATCATCCACCATACTCCTTCAGCAAGACCCTCGTGGTTCCACAGGGGCCGACACCTCCTTGAGACTAGCCATGGGTGTAGATCCAAGCACGGGGCAACCAGATCCACCAGAATGATATTTATAAGATCAAACAGTAGCTTCCTGTCTGATCTTGACCACAGAAACTAGCACACCATACTTCTTTCCCAGTTTGTCAAACACACCTGGGCCTACTAGAGAATCCAGTGAGTAGAATGCATCAATGATTTGGTCCTGATTAACTCCATGAACACCAGATTCAATAAGTAAATCTGAGAAGTCTCTGTCATCATCATTCTGAAATGCTTGAAGTACCGATCCTTTTAGTAGCGGTGAGCGACAGCATGCAACATCACAAATCTACAGATCTGGATAAGGACGAAGGCTCACGGTCGTGGTCCAGGAAAAGAAATGTCGCGGTCAAGGGGCGGTTCTTCACGTGGATTACAAGCATCTTGCGGTCCACGGCGGTGTAGGAGGTTGGGATGCGACGTACCGGTTGGAGCTTGAAGGAATGGGCTGGAACAAGGATTTGTCTCTCGTTGTTGGAATAATGGAACAGGTAGAACAGGGGATGCGCGGTCCACGAAGGTGTTAGACACTATTGGAATGTGTTGATGCTGAATTCCTGCCGGTCGGATGGAGTGGCTTCGCCCGCTGGTTCATCATCATCCGGAACCAGTAAAATAGATTTCCTGACCAGAAATTTTCTGGCGAAGGACATTCCAATGCCAAAGTCAACAAGCACTCAGGCAGTAGGAGAATGGAGAGTTTGAAAGTAGAGGAGGAAATGATAGAATTCGAATTTCTGGAATGAACTTAGTTTATCTCGAGTGTCCCCTAATATCAGTATTTATAGGCTCCAACGTAACTACTTACAGTTATTGAAGTTGGCTAGTACAACCTCCACGTAGTTATAAGTAGTGGCTGTCAGAAAATTATTTTTTTTGGAGCTTATCCAATCTGAAGTTTTTGACCATGTGGGTGGTTGCAACAACCGAAACAGATTTCAATTGTTTTGAGATTGAAGAAGCCTACATGCTTAATATGCCAATCTTTTCCAGAGTAGATCCGAAGTGAGCTCAACATTCTCTTTAGTAGTGCTCCTAAAGGGAACGTTAGCTATACACTTCAGAGGAATTTTTTTGAAAATAACATGAAAAAAATAGATAAACACTTAAAGTCTTGAATATAAGAAACACACCCTTCGGATCATGCTGAAGGAATAAAGCCGAAGAAGTTCAATAGGAAGGCTTGGTCTTCAGATCAAGACAATAATACGAAGCCGAAGATATAGGGTTGATAAATTTTGGCCTCTAGACCAGACAATATATGAAGCCTAAGACATAAGGTTGACAAGCTTAATCTTCGGGCCAAGATATAGATACGAAGCCGGAGATATAAAGACATTAGGTATGGTCTTCGGACCAAGATAAGGATACAAAGCTAGAGACATAAAGGCGTTAGGCATGCTCTTCGAACTAAGAAAGAGATACGAAGCTGAAGATATAGAATAACCTTTTGTAGATTTGAATCTTCATCAGGTCTAGAAGATATTTTTCTTTGCATATTGATTTAATCGATAAACCAAAAAATTGAAATTGGCTCACAGAATATCTCAATAATTAATTAAAATAAAAGCAGGATATCATAATAGCTACCCCCCACTCCCAAGTTCGAAATGATTTAATTTCGAAAAATAGGAGTATTTGAAATTTGTCATTTAGTAGCAGTAACTGACAAGCAATGATGGCGCTGCCTCCTGACAGGTCTTTCGTAATAATTGCTTGGTGGTGTGGGAGAGGTGGTGAAGACACGTCGATTTCTCATTCGCTGGTTCAGAAAAATGCTTCGAATTTACGAGAATTTTGAGAAATCGCTTTTAACAAAAGGCTTTTACTTGATCAAGGCAAGATACGTGGCAGTCATCTGAAGCTTGATCAAAGTTAAAAAATCATCATAGCCCTCCACGGCTTTTCACGCGGATCACAATCTCTGCCTTATTGATGAATGATTATTAAGAAATCGTACCCACGATCGAGGCCGTTAATACAGCACACGATCAAGAAGATTTCCGAATCGTCTCGAAATCCCGCAATCATCAACTATAAAAAGGAGGAGAGTTTCAGAAGGAGAACTTTCTTCGCATCCGCGCTCCTTCTTCCTTCCGCTCCGTGTTACAATCCGCCATTTTCGTTTCTCTCGGAGGTAGAAGTTCTTCCCTATTCCTCTTTGTTTCTTTACAATGTCAGAGTCCATTAGGAGTCCTTCCATTAGCAGAGATTCGCCAGGAGGTGAAACTAGTAGAGGACCACCGGAAGATGAATTCAGTAGGGGTTTGCTGAGAGGTGAGACCAGTAGGGAAAGAAGTTCGGGTAGGAAGAGGAGTTCGGAGAGATCTCCTGATATTGTCGCCTGTTCCCTGTCGCTTTCTAAATTAGAAAGTATTGCACATCGTTTTCAAATTCCGCAAATTTATAAAACAATCCTCCCAAGTCTTGATGAAAGGGTAAATAACCCTCCTGTAAAATCAGTTGCCATATATGAAGAACATCTTAAGGCTGGTCTTCGTCTTCCGCTTCACCCTTTTTTTGTAAAAATTTTTAACCATTATCAGATAGGTCCGGCTCAACTGACTCCGAACAGCTTTAGAAATATTTATGGATTCCTAGTCCTTTGTAAGCTTAGGAATGTAGAGCCAAAGACTTCTCTTTTTACCTCTTTGTTTGTACTAAAAAAAGATTTCCACGGTAAGGGATGGTGGGTCATAGGTCCTCGACCAGGCCGAAGACTAATAAAAGGAATCCCTAGTGCCATACACGGGTGGAAACCCATTTTCTTTTTTTGTACTATACCACGTGGGGGTTTAACACCGAATGGAAAACTCCACGTTTGGATGCAAATGCTAGGAAAATGGTTCTGAAAGTCGATCAGAAAGACTTTGAAATTTTATTAAAGCTAGAAGTTCTCTTATTTAAAGAATTGCTGAAAGCGGAAAATCTTCACCGTGCCCATATCAGTGAAGTCCCAGCATTATGTATAGAGATAGTAGTCTCCGGATTTTTCTTCATTCCATCCTTCTCCCTCTTTTTTTTTATGTATAATGAAATTCTTTCTTTGAACTGCAGGTAGACCAATGAAACCACAACTTGAAAAAGTTCGACAGGCTTCTAGGAAGAGGGCAGTGCTTGCTCCATTGGAGTCCAAAGTCTGAAAGAAGAGAAGAGCCGAAGAGGGCTCGAGCACTCCTCAGATGAGGCCTACATCGGACGAAGAAATATCCTGTTGACTCTGGTCTTGATTTTGATGATTGACAAAATATTTAAGTAATATGAGTACTAATTGTATTTTAAATATATTTTTCAGATCTTAGTACTCAACCATGTTGAATGAAGAAATACTTGTATTTTAGTTGAAAAAGTCCTTTAAATTAATGAAAAATTAAGTATATGGATTTTGGAATTGATATGGAAGAACTTGAAGAGGTTAAAGTTTCAATTTGAAGAAGTATTATCAAAGTTTCAGCATGGCACAAGCAAGTGTCAACACTTGGAAATGAAGTGTCGATACCTGAGGATCAAGTGTCGACACTTGAAGAGTGAAGTGTCGACTCAAGGCCTGAGAACAAGAAAAATACAAAAAATATGAAAAATCAAATTGGCTATGAATAGTGTTCTAGTATCGACACTTGCACTGTTCAAGTTCGACACTTACTGTTCAAGTGTCGACACTTGAACAGTAACGGCTAGTTTTCTGGGCTGCAGAACTTCTCCAACATACTTCAAACAGCCATATTTTCATCCCCAATGGTTATAAATGGTCAAATAAGGTTTGGAGGGCTATTTAAATACTTGGGGAAGCAAGAGAGAAGAAGAGGGAAGAGGATCCATGGTTTGAAAGATAAATCCTTTGATTTCCAAGTGAAAATATGTGAAGGATATTTTTGAGGATCCAATTTGTTGAGTGTTGAGCCTCTAAGAATTCAAGGAGGAGAGGGATCTTCCAAGAGCAACATGATCAAGCATCCATTGAAGCTTCGACAACATGGAGACAAGCTCAACATCAACAATCAATGTGCTTCGACGAAAAATTTGCTTTGTAAGAAAGCTTTTTATTTTCATTCTTAAATTCTTGTATCTAGGTTGGTGGTGAGCCTAGTGAAAACCATCGAAGGTTGTTGGTGAGCCTATATAGTAAAAACCAACTAGGGTTTTGACTTGTGAGCCCGAAGCCAAAACATGTTGGGTTGTTGGTTAGCCCGGAAAACCAACTATGTTCTTGGTTAGCCCGTAAAACCAAGGGAGGTTATTGGTGAGCCTTGAAACCAACTAGGGTTTGACTTGTGAGCCCGAAGACGAAACAAGTTGACTGTAATTGTAAGATTATAGTGGAATTCCAAAGGGGTTCTTAGGGAGTGGATGTAGGTGTTTGGTTGGTATCGAACCACTATAAATTTTTGTGTTTGTGTGATTGTTCTCCTTGTGATTTTATTTCTTTATTTTCACTGCATTTATTTGAAATACACAAGCACTTAAATTGCATTAGCACATACTTGCTTTAGTTCATAGTTTTTAAAAATAGTTGAAAAGTTTTATAAAATCTAATTTACCCTCCCTCTTGGGTTGCCTACCTGAGCCTACAATTGGTATCAGAGCTTGGTGCTCTGTTTTGAAAATCTAACGATTGAGTTAATGATCATGGCAGCCCAAATTTGAAAATTTGAAAGTTCGAATATTTTGAAAAACTTTGAAAAGAATTTAGAAATCATATGTTGAGGGGGAGCTTTTGAAAATTTATTTTTAGATCATATTTTGAGGGGGAGCTCAATGTTTTTCATTGCTTCATTGCTCTATTCTTATTGTTAATCTTTTGGAGCATGTTATATTTATTTTTTAGCTTACCTTGTTTATATACTTAAATGTTCTGTCAATATCAAAAAGGGAGAGATTGTTGAATCTGGTCTTGATTTTGATGATTGACAAAATGTTTAAGTATATATGAGTACTAATTGTATTTTAAGTATATTTTTCAGATCTTAGTACTCAACCATGTTGAATGAAGAAATACCAGTATTTCAGTTGAAAAAGTCCTTAAATTGATAGAAAATTAAGTATATGGACTTTGGAATTGATATGGAAGAACTTGAAGAGGTTAAAGTTTCAATTTGGAGAAGTATCAGCAAAGTTTCATCATGGCACAGGCAAGTGTCGACACTTGGAAATGAAGTGTCGACACCTGAGGATCAAGTGTCGACACTTGAAAAGTGAAGTGTTGACTCAAGGCCTGAGAACAAGAAAAATACAGAAAATATGAAAAACCAAATTGGCTGTGAATAGTGTTCTAGTGCCGACACTTGCACTGTTCAAGTGTCGACACTTACTGTTCAAGTGTCGATACTTGAATAGTAACGGCTAGATTTCTAGACTACAGAACTTCTCCAACTTGCTTCAAACGGCCATATTTTCATCCCCAATGGTCATAAACAGTCAAATAAGGTTTGGAGGGCTATTTAAACCTTGGGAAAGCAAGAGAAAAGAGGAGGGAAGAGGATCCATGGTTTGAAAGATAAATCCTTTGATTTCCAAGTAAAAATATATGAAGGATATTTTTGAGGATCTAATTTGTTGAGTGTTGAGCCTCCAAAAATTCAAAGAGCAGAGGGAGCTTCCAAGAGCAACATGATCAAGCATCCATTGAAGCTTCTACAACATGGAGACAAGCTCAACATCAACAATCAATGTGCTTCAACGAAAAATTTGCTTTGTAAGAAAGCTTTTTATTTTCATTCTTAAATTCTTGTATCTAGGTTGGTGGTGAGCCTAGTGAAACCTATCAGAGGTTGTTGGTGAGTCTATGTAGTAAAAACCAACTAGGGTTTTGACTTGCAAGCCCGAAGCCAAAACAAGTTAGGTTGTTGGTTAGCCCGGAAAACCAACTAGGTTATTGGTTAGCCTATAAAACCAAGGGAGGTTGTTGCTGAGCCTTGAAACAAACTAGAGTTTGACTTGTGAGCCCGAAGACAAAACAAGTTGACTGTAATCGTAAGATTATAGTGGAATTCCCAAGGGATTCTTGGGGAGTCGATGTAGGTGCTTGGTTGGCACCGAACCACTATAAATCTTTGTGTTTGTGTGATTGTTCTCCTTGTGCTTTTATTTCTTTATTTCTGTTGCATTTATTTGAAATACATAAGCACTTGAATTGCATTAGCACATACTTGCTTTAGTTCATACTTTGCAAATAGTTGAAAAGTTTTATAAAACCCAATTCACCCCCCCTCTTGGGTTTCCTACCTGAGCCTACATACCCTCCACTTTACCAAGTCCACCCGAACCTTCCAAGAGTCCATCTCCGAGGAGGCCCTCTCCAAAGAGTCCTCGTCCGAGGCCCCCTCTGGATCAGCGTGACTTGGCATTTGATAGGGAATCCCTAATTGCACCTCCGAAGGAGAAAGGGAAGGAAAGAGCAAAATATCGGTCCGAAAATGATCCCAGGTGGAACGGCTCTTCAAAAGGAGGTTGCAATGTGGACTTTACCATCTTTTTTGAAGCACAGGGCCTAAAGAACCCTGAACTAGCCAGGGAGCTGATGAAGCGTATACCTCTACCGAAGGATTGGGACAACACTAAGTCCTGATGTATTGAAGATGTTTGTGACTCAGTGTTCTCTTCCGCACTGAAGGTAAGCATCGGATGTTGTGTTTTCAAATTATAAATCTATAGTTGCTAACCTTTCTATTTATTACTGTAGATGATCCATGATATCACTGTCATGGAAGAGAGCATCTTCGATTTTAGAAATAACCACAAAAGAATGAAGGAAAGGGTGAAAGCGGCGGAGACTGAGAAGGCGATAGCCGATGAGCAAAGGCAGGCTATAGAGGAGAAGCTTGTCCAAAGTGGCACTCTTATTCAGAGTTTGAAAACTGATGTAGTGAAGATATAATTAAAGAACTCTGAGCAAGAGGCAAGACTTAAGAAGAGAAAGAATAAGATCCATTCTCTATAATCTTTTCTCAAGGAAGCCCATCATAAGTCCGAAGAGACTATCAAAAAGACTGAAGAGGCTACTGAAGAGATTCAATCTTTGAAGGATCAGTTGAGAAGGGCAGTCGAAGACTATAAGGCATCTTAGGCTTTTGAAAGTGAGATGGTTGAAGCAGGAACCCATAGTTACAAAGGAGGTTTCAATGATGGAGTGAAGGAGGTGCAAAACCACTATCTGGATCTAAATATTTCGGGTATTCAATTATTTGTTCTCGAGGATCCAAGTGAACCCGAACTACAAGAAGGCCCTTCTAAAGTACCAGTAATAGCTGAAGAAGTAAATGATCCAATTGACCTCACTCAAGCTGTAGAGGGCGATTTGTAACTTCTTCCTTTTCTTTTCTCTTTTTGAAAGAATGTAAAAGATTTTATCAATGAAAATCTTTTCCAATGAGATTTCTCTGTGAATGTATATGTGAATGAATGAGAATTTTCTCAAGTATAGAGTTTTCAGATGATTAAAACCTCTTTAGTCTAAAATAACACTAAGTCTTCGAATTCAGAACAATGTAACCTTTTAAGACAACTCTCAAAACCTGGTTCAAGGTTATATCATATTGAATAATGATATCAAAGAAAGACCCTGAGATTTCAAGATACCAAGTCTCTAAATAAGAAGATCAAGTCTTTGGACTTGAAGGTTCGCTAAGTCTTTGGATTTAGAAGAATTCTGGAGTTATGTAAGAAAGAACGCCATCTTTAAATAAGAATACCAAATCTTCGGTCTTGAAAATACACTAAGTCTTTGGACTTAGAATAATAATCTTTCAAGAAATAGAATTTCCAAATCTGGTCCAAAATTATACGATATTGAATAATAATATCACAATAAGAATAATTGAAATTTTAAGATGCCAAGTCTTCAAAACACACTAAGTCTTTGGACTTAGGATAATTCCATAAAATTAAGATAAGAGAACGCCAAGTCTCCTCATAAGAAAGTCGAGTCTCCAGACTAGAAAATATGCTAAGTCTTCGGACTTAGAAATAATATAGACCGTGTGGGTCACCTGCAACTTTATTATGAATGAAAGGTTGATTAACCTTTGGCATTTTTATGGGATGGATTGCTTGGATCACCCTTATGCCCTTTGATCAAAGATTAAGATAAGCTGATCAGGCCTAGCTCGACACTTCATAGAGTAGATCACGAAGATCATTCTCATACCTTTTTGAGATTGAATTAAGACAGGTTGATCATGCCCACCTCAGTACTTCATGAGATAGATCATGGAGATCATCCTCATGCCTTTTTTATTAAGATATACTGGTTAAATATAACTCGGCACTTCGTAGGATAGATCATGGAGATCATCCTTATGCCTTTAAGAAAAGAAAATTAAGATAGGCTGGTTAAGCTTACCTCGGCACTTCATAGGATAGATCACGGAGATCATCCTCATGCCTTTTTAGAAATAGAATTAAGACAGAATAGTTAAATCTATCTTGGTGACCTTAAATAAAATCTTTATTGATAATATTTATGATGTAGAACGAAAGAAGAGATGATGCGATACGAAAATAAATTAAGATTAATTCTTTTTTTAAATGATGCAGAACGAAAGAGATGATACCAAAAATGATGCAGAACAAAAAGGATGATGCGATGCGGAAGCAAATTATGATTAATGTATTTTTTTTTTATATTTTCAGAAGTCGGCTTTGACTCAAAGGAAAGATAAACTAATGTTGAAAGAAACTAAGAAATGACAGAAAGCACAATTAAAAGGAGTGGATTATCAGAGTAACTCAGAAGTAGGATCGCTGGGGATTGAGAAACCCCCAGATCTAGGGTTTACTCCTCTTTCAAGAAACAGACGAAGAGAGAAGAGAAGGTTTTATACCTGACTGTGATATCTCTCGTTGCTTCAATTGAAGGACACTCTCGAGCAGATTGTAGGATCCATGGAGACGGGGTATCTTCGCAATGGATCCTCGGATTGTAGTCCTATGGCAAGGTTGGCCTTCTTCTCGAACTCAGGATCTGGAAGAAGAAGAACAAAAGAAGAACCAAAAACTCAAAGAAAGACACTGACCTGAGGACTTAATAAAGATTGTTGGATGTAGAAGTTCCGGAGATCTTGATACTGATCTGACTCTTCTTTGAACTTGCTCTGTAGTTGAAACAGTTGATCTGAACCTGGATGCTGGTGGCCGGCCTCTATGTGGAAGAGAGGGGCCGTGGGATATAGATGGAAAATTAGGGTTTGGATGGTGATTGGAGGAAAGATGATGGGTGGCTAGGGTTTGGGAATTGAAGTGGCTAACTTAGGGTTTTGGTAGGGTTTGGAGATCTCACACCTCCTCAAGATTCCTAGGGAACCCGGATTTACTCCCTCACGGAGGTCAACACCTGAATACAAGTGCGGAAGAGAGAAACACAAAGTTGCTCACAAAGAAATTGATTTCATTCATCATTTTTTCAAGAGTTACATAGAGTTGAATATATAGACATAACAAAGAAATAAAATTTCATACACTTTTCATGTGGGACTAATAGGACTAACCCACACTTTAGGCATCAAATTCTCTTCCCAAGACTCCTTCCATGAGTGGGCAGCCCAAAAACTCCAAGAAAACTTGAAAATCAGCTCCAAATGGCAGGTTATGGGGGTGTCTCCTAGTATCTCTCCATGAATCAAGGATTTTCCCTTCATGGTTTGGCTCTTTTGGACACCTCCTAGTCTTGCTCCATAAGTTTAGGCTTCTTCCTTTCATGGCTTTGGCACTTTAGGAAACTTTTGGGTGCCTCCTTGATTTTCTCTCCAAGACATGCTCTCTTCCCTTTTATAACTTGGGTTTTTATGGAACATTGTGGGGCACCTCCTTGACCTCTCTTCAAGAAAAATTCTTGCCAACCTGGCTTAGGTTTATCTGGAAAGAAGTTGGCTCCTCCTTGGATTGAGGTATCTTGATGGATTTCTCCCCCAAGTGGTGCATGAAAGAAGGGACCTGCTTTCTTGTGGTGTGGGGACCAAGGCACACTGGATGGAGATATGGCGCCTCCTGGACTCTGGCGTGTGGCTGGGAGTGTGGCGCCCACTTGCTTGGTCCTGGGAGAAAATGTGGCACCTTGGAGAAGACCGAGACAACTACTAGGACTTGTATTGAGTCAACATGACTCAACAAAATTTAAATTGCAGGGAAATACAGACTCAAACTAAAATTGAGTTGACCAAGTCAACCCTTATTACAAAACCAGAAAACCCTAATTCTTCGGGCAATGTCAATCAGAGATCCAGATGGAGCCCTGAAGTCTTCTTCTGAGTCTGGTGTCCGCACCAATTCTCCCGGGGTGGGAGGAACTCGATCCTGTCGAGTATGGATCAAGCTGGCTCTGGTATCTCTCCAAGAGATCTGGGTCCAATTCTTGTAATTCTTCTCGAGAGATCCAAGAGTTATCAGAATCTGGCCTTCCTTGCCAGCGGACCAGGTATCTTTGGTATCCTCGATTACGAGTAGAAATAACCTGATCATCCAGGATCTTTTCAATCGGCTCTTTCCTCACAGGCCAGTTTGTTGGTGGATACACAGGGTTGGGTTCACTCTCAAGAGCAGGATTAGGCTCAAAAAGGCTCACTGGGAATCACAGCTGGCTCTCTATACTCTACTAGGTCTGTAATGTTGAAAGTGGAGCTAATGCCTAGTTCTAAAGGCAACTCGAGCACATAGGCATTGGACCCTACTCTCTTCACTACTCTAAATGGTCCAGCTCCTCTAGCATGTAACTTTCTAACGGTTCCAGGAGAAAACTGCTCAGGCCTTAACCAAATCATTACATAATCTCTCTTAACAAAAGTTTTGACTCGCCTTTGAGAATCAGCCAACTTCTTATAAGTTTCATTACTTAAATTTATTTTGGCATGAATTTCTTTATGCAAGTCCTTTACATGCTATGCAAGTGCATCAAGAGACTTGTGTGTGTGGACTAATAGTGAAATCAGATCAAGTGGTGTGTGAGGCTTGTATCCATGAACAATTTCAAAGGAACTCTAGCCTATAGACCTATTGATCGAAACATTATATGCAAATTTAGTCCTGGACAAAATACAAATCCCAATTCCTGGTGCTCTCAATCAAACCAAAATCTGAGTCAAAGCCTAGTAAAGGGTCAAGAAAAACTAAACTAGACTGACGACGCATTCCTAAAGAATGGACTTTATTCCAAAGGAACCCTAGGTCTAAACCTAATAAACTATGGCTCTCTAGGTTTGACCTTGGGTTGGAGGATGGCATGCAGAGCATGAAAACTTATTATGGATGCCTAGTAGGTGCCATAAGGTCTTCCAGAAGTAGGTGGCAAACCTAATAGGTTCTAAGGAGTCTTGCAACCTAGAGATCTCAGTAAAGTGTAATCCCATAGCTCTAGAAACATGAGAAGATTTAGGGAAGGGTAGGAAATAAGAATCAGAGTTTTGAGGTGGCTTATCAGAAACAAGAAACAAACCTTGGTTATTCAGGATGACCTTAAAATGAGGACATTGTTCTATAGGTGCACTCATCCAAACCTCATGATTTGCTCTAGGAGGGTCTACAAGTGCAAGTTCTAGGGTAGGCTGGGTGCTCCTAGAAGGTGGAAGGTTATCAGGAAGGTCTTTGGAATGTTTATCTAAAAAGTCCTCGAAGCTACTATCTTTTTCTTGTTCTTGGACCTTCTCAACGGGCAATTCTTGTGAACCCCTTCCTTCTTCACACTTCTCTACCAGATTTGACTCAGGGGTGTCTTCTTTGGATTCCTCAATGAGTTCAGGGGTATTCTCACTTAAACTTTCATTGGGTGTAATTTCTTCTTCCTGAACTTCCTCAAAAGGGTCTTCTCTTAGGGTTAGCTCCTGAATTCCTTGAGTGGCAGGGGCCCCCTCAATAACCCCATTAGGTAGGAGTTGGTTAATTGAATTATCGGGAGAGATATCCTCAAATTCTTCTTCTTCATATTCATCTATCAAACTTATGTCAGGCTCATATATTTCTTCCTCAATCTCACTGAAAGGTTCTAATCTATTCTCCTTTGATTCCTCTTTAAGTATGGCTCTGGTCGGGTCAACTAATTTTGGGATGACCATGCCTAACTCCTTCTCAGTGTTATCCTTCTGGTCAAGAGGTGACACAAGTGGGAATTGACAAACAAGAGTCTGGTTCACTACGGGTGTCGGATCAATCGGAACTTGACTCAAGTTGGTAGAGGTTGGCTTTAAGTCCAAAGTACTTGATTGGTTATATCTTAAAGACCACTCATAGTCTTGGGCTTCTTGGTAGGCTCGGTCTAACTTATTGGTCTTTTCAAGGCATAGCTTCCTATAAATGTCTGGGTGTAACCCAACCCTAAACCTCGATGTGATCTGAGCTTCGGTCTCAATGGTATTGCATTTCATGTCATACCACTGGAAGTCTTCAATATATTTAGACACAGGCCTATTATCTTATTGCAATTGGTACCATTGGTCTAAAAGTCTTTTCTCATAGGATCTACCTAGGTACCTATCTCTCAACTTACTTCTCATATCTCTCCAAGTATATATTTCCTCTTTTCTTTGATAACACTCATGCTCAATAGCATACCAATGCGACCTAGCATGTTTGGTGAACTTGGTTTTGGCCAACCTAACTTGTCCTAATTCCGATATGTTAGTGCACTCAAAATATCGATCCATTTGTTCTTCCCACTTAATATATGTCTCTTGTCTTCCATCAAAAGTGGGTGCATAAGGTTCGGTGTTCCTAACAGGTCCCTTTTCTGAGTCAACCAAGTATGGATATAGGCTCCTAGGGTTATGCTCGGGATCACGGGATAAGGTCCTCCTAGGCTCCTAGCATGGGTGAGGTTGGGGCCTATTAAATTTTGGATCATGGGTCCAATTTTGATGTCTACGTTTCTCAAGTCCCTGGGCTCCGTCTCTAAACTGGGCAAAACCCTCATTCATATCCTGACTCAATTTGGTCATACTTTTGGTAAGAGTTCTAATCATGGCCTCTAAATCAGGTTGTGTTTGACCAGGTTGGTAGGGTACTTCATTCCGGGTGGACATGATGATGCAAGCAAGCACACCAAATGAGACTCGACAGAAACGACTACGGGCTAACTAGACCTAGAGCCCAAACTAGATGCCCAATCAGAGTGGCAAGCTAGCCTGTAGTAACTCGGGACTCAGCCAGGCAGGTGTAAGGGGAGTGTTAGGTCCCTAATTGCCAATCCTAGACACCAATCAGAGATTGGCCAGGTAGGCGGACCAGCACACAAGTCCTTCGGGATAGAATCCCTGAACCACCATTCTAGACACTGAGTACAAAGCACACACAGAGTAACTAAACAAACTGACTCAACATTAGCCTAGACCCGACTTGTTGGTGTCCCTAGCCCACTAGGGCAAATTAAGTCTAATAAATTTTAAAATTAGGCTTAGGATCGAATGAATGGGTGGTGGTTTTGGGCTAAGGAGAGGTTATCAACTCCTCCCCTTATCTTAGATGCTCAATTGCCCTTAAGGTGAATTAGGAGATGATCACTCAAAAAAATTGAATTGCAGAAACACAGAAACAGAATTGTTGTAATTTAACTCGCAGAAATTTCACAGAAACCAATAAATTACAGTAAAATTATGTAAAATATTTTCAATTATACTGGTTCCAGAAAAATAAAAATCATATAATTTAGAGTTATCTATAATGAGAAACAATTCCTAAAATAGGGTAGTTACAGACTGAAAACAGAACGCTTCCCCCGTTTACAATTCCTGCAACGAAGTTGTAACCCAGCGGATCCCCTACATTCCCTAGGATCATCCCATGGAATGGGAAGAGGAGGCTTGCACCTCGCTTAGTTCCTAGGACCGGACGTCCTGGGGAGTCTACTTCGAGTAGACAAAGTAAAAAAGAGAGACACTCAAAACATGCAAGCAAGTCAGAAACCCTAGACAGGGCTCTGATACCAAAATGATGCAGAATGAAAGAAGAGATGATGCGATACGAAAATAAATTAAGATTAATTTTTTTTTTAAATGATGCAGAACGAAAGAGATGATACCAAAAATGATGCAGAACAAAAAGGATGATGCGATGCGGAAGCAAATTATGATTAATGTATTTTTTTTTTTTTATTTTCAGAAGTCAGCTTTGACTCAAAGGAAAGATAAACTAATGTTGAAAGAAACTAAGAAATGATAGAAAGCACAATTAAAAAGAGTGGATTATCAGAATAACTCAGAAGTAGGATCGTTGGGGATTGAGAAACCCCCAGATCTAGGGTTTACTCCTCTTTCAAGAAACAGACGAAGAGAGAAGAGAAGGTTTTATACCTGACTGTGGTATCTCTCGTTGCTTCAATTGAAGGATACTCTCGAGCAGATTGTAGGATCCTTGGAGACGGGGTATCTTCGCAATGGATCCTCGGATTGTAGTCCTATGGCAAGGTTGGCCTTCTTCTCGAACTCAGGATCTGGAAGAAGAAGAACAAAAGAAGAACCAGAAACTCAAAGAAAGACACTGACCTGAGGACTTAATGAAGATTGTTGGATGTAGAAGTTCCGGAGATCTTGATACTGATCTGACTCTTCTTTGAACTTGCTCTGTAGTTGAAACAGTTGATCTGAACCTGGATGCTGGTGGCCGGCCTCTATGTGGAAGAGAGGGGCCGTGGGATATAGATGGAAAATTAGGGTTTGGATGGTGATTGGAGGAAAGATGATGGGCGGCTAGGGTTTGGAAATTGAAGTGGCTAACTTAGGTTTTTGGTAGGGTTTGGAGATCTCACACCTCCTCAAGGTTCCTAGGGAACCCGGATTTACTCCCTCACGGAGGTCAACACCTGAATACAAGTGCGGAAGAGAGAAACACAAAGTTGCTCACAAAGAAATTGATTTCATTCATCATTTTTTCAAGAGTTACATAGAGTTGAATATATAGACATAACAAAGAAATAAAATTTCATACACTTTCCATGTGGGACTAATAGGACTAACCCACACTTTAGGCATCAAATTCTCTTCCCAAGACTCCTTCCATGAGTGGGCAGCCCAAAAACTCCAAGAAAACTTGAAAATCAGCTCCAAATGGCAGGTTATGGGGGTGTCTCCTAGTATCTCTCCATGAATCAAGGATTTTCCCTTCATGGTTTGGCTCTTTTGGACACCTCCTAGTCTTGCTCCATAAGTTTAGGCTTCTTCCTTTCATGGCTTTGGCACTTTAGGAAACTTTTGGGTGCCTCCTTGATTTTCTCCCCAAGACATGCTCTCTTCCCTTTTATAACTTGGGTTTTTATGGAACATTGTGGGGCACCTCCTTGATCCTCTCTTCAAGAAAAATTCTTGCCATCCTGGCTTAGGTTTATCTGGAAAGAAGTTGGCTCCTCCTTGGATTGAGGTATCTTGATGGATTTCTCCCCCAAATGGCGCATGAAAGAAGGGACCTGCTTTCTTGTGGTGTGGGGACCAAGGCATACTGGATGGAGATGTGGCGCCTCCTGGACTCTGGCGTGTGGCTGGGAGTGTGGCGCCCACTTGCTTGGTCCTGGGAGAAAATGTGGCACCTTGGAGAAGACCGAGACCACTACTAGGACTTGTATTGAGTCAACATGACTCAACAAAATTTAAATTACAGGGAAATACAGACTCAAACTAAAATTGAGTTGACCAAGTCAACCCTTATTACAAAACCAGAAAACCCTAATTCTTTGGGCAATGTCAATCAGAGATCCAGATGGAGCCCTGAAGTCTTCTTCTGAGTCTGGTGCCCGCACCAATTTATGAAGGTTTTGTACATTCCAAGGTCGAGGTAATGAAATACCTTCTAAAGTCTCCAACCGATAAGTTCCGGGTCGAACAACCTCTTGGACTCGGTATGGTCCTTCCCATGTAGGAGAGAGTTTACCCTGCTCAGTTGGTTTGGATACTTCGGATCTTCGTAGAACCAGATTGTCAGGATGAAAGGTTCGTTCTCTTATACGAGAGTTGTAGTACCTTGCAATTTTCTACTGATATGCAGCCATTTTTAACTATGCCTGAAGTTGTGTACCTTGTAGTAAATCTGGGTCAACTCTTCAGCGTTTAGAATTTTCGGGCTCTTTATAATGATCAATCCATAGAGATTGTAAGGAGACTTTTATAGGAAGGACTGCTTCAGTGCCAAAAGATAAATGAAACGAAGATTCACCAGTAGCTGTTCTGGGAGTGGTTCAGTATACCCAAAGAACTTAGTTTAATTCATCAGCCCGCGACCCCTTAGCATCATTCAATCTAGTTTTAAGACCATGAAGAATTGTCCTGTTTGTTACTTTGGCTTCTCCGTTGCATTGAGGATGTCCTACCAAAGTGAGCTTGTGAAGGATGTGATATTGAGCGCAAAAGCTCTTAAATTTTGGATTATCAAATTGTCTTCCATTGTCAATTATTATAGAATAAGGAATCCCAAAATGGAAGATGGTGAAATTTCTTACAAAATTTTCAACCTTTGCTTCAGTGACTTGTGCCAATGCTTCGGCCTCGACCCACTTTGTGAAATAGTCAATAGCCACTATGAGAAATTTTCACTACCCAGAAGCTGGAGGAAATGGACCAAGAATGTCCATTCCCCACTATGTAAAAGGCCAGGGAGCTATCAATGGAGTTAATTGATTCGCAGGCCATCTTTGTACATTGGAGTATCGCTGACAGTGATCATATCTCCGGACAAATTCTGCAGAATCCTTCTGAATGATTGGCCAATAATAATCTTGATGAATTATTTTGTATGCCAAGGATCTGCCTCCCAGATGATCTCCATATATTCCTTCATGTACTTCCCTGAGTACATAATCTGCATCGGATGGCCCTAAGCATTTTAGCAAAGGCTACGTGAAAGACCTCTTATATAATGTTTCATTTATGATCACATATTGAGAGGCCATCCATCGAAACCGTTTAGCCTCGAACTTGTCTTTGGGTAGGATGCCTTCTCTCAGAAACTTGAAAATAGGGTCTATCCATGAAGGCTCATGCTCAACCTGACATACTTCAATTGTGGGTTTTGATATGCTGGGATCTTCAAGATATTCTATATATGTTTTTCCAAGAGAATCTGGTGCAGTAGTTGCAAGTCTCGAAAGAGCATCTACCTGAGAATTCTCTATCCTTGGTACATGAATAATCTCAAAATGTTCCAGCTCAGATGTCAGGCTTCGGACTTTTTCCAAGTACTGGATCATATTTAGATTCTGGGCTTCAAAATCATCTTTTACTTGATTCACCACCAGCTATGAATTGGAAAAAACTTTGACCCTTTTGATCTCCAATTTTTGGGAGATTCTAAGCCCTGCAATAAGTGCTTCATACTCTGTCTGGTTATTTGAAGCTTGGAAAAAAAACCGAAGAGCATATTCAATAATTTAGCCATTCGGACCAGCCAAAATTAGACCTGCACTGCAACCGTTGGCGTTCGAACCATCTACATGTAGCATCCATATAAATTCTGGACTATCTTCGATACTTTCCTCTTCGGCTCTTAGCTGGTCTTCTTCAGATCTCCATGTACATTCTGCTATGAAATCAGCCAAAATTTGTACTTTTATTGCTGACCTAGGCTGAGAGTCAATATCAAATTCCTCCAACTTAACAGCCCACTTAGCTATCCTTCCTGAGGTATCGGGACAATGTAGAATGGCTTTTAAGGGCTGATCTGTCAGGACCACAATAGAATGGGCTTAGAAATAAGGTCGAAGACACTTCGCCACCACCACTAGAGAAAAGATAATCTTTTACACTCTAGGGTATCAGACTTTTGCTTCATGCAATACTTTACTAGTGTAGTACATCGGCTTCTATGAATGATTGGCATCTCTTCGTACTAGTACCGAACTAACTACTTCATCTATGGCTGACAAGTATAAGTAAAGTATCTCTCCTTTGCAGGGCTTGGAGAGTAAAGGAGGATTTTCTAAGTATTCTTTCAGTTTGTCAAAAGCAATTTTGCACTCCTCTGTCCACTCAAAATTTTGAGTTTGGCGAAGAACCTTGAAGAAGGGTAAACACCTTTCTGCAGAGCAGGAGATAAATCGGCTCAAAAAAGCAACTCTTCCTGTTAACCTCTGAACCTCCTTCTTGCAAGTGGATTGCTTTATTGTCCGAAGTGCTTGGATCTTTTCTGGGTTAACTTCAATTCCTTGCTTAGTAACCAAGTATCTCAAGAATTTTCCAGAAGTTACACCAAAGATACATTTGGTTGGATTCAATCTCATCCGATGATGTTTGAGAGCATCAAAAGACTCATTTAGATCTGCAATGTGATCAGACTTATGAAGACTTTTCACAATCATATCGTTAACATAAGCTTCTCTATTTCTCTCAATTTGATTTTTGAAGACTTTGTTGATGAGCCTTTGGAAAGTTGCCCCAGCATTTTTCAACCAAAAGGGTATTACTTTATAATAGTAAAGTCCTTTTTCTATAACAAAAGCAGTCTTCTCTTCATCTTCAGGATCCATTCGGATCTAGTTATAAACTGAGAAGGCATCCATAAAACTAAGCAATTGATGGCCAGCTGTGGCATCAACTAGCTGATCAATTTTTGGCAAAGGAAAATTGTCCTTCGGACATGCCTTGTTAAGATCTGTATAATCTATATAAATCCTCCATTTACCATTTGATTTCTTCACCATGATTATATTTGCCAGTCAATTTGGAAATTGGACTTCTCTTATGAAGTTAGCTTCAAGCAGCTTATTAACTTCTTCATCAATAATCTTTTGCCTTTTAGGAGCAAAATTTCTCTTCTTTTGCTGAACAGGTTTATAGCTGGGAGAGACTTCCAAGTAATGCATGATCACATCAGGTGGGATTCTGGGCATGTTCGAAGCTGTCCAAGCAAAAATATCAGCATTACCTCAGAAAAAGGAAATTAATTTTACCTTTGATTTCTCATCAAGCAAGCTGCCAATTTGTTAAAGCTTGGTTGGGTCATCTTCAGACAATGGGACAAAAAGTGTTTTTTCCACCGGTTTGCCATAGTCTTCGGATTCATCTCTTGGATCCAACTGGTCAAGTGTTAAAGGCTTGGTTGCTTGTTTATTTTGAATCATCAAACACTGGTGAGTAATTCTTTGATCTCCCCTCACCTCTCCAATGCCTGTCCTAGTAGGAAATTTTACCAAAAGGTGGTATGTGGAAATTATAGCCCTGAATTTATTTAATGCTGGATGCCCCAATATTGCATTATAAGTCGAAGACGTTCTAGCCATAATGAAATTGATGGGAAGGGTTCTTACGAATGGTTCGGACCGAAAAGTCATGGGCAAGATTGTTTCACCTTGAACTCCAACTTGATTTCCTCTGAAACCAGTTATAGGAATGAGAGATCTTCGTAATTCACGTCCAGACAATCCCATATGAAGAAAGGCATCATACAGCAAAACATAAACTGAACTTTCATTATCAATCAAAAATTTTTTTACATCAAATTTGGCAATAACAGCCAAGACCACTACAGGGTCATCATGTGGAAGTTGTATTCCTTAGACTTCTTCATCGAAAAAAGTAATTGAGTTCTTTCCCTTGATCCTTTTTAGGATATTCTCCTTAGCTTCAATATCCCATGCAAATGATTGATGAAGCATACCAACATTCCAATTAGTTGATTTTTGGTGAGGTAGATCAGCTTCATCATAAATCCTTTGAAGGGATGTTGCTTCGGCTTGAGATTCAGGGTTGATGTACTTTCACAGATATCCTTTTTTTATCAGGTCTTCAATGGCATCCCAAAGTTAGAAACATTCCTCTATATTATGGTCATGATCTCGGTGGAATTAGCAGTATTTGCTATTGTCCCTCGCTTTTGCAGATGTCTTCAAGGGACATGGCCTTTGAAAGTATTTTTCCTTCTTAATCTCCAGCAAGATATTTTTTCTTGGTAAGTTAAGAGGGGTATAGGCATTAAATCGGTTATTCTACTATTTGGATCTGGGACTACATTTGGGAACTAAAGCATTATTGGAGGATGTGGGCATGTTTAGTCACTTGGTGCTTTTCTTCTTAGAAGGGTATCTCCCTTTTGCAAGTCTTCAGCTTGCCGCCTACTCCTTAGCGGCTGCATACTTCTGAGATCTTGCCAATAGTTCAGCATAGCTCACTGAAAATCATTTAACCAGGAAAAAAGTGAACCTACACGACTTCAAGCCTTTCTTTAAGGCAGACATGGCCACATGCTCATTCAGATTCAGTAT
Source organism: Areca catechu (assembly GCA_021397845.1). Classification (NCBI taxonomy): domain Eukaryota; kingdom Viridiplantae; phylum Streptophyta; class Magnoliopsida; order Arecales; family Arecaceae; genus Areca; species Areca catechu. The sequence continues at coordinate 85,031,196 of CM038044.1, read as the reverse complement.
TTCCAATGTGGCCAAATTGAAGTGATTGACAAATTCTTTCAAACTTTCTCCTTCATGCTGCTGGAGGGGAAACAAGCTGTCTGTGTTGTGTGGCATCTTCTGGCATGTTCTGAAGTACGAAATGAACTGCCACTCCAGTTCAGCAAAAGAGTGGATTGTCTTTGGTGGCAGGCTCGAATACCATATTCGAGTTGATCTCTTCAATGTAGCAAGAAAAGCAAGGCAGTAAAGAGCATCGGTTGCTTCTTGCACCATCATATGAGCGTTATAGCTTTCCATATGGTCGAGAGGATTTGAAGTCCCATCATAGGCTTCTAGTTGTAAAATCTTGAAGTGTCTGGGGATAACTTCATCCATAATGCGGTCAGAAAATGGTGGTTGATAATTGAAAGCAATAACCTCCTCATTTCTTCTTATATATGAAATTCTGGCTATTTCTGCTTGTATGGATTTGAATTTCTCTTCAAATTTATAGTTGATCTCCCTTTGCCTAGACCCTTCTGGTACAAAACTTCTAGAAAAAACAGAGGGAGTGTGCCGATCCCTTTTCTTTCCACCATGATCGCCTGTTTGTCGATCTAGTGGAGAAGCATAGTGGTCATGAGATGACCGGATCTGTGAGAAACTGGGAGTGATTTCTTGATGTCGATCTTCTTCCTTTTCAAGTTGATGGCTGTACCACGGAGCTGGTGGTGGATGCTGCTTTTGAGCAGCAGTTTCTTGCAAATTTTGGACCAGTGCCGTCAAGGCTTCTACCCTATTTAGAAGGGTTTCAAATTACTGTTGCCCCACCATTATCATGGGAGGCTGCACTCCCTGATCCGCTGGAAGATCGTTTACTGGAGGACCATTTGCTGGAGGAGCATGTTGCTCCTTGCTTGTGGATGCATTTCAAACCTTTCCTTTCACCATTTCTGCCTAGCAAAATTCTCCTTCAAAATATAGGAAATAGATCTCTTTCCCCTTCCTAGCATGCCAATCTGTTGATGTTGAATCCCTGCCGGCCGGATGGAGTGGCTTCGCCCGCTGGTTCGTCGTTGCCTGAAATCTGCAAAATAGATCCCCTGATTGAAAATCTTCTAACGGGGGACATTCCGATGCCAAAGTCAGCAAGAACTCAGGCAGCGGCAGAATTTAGAGTTTGAAAGTAGAGAGGGAAAGGAGAGAATTCAAATTTATGGAATGAACATAGCTTACCTCAAGTGTCCCATTTTACTAGTATTTATAGGCTCCAATATAACTACTTACGGTTATGGGAGTTGGCTGGTGCAACCTCCACATAGCTATAAGCAGTGGCAATCAAAAATCAGTTATTTTGGAGCTTATCTAATCTGAGGTTTTTGACCATGTGGGTGATTGCAACAATCGAAACAGATTTCAACTGTTTTGAGGTTGAAGAAGCCCATATGCTTAATATGCCTCTCTTTTCCAGATTAGATCCAAAGTGAGCTCAACATTCTCTTTAGTAGCGCTCCTAAAGGGAACGTTAGCTATGCACTTCATGATAGGAATTCTCCCAGGGTGCTGGGAATCATGCAGCATGCGGAAGTGAATTTGAAAACAAAATTCTAAGCATGAAACCCTAATATGGCTAGAAAACCCTAATTCCCAGGAACCCCTTATGCAATATCAATCAATGAAACATAAATGAAGTCAGAATACATACCTGGATTGCTGAAATCCAATATTTTCCATGAGGCTCATAAGTGCAAGCCCTCCAACGGTGATCCACACGAGAATGGTACCAAGGAAGAATCCCTACCAGGGTTGCTTGCTTCAACATAACACTTTTGTCAGCCTTTTGACCTTTAACCACTGTAGGACACCCTAACCTACTGTAGGTCTTTCTGGACACAGTCCTAAACCACTCTTGGTTTTAGGACAACCCTCCTCTAGGACCCCTTAGGCTTATGTCCTAAAACTAAGCCTTGTTCTAGTAGAAAAGACCTTGTCTTAACAAAACAAATCTTGTCCTGAATTAAGGAGGGAGTAGAAGAACACTCAGACTAACAGACTCTTGGGAAAATGGGATTCCTGTTTTCTGATGACCAAAAACTATATCTCTCATTTCACCATACCCCCTTTATATAATATATCAATGGGCATGAAAACCATCCCGACATCTCTTATCAGATATGTTATTTCATATCTGATAAGACTCTTCAGGATTGAATAGTCTTATCTGTGTTCTTTCCCTTTCCATATTAAATCCCCATGTGCCATGTGGCATTTACCAATTAAGAATAATGGAAAGAGGCATCATTTCAGATTTAAAAACCATGGGAAGAGCAGAGTCCTGAGAGCAGAAGGACTCTGCGTCAGAACCGTGCACAGATGAAGAGACGGGACTCTTCATCTCCATGCGCTACTCTTTTTCGCATTTCATGCTGCCCTCTTATTCCCTTTGACCGATCATTTAAACCCAAATGGCATGGGGATAAGATGAGAAGGCACCCCTTGATGAAACACTGGAGTGTTTCATCTGCAGAAGGACTTTTGTCCTTCTATGCGCACCTTCATTTCCCGCGCGTGCCAAGAGGTGCTAAGAGTCCTTTTATGGTCAACTTTATCTACACCCTATGCAACCTTTGACTAGTCAAAGCATATGCAATATGGGTGTCAAAAGAAAGAGTATTAAGTGTTCTTTTCATCCATATAAATATATTTCAGATCAGAGGACTATAGACACTTCGAGGCCTTTTTGAATGCCAAGGTGTTATTTTGGCATCTAGAGTCCCAACTCAAATGGACTCTTCAATAAAACATCCAAAAGTCCAAAATAAAATAAGATCAAGCTCTGATTTGGCTATCCCCACTTAGGACTCAACCTAATTTAAGTTTTCCTTAATTAGGTTAGTCTAATTAGCAAGCAACCGGATCCAATCCAATTGGGTTAGGAATTGGGTTAGCCTATATATGCTGGTATGCAATATGGCTAACCAATTAGAATCCCATGACCCTAATTAAACCATAAGTAACTTTTTTGTCCTAATCTCTATTGTGTGTGACCCATTGGGTTCCACATCTAGCCAGCAGTAGGTTTAGGTTTGAGCTAATTCGATCCGATCAAACCTGATTGACCTAATTAGGTCAAATCGGCTCACCTAATTGTCCAATTCGAATCACACATCGAATTGACTCATGAAACCAATCTAATTAGTTCATGAAAACCCACAAGACAAGATTGACGTCTAGCAACGTGTCATGCCTACCTGAAAGATGAGAAATTTGATAGAAATTACCAAAATAACCTTCAGTAGTAAGTTATCGTGCAACTCAATCTTTTGATCTCCCATTATCTTGATTAAGTGATGGGTATGGATAAATGTCAAACCCTAACACTTAATCATATCGAATCTCAGCTCGATCATGAGGACTCAACTGATGACTGATTAGAAGCCACTTCTAATCTCATCCCATTTGTAAAGATTCCTTGAGTCACTCATCGAAGAGATTACATGGGATAACATATCCTCTTACCAGGATTGATCAATTTCTTGTTGGTCCACTCACATCCTTCGTACACCTTCCACCATACCCAGAACACCCCGTCCATGTCGCAATGCCATGAATGAGTATGAACCAAAGTATGGCTTAGTGTGCACAAGGAACCATGGTGACCTCAGGTCTGAAGATCACATGCACAACTTCTACTCTGGGACCTATCTTTTGACAAGGAGTAAGACTTCTATAAGATAGTCCCGGTGCGAATCAGTTTAGTGTACTTATAACCTAATGAGCACCCTTATCCTTGTATTAGTGTCTCTACACAAGTGGCTGTGAGACCAACCACTCTCATCAACTAAGCATATATAGGATAAGCTAGTCTTACCAGATTCATCGATCCCAAATCGATGGTCCAATAACTAGAACCATTCTAGATTAGGGTTTACAGGAATTATGTCTCACTGTTATTTCATCATAACCCTAATTCCCTTGCCTTACTCTATGGGGTTCATCATAGTCAAAAATATGACATGCAGTATATGATGAATCAAATGCCTTTATTATAAATAATGATGTCATGCATGAGTTGGAAGTTTACAAAAAAGGCCCAAACAATGATTGGCTCTTAGGGCATTTTTCTATCAAACTCCCACTTGCACTAAAGCCAATCGCCCTTATACTTTATGCCCATACAATCCAAGTGGCGATCTAACTGCTGCCTGGCTAATGCTTTAGTGAATGGGTTTGCTATATTGTTCTTTGTGTCAACTCATTTGATGACAACATCTTGTCTTTCTATATTCTCTTGAATAAGGTGAAACCATCTTAGAATGTGCTTGGACTTGTGATGAGACCTTGGTTCCTTAGCTTGTGCAATAGCCCTAGTGTAATCATAGTACAATGGCACTGGCTGTTGTACATTAGGAACCACGCCCAATTTCATGATAAATTTCTTCATCCAGACAGCTTCCTTTGCAGCTTCACTAGCAGCTATGTACTCTGCCTCAGTGACTGAGTCAGCTACTGTAGACTGCTTGTACTCTTCCAACTCACTGCACCACCATTCAGGGTGAAGACATATCCCGATGTGGATTTTCTATCAATTGGATCTAATTGAAAAACTAGAATATGTATAGCATTCTAGTTTCAACTCAGATCCTAGATATTCTTGAAAAACATCTTTAGTCCTTCTCAGGTACTTAAGAATATTTTTCATAGCTTTCCAATGATCCTCTCCTGGATTTGCTTGAAACCTGCTCACTATGCCCAAGGCATAAGCAACATCAGGCCTGGTACATAACATGGCATACATAATCGATCCTACAGCCGAATCATAAAGAATCATAGCTATCCTCTCTCTTTCTTCTGATGTCTTAGGAGACATCATTTTAGAGAGTTGTATACCTTGACTCATTGGCAAGTAACTTTTCTTACTTCCATCCATGTTGAATCTCTTCAATACTAAGTCAATGTACCTAGATTGGGATAAGCCCAGCATCCTCTTGGATCTATATCTATAGATCCTTATACACAGTATATAGGATGGTTCTCCCAAATCCTTCATGGAAAACTTTGATGATAGCCAAGTTTTAACCAATTGCAACATTAGGATATCATTCCCGATGATCAGTATGTCATCCACATATAAAACTAAGAAAACAATGGCACTCCCACTTGTCTTCTTATACACACATGGTTCATCCACATTTTTGATAAAACCAAATCCTTTGATTGTTTCATCAAAATGGATGTTCCAACTCCTTGATGCTTGCTTAAGTCCATAAATAGACTTTTTTAACTTGCATACCTGGTTTCATCTCCCACTTGAGACAAACCCCTCTGGCTGTGACATATAGACTTCTTCCTCAAGGTTTTCATTAAGGAAAGCAATCTTTACGTCCATTTGCCAGATCTCATAATCATGGTATGCTGCTATGGCAAGAAGTGCTCGAATGGACTTGAGCATGGCTACTAAAGAAAAGGTTTCATCATAGTCTACACCATGTTTTTTATCTAAAACCTTTTGCTACCAGCCTAGCCTTATAGGTCTCAACTTGACCATCTGCTCCAATCTTTTTCTTGAAGATCCATTTACACCCTATCGGGTTAATTCCTTCAGGTAGATCTATCAAGGTCCAAACCTGATTAGAATACATGGAGTCTATTTCAGATTTCATGGCACCAAGCCACTTGTTGGAGTTCCTACTCTCGACAGCTTCCAAATAGGTCACGGGATCATCATCTTATATGATACTGGCTTCATTGTCATCTACGATGACAAAGCCATATCTGAGAGGTGCTCCTCACACCCTCTCCGATCTTCAGAGAGGAGGTGTGTATTGTAGCTGTTCTTGATCCACAAGAACCTCTGGTTGAGTAACTTTACTTGAAGGCTCATTGGTTTGTTGGTTCTGTTCATCACACAACTCAAGGAAAGAATCACTACATCCTTCTTGGATTAACTCTTATTCCAAGGATGTAGTATGCTTATTGACAATTATCTTTTGCTCAGTAGCATTATAAAAGAGGTATCCCTTACCTTCTTTTGGATAACCAACAAACCTATACTTGTTAGCCCTAGCACTTAACTTATGTCCAAAGTTATTCTTGACATAAGCATGGCAACCCCAAATCTTTAAGTACTTAAGACTTGGTCTTTTACCATTCCATGACTCAAATGGAGTGCTACTTTCTGACTTAGATGAAACCATGTTTAATATATATATGTAGCAGTCTCCAAGGCATGTCCCCAGAAGAAAATGGGAAGATCTGTGAAGCTCATCATGGACCTCACCATGTTCAACAAGGTGTGATTTCTCCTTTCTGCCACTCCATTTAACTGGGACGTATGAGGGGTCCATTCAGAAATAATGTCTTTGTCCTTGAGATGGTTCAAAAATTGACTAGACAAGTTTTTCCCTCCTCGAACAGACTGAAGAGCTGTAATACTAAGTCCAATTTGTCTTTCAACCATACTCTGATATTCTTTAAACTTATCAAAAGCTTCGGACTTGTGTTTCATAAGATACACATAATCGAACCTCGCTAAATCATCAATAAAAGTGATGAAATAAGAATATCCTCCTCTGGCTTGAGTTGACATAGGTCCACATACATTAGTATGTATAAGACCTAACAATTCAGTTGCCCTTTCTCCATATCCAGTGAACGGAGACTTGCTCCTTTTTCCTTTGAGGCAAGACTCACAAGTTCCTAATGATTGAAAATCATGAGGATCAAAGTAATCCTCTTTGACTAACTTGTTTATTCTTGACTCACTGATATAACCTAACTGGCAATGCCAAAGATATGTGACATTGACATTATCTCTTTTTCTCTTCTTGTCATCTACAAGAAGTATTTCATCATTGAGTACTAAAGTTAGAAGACCATTCATAAAACAACCATGCCAAAATATTGTATTATTATGAAGAATAGAGCAGCCACTGCTCTTTACACTTATTTCATATCCTTGTTGTAACAACAAGGGTATAGAAATAATGTTTCTTACAATATTTGGCACATAGCAGCATTCTTCCAACCTTATGATATTACCCAAAGGTAATAACAAAAGACAGGTGCCCACCGCTTCAGCATATATGGGTTCTCCACTTGCCCCATATGATCTAAAGTCACCTTTCTTTAAATTTCTAATTCTATGGAGTCCTTGTAAAGATTTACAAATATATGACCCACATGTGGTATCCAATACCCATGAATTAGAAATAGATTCACTCAATGATAAATTGGTTTGTATCATGTACAAAATCCCTAGATGCACCACTTGCATCTAGCATCACATTTGCAAGACAAGTCTTGCAATCCTTCTTCCAATGCCCAAACATGCTACAATGGGAACAGGCTCCATCAGCCTTCTTCCTCAACCAGTCCACATAGTTTGAATTGGTTAACTTATTAGCATCGAAGATAACATGCAATGATAAATTTGAAGCCATAAAAATAAATGTCCTATATTTAATTAAAGAACAATATCAGCAGACCACTCAAGATGACATCCATAACTGGATAAGGACTTTCTATCTAATTATGTCTCTCACTATTTTCTTCAAATACCATAACCCTCAACTATGGTAAGCGAGAAACCTTTCCGGTTTCCTTAGTGGGGTTGAGATCCTAATTCCTCATTAGTGACTTGTATTACACAACAAACACTAATAAATTCAAAGGTAGGACTTACTTTTCAATTGCAACCCATGCAATTCTCAACAATTATCTTTGCCTCTAAGACACTTATAGTCTTGTGTTACACAACAAACTATAATATCTTAGTTTAGTCAAATCCTTCATTTCTATATAGCTATAATTGAAGATTGTTGCCCTTGTGTTTTACAATAAAGCAACAATTTCAACCATGCCATAAAGCACTAAGTGCACCAATACAAATTTCATATCAAACCCTAGAGTAGATCTTGTGTTACACAACAAACCTACTATAGTTTTGATATTAATTTGGCTTAGCATGAAGGAAGGCAAATATAGTATACATAATCAATTAGCATTCTCAAGTTAAGGTTTAGATATGACCAAATTGGCCAGGTAAGTGGAAGGGGTGAGGGGGTCCCCCCGTTGCTTTCCTTAGACACCAATTAAATTGGCCAGGTTAGACAACAGAACCAATTAAAAACCTCATTCCCTTTACCTTCCTAGAACAACTTGCCTAGACACCAATCGGCTGATCAAACCCTAATCGATTTTGCATCATGACTAAGTTTTTTACTATGACTAAATATGATTTTTATGAGGGCTTTGATGGTCTCAAAATACATTCTAAATACTATCATGATAATTACATTTATAACTACAAGTATAAACATAAACATGATGACTATGTTTATAACAAATATAAACATATTGCATACAACTCTAACATATGCAGAACATTCATGTCATCAAGCATATTACCCTAATATGCAAAGCATTACATGACAACAAGCATATTACCCTAATATGCATAGCATGATAACACGCATATTACCCTAATATGCAAAACATGACATGATTAATGTAAATACCATTCACGTCACTCATTCCTGGGAATTACCACAAAGTTACACCCCTACACGCCATAGGAAACCCATAGAATGGACATAGTGGACTTTTTACACCCTACTTTACTCCTATGACCGGATGACTATGGCAACCCCAATCCAGAGCAGTTACTTGGGTTAATCAACATGCATAATTTCATACTTGAAATGATAACATGCATTTCATGAAAAATAGAAATTAAACATGTTACCCTAATATGCAAAATTTCATATCAATGCATTAACATGCCCTTTTCATGAAGAAAACAGAAATCTGACATATTCATCACAAGATTCTGGTAGAGTCGACATGACAGGGTTCGAGTCGGCTCGATCACTAGTCGGGTTGACTCGATATGTGCAAATCATGAACTTCAAAAATGATTCATAATTGGTATGCCACAAGGAGGGCTCTGATACCACTGATGGGAATTCTCCCAGGGTGCCGGGAATCATGCAGTATGCAGAAGTAAATTTCAAAACAAAATTCTAAGCATGAAATCCTAATATGGCTAGAAAACCCTAATTCCCAGGAACTCCTTATGCAATACCAATCAACGAAACATAAATGATGTCAGAATACATACCTGGATTGCTGAAATCCAATATTTTCCACGAGGCTCACAAGTGCAAGCCCTCCAACGGTGATCCACACGAGAATGGTACCAAGGAAGAATCCCTACCGGGGTTGCTTGCTTCAACATAACTCTTTTGTCAGCCTTTTGACCTTTGAAAATTGTAGGACACCCTAACCTACTGTAGGGCTTTCTAGACACAGTCCTAAACCACTCTTGATTTTAAAACAACCCTCCTCTAGGACCCCTTAGGCTTATGTCCTAAAACTAAGCCTTGTCCTAGTAGAAAAGACCTTGTTTTAACAAGACAAGTCTTGTCCTGAATTAAGAAGGAGGGAGTAGAAGAACACTCAGACTGACAGACTCTCGGGAAAATGGGATTCCTGTTTTCTGATGACCGAAAACTATATCTCTCATTTCACCATATCCCATTTATATAATATTTCAAGGGGCATGAAAACCATCCCGACATCTCTTATCAGATATATTATTTCATAGCTGATAAGGCTCTCCAGGATTGAATAGTCTTATTTGTGTTCTTTCCCTTTCCAGATTAAATCCCCATGTGCCATGTGGCATTTACTGATTAAGAAGAGTGGAATGAGGCATCATTTCAGATTTAAAAACTGTGGGAAGAGCAGAGTCCTGAGAGTAGAAGGACTCTGCCTCAGAACTGTGCGTAGATGAAGAGACGCGACTCTTCATCTGCATACGCTACTCTTTTTCCCATTTCATGCCGCCCTCTTATTCTCTTTGACCAGTCATTTAAACCCAAATGGCATGGAGATAAGATGAAAAGGTTCCCCTTGATGAAACACTAGAGTGTTTCATCTGCAGAAGGACTTTTGTCCTTCTGTGCGTACCTTTATTTCCCGCGCGTGCCAAGAGACGCCAAGAGTCCTTTCGTTGTCAACTTTATCTACCCCCCATGCAACCTTTAACTAGTCAAAGCATATGCAATATGCATGTCAAAAGAAAGAGAATTAAGTGTTCTTTCCATCTATATAAATATATTTTAGATCAGAGGACTATAGACTCTTCTAGTCCTTTTTGAATGCCAATGTGTCATTTTGGCATCTAGAGTCCCAACTCAAATGGACTCTTCAATAAAACATCCAAAAGTCCAAAATAAAATCAGATCAAGCTCTGATTTGGCTATCCCTACTTAGGACTCAACCTAATTTAGGTTTTTCTTAATTAGGTTAGCCCAATTAGCAAGCAACCGGATCCAATCCAATTGGGTTAGCCTACATATGCTAGTATGCAATCTGGCTAACCAATTAGGATACCATTACCCTAATAAAACCATGAGTAACTTCCTTGGCCTACTCTCTATTGTGTGTGACCCATTGGGTTCCACATCTAACCAACAGTAGATTTTGGTTTGAGCCGATTCGATCCGATCGAACCCGATTGACCTAATTAGGTCAAATCGGCTTACCTAATTGTCCAATTCGAATCACACATCGAATTGACTCATGAAACCAATCTAATTAGTTCATGAAAACCCACAAGACAAGATTGACATCTAGCAACATGTCATGCCTACCCGGAAGATGAGGAATTTGATGAAAATTACCAAAATACCCTTCAATAGTAAGTTACCATGCAATTCAATCTTTTGATCTCCCATTATCCTGATTAAGTGATGGGTATGGATAAATGTCACACCCTAACACTTAATTATATCGAATCTCAGCTCGATCATGAGGACTCAACTGATGACTGATTAGAAGCTACTTCTAATCTCATCCCACTTTGCAAAGATTCCTTGAGTCACTCATCAAAGAGATTACATGGGATAACATATCCTCTTATCATGATTGATCAATTCCTTGTTGGTCCACTCACATCCTTCGTACACCATACCCAGAACACCCCGTACATGTTGCAATGCCATGAATGAGTATGAACCAAAGTATGGCTTAGTATGCACAAGGAACCGTGGTGACCTCAGGTCTGAAGATCACATGCACTTCTACTCTGGGACCTATCTTTTGACAAGGAGTAAGACTTCCATAAGATAGTCCCGGTGCGGATCAGTTCAGTGTACTCATAACCTAATGATCACCCTTATCCTTGTATTAGTGTCTCTACACAAGTGGCTGTGAGACCAACCACCCTCATCAACTGAGCATACATAGGATAAGCTAGTCTTACCGGATTCATCAATCCCCAAATCGATGATCCAATGATTAGGAGCATTCCAGATTAGGATTTATAGGAATTACGTCTCATTGTTATTTTATCATAACCTTAATTCCATTGCCCTACTCTATGGGGTTCATCATAGTCAAAAATATGACATAGCAGTATATGACGAATCAAATACCTTTATTATAAATAATGATGTCATGCATGAGTTGGAAGTTTATAAAAAAGGCCCAAACAATGATTGTCTCTTAGGGCATTTTTCTATCACTTCAGAGGAGTTTCTTTGGAAATAACATGAAAAAAATAGATAAACACTTACAGTCCTGAATATAAGACAATACACTCTTCGGATCATGCTAAAGGAATAAAGCCGAAGAGGTTCAATAGGAAGGCTTGGTCTTCGGATCAAGACAACAATACGAAGCCGAAGACATAGGGTTAATAAAGTTTGGCCTCTGGACCAGAAAATATATGAAGCCTAAGACATAAAGTTGACAAGCTTAATCTTCGGGCTAAGATATAGATACGAAGCCGGAGATATAAAGACATTAGGCATGGTCTTCGGACCAAGATAAGGATACAAAGCCAGAAACATAAAGGCATTAGGCATACTCTTTGGACCAAGAAAGAGATACGAAGCTAAAGATATAGAATAACCTTTTGTAGATCAGAATTTTCATCAGGTCTAAGGGATATTTTCCTTTGCATATTGATTTAACCAATAAACCAAAAAATTGAAATTGGCTCATAGAATATCTCAACAATTAGTTAAAATAAAAGTAGGATATCATAACAGGATGAGGTTTGCAAGCTTCCATATGGTTTGAAGGCTCTGAACTCACATGGAGACACGGAAGGAGAGCTCTTGCCTGGATCGAAGATGGTGCGAGCAAACGAAATCTGTTGGGATGACAGAATGGGAACAAAGCATTGGACCTGTGATTTCTTGGTCGTTAGAGTTGGTTGGGATGCTAGGCTTCGTCGTGGATCATGGAAGACGGGCGTAGCAGAGTCGGGATTTGCTGAAGCTAGAACCGATCGCCAGTTCTGTTAGCAAACAGATTATGGATTTGACATGGAAGAAAGCTGGGATGCAGATGAAGTCGTTGGAGCCTGGAACGAACCTGATGCTGGAACAACTGGAGTTTCACGAGGACTGGGATTTCTGGGTTGCTGGGATTTGACGTAAAATGGATAGGATTTGCTTCCTTACCATTGGGCTTCGACATGGAATAGGCAATGGGAAACAAATTCAAAATGGGTTGAACAAACAAGATAGACATGGTACATACGCATCCTTCTTCGCCTTTAAAGAGGTAGCAGCATAGGAGTAGAGGGACCATCAAGCCTTGACCCATTCACGATACTTCTGCATGACATCCTCTCTCACTTCTCCACATTGCCATCTTTCTATCATTCACCATCTCTGCTTTCCCTCACTTCTCCATGCTGCCATTCACTTTCCTCCCATGCCTCTACAATCCTTCTCCACTACCCATTTTTCCACCACCATTTTCATTTCTCCTACTTTCATATCATAACCCTTTCACCCATACCATATGTTGGGGTACAACACATTTGGCCTACTTATATTGATTTGGTAGGGATTTGAATATGACTAATCAATGCCCAAGAGGTGCAAAGCCGATCAACACCCAAGAGGTATAAGGCTGATCAACACCCAAGAAGCACAAAGCCGATCAATGCCCAAGATGCATAAGGATGATCAATGCCCAAGAGGTGAAAAACCGATCAATGCCCAAGAGGTGTAAGGTTGATCAACGCCCAAAAGGCGCAAAGTCAATCAATGCCCAAGAGGCATAAAGCCGAGCAACGCCCAAGAGGTGTAAGGCTGATCAATGCCCAAGAGGTGCAAAGCCGATCAATGTCCAAGAGGCATAAGGATGATCAACATCCAAGAGACGCAAAATTGATCAATGCCCAAGAGGCATAAGGCTGATCAATGCCCAAGAGGTGCAAAGTCGATCAATGCCCAAGAGGCGCAAAATCGATCAACGCCCAAGAGGCGTAAGGCTAATCAACGTCCAAGAGGCGCAAAGCTGATCAATGCCCAAGAGATATAAAATCGATCAATGCCCAAGAGGCATAAGGCTGATCAACGCCCAAGAAGCATAAGGCTAAGTAATGCCTGAGAGGTCTAGAGCCGACCAATGCCTAGGAGAAGAGAAGCTAATTCATGTTCAAGTGGTGCGAGATTATTCAACATCTAAAAAATAGCTGACCAACTGTGGTTAATGTTTGCTACGCATGATCATGTCTTAACAAACTAACCGTTTATAGCTGGAGTTAGCTAGAATTGGTTAGGTTCGAGGCCTATAAATATCAGTGAGCACGATGAAGGCGAGGATGTTGATTCCAAAGAGCCTTTCCATTCAAATTCTTTTCAGATCACATCTGTTTAGCCCAAACACCATCGACGAGCTTGGGAGCAGGAACATTTCTATGTGCAAAGCCTCCAAGAGAATGAAGATTCATTAGCTCAATCTATTCTCATTTGATCCAACCCAAGCCCAAGTTTCATTGTAATTTGTTTAGACACAACAAATTGGTATGCCAGGAAGGGGCAAAAGTCTTAAAAAATCTAAAGAAAATATGGTGAAAGGTAGGAATCGAAATCTCCCTGTTGAAGACATTCCTTATCCTCCAAAGGAGAACGATCCCATTCTTGGTGAAAGGATGGAAGTTCTTCCTGCTGCAAATTTGGATCAAGAAAGATTAAACACTCTCTTGGACAAGGTAGAAGTACTCATTACGGCGGTGCAAAATCTCCAAGAAATTGCTGTAAAGGAATCATCTCGACCTGCTGCATCAAGAAGTAGCAGGCGACCTTCTCTTCAGGTAAGTAGACATCCTAGTCCAAGAAGACATTTATCTTATCAATATTTTTTAGGTCAATAGTCTCCTTCAAAGCAATATCATCGATCTCATCACCACACCAAGAAACAAAATAAGGGCAAATGCCCATGATCTCATTCGACATCTCCTAGGGAATCAACTCCTGACAGTGTGCAAGTTCTAGATCTTGCGAGGGTAATTGATTTTGATAAGAAATTTAGAAAGCTAGAGATACAGATTGCCAGAGTTGTTGAGCAGAGAAAAGCAGAGGATACAACACCAAGCTGCGACATTTTACCTCCTTTTTCCAAGAAGACTATGGATGAGAGAATTCCACATCATTTCAGAATTCTATAAATTGAGCTGTATGATAGATCATCCGATCCCTTGGATCATTTGGGTAGCTTTAAAGCCCACATGTTGATCCAGGGAGCATCAGACGCACTTCATTGCCTTGCTTTCTTAGCAACTTTAAAGAAATCAATGAGAATGTGGTATTCAAGCCTTCAACCGGATACCATTCATTCTTTCGATCAGTTGGAGAAGTTGTTTGTCTCTCACTTTAGATCAAGCAGGAAAATGTCCAGGAACTCCGACAGCTTGTTCTTCATTCAATAATCGGAAGGGGAGTCTTTGAGAGACTACATAACAAGGTTTAATTCTGCCACATTAAAGATTCCAGATCTTAATGAATATATGGTGATGTCAGCTATGAAGAAGGGGTTGTGAGTCTCTAGGTTCACATTCTTTTTAGATAAAAAATTTCTGATCAATTATTCTGAACTACTGTTTCATGCCCAAAAGTATGCTCAGGCCGAAGATCAAGCCCTGAGCCGATGATAGATGGAAAGAAAAGTGGTGCTAAGTAAAAAGAATTTCAAGGAAAATGACCCCCGATCATTTGGAGTCTGATCAATTCAACGACAAGATCAAAGGTCAAAGAATTTGGTCTGTAGTAACTATGTTAATAGATTTGACACTTATACTCCCTTGACTCTCCCTAGAGAGAAAATATTGATGGATATTGAAAAAGAAAATTTTCTTCAAAGACCAAAACCAATGAGAACTCTACCTGCTATATGCAATAAGGCCAAGTACTGTCGATTTCATCATGATCATGGACATGATACTGAGGAATGCATCCAACTGAAAGATGAGATCGAAAGTCTGATTAAGCGAGGCTATTTGGGCAGATATGTTCAAAATCAAAATCAGAACTGGCCAACTAAGGCCACGGTGCCAAGGCCAGTAGGCCCAAGAATGATCACTGATGGGACGGAGCTTCCAAATCAACAACTGACTGATGGATCGGTCAGAATGATTCACCAAGAATACTATGAAGATGATCGAAGCCCCAAGAGGCTTCGAGGAAGTGTTATTTTTTTTGATGATGACTTATAAGGCGTTCAGATGCCTCATAATGATCCTATTGTGATTTCCACAATAATTGCAAACTATGATGTACATAGAATTTTGGTTGATAATGGAAGTTCTACCAAAATCTTGCTTTATGATGCTTTTGTCATGATGAAATTATCAATAGCTAAGCTACGAAGAATTCATGTGCCATTAACTAGATTTGGCAGAAATTCTATAGGAGTAGAGGGGGAAATTACACTTCCTGTAACCCTCAGAACAATGCCAAAGCAAAGAACATTCCCTCTTACTTTTATAGTTGTTCGGATTGCCTCTACATATAATGCCATTTTGGGGAGGCCTACTCTGAATAAGTTCCAAGCCATCGTATCGATATATCATCTTTTGATAAAATTTCCAACCCAGAATGAGATTGGAATAGTAAAGGAAATCAACAGATGGCTCGTCAATGTTTGATAATTCAAAATCAACAATCAACCAACAACTCAGTTTCTGAGCAAATGGATCCACGTAATCCGACTGAAGGGATAAGCTTGTCAATAGAAAGAATAATTCATGCTCCTTTAACAAAAGATGATCCTACTAAAACTGTTCAGATTAGAAGTTCACTTACTGAAGATCAAAGGAAGAAGTTGATCGACTTTCTACAAAAAAATGCTGACATATTTGCGTGGAAAGCTATTGACATGTTGGGCATTCATCCTGAGTAATTATGCATGAACTCAAAGTTGACCCACTTAGTTGGCCTGTTCAACAAAAGAAACGAAATTTTGCCCCAGAAAGATAGAAGGTTATCAATGAAGAAGTATCTAAATTGCTTGATGCCGGATTCATTCGGGAGGTCCACTACCCCGATTGGCTTGCCAATATAGTAATGGTAAGGAAAGCAAATAGGAAGTGGAGAATATGTATAGATTATACTGATCTTAACAAGGCATGCCGTAAAGATAGCTTTCCTTTGCTTAAAATTGATCAACTTGTTGATGCAACATCTAGACATAAATTCTTGAGTTTCATAGATACTTTTTCTGGATATAATCAGATACGAATGAGTCCAGAAGATGAAGAAAAAATGTCCTTCATCACAGATCGAGGGATATATTGTTATAAAGTCATGCCATTTGGTCTTAAGAATGCTAGAGCTACTTATCAGAGGTTAGTGAACAAGATCTTTGAAGATCAAATTGGAAAGATTATGGAAGTGTATGTAGATGATATGATTGTCAAAAGTAATCAATCTGATGATCATATTAAAGATTTGTAGATAGCCTTTGATATTCTATGATAAAATCATATGAAGTTGAATCCGACCAAATGTATTTTTGGTGTAACCTCTGAAAAATTTTTAGGCTTCATGGTTACGAAGCGGGGGATCGAAGCTAATCCAGAAAAGATTCGAGCCATATTGGAGATGAGGCATCCAGTTAATAAGAAAGAAATTCAATAGTTGACTGGACGAGTCACTTCATTAAGCCGATTTATTTCTCGTCCGGCTAAAAGATGTTTGCCTTTTTTCAAAGCTTTATGACAGACCAAAGACTTTAATTGGTCGGATGATTGTCGGTTAGCATTTGAAGAACATAAGAAGTATTTGACAAATCCAGTCATATTATCTAAACCCCAAGAAGGAGAAGATTTGTATCTTTATCTGGCTGCATCTGATGAAGCGATCAGTTCTGTGTTGGTAAGAAAGGAATCTGATGAGTCACATAAGCCTATTTATTACATCAACAAAGTCCTTCATGATGCAGAGACCTGGTACCCAAAACATTAGAAGATTGTTTATACCCTCGCAATATCAGCCAAATATCTCAGGCCATATTTTCAATCTCATCAAATTATTGTATTGACCGATCAACCTTAAAGGACTATTCTACAATATCCTAATACTTTTGGTCAGATGGCAAAATGGGTAGTCAAATTAAGTGAACATGACATTACCTATCGACCTCGATCGGTAATGAAGGCTCAAGTATTGACTGATTTCATAGCCGAATGTACTTGGAGTGATAATGAAAAGGAAATCCAGCCATTTGATGAAATAGAAAAGACCGATGCACCTTGGATATTACATGTAGATAGAGCTTCAAATTCTTCTGGTTGCGGAGCTGGATTGATCTTATCCAATCCGAATGGACATGTTACTAAATATGCACTCTGATTTTCTTTTAAGGTCTCTAATAATCAAGCCGAATACGAAGCCCTCTTGGATGGTTTGAGAATTGCAAAGGAATTAAATGTCCAAAGGTTAAAGGTATTATCTGATTCATAATTAGTCGTCAACCAAGTAAAAGGAGATTTTGAAGTTCGCGATGCTACTTAAGCTTTGTATCTGAAGGAGGTTCAAGAGCTTGGAGCTTTATTTGATTCTTGGGACATCACTCATATCCCCAGAACTGAAAATTCTCGAGCTGATTCATTGTCCAGATTGGCTACTTCTACACCTAATCAAATGGGTTGGACTTTTGTGGAACATCTGGAGACCCCAAGTATTTCAATAATTGAAAAAGAAAAGGTTCTTCAAATAGAGCCGGAAATGGATTGGATGAGTCCAATAATCAAATATTTGACAGAAGGAGTATTGCCTGAAGATAATGTAGAGGCTAGACAACTCCGAAAGATTGCTTCTCAGTATGTTATCTTAGATGGCTTATTATATAAAAAGTCATTTTCCCAGCCGCTATTAAAATGTTTATCTCCTTCGGATACCGATTATGCTCTTAGAGAAGTGCATGAAAGAATATACGGTGAGCATTTGGGAGGAAGGTCATTGGCTTATAAAATCAAAAGACAAGGATATTACTGGCCAACTGTATAGAAGGATGCTTCGGATTTTGTAAGAAAATGTGACTCTTGTCAAAGGTATGCAAATATACAAAGGCGTTCTACCAGTCAGCTCACATAGTTAACGGTTCCTTGGCTATTTGCTCAGTGGGAAATGGATATACTTGATCCATTTCCCCCAGCTTCTGGGCAGCGAAAGTTTTTGATTGTTACCATTGATTATTTTACCAAATGGGTAGAAGCCGTGCCTTTAGCTTAAATTACTGAAGTAAAAATCGAAATGTTTGTCAAAAATTCCATCATATATAGGTTTGGAATTCCTCATGCTATTATCACTGATAATGGAAGGTAATTTGATAATCAGAAATTTAGGGATTTATGTGCTCAATATGATATTCTTCACAAATTGACATCCGTTGGACATCCACAAGCTAATGTGAAAGCTGAGGTAACCAATCGGACAATCCTTCATAGATTGAAAACCCAATTGAATGAAGCCAAAATATCTTAGGCCGATAAACTCTACTCCATTTTATGGGCTTACCGAACAACTCCTCAATTTACAATGGGAGAATCTCCATTCAACCTTGCTTATGGGAGTGAATCTATGTTGCCTATAGAGATTGTTCTTCATTCTAGATGAACTAACTTCTTTGAAGAGTCAAGTAACACTAACCAAAGGAGGATTGACCTAGATTTGCTCGAAAACTGAATATTACAAGCACAAATAAAAATGGCAGCATATCGACAAAGAGTGGTGTGGTATTATAATTCAAGAGTCAAGGCTCGAGTTTTTCGAATTGGAGACCTTATCTTGCACTGAACAACAGTATCCCGACCAATTGAGCAAGACAAACTTGCTCCAAATTGGGAAGGCCCTTATCGCATCACTGAAGTTGTACGATCTGGGACCTATCAACTTGAAAGCTTAGATGGTTATCCAATGGCTAGACTATGGAATGTGGAAAATCTTCGTAAATACCATTAATAAAGAGATTTTTTTCCTTTTGTTTCTTTCACATGAAGGAAAAATATGAAGATGAAATGTTCACTAGAAAATAGAGAAAAGAAAGGTTGGCCTGGTAAGATGACCATAATCTAACAAATCGAGTTGGTCTGACCCATTAACTCATCGGTGCTTAATGATCAGAATAACTAATCAAAATGTTGGCCTGATAAGCTGACCATAATCTAACAAATTGAGTTGGTCTGACCCACTAACTTATCAATGTTTAATGATCAGAATAACTGATCGAAAGGTTGGCCTGATAAGCTGACCATAATCCGATAAATCGAGTTAGTCTGACACACTAACTCATCGGTGTTTAATAATCAGAATAACTGATCAAAAGGTTGGCTTGATAAGCTGACCATAATCTGACAAATCGAGTTGGTCTGACCCACCAACTCATTGGTATGTTAACATCAGAATAACTGATTGATTTAAAGGTTGACCTGATAAGTTGACCGTGATGTGAATAATAAGAATTGGCTTGAAACTCCCATTCTATCAAATGTTATTATCTCGGAATATCAAAGATATTGGAAAGTTGGTTTGGTATAGTTAGCTTGATGTGCTTATTATATAACATTAAGAAAGAAGACAAACAACAGTGAACATGGATTCACAAGAAGTTGCTAGAAATTCATGATTACAAGTGCTATTCAGCTTCCTCTTCGTTGGTTTGATCACATAAAGTTATCTCTTGTTCGGATGTTTCTTTAATAGGAGAAATTATAGGATTATTGGTTGGCTTGTCCTCTTCTTCATCTTCTTCGACAAAGTTATCTATGGAAATGGAGGAGATATCAAGGTAAGGGTATAATTTCTTGACCTTATTGATGCAATCTTCAAAGCTGAATTCATAGCCTTTTGCTCCTTCTTGATCTATTTCATCCTCGAATGCTTTGGATTTTTTAAATTCTTCAACTGCAAGAAGTCTTTGTTGAACTACAAAAGCATTTTCTTGTTCGGTTTGTTCCATCCTTTTCTCAAGAAATATTATTCTCTCTTCCATCATGGACTTTTGACTTAATACTTCTTCGTATGCCCTAGTTTTCTCTTCTATAGCTTCGTCTACCTGCTGGAGTATTTTTCTTCTTTTGGCTTCGTCATCCATAAGCTGCATAGCTTGCTTTTTGATTATTCTCAGTTTGTTTTGTAAGGACAAAATCATTGAAGTTGATCGGATGACCCTTGATTCTAAGGCTATCTGGTTAGCATCAGCCTTATCTTTTTCTTCTTTAGTCGATGATAATTGCTTATGAAGATCTTCTTGAAGGCTAGTCATTTGACACCAACTTTCTTCAATCATGGAAATATCATTAATAAACTGAGCAAAAGAGTTGGAATCTCATCAGAACAAAAATAGACTATCTTAAAAAAAAAAAAGATGAAAAAGGGAGAAAAAGGGAAGTGCTATTTACTTTCATTATTCCTGGATAAATGGAAGATAGAGTCTCTTTTACTTCATGTTTGATCGTTGTCTCCCAATCTTTCCGAAGGATGGTGGATTGTAATATGGTTTTTGCTAGCTTTAGATTGTTAATGCTCGTATCAGCGACGAGCAGTTGAATGTCTTCATTTTCATTACTCAAATCAGACGATTCCTCTACAGGAGCTTTTCCTTTATCTGTTAAAGTATGCTTAGCAGGTGGGTCACATTCTGGTTCTTCTGAGAGAGGAACAAAAGGCTCTTGTTCCTCTTCCTCGGATGAAGATGCAACACATTCGGGAGATTCCAGCTTATTGGGAGTATTTCTTGACAAGCGGCTTCTTCTTACACATGATCTTTCTTCTCTAAATCGTACTGGTCTGGCTTTTCTCTTGGGTGTTTGATGAAGTTTCTTGTCGTTTGATTCCATTTCTCAAATACGATGAAGATTTCTTCTTGAAAGTATTCCTCAAAACAAAGAGTTTCGAAGGAGAAAAGAGACTCAAAATACTTGAGACAAAATTGGCTCAAAGACCCAGGCCTAGGACCGCTTTATATAGAGGGTGTCAATGGCCATGATTTATGGTTCAAATTCTGAGATATATTGAGATCTTGACATGTTCGAGATCTTGATTTGGTGGGAATTCATGCACCGTTTCTGATTTTCAAGAGGTTAGTTATAAAAAAATATATATAACAGTATTTGATTTGAATTTGAATTCAAATCTTATACAGTCTCTAAAAAACTGATAAATGCGGTTATATGGCCTACCGAACAACTGCTCTTCCAATAAGAAGATGACATTTGGTAAAATTGTTATGATGACTTATTAAACTTCATTTTGGAAAATCTCTCAAGAAGGATTCTTTTTTTTGAAATATAAGAAGGAAAGAGATGTTTGGTAAATCTGATTGAAATATTATACTATCTATGTGTAAGTTAGTGGTTTTGGTTGATTTAAAGATTGATTTTTCTAAATGTTCAGTAAATGCTAACTTTTTTCTTGGGAGAAATTAGAGATTATGCTTTCCGATCAACTTATTTCGTTAAAGATTCTTCTTCACTGGACTTGTTTGGAATTGGTTTGACTAAATTTTTATGAATAATGATTAGCATTTATAATTTGATTCGGATAGTTTCATAATTAGATTGGTCTTTCTAAGAAATTTCCTTGTTTGATCTGATGATTTCATACTTTAAAAATTTTTCATTTATAACTCTTTTATTTCTATGGAAATAATCTATCATATCTTCTTTCTTAAAAAAAATAATAAAAAAAAAAATAAGGGAGAAAAGAAGAAAAAAGGAAAATCATTTACTTTACTTAAACTCGAATAGACATTGTTAAAGAAAAAGATTTTTCATTTCATATTAAGAACAAAATGAGTTCCTACATCATTCATATAGATTGGTCATTTGCATTATTTTCAAGTACTCTTTCTCCTATTTTGACTTGACTTACAGTAGGAATTATTGGTGTTTCTTCTTGGATTTGAGAACCTAGTGCTAGTTCTTCAGTTTGCTCGCAGACTGGTTCTTCAGCTTGGTCTTCGACCGGTTCTCTAAGCTGATCTTCTTCTTCAGAATCCTCTTCATCGAAATCTTCCTCTATCTTTGAAGTATCAAGATCAGGGTAAAATTTCTTTACATTCTTCAAACAGTTGGCACGACCTAGGTCGTAACTCTCAACTCCTACTTCGTGGAGTTTATCTTCGAAAGCCTTTGATTGAACATACTTCTTTACGACTTCATTAACGGCCTCTTCAATAGCTTGTTCAATTTTCTTCATTGCCATCAAAGCTTTTTCTTCAGCCGCCAAAGCTTTCTTTTCAGCCGCTAAGATTTTTCCTTCGGCTTTCTCCAAATTAGTGGATATCGATTGGATTTTCTTTTTCTTCTTTTTTAGCTTTGACTCCATGATATTTATTTTTGATTATGCTTCACTCAGCTTTGCTTCTAGAGATGATGTTTTGGTTGCTATTTTTTTTAGCTTCTTTTCCATAGCATTTTTTAATTCCTCAGTAACCTCCTTTTCCACCCTTGCAACTTTCACTTCATTGCACATAGTTTGACGAAATTGATCAAAGTTCCTCAAACTTTCATCCATGATGCTGATCCCATGGATGAGCTATTTTTTTGCATACCAAGTTGGTTAGACTTGATAAAGAAAGGAAAATGATTAACTCTTTAATTATTTAAAGTACAAGTTGATCCATACCTTCAACAGTGCTGGATGAAGTAATAGAACAGTATCATCAATTTGCTGGGACTTAGTTATTTCTCAGTCTCTTGGAATGATGATAGACTTCAAAAGGCGACGAGCCAGCATTGGGTCATTCAGGCCCAAGTCATCGGCGTATACAGGAAAATCAGCTATGACATCTGCAGCCGGTACTCTTTCTTCTTTTTGCTTCGTCATCATTGGAGCTTTTTCCTTATCGGTTAGGTCAGTAGAGAATGATGACGAACCGGCTCTTGAAATTTCCATTGGTCGTCTTTCTTGTACTGGAGGTTGAAGAGATGCCGATAATGGTACTTCATCATCTTCCAATATGCTTGCTATCAGTATCGGAGAAATAGGATCTACCGAGACTACTGAAGCTGTTGAAGTTGTTGATTTTATTTTCTTCGCTCTCTTAATTCTTCCTTCTTCTTGGTCAGAGGGGGTGGCTTCTACTCTTCTCTTCTTCGATAGTTTTCGAAGTTTCCGAACATCTACCTTGACTGATGTATCTGTAATGATTAAGAAGTCAAATATTAAGACTGATTATCAGAAAAGAGATGAAGAGATACATTTCAATAATGAAAATACCTAAAGAAGGTTTAGGGCTGATTTCCATCAAAAAAAGCCCTCTTTCATCAAGAAGTTCTTTTATCGGGAGAATCTCCATCCCCGTGAGCTTCTCATAATCTTCTTGGTCAACTATCAGGATTTTCTTGCCATCGTTGGGAGTTAATCGGGGTTCTCAATGACTAATGGTGAAATCCCAAGGGATCTTGGAAACGATGTAGAAGAAACAAGACTTCCAACCATTAATGGCCAAAGGAAGCCCCAGAATAAAATTCTGACCATGGCGTGGATTAATTACCCACCACCCATGGCCGTGAAAATTCTGTTTTAGTACGAACAAAGTAGTGAAAAGGGAAGTCTTGGGGACTATATCTGCGTCCTTGCAAAGAATTAGGAATGCACAGATTATTCGGTTACTATTGGAAGTTAATTGAGCTAGTAATACATGGTATAATCAAAAGATTGCAAGGAAAAAGAATGAAGCAAAAAAGTAAGACCGGCTCTTAAATGTTCTACATAAATTGTCAGGCTACCAGGTGGAGGCCGATCTATTTGCTCTTTAGGATTCGGAAGAACTACGGCATAATCGTTTGAAATATTATAATACTGCTTCAATGCTAAATTTCGGTGTTCTATCAAAAAAGACCTAATGTCACCTATTTTCACTGATTCGGCTTATTTTTCCTATTTCTAGGAAGTGGATTCTTCGGGGTTATCAGTATGACTAACTTCTAAGGTTCTAGCCATAAAAAAAGGAAGGAACGAAGGAAGATTAACTTAAACAGAAGGTAAAGAAGGAAAGAGACCGACCTGAGAGGTTTCTTTTGCTCCTAAGATGAAGAAACTGAAATGATGAAAAACATATTTTCCTAAGAAAGATGGTGCTTATATACTATCCTTCAATGGTCTGAGATTTTTCTCAAATAATGGGATTGATCCAGATCTTGCCACCTGACCGTAATATCTGGTAAAAAGATATTATTTTTCAAAGAGCCAAAATGACCATTCATAATCCGACGGCAACGTGCTGCTGATGGGATATTTGCATTTATTTTGTGACAAAGATCTTTCGACCTTTTGTGGATTTCAAAAATTACAATGATGATGGCAGGATACGGCTATTGGTTTTTATAACCGACTCCCCTATCAGAGATTGACACATCATCAAAGCATGCTGCCTAAGAATGGAAGCTTCTAACAGTTTCTGATTTTCAATTAATGAATTCAGAAACTGGGGGGGACTAGTGTTGAGATATGACATGTTTGGCCTACTTATACTGATTTGGTGGAGATTTGAATCTGACTAATTAATGCCCAAGAGGTGCAAAGCCGATCAACGCCCAAGAGGCGTAAGGCTGATCAACGTCTAAGAGGCACAAAGCTGATCAATGCCCAAGAGGCATATGGATGATCAACATCCAAGAGGCTCAAAATTGATCAATGCCTAAGAGGCATAAGGCTGATCAATGCCCAAGAGGCACAAAGCTGATCAATGCCCAAGATGTGCAAAACTGATCAACGCCCAAGAGGCGTAAGGCTGATCAATGCCCAAGAGGCACAAAGCCGATCAATACCCAAGAGGCATAAAGCAGATCAACGCCAAAGAGGTGTAAGGCTGATCAACGTCCAAGAGGCACAAAGCCAATCAATGCCCAAGAGGCATAAGGATGATTAACGCCCAAGAGGCACAAAATTGATCAACATTCAAGAGGCGTAAGGCTGATCAATGCCCAAGAGGCGCAAAGCCAATCAATGCCCAAGAGGTGCAAAACCGATCAACGCCCAAGAGGCGTAAGGCTGATCAACGCCCAAGAGATGCAAAGCCAATCAATGTCCAAGAGGCGCAAAACCGATCAATTCCTAAGAGGCGTAAGGCTGATCAATGCCCAAGATGCATAAGGCTAAGTAATTCCTGAGAGGTCTAGAGCCGACCAATGCCCAAGAGAAGCGAAGCTAATTAATGTTCAAGTGGTGCGAGATTATTTAACATATGGAAAATGGCTGACCAAATGTGGATAATGTTTGCTGCACATGCTCATGTCTTAACAAACTAACCGTTTACAGCTGGAGTTAGCTGGAATCGGTTAGGTTCGAGGCCTATAAATATCAGTGAGCACAATGAAGGCGGGGATGCTAATTCCAAAGACCCTTTCCACTTAAATTTTCTTCAGATCACATCTGTTTAGCCCAAACACCATTGATGAGCTTGGGAGCAGGAACATTTCTATGCGCAAAGCCTCCAAGAGAATGAAGATTCATTAGCTCAATCTGTTCTCATTTGATCTAGCCCGAGCCCAAGTTTCATTGTAATTTGTTTGGACACAACACCATCCATCTACCTATCATACTTCTCCATAACCTTCATAGCTTTCATGCTTGCCACCCTTTTCTATCCACCTATCCTTTGTTTTCTCAGCTAACTACTACCCTCATTCCAACATGAACAAGGAGCTTCTTCATGGAAGGCTAATCTCCATCTAACTCGAAAATCAAAAAAATCTATTACAAGCAACTTATTTTATTTGATTATATTTTATAGTATTTATATTATGAAATGTAAGGATTTATTTCTTCATGTTTATTTATGTTGCTCATGTTCTATTTGAAAATCTTGTCTAGGACAGCTTATTTTCTAGATAATTCATGACCAAAGAATATGGGTTGTGCTCTTGAGATAAGTCTTCTTTAACTAGAGACAATCTTTGACTGGAGACAATCTTTGAGTAACCTATTTTTAAAAAGAATGGACCATGATTTACGAATATGGATATACTTTTATTAAAATAGATTATATTTAGATTGCATTCACATAAATTTTCTAAAATTTAAGAATACCAATTGCTTTGTAAAAGGTAACTCTAAATCCTGAGATTTCCTTTCTGACACCTGAATTAGTCTTTCATTAGTGTTTATTTTTTTCACAATTGATAATTAGTAGTTTTAGTAATATTATTAATGTTTTGTTAATTATCTCAAACTAAATAACTTCAAGATTCCTGTGAATTCGATCCTTACTCCAATTGCTCTACATAGTAGTAATGGAAATAAGGTATTATAATTGGTGTGTTACGACATGCATCATACTGTATTGCATTGTTCATAATAGATTACCCATTATTATAAGATAAGGTGGGGTTTTCATCATCCTTATTTATCCCACAAACAACTAAATTGTATCTTAGAACCCAAACTTTAATTTAAAATTAATTAGATGTCAGCCCTAGGGTTCAACCGAGTCAGTTCGTATGGTTCGTTAAGACTTAGTGTGAGTTGAGTCTACAATCCAGTCTCGAAACTGGTGTCTAAGGTTAGTTATTAAGTGGCAAATGCCTAAGCTAGCTCATGGATCTCTAATTAAGTCTTTGCAAGAGCAAGGGGAGCCTTCCAATACTACACCCCTTACTTGGCTAGTTGATAGAATTGGACGGTAGATTTAGTTCGTGTTTTATTTGATTTGTTGCTCATCAGTCTTTAAATCTAGGCAACCCTTAGATTTATTGGATTGCATATGTACCCATGCCAGAACCAAGTATCCACCCATGCCCGATCAACTAAGACCAAGTAGTAATTCTATGATGGAGGCCATCCTAGAAAGGCTAGATAATTTGACCCATCTAGTACAGAATTATGGCCAAAGAATAGAAGACTTAGAGGATGCTCGAAGGAATCAAATTATAGAATTAAACCAATAAACCCCACTAATGCCTTTAGCTCAGATTGAGCAGACCATATCAGAAGGTTTAAGGTTACATCTTCAAGTCGGTTAGCATTTAGAAGGTCGATCCTAGCATGAACCTATTAACCTAGATGATTTAATAGTAAGGAGTGCAAAGGTTGATTCACCTAGCTTTGATGGGTATTTAGACCCAAAGGGGTACTTAGACTAGGAAGCGGGCATGGATCACTTCTTTGAGTGGTGATATGACTAAAGATAGAAAGATTCGGTATGCGAAGATGAAACTGTTAGGTCAGGTTAAGCTATACTGGCACAATGTTCAGCTTCTGATCAATCACCATAAGTATGAGCCTATAAAGACTTGGATATAGATGAAAGAGAAATTATGAAAGAAGTACCTACCTGTGTCTTAAAAACAATGATTGCTGGACCAATGGCAATGACTAATCCAAGGTAACCGTCTGTATCAGAATACATAGCCAAATTCAATGAATTTTAGATGTGGTGTGGTGTTAATGAGGATAGACTTGTACCTTTCTAGGTTTAGAGCTAGGCTACATGAGGAATTGTAATGTAAGCTTTATTTGCATGAAGTTATGACCCTAAATCATGCATACCAGATAACCTAGGATGATGAGAGGTACTATCATCTAATAGTTCAAAGGATCAAGCTTGTTTAGTCAAAATTCTTGGGACCTAGACCAGAACTAAGTTAGACCCCTGCCTGGAGACCCCAGAACCCAACCAGTAATCTACTAGTGAGGAAAGAAGAAAAGGGTAAAAGTGTTCTAGGAGAGGGACCAAGAGTCATGAGATGCTTTAAGTGTCAAGGATTTGGTAATGTAGCAGCAAAGTGCCCTACCCATGCCTTTCTTTTCAATGAGCCTAAACTTGAGATTGACAAGCTTAAGATTAGTCTAAAGAGGAGGTAGTATATGAACCAGATCCGGATTTGGTCGAAGAATTTGAGGAAGCTGAACAAACCTTAGGACTAGTGAGACTAGAGCTTGAGAAGAGATTAGGAGTCATCAAGTATGTCTTAACTCAACCCAAGGAGAGTGAGGACTAGAGAAGGACGGCTATCTTTCATACCTACATTAGGTATCTAGGTAAGCCCTGCAAAGTTATTCTAGATAGTGAAAGTTGCATCAATGCAATTTCTTCTAATGCCATGTTATAACTAGGATTGACCTTGTAAACCACCCAACTCCATATAAGGTCTCATGGATGAATGCATCATCCATCCGTATTATATAGAGATGCTTGGTTCCCATTCAGTTTAGTTCATATGAAAGCGAGGTATGGTACGATGTGCTACCAATAAAGATTAGGAACATCATTTTAGGGAGGCCATGTCTATTTAACCATGTTGTGACCTTGTTTGATAGGTCAAACTCATGTAGCTTTAAGGACAAGAATAAGAAGATCACCATTAAAGTTGTCTAACCAAAGACCACCCAAGAAGGCATCCAAAGAACCTAAAGAGTGCAATGGAAAGAAGAACTTACATCTGATTTGTGCTCGAGATTTGGAAAAGGAGATCGAAGATGGAATATATGTTTGGGCCTTAAACTACAAAGAGTCCCTTAAGGAATCCCAAATCAAATATCTACTAGAAGTAGGGACCCTTTGAGAAGAATTTAAGGATGTCTTTTCTAAAGAGTTACCTAATCAACTACCATCCATGTAAGACATCTAATATGCGATTGACCTTGTCCTTGAATCCACCTTATTGAACTAGTCCCACTATAGGTTAAATCTAACTGAGCACATCGAGTTGAAAGGCAAGTTAAAAAGCTACTAGACAAAGAATTCATTAAGGAGAGCTTGAGCCTGTATGTTGTACCTATATTATTGATGCCTGAGAAGGATAGGTCATGGAGGATGTGTAAACAATAAGGTGATCAACAAAATCACTATAAAGTATAGATTTTCCATACCCCGACTAGATGATATGTTGGATATGATGGCATGTTCCATCATCTTTTCTAAGATTGACCTTAAGAGTGGATACTATCAGGTTAGGATTAGATCGAGAGATGAATGGAAGATCGCCTTCAAGATAAAGGATGATTTATATAAATGGTTGGTCATTCTATTTGGCTTGTCCAATGCACTTAGCACTTTCATTAAGATTATGACTCGATATTACGACCCTTCATTAGATTATTTGTGTCATGTACTTCGATGATATCCTCATCTTTAGTCAATCAAGAGAGGACCATCTTGGTCATCTATGACAAGTTGATTTGACCCTTAGAACTAAGAGTTTATACATGAATCTTAAGAAATGTGCTTTCATGACTGATAGGTTTATATTCTTAGAATTTATTATAACATCTAAGAGAATAATTATAAATTTCGAAAAGATTCAAGCCATAATAGAGTGGCATGTACCTAAGAGCATTCATGATGTTCAAAGTTTTTATGGTTTAGCCACCTTTTGCCATCGATTTATTAGAGATTCAGTTCAATTATGGCTCTTATCATAGATTGTATTAGAAAGGAGTATTTGAGTGGACAAAATTAGTTGAAAAGGCTTTTTGAGAGATTAAAGGCAAAATGACTCAAACCCCTGTCCTAAGACTACCTTATTTTAATAAAGTTTTGAGATTGAGTGTGATATATTAGGCGTAGGAATACGAGTGTTGATTCAAGAGAGCCATCCTATCTTATACTTAAGTAAAAAATTGAATGAGACTAAATAAAAATATTCTATATATAATAAGGAATTTTATGTAATAATACAGACTTTGAAGTTTTGGAAGTATTACTTGTTATCTTTCAAGTTTGTCTTGTATTTGGATCATGAAGTCCTTAAGTTCTTAAATTTATAAAAAAAACTGAACCATAGACATGCTAAGTGAGTTGAATTTCTTCAATTCTATAAATTTGTACTGAAACATAGAGCTGGATCTGCAAACCAAGTTGTGGATGCTCTAAGTTGTAGAGTCATCCTTTTGTCTGTCATTAGTGTTAAAATTTTAGGATTTGATAAGTTAAAGGAAAATTATTCTACCTGCCCCAACTTTAAAGAGATTTATGCTACCCTACAATAAGGACCGTCTAGAAATCTTAATAAATATGTTTTCTAGGATGGATTCTTATTTAGAAACAATAGATTGTGTGTCCCATAAACATATGTAAAAGACTTTTTAGTGCGCTAATTGTGTGCAAGAGGACTGACTGGACATTTTGGAAGGAATAAGATGATTGAAACTATGGAAAGTCAATTCTACTAGCCCAGTTTGAAGTGAAACATCATGAAAATCATAGTCCAGTGTCATACATGTGTTATAGCAAAACATTCTAAATTAATACTAGCATGTATACACCATTGCCTATTTCCGACCATCTGTGGCAAGATGTTAGCATCAACTTTGTCCTAGGCTTGCCCTAAACAATCTATAAGAATGATTCTATTTGTGTTGTAGTAGACATGTTGGTGCGGGCACCAGAGTTCGTAAGAGACTTCAAGCAAACCAGATCAACCCAAGCTCTTTATGGATTACAAGTGAATAAACCAAACTCTGATTTTGGTTTCAACTTTATGTTACTTTCAGCATGATTCCATGAGTCCTTTAATTTCAGCATGAGCCCATAAGTCCTGTAATTAGAGTCCAGTCAACTTTAATTTTAATTTAACTATGAAATTTGCTTAAGTTAGGTTCAATTTGGTTAAGTTGAGTTCAATTAGGCAAGTTGGGTTCAAAATTAAGCAAGATCAAGACCATGAAGCTTGGAGATTGGATGGAGCAAACCATCTCAACCACCATACCAAGTTGGAATGCTACATCACCATGTCAAGATGGAAGCCACCTTTGTTGGGAATTGTGTCCCAAAGCCAATCATCTAGGCTGTATGAGGTTGTGCTATTTGTATATTGGATATGAATTTTAATATAAATAAAAGTTATTTTTTGGCAGTTCATCACAGGTGCATTTTTCTTAGTGTGAACTCTTGTATGATGAAGTCCTTAGAACTTCCTTGTACTCGATATAAAAAAGATATATTGAGTAGTTCTTAAATTTTTCACGATCGAATGATACATTGTTATAGGACGACTATGTATCAAGTATAGATCGTTGTATGTCATATAGGTTGATTATTCTCTTAACCAAGGAATGTGGAGACATTG
Organism: Areca catechu; assembly: GCA_021397845.1. Classification (NCBI taxonomy): domain Eukaryota; kingdom Viridiplantae; phylum Streptophyta; class Magnoliopsida; order Arecales; family Arecaceae; genus Areca; species Areca catechu. The sequence continues at coordinate 84,999,914 of CM038044.1, read as the reverse complement.
GTATGACATGCAACTATTGTGTTTGACACTTCACCGAACATGACTCTCATGTGAAATTCTCTTTCTACCAAAAAGGAGTCTTGCATTAGAATGTGGACATGAATTATTCCTCTGACTTGAGATCACTATAATAGCTTGCAAGCAACTCACTGTGCTTAGGTGCTGGACTACCCAGATTTCTAATCCAGTGATGGAAGGTTGCTGGGCATAGTCAATAATTATGTAGTGGTAGTAGGATTGAGATAAGATTGACCTCTCTAAATGATTTGGATTGAGTGCTTAATATGCCTCAATTGAGAAAGACCTTGGCCAGGGCATTCCTTGTAAGGAGTTACAGGGATTCTTTATTTGAGACATATTGAAATGGACTGATTAGGATTGGATAGTTTAATCCTATGCCATCTAGAGCATTACGAGGTTCAAGAAATAAGTTCAGTGCTATTCCATATTCGATGGGTTCGTGTTGTTCTGCAACTTTCAACCTATCCGGATGCCGGGTGTCATTGCTAGATGGCAACTTTGGCTGGTACTAGAAATGTTTCCATGCTATCGGTTTAGTGTTTGAACCTATGGGGTCACACACCGACGGTTTCTTCTTGCTTTGTTAGCTTGGGAATGATTAGGAATCGTTCCGGACTCTTTTGACAAAGAGTTGTCAAAAACTTGAGCCGGCTCATTTGGATGAGTCGACTCAAGTCATTCGAGTCGACTCGATTGATGGGCTCCAGCAAAAACTAAAATTGCTTCATTAATTATTGCAATCATTGTCAAAATTAATGGGAGTTTCTGGTTTTTATGCTGGGTGGTTGCTGAATTCCAAAGGTCATAGGAATCCCAAGAGACTCAAAACTCTGCATTTATCTCTCATTAGTCCTTTTAAAGGTTTTGGGGGCTATTTATTTTTGCTAGGCAGATTGTTCATTGATGATAGATCAGATTTCCTGTTCCACTTGTTCTGAGGTCAAGTCTGTCCCCATTCCTTGGGTCAGAGATCCTTTAAGACCTCTAAGAGATTGAGAGATTGGATCTTGGGATAGATTGAGTTTTGGGTGGGATGTTTGAGTGCATACCTTCTATTCAAGATTTGGGACAGAGTGTTGGGAAGGGTTCTCAAGAGTCTTTATTCCAGCACTACTGAAGCAACCAGCCTTCAAAGGAGTTGAAGGTATCTGGTTCTTCTTCAAGGAGTTGAAGAAGAAAGAGTTAACCCGATAAAGTTTCTGTAAGGTCAGCACCTCGAAGGAAGGAGAAGAAATCGTGCTACATGGTATGAACCACCCATCGAGGTGGTACGCGTGTGCCGCTTGCAGAGCCAAATTTTTTTTTCATAGGTCGGTGCCATCCTTGGGATCATGACTGAGAGGCGGCCATTTCTATAACTTCCGATTTTTCCTGGTGAATGTCACCAAGGTATGTGCTTATTTTATGTATGACATAATTATCATTACTGCATCATTGTGTGATTTTTAGAATGGTTCTATTTTTCATACAATGTTTGCATGATTTCGTATTTACATTACTCTAAATACATCAAGATCATGGTAGGGGCACATGTTAATTAGATTAACATCTTGAGATAAAATGATTTTATCACTTTCCGCTTCTGCATGCCTTTAAAAAAGTTTTAAAATGCAAGTATTACCCTTAGGAATAGCCCCTTACAATGGTATCAGAGCTAGGTTGTGTATGCATCTCGTTTAATGTTTTTTATGAAATCAATTTGATTTCCTTAATGTAGTACTCGGATTAGGGTGGATTCACCATGGCTATCTGGTCATAGGAGAGAAGCATGGTTTAAGGACCATCTCTTTCCATTACAAGGGATTCTCTTATGGCATGTAAGGGTGTCGCTGCGTCATGACCTTATGAAGAAGAAAGTGAAAAATTTAATGAATTAAAATTATTTTAATCTTTGGTTTGTAAATCATAAATGTGTTTATATAAGATTTAAAAGAAGTTTGATCTAAAACTTTGAAAAGTTCAATTGGAAATGACTGTGTTGCCCAGGTGGCTACCCTAGAGGGGGGTGAATTAGGAATTTAAAAATCAAGGCAAGTAATGTGCAAATAAAAAATCCTTTGTAAGTGGTAGGTGCTATGACAAAGTAGTAAATTACGAAAGCTAAGTAAAAACAAAGAAGCACAACACAAACACACAAAATTTATAGTGGTTCGGAGCAACCCAGCTCCTACGTCCACTACCCAAGATATCACTTGGGATTTCCATTATATTCACACCCGAATACAGTAGGATTGTTTTACAGGATCACAATCCAAAACCTCTACACTTTGGTTTTACGGGATCACCAAAGAAAACAACTCCCTTTGGTTTTAAACATGCTCACCAAAAAAACCTAACTTGGTTTTCATAGGATCACCAAGAACCTAGTTTTTACCAGGATCACCAAGAACCCAACACTTGGTTTTTATCAAGGCTCACCAAGAGCCTATTTGGTTTTTCAACTTGGCTCACCAATAACCCAACAATTCAAAAATTGAATTGAGATAAATGCAACAAAAATGATAAACTCAATTTGTCGGATAGTTACCGGTGCAGCTTGATGGAAGTCCACTTGAATGCACTTGAATAAGTTTTAATTGCTTCAGTGGCTTCTTCAAAAAGTTGCTTCAAGCTTTAGATCAAAGTCGGCTCTTCATCATGCTGTGTCGGCTCGAGTATCTTCTTCAGGATTTTTACACTTGAACTCAAAGAAAAACTCTCACCAACTTTTTACATTTTCAAACATACCAACTCAAAATAATTTTAAGGCATACACACAAAGAAGTAACCCTTTTTTTACATGATTTCTTTTAGCTTTTTCATTAGGTTCTTCTTTACAAAAACAAATTACAACATAACTCAAACAAGAAACAATAGTGTAGGAGTTGAAGTTTGAACAAATTAAACCATCCTACAAAAACTTGTAAAACACTTGAAGAGTTGTTAGAAATAAATATACATGCTCCAATATTTGGTTATCAGCAAAATCACTTATGGGGTTAACAATCTCCCCCTTTTTGATGATGACAAAATACTGAGCATGAAAAAGCAATATAAAACTTTACAATTACTTGTATAACTATATTTGCAAGAATGTATGAACAAGTAAGAGGAATTAACTTTAATTTGAGTCAAACTATGGAGGAGAATTAGGGCAATGAAAGTTAGTCTCTCCCTCAATAAGATACTCCATGTTTTGGCTCACTTTCTATGTATTTTCAGAGCTCAAAATGTTTTAAAGGACCTTTAAGTATCAGAGCAATTAAAAGTCAAAACTTAAAACATTATGTATCAAAGCTTGAATATGTATCATTATGTATCAGAGCCTCTTAAATATGTATCATGATGTATCATAGCTTAATTTGAGCTTAGCTTTCAAGCATTATGCATCAGAGCTTTCAATCTTTATGTATCAGAGCAAATATATGAACATGAATATATTTTAACCTTTTCATGCAATAATTTCATAATTTTCTCCCCCTTTTTGTCAATTAATCGAAAAGGTGGTTTCAAATTTCAAGCTCAGATTTTGAAATAAATTAAGAAAGTCTTTAAGATTTGTTTGAGATAATTTCACTTTCTCAAATTCATCTTAAAATTCTAATTAAATAAATCAGTCATTGTAGGAACAATTTGAACATAAACATTCATTTGGATAAAGAAGTAGAACCATATAAGAGACAAAAAGTGTACTTTTTCATTTCATTTCACAGATAATCAATACCAAGTTCAATGTGAAGGGCAATACACTTAGTCACTGTCTACGTCTACTCTAGGATGTGAAGGTTGACCAGGAATTTGAATGCCAGGTGGCAGAGAAGCAATTGGGTCAACAAATTATGGAATATTGTGGGTTCCTTGTGGCCTAAGGTGTGGAGCAGGTTGTCTTGGATGAGCAGATTGACTAGGAAAAGGTGTAGAAGAGGGAGGAGCACTTTGAGAAGCTTGGATTTCTTCAACTTTAGTCATCATTTTCCATAAGAAGCTATTCATAGATTTCAATTCGGCTTCGACTTTCTTTGTAGTTTTAGAAGTAGCTAAATCTTCCATTGCGTTTTTTATTTCTGCCACTTTCTTTTACATTGTAAACATTTCTGAGGCTTGTACATTTGCAAAGGCTTTAGCTGAGCCTCTTAGTCTTCCAAACTCACTTCTAATTATTCCAATGCCCTTGGTGTAGTCTTCTTCCATTCTTTTACCTGCTTCAACTGATCCCATTCTTATTCTCAAGTTGTCTATCTCAGTTCTATAAGCTTCAAGTACTTAAGTAACAGATTTCTCAATCTTTTCAAAACTTGAAGTAATCAGCTGTAAAATTGGTTGCATATTTGTATCAGTTGTATGTACTGTAGTCTTTGAAGTTTCAAGAGATTCAATTTTGCTTTTCAGATAGTCTATCTATCCTTCAAATTGATTGAGTCTCTCATCAACTGATTTGTGTAATTCTTTAAACATTCCAACCATAGAAGACTTTATAGTTTCAGTTATGTTATTCATTTGCTGTATAATGAAGTCTTGTAATAATGAAGTGTCTACAGCAGGAGCAGTAGTAGCATGATTGTGAACGGAATATCAGTAGATTGAGTAAAAATGGGTGTACTATATGGCATATCAGGCATATCTGACACTGAGACATCTGGGAAAGAAGTGTCAAAGTCTACTTGGACTGGCTATGGCTGTGGTTCTGGAATTTGCATTGTAGTGCCTTCACTAGCCTCTGTTTCTGCTTGTTTTTTAGCCTTTTCAGTCTCTTCAACCATAGGAGCATCAGTCTTCTTTTTCCAGGTGCCATCTGATAATAAATATCCCATCCTTTGAAAAGTTTTGCAGTATAGGTATCTGTATGAAGAAGTGCCTTGCTGTCCTCTCCTTTCAAATCTATATTTGCATTTTGAAAGAATAAAGTGAGGACGATTCCATATGGCAGGCAAGCCTTGACTTTTCTCACTGCCTCCTTCATCTGGCTGATCATGATAGCTAGAAAATTAATCTTATCACCATTAATTAGAAGCTCCATGAAACACAGATCCCTTTCACTAACCCAATCAAAATGTCCAGTTCTGGGCAAAAAGATCCTGCTGATAAAATTATGTAGAACTCTCATTTCAATGGATAACATGCTGGCCTTGAGAATCCCTATCTCATCAACTTCAGTTCTTTCTAAAACAATTTGCAGTGCTCTAGTTCTGTCTTTCAGTATTAAGTACTCAGTCCCCTCAAATGGCATTTCCAAGAAATTTCCAAGGATTTCTTGAGAGATAATAATTCTTCTCCCTTTCACTGATGATTCAATAAATTTTTCACCAAATCTTAAATTTTCATAGAAACTTCTAACCAGATTAGGGTAAGTTTTGATATCCAAGGAACATAAGTCTCTCCAACCTTGATTTTCAATAAAGTCACCGATAACAAAACCTATCTCCTTCAGATATTCAAATAAAATCCGTCTGCCAGTGGTGATTGATCTCATACCTAAAGACATCTCTGGTGGTTAGGAGAAATTGGACTTGGCTCTTCCTCAGACTGTGGTGGATTTCGGGAAGCTCTGTCACTCGAAACTTTGTCCTCCTCTCTTGCGGAGCAGCTTCACCATCTCATTTTGATTTCTTTCTAACTACTCTCTTTGGTGCTATTGTAAAAAGATATTTTAATTCCGAAGCAGTTTTTGGAAGTTGGAAGTATTAGGAAGGTTTCTTGGTAGGAAAGAGAGTAGGGTTTAGTAATAGAAATAGAAAAGAAAAACCCTACGGCTCGAACTAAAAAGAGTCGGCTTGACATCTGAGCCGGCTTGACCAACAGTTCATCTGCTCGAGTCAGCTCGAGCAGAGGGAGCACAAAATAAATTTTTGGATTTCAATCAAAGCTCATTTATCACACTATTTGGGATCAGGAGGTCTCCTAGATAATTTGTCCTTAAGTTTATGGGAGTATTTCTAGAGTGGGTCACATAATCCTAGTTCATTTCTAATCATTACAAATCTATCAAAATTCAATGGTTTTGTAAAAATATCAGCAAGTTGGTTTTCAGTTGGCACGAATTCAAGTACAATATCATTATTCAGTACATGCTCTCTTATAAAATGGTGCCTAATTTCAATGTGCTTGGTTCGTGAATGCTGAACAGGATTTTTTGTCAAATTAATAGCACTTGTGTTATCACATTTGATTGGAATTTTAGATTGTGTAACACTAAAATCTTCTAACTATTGTTTAATCCATAACACTTGAGCATAACAACTACCAGCAGCAACATACTCTACCTCAGCAATGGACAATGCTACAGTGTTTTGTTTCTTATAGTGCCATGAAATTAAGTTCAACCCTAGAAATTGGTATGTACCACTAGTGCTCTTTCTATCAATTTTGCAACCAGCATAGTCAGCATCAGAAAAATCAATTAAATTCAAAGAAGATTTTTTAGAATACCAAAGACCTAAATTTCTTGTACCTTTCAAATATTTAATAATTCTTTTAATAGCAAGCATATGTGTTTCTTTAAGATTACATTGAAATCTAGCACATACACATATACTGTATAAGATATCAGGTCTACTGGCTGTAAGATATAATAGGGATCCGATCATACCTCTATAAAGCTTTTGGTCAACAATGGATCCATTTTCATCTTTGTCTAGTCTGCAGGTAGGTCTCATGGGTGTGTTAGCCTCTTTGCTTATTTCCATGCCAAATTTTTTAATTATCTCTTTGATGTACTTGGCTTGGCTTATAAAGATTCCTTCTTTCATTTGTTTGACTTGTAATCCTAGGAAGTAGTTGAGTTCACCCAGAAGGTTCATTTCAAACTCACCCTGCATTAACTTAGCAAATTCTCCACAAAGATTTTCATTAGTTGCATCAAATATAATATCATCAACGTAGATTTGTACAACTAGCATATCATTCTCTTTGTTCTTAATGAAGAGAGTTTTGTCAAGATTTCCTCTTTTGAAGTCATTTTTAAGTAAAAATTTGCTTAGTCTGTCATACCAAGCCCTAGGTGCTTGTTTCAAACCATATAAAGCTTTGTTCAATTTAAGCACATGATTTGGAAAAGCATGATTTTCAAAACTTGGTGGCTATTCTATAAAAACTTATTCAGAAATAAATCCATTTAGAAAAGCACTTTTAACATCCATTTGAAAGAGTTTAAAGTTCATGTAGCATGCGAATGCAAGAAGTAATCTAATACCTTCTAGTCTTGCTACAGGAGTATAAGTTTCATCAAAATCAATACCCTCTTCTTGATTGTACCTTTTTGCTACCAACCTTGCTTTATTTCTTATAACCTTGCCCTTCTCATCTAGCTTGTTCCTATAGACCCATTTGGTTCCTATGACTAGGTGGTCTGTAGGTCTACTAACTAGTGTCTAAACATTATTCCTTTCAAGCTGGTTTAATTCATCATGCATGGCCATTATCCAGTTATGATCAATTTCAGCTTCTTCTAAACTATGTGGTTCAATTTGTGAAACAAAGGCTAGGTAGTCATGTGCATATCTATGTGCTGACCTAGTCCTAACACCATGAGAAGGATCACCAATAATTAAATCTTTAGGATGTGAAGTTACATACCTCCATTCCTTTGTTAAATCAGTATGATCCTTGCTTACCATTTCACTTCCATCTTGCATTGGCTTGTCTTGAATGCTTAGATCTTCCATTTTTTTTTATAGTGTACCTGCATCATTATCTATGCACTCATCTTTTCTAGATGGTGAGGGGTTAATTTTATCAAAAACAACATGAATTGACTCTTCTACAGTAAGAGTCCTTTTATTAAACACTCTATATGCTTTGCTATGAAGTGAATAACCAAGAAATGTAGATTCATCAAATTTTGCATCAAACTTTCCTAGGTTATCTTTACCATTGTTCAACATAAAGCATTTACACCCAAAAACATAAAAATAGTTAATATTCGATTTTCTTCCATTCCAATGCACATAGGGGGTTTTCTTTGAAATTGGTCTAATTAGAACTCGGTTTAAAATGTAACAGGCAGTGTTCACGGCTTCTGCCCAAAATTACCTTGGAAGATTACCTTCACACAACATGGTTCGGGCCATTTCTTCCAAAGTCCTATTCTTTCTCTCTACAACACCATTTTGTTGTGGTGTTCTAGGAGCGAAGAAGTTGTGATCAATGCCGTACTTAGTACAATATTCATCAAGAAATTGATTTTGAAATTTAGTTCCATGATCACTTCTTATAGAAATAACAGAAAGATTTTTCTCATTTGAAATTTTCTTATGAAATTTTTGAAATACATCAAAAGTTTCATCTTTATGTGCAATAAATAATACCCATGTGAATATAGAAAAGCCATCTACAATCACAAGGCCATATTTCATACCTCCTAGTCTTGTGGTCCTAGTTGGTCCAAATAAGTTCATGTGAAGTAGCTCAAGGGGTCTAGTTGTTGAAATAACATTTTTCAATTTAAAACATCCCCTGGTTTGTTTTCCTAATTGACAAGCATCACATACATAATCAAGATCAACTTTAAAATGTGGCAAACCTCTGACTAGATTCTTTGAGATTAATCTGTCAATTGTATGCATGCTAGCATGACCTAATCATTTATGCCATAATAAACATGACTCCTTGGTCTTAGCATCCATTGCTACTAGACTAGAACTACTAGACATGGCTAGATCATTTAGATCTAACACATAGATGTTTCCAAGCCTATGACCAATGAATTTATTGCTAGAATAAGAGAGTTAGTTACCATACACATAGATGATTCAAAGATAACCTTGAAGCCTTTATCACAAAGTTGACTAATACTCAATAAATTATGCTTCAATTTATCTACTAACAGCACATCTTCAATAAAAGTACATGGGGATATTTTGATTTTACCGATTCTAATTATTCTCCCCTTGCCATTATTTCCAAATGTAACCAATCCTCCTTCTTTCATTAGTAGGGTGATGAACTAATCTTTGTCACCCGTCATATGCCTTGAACAGCTACTATCAAGATACAATCTTTTCTTTAATTTGTGGGCTATAAGACAATCCTGCAAAATAGTCAAGGAGTGATTTTAGGTACCCTAGCTAACTTGGGTCCTTTCGGGTTAGTAAAATTGGTTCCTTTGGAATCCAAATGGTTTTATATTTCAATACACCAATCATGGAATTTTTCAAAGAATTGCATTGATAAGATTTATGTCCAAATCTATGACATGCATAATAGATAATTTTGTCATTTTTGAATGATGCATGCTTTGAAGTTATAAGAGATGCAGAAACAGAAGTATTTGGTCTGAAAGATTTTTTCATAGAATTCTTAGGAACATATTTCAAGCCATTTGAAATAGAATTTGATGAAAAATCTTTTTAAAATTAAGCATTCGAAGCTGAAGCTTTTGAAGATACAAATTTTGTTGCTGAAATTCCTTTAGCATTTAAAGCATTAAATCCAATTCCGGCTTTACTTTTTGAATCATTTTGTTCTTTCAAATTAGCTCAAGCTTGTTAGAACTCAAAGTAAGTTTTTTCACTAAAGGCTTAAGCTTTTCAACCTCCTTTTTTAATTCAACAATTTTGGCAACTAAAATTCTGTTTGTCTCTTTTAAAGCATTTTTCTCATTATTCAAAATAACATTTTCAAAAAAGTTATTCAATTCTTTTTGCAAAATGTTATTCTTTTCAGAAATCTCATCCTTGTCTTTCAATAAAACATTATTTTGTTTCTTCAAGGATTTAATTTTAACCCCAGCTTTCTTGAATTCAATAAGTAAATCATGAAATGCAGAATTCAATTCATTATATATAAATTCAGTTTGAAGCTCAGGGAATGATACATCATTTTCAAGACCCATCAGACATAGATTTGCAGATTTCGTGGTCTATTCTTCTTCAATGGATGAGGATGCTTCGCTGTCACTCCACATCACTACCATAGCTTTCTTTTTCTTTTTCTTAAATTCCTTTTTCAATAATGGACAATCTGGTCGGATGTGCCCTAGCCTTTTGCATTCATAACAGGTGGGCACTTCTTTTTCTTTCTCCTTTTCCTTGTCCTTCTCCTTACTGAATTCTTTGTTCTTATGGAATTTTCTAAAATACCTTCCTTTTCCTCTTCCCAAGAACTTTTTAAATTTTCTGACAACCATGGCAACATATTCGTCTTCCATGTCACTTTCAGTAGAGGAACTCTCTTCTTCCGATTCTTCATCCTTTCTAGAATCTATAGCAGCTTTAAAGGTTATTGATCTCTTTTTCTTTTGATCATCTTCAGTTCGGTGCTGCATGGTCAGTTCATGTGTGATGAGAGATCCTAATAGTTCATCCAGCAATAAATTATTTAAATCTTTTGCTTCCTGGATGGTAGTCACTTTCGGATCCCATTTATCCGTAAGAGATCTCAGAATCTTCTTTACTAGATCTGCATTAGTATATACCCTGCCAAGACTTTTTAAGCTATTAATAATATCATTGAAACATGAAAACATGGCAGAGATTGCTTCATTAGGTTCCATCTTAAACAATTCGTAACTATGCACAAGAAGATTAATTATAGAAGACTTCACTTAAGAAGTTCCTTCATGGGTCACTTCGAGTTTGTCCCAAATTTATTTTACAGAGGAGAAAATAGAAATTTGATTAAACTCATTACTATCCAAAGCACAGTATAAGAGATGAAAGAAAGGGTGCAGGTGGTAAGACATAAACCTACACTAGGAATGCAAACAGGGCACGGGAGCACAGGGGATTTAAAAAATAATTTTAAAATCCGCGTAACGGAATACAGCTCTGCCCAGAAATCTAATCTATTCAAGTTGCATGTATATTAAAAATAGGCATGTAACAAGGCATATAATATTTGTAAAATATATAAATAAATTCATTTATTTATGCATGATTGAAATAAAATTTTTCATACCCTTATTCCACCTGGAATAACTCTGGAATATCTGCTGGAATAGCTGGGATAAGAGGAATAAGTTTATTCCTGTTTTCTTCTTCCTTTGGATGTTGAATACTCTGTTTTTGCTCTTCAAAATAGCAACCAAAAGGTGGCATATGGACCTCCTTTTCCTCCCAAATCGGAGCAGCAGCTGGGGGATTAGATGTGCTTTGATCTTTAACCAAAATCTGCAAAGAAAAGTTAGCTAAATTGGGTGTACAAATCACCCAAAACCTTGCTGCCAGAATTTTTGTTGCAGAAAAATAGCAGCCTTCTTCGTTGCATTTGGAGTTACAGCAACGAATCCGGCTAGACCCTCTTGCTCCCAGGAGTAAAGGGATACTCCCTCTAGAGGGGAGACACATCGGGGGATCCCTGAACCTTCCTCACGAGTGGTGCTAGCCGCTGGAAGAGGACACGGTCATAGGTAAGTTGCAGCAACTTCTCTTTGCTGCGGAGCAGATTTTGAGCACTTCAAAAGAGTAGGATTAAGGCCTTGTTTCTCTCCCTCACACACTCCAAATCCCAGCCCCAGGAACTCTCAAAAAATGAGAAGTCTCTCAAAGGAAAAATCGCCTAGAAGATATTGTTGCACTGTGTAAAAGCTTTTAGCTGAAACAGGGGTGCATAGCTTTATATAGGCAGCATGGAGGAGGGAGTTGGAGAGGCTGGGAAAGAGGCAGCAGCTGCCGTTCACCCATTAAATAGCCAATAAAACAAGGATTAAACATAGCCGCTGGAGGGAGATGAATGGATGCCCAGCGAGTGGTTTCGGTCGTTTGGCCTTCTTGTCGCAAGGAATTCCTCCCAGCGTTTTACCGTGTAAAATGGTCCAAGGGGAGAAAATGAAACAACACCGGTTCAAAACCGGTCCAGCCAAATTAAAACTCTTGGTTCAATCCAATTGAACCAGTTTAAGCCCAATTAAATTGGGTTCAATTGGTTCACAACCAATTGGAGGCCGAAACGAACTCTGAATCAGTTCAAAACTGATTCAAAAAAATCCTGGCATAGTGCTGGTCAACCCGGAACAATTTTCGGTTGACACAGACAAGGGCAAGATGGAAAAAAGAGTGCTAAAAAAATACTGTGACCATAAAACCGAGATGATTTCCAATCGTAATCTGTATCCGGATCAGAGAGTAATCCTCTGTGGCGTGTGACCTCATAGGTTCGAACTTAAACGGTAGCACTAGAACAATTCTAGTACCAGCACAGGAAACCATCTAGCAATGGGTCCCGGCATCCGGATAGGTCGAAGATGCGGGAGCAAACTATCGAACCTCTGGCATATGGTTACCGTATAATTCATCCCTTTGACCTCTAATGCTCAGGACGACTGAGATTGGGCTGCCAACCCAAATAGAGTCAGTCCAATACATGTCTCAACCTCGCAAGCCCAGTGACTCTTCACTAGGGCTACCCCGGCCAAGGATTTGCTAAATTGAGATACTGCGATACATTCAATCCGACCTGTTTGGACAGGTCAATTCCAACTTGGTCCATCACTTCTCCACAAGTACTTGCCTATACCCAGAAACCTTCCATCATCGGATTAAAAATCTGGGTAGTCCGGCACCAAAGCACAAGGAGTTGCTTGCAAGCTACCGTGATGACCTCAGGTCAGAGGGACACATACACCGATATCCAATCGTGAGTTTCCCATTTGCAGAAAAGGGGGTTGCACGGAGTCACATTCAATGAGATATCACATATCCCACTTGCAGATCACATCAGTGTCACCACACTCATTTGGTCAAGAGGACAACCAAATGATGTGAACTGCAACAACCTATACTCGATATATTGCCGTCCAGTACAATATATCCTTTGGTTGTGAACAGGATTTAAGGACCAGTCGATACATCCTCTATGTATCGAAGTCAGTGTAGTCCTAAGGACTTCATCACATGGAAAGAGTTCATTTCAGGAAAAATCAATATATGATGAGCTGCCAGAAATAATATTTTATTAATTCACAAAAAGAATACAATACTCAGCACAACCGCCTACAACCCAGGCGATTGGCTTTGGGACACAATTCCCAACAACTCCCACTTGTACTAAAGCCAATCAGAAGAGTATCTAATACCCATTTCCCATTTACAATAGTCGAACTCTTTTATTCCGAGGGCTTTAGTGAAGGGGTCGGCCAGATTTTCTTTTCCATCGATCTTCAGAAGATTGATGTCGTCTCGTTCCACGATTTCTCGTACGAGGTGATAGCGCCACAGTATGTGCTTTGGTGCGGGCACCAGACTCAGAAGAAGACTTCAGAGCTCCATCTGGATCTCTGATTAACCTTGCCCGAAGAATTAGGGTTTTTTGATTTTTAATAAGAGTTGACTAGATCAACTTAATTTAGCTTGAGTCTACATTACCTGCATTTTATTTTGTTGAGTCATGTTGACTCAGTAGTGGACTAGGGTTTCAAACTGGGATGTTACACTTTCTTCCAAGACCAGGCAAGTGGACACCACACTCCCAGCCACACTCCCAGTCCAAGGGGCGCCATATCCACATCCAGCAGCTTTTGGTCCCCACTCCATAGATGGCAACTTCCTTCTCTCATGCGCCAGATAAAGAGAAGTCCACCAAGAGACATCAAATCAAGGGGGCGGCCAAGACTTTCCCAAGAAACCCAAAGCAAAGAAGGGAAGAAATCATCTTGGAAGAGAATTTCAAGGGGGGCGCCCACTACCTGCCAAAGACATCCAAAACAAAGATGGGAAGGACCTTGACTTAGGGAGGAAGAAAAGGAGGAGTCCAAAAGAGTTGATCTAGGGAAGGAAGAAAATTTTTCTTGAAGATCCAAGCAAGGTGGCGCCATCTACCTGCCATTTATAACCCAAATCCATTTTTTTTGGTATTTTGGCCGACCATATGTGAAGGATTTGCCATAATTTGTAGATCCCCTCCTTTAGTCCCACATGGGAAGATGTGAAACCCTCCTCCCTTGTAAAGCCTTATAAATTAAACCCCTCTTGTAAGTTTACAACAATGAGATGAATGAAAGAAATTTTTTTATGAGCAAACTTGTGTTTTCTCTTTTCCGCACTTGCTTCCAGGTGTTGAGCTCCGTGAGGGAGTAAATCCGGGTTCCCCTGGAACCTTGAGGAGGTGAGAGATCTCCAAAACCCCAAACCCTAGGTTAGCCACTCAACTCCCAAACCCTAGCCGCCATCACCCTTCTCTTTCCACCAAGCCCTAGTCTATTTCCCTTCTCACGGCCACCTTCTCCAAGTCCAGGCCGACCACCAGCATCCAGCCCCAGTCCAGATACTGCAGATCTACAACAATTCTAAGAGGAAGTCAGATCGGCCTCCAGGAGAATTCGATTTCAGCAACTTCATCTTTCAAGTTCTTCAACCTGGTAAAATCTTTCCCTGAGTTTCTGAATTCCATCTTTTGTTCCTCTTCTTTCCCAGATCTTGAGTCCAGGAGAAGCCGACCAAACCACGAGACCAGTATTGGAGGATCCATTGCGAAGATAGCCGACTCCAAGGATCCCACAATCTACTCGAGAGAGTTCTTCCACCAAAATCCTGAGAAGATCACTGTCTAGTTAGTAAACCATCTCTTCTCTTTATTTCTGTTCTGTTGAAAGTTCAGAGCGAAATCCTAGGTTTGGGAGTTTCTCAACCCCCAGCGATCCGTTACTTCTGAAACACTCTGATAATTTAGTTTCATCTAAATTGTGCTTTCAATTATTACCTAGTTTCTTTCAATTTAGTTTAGCTTTCCTTTGAGTCAAAGCAAATTTCTGAAATATATATAAAAAAAAAAAAAAAGAGAATTAATCTTAATTTTACTTCCGCATACGCTTCTTTGTTCTTTGTTCTGCATCATTTTTGGTATCAGAGCTTCCGTTCTGCATCAATTTTGGTATCAGAGCCCTGTCTAGGGTTTCTGTTTGATTGCCTGTTTAAGTCCCTCTCTTTTTACTTTGTCTGCTCGAAGTAGACTCCCCAGGACGTCCGGTCCTAGGAACGAAGCGAGGTGCAAACCTCCTCTTCCCATTCCATGGGGTGTTCCTAGGGCGTGTAGGGGATCCGTTGGGTTACAACTTCATAGCAGAAATTGTAAACGGGGAAGTGCTCTATTTTCAGTCCGTAATTGCCCCGTTGCAGGAATTATTTCTCACTGCAAGTAATTCCAAATTTAGTGATTTTTATTTTTCTGAAACTAGTATAATTGAATCTAATTTGCATAATTTTCTCATGATTTATTGGTTTCCGTGCAATTTCTGAGAATTAAATTACTGCAACTCTGTTTTTGTGTTCTGCAATTCATTTATTTTTGAGTGTTCATCTCTTGATTCAACTTAAGGGCATTTGAGCATCTAAGATAAGGGGAGGAGTTGATAACCTCTTCTTAACCCAAAACCACCACCCCTTCATTCGAACCCAAGCCTTTAATCTAAAATTGATTAGACCTAATTTGCCCTAGTGGGCTAGGGACATCAACAAGTCGGGTCAAGGCTAGTGTTGAGTCAGTTTGTCTGGTTACTCTGTGTGTGCTTTGTACTCAGTGTCTAGAATGGTGGTTCAGGGATTCCATCCCGAAGGGCTTGTGTGCTGGTCCGCCTACCTGGCCAATCTCTGATTGGTGTCTAGGATTGGCATTTAGGGACCTAACACTCCCCTTACACCTGCCTGGCTGAGTCCTGAGTTACTGCAGGCTAGCTTGCCACTCTGATTGGGCATCTAGTTTGGACTCTAGGTCTAGTGAGCCAGTAGTCGCTTTAGTCTAGTCACATTCTATGTGCTTGCTTGCATCATCATGTCTGCCCGGAATGGAGTACCCTACCAACCAAGTCAAACCCAACCTGATTTAGAGGCCATGGTTAGAAATCTTACCAAAAGTATGACCAAATTGAGTCAGGACATGAATGAGGGTTTTTCCCAGTTTAGGGATCGAGTCCAAGTACTTGAGAAACGTAGACATCAAAATTGGACCTCTGATCCAAAATTTAATAGGCCCCAACCTCACCCATGCCAGGAACCTAGGAGGACCTTATACCGTGATCCCGAGCATAACCTTAGGAAGCCTAACCATGATATCTATAGTGTGGATCGTGTCTATGAGAGGTCCTTACAATATTCTAGACCAGTCACTCAACAACCCAAGTCTTCTAGATCAAACCATTTATATCCACACCCATGCCCAAGTAAGGTCTCTACTAGCTTGAAACCTGGTGTGACCCAGGTTCCTATATCTCAAGAATGTTTGTTTTGTGGAGAAAGAGGCCATAAATCTAGTCAGTGCCCATGCATAGGACTGGCTTGTGCACAGCTAAGTGGTAAGAATCCTAAGGATGACATTAATGAGGGAGAACCCAAGCCTACCAATAAGGAAGAACGGTTAGGTATGACAAGCCTAGAATCAGTTGACCTGATTACCACTGACCCGAAACCCATTGGAGATGGCATCGAGGAAGTATATGATGCTGGCTTGAGTCTAGTTGATGAATATGAGGGGGAAGAACTTGAAGAATGTGACATTGATACTATTGGTTCCTTACCTGAGGAGACCTTGGAAAGCAACCAACTGGTAGGACCTATTTCAGAAATTCAAGAGATTTGTGAGAACCAGGTTCCTTTAGTCAAATACCCCCAGGAAGAACTCATAGTGTTACCCCGAGCTATCAGTTCGTACCCTCTAATAACAGTCATTCCCCAAGTACCAATTGTAGATTTTTGCACTGAGCTGTTTATGTTTGCCCACCCTATGGTAGATCCTTTCCATAGGATGACTGAATCAAGCCTCTTACAATTGGACCTTGTCCCATGCCCAGCCACTAAGGTCTCTCCCGTAATCTCAGTTGAACATCCTTGTCTTGAGCGGATTGATTCACCCAGTCCTGTAGAAGTCCTCCTTATGACCCCAGACCTCTTCCTTCGCATGACTGACCTACCCTTCTATAGAGTATACCTTTCCGCACCCATAGGTCAAATTTCAAGTCTTGAGGTCATCATCCATAGGCCCTTCCATGAATCATTCTCTAATCTAGTTCTTGAGAAAGTGGATCATTATTTGCTTAGAGAACAAACCTTAACTGTTGCAATCACATGTCCTAGGCTACTTCCCGAACCATCTCTTGATCCATTCCTGGGAGTAGCAAACTTTTCCTTTCATAAGGATGACCAGTTGACACTCACAGATCACCATTCAAACCTTCAGGTCACCACCTTTAGTCAACAGGTAATTCGAGACTCCACCTCATATCTCCTCCCTTTCTCTAGGACTTCCAATGCTTCTCACACCATCCAAATATACTTTGTCGAAGTCTTTAGAGTGAACCACGTGTCAGAATCTATTAGGTTTGCCACCTACTTCTGGAAGACCTTATGGCACCTACTAGGCACCCATGATAAGTTTTCATGCTCTGCATTCCATCCTCCGACCCAAGGTCAAACCTAGAGAGCCATAGTTTGTTAGGTTTAGGCCTAGGGTTCCTTTGGAATAAAGTCCATTCTTTAGGAATGCATCGTCAGTCGAGTTTAGGACATTGTCTCAGATTTTGGATGAGTGAGAACACCAGGAATTAGGATTTGTATTTTGTCCAGGGCTGAAATTGCATTCAATGTTTCGATCAATAGGTCTATAGGCTAGAGTCCATTTGAAATTGTTCATGGATACAAGCCTCACACACCACTTGATCTGATTTCACTATTAGCCCACACACACAAGTCTCTTGATGCACTTGAATAGCATGTAAAGGATTTGCATAAAGAAATTCATGCCAAAATAACTTTAAGTAATGAAACTTATAAGAAATTGGCTGATTCTCAAAGGCGAGTCAAAACTTTTGATGAAGGAGACTATGTAATGATTAGGTTAAGGCCTGAACGGTTTCCTCCAAGAACCATTAGAAAGTTACATGCTAGAGGAGCTGGACCATTTAGAGTGGTAAAGAGAGTAGGATCCAATGCCTATGTGCTCGAGTTACCTCCAGAACTAGGCATTAGCTCCACTTTCAAAATTACAGACCTAGTAGAGTATAGGGAGCCAGCTGTGATTCCTAGTGAGGCTTTTGAACCTAATCCTGCTCTTGAGAGTGAACCTGACCCTGTGTGTCCACCAACAAATTGGCCTGTGAGGAAAGAGCAGATTGAAAAGATCCTGGATGATCAGGTTATCTCTACTCGTAATCGAGGATACCAAAGATACCTGGTCCGCTGGCTAGGAAGGCCAGATTCTGATGACTCTTGGATCTCCCGAGAAGAGTTACAAGAGCTGGACCCAGACCTCTTGAAGAGATACCAGAGCCAACTTGATCCATACTCGACAGGGTCGAGTTCCTCCCACCCTGGGAGAATTGGTGCGGGCACCAGACTCAGAAGAAGACTTCAGAGCTCCATCTGGATCTCTGATTAACCTTGCCCGAAGAATTAGGATTTTTTGGTTTTTAATAAGAGTTGACTAGATCAACTTAATTTAGCTTGAGTCTACATTACCTGCATTTTATTTTGTTGAGTCATGTTGACTCAGTAGTGGACTAGGGTTTCAAACTGGGATGTTACACTTTCTTCCAAGACCAGGCAAGTGGACACCACACTCCCAGCCACACTCCCAGTCCAGGGGGCGCCATATCCACATCCAGCAGCTTTTGGTCCCCACTCCATAGATGGCAACTTCCTTCTCTCATGCGCCAGATAAAGAGAAGTCCACCAAGAGACATCAAATCAAGGGGGCGGCCAAGACTTTCCCAAGAAACCCAAAGCAAAGAAGGGAAGAAATCATCTTGGAAGAGAATTTCAAGGGGGGCGCCCACTACCTGCCAAAGACATCCAAAACAAAGATGGGAAGGACCTTGACTTAGGGAGGAAGAAAAGGAGGAGTCCAAAAGAGTTGATCTAGGGAAGGAAGAAAATTTTTCTTGAAGATCCAAGCAAGGTGGCGCCATCTACCTGCCATTTATAACCCAAATCCATTTTTTTTGGTATTTTGGCCGACCATATGTGAAGGATTTGCCATAATTTGTAGATCCCCTCCTTTAGTCCCACATGGGAAGATGTGAAACCCTCCTCCCTTGTAAAGCCTTATAAATTAAACCCCTCTTGTAAGTTTACAACAATGAGATGAATGAAAGAAATATTTTTATGAGCAAACTTGTGTTTTCTCTTTTCCGCACTTGCTTCCAGGTGTTGAGCTCCGTGAGGGAGTAAATCCGGGTTCCCCTGGAACCTTGAGGAGGTGAGAGATCTCCAAAACCCCAAACCCTAGGTTAGCCACTCAACTCCCAAACCCTAGCCGCCATCACCCTTCTCTTTCCACCAAGCCCTAGTCTATTTCCCTTCTCACGGCCACCTTCTCCAAGTCCAGGCCGACCACTAGCATCCAGCCCCAGTCCAGATACTGCAGATCTACAACAATTCTAAGAGGAAGTCAGATCGGCCTCCAGGAGAATTCGATTTCAGCAACTTCAGCTTTCAAGTTCTTCAACCTGGTAAAATCTTTCCCTGAGTTTCTGAATTCCATCTTTTGTTCCTCTTCTTTCCCAGATCTTGAGTCCAGGAGAAGCCGACCAAACCACGAGACCAGTATTGGAGGATCCATTGCGAAGATAGCCAACTCCAAGGATCCCACAATCTGCTCGAGAGAATTCTTCCACCAATATCCTGAGAAGATCACTGTCTGATTAGTAAACCATCTCTTCTCTCTATTTCTGTTCTGTTGAAAGTTCAGAGCGAAACCCAAGGTCTGGGAGTTTCTCAACCCCCAGCGATCCGTTACTTCTGAAACACTCTGATAATTTAGTTTCATCTAAATTGTGCTTTCAATTATTACCTAGTTTCTTTCAATTTAGTTTAGCTTTCCTTTGAGTCAATGCCAATTTCTGAAATATATATATAAAAAAAAAAAAAGAGAATTAATCTTAATTTTACTTTCACATACGCTTCTTTGTTCTTTGTTCTGCATCATTTTTGGTTTCAGAGCTTCCGTTCTGCATCATGCTTGGTGCGGTGATGAGCTTTAGGATCCTTAGCTTGAGCAATGGCTCCAGTGCTGTCACAGTACACCGGAACAGGACCATTTAGAGAAGGTGCCACCCCTAGCTCTCCAAGGAACTTCCGCAACCACACAGCTTCCTTTGCTGCATCTGATGCTGCAATGTATTCTGCTTCGCATACCGAGTCTGCAATAGTTGCCTGCTTGGAACTTTTCCAGTAGATCGCTCCTCCGTTCAGGGTAGATACAAACCCTGATACACTCTTGCTATCATCTCTATCCGATTGGAAACTGGAGTCAGAGTACCCCATAAGTTTCAAGTCAGGTTCTCCATAAATCAGCCATTGATCTTTAGTATTCCTCAAAAACTTAAGGATGGACTTGACCACCTTCCAATGCACCTCACCTGGGTCAGACTGGTATCTGCTCACTACTCCTAGTGAGTATGCCATGTCTGGTCTAGTACAAGTCATAGCATACATGATAGAGCCTACTGCAGAAGCATAAGGTACTCTACTCATGCGCTCTCTTTCCTCAGGAGTTGTCGCACAATCCTTCTTGGAAAGAGTAATTCCAGAACCTATCTGGAGATAGCCTTTCTTGGAATTTTCCATGCTGAACCGTTTCAACACGGTGTCAATGTACATAGACTGGGACAATCCCAAAAGCTTCTTAGATCTATCTCTATAGATCTTCATACCTAGTATGTAAGAAGCTTCACCCAAGTCCTTCATGGAGAACTGAGATGATAACCAAACCTTTATTCCTTGTAATGCTGCGACATCATTCCCGATTAAGAGAATGTCGTCAACATACAGTACTAGGAATACAATCACAGAACCATTAACCCATTTATAGATGCACGGTTCTTCTCCATTCCTAACGAAGCCGTACGATTTGATACACCTATCAAACCATAAGTTCCAACTTCGAGACGCTTGCTTGAGTCCATAGATGGACCTCTACAACTTGCATACTTTTGATTCATCCGTGGATGTGAACCCTTCAGGCTGTATCATATACACCTCCTCTTCTAGCTCCTCATTTAGGAAAGCGGTTCGGACATCCATTTGCCAGATCTCATAATCAGTATAGGCTGCCAAAGCAAGCATGATCAGAATGGACTTAAGCATTGCCACAGGGGAGAAAGTCTCGTCATAATCGATACCATATCGCTGACGATACCCCTTGGCAACCAGACGGGCTTTATAGGTCTCTACCTTCCCATCTGCACCCCTTTTCCTCTTAAAGATCCATTTACACCCAATGGGTTTTATCCCTTCAGGCGGATCAACCAATGTCCAAACATTGTTGATTTCCATGGACTCCATTTCGGATCGCATGGCTCCAAGCCATGCCTCAGAGTCAGATCTTTGAAGTGCATCCATATAGGTGATCGGATCCTCATTGTTCTCATCGAGCTCAATGGGATCGCCGTCCCGGACCAAGAAACCATAGATCTGTCCGGCTGACGCGGTATTCTACCAGATCTCCTAATGGGTTCTGGGTGTGATTCAATCACAGCCGGTTCTACGATGTCCTTAGAGTGTGTAGGTTCTTCTATTGGCTGAACTTCACCAAGTTCAATCTTAGAGGCTATAGTTCCTTCTCCAAGGAACTCCTTTTCCAAAAAGATAGCTCTAAGAGCAACAAACACCTTTTGTTCATTTTCCAAATAGAAGAAATACCCTTTGGTTTCCTTAGGATAACCAATGAATAAACATCGATCAGACCTAGGACCAAGTTTGTCTGAGTCTAAACACTTTACGTAAGCCGGACAACCCCAGACCCGAAGGTGTGAGATTGAGGGTTTACGTCCAGTCCACATCTCATACGGAGTGGAGACAACAGACTTACTTGGAACATCATTTAATAAGTAACAGGCTGTCTGAAGCGCATATCCCCAAAAGGATAGCGGCAAAGTTGCAAAACCCATCATGGATCAAACCATGTCCAACAAGGTTCGATTCCTCCTTTCGGACACACCATTCAACTGTGGTGTTCCTGGAGGAGTCCACTGAGAGAGAATTCCATTCTCCTCAAGATATGTCAAAAAAATACCAGATAAGTATTCACCACCTCGATCAGATCGAAGAGTTTTAATACTTTTTCCAGTTTGCTTTTCTACTTCATTACAGTATCATTTGAACATTTCAAACGACTCAGACTTATGTCTCATTAAAAAGACATAACCGAACCTTGAAAAGTCATCCGTAAAAGTAATGAAATATTTGTATCCTCCTCTGGCACTAAATATCATCGGTCCACATACATCAGTATGTATTAGACTTAGAAGTTCTGTAGCTCGTTCACCTTTTCCAGAAAAAGGTGATTTGGTCATTTTACCAAGTAAACAGGATTCACAAGTGGGCAGTGATTCAAAATCACTGACCTCGAGGAGTCTATCTCCTCGCATCTTGTTTATCCTATTTTGGTTAATATGACCTAGCCTACAGTGCCAAAGATATAAATTGTTGACATTATCTAATATTGGGCGTTTGCTAGAAGTGTACATTACACTAACAGGCCTTGATAGTACATATATGCCATTATTTAATCTAGCTTTCATTATCACAGAGTTATTCAAAATAACATTGCAAAAATCTCCCTTTATTGATAGTTCAAAACCACAATTGGCCAAAAGGCCTACAGAGATTATGCTCATAATGAAACTAGGACAATAGTGACAGTCGACTAGATCGACAGTACAAGACTCAAAGATAAGATGCAGGACTCCGACCGCCAGTACTGGAACACGATTTCCATTCCCGACGCTCAGAAACTGTTCTCCATCTTCAAATCTTCTGCTAACTTGAAGTCCCTGTAATGAATTACAAACATGAATTGGACTACCAGTATCCAGTACCCAGTTAGCAGTATTAACAATTGAGTAATTACAAGGTTTTATCATATAAATACCTTATTCAGCAGACTTCTGCTTCCTCGGCCTGTTTGGATCAAGGGACGCAATATAAAGAGGACAGTTCCTCTTCCAGTGTCCCTTCTTCTTGCAGTAGAAGCACTCTGCAGAAGACTGATCAGCCTTATACTTCCTGGTCTGACTAGGGACAGGAGCATTCTGCACCTTCTTTCCCTTCTTATTTATTTTCTTCTTCCATTTCTTAAAGGGACGACGACCTCACTTCCTCCCACTAAATTCACCACCCTCTTATTTAGTTGGTGGTCTTTCTCGAAAGTCTGCAGCAACCCCAAAAGACCATGGTAGTTGACTGCAGGCTTGTTCATTCTGTAATGATCGAGAAAATCAAGATAGGAGGAGGGAAGAGAATTCAGGATCGCATCCTTGCCGAGCTGCTCGTCCAAGGGACATCCGAGTTTGCCCAGTTTTTCAATCAGCTCGATCATGTACAATACATGATCAGTGACTGAACCACCATTCGGCATCTTGGAGTTGTAGATGGCACAAGACATTTTGTACCGTTCTACATCATCCGTGGTGCCGAAGGATTCCTTCAACTTTTGAAGGATTTTATCAGGTTGGGCCTCCTCGAATTTGTGACTGAACTCGTCGTTCATCGCTGCTAACATAATGCAACAGACAGTAGTCCGATCAGAGACCCACTTCAGATAAACGTCTCTGACCGCACTCCGTGCATTAGCGGGAGGGATTTCAGGTGCCGGATCCGTTATCACATAGAGGATCCATTCATGCTCCAGAACGATTCTCAATCTTCGATACCAACTATCGAAGTTGTGACCTTTTAACTTCTCATTGTTGAGAAATGACCGGAGCGATAAATTAGAAGACATCTGAAAAGAAAATAAGACCAAATTAGTGTATGAATTAATAATTTAACCAAAAGACTTGGACTTTAGTCTAAAGGTTTCTCCCACTAAATTTTTTTTTTTTAAAGATTGGTAGCCTCTAACTCCAATCCATGAAAACACTTTTTCAAGTGGGTACTGAAATCCAATAGGCCTCGCATGAGCCCGACTTTGGCCGGCTCACCCATACGAGCCTAAAGGTAGGTTCGTAAACCAATTGCTTCCCTAAATAATTTTCAGTATTTCATTTTGCCCAAGAGAACAACCCAATCGACCTTGGGGCCTCCTATTGTGGGTCTCTGGTTAGGTCCAACTATTAAAATGACGAATCCAATGCTTCCAGCTAACTAAAGACCAAGCCTGACTTTGGCCGGCCCACCTGGTCCCGTTAAGGAGGTTGCACTGAAACATCATCGATCAGATAGAAATTTCAGTCACCGGATGTACACCCGTTCTATGGAACTGCCGATGCACACCAAGCTAGTGGATACATTTCTAACTGACTTAATGGGAGGCTAAGACACTGTCAACACCTTGACTTAGTCTTTTTGAGGACCTAATAATTTTAGAGGATTTTTAGATGTGACAGAAGAAAAAGACAAGGACATGGATCATCCTTCTACTAAATCAATCAGATTTCAAGAGGGTTGAAATAAATCAACAAATGATCCTTGGGCACCTATAGATCAGTCAGACCGATCAACCTGGGTGACATGGGTTAACTCGAGTCATTGAGCTTTTCCAATCAGTTCTGGTCGACTCGACTAGCCAGGTAGGTGAGATCATGGGTGAGTATCTGCCATTAACCATCTTTCCTAGACACCAACCAAGTTGGCCAGGAAAGAGGTAGCCTCATACAACCATGATCACAATGCCAAACCTACCTCGACACCAGTCGGCTTACCATACACGATCATACTAGCCTAAAGACTCGGGAGACCACTGAGCCACTAATTGGAATCATTTTAGATGAACGGATCAACCAATCTAACTATTAGATAGTTCTAAAGAAGGACCTTAATCAACTTTTGATTAATCTTCTTTTATCCGGTTCAACTAAATCTAGGTCTAACCCAGTTAAGGACCCAATTAGAGAACTAACCCAATTAACCCAAAATGGCTTATTAATGTCAAATTAGATTTCATAAACCTAATAATTTTTAATAAGCAAATTCTTAATTAAAATTTTTTTTAATTAAGTCTCCATGTAAAACAATTTTACATAACAAAAATCATGCATCAATATATTTTACAAATATTTTATATCCAATATAAATCATGCCTAAAAACATGCTAATTTCATGCATCAAAAATTAAAACAACTTTTTAATTTTATATCCTTTAAGGATCCTTCTGAAAAGACTAATACAGACGATCCGTATTGTGTCAAAGACACACGATCGTGGTGAAGGTCTCAACTAGGTTCCAAAAAGAATTTGATACACTCATTGATTAAACTATTTAATCTATATACATGCATACATGAATAAATTACACCTGCAACCTGGCTCTGATACCACTGAAAGAAAGGGTGCAGGTGGTAAGACATAAACCTACACTAGGCATACAAACAGGGCACTAGAGCACAGGGGTTTTAAAAAATAATTTTAAAATCCACGCAGCGAATAACAGCTCCGCCCAGAAATCTAATCTATTCAAGTTGCATGTATATTAAAAATAGGCATGTAACAAGGCATATAATATTTGTAAAATATATAAATAAATTCATTTATTTATGCAAGATTGAAATAAAATTTTTCATACCTTTATTCCACCTGGAATAACTCTGGAATATCTACTGGAATAGCTGGGATAACAGGAATAAGTTTATTCCTGTTTTCTTCTTCCTTTGGACATTGAATACTCTATTTTTGCTCTTCAAAACAGCAACCAAAAGGTGGCGTCTGGACCTCCTTTTCCTCCCAAATCTGAGTAGCAGCTGGGGGATTAGATGTGCTTTGATCTTCAACCGAAATCTGCAAAGAAAAGATAGCTAAATTGGGTGTACAAATCACCCAAAACCTTGCTGCCAGAATTTTTGTTGCAGAAAAATAGCAGCCTTCTTCGTTGCGTTTGGAGTTGCAGCAACGAATCCGACTCGACCCTCTTGCTCCCAGTAGTAAAGGGATACTTCCTCTAGAGGGGAGACACACTGGGGGATCCCTGAACCTCCCTCACAAGCGGTGCTAGCCGCTGGAAGAGGACACGATCACAGGTAAGTTGCAGCAACTTCTCTTTGCTGCAGAGCAGATTTTGAGCACTTCAAAAAAGAGGGATTAAGGCCTTGTTTCTCTCCCTCACACACTCCAAATCCCAGCCCTAGGAACTCTCAAAAAATGAGAAGTCTCTCAAAGGAAAAATCGCCCAGAAGATACTGTTGCACTGTGTAAAAGCTTTTAGCTGAAACAGGGGTGCATAGCTTTATATAGGCAGCATGGAGGAGGGAGTTGGAGAGGCTGGGAAAGAGGCAGCAGCTACCGTTCACCCATTAAACAGCCAATAAAACAAGGATTAAACATAGCCGCTGGAGGGAGATGAAGGGATGCCCAGCGAGTGGTTTCGGTCGTTTGGCCTTCTTGTCGCAAGGAATTCCTCCCAGCGTTTTACCGTGTAAAACGGTCCAAGGGGAGAAAATGAAACAACACCGGTTCAAAACCGGTCCAACCAAATTAAAACTCTTGGTTCAATCCAATTGAACCAGTTTAAGCCCAATTAAATTGGGTTCAATTGGTTCACAACCAATTGGAGGCCGAAACGAACTCTGAATCAGTTCAAAACTGATTCAAAAAAATCCTGGCATAGTGCTGGTCAACCCGGAACAATTTTCGGTTGACACAGACAAGGGCAAGATGGAAAAAAGAGTGCTAAAAAAATACTGTAACCATAAAACCGAGATGATTCCCAATCGTAATCGGTATCCGGATCAGAGAGTAATCCTCTATGGCGTGTGACCTCATAGGTTCGAACCTAAATGGTAGAACTAGAATAATTCTAGTACCAGCACAGGAAACCATCTAGCAATGGGTCCCGTCGTCCGGATAGGTAGAAGATGCGGGAGCAAACTATCGAACCTCTGGCATATGGTTACCGTATAATTCATCCTTTTGACCTCTAATTCTCAAGATGACTGAGATTGGGCTGCCAACCCAGACAGAGTCAGTCCAATACGTGTCTTAACCTCGCAAGCCTAGTGACTCTTCACTAGGGCTACCCTGGCCAAGGATTTGCTAAATTGAGATACTGCGAGACATTCAATCCAAATTGTTTGGACAGGTCAATTCCATCTTGGTCCATCACTGCTCCACAAGTACTTGCCTATATCCAGAAACCTTCCATCACTGGATTAAAAATCGGAGTAGTCTGGCACCAAAGCATAGGGAGTTGCTTGCAAGCTACCGTGATGACCTCAGGTCAGAGGGACACATATACCCATATCCAATCGTGAGTTTCCCTTTGGCAGAAATGGGGGTTGCACGGAGTCACGTTCAATGAGATATCACATATCCCACTTGCAGATCACATCAGTGTCACCACACTCATTTGGTCAAGAGGACAACCAAACAATGTGAACTGCAACAACCTATACTTGATATATTGCCGTCCAGTATAATATATCCTTTGGTTGTGAATAGGGTTTAAGGACCAGTCGATACATCCACTCTATATCGAAGTCAGTGTAGTCCTAAGGACTTCATCACATGGAAAGAGTTCATTTCATGGAAAATCAATATGTGATGAGCTGCCAAAAATAATATTTTATTAATTCACAAAAAGAATACAATACTCAGCACAACCACCTACATCCCAAGTGATTGGCTTTGGGACACAATTCCCAACAAGAGATTCATTGCTTTGGCATTTAACTCACCTATCTTCATGTCATGTTCATCCAATCTTCTTCAGGTTTTGGAATGTCCACTCCATCAAATTTAATCATGGGGATAAAAGGACCCTTTAGAACGACTTTCCATAACTGAAAATCAACTTCTTGAACATAAATTTTCATTCTAGCTTTCCAGTATGCATAATTTGTGCCAGTGAAAAGTGGAGGTCTATTGGTTGATTGGCCTTCCACTAAGGACGTACTCATTGGATGAGCCATCAATCTTTACTCCAGTGTATTCAGAGACACTGTTCTGATACCAGTTGTTGCCAAGGTGGCTACCCAAGAGGGGGGTGAATTGGAAATTTAAAAATTAAGGCAAGTAATATGCAAATAAAAAATCCTTTGCAAGTGGTAGGTGCTGTGACAAAGTAGTAAATTGCAGAGGCTAAGTAAAAACAAAGAAGCATAATACAAACACACAGAATTTATAGTGGTTCGGAGCAACTTAGCTCCTACATCCACTACCCAAGATATCACTTGGGATTTCCACTATATTCACACCCAAATATAGTAGGATTTTTTTACAGGATCACAATCCAAAACCTCTACACTTTGGTTTTTTTGAGATTACCAAAGAAAACACAACTCCCTTTGATTTTAAACAGACTCACCAAAGAAACCTAACTTTGTTTTCACAGGATCACAATCCAAAACCTCTACACTTTGGTTTTTTTGAGATCACCAAAGAAAACGCAACTCCCTTTGATTTTAAACAGGCTCACCAAAGAAACCTAACTTTGTTTTCACAGGATCACCAAGAACATAACATGGTTTTACCATGATCACCAAGAAACCAACAATTGGTTTTTATGAAGGCTCACCAAGAACCTATTTGTTTTTTCAACCGGGCTCACTAATAACCCAACAATTCAAAAATTGAATTGAAATAAATGTAACAAAAATGACAAACTTAATTTATCGGATAGTTGCTGGTGTAGCTTGATGGAAGTCCACTTGAATGCACTTGAATAAGCTTTAATTATTTCAGTGGCTTCTTCAAAAAGTTGCTTCAAGCTTTAGATCAGAGTTGGTGAAGACTTGAAGGCTGACTTGAATGCTCTTGTGCTCTTTTGCTGTTGGTAGTTAGGATATTCAATGAAGCTTTCTAAACTTTTAGAACTTTTCAAAAACTCTTACTTTTTGGATGTTCAAATCCTGCAAATATAAGGTCTTCTATCACTCCAAGGCAGTTCTAGCCATTGTAGACCATTGGGGAATGATTTGTGACCGTTGGAGCAAATTTTGGCATTCACAAATAATTTCTAGAACTAGCCATTAAATACCTGAAAATGATGTTCGAGTCAACTCGGATTCCTTCGAGTCGGCTCGGATCCTTCGAGTTGATAGGTCGAGTCGCCAAATCTTCATTGCAATCGACTCTTTGTCTCAAGGCGCAAAACTTCATTCTGGACGAGTCCGCTCTTGATAGCTTGGGTCGGCTCGAACTTCTTTCTTTGAAAATCTTGAACTCGAGGAGTTGGCTTTTTTCATCTTGGGTCGGCTCTTCTTCACAGATTCTGAAATGAACACTCTGGAAGAGTCGGCTTAATGTAGTTTATGTCGGCTCGCTTTCTCAGGTCTTCAAAATTAGGTCTGGCAGAGTCGACTCTTTTTGATTCGGGTCGACTTGCTTGGCTATTCTCAGAAATCTTCAGAAAATAGGACTCTAAAGGAGTTGGCTTGGACTGATTCCAGTCGACTCAGATTCATTGAAGTCGGCTCATTTACCTTCAAGTCGGCTTGGATTGCTGTATTCCAGAATCATTGCTGCATGCCAGTAGGTGGAGTCGGCTCTTCATCACATTGGGTCGACTCGAGTATCTTCTTTAGGATTTTCACACTTGAACTCAAAGAAAAACTCTCACCAACTTTTTACATTTTTAAACATACCAACTCAAAATAATTTTAACGCACACACACAGAGAAGTAACCCTTTTTACATTATTTTTTTTAGCTTTTTCATTGGGTTCTTCTATACAAAAACAAATTATAACACAACTCAAACAAGAAAAAATAGTGTAGGAGTTGATGTTTGAACAAATTAAACCATCCTACAAAAACTTGTAAAATACTTGAAGAGTTGTTAGAAATAAATATACATGCTCCAATATTGGGTTATCATCAAAATCACTTATGGCATCAACAGACTGAAGTTTGAAAAAACTGTGTTCTGGAAGAGCTGGCTCGAGCAGAAGAGCTGACTAGAAGAGCTGGCTCGAGCAGAAGAGCTGACTTGACCAAAAATCTATTTTTAGAAGAGCTGACTCGAGCAGAAGAGCTGACTCGAAGAGCCGACTCGAGCAAAAGAACTGACTCGACTAGAAATGTGTGTTCTGGAAGAGCTGACTCGACTAGAAAACTATGAAATAGTAATTTTAAGCTTCAATTTTTTATGAAATTATTTCATTTTATTTTGAAAATTTTTTAAATAGTATGATACACTTAATTAAGAATTAAGATGTATAATTTTAAGATTTAGGATATGACTCTAATCTTAAGTCATGATTCATAAATCATGGGTTGATTGAGTTAGCTAGAGTTGGGTCCTTAAATCGGTTAGACCCAGGTTTAGATGAATAGATTAAATAGCGAAAAGACTAATCAAAAGTTGAATTAGGTCTCTCCTCTATAGATCTCTCTAATAGTTAGTTAGATCAGTCCATCATCTAAATGGACTTGATTCATGGCTTTGTGGTGAGCCCAGATCTTTAGATTAGTCTGATTGAGTTTAGTAAACCACTTGTTGTCTAAGATAAGTTTGACAGTTGTGATCAAGGTTCTTTAGGGCTAACTCTTACCTGGCTAACTCATGGTTGTTGTTTAAGGCAAGAGGCTTACTTGGCATAACCCATCCCTTGATCTTACTTACCTGGCTAATGTGGTAAATCAAATCAAATTAGATTATCTATTGATTCGAGTTGACCCATGTCAACTAAGGTTAATCAATTTGACTGGTTTATAGGTGCCAATGGACCAAATTGAACCCTCTAAGTGTTAGGTGGGAGTTTTCTTGATCAAGGTCCATGTCTTCATCTCAAATGTCATAAAATTTAAATCCTTTAAATTATTAGGTCCATAAAAATACTAAGTTATGTGATAGCCTAAGTCTTAGCCTCCCATTAAGTTGGATTGGCAATGTGTCCTTTAGTTGGGTGGTCATCGGTAGTGCCAAAGTATGGGTGGTCATCAGGCTATTGGAATTGCCATTCATAATATGATGGCTCTGTGCAACTCTCTTAATGGTGGTCAGGTGAGCCGACCAAAATCGGGCTTGATCATTCATTAGTTAGAAGCACTGAATTTAGTCATGTTAATGGTTGGACCTAACTAGGACCTTCTTTAGTAGGAAGCCCAAAGGCTGATTGAAGTGCTCCTATGGAAAAATTTGAAATACTAGAAATTGCTTGGAAGAAGCAATTGGTTAATTGAATCTTTAGGTTCACGTGGGTGAGCCGGCCAAAGTCGGGCTCATGTGGCACCTTTAGGATTCTAGTACCCACTTAGAAATTAAGTGTAATTCAAGTAGAGGCTACTAATCTGAATAAAATATGTGGGAGGACCATTAGACTAAAGTCCATGTCTTTAGGATTGAAATTGATATATATATACTAATTGGTCTTATGGTTTTCCTTTTAGGAAAATGTCTACCAACTTGTCTTTCTGCTCATTTATTGACAATGAAAAGCTTTCTAGCCCAAACTTCGATAATTGGTATCGAAGGCTTAAGATTGTCTTAGATCACGAAAGGATCCTGTATGTTGTATCGGATTCAGCACTTGAGGTCCCCGCAGCCAATGCTCGTACATCTATCAGGGACACTTATCAGAAGTGGCTTTCTAATAGAACTATTGTATGTTGCATTATGCTAGCAGCTATGAATGACGAGTTCAGTTGCAAATTCAAGGAGGCCCAACCGAAGGAAATCTTGTAAAAGTTGCGGAAATCTTTCAGCACACATGATGATGTAGAGTGGTACAGGACTTCCTGTGCCATCTATAATGACCATATGTGAGATGGGGCATTAGTAACTGATCATGTATTGTACATGACCGAGTTATTTGAATGCCTGGCCAAACTCGGATGTCCCCTACATGAATAGCTGGGTAAAGATGCTATATTGAATTCTCTGCCCCCTTCTTACCTTGGTTTCCTTAATCACTTCCAGATGCATAGGCCTGTAGTGAACTACCACAGTCTGTTGGGGTTATTACAGAACTATGAGAAGGACCACAACCTCAATAAGGGGTTGGTGTACTTGGTGGGAGGAAATAGGGTAGTGCGTCATCCCCTTGGGAAGGGGAAGAAAAATAAAAAGAAAAAGACCAAAAAGGTGCACAGTGTTGGTGGGGCCAGTCAGGCTGGGAAGAAAAAGGTAGACTAGAGTCTGGCGGAGTGCTTCTACTATAAGAAGCAGGGTCACTGGAAGAGGAATTGTCCTCTATATATTGCATCCCTTGACCCAAACAGGTCGAAGAAGAGGAAGCAGCAAGATGTTGCTACTCAAGGTATTTATATGATAAATCCATGTACCTATTCATTTTGTGATACTACTAATTGGGTACTTGATACTAGGAGTCCTTACCATATTTGCAACAAATTGCAGGGACTTCAAATTTGTAGGAGATTCGAGGATGGCGAAAGGTTTCTAAATGTTGGAGATGGAAGTCGAGTTCCAGTTCTGGCATTAAGAGACTTCTCTCTTGTTTTTGAATCTTGTAAAATCATTTTACATGACTGCCATTATTGTCCTGCATTTCTTATAAACATTGTCTCTATAGGCTTGTTGGCCAAAGACTATTTTGAACTTTCAATAAAGAGAAATGTTTGCAACATTACTTTGAATGATTCAGTTGGAATGAATGAAAATTTGGTAAATGGCATTTATTTGCTATCACAGCCTATGAGTGTAATGTACACAACAAGCAAACACCCTAGAATGGATAATATCAGCGATGCTTATCTCTGGCACTGTAGGCTAGGTCATATCAATAAGAACAGGATAAACAGGTTAAGACAAGAAGGTCTCTTAGAGATAAATGATTTTGAATCATTGCCTACCTATGAATCTTGTTTACTTGGGAAAATGACCAAGTCATCTTTTTCTGAAAATGGTGAAAGAGCCAAAGAAATTTTAGTACATACAGATATATGTGGACCTATGAATGTTAGTGCTAGAGGTGGGTATAATTATTTCATTACTATTACAAATGATCTATCTAGGTTCAGTTATGTCTATCTTATATGACATAAGTCTGAGTCATTTGAGATGTTAAAATGATATCGTAATTAAGTTGAAAAGCAAACTAGAAATAGTATAAAGACTCTTCGATTTGATCGAGGAGGCGAAATCTTTCCAGTGAGTTTCTGACTTATCTTCAAGAGAATGAGATTCTCTCTCAATGGACACCTCTGGGGACAACCCAACTGAATGGTGTGTCTGAAAGGGGGAATAGGACTTTATTGGACATGGTCTGATCCATGATGGGCTTTGCCACTCTGCCTATCTCTTTCTGGGGTTATGCCCTGGAGACTACTTATTATCTTCTTAATAGGTCTCCTAGCAAGTTTGTGGACCGGATTCCATATAAGATATGGTCTGAATGGAAACCGGTGTTGGTTTTCATCTAGGAACAGGAAATTGCAATTAAACAGGCATCAACAACCAGTCGCAGCGGAAGAAGATATATAAACAATTTATATCTAATCATGCAATTCATAAATAAATCTAATTTATTTATCGTAAATTCCTAACATGCTACATAACATGAGAAAAATATTATATCTGAAATAAAAATTACTTTAAGTCCAAAATCTTACCTGGATCACTATTTGGGCCTACTTTGAAAAGTGTGCAAATCCGCTACTGAAAATCAGGATTTTGTCGGAGCCGCGTAATTGCCCGGCTTCTGCTGGTATCCACATGAAGCTCTCACAATCGAGTCATAGAGGGCACCAGACTGCTAGATCCTTGCAGCCTTCTCCTCTTTCAACAAATCACCTGCTTTAAGAACTGTGACGATCCGAATCCATACCAACTTTCGGCTTCTATCTTGCAAATCAGAGTGCAAGACCTTGGACCCTATTTTTCTTTTCTTTCTCTTTTATGAAAGACCTCTCAACGCTCTTGAAGATCATAAGGAAAAAATATAGTGGAAAGAAAAGAAAGGATGGTGCCAGGAGAGAGACTCCCGGTTATTAGTGCCCAAGAGAAGAGAGGATGCCCAAATAATTCTTCATGGTGAAAAGGAGAAACTTTTCATGCCAAAATCATTTCTTTTATTTCTCTACACCTAAATAAAAAGAAGTTAATTTATCTGGTTTAGGTTTTAAGAGGAGTAGAAGTGAAGGACTCTTCCTCCTCTTTTATTTCTCCACACCTAAACTAAATCAGCGCCCATTATTTTCATGCCCCACTATTTGCCACACAAAATAAATGGGACCCACCATTTGGCATGTGGAGGGAATGGAAGAGAAGGAGAGAGAGTCCCAGTCTAACTAGACTCTAGGATTGGTCCAAATGTAATGGTTTTACAGTCAAACTGAAGCCAATTTTAAATCCGATCGAACCCTTTCGAAGCGGACATTGATCCAAATCAATTAGGATTAATTAATTGAGTCTAACTTAATTAAATTAAATCTAATTTAAATTAATTCATAATCAATTAATTGTAACATTTACAATTAGGTCAAATATTAATTATAACACTTACAATTAGGTCAAATTGATTTGCTGATTGGTTACTAGAGCTCCTAATGTGTGTGACCCCTCAGGTCCTATCCTGTCTGGTAATGAGACATGCTATAATCTCTATTATACATCATCGAAACTCCTTTCGATGGACTGAAATAATTTCAGCTCAACCCTAATTAGGATCATTGATCCGAGAATGATCCTAATGGGCTCTCATAATCCACCAGTGATACAAAGCAGTATGTAGTTGCAACCCAGCAGAATAAGATTGGAAACCCTAGGTATAGTTACCATGTGATTCAGTTCCTCTATCAAAATCCTGACATGATGTTGGTTACGGATACTCGTCAAACCCATCAGTCATATGCTTAACCTAATTGACTCAAGTCCAATTATGTACTAATGAAAACACCTTTTCATTATCACCCTACTATAGCCATAGTTTTTAGACTTAGTCTGATTAAGCTTGCATTGGATTATACCTTACTACCAAGCTTGATAGATCCCTACAAGTGAACACCCTAATCCTACAATAAACTTACTGCAGCCAACGAATACTGCAAGGTCATATATAGATAGGAACTATGTGATTGTGCTGTCAAACTACAGCAACCTTATTGTGAGTAGCCGAGACACTCTAGGTCAAGGAACTATTCACACAACTACAGCATCAGGAAGTTATCGATGAGTGAGTAGTTATCCGTATAACTTCCTATACTTGGTCACGCTCAGTACCGTTGATCTCTATCAACTACCTGCACTCTCACTCTAGTGCACCATACTGTAGGTCAGAGACTCATCTACACTAAAAGGAAAGTGATATATGCACCGATTTTAATGGATCAATCACCGTCCTCGTGATATTCCAACAATCGGGAGCCTTTAGGAGTTAATCTATAAAGAAACATATCTCAAATTCTCAACTTTTGAGAATATGTGTCATTATCCATTAACTCTATGAACGATTCATAGACACAACAATATGAATGAAACTAATACCTTTTTAATTAATAAGAAAAATTAAGTATAAAGTTCATGCCCTAAAATTAAAATGTATCAAGCCAACATAGCTTTCAGGGCATACATCTAACAATATTCCACTTGCACTAAAGCCAATTGGCTACATATTTAAGTCCTATTTTCTCAAAATGGAGTTCAGCCTTTTGTTGGCTCAGAGTCTTAGTCAGTGGGTCTGCCACGTTGTCCATGGAGTCTACTCTTCGCACCTTAATATATTTCTTATTGAGGTAGTCACGTATGATATGAAACTGCCACTCAATATGTTTGGACTTTTGGTGAGACCTGGGCTCCTTAGCAAGAGCTATTGCACCATTATTATCACAATATATGGGGATGGCATCAGATGGCATCACTCCAAGCTCCGCAATGAACTTTTTGTATCAGAAGGCTTCTTTTGCAGCTTCAGAAGCAGTGATGTACTCTGCTTCCATTGTTGAATATGCTATGATGGGCTGCTTGGAACATTTCCAACTAGTTGCCCCACCATTGCACAAAAATACAAAAACTGATGTAGACCTTCTATCATCAAGATCAGACATAGAGTCTGAGTCTATATATCCCTTTATCATTAATTCTGAACTCTCTCCAAAGACTAAGAACAAATCTTTAGTCCTTTTTAAGTACTTAAGAATGTTTTTCATAGCTATCCAGTGTTCTTCACCTAGATTCGATTGATATCTGCTCATAACACTCACAACAAGAGCTATATCAGGTCGATTACACAACATGACATACATAAGGCTTCCAATTGCTGAAGCATATGGAATCTTGCTCATGCATCGAATCTCTTTAGGTGTGTTGGGACACATTTTCTTGGAGAGATTAATTCTATGCTGAAGAGGTAACAATCCTCTTTTAGAATTTTCCATGCTGAAACTTTTCAGCACTTCCTTTATGTACAATTTTTGTGAAAGGCCAAGCATCTGATGAGATCTATCTATATAGACCTTAATCCCCAAAATGTAAGATGCTTCTCCTAAGTCTTTCATAAGGAATTCCTTAGATAACCAACTTTTGATTGAAGCCAACATGGAAATATCATTCCCTATAAGGAGGATGTCATCTATGTACAATACGAGGAATGTCACTGCCCTCCCACTGGCCTTCCTGTAAATATATGGCTCTTCCTCATTTTGATAAAATCAAATGATTTGATTGCATCATCAAAACGAGTATTCCAACTCCGAGAAGCTTGTTTCAATTCATAGATTGATCTATGCAGCTTGCAGACCTTATGATCTTCATCATTGGAAGTGAAACCCAAAGGCTGCTCCATATAGATATCTTCCTCAAGATATCCATTCAGGAATGCAGTTTTCACATCCATCTGACATATCTTATAATTATGATATGCTGCAATTGCAAGCAATGTACAGATGGATTTAAGCATAGCTTCTGGTAAAAAGGTATCATGATAGTCAATGCCTTCACATTGACTATACCCTTTCGCCAACAACCTTGCTTTAAAGGTCTCTACCTTACCATCTGCACCTATTTTTATTTTGTAGATCCATTTACAACCAATAGGTATTATACCCTCTGGTGGATCCACAAAGGACCAAACATGGTTAGAATGCATTCAACAATTTCTGACTTCATAGCATTCAACCATTTCTCGGAGTTGATGTTTGATATCGCCTCATCATAAGTCTTAGGATCAATCAATTGATCCTTGTCCCCAACAAGAAATATTTCTTTTAAATCCTCTATAAGCATACCCAAGTACCTTTCAGGAGGTTTGGAGACTCTAATAGACCTACGAGGTGGAAGAGCATTTATGTGTATTGGTTGATTAGGTTCGATCTATTCTATAGCTGACTGCATTCAGAGACTTTCTCATCGAGCTCAATTAACCTCCCACTACCACCTTCCTGAATAAATTATTTTTTAAGAAATGTGGCATGTCTGCTCACAATCACATTATGATCTTCTGGAATGTAAAAATAATTTCATAAAGTTTCTTTAGGATATCCTATAAACCGAGCTTTCACAGATCTAGATTCCAACTTATCCACCATTAGTCTTTTGACATAGGCAGGACATCCCCAAATCTTGAAATAGGCAAGACTTGGTTTCTTACCATGCCAAATCTCATATGGTGTGGTAGGATCAGATTTAGATGGAACCTTATTTAGAATATAAATTGAAGTTTGTAGGGCATATTCCCAAAGAAATAAAGGCAAGTTAGTGAAGCTCATCATGGATCGGACCATATCTAATAATGTCTTGTTTCTCCTCTCAGACATCTCGTTAAGCTGAGGCGTACCTGGTGGAGTCCATTATGAGACTATGCCATTGTCCTTAAGATAACCTACAAATTCCATATTAAGGTATTCTCCTCCCCGATCTGATCGAAGAACCTTAAGGGTTTTAGTTGTTTATTTTTCTACCTCATGTTTGAATTCCTTGAACTTTTCAAAAGCTTTATATTTGTATCTCATAAGAAACACATAACCATATCATGAACAATCATCAGTAAAGGTTATGAAGTAGTAAAAACCACACCTGGACTGCACATCAAATGGACCACACACATCAGTGTGTACTAGGGCAAGTAATTCTATGGCCCTCTCCCCATGTCCTACAAAGGGTAACTTGGTCATTATTCCTCGAAGACATGACTCACAAGGTGGGTATGATTCAGAATTAACTGAATTTAGGATCCCATCCCTTTCCAGTTTATTAATTCTATCCTCACCTATATGACCGAGCTTTAGGTGCCATATGTATTTTTCATTTAGGTCATCTCTGGGACATTAATGTCCTATGGCATTCACTTTAATTTTCTCTTTAATGTTCAAAGATACATCGGCATGAAAATGATAGAGACTGTCAATTAAAATAGCTTTTGTAACCAATCTATTTCTCAAATAAATACTACAAAAGTTTGTATTGAATATAAATTCAAATCCTTCCTATGCTAGCACAGAGATAGAAATCAAATTTCTACTAGCTCCAGGTATAAAATAACAATCACTAAGAACTAATCTAAATCCTAAAGGTAACACAAGAGAATACGATCCAACAGCTTGAGCAGCAACTTTTGCTCCATTTTTGACATGTAGGACCATTTCACCTTCTCTCAGCATTCTACTTCTTTCCAGACCCTGCATTGAAATGCATATATGAGGACTAGAGCCAAAGTCTAAATTCTTGCTAGAAGTAGATGAAACTGTTAGGTTATATTCAATAACGAGTATAGGCTTACCTTCAAAAGGTGCAACCTCCTCCTATTTCTTTAGGCTTTCCAGATAGAGAGGATAATTTCTTTTCCAGTGGCCATCTATATTGAAGTGGAAACATTTTCCTTTGCTAACCTTGGCTTTCTTGGGAGTGTTTTTCTTCTTCTGTTTGTTCTCCTTCTTCTGCTTCTTCGCAGTTTTCTTCATCATTCAAGTAGACTTTCTTTTGGAGGAAGACTGCTCCACAGAGTAAATAGAGCCCCTTGAACTCTTCAGGGTACCCTCATTGCTTACCAGCATGTTCAACAATTCAGGCAAAGTGTAGTTCAACTTGTTCATATTATAGTTCATAACAAATTGAGCATATGAACTAGTCAAGGACTGGAGGATCAAATCCACCTAAAGCTCCTTATGAATAGGAATGCCCAGCTTCTCAAGCTATTCGATGTCCTTGATCATTGTAAAATAATGATCGTGCATTGACTGCCCTTCACACATCTTGTTTTTGAAAAGCCTTTTTGACACTTCGAAGCATGCAATCCGATTTTGTTCACCATATAACTCTTGTAGGTGAATTAGAATCGATTTAGCAGTTGGCATATCCTCATGTTGGCTTAGCAATTCATTTGACATTGAGGCCAACATATAACACTTAACCTTATTATCATCTTCCATCCATTTTTCATGTGTAGTCATCTGACGAGCACTTGGATGGTCAGGTAAGACAGGGAGTTCCTGGTCAAGTACATAGCCCAACTTCTCAGAACTCAAAATAATTTTGATGTTTCTAACTAATCTTTAAAAATTGAGGCCAACTAGTTGGTTTGTCTCTAGAATACGGACTAAGAAATTTGAAGTAGACATGGTTAACTACAAGATAGAAGATTCAAATTAGACGCTTTATACTTAATTATAAAAATTATTCTAGCATCTTTAAGAAATAATTTTAAAACTCCCACTATTTTTTCGGATCTCTCATACTCCCCAAGGAGATGCGAAAACCCTGCGACTCTGGGTTTCTAGTGGGTGCTACGGTCCCATCGATGTGCGACACCTCACCATATCTGGTTATTGGTAACATGCTATACCAATAAGTGGCCAACTCTTATCCAATGTATCTAATACAAGTTGTAGCTCTTGGTCTCTAAATCATGGAACCTCAACGTGCTCGTTTATTGATCCAATCATTAGTTAAGTCAGACCCACCATTCCTGCTAGACAAAGCCATCACTGAGTCCCTCAACGTGCCTATTTATTGGGCCCAACCCCATCAGTGCCAAGCAACATCTCATGCCTAATAAGGTGGTTGTGTCTTCCCGATGCAACAAGACCATTATAACTAGCCGAGAATAATCAACAACAGTAGGACACCCGCACACCTACAATGGTGGAAGACCTATGACTTAATATTTATTGGGAGCTTAGGTTCAGGTCTCTTCTAAATAGATCAGCCAAATTATGACTAACCAATTACATTTAGTTAGCACAATCTCATGTCTGACTAAAATTATATTAGGTCAGCACAATCTCATGTCTGACTTAATATAACCAGCATAGGTGAACTCAAATCAAAAGTGACCGTTTTGAAAACTTAATCAACCAAATTGGCCTGGTCAGTTTGATCCATGGGACGGTTCTACCAATATACCCTCTTTTGGCCAAACTAGTTGGTTAAGAAAGAGTTAGCCCCAATTAGCAAACCATGATCGAAACCTTCCTTAGACATCAATTAACTGACAAGATTCAATTAGGTCATCTAATGATCTGGGCTCATTATTGAGCCAAATTAGGTCTTAACTTATCGATTCACTATCAAATGAATCGATCTGACCAGACTACATCTAAAACCAATTTTGAGCATAGTTGACCTAATCCAAATCATCAGTAAAGTCACTTGCTCAAAATCATATTAGGGTTACTAGTTGATCTAATCAAGCCCTAATCATGCAGCCTAATCCCTAGACCTAATTTGTTCAACCCAAACCCTCATACACCTAATTTGATTTTCTTGATCAAATCAATTTTAAAATTAGGTTTAAGTGCATGACATTAATGGCATATGATCATAAATCATATAATGATCTAAACCCTAATTTTGTGCATCTCATACAACAACATACATAATCATAAATCGATCAAAATCCTTTTGAAAACCCTTTTTCAAAATCTGTATACATCAAAGTAGGACAACCTTTGCACTATAGGGATAAACCTTATAGCAGGACAACCTTATGTCACTTTGTGCAACCTTGATCAATTTAATTTCAGATTATTAAATTTAATTTCAGAACTAAAAATTATGATTTTAATTTCAAAAATAATTTTTCAAAATATAAAATTCTATGCTAAAACAATCTCACGTCCAACATAGATCCAAAAAATCATAATTTTTCTAACTGATCTGAATATTTTTTAGATTTGATTCTCATGCATGCATGTTAAAAAGAGAACCGTGGCTCTGATACCACTATTGGTTTTTACCCAGGAACAGGAAATTGCGATTAAACTGGCATCAACAGCCTGTCACAGCGAAAGCATATATAAAAATAATTTATATCTAATCATGTAATTAATAAATAAATCTAATTTATTTATCATAAATTCCTAACATGCTGCATAACATGAAAAAAATATTAGATCTAAAATAAAGATTATTTTAAGTACAAAATACTTACCTGGATCGCTATCCGGGCCTGCTCTGAAAAGCATGCAAATTCGCTACTCAAAATTGGGATTCTATCAGAGCCACGCAATCGTCTGGCTTCTGCTAGTATTCACATGAAGCTCTCACAACCGAGTCATAGAGGGCACCGGACTCTAGATCCTTGTAGCCCTCTCCTCTTTCAGCAAATCACTTTCTTTAAGAACTGTGCCGATTCGAATTCGGACCGGCTTTCAGCTTCTGTCTTGCAAATCAGAGTGCAAGAGCTTGGGCCCTTTTTTTCTTTTCTTCTTCTTTTGTAGAAGACCTCTCAACGCTCTTGAAGATCATAAGGAAGAAATATAGTGGAAAGAAAAGAAAGGATGGCTCCAGGAGAGAGACTCCCATGTATTAGCACCCAAGAGAAGAGAGGACACCTAAATAATTCTTCATAGTGAAAAGGAGAAGCTTTTCATGCCAAAATCATTTATTTTATTTTTTTAAACCTAAATAAAAGGATGTTGATTTATCTGGTTTAGGTTTTAAGAGGAGTAGAAGAGGACTCTTTCTCCTCTTTTATTTCTCCACGCCTAAACTAAATTAGCGCCCATTATTTTCATGCCCCACTATTTGCCGCACAAAATAAATGGGACCCCCCCTTTGGCATGTGAAGGGAAG
The DNA here is from genome assembly GCA_021397845.1 of Areca catechu. Classification (NCBI taxonomy): domain Eukaryota; kingdom Viridiplantae; phylum Streptophyta; class Magnoliopsida; order Arecales; family Arecaceae; genus Areca; species Areca catechu. The sequence continues at coordinate 84,958,158 of CM038044.1, read as the reverse complement.
GGGAGACAAGGAGAGAGAGTCCCAGTCTAACTGGACTCTAGGTATTGGTTAAAATGTAATGGTTTTATTGTCAAACTGAAACCGATTTTAAATCTGATCGAACCCTTCAAAGCGGACATTGACCCAAATCAATTAGGATTAATTAATTGAGTCTAACTTAATTAAATTAAGTCTAATTTAAATTAATTAACAATTAATTCATAATTAATTAATTGTAACATTTATAATTAGGTCAAATATTAATTATAACACTTACAATTACGTCAAATTGATTTGCTGATTGGTTACAAGAGCTCCTAATGTGTATGACCCCTCAGGTCCTATCCTGTCTGGTAATGAGATATGCTATAATCTCTATTATACATCATCGAAACTCCTTTCGATAGACTGAAATAATTTCAGCTTAACCCTAATTAGGATCATCGATTCGAGAATGATCTTAACGGGCTCTCATAATCCACCAGTGACACCAAGCAGTATGTAGTGGCAACCCAGCAGAATAAGATTGGAATCCCTAGGTGTAGTTACCATGTGATTTGGTTCCTCTATCAAAATCCTGATATGATGTTGGTTACGGATACTCGTCAAACCCATCAGTCATATGCTTAACCTAATTGACTCAAGTCCAATTGTGATATTAATGAAAACACCTTTTCATTATCGCCCTACTTTGGCTATATATTTTTGGACTTAGTTTGATTAAGCTTGCATAGGATTATACCTTACTACTAAGGCTGATAGATCCCTACAAGTGAACACCCTACTCCTACAATAAACTTACTGATGCCAATGAACACCGCAAGGTCCTATATGGATAAGAATCATGTGATTGTGCTATCGAACTACAACAACTGTATTGTGAGTAGCCGAGACACTCTAGGTCAAGGAACTATTCACACAACTACAGCATCAGAAAGTTATCGACGAGTGAGTAGTCATCCGTATAACTTCTTGTACTTGGTCATGCTCAGTACCGTTGATCTCTATCAACTACCTGCACTCTCATTCTAGTGTCACCATACTGTAGGTCAGAGACTCATCTACCGTAAAAAAAAAGTAATATTTGCACCAATTTTAATAGATCAATCACCGTCCTCGTGATATTCCAACAATTGGGAGCCTTTAGGAGGTAATCTATAAAGACACATGTCTTAGATTCTCAACTCTTGAGAATATATGTCATTGTCCATTAACTCCATGGATGATTCATAGATACAACAATATGAATGAAACTAATACCCTTTTAATTAATAAAAAAAATTAAGTACAAAGTTCATGCGCTAAAATTAAAATGTGTCAAGCCAACATAGCTTTCATGGCATCATCTAACAACTGGTGCTCTCACACCTTAGGGTCTGGGGGTGTCCAGCCTGTGTTAAGCATTTACAGACTGATAAACTAGGATCTAGATCTGACCGGTGCCTATTCGTTGGGTATCCGAAAGAATCTAAAGGGTATTTCTTTTACTTGCCTGATGAACAAAAGCTGTTTGTTGGTCTTAGGGCTATCTTTTTGGAAAAAGAGTTTCTTAGTGAAGGAATTGTATCCACTAAGATTGAACTTAGTGAAGTTCAATAGGTTGAAGAACCAAAACATTTGGGAGACACCTCAGAACTGGATTTGACTAATTCAAATTCGGAGCCCATTGAGCACCCATTAAGGAGATCCGGTAGAGTACCGCATCAACCAGATAGATACTATAGTTTCTTGGTCCCGGACAGAGATCCCATTGAACTTGATGAAAACAATGAGGATCCTAAAAGGTTTCCAGTGCACCACAGTGAAAAGATAATTTCAAAATGATGAAATTTACACCAAAACCCTTAGCCAGGATCTCCTTATTCAGGATTAAAACATATGAGAAACATGCAAACCTACACTATTAGAATTAGGGCACCAACTTGTTATCGCTAAATCCAATTTTGATGTAGAATAAAAACTTGATGTTGAATGACCCTTTTGAATTCACCAGGCATCCAAATGTCCACCTTCCAATGGTGATCCACAAGAAAATTGATCAAGATGCTTGCTTCTTCAAAAGTTCCTTCACTTGAATTCTTCTCCTAGAACTCAAGAGGACTATGGCTGAAAAACTCCATGGCAGGGACTTCTTACTTCCTTTCTTTCTTCTTCATCTCCCTTTCTTAAGACCTTGTCCTAAGAATACACTCTTGTCTTGAAGGAGGAGGAGGATTTAAGACACTAATGTCTTAATGTAAAAGGAAATAAAAACATAGTATATCTTCTTTTCTTTTATCGTTCGAGAGATTCTTCCTATCTCTTATTTTAGACTTGAGTTTCAATAGAGAAGAGAACTCTGTAAAAGGGAAACTCTTATGTACTAAACAAGCTAAGGAGGAATCAGTCTCCTAGAAAGGAAAGAAAAAAAAAAAAACTTCTGTCGTACATCCAAAAAACACCCGAAGCCTCTGTTCCTTAAATAGACTACAAAAAGATGTCTTTTCAAAAGAACACAACTCTTCGTAAACTATTTCTCATGGATTTCCACATTTCTCATGCCCTCTCCTTCCTTCTCACGGCCCTTCAGATTCAAACTCACGGCTCTTCCTAAAAGAAAAGTCATAAAGTTTTAAGAAGAAGGAAGTCGTGATATTTCGGTCTCCGAAGAGATGTTATATCGCGCAACCGGGAAGAGTTAGCACCTTTTATCTTTCTCAAAATCCCCCAAACTGTTAGATGACCATCTAATGGTCATTAAGAGATGCGCTAATAGAGAATAACCGGCCAAAATGCAAAAATTGTGATGAAATAAGAAGACTTCACGCGTGCATGAAGAGTCCATGTGCGCGTGGAGTGTTTCCTCTTATCCACGTGCACAAATAATTTGGGCGGCCTATATGGATGGGCTTGAGTGTTAATTAAGATGTAGTCTTAGCCATGGGTTGGCCCAAAGTCCTATATATTTAATTAGGGTCTAATTAGGTCCAATTAGAACCCAAATTGATCCAATTCGGAACCCTAATTCAAATCCAATTCGAATAGAAGCTAGGGTTTGCAACACCTGCTAGAGTGTTATCCTACAATGATGATTTAATTACAAATTAAACTCTTGATCAATCCTCTTAAGTGCGTGACCCATTGGGTTCCATATCCAGCCCGCAGTAGGTCTGAGTAAAAGTTGACCTAACTTGATTAGAACTCTTTCTAATCGATTTAAGTCAAAACGAGCTTACCCGACTTGATCAATTAGGACTCTTCCTAATAAGTGATCATTAAATTTGATCAACCCACAAGACAAGATTGATGTCTAGCAATGTGTCATGTCTACCCGGAAGATATGGAAATTCTGGTGAAATACCAAAATTACCCTTCAGTAGAAAGTTACCGTACAATTAAATCTTTCGATCAGCCTGCACCCAAAATATAATTATGGATATGGATATATGTCAAATCCAATATTATATTTATTTCTAGCTCAATCTTATATTGATGATTCAATTATCTTGATATTAGAAACCATCTCTAATATCTTTACTTTGATCAAAGATTCCCTGAATCATCATCCGATTGAAAACTAGCTGGATGCAATCTCCTCTTACTAAGAGTGATCGATTCCTTGTTGACCTACTCATTACCTTCATATACAATTCACCATTCCCAGTATCAATCCTGTGCATGACTCAATGTCATGATTAGGATTGAACCAAAGGATGGGTTCATGTACATAAGGTACTTATGGTAGTCTCAGGTCAAAGGATTACTTGTACCACTCCCACTATGAGAACCTTCTATTGACATGTAGCTAAGACTCCATTAGATGTTCTCAAGTTGGATCATATCAGTGAACTCATTCACTAATGAGCACCCACATCCTAGTATTAGTGTCATACACAAGTGATTGTGAGAGCAGTCACCCTTTCCAGTATACATGGGATGTACTAGTCTTACCGGAAAAACCCTAATCCCCTACTCAGGATTCCTTTAACTAGGAATATTTTAGATTAAGGTATTAAGACTTTAGGTCTCACTGGTATGATCTCATCATAACCCTAAAATCATAGCCCTAATCTATGGGGTTCATCATAATAAAACACAGCGTATGATGAAAAAATAATGCCTTTATTAGAATATTGTCAATTACATTGATTTGGGAGATAAAATATTGATTGGCTTGTAGGGCATATCTCTTTTAATCTCCCACTTGCACTAAAGCTAATCGCCTTTAAATTTTAACCCCATACCCTTGAGGTGGGGATCAAAATCTAGCTGTGGTAGAGCCTTAGTGAACGGGTCTGCTCCGTTGTTCTTTGTATCAACTCTATTTATGTAGACATCTTGTCTTTCGACTATTTCTCGGATGAGATGGAAGCGTCTCAGAATGTGCTTGAACTTATGATGAGCTCTTGGTTCCTTAGCTTGAGCAACAGCTCCAGTGTTGTCATAGTAAAGTGGCACTGGGTTTTCAATCTCAGGAACAACACCCAACTTTGTGATGAACTTCTTCATCAAAACTGCTTCCTTGGCGGCTTCACTGACAGCTATGTATTCTGCCTTTGTGGTTGAGTCAGCTACAATCTGCTGCTTAGTACTCTTCCAACTCACTGCTCCACCATTTAGGGTACAAATATATCCTGAAATGGATTTACTATCATCAATGTCTGATTGAAAACTAGAATCAGAATATGCTTCTAGTTTAAGATCAGAACCACCATAAACTAGAAAAATATCCTTAGTCCTTCTCAGGTACTTAAGAATATTTTTAACTACTTTCCAATGATCCTCTCCTGGATCAACCTGAAACCTACTGACAATGCCTAAAGCATATGCCACATCAGGCCTGGTACATAACATGGCATACATTATGGACCCTATTGCCGAAGCATAAGGTATAGAATTCATTCTATTTCTTTCTTCAGGTGTTTTAGGAGACATTCTTTTGGAAAGATGTATGCCTTGACTCATAGGAAGATAACCTCTTTTACTTCCATCCATGCTGAATCTTTTCAGCACTAAGTCAATGTACCTTGACTGGAATAAACCTAGCATCCTCTTAGACCTATATCTATAGATCTTAATACCTAGTATATAGGACGCTTCTCCCAAATCTTTCATGGAAAACTGGTTTGATAGCCAAACCTTGATTGATTGTAACATTGGGATATCATTCCCAATGAGGAGTATGTCATCTACATACAGAACCAAAAAGACTATGGTACTCCCACTAGTCTTCTTATAAACACAGGGTTCATCCACATTTTTGATAAAACCAAACCTTTTAATAGTTTCATCGAAATGGATGTTCCAACTCCTTGAAGCTTGTTTCAATTCATAAATGGATTTCTTTAGCTAGTATACTTGATTAGGTTTATTCTTTGAAATAAAACCTTCTGGTTGTGACATGTAGACTTCTTCCTCAAGGAAACCATTGAGGAAAGCAGTTTTCACATCTATTTGCCAGATCTCATAATCGTGGTATGCTGCTATAGCAAGTAAAATCCGAATTGATTTGAGCATGGCTACAGGTGAGAATGTTTCATCATAATCAATTCCCTGTTTTTGTCTAAAACCTTTTGCCACTAATCTGGCTTTATAGGTTTCAACTTGGCCATCAGCCCCAATCTTTTTCTTATAGACCCATTTGCACCCAATAGGATTAACACCCTCTGGTGCATCGACCAAAGACCATACTTGGTTGACATACATAGAGTCTATCTCGGATTCCATGGCTTCTTGCCATCTATCTGAGTCACTACTCAAGATAGCTTCCGTATAGGTCAGAGGTTCATCATTTTGAATGACTTGGGCTTCATTATTTTCAATAATAAACCCATACCTCTCAGATGCCCGTGGCACTCTATCAGACCTACGGGGAGGAGTTTTGTGTTCTGGTTCTGACCTAGCTATATGTTCTAATGGTTAAGAATTGTCTATATGTGTTTCTTGTACTTCTCCAAGTTCAACAGTTCTACTATTGCCTTTTTTTAAAATGAACTCTTTTTCTAGAAAAATGGCATGCCTGCTGACAAAAATCTTTTGTTCAGTAGGATGGTAAAACAGATATCCTCTACCCTCTCTAGGATATCCTACAAATAGACATTTATTCGCTCTAGCTTCCAACTTATGTCCAAAATTTCTTTTAACATAAGTTGGACATCCCCATATCTTAAAATATTTAAGATATGGTTTCCTTCCACTCCAAATCTCATACGGAGTACTAAAAATGGATTTAGAAGGTACTTTGTTCAGAATGTAAATAGCAGTTTCTAGGGCATGACCCCAGAAGGAAATGGGTAATTTTGTGAAGCACATCATGGATTGTACCATATCTAATAATGTATGATTCCTCCTTTCGGCTACACCATTTAGCTGTGGTGTATAAGGAGGGGTCCATTCAGAAAGAATTTCATTAACTTTAAGATAGTCTATAAACTCCGTGGATAAGTATTCTCCTCCTCGATCTGACCGAAGAACTTTAATACTTTTTATGGTTTATTTTTCGACCATACTTTGATACTCCTTAAATTTATCAAAGCTTCAGATTTATGTTTCATAAGATACACATATCCGAACCTAGATAAATCATCTGTAAAAGTGATAAAATATGAGTATCCACCTCTGGCCTGAGTCGTCATTGGACCACATACATCAGTATGTATAAGTCCTAATAACTTAGTTGACCTTTCTCCATGTCCAGTAAAAGGAGTCTTGGTCATCTTACCCATAAGACATGATTCGCAAGTCCCTAATGATTTATATTCATAAGGATCAAGGAATTTCTCCTTGTATAACTTGCTTATCCTAGACTCATTTACATGACCAAGTCGATGATGCCAAAGTAAAGTATTATTAAAGTGTTCTCTTTTTCTTTTATTATTGATATGAAAAACACTATCATTGGAAGAAAGAGTTAAGAGCTCATTGCTAAATATGCCAGAACAAACAAATTCATTAGATAACATTATCGAGCAACCAGTGCTCGTTACATCCATTACATATCCTTGTTTTAATAACAAGGGAATAGATATAATGTTCCTAATAATCTTAGGCATATAATAACAATTTTCTAACTCCAAGATCTTCCCTGAAGTCAACTTCATAATATAGGTCCCTATAGCTTCTGCTTGGATGATATCACCACTATCACCGTAGAGATTGAAGTCACCTTCCTTCAATACTTTAAGCTTGTGGAGGTCCTGCAAATATTTGCATATATGGTAACCATAAGGGGTATCCAATACCCAAGTATTTGAAATAGATGAATTTAATGTCAATATAGCATGTATCTCATACATACCTTTTGGCGCATCTGATGCACCAGGCTTCACAATTGCAAGGTAAGCCTTGCAATTCCTTTTCCAATGTCCCGCTTTGCCGCAAAAGAAACAGGTCGACTGTTTGGAGGCCTTCTTTCCTTTCTTATTCTTATTGATGCCACTCTTAGGGTTTAGCTTCCCATTAAAACCCTTTTTGCCTGATTTCTTCTTATTGGTCTTATCAATAAGAAGAAGTGGAGCCTTTTCTTTCTTTATGTGGCTCTCTGCTATTTTTAACATATTTAACAGCTTAGGCAAGGAAGTGTTCAGTTTGTTCATGTGATAATTCAAGACAAACTAAGAAAATGACTCTGGGAGTGATTGCAGGATTAAATCCTGATTCAACTCCCCATCCATAATAAAACCTAATTGACCCAATCTGGTGATCAAGTCAATTACTTTCAGAACATGATCTTGAACGGATGTTCCCTCTGTCATCCTAGCATGGAATAACTGCTTAGATATTTCATATCTAGTAGTTCTGCTATGTTCTCCATAAAGCTCTTTTAAATTGAGCATTATGGATTGAGTATCCATGCTTTCATGCTGTCTCTGTAACTCATTGGTCATAGAGGCTAGTATGATACACTTGACAGTGAGGGAGTCATTCTGCCACATTTTATATGTGGCCATATCTTCCTGTGTGGCATCGTCCCCTAGTGGATTAAGACTAGGGGTATCAAGAATATAAGAAAGATTTTTCTGAACTCAGCACAATCTTTAAATTTCTCAACCAGTCCACATAGTTTGGACCAGTCAGTTTGTTGATATCTAAGATACTTCGTAGTGATAATGAAGATGCCATTTATCTACATTTAACAAAGAACAATACATAAGAAAACAATCATGAAATGACATACATAATTAAATAAGGTCTTTAATTTAATTATGTCTCCCACTATTTTATTAAAAATCATAGCCCTCACTATGATAATCAAAAAAAAAAAACTGATAGGTTTTTCTTAATGAGATTGAGATCCTAATAACTTATAAAAGATCTTGCAGAAAACACAACAAATCTTTTATAAGCTTAAAGGTAGGAAACTCTTCCAATTATATCTCATATAATTCTCAAGAAGTAACTTGGCCTCTAGAACATTATTAGTCTTGCAGAAGACACAACAAACCATAATGTTCTAGTTAAGTCAAGACCCTTTCATTTCTTTACAGTCAATACTTAAATATAATGCCCTTGCAAATAACACAACAAAGCATTATACTAAATATGCTGTAAGCATCTCTATGCACTAGACTAGTATTATGTCAATCACCATATTAGGTCTTGCAGATAACACAACAAACCTAATGTGGTTCATAACACAATAACGATCCAGCATGAAGGAAGGCCAATATATATAGTATTTTTAACACTAAGCATTTTAGTCAAGATTTAAATTTAATCAAATCGGCCAGGCAAGTGGAAGAGATGTGGGAGTCCCCCCGTTGCTTTCCTAGACACCAATAAAAATTGGCCAGGTCAGTAAACGGAACCAATTAAAAACCACAATTCTCTTTACCTTCCCAGAACCACCTTTCTAGACACCGAAATGATCAATTGTTCATCATGACTGGTGATTCTTATCAGTTAAATATACTAAGACTTAATATAATTTTTAAGAGGAGGGATTTATAAATTTCCAGCACATCCTTATAAAATTTATCACAACATATCATTCTTATAAATAAAAAAATATGTGCTAAGTGTGTCATCATACTAGGACAACCATATACCACATAATGGATCCACTATTATGCCAGGGCAACCTTATTTCCGTATGATGTCTTCAAAACTAAACATATCTCTATAATAATTAGGGTTTGAGTGAAAAACCCTAATTAGTGACACACATCAAACATAAATTATCAAACATACATGCATCCCATAAATGTGCTAAGTGTATCAGCATTCAAGGGTTTAAAACCCTAACATGCGACACTATAACAAAAACACATATAAATAATTTCCATATGTTTTAACTGTAATAAGGGTGGCTCTGATACCACTGAAAGGTTTCCAGTGCACCACAGTGAAAAGATAATTTCAAAATGATGAAATTTATACCAAAACCCTTAGCCAGGATCTCCTTATTCAGGATTAAAATATATGAGAAACATGCAAACCTACACTATTAGAATTAGGGCACCAACATGTTATCGCTAAATCCAATTTTGATGTAGAATCAAAACATGATGTTGAATGACCCTTTTGAATTCACCAGGCGTCCAAATGTCCACCCTCCAATGGTGATCCACGAGAAAATTGATCAAGATGCTTGCTTCTTCAAAAGTTCCTTCACTTGAATTCTTCTCCTAGAACTCAAGAGGACTATGGCTGAAAAGCTCCACGGTAGGGACTTCTTACTTCCTTTCTTTCTTCTTCATCTCCCTTTCTTAAGACCTTGTCCTAAGAATACACTCTTGTCTTGAAGGAGGAGGAGGATTTAAGACACTAATGTCTTAATGTAAAAGGAAATAAAAACAGAGTATATCTTCTTTTCTTTTACCGTTCGTGAGATTCTTCCTATCTCTTGTTTTAGACTTGAGTTTCAACAGAGAAGAAAACTCTGTAAAAGGGAAACTCTTGTGTCCTAAACAAGCTAAGGAGGAATCAGTCTCCTGGAAAGGAAAGAAAAAGAAAAAAAAAAAAAACTTCTGTCGTATATCCAAAAAACACCCGAAGCCTCTGTTCCTTAAATAGACTACAAAAAGATGTCTTTTCAAAGAACACAACTCTCCGTAAACTATTTTTCATGGCTTTCCACATTTCTCATGCCCTCTCCTTCCTTCTCATGGCCCTTTAGATTCAAACTCATGGCTCTTCCTAAAAGAAAAGTCGTAAAGTTTTAAGAAGAAGGAAGTCGCGATGTTTCGGTCTCCGAAGAGACGTTATATCGCGCAACCGGGAAGAGTTAGCACCTTTTATCTTTCTCAAAATCCCCCAAACCATTATATGAACATCTAACGGTCATTAGGAGATACGCTAATAGAGAATAACCGGCCAAAATGCAAAAATTATGGTGAAATAAGAAGACTTCACGCGCGCATGAAGAGTCCATGCGCGCGTGGAGTCTTTCCTCTTATCCACGCGCACAAATAATTTGGGCGGCCTATATGGATGGGATTGGGTGTTAATTAAGATATAGTCTTAGCTATGGGTTATCCCAAAGTCCTATATTTTTAATTAGGGTCTAATTAGGTCCAATTAGAACCCAAATTGATCCAATTCGGAACCCTAATTTAAATCTAATTCAAATAGAAGCTAGGGTTTGCAACATCTGCTAGAGTGTTATCCTGCAATGATGATTTAATTACAAATTAAACTCTTGATCAATCCTCTTAAGTGTGTGACCCCTTGGGTTCCATATCTAGCCTGCAGTAGGTCTGAGTACAAATTGACCTAACTTGATTAGAACTCTTTCTAATCGATTTAGGTCAAAATGAGCTTACCCGACTTGATCAATTAGGACTCTTCCTAATAAGTGATCTTTAAATTTGATCAACCCACGAGATAAGAATGATGTCTAGCAACGTGTCATGTCTACCCGGAAGATATGAAAATTCTGGTGAAATACCAAAACTACCCTTCAGTAGAAAGTTACCATACAATTAAATCTTTCGATCAGCCTGCACCCAAAATATAATTATGGATATGGATATATGTCAAATCTAATATTATATTTATTTCTAGCTCAATCTTATATTGATGATTCAATTATCTTGATATTAGAAACCATCTCTAATATCTTTACTTTGATCAAAGATTCCCTGAATCATCATCCGATTGATAACTAGCTGGATGCAATCTCCTCTTACTAAGAGTGATCGATTCCTTGTTGACCTACTCATTACCTTCATATACAATTCACCATTCCCAGTATCAATCCTGTGCATGACTCAATGTCATGATTAGGATTGAACCAAAGGATGGGTTCATGTACATAAGGTACTTATGGCAGTCTCAGGTCAAAGGATTACTTGTACCACTCCCACTATGAGAACCTTCTATTGACATGTAGCTAAGACTCCATTAGATGTTCTCAAGTTGGATCATATCAGTGAACTCATTCACTAATGAGCACCCACATCCTCGTATTAGTATCATACACAGTGACTGTGAGAGCAGTCAACCTTTCTAGTATACATGGGATGTGCTAGTCTTACCAGAAAAACCCTGATCCCCTACTCAGGGTTCCTTTGACTAGGAATATTTTAGATTAAGGTTTTAAGACTTTAGGTCTCACTGGTATGATCTTATCATAATCCTAAAATCATAGCCCTAATCTATGGGGTTCATCATAATAAAACACAGCGTATGATGAAAAATAATGCCTTTATTAGAATATTGTCAATTACATTGATTTGGGAGATACAATATTGATTGGCTTGTAGGGCATATCCCTTTCAGATCCAATCACCTATATGGATGCTCTACAAAGGTCCGACTCTGATAAGTGGCTAAAAGCTATGAAATTTGAAATGGAGTCCTTTGAGATTAATAATGTGTGGATATTACTTGATCCACCTGAAAGGATAAAACCCATTGGGTGTAGATGAATTTTTAAAAGGAAATGGGGCGCAGACAGAAGGGTGGAGACCTGCAAAGCCTATCTGGTTTCCAAGGGGTATCATCAACGTTATGGTATTGACTATGATGAGATATTTTCTCCTATGAAAATGCTCAAATCCATTTGGATTATGCTTGCTTTAGTTGCATACTTTGACTATGAATTTGGCAAATGGATATCCGAATAGCCTTCCGAAATGGTGAGATGGAAGAAGAGGTGCATATGATGCTACCTGAAGGGTTCACATCCATAGATGAGTCAAAGGTTTGCAAGCTCCAAAGGTCTATCTATGGACTGAAGCAGGCATCTCGGAGTTGGAACATGCGATTTGATAAGTGTATCAAGTCATATGGCTTCGTTAAGAATGGAGAACAACCTTGCATTTATAAGTGGGCTAATGGTTCTGTGGTTGTATTCCTTGTATTGTATGTGGATGACATTATCTTAATCGAGAATGACATCCCAGCACTACAGGAAATAAAAGTCTGGCTTTCATCTCAATTCTCTATGAAAGACTTGGATGAAACCTCATTCATACTGGGTATGAAGATCTATAAAGATAGATCTAAGAGGCTTCTAGGACTGCCCCAATCTATGTACCTATATACTATGCTGAAACGGTTTAGCATGAAAAACTTCAAAATAGGATATCTTCTGATAGGTCATGGAATTACTCTTTCCAAGAAGGATTGTGCGACAACTCCTAAGAAAAGAGAGCGTATGAGTAGGATTCCATATGCTTCTGTAGTTGATTCTATTATGTATGCTATGCTATGTACTAGACCAGACATGGCATACTTAGTAGGAGTAGTGAGCAGATACCAGTCTGACCAGGTAAAGCTCATTGGAAAGTTATTAAGAATATCCTTAAGTATTTGAAAAATACTAAGGACCAATGGCTTATTTATGGAGATTCTGACTTAAAACTTGTAGGGTACACTGACTCTAGTTTTCAGTCAAATAGAGATGATAGCAAAAGTATGTTGGGCTTTGTATTTATCCTAAATGGAGGAGTCATTTGCTGAAAAAGTTCCAAGCAACACACAGTGGCAGACTCAGTTTATGAAGTAGAATATATTGCAGCATCAGATACAACAAAAGAAGCTGTGTGGCTATGAAAGTTTCTAGGAGAGCTGGGAGTGGTGCCTTCCTTGGATGGCCTTGTTCCAGTATTTTATGATAGCACTGGAGCCATTGCTTAAGCCAAAGAGCCAAAGTCCCATCAGCGCACCAAGCACATTCTGCGCTACTACCACCTCATGTGAGAGATTGTGGCATGAGGGGACATCGACCTTCAAAAGATCGATGGAAAGGAAAATCTGACCAACCCCTTTATTAAAGTAGTCAGAATTCAAGAGTTTAAAGATTGAAACTGGAAAATGGGAATGCAATTCTGTACTAATTGACTTTAGTCCAAGTGAGAGTTGTTGAAAATTATGTCCCAAAGCCAATCATCTAGGTTGTAGACAGTTATGCTATTTGTATATTGAATATGAATTTTGATATAAATAAAAGTTATCTTTTGGTAGTTCATTACATGTGCATTTTTCTTATTATGAACTCTTGTATGATGAAGTCCTTAGAACTTTCTTGTATTCGATATAAGGACGATATATCGAATAGTTCTTAAATTATTCACAATCGAATGATACATTGTTAAAGGACGACTATGTATCAATTATAGATCATTGTATGTCATATAAGTTGGTTATTCTCTTAACCAAGGAATGTGGAGACATTGGTATGACATGCAAGTGTTGTGTTTGACACTTCACTGAACATGACTCTCATGCAAGATTCTCTTTCTATCGAAGAGGAGTCTTGCACTAGAATGTGGATATGAATTATTCTTTTGACTTGAGATCACTATGGTAGCTTGCAAGCAACTTACTATGCTTAGGTGCCGGACTATCCAGATTTCTAATCCAGTGATGGAAGGTTGCTGGGCACAGTCAAGTATTTGTGTAGCAGTCATAGGATCGAGATATGATTGACCTCTCTAAATGGTTTGGATTGAATGCTTAATATGCCTCAATTGAGAAAGACCTTGGCCAGGGTATTCTTTGTAAGGAGTTACAGGGATTCTTTGTTTGAGACATATTGAAATGGACTGATTAGGGTTGGGTAGTTTAACCCTTTGCCATCTAGAGCATTAGGAGGTTCAAGGAATAAGTTCAGTGCTAATTCCATATTCGACAGGTTCATGTTGCTCTACAACTTTCAACCTATCTGGATGCTGGGTATCATTGCTAGATGGCGACTTTGGCTGGCATTGAAAATGTTCCCATGCTATTGGTTTAGTGTTTGAACCTATGGGGTCACACACCGAGGGTTTCTTTTTGCATTTTTGGCATGGGAATGACTAAGATCATTCCGGACTCTTTTGACAAAGAGTTGTCAAAAACTCGAGCCGACTCATTTGGATGAGTTGACTCAAGTCATTAAAGTCGACTCGATTGATGGGCTCTAGCAAAAACTGAAACTACTTCATTAATTACTGCAATTATTATTAAAATTAATGGGAGGAGTTTCTAGTTTTTATGCTGGTTGGTTGCTGAATTCCAAAGGTCACAAGAATCCCAAGAGACTCAAAACTCCACATTTATCTCTTATTAGTCCTCTTAATGGTTTTGGGGGCTATTTATTTCTTCTAGGTAGATTGTTCATTGATGGTAGATTAGATTTCCTATTCCACCTATTCTGAGGTCGAGTCTCTCCCCATTCCTTGGGTCAGAGATCCTCTAAGACTTCTAAGAGATTGAGAGATTGGATCTAAGAGATTGAGAGATTGGATCTTGGGATAGATTGAGTTTTGGATGGGATCTCTGAGTGCTTACCTTCTATTGAAGGTTTGGATCAAAGTGTTGGGAAGGGTTCTCAAGAGTCTTTGTTCCAACACTGCTGAAGCAATCGGCCTTCAAAGGAGTTGAAGGTGTTCGGCTCTTCTTCAAGGAGTTGAAGAAGAAAGAGTTAACCTGACAAAGTTTCCATAAGGGCTAGCACCTTGAAGGAAGGAGAAGAAATCATGCTACACGGTGTGAACCACCAGTAGATGCGGTACGCGTGTGCTGCTTGCAAAGCCAAAATTTTTTTTCATAGTTCAGTGCCGTCCCTGGTATCGCGACTGAGAGGCGGCCATTTCTGCAACTTTCGGTTCTTCCTGGTAAACATCACCAAGGTATGTGCTTATTATATGTATGACATAATTATCATTGCTGCATCATTGTGTGATTTCTAGAATGGTTCTATTTTTCATACAATTTTGCATGATTTTATATTTACATTACTCTAGACGCATCAAGATCCTGGTATGGGCATGTGTTAATTAGATTAACATCTTGAGATAAAATGGTTTTTTTGCTTTCCGCTGCTGCATGCCTTTAGAAAAGTTTTAAAATGCATGTATTGCCCATAGGAATCATCCCTTACAACCTCACCTCCTCCATTCCAAGATAGGATGGCACCTCACCTCCTATGCCACATCACTGCATTTGGACACCCAATTCAGATTTGAATTTAAGTCAGAACTTCCCTCTTATATCTCCACTCTTCATGCATGAATCTCACTTATCCCTTTACTCTTCACTCCACTCTTTAAGCTTGTAATTTGAATTTGAAAGGGCTAGGGAAGTCCATAAATTCCCCTAACCCTTTTGTAATCAAACCATTATGATGAATGAATGAAAGATTTTTTCTACTTCCATTTGCTTGTTGCATTTGACACTCCGTGAGGGAGATGGTGTGAGGCTCAACCATCCATACAAGTGATGGGAATGCTTCCAGGGTGCCAAGAATCATGCAGCATGCGGAAGTGATTTCAAAACAAAAATTCTATGCATGAAACCATAATTGGCTAGAAAGCCCTAATTCACAGGAAACCCTTATGCAATACCAATTAATGAAACATAAATGGAGTCAGAAAAACATACCTGGATTACTGAAATCCAATCATTTCCATGAGGCTCACAAGTGCAAGCCCTCCAATGGTAATCCACATGAGAATGGTACCAAGGAAGAATCCCTATCGGGGTTGCTTGCTTCAATAGAACTCTTAGGACAGCCTTTGGACCTTTGACCACTGTAGGACACCCTGTCCTACTGTAGGGCACTAAGAACACTATCCTACACCACTCTTGGTTTTAGGACAACCCTCCTCTATGACTCCTTAGGATTATGTCCTAAAACAAAGCCTTGTCCTAAAAGATTAGACCTTGTCTTAACAAGACAAGTCTTGTCTTAAAGAATGGAGGAGGGAGGGAGAGAAGAGAAACACTCAGAATATATTTATGATGAAAAGGATATCTGAAACTCATATTACCGCCCCTATTTATAGTTTTAAGAGGAGTGTGTGATATGTCCTTCAACAGGTTATCAGATATGATTTTTCAAGACCAAAGAGAGGTTATCTAACTTGAAAAATCATATCCAATATATCTTCTCATGTATCAAAGGACATATCAGCATCCATCCACTTTCCTGGACAATCTGTGACTTGCCTCATGGCAAGTACCGGTCTCTGGGAAGCCAAGAGGTGCCTCTTCAATCTCCAAACATCAAAGCATATGAAGAGTCCTGATAGCAGAAGGACTCTGCTTCAAGGCACGTGCCAAATGAAGAGATGCATATCTTCATGCGTGCTTTTGCTTCCACATCTTTTTCATGCCATTTCAAATGGTCTTGACTAGTCAAACATTATCCAAGAGGCATGGAGATAAGATAAGAAGGTGCTCTATATTAGAAACACTTCAGTGTTTGATGCGGGATGGGATGGTGATGAGTGATGTGCCATGCTTATCTTGATTTATATATATATACATATTGTATTTTGAGAGCAATAACTGATATCCTAACAACAAAAATAAACAGGAAGATCTAAAAAAAATAAAGTGACAACTAGTTATCGAAATTACCTACCCGCATGCAGATCTTGTCAAATAACTGTAAGGGAGGATCGCGGTGATTGAGAAATCACCCTAGATTAGGTTACCTACTTTCGAGTTTCAGATCTAGAGGAAGGAAAGGGGTTTAGATTTACCAATACACTTTGAAATTCCCTCGGTTGAAGATCTAGATCGCAACACTCTAGTGATGCAGAACAAAGAACAAAGAAGCGTATGCGGAAGTAAAATTAAGATTAATTTTTTTTTTTTTTTAATTTTTTTCAGAAATTGGCTTTGACTCAAAGTAAAGCTAACTAATTTGAAGGAAACTAAGTAAGGATTGAAAGCACAGTTTAGAAGGAACCAAATTATCAGAGTAGTTCAGAAGTAACGGATCGCTGGGGGTTGAGAAACTCCCAGACCTAGGGTTTCGCTCTGAACTTTCAACATAACAGAAATAGAGAGGAGGGACGGTTTACTCACCAGACAGTGATCTTCTCAGGATTCTGGTGGAAGAACTCTCTCGAGCAGATTGTGGGATCCTCGGAGTCGGCTATCTTCGCAATGGATCCTCCAATACTGGTCTCGTGGTTTGGTCGGCTTCTCCTGGACTCAAGATCTGGAAAAGAAGAGGAACAAACGATGGAATTCAGAAACTCAAGAAAAGATCTCACCAGGTTGAAGAACTTGAAAGCTGAAGTTGCTGAAATCGAATTCTCCTGGAGGCCGATCTGACTTCCTCTTAGAATTGCTGTGGATCTGCAGTATCTGGACTGGAGTCGGATGCTGGTGGTCGGCCAGGACTTGTAGAAGGTGGCCGTGAGAAGAGGAAAAGACTAGGGCTTGGTGGAAAGAGAAGGGTGATGGCGGCTAGGGTTTGGGAATTGAGTGGCTAACCTAGGGTTTAGGGTTTTGGAGATCTCTCACCTCCTCAAGGTTCCAGGGGAACCCGGATTTACTCCCTCACGGAGCTCAACACCTGGATGCAAGTGCGGAAGAGAGAAAACACAAAGTTTGCTCACAAAAAAATTTGGTTTCATTCATCTATGATTTTTTTTCAACTTACAAGAGGGTTTAATTTATAATGCTTTACAAGGGAGAAGGGTTTCATATTTTCCCATGTGGGACTAAAGGAGGGGATCTCCAAATTAGGGCAAATCCCTTACATATGGTTGGCCAAAATACCAAAAATTAGGATTTGGGTTATAAATGGCAGGTAGATGGCGCCACCTTGCTTGGATTTTTCAAGAAAATTTTTCTTCCTTCCCTGGATGAACTCTTTTGGACTCCTCCTTTTCTTCCTCCCTAAGTCAAGGCTCTTCCCATCTTTGTTTTAGGTTTTTTTGGCAGGTAATGGGCGCCCCTTGATATGCTCTTCCAAGAGAAATTTCTTCCCTTCTTGGCTTGGATTTTCTTGGGAAAGTCTTGGCCGCCCCCTTGATTGGTGGTCTCTTGGTGGACTTCTCCTTATCTGGCGCATGAGAGAAGGAGGTTGCCATCTGTGAAGTGGGGACCAAAAGCTGCTGGATGTGGATATGGCGCCCCCTGGACTGGGAGTGTGGCTGGGAGTGTGGTGTCCACTTGCCTGGTCTTGGAAGAAAGTGTAACATCCCATTTTGAAACCCTAGTCCACTACTGAGTCAACATGACTCAACAAAATAAAATGCAGGTAATGTAGACTCAAGCTAAATTGAGTTGATCTAGTCAACTCTTATTACAAACCAAAAACCCTAATTCTTCGGTCAACGTTAATCAGAGATCCAGATGGATTTCTGAAGTCTTCTTCTGAGTCTGGTGCCCACACCAATTCTCCCAGGGTGGGAGGAACTCGACCCTGTCGAGTATGGATTAAGTTGGCTCTGGTATCTCTCTAAGAGGTCTGGGTCTAGCTCTTGTAACTCTTCTCGGGAGATCCAAGAGTCATCAGAATCTGGCCTTCCTAGCCAGCGGACCAGGTATCTTTGGTATCCTCGATTACGAGTAGAGATAACCTGATCATCCAGGATCTTTTCAATCTGCTCTTTCCTCACAGGCCAATTTGTTGGTGGACACACAGGGTCAGGTTCACTCTCAAGAGCAGGATTAGGTTCAAAAGCCTCACTGGGAATCACAGCTGGCTCCCTATACTCTACTAGGTCTGTAATGTTGAAAGTGGAGCTAATGCCTAGTTCTGGAGGCAACTCTAGCACATAGGCATTGGATCCTACTCTCTTTACCACTCTAAATGGTCCAGCTCCCCTAGCATGTAACTTTTTAACGGTTCCAGGAGGAAACCGTTCAGGCCTTAACCTAATCATTACATAGTCTCCCTCGTCAAAAGTTTTGACTCGCCTTTAAGAATCAGCCAATTTCTTATAAGTTTCGTTACTTAAATTTATTTTGGCTTGAATTTCTTTATGCAAGTCTTTTATATGCTGTGCAAAAACTTCGGCAGACTCAGAGACCCGTGTGTGGACTGGTAAAGGAGCTAGGTCAAGAGGTGTGTGGGGTTTGTAACCATGCACAATTTCAAATGGACTCTTACCCGTAGACCTATTGACCGAGTCATTATATGCAAATTCAGCTCTAGGTAAGTACAAATCCCAGTTCCTAATGTTTTCACCAACAAGACACCTTAGTAGATTGCCTAAACTACGGTTCACTACTTCGGTTTGGCCGTCAGTCTGGGGATGATAGGCAGTTGAAAACTTAAGTTTCGCCCCTAACTTATGCCAAAGGGTTTTCTAGAAATAGCTGGTGAACCGAACATCCCTATCGGAAACAATGGTCTTGGGTAGGCCATGGAGTCGAACTATCTCATTAAAGAATAGGGTGGCTACCTTAGACGCATCAAAAGTTTGGGAACAAGGCAAGAAATGGGCCATCTTGGAAAATCGGTCTACTACAACACAGATAGAGTCATGCCTCCTCTGGGTCTTAGGCAAACCTAACACAAAATCCATGCTCACATCTTTCCAAGGACGATCTGGTACAGGGAGAGGGGTATAAAGGCCGGTGTTTTGTTTTCGCTGTTTGGCAACAGTGCAGGTCCGACACCTAGCCACAATGTGTGCTACATCTCTTTTTAAGCTAGGCCAGAAAAAGTGGTCTTCAATAGCCAGGGTGGTCTTATCTTTTCCGAAATGGCCAGCTAAACCTCCCGCATGAGTTTCCCAAATCAAGAATTCCCTAAGAGAGGTTCTAGGGATGCAAAGCCTATTCTTAAAGAACAGAAAGCTATCTATAAGGGAATAATCCTTATGTTCACTAGATGGTCCTTGAGTTAGATCCTGGTATACAGTCTTGAAATCCGGACACGACCCATATTCTTCTTTGATTTGCTCAAACCCTATGACTTCAGCCCTAACAGAATTCAACAACAAAGATCGACGACTAAGGGCATCAGCTACCTTATTTTCAGACCCAGTCTTATGCTTCAAAACAAAAGTATAGGACTGGATATATTCTACCCACTTAGCATGCCTAGGGTTAAGCTTTTTCTGAGAATTCAAGAATCTAAGAGCCTCGTGGTCCGAAAACAGCACAAATTCTTGCAGTAGTAAATAATGTCTCCAGTAACGCAAAGCTTGCACTACCGCGTAAAATTCCTTATCATAGGTAGAATACCTAAGCTTAGCATCATTAAGTTTTTCACTAAAGAATGCTACGGGATGGTTCTCTTGGCTTAGGACTCCACCTATACCTACTCCTGAAGCATCACAGGCAACCTCAAATACCTTTGAAAAGTCTGGTAGTCTCAAAATGGGTGCCTGGGTCATCCTATCCTTAAGATCTAGGAAGGCTTTATGGGCTGCTTTGGTCCACTGAAATTCTCCCTTCCTGATGCAGTCTGTGATAGGAGCAACTACGGTACTAAACCCCTTGATGAATCGCCTATAGAAGGTAGCCAAGCGATGGAAACTTCTGACTTCATGCACACTGGTCGGCTCTGGCCATTCTACTATGGACCTAATCTTTTCAAGGTCGGCAGCCACGCCGTCAGGGGTTACAACAAATCCAAGGAAGATAATTCTACTGGTCATAAATTCACACTTTTTGAGATTACCGTAGAGACTATCATTCCCCAAAACTTGACAGACTTGTCTAAGGTGGCCTAGGTGATCTGCAGGGGTCTTACTATAGATCAGGATATCATCAAAATAGACCACTACAAACTTCCCTATGAAAGCTCTAAGTACTTGGGTCATAATCCTCATGAAAGTACTAGGGGCATTGGACAACCCAAAAGGCATAACAACCCATTCAAAGAGGCCATCCTTAGTTTTGAAGGCGGTTTTCCACTCATCCCCTGGTCTAATCCTAACCTGATGATAGCCGCTCTTGAGATCAATTTTAGAAAAAACCATGGCACCGGCCATCATATTAAGCATGTCATCTAGACTAGGGATGGGGAACCTATACTTGATTGTGATCTTATTGATGGCACGACTGTCAACACACATCCTCCACGTGCCATCCTTCTTCGGGGTTAGAAGTGCAGGGACTGCACAAGGGCTAAGACTCTCTCTAATGAACCCCTTCCTCAACAATTCGCCAACCTGCTTTTGCAGTTCTTTATGCTCCGATGGATTCATCCTATAATGGGGCAAGTTGGGTAAAGTAGCTCCTGGGACTAAATCTATGGAATGCTGAATATCCCTAAGAGGTGGAAGGTGGTCTGGCAGATCCTCGGGAAAAACATCCTCAAATTCTTCTAATAAAGGCTTAACTTCCTGAGGAGGCTCTGAGGGTGTAGGAGTCCTAAGTTCCTTAGCAGTCAACATCCAAATGGGTGAACCACTATGAATTTCTTGCTCTAGATCCTTGGCACTAATTAGGTTCACTCCAGTCTTCATCTCCTTAACCTTACTGGTTCCTTTAGCTACCTTGTCCTTAGGAGGGACTGAATGGATTATGATTTTCTTCCCATTGAAACTAAAGACACAGGTGTTGGATTTTCCTAAGAGGGTGGCATCATGATCATACAACCAGGGTCTTCCAAGAATTATACTGCTCACCCCCATGGACAAGACATCACACCAAATCTTCTCTTGATAGGATTGCATTTGGATTTGGACCTGACATCTAGACTGGATGGGTATAGAAGTAGAGTCTACCCAAGAAACCTTATAGGGGTTGGGGTGGGGGACTGGGGTTAAGCCTAACATTTTGACAGTGCTAGTAGAAATGGCATTCACACAGCTCCCGCTATCTATGATGATTTTACAAACCTTATCCCCTAGTTTAAGGAAAGTCTGTAGGATGTTAGTCCTACGCCAATCTTCCTGAACTTTAGCCTGGGACAGGATGCATCTCACAACCCCTAAATGGTCAGATTCAGTGGTTTCTTCCTCTCCTTCATACTCATCAACCAAATTCATTCCGGTCTCATAAACTTCTTCTTCAAACTCCTCATTAGGCTCGGAACTCTCTTCCCCTCCCTCTTCTATATATAGGGATCTACGAGGGCACTGGCTAGAAACATGACCTACCTTATGACACTTGAAACAAGCTATGGATGTGCACTGAGTGGAGATATGACCGGGCTTCTGACACTTAAAACAGACAATACCAGGGGTTCTCTGGGTGTCAGGTGCCTTACCTTTGTCCATGGGCCTAGGGGTGGGAATACCCTGATTAGGCTTGCTAGGGGTAACCTGGCTAGGTCCATTTCTTGGGATTGGGGCACTAATCCTAGAAGGCATGGGTCCTCTCTGAAATTTCTCAGTGTTTAGTGCAATCTGATAGGCTTGGTCTAGGTCAGTAACCTCTCTCAGAAACAACTCTCTCTTAATATCTTCCCTAAGCCCAGCCCTAAATCTAGACAAAGTGACTTCATGGGCTTCACTCACATCACATCTCATCAGGTATTCATCAAAGGTGGTTATGTAGTCTGAAACAGATCGGTTCCCTTGTTTCAAAGTCTGCCATTGGTCTAACAGATTCTGTTGGTATGAAATGGGTAGGTACTTGTCTCTAAGTTTTTCTTTCATACCCTGCCAAGTGGTTATGGGCTCTACATTTCGTCTTCTAGTGGTCAACTCAATGTTCCCCCAGTATAACCTAGCTTGACGTATTAATTTCATCTTAGCAAACTTGAATTTCCTCTCCTCAGACATGGCATACCACTCAAAGTACTGGTCCATCTCACCCTCCCAATCAGAATACACCTTAGGATTTAGGCTACCATCAAAAGTGGGTGCATCTAACTTGATGTTCCGAATGAACCTATCATCTCTATCCTCAGGCTCTGGGTCAGGCCTCCTATGATTAGGTTCAGGATCTCGGTATAAAGGTCTTCTAGGCTCTTGGTGTGGGCGAGGTTGAGGCACATTGAAATCTGGGTCAGGAGTCCAATCCCGATGCCTAGGTTCCTCAAGTACTTGGACTCGATCCCTAAGCTGGGCAAAATTCTCATTCATATCCTGACTTAATTTGTTCATACTCTCTGTAAGAGCTCTAACCATGGCCTCTAAATCAGGTTGGGCTTGACCAGGTTGGTAGGGTACTCCATTCCGGGTAGACATGATGCAATCAAGCACACAAAATGAGACTCAACTGAACGACTACGGGCTAACTAGACCTAGAGCCTAAACTAGGTGCCCAATCAGTGGCAAGCTAGCCTGTAGTAACTCAGGACTCAGCTAGGCAGGTGTAAGGAGAGTGTTAGGTCCCTGAATGCCAATCCTAGACACCAATCAGAGATTGGCCAGGTAGGCGGACCAGCACACAAGCCCTTCGGGATGGAATCCCTGAACCACCGTTCTAGACACTGAGTACAAAGCACACACAGAGTAACCAGACAAACTGACTCAACACTAGCCTTGACCCGACTCGTTGATGTCCCTAGCCCACTAGGGTAAATTAGGTCTAATCAATTTTAGATTAAAGGCTTAGGTTCGAATGAAGGGGTGGTGGTTTTGGGCTAAGGAGAGGTTATCAACTCCTCCCCTTATCTTAGATACTCAAATGCCCTTAAGTTGAATTAAGTGATGAGCACTCAAAATTAAAAGGATTGCAGAACACAAAAATAGAGTTGCAGTAATTTAATTCTTAGAAATCACACGGAAACCAATAAATTATGAGAAAATTATGTAAATTAGTTTCAGTTATACTGGTTTCAAAAAAATAAAAATCACTAAATTTGGAGTTACTTGTAGTGAGAAATAATTCCTGCAACAAGGTAATTACGGGCTAAAAATAGAGCACTTCCCCGTTTACAATTTCTGCTACGAAGTTGTAACCCAACGGATCCCCTACACACCCTAGGAACACCCCGTGGAATGGGAGGAGGAGGTTTGCACCCCGCTTCGTTCCTAGGACCGGACGTCCTGGGGAGTCTACTTCGAGTAGACAAAGTAAAAAGAGAGGGACTCAAACAAACAATCAGACAGAAACCCTAGACAGGGCTCTGATACCAAAAATGATGCAGAACAAAGAAAAAAGAAGCGTATGCGGAAGTAAAATTAAGATTAATTTTTTTTTTTTTTTTTTTTTCAGAAATTGGCTTTGACTCAAAGTAAAGCTAACTAATTTGAAGGAAACTAAGTAAGGATTGAAAGCACAGTTTAGAAGGAACCAAATTATCAGAGTAGTTCAGAAGTAACGGATCGCTGGGGGTTGAGAAACTCCCAGACCTAGGGTTTCGCTCTGAACTTTCAACATAACAGAAATAGAGAGGAGGGACGGTTTACTCACCAGACAGTGATCTTCTCAGGATTCTGGTGGAAGAACTCTCTCGAGCAGATTGTGGGATCCTCGGAGTCGGCTATCTTCGCAATGGATCCTCCAATACTGGTCTCGTGGTTTGGTCGGCTTCTCCTGGACTCAAGATCTGGAAAAGAAGAGGAACAAACGATGGAATTCAGAAACTCAAGAAAAGATCTCACTAGGTTGAAGAACTTGAAAGCTGAAGTTGCTGAAATCGAATTCTCCTGGAGGCCGATCTGACTTCCTCTTAGAATTGCTGTGGATCTGCAGTATCTGGACTGGAGTCGGATGCTGGTGGTCAGCCAGGACTTGTAGAAGGTGGCCGTGAGAAGAGGAAAAGACTAGGGCTTGGTGGAAAGAGAAGGGTGATGGCGGCTAGGGTTTGGGAATTGAGTGGCTAACCTAGGGTTTAGGGTTTTGGAGATCTCTCACCTCCTCAAGGTTCCAGGGGAACCCGGATTTACTCCCTCACGGAGCTCAACACCTGGATGCAAGTGCGGAAGAGAGAAAACACAAAGTTTGCTCACAAAAAAATTTGGTTTCATTCATCTATGATTTTTTTTCAACTTACAAGAGGGTTTAATTTATAATGCTTTACAAGGGAGAAGGGTTTCATATTTTCCCATGTGGGACTAAAGGAGGGGATCTCCAAATTAGGGCAAATCCCTTACATATGGTTGGCCAAAATACCAAAAATTAGGATTTGGGTTATAAATGGCAGGTAGATGGCGCCACCTTGCTTGGATTTTTCAAGAAAATTTTTCTTCCTTCCCTGGATGAACTCTTTTGGACTCCTCCTTTTCTTCCTCCCTAAGTCAAGGCTCTTCCCATCTTTGTTTTAGGTTTTTTTGGCAGGTAATGGGCGCCCCTTGATATGCTCTTCCAAGAGAAATTTCTTCCCTTCTTGGCTTGGGTTTTCTTGGGAAAGTCTTGGCCGCCCCCTTGATTGGTGGTCTCTTGGTGGACTTCTCCTTATCTGGCGCATGAGAGAAGGAGGTTGCCATCTGTGAAGTGGGGACCAAAAGCTGCTGGATGTGGATATGGCGCCCCCTGGACTGGGAGTGTGGCTGGGAGTGTGGTGTCCACTTGCCTGGTCTTGGAAGAAAGTGTAACATCCCATTTTGAAACCCTAGTCCACTACTGAGTCAACATGACTCAACAAAATAAAATGCAGGTAATGTAGACTCAAGCTAAATTGAGTTGATCTAGTCAACTCTTATTACAAACCAAAAACCCTAATTCTTCGGGCAAGGTTAATCAGAGATCCAGATGGAGCTCTGAAGTCTTCTTCTGAGTCTGGTGCCCGCACCATCTAGAGTTGACGAACCCGACTCCAAAACCGACCGATCTAGCATCTGGACTCCAATCACACAGGGTCCAAAGCAAGGACTCTAATCTTCAAAGTTGGATCTCGAAAGGATCTTAATAAAGGTCTTCAAATGGCAGATTTGGTAGAAGAACGGAACCGATAAGTAGAGTGTCACACCCTACGAAACTTGGACGTCGCACCCAAGTTGTTTTAGGTATCTCACCTAGCACCTTCAAGCAAACTAGCTATAGAGGAATTAGAGAAAATGCAAACTTGGACGTCGCACCCAAGTTGTTTTAGGCATCTCATCTAGCACCTTCAAGCAAACTAGCTATGGAGGAATTGGAGAAAATGCAACAGCACTTTGTCTTTTCATTACTCGAAATATTATCCTTAGAAAGAAGGGTTTTGGGCTCTATTTATAGCCTCATTACAAGTAGAAAGATGAGTTGAAATTCAAATTCAAAATAAAAGAAGAGGGAATTAAAATTATGGTTTTGGAATAGGTGCCAATGCTTCATAAAGATGATTATCTTGACTTGATCTTCCACCATTTTCTTTCCTTGGTTGATTGAAGTTAAATTACTGCATTTAAATGGGAGTGGAGCCCACCTAAAACACCTCCAAGAGAGAGAATTCGTGGGGAAGAGAAGAGAATTTGTGAAAGGTAGAAGAGCTTTTACCAACTCTCTTAAATGCCTTCAAAGCTTGTGCCATTTAATTCTCTTAAATACCTTCAAAACTTGTGCCATTTAATTCTCTTAAATGCCTTTAAAAAGCTTTCTTCAAGAAACTCCCTCCATCTTTAAAGCTCCTTAATTGCTATCTTCAAAGCTCCTTCCACCGATTTTAAAATCTTTGTTTGGTGAGAGAATACGTGAAAGGTTTTCTTGGAAGAAGAATTTGCATGGAGCTTCCAACCAATTAAATGTAGATGTGGCCCCCTCTTTGCTTCCTTCATGAGATGTAGACTTAGTATACTCCATACAAAAATAACTCAGGTCCTATTAAACCCAAAATGGATCCAAAGAATAATTACTAGACCGAAACAAACAATTTAGACCCAATTGAGACCCAATTGGACCAATTACAACTTAATAATAAAGATAAGGTGTCATGGATGCTTCTTTCTAGTTCTGGTGTCCCCACCAGTATTTCATCTGCAGAAGGACTTTTGTCCTTCTGTGCCCCTACATTTTTTCCATGCACGCCAAGAGGCCCCAAGAGTCCCTGGCCCCAAGGACTCTTCCATAAATCGATCAAAAGGTCAATATAAAATCAGATAAAGCTCTGATTTAATTAGCCCCACTTAAGACATAGCCTATTTAAGGTTTCCCTTAATTAGGTTAGTTTAATTAGCAAGCAACCGGACCCAATCCATTTGGGTTAGGAATTGAGTTAGCCTGCACATGCTAGTGTGCAATCTGGCTAACCAATTAGGATGCCATGACCCTAATTAAATCATGAATGACTTTTTTGGCCAACTCTCTATTGTGTGTGACCCATTGGATTCCATTTCTAGCTAGTAGTAGGTTTAGGTTTGGGCCGATTCGATCCGATCGAACCCGATTAACCTAATTAGGTCAAATTGGCTAACCTAATTGTCCAATTTGAATCACACATCGAATTGACTCATGAAACTAAATAATTTGGTTCATGAAAACATACAAGACAAGATTAACATCTAGCAACATGTCATGCCTACCCGGAAGATGAAAAATTTGATAAACATTATCAAAGTACCCTTCAGTAGTAAGTTACCATGCAATTCAATCTTTCGATCTCCCATTATCCTGATTAAGTGATAGGTATGGATATATGTCAAACCCTAACACTTAATCATATCAAATCTCATCTCGATCATGAGGACTCAGTTGATGATTGATCAGAAAACTCTTCTAATCTCATCTTGCTTTGATCAAAGGCTCCTCGAGTCACTCATCGAAGAGATCACATGAAATAACAATTCCTCTTACTATGAAAGATCGATTCCTTGTTGGTCCACTCACATCCTTCATACACCTTCCACCATACCCAGAATATCCC
Organism: Areca catechu; assembly: GCA_021397845.1. NCBI lineage: Eukaryota > Viridiplantae > Streptophyta > Magnoliopsida > Arecales > Arecaceae > Areca > Areca catechu. Next base: position 84,930,395 of record CM038044.1, on the reverse strand, counting down.
GTACATGACTCAATGCCATGAATGAGTATGAACCAAAGTATGGCTTAGTGTGCACAAGGAACCATGGTGACCTCAGGTCTAAAGATCACATGCACAACTTCTATTCTGGGATCTATCTTTTGACAAGCAGTAAGGCTTCCATAAAATAGTCCCGGTGTGGATTAGTCCAGTATACTCATACCCTGATGAGCACCCTTATCCTTGTATTAGTGTCTCTACACAAGTGGTTATGAGATCAACCACCCTCATCAAGTGAGCATACATAGGATAAGCTAGTCCTTCCGGATTCATCGATCCCCAAATCGATGGTCCAACGACTAGGAACATTCTAGATTAGGATTTATAAAAATTAGGTCTCACTGTTATTTTATTATAACACTAATTCCATTGTCCTACTCTATGGGGTTCATCATAATCAACAAAAACATGACACAGCAGTATATGATGAATCAAATGCCTTTATTAATATGAAAAATACGTCATACATGAGCTGGAAGTTTACAAAAAGGCCCTCATAATGATTGGCTCTTAGGACACTTTTCTATCAAACTCCCACTTGCACTAAAGCCAATAGCCCTTGTATTTTATGCCCATATAATCTAAGTGACGATCTAACTGCTGCTTGGCTAATGCTTTAGTGAATGGGTCTACTATGTTGTTCTTTGTGTCAACTCATTCAATGATAACATCTTGTCTTTCAATGATCTCTCGAATGAGGTGGAACCATCTTAGAATGTGCTTGGACTTGTGATGAGACCTTGGTTCCTTAGCTTATGCAACAGCCCCAATGTTATCACAGTATAATAGCATTGGCTGTTGTACATCAGGAACCACGCCCAATTCCATGATGAATTTCTTCATCCAAACATCTTCCTTCATGGCTTCACTAGCAGCTATGTATTCTCCTCAGTGACTGAGTCAGCTACTGTAGGCTGCTTTGTACTCTTCCAACTCACTACACCACCATTCAGGGTAAAGAGATACCCTGATGTGGATTTGCTATCATCTAGATCTGATTGAAAACTAGAATCTGTATAACCTTCTAGTTTCAACTCAGATCCTCCATATACTAAAAAAATATCTTTAGTCCTTCTCAGATACTTAAGAATATTTTTCACAGCTTTCCAATAATCCTCTCCTAGATTTGCCTGAAACCTGCTCACTATGCCTAAGACATAAGCGACATCAGGCCTGATACATAACATGGTATACATAATCGATCCTATAGCCGAAGCGTAAGGAATCATAACCATCCTCTCTCTTTCTTCTGATGTCTTAGGAGACATTTTCTTAAAGAGATATATGCCTTGAATTAGAGGCAAGTAACCTTTCTTGCATCCATGTTGAATCTCTTCAACACTAAGTCTATGTACCTAGACTGGGATAAGCCTAGCATCGTTTTAGACCTATCTCTGTAGATCCATATACCTAGTATATAGGATGCTTCTTCCAAATCTTTCATGGAAAACTTTGATGATAGCCAAGTTTTAACCAACTGCAATATTGGGATATCATTCCTAATGATCAGTGTGTCATCCATATACAAAACCACAAGAAAACAAGTGCACTCCAACTTGTCTTCTTGTACACACATGGTTCATCCATATTTTTTACAAAACCAAATTCTTTGATTGTTTCATCAAAATGGATGTTTCAACTTCTCAATGCTTGCTTATGTCCATAAATGGACTTCTTTAATTTGCATACCTAATTTGGTCTCCCACTTGAGACAAAACCCTCTGGCTGAGACATATAGACTTCTTCCTCAAGATTTTCATTGAGGAAAGCATCCTTTACATCCATCTATCAGATCTCATAGTCATGGTATGCTACTATGGCAAGCAGTATCCAAATGAACTTGAGCATGGCTACTGGACAAAAGGTTTCATCATAGTCTACACCATGTCTTTGTCTGAAACCTTTTGCTACCAGTCTAACCTTGTAGGTCTCAACTTGATCATCTGCTCCAATCTTCTTCTTGAAGATCCATTTATATCCTATTGGGTTAATTTGTTCAGGTGGATCTACCAAAGTCCAAACCTGATTAGAATACATGGAGTCCATTTTAGATTTCATGGTGCTAAGCCACTTGTCGGAGTCTCTACTCTTGACAGCTTCCGAATAGATCACAGGATCATCATCCTGTATGATACTGGTTTCATTGTCATCCCCAATAACAAAACCATATCTGAAAGGTGTTCCCCACACCCTCTCTGACCTTCGGAGAAGAAGTATGTATTATGGTTGTTCCTGATCCACAAGAACCTCTGGTTGAAGAATTTCACTTGACGGCTCACTAGTTTGTTGGTTCAGTTCTTCACATAACTAAAGTAAAGAATCGCTACATCCTTCTTAGATAAACTCTTATTCCAAGAATGTAGCATGCCTACTAACAATTATCTTTTGCTCAGCAGCATTATAAAAGAGGTATCCAACACCCTCTTTTGAATAACCAACAAACATGTATTTATCAGCCCTTGCACTTAGCTTATGTCCAAAGGTATTCTTGACATAAGCATGGCAACCCCAAATCTTCAAATACTTAAGATTTGTTCTTTTGCCATTCCATAATTGATATGGAGTTCTATTCACTAATTTAGATGGAACCCTGTTTAATATATATGCAGCAGTTTCTAGGGCATGTCCCCAGAAGGAAGTAGGAAGATCTGTGAAGCTCATCATCGACCTCACCATGTCTAACAAGGTATGATTTCTCCTTTTTGCCACTCCATTTAACTGGGGTGTATAAGGAGGGGTCCATTTAGATATAATTCCTTTATCTTGAGATGGTTCAGAAACTCACCAGATAAGCATTCACCTCCTCGATCAGACCGAAGAGCTTTACTACTAAATCCAGTTTGTTTTTCAACCATACTCTGATATTTTTTAAACTTATCAAAGGCTTCGGACATGTGTTTTAAAAGATACACATAATCAAGCCTTGATAAATCATCAATAAAAGTGATGAAATAAGAATATCCTCCTCTGGCTTGAGTTGACATAGGTCCACATACATCAGCATGTATTAGACCTAACAATTCAATTGCCCTCTCTCCATGTCCAGTGAATGGAGACTTGGTAATTTTTCCTTTGAGATAAGATTCACAAGTTCCTAATGATTGGAAATCATTAGAGTCATAGTAATTATCTTTGACTAACTTGTTTATCCTTGACTCACTGATATGACCCAATCGGTAGTGCCAAAGATATGTGACATTGTCATTATCTCTTTTCCTCTTCTTATCATCAATAAGAAAAATTTTTTCATTGAGTTGTAAAGTTAGAAGACCATTTATAAAACATCCATGTCCAAATACTTTATTATTTTGAAGAATAGAGTAGCCACTACTCTTTACATTTATTTCATATCCCTATTATAATAACAAGGGTATGAAAATAATGTTTCTAATAATATCTAGTACATAGAAGCATTCTTCTAGCTTTATCACATTACCCGAAGGTAATAATGGAAGATAGGTACCCACAGCTTCAGCATGTATGGCTTCACCACTAGCCCCATGCAGCTTGAAGTCACCCCTCTTCAGGCTTCTAATTCTGTGGAGTCCCTGCAATGAATTGCATATGTGAGATCCATATGCGGTATCCAATACCCGTGAATTAGAAATGGAAGCACTCAATGATAAATTAGTTTGTATCATGTACAAACCTTTAGATGCAACACTTGCATCTTGCTTCACATTTGCAAGGAAAACCTTGTAGTTCTTCTTCCAATGCCTAGTCTTGCCGCAATGGAAACAGGCTCCATTAGCCTTCTTAACTTTCTTGTTCTTCTTCTGGATGCTCTTCTTATGGTTGAATTTTCTCTTCATACCCTTCTTCATTGCTTGCTTCTTTCTATCAACAAGAAGCACCTAAGCCTTATCTCCTTTAGAGTGGCTCTTAGCTGTCTTAAGCATGTTAAGCAGCTCTGGCAATGAAGTATTCAATTTGTTTATATGGTAATTAAGAATAAACTGAGAGAAGGAATCTGGGAGTGACTGCAGGATCAAGTCCTGATTGAGTTCACCGTCCATGACAAACCCTAACTGACCTAATCGAGTGATCAAGTTAATCATTTTTAGCACATGGGTTTGCACAGGTGAACCCTCACTCATCCGTGCTCGGAACAACTACTTCGATATTTCATATCGGGTAGCCCTACTTTACTCTCCATAAAGCTCTTTTAGATTGAGCAATATGGATTGAGGTTCCATACCTTCATGTTGCCTTTGGAGCTCGTTGCTCATCGAAGGCAACATGATGCACCTGACAGTTGTACTGTCATTTTGCCACATTCTGTGTGTGGCAATTTTCTCCTCTGATGCATCCTCGCCGATCACCACTGGATCCAGAGAATCAAGTATATATGAAAGCTTCTCCTGAGTCAAAACAATCCTCAAGTTCCTCAACCAGTCCACATAATTTGGACTGGTTAACTTGTTAGCATCCAAGATGCCCCTTAATGATAAGTTTGAAGCCATAAAAATAAATATCCTACATTTAATTAAAGAACAATATTAGCAGACCACTCATTGATGACATTCATAACTAGATAAGGGCTTTATATCTAATTATGTCTCCCACTATTTTCTTCGAATACGATAACCCTCAACTATGGTAAGCGAGAAACCATCCTGGTTTCCTTAGTGGAGTTAAGATCCTGATCCCTTATTAGTAGCTTGTGTCACACAACAAACACTAATGAGTTCAAAGATAGGATAACCATTCCAATTGCAACCTATGCAATTCTCAATAATTATCTTTGCCTCTAAGACACTTAGCCTTGTGTCACACAGCAAACTATAATGTCTTAGTTTAGTCAAACCCTTCATTTCTATATAGCCATGATTGAACATTGTTTCCCTTGTGTCATACAACAAAGGAACAACTCCAATCATGCCATAAAGCACTAAGTGTACCAAGACAAATTTCATATCAAACCCTATAGTAGGCCATGTGTCACATAACAAACCTACTATAGTCTTGACATGAATCTTGTCTTAGCATGAAGGAAGGCATATTATAGCTTACTTAACAAATTAGCATTACCAAAATAGGGTTTAGATGTGACCAAATTGGCTAGGTGAGTGGGAGGGGTGAGGGGATCCCCCCGTTGCTTTCCTTAGACACCAATTAGATTGGCCAAGTCAAACAACGAAACCAATTAAAAACCTCATTCCCTTTACCTTCCCAGAACCACTTGCCTAGATACCAATCGGCTGATCAAACCCTAATTGGTTCTATATCATGACTAAGTTTTTTTGCTATGACTAAATATAATTTTGATGAGGGCTTTTGATGGTCTCAAAACACATTCTAAAGTATCATGATTACTATGCTCATAACATATATAAATATGTAACATATCATCATAACATAACATGTTATGTTAAACAAGCATATTATTTCTAATATGCAAATCAAGGCATTATAGACACATAAAAATACCTTTCACCTCACTTGTTCATGGGAAATGGCCATAGAGGCACCCCTACATGCCATAGGAGATCCATTAAATGGGAGGAGAGGGCCTTTAAACCCTACTTGACCTCTATGACCGGATAGCCATGGTGACTAATCCAATCCAAAGCAGTTACTAGGTTCAATCAACATGCATAATTTCATACTTGACATAATATGATGCATTTCATAAAAACTGAAATTAAACATATTATCCTAATATGCAAAAGTTCATACAATTGCATTATCATGTCATTTCATAAAGAAACCAGAAATCATGCATATGAATTTGGTCGAGTTGACTCGATAGGGTTCTGGTCGGCTCGGTCTCTAGTCAGGTTGACTCGAATAGGGTTCGGGTCGACTCGGTAGTGGAATTTCATAAAACTCCAAAAATGGTTCATAACTAGTATGCCACAAGGATGGCTTTGATACCATCGATGGGAATTCTCCTAGAGTGCCGGGAATCATGCATCATGCGGAAGTGAATTTTAAAACAAAAATTCTATGCATGAAACCTTAATTGGCTAGAAAACCCTAATTCCCAGGAACCCCTTATGCAATACCAATTAATGAAACATAAATGGAGTCAGAAAAACATACCTGGATCGCTATAATCCATTCCTTTCCATGAGGCTCATAAATGAAAGCCCTCCAACGGTGATCCACACGAGAATGGTACCAAGGAAGAATCCCTACCGGGGTTGCTTGCTTCAACAGAACTCTTAGGGCAGCTTTTCGACCTTTGACCACTGTAGGACACCCTGTCCTATTGTAGGGCACTAAGAACACTATAATACACCACTTTTGGTTTTAGGACAACCCTCCTCTAAGATCTTTTAGGCTTATATCCTAAAACAAAGCCTTGTCCTAAAAGATTAGACCTTGTCTTAACAAGACAAGTCTTGTCTTAAAGAATGGAGGAGGGAGGGAGAGACAGAGAAACACTCAGAATATCTTTACGGTGAAAAAGATATCTGAAACTTATATCACCACCCCTATTTATAGTTTTAAGAGCGGCGTGTGATTTGTCCTTCAACAGATTATCAGTTATGATTTTTCAAGACCAAAGAGAGGTTATCTGGCTTGAAAAATCATATCTAATATGTCTTCTCATGTATCAAAGGACATATCAGCATCCATCCACTTTCCTGGACAATCTATGACTTGCCACATGGCAAGTACCAGTCTCTAGGAAGCCAATAGGTGCCTCTTCAATTTTCAAACATTGGAGAATATGAAGAGTCCTGATAGCAGAAGGACTCTGCTTCAGGGCATGCACTAAATGAAGAGACGCTTCTCTTCATGTGCACTTTTGCTTCCACATCTTTTTCATGCCATTTAAAATGGGCTTGACCGTTCAAACATTATCCAAGAGGCATGGGGATAAGACAAGAATGTGCTCTAGATTATATACACTTTAGTGTTTCATCTGCAGAAGGACTTTTGTCCTTCTGCGCCCCTATATTTTTCCAGTGCGCGCCAAGAGGCGCCAACAGTCCCTGGCCCCAGGGACTCTTCCATAAATCGGTCAAAAGGTCAATTAGAATCAGATAAAGCTCTGATTTAATTAGCCCCTCTTAGGACATAGCCTAATTAAGATTTTACTTAATTAGGTTAGCCTAATTAGCAAGCAACCGGACCCAATCCAATTGGGTTAGGAATTGGGTTAGCCTGCACATGCTAGTGTGCAATCTGGCTAACCAATTAGGATGCCATGACCCTAATTAAATCATGAATGACTTACTTGGCCAACTCTCTATTGTATGTGACATATTGGGTTCCACATCTAGCTAGTAGTAGGTTTAGGTTTGAGTCGATTCGATCTGATCGAACCCGATTGACCTAATTAGGTCAATTTGGCTCACCTAATTGTCCAATTCGAATCGCACATCGAATAGACTCATGAAACCAAATAAATTAGTTCATTAAAACCTACAAGACAAGATTGACATCTAGCAATGTGTCATGCCTACCCGGAAGATAAAAAATTTGGTGGAAAATATCAAAGTACCCTTCAGTAGTAAGTTACCATGCAATTCAATCTTTTGATCTCCCATTATCCCGATTAAGTGATAGGTATGGATATATGTCAAACCCTAAAACTTAATCATATGGAATCTCATCTCGATCATGAGGACTCAGCTGATGACTGATTAGAAACCTCTTGTAATCTCATCCTGCTTTGATCAAAGGCTCCCTGAGTCACTCATCGAAGATATCACATGGGATAACAATTCCTCTTATTAGGAAAGATCGATTCCTTGTTGGTCCACTCAAATCCTTCATACACCTTCCACAACACCCAGAATGGTGGGGACACCGGAGGCACCAGAATAAGATAGAGATTTTTCAACCCTCTACGAATTGACCAATAATTTATGAGTCTATCTGTAATAAGGGCTTAGCCCATCTGAGTCCATTTTAGTTGTTATTTGAGTCTTTTGAGTTGTTATTTCAGTTCTGTACTAGTCAGCTCATGTTGAGCTAGTTCAGTCCAATGCTAGTCAGCTCATGTTGAGCTAATTTTATTTTTTTGAGTCCTGTCCAAGCATACTGAAGACTCAAGACTATATCATACAAGTGAAGACCAAGTCCAACTAGATTGAAGACATGGAAGTATAGCCCAAGTCCAACCCAGCTTGAAGATTTGAAGACCCCAGGAGGAAAATTCAAAAAACCCTGATTTCTTGTAGATGCCCTCCAGATGCCCAGATTCCCTTCCAGATGCCAAAGTATATTCATAGATAAGGTCATCCATGATTCCAGAGGTCCATCTGCATCCTAGCCCAAAGAAATCAAGCCCAGGCACCAAGCCCAAGCCCCTAAAAAGCAAGATACCAGGGAATATTCCTGCTACCTGGCTACCAGGCCACCCCAGCTTCCAAAGGCCCAAACCCATGCGCCCGAACCCCTTTGGGCTGGCCTCTTGTAGCTCTTAGAAGCCCAATACGCCCCCCTAGGTGTCCTTGGAGTGTTGGCCAAGTCAAGAGAATTTTTAGGGATTTTTTATACCTAATATTTCTTTATTTTCTAGCTAGGGTTTGAGGGGGAAAAGGATTCTTATGTAAACACTTATGTGCCCTTACTTGGAGCCCAAGGTTAAGGGTATATTTAAAGGACCCTAGCCTCTTGTATGAGGGGAGATTTTGATATATGAAATAAACCTTGAGTTCTTCAATTGCTTTGTGTGATTACCCTGCTATGTGCATAAAGGGGTTTGAGAGCTCTTCTTCCCGGTGTTTGCAACCATCTTCCTAACGCTAACCATCCTTCCAGCCCCTCCAAAACTTTCATTCCTTTACTGCTTTCCTTTGTTTTCTTGATTTCCTCTGAGTTTTCTAACCCCTGATAGGTCATTTACAGGTCTCTAAGTTCCTACGAATCCAACAACTCTAGCCATGCCTTAATCGGACCACCGAGCAGAAAGCCGGGTATCCGCGGGTCTTTGGCTCGGTTTTCCAGGCTGCATCCATCGAGGAACGAGAGATCCCTTTGCTGTGATCTTCACCGGGCACTTCAGATGTTGTCAGGTATACCCCCTCTACCTCCAGTCTTATTATTGTAGGAGAACTTGCCCTAACCGAGGCTTCTCAGCCTCGGCGATCCTTCTTTAGTACTTTTCTAGGTTCTAATATGCATGCTTGGCTTCAAAAATTTATATAAAATTCCCTACAACTAATTTTGATCTGAAATTTGAGAATTAATCACCTAACCCCAAATATAAAACATAAAAAAAGAGTTGCATGCATATTAGTCCCCCATCATTTGGTATTAGAGCTTAGATTAGGGCTTGTTTTCTGTAATTTTTTAGTCCATATATGCTCTATTTTTTAAATTATTTCTTCCTGATAAAAACTCCAAAAATTCTGAAATTTATTTTTCTAGATTCATCATAATTCACAATAATTTTATGAATTTATGTAGATTTTATTATAGTCTGTGAAGTTTCTGCAAGCCAAAATACAGCCTACAAATTTTTGGCTCTATTTTTTCAGCATGACAAGTTTGGAAGTTTTAGGGTTTTGTTTAGCATTTTTGCATATCTTTTAATTTTAGAATATTTCCTGCATATTTGGCCATAATTTGCAAGTTTTCTTCTATTTAAAAAAATACCAAAAAAAAAATTACATATTCTCCAAAAATACCAAAAGACATCTAAACTCTAATTTGCATCCTCATCTGCCTGCCATCATTACATAATTTACTTTAAGGGCACTCTCTTTATACCAGATAAGGGAAGGAGGTCATTACCTTTCCTTAGCCCAAAACCACCTCCCTTGCATTCGGTCCCAAGCCTAACTTAAAATCGATTAGACCTAATTTGCCCTAATGGGCTAGGGACACCAACTGGTCGGGTCCGGGCTAAGTGTTAGATCACTGTGTCAAGACTAACCTGTGTGTTCCTTGTGCTTGGTGTCTAGAATGGTGGTTTAGGGATTCAATCCCGAAGGGCTTGTGTGCTGGTCTGCCTACCTGGCCAATCTCTGATTGGTGTCTAGGATTGGCAATCAGGGACCTAACACTCCCCTTACACCTGCCTGGCTGAGTACAGGGTTACTATAGGCTAGTTTGCCACCATGATTGTGCCCTTAGTTTGGACTCTAGGTCTAGTCAGCTATAGTCGGTCTGATCGAGTCTTGCATGAGCACTAGATCAGGAGTTTCATATCACCCATCTCCTTCACAAATGTCTGAACCCATGGAAAATTTGCAAGCCCAAATGAAAGCCCTAGCTGATCAAATGGCCCAGATGGCTACCCAGATGACTACCCAGATGACCCAGTTAACTCAGTCTGGTATTCAAACCAATGATAGAATTGACCATCTTGCCAATAGGTTTGATCAGTTAGAAGTCCGGGTAGGGACCCCAGGAAAAACCCATGGGTCATAGTCTGAGCCAGATCCTGATTCCCCTAAACCTAGGAGGACCTCAAACCCTGATCTATACCATGAGGTCGAACCTAGGAGAGCCCCTTAACCTGACCCGTACTACAATCCTCAACCTAGGAGGATCCCAAACCAGATCCATACCTTGAGGCTGAACCTAGGAGAGCCCATCGTCATGACCCAATCCCTAAGGTTAGTCCTAGAAGACCCAATCAGGATTTTATTGACCAGGAAGATAGATCCTATGCACCAACACCCTATGAGCCTAGTAGACCCAACACCCAATATTTTGACCTATATAGGGAGTCCAATCCTAGGAGAACCCAATACTCTGACCCATATAGAGAGCCCAACACTAGGAGAACCCAATATTCTGACCCATATAGGGAGTCCAACCCTAGGAGAACCCAATATCCGGACCCATATAGGGAGCCCAACCTTAGGAGGACCCCATACCATGATCCATCCTTAGAACCTGATCATAGAGCTGACCCAAAATCCTATGACCCCAGATCCTATAATCCCATGACCCATAGATCTGCACCCTTGCCCTAAGAGCCCAGAGAACCCATAACCCCTAAGTATCAATCTAGTACTAGTCAGGTTTCTCTTAGTCAACTTGAACCCCATAGGATTAGTACCCCTAAATATGAACCCAGTAGTGAGCCACTATCCCTTAGGCAACATGAACCTACTAGGACTAGTGTCCATAATCAGAAACTAGGACCTAGCCAAATTTTCCCTAGCCAACCTTCTCCAACCATTCCTGAGTTTGACAAGGCTTACATTAACGCGGAAGTGTATGAAGCTGATGCGAGCCTAGTGGATGAGTATGAAGGAGAAGAGGAGACACCTTTAGTAGACCTAGAATTAGCTGTCCTAGTGGATACCCAAGTAGAAACCAACCCAGAGCTAGTTGACCTTGACCACATCCAACCTAAAGCTATAGTGGAAGAACAATTAGAGGAAGAGAACTCTGATACTAGGATTTTACCTGAGGAAACACAAGAAAAGGACCTAATTGTAGAGCCTATTCCTAAATTCCATAAACAAGAAATCTTTATTGAGGATTTGGCTTACTTAACCTATTGCCCTCAAGATGAATCCCTTCCAACCATTCCTATTGAAGATCTCTTCCCAGAAATTGTTGACCCAACCTTCCATAGCATGGACCTTTTTTTGCCCATAGATATATCACAACCCCATAAGGTTAGCCTCATTAGTTTAGGATTAGTCCCTGACATGCCTTCTTTTATCCTACTGTATCCAACTAACCCGGAAACATTGTCTCTACCCTACCAAACTAATTCTGAACCCACTTCCTATTTTCTGCCCTTTCCAGATACCTCCATCATTTCTAGGATTATTAGATTGCATTTAACTGAGATTAGCATACTGCATGCATTCATTATGCATGTTAGGTTTGCATCTTACTTCGGCATACTCTTTGGAATTCGCTAGGAGTTCACTGTAAATTTTCATGTGCATGTCAAGCTAGGATCAAACCCAGGGAACCTATAATCTATTAGGTTTAGATCCAAAGAGTTCAATAAAATTTCTTTCTACAGGAATGCATAGTCAAGTCTGTTAGGTGTTAGTATGAGTCATTTGAATCATTTGTTAGGAGTCTGCATGTGCCCAGCATGTTCACCACCTACACTAATTTTAAACAAATTGGCTAATTCTCAAAGATGGACCAAAGAATTTGATGTAGTGGATTCTATCTTGGTTAGGCTTAGGCCTAAAAGAAGCTTCATGCTCGCAGAGCCGGACCTTTTAGAGTGATAGAGAAGGTTGGATCAAATGCCAAGGTGTTAGACTTGCCTTCGGATTTGGGCATTAGTTCTACCTTCAATATTACAAACCTGGTTGAGTATAGGGAACCGGCAGCGATACCTAGTGAGGCCTTTGGACCTGTTCCTTTTCATTGTGAGTGATCCTAACCCAGAGTGTCCACTAACAAATTGGCCTGAGAGAGGAGAATGGATCGAGCGTATCCTGGACGATCAAGCCATCACGACCCGGGGCCGTAACTATCAATGCTTCCTGGTCCGATGGCAAGGCTGGCCAGAGTCAGATGATTCTTGGATTTCTCGAGAGGACATGCAGCACCTCAACCCAGACCTCCTCGAGAGATATGTGAGCCAGCTTGATCTTCACTCGACAGGGTCGAGTTCCTCCCACCCCGGAAGAATTGGTGGGGACACTGGAGGCACCAGAATAAGATTGAGACTTTTCAACCCTCTATGAATTGATCAATAATTTATGAGTCTATCTGCAATAAGGGCTTAGCCCATCTGAGTCCATTTTAGTTGTTATTTGAGTCTTTTGAGTTGTTATTTCAGTTCTGTACTAGTCAGCTCATGTTGAGCAGTTCAGTCCAATGCTAGTCAGCTCATGTTGAGCTAATTTTATTTTTTTGAGTCCTGTCCAAGCATATTGAAGACTCAAGACTATATCATACAAGTGAAGACCAACTAGATTGAAGACTTGGAAGTATAGCCCAAGTCCAACCCAGCTTGAAGACTTGAAGACCCTAGGAGGAAAATTCAGAAAACCCTGATTTCTTGCAAATGCCCTTCAGATGCCCAGATTCCCTTCCAGATGCCAAAGTATATTTATAGATAAGGGCATCCATGATTCCAGAGGTCCATCTGCATCCTAGCCCAAAGAAATCAAGCCCAGGCGCCAAGCCCATGCCCCTAAAAAGCAAGATACCAGGGAATATTCCTGCTACCTGGCTACCAGGCCACCCCAGCTTCCAAAGGCCCAAACCCATACGCCCGAGCCCCTTTGGGCCAGCCCCTTGCTGCTCTTAGAAGCCCAACACGCCCCCCTAGGCATCCTTGGAGTGTTGGCCAAGTCAAGAGAATTTTTAGAGATTTTTTCTACCAAATGTTTTCTTATTTTCTAGCTAGGGTTTGAGAGGGAAAAGGATTCTTATGTAAAGACTTATATGCCCTTACTTGGAGCCCAAGGTTAAGGGTCTATTTAAAGGACCCTAGCCTCTTGTATGAGGGGAGATTTTGATATATGAAATAAACCTTGAGTTCTTCAATTGCTTTGTGTGATTACCCTGCTGTGTGCATAAAGGGGTTTGAGAGTTCTTCTTTCCGGTGTTTGCAAACATCTTCCTACCGCCAACCATCCTTCCAGCCCCTCCAAAACTTTCTTTCCTTTATTGTTTTCCTTTGTTTTCTTGATTTTCTCTGAGTTTTCTAACCCCTGATAGGTCATTTGCAGGTCCCCGATTTCCTACGAATCCAACGACTCCAGCCACGCCTCAATCGGACCACCGAGCAGAAAGCCGGGTATCCGCGGGTCTTTGGCTCAATTTTCCAGGCCGCATCCATCGAGGAACGAGAGATCCCTTCGCTGCAATCTTCACCGGGCACTTCAGACTTTGTCAAGTACACCCCCTCTACCTCCAGTCTTATTATTATAGGAGAACTTGGCCTAACCGAGGCTTCTCAGCCCCGGTGATCCTTCTTTAGTACTTTTCTAGGTTCTAATCTGCATGCTTGGCTTCAAAAATTCATATAAAATTCCCTACAACTAATTTTGATCTAAAATTTGGGAATTAATCACCTAACCCCACATATAAAACATAAAAAAAGTGTTGCATGCATATTAGTCCCCCATCACAGAACATCCCGTATATGACTCAATGCCATGAATGAGTATGAACCAAAGTATGGCTTAGTGTGCACAAGGAACCATGGTGACATCAGGTCGTTATTTCAATTAGACCCCTTGAGCTACTTCACATGGACTTATTTGGACCAATTAGGACCACAAGCCTAGGAGGTATGAAATATGGCCTTGTAATTATAGATGACTTTTCTAGATTCACATGGGTATTATTTATTGCACATAAGGATGAAACTTTTAATGTATTTCAAAATTTTCATAAGAAAGTTTCAAATGAGAAAAATCTTTCTGTTATCTCTATAAGAAGTGATCTTAGAATAGAATTTCAAAATCAATTTTTTGATAAATATTACAATTAGTACGGCATTGATCACAACTTCTCCGCTCCTAGAACACCATAACAAAATGGTATTCTAGAGAGAAAGAATAGAACTTTGGAGGAAATGGCCCCAACCATGTTATTTGAAGGTAATCTTCTAAGGTATTTTTGGGTAGAAGCGGTGAACACTACCTGTTACATATTAAACCGAGTTTTAATTCGACCAATTCCAAAGAAAACCCCCTATGAGCTTTGGAATCGAAGAAAATCAAATATTAACTACTTTCATGTTTTTGGGTGTAAATGCTTTATGTTGAACAATGGTAAAGATAACCTAAGAAAGTTTGATGCAAAATCTGATGAATCTATATTCCTTGGTTACTCACTACATAGCAAAGCATATAGAGTGTTTAATAAGATGACTCTTACTGTAGAAGAGTCAATTCATGTTATTTTTGATGAAGCTAACCCCTCACCATCTAGAAAAGATGAGTGCATAGATAATGATGCAAGTTCACTACAAAAGGAAGTAGAAGATCTAAGCATTCAAGACAAGCCAATGCAAAATGGAAATGAAATGGTAAGCAAGGATCATACTGATTTACCAAAGGAATGGATGTATGTAACTTCACATCCTAAAGATTTAATTATTGGTGATCCTTCTCATGGTGTTAGGACTAGGTCAGCACATAGAAATGCACATGACTACCTAGCCATTGTCTCACAAATTGAACCACATAGTTTAGAAGAGGCTGAAAATGATCATAACTGGATGATGGCCATACATGATGAATTAAACCAGTTTGAAAGGAATAATATTTGGACACTAGTTAGTAGACCAACAGACCACCCAATCATAGGAACCAAATGGGTCTACAGGAACAAACTAGATGAGAATGGTAAAATTATAAGAAATAAGGCAAGGTTGGTAGCAAAAGGGTACAATCAAGAAGAGGGCATTGATTTAATGAAACATATGCTCCCGTAGCAAGACTAGAAGCCATTAAACTACTTCTTGCATTTGCTTGCTATATAAACTTTAAACTCTTTCAAATGGATGTCAAAAGTGCTTTTCTAAATGGATTTATTTTTGAACAAGTTTTTGTAAAACAGCCACCAAGTTTTGAAAATCATGCTTTTCCAAATCATGTGTTTAAATTGAGCAAAGCTTTATATAGTTTGAAACAAGCACCTAGGGCTTGGTATGATAGACTAAGCAAATTTTTACTTGAAAATGATTTCAATAGAGAAAATATTGACAAAACCCTTTTTATTAAAAACAAAGAGAATGATATGCTAGTTATACAAATTTACGTTGATGACATTATATTTGGTGCAACTAGTGAAAACCTTTATGAAGAATTTGCTGAGTTGATGCAGGGTGAGATTGAAATGAGCCTTATGGGTGAACTCAACTACTTCCTTGGGCTACAAGTCAAACAAATGAAGGAAGGAATCTTTATAAGCCAAGCCAAATATATCAAGGAGATAATCAAGAAGTTTGACATGGAAACAAGTAAAGAGGCTAGCACATCCATGAGCACTACCTGCATGCTAGACAAAGATTCAAATGGATCCAATGTTGATCAAAAGCTATATAGAGGTATGATCAGATCCCTACTATATCTTACAGCCAGTAGACCTGATATCTTGTATAGTGTATGTGTATGTGCTAGATTTCAATATAATCCTAAAAAAACACATATGCTTGATGTTAAAAAAAATTTCAAATATTTGAAAGGTACAAGTAATTTAGGTCTTTGGTATTCTAAAGAATCATCTTTGAATTTAATTGGTTTTTCTGATGCTGATTATGTTGGTTGCAAAATTGATAAAAAGAGCACTAGTGGTACATGCAAATTTCTAAGGTTGAATTTAATTTCATGGCACTGAGAAGCAATACTCCGTAGCATTGTCCACTACTGAGATAGAGTACGTTATTGCTGGTAGTTGTTGTGCTCAAGTGTTATAGATTAAACAACAACCAGAAGACTTTGGTGTTATACAATCTATAATTCCAATCAAATATGATAACATAAGTGCTATTAATTTGACTAAAAATCCTATTCAGCATTTAAGAACTAAATACATTAAAATTAGGCACCATTTTATAAGAGATCATGTATTGAATGATGATATTGTACTTGAATTCGTGCCAACTGAAAACCAACTTGCTGATATTTTTACTAAACCTTTGAATTTTGATGGATTTGCAATGATTATAAGTGAACTAGGATTATGTGACCCACTCCAGAAACACTCCCATAATCTTAAGGACAAATTATCTAGGTGACCTCCTAATCCCAAATATTATGATTAAAAGAGCTTTGACTGAAATCCAAAAATCACTTTTTGTGCTCCCTCTGCTTGAGCCGACTCGAGCAGATGACCTATTGGTCAAGCCAGCTTGGATGTCAAGCCATCTCTTTTCAGTTCGAGCTGTAGGGTTTTTCTTTCGCATTTCTATTCCTAAACCCTACTCTCCTTCCCTCTAAGAAACATTCCAAATACTTCCAACTTCCAAAAATCTCTTCGAAACTCAAGTGTACTTTTGCAATGGCACCAAAGAGGGCAATTGGGAAGAAATCAAGACGGGATACAGAAGCTGCTTTGCATTTAAGGAGAATAAAGTTTTGAGAAGACAATTCTTCCCGAATTCCACCACAGTCTGAGGAAGAGCCAAGCCCAAATTCTCCAAGCCACCAGATTTCCTTAGGCATGAGACCTATTACTACTAGAAGAAGGATTTTGTTCGAATACTTAAAGGAAATAGGTTTTGTCATTGGAGATTTTATTGAGAATCAAGGGTGGAAAAACATGTGTTCCTTGGATGTTAAAATTTATCCAAACCTAGTCAGAACTTTCTATGAAAATTTGAGGTTTGGAGAGAACTTTATTGAATCATCTGTTAAGGGAAAAAGAATTATTATATCTGCAGAAATCCTTGGTAATATTTTAGAAATGCCATTTGAGGGCACTGAGTACTTGGTCGTAAAAGATAAAACTAAAGCTTTACAAATAGTACTGGAAAGGACTGAAGTAGATGAAATTGGAATTCTCAAGGCCAGCACATTGTCAATCGAAATGAGAATTCTTCACAATTTTATCAGTAGGATTTTTTTACCCAGAACTTGCCGCTTTGATTGGGTAAGTGAGTGGGGTCTTTGCTTCATGGAGTTTCTAATTAATGGGGACAAGATTAACCTACCTGCTATCATGTTAAGTCAGATGAAAGAGGCAGTGAGAAAAGTTAAGGCATGTCTGCCTTATGGTATGGTCCTCACACTTTTCTTCCAAGGTGCTAACATTGACTTATCAGGAGAGGATAGCAAAACCCTCCTTCATATTGATACTTATGCAGCCAAAACTCTTTAAAGGATGGGTTATTTATTATATGAAGGAACTTGGAGAAAGAAGTCTGATGCTCCAATAGTTGAAGAAACAAAGGAAATTCAATAGCAAGCTGAAATAGAGACTGGTGAAGGCACTTTAATGCAAATTCTAGAGTCACAGTCATAGCAAATGCCAGTCCAGATAGACTTTGATGCTTCATTTCTAGATGTTTCAGTACCTAATATGCCTGATATCCCTCCTAGCACACCTATCAACACTCAGGCTGCAATTGATATTCCTGTTTACAGTCATGCTACTACTACTCCTATTGTGGATACCACAATGTTACAAAATTTCATTGCACAACAGTTAGAAAACATGATTATTCTTAAATTATCCATCTCAACTCTATATGCTTCAGTACTTGAGTAATAGATTTCTCAATCTTTTTAGAACTTGAAGTGATCAAATGAAGAACCCAATAAAAAAAGGCTAAGAAAAAATCATGTGAAAAGGGTTACTTCTATGTGTGTGCGCCTTAAAAATTAATTTGAGTTGGTATGATTGAAAAATTGTAAGAGTGTTGGTAAGAGTTTTTCTTTGAGTTCAATGGTAAAAATCCTGAAGAAGATACTCGAGCCGACCCAGCATGTTGAAGAACCGACTCTACTTCATGGCATGCAACAAGGATTTTGGTATGTAGCAATCCAAGCTGACTCGAACGTAACCGAGTTGACTCCAGTGAATTTGAGTCGACTAGAATATGTTCGAGCCGACTCCTTCAGAGTCCAGTTTTTGAATATTCTGAGAACAGCCAGGCGAGTCGACCCGAACCAGAAAGAGCTGACTCTGCCAGACCTGAGAAAGCAAGCCGACCCGAACTGCATGAGCCGACTCTTCCAGAGTGATGATTTCAGAACCTGAGAAGAAGAGTCGACCAATGATCAAAAGAGCCAACTCTTTTAGTTCAAGATTTTCAATGATATAAGTTCGAGCCGACCCGCGCTATCAAGAGCCGACTCGTCCAGAGTGAAGTTTTGCGCCCTGAAACAAAAAGCGGACTGCATTGAAGATTTGATGACTCGACCTATCGACTCGAAGGATCTAAACCGACTCGAAGGAATCCGAGCCGACTCAAACATCACTTTCAGGTATCCAACAGCTAGCTCCAAAATTTATTTTTGAATGCCAAAAGGTGCTCCAATGGTCACAAACCACTTCCCAACGGTCTGTAATGGCTAGAATTGCCTTGAAATGATAGAAAACCTTATATTTGAAGGATTTGAACTTTTTTGAAGCAATAGAATTAGAAAGTTCTTCAAAGTTTTGAGAGCTACATTGAATATCCTACCTACCAAAAAGAAATAGAGCACAAGAGCATTCAAGCAAGCCTTCAAGTCTTCACCAACTCTGATCTAAAGTTTGAAGCAATTTTGGAAGAAGCCATTGAAGCAATTAAAGCTCATTCAAGTACAAGTCAAGTGGACTTCTATCAAGCTACACCGGCAACTATCCGATAAATTGAGTTTATCATTTATTGTTGCATTTACTTCAATTCTTTTTAAGAATTGTTGTTGGGTTATTGGTGAGCCCGGTTGAAAAACCAAATAGGTTCTTGGTGAGCCTTGATAAAAACCAAGTGTTAGGTTCTTGGTGATCCTGTGAAAACCAAGCTAGGTTTCTTTGGTGAGCTTGTTCAAAACCAAAGGGTGTTGGGTTTTCTTTTGTGATCCTGTTAAAATTAAAGTGTAAAGATTTTAGATTGTGATCCTGCAAAACAATCCAACTATATTCGGGTGTTAATATAGTGAAAATTTCAAGTGGTATCTTCAGTAGTGGACGTAGGAGCTGGGTTGCTCTGAACCACTATAAATTTCGTGTGTTTGTGTTGTGCTTACTTCACTCTATTTAGCTTCTGCAATTTAATACTCTGTCATAGCACCTACCACTTATAAAGAATTTTTAATTGCACATTATCTACTTTAAAATTTTAAATTCTTAATTCACCCACCTCTTGGGTAGCCACCTGGGCAACACAATCTCAATCGATCGTGTATCAGTAAAAGCATAGGATAGAGGCCATATAGATCGAAGATCATGAAGATGGGTCCTGGTCGATCTCGATGGAACACGATGGCCTCATCCTCTACATCTAACAAAAGTCCTGCCTCTTGCTAGTGTAGAAGAGGTAGAAGCTATGTCAGCAGTAGGAATAGAACTGATAGGAATGGCGGTATCAAAATCAGTATGATGAGGTGTATGATCAAAGATAGGTCTTGAATCAAGATGGTGGAAACCAGGGGTATAAAATCATAGTTCCCTGATAAGAGAAGATGTATGCAATGGGAGAGAATAAATAATAGGTGTATCAGAAGCTGAAGGTATGACAACAGTAGGTGCAGGAATAGAAGTGTGATCAGCAGGTCTGGAGAGAGGAGTGGGTAGAATAGGAGTATGGAAAGATGAACTAGATGGATCAGGAATGGGACTCCTAGGAAGGTTAGCTGCAGTCTTCGGCACTGGCTCTACCATTAGATCTGCCATGTCAAACTCATCAGAGTCAATCTCATTAACATCCAAATTCGATCACGAAGCTGGTGGTGCTAGAGCTGATTAGCTAGAGCAAAAGGAGCAGGTGCTCTGCTTAGGTCTACCCAAGGTAGACAAAATGGCAGAGATCCCATCACTCAGTCCTCGATGGCTCTCCCTCATCTCCATATGGATCCTGTCACTCCCTGATGAATGATCATCACCTCAGTCTCAATGCGAGCGACCCTATCCTCTAGACTCTCTGAAACTCCAAGGATACCTGACTGTGTTGGCTCTGCCTGAGGAGCTGGCTCTGGCTACGCTAAAGGCTCAGGTAATGTCTTCGATGTCTGTTTGTGAACCTTAGATGGCCCTGCTTGTCTAGAAAAGATGCGCTCCTCCTCTGCTATATCCTCATCTCTGTTAGTGGCCTGAATAGATATGCATCGTCTCCATTGGCCTCTGATAAGCTGATACCCCATCCGATGCAATGATCTCATGTCATAGACATCAGTGTGCATTAGCTGCCTGTAGGGCTCATCATCCATAACTACTTTATAAGCTCTAAATAGTAGAGTTAGCCCCATCCCGTAGGGCAGACACAATCTCTAGCTGATTAATGCCTTAGTCAGCTGTTGTACCATGAGTACTGGGAGGCATACTGGCATGTGCTGTACCAGAGAAACCATCACTAACAGCTCCCACTCTGTGATGAAGTCAAAATAGCTATTCTTTGGTAGAAGAATCTAGGCTACTATATGATCAGCAACCTCATCTCAGGCCGCAGCCTCGAAGCTACTAAGCTAAATCATCTGGTGTGGGCACCAGACTCAGAAGAAGACTTCAGAGCTCCATCTGGATCTCTGATTAACCTTGCCCGAAGAATTAGGGTTTTTGGTTTGTAATAAGAGTTGACTAGATCAACTCAATTTAGCTTGAGTCTACATTACCTGCATTTTATTTTGTTGAGTCATGTTGACTCAGTAGTGGACTAGGGCTTCAACCTGGGGTGTTACATTTTCTCCCAAGGCCTAGCAAGTGGGCGCCACACTCTCAACCATACTCCCAGCCATACGCCTGAGTCCAGGGGGCGCCATATCTACATCCAGCAGCCTTTGGTCCCCACGCCACAGATAGCAGCTTCCTTCTCTCATGCGCCAGTTGAGGAGAAATCCACCAGGAGTCCACAAATCAAGGGGGCGGCCCAAGTCTTTCCCAAAAGAACCAAACTAAGAAAGGGAAGAAATTCTCTTGGAGAGAACTTCAAGGAGGCGCCCACTACCTGCCAAAAATATCCAAAACAAAGATGGGAAGGGCCTTGACTTAGGGAGGAAGAAAAGGAGGAGTCCAAAAGAGTTGATCCACGGAAGGAAAGAAATTCTCTTGAAGACCCAAGCAAGGAGGCGCCATCTACCTGCCTTTTATAACCCTAATCAAATTTTTTTTGGTACCTTGGCCGACCATATGTGTATGGATTATCCTGATTTGTAGATCCCCTCCTTTAGTCCCACATGGGAAGATGTAAAACCCTACTCCCTTGTAAAGCCTTATAAATTAAACCCCTCTTGTAAGTTTAAATGAATCAGATGAATGAAACCAAATTTTTTTTGTGAGCAAACTTTGTGTTTTCTCTCTTCCACACTTGCATCCAGGTGTTGAGCTCCATGAGGGAGTAAATCCGGGTTCCCCAGGAACCTTGAGGAGGTGTGAGATCTCCAAAACCCAAACCCTAGGTTAGCCACTCCACTCCCAAACCCTAGCCGCCATCACCCTTCTCTCTCCACTAAGCCCTAGCATATTCCACCTCCCACGGCCTCTCTCTCCAAGTCCAGGCCGACCACCAGCATCCAGCTACAGTCCAGGTACTTCAGATCCAAAGCTCTTTCCAGTGGGAGTCGAATCAGCCTTCAAGAGAATCCGGATCTCAGCGACATCAGCTTTCAAGTTCTTCGAACTGGTAAATCCTTCCCCTGAGTCTCTGAATCCCTCACTTGTTTTTCTTCTTCCCAGATCTTGAGTCCAGGAGAAGCCGACCAAACCACAGACCAGTATTGGAGGATCCATTGCGAAGATAGCCAAATCCGAGGATCCAACAATCTGCTCGAGAGAGTTCTTCCACCCAAATTCTGAGAAGATCACTGTCTGGTTAGTAAACCATCTCTCCTCTCTATTTCTGTCCTGTTGAAAGTTCAGAGCGAAACCCTAGGTCTTGGAGTTTCTCAACCCCCAGCGATCCGTTACTTCTGAACTACTCTGATAATTTAGTTTCTTCTAAATTGTGCTATCAATCCTTACCTAGTTTCCTTCAACTTAGTTTAGCTTTACTTTGAGTCAAAGCCAATTTCTGAAATATAAAAAAAAAAAAAAAAAAAAGAATTAATCTTAATTTTTACTTCCGCATACGCTTCTTTATTCTTTGTTCTGCATCATTTTTGGTATCAGAGCTCTGTCTAGGGTTTCTGTTTTGATTGCTTGTTTGAGTCTCTCTCTTTTTACTTTGTCTGCTCGAAGTAGACTCCCCAGGATGTCCGGTCCTAGGAACGAAGTGAGGTGCAAACATCCTCTTCCCATTCCACGGGGTGTTCCTAGGGCGTATAGGGGATCCGTTGGGTTATAACTTCGTAGCAGGAATTGTAAACGGGGAAGTGCTCTATTTTCAACCCATAATTATTTTGTTGCAGGAATTATTTCTCACTGCAGCTAACTCCAAATTTGGTGATTTTTATTTTTCTGAAACCAGTATAATTGAAAAAAATTTACATAATTTTTCCATGATTTATTGGTTTCCGTGTGATTTCTGAGAATTAAATTACTGTAACTCTATTTTTGTGTTCTGCAATCCATTTATTTTTGAGTGTTCATCTCTTAATTCATCTTAAGGGCATTTGAGCATCTAAGATAAGGGGAGGAGTTGATAACCTCTCCTTAGCCCAAAACCACCACCCCTTCATTCGAACCTAAGCCTTTAATCTAAAAATTGATTAGACCTAATTTGCCCAAGTGGGCTAGGGACATCAACAAGTCGGGTCAAGGCTAGTGTTGAGTCAGTTTGTCTGGTTACTCTGTGTGTGCTTTGTACTCAGTGTCTAGAACGGTGGTTCAGGGATTCCATCCCGAAGGGCTTGTGTGCTGGTCTGCCTACCTGGCCAATCTCTGATTGGTGTCTAGGATTGGCATTCAGGGACCTAACACTCCCCTTACACCTGCCTGGCTAAGTCCTGAGTTACTACAGGCTAGCTTGCCACTCTGATTGGGAACCTAGTTTGGGCTCTAGGTCTAGTTAGCCCGTAGTCGTTCAGTTGAGTCTCATTTTGTGTGCTTGATTGCATCATGTCTAACCGGAATGGAGTACCCTACCAACCTGGTCAAACCCAACCTGATTTAGAGGCCATGGTTAGAGCTCTTACTGAGAGTATGAACAAATTAAGTCAGGATATGAATGAGAATTTTGCCCAGCTTAGGGATCGAGTCCAAGTACTTGAGGAACCTAGGCATCGGAATTGGACTCCTGACCCAGATTTTAATATGCCTCAACCTCACCCACACCAAGAGCCTAGAAGACCTTTATACTGAGATCCTGAACCTAATCATAGGAGGCCTAACCCAGAACCTGAGGATAGAGATGATAGGTTCATTCGGAACATCAAGTTAGATGGACCCACTTTTGATGGTAGTTTAAATCCTAAGGTGTATTATGATTGGGAGGGTGAGATGGACCAGTACTTTGAGTGGTATGCTATGTCTGAGGAGAAGAAATTCAAGTTTGCCAAGATGAAATTAATACGTCAAGCTAGGTTATACTGGGGAAACATTGAGCTGACCACTAGAAGACGAAATGTAGAGCCCATAACCACTTGGCAGGGTATGAAAGAAAAGCTTAGAGACAAGTACCTACCCATTTTATACCAGCAAAATCTGTTAGACCAATGGCAGACTTTGAAATAAGGGAATCGATCTGTTTCAGACTACATAACCACCTTTGATGAATACCTAATGAGATGTGATGTGAGTGAAGCCCATGAGGTCACTTTGTCTAGATTTAGGGCTGGGCTTAGGGAAGATATTAAGAGAGAGTTGTTTCTGAGAGAGGTTACTGACCTAGACCAAGCCTATCAGATTGCACTGAACACTGAGAAGTTTCAGAGAGGACCCATGCCATCTAGGGTTAGTGCCCCAATCCCAAGAAATGGACCTAGCCAGGTTACCCATAGCAAGCCTAATCAGGGTATCCCCACCCCTAGGCCCATGGACAAAGGTAAGGCACCTAACACCCAGAGAACCCCTAGTATCGTCTGTTTTAAGTGCCAGAAGCCCGGTCATATCTCCAATCAGTGCACAGCCATAGCTTGTTTTAAGTGTCATAAGGTAGGTCATGTTTCTAGCCAGTGCCCTCGTAGATCCCTATATATAGAAGAGGGAGGAGAAGAGAATTCCGAGCCTAATGAGGAGTTTGAAGAAGAAGTTTATGAGGCCGGAATGAATTTGGTTGATGAGTATGAAGGAGAGGAAGAATCCACTGAGTCTGACCACTTAGGGGTTGTGAGATGCATCCTGTCCTAGACTAAAGTTCAGGAAGATTGGCGTAGGACTAACATCCTACAGACTTTCCTTAAACTAGGGGATAAAGTTTGTAAAATCATCATAGATAGTGGGAGCTATGTGAATGCCATTTCTACTATCACTGTCAAAATGTTAGGCTTAACCCCAGTCCCCCACCCCAACCCCTATAAGGTTTCTTGGGTAGACTCTACCTCTATACCCATCCAGTCTAGATGTCAGGTCCAAATCCTAATGCAATCCTATCAAGAGAAGATTTGGTGTGATGTCTTGCCCATGGGGGTGAGCAGTATAATTCTTGGAAGACCTTGGTTGTATGATCATGATGCCACCCTCTTAGGAAAATCCAACACCTGTGTCTTTAGTTTCAATGGGAAGAAAATCACAATCCATTCAGTCCCACCTAAGGACAAGGTAGCTAAAGGAACCAGTAAGGTCAGAGAAATGAAGACTGGAGTGAACCTAATTAGTGCCAAGGATCTAGAACAAGAAATTCATAGTGGTTCACCCATTTGTATGTTGACTGCTAAGGAACTTAGGACTCCTACACCCTCAGAGCCTCCTCAGGAAGTTAAACCTTTATTAGAAGAATTTGAGGATGTTTTTCCCGAGGATCTGCTAGACCACCTTCCACCTCTTAGGGATATTCAGCATTCTATAGATTTAGTCCCAGGAGCTACCTTACCCAACTTGCCCCATTATAGGATGAATCCATCTGAGCATAAAGAACTGCAAAGGCAAGTTGGCGAATTATTGAGGAAGGGATTCATTAGGGAGAGTCTTAGCCCTTGTGCAGTCCCTGCACTTCTAACCCCGAAGAAGGATGGCACGTGGAGGATGTGTGTTGACAGTCGTGCCATCAATAAAATCATAATCAAGTATAGGTTCCCCATCCCTAGACTAGATGACATGCTTGATATGATGGCCGGTGCCATGGTTTTTTCTAAAATTGATCTCAAGAGCGGCTATCATCAGGTTAGGATTAGACCAGGGGATGAGTGGAAAACAGCCTTCAAAACTAAGGATGGTCTCTTTGAATGGGTTGTTATGCCTTTTGGGTTGTCCAATGCCCCTAGTACTTTCATGAGGATTATGACCCAGGTACTTAGAGCTTTCATAGGGAAGTTTGTAGTGGTCTATTTTGATGACATCCTGATCTATAGTAAGACCCCTGCAGATCACCTAGGCCACCTTAGACAAGTCTGTCAAGTTTTGAGGAATGATAGTCTCTACGGTAATCTCAAAAAGTGTGAATTTATGACCAGTAGAATTATCTTCCTTGGATTTGTCGTAATCCCTGATGGCGTGGCTGCCGATCCTGAAAAGATTAGGTCCATAGTAGAATGGCCAGAGCCGACCAGTGTGCATGAAGTCAGAAGTTTCCATGGCTTGTGGTGCGAACACCAAAGGCACCAGAATAAGGCAAAGGCTTCTCAACCCTCTGTGAATTGATCAATAATTTATGAGTCCGTCTGTAATAAGGTCTTAGCCCATCTGAGTCCTTTTTTTAGTTGTTGTTTGAGTCTTTTGAGTTGTTATTTCAGTTCTGTACTAGTCAGCTTATGTTGAGCTAGTTCAGTCCAATGCTAGTCAGCTCATGTTGAGCTTATTTTATTTTTTTGAGTCCTGTCCAAGCATACTGAAGACTCAAGACTATATCATACAAGTGAAGACCAAGTCCAACTAGATTGAAGACATGGAAGTATAGCACAAGTCCAACCCAGCTTGAAGATTTGAAGACCCCAGGAGGAAAATTCAGAAAACCCTGATTTCTTGCATATGGCCTCCAGATGCCCAGATTCTCTTCCAGATGCCAAACTATATTCATAGATAAGGGCATCCATGATTCTACAGGTCCATCTGCATCCTAGCCCAAAGAAATCAAGCCCAGGTGCCAAGCCCAAGCCCCTAAGAAGCAAGATACCAGGGAATATTCCTGCTACCTGGCTACCAGGCCACCCCAGCTTCCAGAGGCCCAAACCCATGCACCCGAGCCCCTTTGGGCCGGCCTTTTGCTGCTCCTAGAAGCCCAACACGCCCCCCAAGGCGTCCTTGGAGTCTTGACCAAGTCAAGAAAATTTTTAGGGATTTTTCTACCTAATATTTTCTTATTTTCTAGCTAGGGTTTGAGAGGGAAAAGGATTCTTATGTAAAGACTTATGTACCCTTACTTGGAGCCCAAGGTTAAGGGTCTATTTAAGGGACCCTAGCCTCTTGTATGAAGGGGGAATTTTTGATGAATGTAAACCTTGAGTTCTTCTATTGAGTGGTGTGATACCCTGCTGTGTACATAAAGGGGTTTGTGAGAGTTCTTCTTCCTGGTGTTTGCAATCATCTTCCTGCTGCCAACAAACCATCTAGATCCCTGGATGCCCACTCCAAAAGAAGCCTTCCCTTGCTGTTTTTACTTTGTTTTCTTGTTCCTTTGTGATCTTTCTAACCCCTGACAGGTCGTTTGCAGGTCCCTGAGTTCCTACGAATCCAACGACTCCAGCCAAGCCTCAATCGGATCACCGAGCAGAAAGGCGGGTATCCGCGGGTCTTTGGCTCGGTTTTCCAGGCCGCATCCATCGAGGAACGAGAGACCCCTTCTCTACGATCTTCATAGATGTTGTCAGGTACACCCCTCTACATCCAGTAGTTTTATTGTAGGAGAACTTGTCCTAACCGAGGCTTCTCAGCCCCGGCGGTCCTTCTTTGCTACTTTTCTAGGTCCTAATCTGCATGCTGATCTTCAAAAATTTATACAAAATTCCCTATAAATAATTTTGATCTGAAATTTGGGAATTAATCACCTAACTAAACATGTAAAACATACAAAAAAA
This sequence comes from Areca catechu, assembly GCA_021397845.1. Classification (NCBI taxonomy): domain Eukaryota; kingdom Viridiplantae; phylum Streptophyta; class Magnoliopsida; order Arecales; family Arecaceae; genus Areca; species Areca catechu. The sequence continues at coordinate 84,902,832 of CM038044.1, read as the reverse complement.
ATTTCATGCATATTAGTCCCCCATCATTTGGTATCAGATCTTAGATTAGGGCTTGTTTTCTATAATTTTTTAGTCTGTATATACTCTGTTATTTTAATTATTTATCCCTGTTAAAAACTCCAAAAACTCTGAAACTTATTTTCCTGGATTTATCATAATTAACAGTAATTTTAAAAATTTTTCCAGATTTTATTATGGCCTGTGAATTTCTGCAAGCCGAAATAGGGCCTGCAAATTTTCGGCTCTATTTTTTTTTAGCAAGACAAGTTTGGAAGTTTTAGGGTTTTGTTTAGCATTTTTTGCATATCTTTTAATTTTAGTATATTTCCTGAATATTAGGCAATAATTTGTAAGTTTTCTTCTATTTAAGAAAATACCAAAAATAAAAAAATTACATATTCTCCAAAAATACCAAAAACATCTAACCCTAATTTGCATCATTTGCCTGCCATCATTGCATAATCTACTTTTAAGGGAACTCTTGCTATATCAGATGGGGGGAGGAGTTGATAACCTCTCCATAGCCCAAAACCACATCCCTTGCATTCGGTCCCAAGCCTTAACCTAAAATTAACTAGACTTAATTTGCCCTAGTGGGCTAGGGACACCAACTGGTCGGGTCCGGGCTAGTGTTAGATCACTGTGTCAAGTTAACCTGTGTGTGCCTTGTGCTCAGTGTCTAGAACGGTGGTTTAGGGATTCAATCCCGAAGGGCTTGTGTGCTGGTCCGCCTACCTGGCCAATCTCTAATTGGTGTCTAGGATTGGCAATCAGGGACCTAACACTCTCCTTACACCTGCCTGGCTAAGTACAGGGTTACTATAGGCTAGTTTGCCACCCTGATTGAGCATCTCGTTTGGACTCTAGGTCTAGTCAGTTATAGTCAGTCTGATCGAGTCTTGCATGAGCACTAGATCAGGAGTTTCATATCACCCACCTCCTTCACAAATGTCTGAACCCATGGAAAATTTACAAGCCCAAATAAAAGCCCTAGCTGATCAAATGGCCCAGATAACTACCCAGATGACCCAGTTAACTCAGTCTCATATTCAAACCAATGATAGAATTGACCATCTTGCCAATAGGTTTGATCAGTTAAAAGTCCGGGTAGGGACCCCAGAAAAAAACCATGGGTCACAGTCTGAGCCAGATCCTAATTCCCCTCAACTTAGGAGGACCCCAAACCCTGATCAATACCTTGAGGCTGAACCTAGGAGAGCCCATCATCATGACCCAATCCCTAAGGTTAGTCCTAGAAGACCCAATCAGGATTTTATAGACCAGGAAGATAGATCCTATTTACCCTCTCCCTATAAGCCTAGTATACCCACAACCTATAGATCTTATGACTCCAAATCCTATGAACCTAGAACCTATGAATCCATAACCTATGAACCTAGATCCTATGACTCTAGATCCCATGATCATAGATCCTATGCACCCACACCCTATGAGCCTAGTAGACCCAACACCCAATATTCTGACCCATATAGGGAGTCCAACCCTAGGAGAACCCAATATTCTGACCCATATAGGGAGTCCAATCCTAGGAGAACCCAGTATTCTGACCCATATAGGGAGTCCAACCCTAGGAGGACCCAATATCCTGACCCATATAGAGAGCCCAACCTTAGGACTCCATACCATGATCCATCCTTAGAACCTGACCATAGAACTAACCCAAAATCCTATGACCCCAGATCCTGTAATCCCATGACCCATAGATCTGCACCCTTGTCCTATGAGCCTAGAGAACCCATAATCCCTAAGTATCAACCTAGTACTAGTCATGCTTCCCCTAGTCAACTTGAACCCCATAGGATTAGTATCCCTAAATACGAACCCAGTAGTGAGCCACTACCCCTTATACAACCTGAACCTACTTAGGAGTAGTACCCATAATCAGAGACCAGAACCTAACCAATTTCCTGCTAGCCGACCTTCTCCAACCATTCCTGAGATTCACAAGGCTTACATTAACGCGGAAGTGTATGAAGCTGATGTGAGCCTAGTGGATGAGTATGAGGGAGAAGAGGAGACACCTTTAGTAGACCTAGAATTAGCTGACCCAGTAGATGCCCAGGTAGAAACCAACCCAGAGCTAGTTGACCTTGACCATATCCAACCTAAAGCTATAATGGAAGAACAAATAGAGGAAGAGAACCTAGGTACTACTACTAGAGCCCTACCTGAGGAAACCATAGAGGAGAGCCAAATTATAGAGTCTAGTCCTAAAATACAAGAACCAGAAGAATTTATTAAGGACCTGATCTCTTTGAATCAGTACCCTCAGGATGAGTCTCCTCCTATAGTTCCCATTAAGGACCTCTTTCCTGAGATTAATAACCCATCCTTCCATTATACAAATCCCGTAAATATATCGCAACCCCATAAGGTTAACATCATTAGTCTAGGATTAGTCCCTGACATGCCTTCTTTGATTCTACTTTATCCAACTAACCCAGAACCTTTTTCTCCACCCTACCAGAGTAATTCTGAACCCACTTCCTATTTTCTACCCTTTCCTGAGTTTTCTCATGTGTCTAGAACAATTAGGTTACATTTTGTTGAGGTTACTAGGTTGCAAGGATCCATAGAGCCCATCCCTTTTGCTACCTACTTTTGGCAGACCCTCTGGCACTTATTAGGTGTTACTAGCAAATTTTCTTTTGCAAGTCATCCATCGACCACGACTCATGCCCCCATGCCCAAGTGGTAGATAAGACCTAATAAACCTCTTTAGTCGAGTCTGTTAGGTGTAGGTTTGAGTCCTTTGCATCATCTTATTAGGAGTCTGCATGTGCCTAGCATGTTCACCACCCGCACTAATGTTAAAACAACTGGCTAATTCCCGAAGATGGATCAAAAAATTTGATGTAGTGGATTTTATCTTGGTTAGGCTTAGGCCTAAAAGAAGCTTCATGCTCGCAGAGCCGGACCTTTTAAAGTGATAGAGAAGGATTGGATCAAATGCCTAGGTGTTAGACTTGCCTTCGGATTTGGGCATTAGTTCTACCTTCAATATTACAGACCTGGTTGAGTATAGGGAACCGGCAGCGATACCTAGTAAGGCCTTTGGACCTATTCCTTTTCATTGTGAGTGACCCTAACCCAGAGTGTCCACTAACAAATTGGCCTGAGAGAGGAGAACGGATCGAGCGTATCCTGGACGATCAAGCCATCACGACCCGGGGCCGTGACTATCAATGCTTCCTGGTCTGATGGCAAGGCCAGCCAGAGTCGGACGATTCATAGATTTCTCGAGAGGACTTGCAACGCCTCAACCCAGACCTTCTCAAGAGATATGTGAGCCAGTCTGATCTTCACTCGACAGGGTCGAGTTCCTCCCACCCCGGGAGAATTGGTGCGGACACCAAAGGCACCAGAATAAGGCAGAGGCTTCTCAACCCTAACGTGAATTGATCAATAATTTATGAGTCCATCTGTAATAAGGTCTTAGCCCATCTGAGTCCTTTTTTTAGTTGTTGTTTGAGTCTTTTGAGTTGTTATTTCAGTTCTGTACTAGTCAGCTTATGTTGAGCTAGTTCAGTCCAATGCTAGTCAGCTCATGTTGAGCTTATTTCATTTTTTTGAGTCCTGTCCAAGCATACTGAAGACTCAAGACTATATCATACAAGTGAAGACCAAGTCCAACTAGATTGAAGACATGGAAGTATAGCACAAGTCCAACCCAGCTTGAAGATTTGAAGACCCCAGGAGGAAAATTCAGAAAACCCTGATTTCTTGCATATGCCCTCCAGATGCCCAGATTCTCTTCCAGATGCCAAACTATATTCATAGATAAGGGCATCCATGATTCTAGAGGTCCATCTGCATCCTAGCCCAAAGAAATCAAGCCCAAGTGCCAAGCCCAAGCCCCTAAGAAGCAAGATACCAGGGAAAATTCCTGCTACCTGGCTACCAGGCCACCCCAGCTTCCAGAGGCCCAAACCCATGCACCCGAGCCCCTTTGGGCCGGCCTTTTGCTGCTCCTAGAAGCCCAACATGCCCCCCTAGGCATCCTTGGAGTCTTGACCAAGTCAAGAAAATTTTTAGGGATTTTTCTACCTAATATTTTCTTATTTTCTAGCTAGGGTTTGAGAGGGAAAAGGATTCTTATGTAAAGACTTATGTACCCTTACTTGGAGCCCAAGGTTAAGGATCTATTTAAGGGACCCTAGCCTCTTGTATGAAGGGGGAATTTTTGATGAATGAAAACCTTGAGTTCTTCTATTGAGTGGTGTGATACCCTGCTGTGTGCATAAAGGGGTTTGTGAGAGTTCTTCTTCCTGGTGTTTGCAATCATCTTCCTGCTGCCAACAAACCCTCCAGATCCCTGGATGCCCACTCCAAAAGAAGACTTCCCTTGCTGTTTTTACTTTGTTTTCTTGTTCCTTTATGAGCTTTCTAACCCCTGACAGGTCGTTTGCAGGTCCCTGAGTTCCTACGAATCCAACGACTCCAGCCAAGCCTCAATCGGATCACCGAGCAGAAAGCCGGGTATCCGCGGGTCTTTGGCTCGATTTTCCGGGCCGCATCCGTCGAGGAACGAGAGACCCCTTCGCTGCGATCTTCATAGACGTTGTCAGGAACACCCCTCTACCTCCAGTAGTTTTATTGTAGGAGAACTTGCCCTAACCGAGGCTTCTCAGCCCCAGCGGTCCTTCTTTACTACTTTTCTAGGTCCTAATCTGCATGCTGATCTTCAAAAATTCATACAAAATTCCCTACAAATAATTTTGATCTGAAATTTGGGAATTAATCACCTAACTAAACATGTAAAACATACAAAAATAATTGCATGCATATTAGTCCCCCATCAGCTTGGCTACCTTCTATAGGCGATTCATCAAGGGGTTTAGTACCGTAGTTGCTCCTATCACAGACTGCATTAGGAAGGGAGAATTTCTGTGGACCAAAGCAGCCCATAAAGCCTTCCCAGATCTTAAGGATAGGATGACCCAGGCACCCATTTTAAGACTACCGGACTTTTCAAAGGTATTTGAGGTTGCCTGTGATGCTTCAAGAGTAGGTATAGGTGGAGTCCTAAGCCAAGAGAACCATCCCGTAGCATTCTTTAGTGAAAAACTTAATGATGCTAAGCTTAGGTATTCTACCTATGATAAGGAATTTTATGCGGTAGTGCAAGCTTTGCGTTACTGGAGATATTATTTGCTACCGCAAGAATTTGTGCTGTTTTCGGACCATGAGGCTCTTAGATTCTTGAATTCTCAGAAGAAGCTTAACCCTAGGCATGCTAAGTGGGTAGAGTATATCCAGTCCTATACTTTTGTTTTGAAGCATAAGGCTGGGTCTGAAAATAAGGTAGCTGATGCCCTTAGTCGTCGATCTTTGTTGTTGAATTCTGTTAGGGCTGAAGTCATAGGGTTTGAGCAAATCAAAGAAGAATATGAGTCGTGTCCGGATTTCAAGACTGTATACTAGGATCTAACTCAAGGACCATCTAGTGAACATAAGGATTATTCCCTTTTAGATGGCTTTCTTTTCTTTAAGAATAGGCTTTGCATCCCTAGAACCTCTCTTAGGGAATTCTTGATTTGGGAAACTCATGCTGGAGGTTTAGCTGGCCATTTCGGAAAAGATAAGACCACCCTGGCTATTGAAGACCATTTTTTCTGGCCTAGCTTAAAAAGAGATGTAGCACACATTGTGGCTAGGTATCGGACCTGCGCTGTTGCCAAACAGCGAAAACAGAACACCGGCCTTTATACCCCACTCCCTGTCCCAGATCGTCCTTGGCAAGATGTGAGCATGGACTTTGTGTTAGGTTTTCCTAAGACCCAGAGGAGGCATGACTCTATCTGTGTTGTAGTAGACCGATTTTCCAAGATGGCCCATTTCTTGCCTTGTTCCCAAACATTTGATGCGTCTAAGGTAGCCACCCTGTTCTTTAATGAGATAGTTCGACTCCATAGCCTACCCAAGACCATTATTTCAGATAGGGATGTTCGGTTCACCAGCTATTTCTGGAAAACCCTTTGGCATAAGTTAGGGACGAAACTTAAGTTTTCAACTGCCTATCATCCCCAGACTGACGGCCAAACCGAAGTAGTGAACCGTAGTTTAGGCAATCTGCTAAGGTGTCTTGTTGGTGAAAACATTAGGAACTGGGATTTGTACTTACCTAGAGCTGAATTTGCATATAATGACTCGGTCAATAGGTCTACGGGTAAGAGTCCATTTGAAATTGTGCATGGTTACAAACCCCACACACCTCTTAACCTAGCTCCTTTACCAGTCCACACACGGGTCTCCGAGTTTGCCGAAGTTTTTGCACAGCATATAAAAGACTTGCATAAAGAAATTCAAGCTAAAATAAATTTAAGTAATGAAACTTATAAGAAATTGGCTGATTCTCAAAGGCGAGTCAAAACTTTTGACGAAGGAGACTATGTAATGATTAGGTTAAGGCCTGAATGGTTTCCTCCTGGAACCGTTAGAAAGTTACATGCTAGGGGAGCTGGACCATTTAGAGTGGTAAAGAGAGTAGGATCCAATGCCTATGTACTCGAGTTACCTCCAGAACTAGGCATTAGCTCCACTTTCAACATTACAGACCTAGTAGAGTATAGGGAGCCAGCTGTGATTCCCAGTGAGGCTTTTGAACCTAATCCTGCTCTTGAGAGTGAACCTGACCCTGTGTGTCCACCAACAAATTGGCATGTGAGGAAAGAGCAGATTGAAAAGATCCTGGATGATCAGGTTATCTCTACTCGTAATCGAGGATACCAAAGATACCTGGTCCGCTGGCTAGGAAAGCCAGATTCTGATGACTCTTGGATCTCCCGAGAAGAATTACAAGAGCTGGACCCAGACCTCTTGGAGAGATACCAGAGCCAACTTGATCCATACTCGATAGGGTCGAGTTCCTCCCACCCTGGGAGAATTTGTGCGGGCACCAGACTCAGAAGAAGACTTCAGAGCTCCATCTGGATCTCTGATTAACCTTGCCCGAAGAATTAGGGTTTTTGGTTTGTAATAAGAGTTGACTAGATCAACTCAATTTAGCTTGAGTCTACATTACCTGCATTTTATTTTGTTGAGTCATGTTGACTCAGTAGTGGACTAGGGCTTCAACCTGGGGTGTTACATTTTCTCCCAAGGCCTAGCAAGTGGGCGCCACACTCCCAGCCACTCTCCCAGCCATACGCCTGAGTCCAGGGGTGCCATATTTACATCCAGCAGCCTTTGGTCCCCACGCCACAGATAGCAGCTTCCTTCTCTCATGCGCCAGTTGAGGAGAAATCTACCAGGAGTCCACAAATCAAGGGGGCGGCCCAAGTCTTTCCCAAAAGAACCAAACTAAGAAAGGGAAGAAATTCTCTTGGAGAGAACTTCAAGGAGGTGCCCACTACCTGCCAAAAATATCCAAAACAAAGATGGGAAGGGCCTTGACTTAGGGAGGAAGAAAAGGAGGAGTCCAAAAGAGTTGATCCATGGAAGGAAAGAAATTCTCTTGAAGACCCAAGCAAGGAGGCGCCATCTACCTGCCTTTTATAACCCTAATCAAATTTTTTTGGTACCTTGGCCGACCATATGTGTATGGATTATCCTGATTTGTAGATCCCCTCCTTTAGTCCCACATGGGAAGATGTAAAACCCTACTCCCTTGTAAAGCCTTATAAATTAAACTCCTCTTGTAAGTTTAAATGAATCAGATGAATGAAACCAAATTTTTTTTGTGAGCAAACTTTGTGTTTTCTCTCTTACGCACTTGCATCCAGGTGTTGAGCTCTGTGAGGGAGTAAATCCGGGTTCCCCAGGAACCTTGAGGAGGTGTGGATCTCCAAATCCCAAACCCTAGGTTAGCCACTCTACTCCCAAACCCTAGCCGCCATCACCCTTCTCTCTCCACTAAGCCCTAGCATATTCCACCTCCCACGGCCTCTCTCTCCAAGTCCAGGATGACCACCAGCATCCAGCTACAGTCCAAGTACTTCAGATCCAAAGCTCTTTCCAGTGGGAGTCGAATCAGCCTTCAAAAGAATCCGGGTCTCAGCGACATCAGCTTTCAAGTTCTTCGAACCTGTAAATCCTTTCCCTGAGTCTCTGAATCCCTCACTTGTTTTTCTTCTTCCCAGATCTTGAGTCCAGGAGAAGCCGACCAAACCACAGACCAGTATTGGAGGATCCATTGCAAAGATAGCCGAATCCAAGGATCCAACAATCTGCTCGAGAGAGTTCTTCCACCCAAATTCTGAGAAGATCACTGTCTGGTTAGTAAACCATCTCTCCTCTCTATTTCTGTCCTGTTGAAAGTTCAGAGCGAAACCCTATGTCTGGGAGTTTCTCAGCCCCCAGCGATCCGTTACTTCTGAACTACTCTGATAATTTAGTTTCTTCTAAATTGTGCTTTCAATCCTTACCTAGTTTCCTTCAACTTAGTTTAGCTTTACTTTGAGTCAAAGCCAATTTCTAAAATATAAAAAAAAAAAAGAAAAAAAAAAGAATTAATCTTAATTTTTACTTCTGCATACGCTTCTTTGTTCTTTGTTCTGCATCATCACCTATCTTGAAAATGCAATGAGACCACTGACTCTGTCCACTAAGCTATCCATAATTGATCCTCTCATGGGTATATCCTATACTCTACTCAGAATCTCTGCTGACACTGAGACATCTCTGCCTCGTACCCGAGCAACCCATCCATCACTACCTCGGGCAAGTGAACCATAGAACTCTCGAATAAAACCTGGGTAGAATCTCTCTATCAAGGAGCAAAATGGCATCAATCATGCATCCCTGAGCCACTGACCTATCCTAAACTGTTGCTGATCAATGAAATTGAAATCCACACGACATCCTCCGACGATGATCTTTGATCCCATGAGATTCACTGCAGGAAAGAAAGGTCTGACCGAAATCTCAGGCTCAATAGCTGCTCTAGCCTCATGTCTTGCATTGGTTCTCCTTTCTTCTTCTTGATTGGATGGTCTTGGATGCCAAACAACTTGCTTCCTAGGCCTCATTCCAAAGATACAAGATTGAAATGTAAGAGAGGAACAAACCTAGGGTTTCTATGGTGTAAAATCAAAGAGGAAGGGGGAAACCAGTAGAACTCAAAGGAAAATCCATCCCAAACAAAGATTTGAGAGGTTTGGAGTTGAAATCTGGAGGGAAGAAGTTGTTGGAGCAATGTTAGGGATGAGTCAGCTCGATTTGGAAGGAAGGAAACAATGAAAACACTTTGTTTTCCTATTTTTATCTCCGTCTGTCGCCATTCAACAATCGACTCACAACACAGAGTCAAGTGTCGACACTTCCAGGTGTCGACACTTCCAAGTGTCGACACTTTGACTTAAAATAAAAAAAATAGAAAAAATAGTATTGATCAAAGTAAATAGAATTTCAATGGAATTCAGAAGAATTGAGCATGAATAACAAGTAACTTTGATCAAACAAGAGATTAAGATGTGAAGAGATGGAAATTTTCAATCAAAAGGGTTGATGACCCCAAGTTCTCTTCTAATCATACTGAACTGATTTTCTTAGAGAGGTTTAGTCAATATATCAGCTAATTGCATTTCAGTACTAACAAATTCAAGCACAACATCATTATTTTCAACATGATTTCTAATAAAATGATGTCTAATTTCAATATGTTTACTTCTTGAGTGCTGAACAGGACTTTTAATTAAGCTTATTATACTAGTATAATCACATTTTATGGGTGTCTTAGTTAGTTTGATTCCAAAATCTTCAAGTTGTTGCTTAATCCACAAGATTTGAGCATAACAACTTCCTGCTACAATATACTCAGCCTCACTATGGAAAGTGCAACTGAAATTTATTTCTTGCTAAACCAGGAGATTAAGTTAACTCCAAGAAATTGACAAGTTTTACTAGTACTTTTTCTATCAAGTTTACACACAGCAAAATCAACATATGAAAATCTAATTAAATCAATAGATGAATCTCTAGAATACCATAAACCAATATCAATTGTACTAGATAAGTATTTAAATATGTACTTAACAGCCAACATATGAGACTTTCTAGGATCAGACTGATATCTAGCACATATACAGACACTAAACATGATATCTGGTCTACAAGCAGTCAAATATAATAATGAGCCAATCTTCCTCTATATAGTTTTTGATCAATAGTTTACCATGTTCATCTTTATCATGTTTACATGAGGGGCTCATAGGTGTACCTATTGACTTAGTATTCTCCATCCCAAACTTTTTTAAGATTTCTCTTATATATTTAGCTTGGTTGATGAAGATTCTATCCTTAGTTTGCTCGATTTGGAGTCCGAGAAAAAAATTGAGTTCTTCCATCATGCTCATTTCGAACTCTCTATGTATAGGCTTGGCAAACTCTTGACAAAGGATTTTATTAGTAGCATCGAATATAATATCATCAATATAAATTTGTACTACTAATAAATCATCATTTTTCTTATTTAAAAATAAAGTTGTGTCAATATGGCCTCTAGAGAAATCATTTTCAATAAAAAATTTGCTGAGTCTTTCATACCATGCTCAGGGTGCTTGCTTTAATCATAAAGAGCTTTGTGTAGTTTAAAAACATGATCAGGATGTGCATGATTTTCAAAACTAGGTAGTTGTTCAATATACTTCTACTATATAACCATTCAAAAAAGCACTTTTAACATCCATTTGAAAACGTTTGAAGTTCACAAAACATGTAAATGCTAAAGTAATCTAATAACTTCAAGTCTAGCAACAGGTGAAAAGGTTTCATCAAAATCAATGCATTCCTCTTGATTATAACCTTCAGTAACCAATCTAGCCTTATTCCTAGTAACAATACCATTTTCATCCAATTTATTCCTAAATACCCATTTTGTGCCAAAAATTGAAATATTAGATGGTCTTTCTATTAGAGTCCAAACATTATTTATTTCAAATTGATTTAATTCTTCTTGTATTGCATTATCCAATTAGGATCTTTTTCAGCATCTTCAAAATATTTTGGTTCAATTTGAGAAACAAATACAATATAATCACATTAATTTCTAATTGAAGATCATGTTCTTACCCCTTTTGATGGATCACTTAGGATTAACTCCTTAGGATGTCTATGACATACCTCCACTCCTTGGATAGATCTTAATGCTTTGGTATGGATTGTATGGCTTCTTCTCTTTCATTTTTGTCTTGATATTCTTCACTTTATTAAGAAGGTTGATCATCCAATGTTAGCTTTTTTAACTTTTTAGCACCTGCACATGCATTAGGAGTATCCTCTTTTCTAGTGGATTTGTTAGCAGATTCTTCAAAGACTACATGTACGACTCCTCTACTACTAAGGTTCTCTTGTTAAAAACTCTATATGCCCTACTTGATGTAGAGTATCCTAAGAAGATACCTTCATCATACTTGGCATCAAATTTTCCCAAATTATCTTTACTATTATTCATGATAAAACATTTATAACCAAAATATGAAAATATTTTAAAGTTGGTTTTCTTTGTTTCCAAAGCTCATATAGAGTTTTCTTTAAAATAGGATGAATTAAAACATGGTTCAAAATATAACAAGCAGTATTAATTGCTTCGGCACAAAAATACCTTGCCAAATCATTTTCACAAAGCATAGTGCATGCCATATCTTCTAAAGTATAATTTTTTCTTTCTATAACCCTATTTTGTTGAGGTGTCCTAGGTGTAGAAAAATTGTGTTCAATCTCTTTTTCATTGCAAAAGTTTTCAAAATCCTGATTTTCAAATTCAGAACCATGATCACTACGAATGTAAATTACTGAAGTACCTTTTTCATTTGAAACTTTTCGATAAAACTTTATGAATGCTGAAAATGATTCATCTTTGTGAGAAAGAAATAAAATCTATGTAAACCGTGAAAAATCATCCACTATAACTAATCCATATATCTTACCTCCTAGACAGATATTCTAGTTGGTCCAAAGAGATCATTATGGAGTAGTTCTAATAGCCTAGTAGTTGTAACAAAATCTTTAAGTTTAAAAGATGTTTTTACTTGTTTTCCAAATTGGCATACTTCACAAATTTTATCCTTTTCAAAACTAAGTTTTGGCAAATCTCTTACTAAATTTTTTTTGGAATGTTTAGAAAGTAAATACATGCTAGGATGACCTAGTCTACAATGCCAAAGCCAACTAGTCTCATTTATAGTAGAATTCATTGCAACTAGGCATTCTCCATTAGGCAAAGATAGATTATCCAAATCTACTAGATAGATATTGCCATGCCTTTTTTCAATAAATTTTACTCTATTTTTATTAGGACTAGCAATCATGCAATAAGATGATTTGAAAACAAGTTGAAAACCCCTATCATAAAATTGACTAATACTTAAAAGATTATGCTTTAAACCTTCAACTAAAAGTATATTATTAATGCAAGTAGAAGGAGAGATGTGAACCTTACCAATACCAATGATTTTTCCTTTACCATTATCACCGAAGGTTACACTCCCTCCATTTATTACCTTAAGAGAGGTGAATTACTTCACATCTCCTATCATGTGTCTTGAATAACCACTATCAAGATACCATAGCCTGTTGTTTTCTTTGGTTACAAGACACACTTGTAAAATAAATCAAGTTTTGTTTTTTGGAACTCAAGCCAACTTGGGTCCTTTAGGGTTAGTTCTTAAATTGGTTCCTTTCGGAACTCAAATCTTTCCAAAATTATTGATTTTTCTTAAATTGTATTAAAAAGCTTTATGACCTAATTTTTTGCATGAAAAGTATATAATGCTTGACGATGTAGGTACAAAAAAAAAATTAAAATATCTTTGTTATTTTTGAGGTTTATATCCTAATCCTGCTTTATTAAAAATATCTCTTTGATTATTTAAAAGAAGATTTAATTTTTCAGAACTATAAGTGAACTTTTCAATAAAGGATTTTATTTTATCAAGTTCATCTTTATAATTTTTGTTTTCTATCTCTAGATCTTTGTTTTTCTTTAAAAGGTCACCATTTGAAATGACAGCTTTAGGTCTTTTTAAAACTTCATTTTTCATTGTTAAAGCTTTGTTTTTCTTTTCTGAAACATCAAGTTTACTTTTCAATTCATTACTTCATTCAAAAGAGAATTGATTTCATGTGAAAAATTATTTGCATGCTTTTTCAATTTTCTATTTTTAGATAGAATCAATTTATAATCTTGCATCAATTCATCAAATGCATTTTTCAATTAATCAAAAGTAAAATCCACTTCAGAGTCAGAAATTATCTCTTCTTGTTGTTGTGCTATGAAACATAGATAGGCAACTTCAGTTGATTCTTCATCTGAGCTGGAGTCCTCACTGTCACTCCAGGTCACCATCATTGCTTTCTTTCTAAGCTTTTTTCTTGATTTCTTTAGGAGAGGACAATCAAACTTATAGTGTCCTGTCTTCTTGCATTCGAAGCATATAGGTAATTCCTTCTCCATTTCTTTTCCCTTGTCTTTACTTATTTGGAACCTTTTCTTGTAAGGGAATTTTCTTCTTTTCATAAATCTTCTGAACTTCCTTGCTAGAAGAGCTTCCTCACTCTCATCTTCTTCTTCTTTTTCTGATTCTTCATTTAAGGATTCTTCTTGAATTGTAGACTTGATGACTATCCCCTTTTTCTTTTTGTCGAAGTCTATAGATTTCTGCTTTAGATTTAGCTCATAAGTCAAGAACGATCCCACTAGCTGCTCTAAGGGTAATTTGTCAACATCTTTGGCTTCTTGTATGGCAGTCACCTTTGGATCCCATGAAGTTGGAAGTGACCTGAGAACTTTATTAACAAGATCGACATTAGACATGACTTTACCTAAACTTCTCATACCATTGACAATGTTTGTGAATCTAGTATACATGTCAGTGATAGTTTCATTTGGTTCCATTCGGAACATCTCATAAGTGTGCACTAACATGTTTACTTTTGTGTTCTTCACTTGATCAGTACTCTCATGGATAAGTTTAAGTGTGTCCCATATTTTCTTAGTAGATGTGCATGTAGAAATCCTATTGAACTCACTAGGATCTAATGCACAATAAAGGAGATTCATTACTTTCACATTAATCTTGGATTGTTTAATGTCATTTTCATCCAAATCCTCTTCGAGCTTTAAGATGAAAACACTATTAACCACAATCGAAGGAATATGTGGACCTTTATCAACAACTTTTCACAAATTATAATCTATTGAATGCATGTAAATTCTTATTCTAGTTTTCCAATAAGTATAATATGTTCCATTAAAATATGGAGGTCTATTTGAGGCTTGTCCGTCAACTACACTAGTACCAAGGGGGTTAACATAAATCTTTACTCAAGGCAGTTAGACCTATATACTGAGAACGTGGCTCTAATACCACTTGTTGCCTAGTAAGCAACCCAAGAGGGGGGGTGAATTGGGTTTATAAAAATTAAATATAAATGTGTGAACCAATTCAATAAACAACTTAAGTGCAATGAGATGTAAGAGTAAAGTGCTCTTAAAGAGTATACAGTGAAAATTTAAATGCAATAAATGTAAGAGCAAGAGAGAGAGAGATAAACAATAACGGAGTCAACACACTTTAAAGAAATAGTTAGTATTCAACTTATACTTAAGTATTTTATTTATCATCAAAATCAATAACGAAGTCAACACCAGCAACCTTTCATCATCAGATTAGAATCCGGGTAGTCCGGCACCTAAGCACAGTGAGTTGCTTGTAAGCTACCATGGTGATCTCAAGTCAAAGAAACATATTTCTTACAAGCTAGACGATTGGCTTTGGAACATATTTCCTAATAACTCCCACTTGGACTAAAGCCAGTTATAATAGAATTGTATTCCCATCTTCCATTTATAATCATTGAACTCTTGAACTCCAATGGCTTTAGTGAAGGGGTCGGCTAGTTTCCTTTTCATCGATCTTCATAAGTTCGATGTCACCTCGTTCCATGATCTCTTGTAAAAGGTAGTAGCGATGCAAAATGTGCTTGGTATGTTGATGGAACTTTGGCTCTTTGGCTTGAGCAATGGCTTTGCTATCATAGTACATCAAAATAGGACCATCCAGGGAAGGTACCACTCCCAGCTCGCCTAGAAACTTCAGCAACCACATAGCCTCCTTTGCTGCATCTGATGCTATAATGTACTCTACTTCATATACAGAGTCTACCACTGTATGCTGCTTAGAACTTTTTCAGTAGATGGCTCCTCCATTCAAGATAAACACAAATCTGGATACACTCTTGCTGTCATCTCTATCTGACTGAAAACTAGAATCAGTATACCCCACAAGTTTTATGTTAGGTTCTCCATAAATTAGACATTGGTCTTTAGTATCTCAAAAATACTTAAGGATAGTCTTTACTACCTTCCAATGTGCCTCACCTGGGTCAGACTGGTATCTACTCACTACCTGCAGTGAGTATGCCATGTTTGGTCTAGTACATGTCATAGTGTACATGATAGAATCCATTACTGAAGCATATGGTTACTTATACATACGCTCTCTCTCCTCAGGAGTTGTCACACAATCCTTCTTGAAAAGAGTAATTCCATGGCCTATTGGAATATAGCCTTTCTTGGGATTTTCTATGCTGAACGTTTCAGCACAGTGTCTATGTACATAGATTGAGACAATCCCGAAAGCTTCCTAGATCTATCTTTATAAATTTTTATACCATGTATGTAGGAAGTTTCACCCAAGTCCTTCATAGAAAACTGAGATGACAACTAGACCTTTATTCTTTATAATGTAGGAATGTCATTCTCGATTAAGAGAATGTCATCTACATACAGAACAAGAAATACAACTACAGAACCATTAGCCCATTTATATATTCAGGGTTCTTCTCCATTCCTAATGAAGCTATACATCTCGATACATTTATCAAAATACATGTTCCAACTTTGATTGCCTACTTCAATCCATAAATGGACCTCTATAGCTTGCACACCTTAGACTCATCTATGGATGTGAACACTTCAGGTTGCATTATATACACCTCCTCTTCCAGTTCACCATTTAGGAAAGCTGTTTAGACATCCATTTGTAGATTTCATAGTCCAGATATGTTGCCAGAGTAAGCATAATCCGAATAGACTTAAGTATTGCCACAGAGAAAAAGATCTCGTCATAGTCTATACCATAACATTGCCGATATCCTTTGGCAACTAGATGGGCTTTATAGGTCTCCACCTACCCATCTGTCTCTCTCTTCCTCTTGAAGATCCATTTGCACCCAATGGATTTTATTCCTTCAGGTGGATCAACCAATGTCCACACATTATTGATTTCCATGGACTCCATTTCAGATTTCATGGCCTCAAGCCATTTCTCAGAGTCAGACCTCTGCATTGCATCCATATAGGTGATCGGATCCTCGTTGTTCTCATCGAGCTCAACAAGATCACCGTCCTAGACTAGAAAGCCTTAGTATCTGTCCGACTGACATGGTATTCTACCGGATCTCCTTAATGGTTGCATAATAGGCTTAGATCTTATCAAATATGGTTCTATAGCGATCCTAGAATGTGTTGTTTCCTTTACCTATTGAACTTTCCCAAGTTCAACCTCAGTAGCTTGAGTGCCTTCAATAAGGTACTCCCTTTTTAAAAAGGTAGCCCTAAGACTGACGAACACTCTATGTTCCTCAGGTAGATAGAAGAAATACTCTTTAGACTCATTTGGATACCCAACAAAGAGGCACCTGTCAGACCTAGGTCTAAGTTTATCCATCTACAAATGTTATACATAAGCGGACACCCCCAAACCCAAAGATGTGAAAGTGTTGGCTTACGCCCAGTCCATATCTCATATGGAGTTTTGTCAACGGATTTACTAGGAACCCTATTCAAAAGATAACATGCTGACTCAAGAGCATATTGATGTGATTCGGTGTCCATGGTATAGACATGGAATTCAAAATTTTATGTCTACCTATACCAAATCAATTTCCCAAGATCTACTTATTAAGAACTAAATCATGCATACATTATATTAGGTTAAGTTCACCAACCTTGATTTGCTAATTCCAAGTTGATGAAGATAAACTTTTGAATATGAAAACGAATTCTCCACTAGGCGTCCACACGTCCGCCCTCCAATGGTGATCCACAAGAGTAGAAATCAAGACACTAGCTTCATCAACAAATGGTTCCTCTTCTTGGCACTTCCTTCTTCCCTTTTATGGCTTTATCTTCCCTTGAACACTAGGCTAAAAGAAACACCCTTTTTCTTGAATAGAGTGAACTAATGCTCTCCTTTAGTGGAAGAATATTTGGAGAAGGATTTAACCCTTTTCTTTTCCTTTATCCTTTAAGAGTTTATCTCTTATTCTTGTTACGTACAAAAGTCTCGACAGAAGAAAACTTCTGTGAAGGAGACTCTGTTAAAAAACAAGAAAGGAAATAAACAGTCTTGGGAAGAGGAAAGAAAATCACGTAAAAAACTCCAACCCAATTCCCTTGCCTTTAAATAGAAAATGCAGAGATGCCAATCCAAGGTTTGCAACCTTTCTCACGGCTTTTCAGATTTAAATCCACGGCTTTTCTGAGAAGAAAAGTCGCGTGTTTTTAAGAAATGAGAAGGCGCAGTTCCGAAGTTACGTTATTTCGCGCAACCGGGAAGTCAATCTGCGACTTCATTCCTTCTTAAAACACTCTTAGCCGTTGGATGCCTATCCCATGGACTCCAAACAAGGCGCTAAATCATATTGGAAGCCGCTCCAAAACATTTCTCATTTGTTGCGTGCGCAAAAAGCAGAGTCCCAGCGCACTGGGACTCTCTCTCCAATCGGCGCTAAACCAGAAGTGGCGGCGTCAAAAGGCGCCTCATGAGAAGGAGAGTCCACGCCTTTCATCTTTCTCAAATTATTTTCGTGCGCATAAGTGGAGAGCCCCGCGCCCTGGGACTCTCTCTCTTCCTTGGCGCAAAAAACAAAAGAGGCGGCAATGGAAGGGAATTTGGGTGCAGCAAAAATGTTTTGGGTTAGCCTATGGTTAGCCCAAAACCTGATATACATAATTAGACTCTAATTAGGCTCAATTAGAATCAAATTAAGGTCAATTAGGAACCAAAAATCAAATCTAATTCGATTTAAAGCTAGGGTTTGCAACATATGCTAGTATGTCTCACTTGCAAACATAATTTAATCTAAATTAAATTCTTGATTAATTCTCTTTTATGTGTGACCCATTGGGTTTCATATTTAGCTAGCAGTAGGACCGAGTGCAAGTTGACCTAACTTGGTTAGAACTCTTTCTAGCCGATTTAGGTCAAATCGAGCTAACCCGATTTAACTATTAGAACTCTTTCTAATAAATGATCTAATTAAACAATTTAATTTGATCAATCCTACAAGACATGATTGACGTCTAGCAACGTGTCATGCCTTCCCAGAAAATATGAAATTTGGTGGAAATACCAAAAATACCCTTCAGTGGGAAGCATCTATACAATTTAATCCTGCAATCATCGAACATCCCGAATATGAATCTGAATATGGAATTATGTCAAATTCAATATCATATTCATTTTTGTTTCAATTTAATAATGATGAATTAATGAAATATTAGAAACCATTTCCAATATTCATTTTTGCTTTGATCAAAGTCTTCCGATTCATCAATTAATTGAAACATGTAGGATGTAATCTCCTCTTACTAGGAGTGATTGCTTCCATATTGATCCACTCATTACCTCCATATTCAATTCACCATATCCAGAACACCCCGTACATGACTTAGTCATGAATGAGTATGAACCAAAACATGGTTTCATGGATACAAGGTTCCATGGTAATCTCAGGTCAAAGGATTACATGTATTACTTCCACTAGGAGAATATCTTATTGACAAGCAGATAAGACTCCATTAGATATTCTCTAGTCGGATCAATTCAGTGAACTTATTCTCTAATAAGCACCCACATTCTAGTATTAGTGTCAAACACATGTGACTGTGAGATCAGTCACCCTTTCCATAGAATGTGCTGGTCTTTCTGGAATCATTGATCCCCTACTCAATGATCCATCGACCAGGAATACTTTAGATTAGGGTTTCTAAGGTTTTAGGTCTCACTGGTATGATCTCATCATAGCCCTAAGACCTTAACCCTAATCTATGGGGTTTATCATATATTAAGAACAGTAATACACAGCGTATGATAAAATTGATGCCTTTATTCATAATAAATGTCTTTACATGGTTATGGAAGATACAAATTGATTGGCTTATAGGGCATATTCCCTTCAATCTCCCACTTGCACTAAAGCCAATCGCCTTTAAATTTTAACCCCATACTATCGAGGTGGCGATCAAACTCCCGCTGCGGTAGAGCCTTAGTGAACGGGTCTGCTATGTTGTTCTTTGTTTCTACTCTCTTAATGCAGACTTCTTGTCTTTCCACGATTTCACGGACAAGATGGAAGCGTCTTAGAATGTGCTTTGATTTGTGATGAGCTCTAGGTTCCTTAGCTTGAGCCACAGCTCCAGTGTTATCACAGTAAAGTGGAACTGGATTCTGTATCTCAGGAACAACGCCCAACTCTGTGATGAACTTCTTCATCCAGACAGCTTCCTTTGCAGCTTCACTAACAGCTATGTATTCTGCCTCGGTAGTTGAGTCAGCTACAGTCTGTTGTTTGGTACTCTTCCAACTTACTGCACCACCATTTAGGGTGAAGACATACCCTGATATGGATTTGCTATCATCTGGGTCTGATTGAAAACTAGAGTCTGAATAAGCTTCTAGTTTCAAATCAGAACCACCATATACCAGAAAAATATCCTTAGTCCTTCTTAAGTACTTAAGAATATTTTTCACAGCTTTCCAATGATCCTCTCCTGGATCAGCCTGAAACCTACTGCTTATGCCTAAGGCATATGCTACATCAGGCCTGGTACATAACATGGCATACATTATGGACCCTACTGCCGAGGCATAGGGTATAGAACTCATTCTATTTCTCTCTTCAGGAGTCTTAGGAGACATCCTTTTGAGAGATGTATACCTTGACTCATAGGAAGGTAACCTCTTTTACTCCCATCCATGCTGAATCTCTTCAGCACTAAGTCAATGTACCTTGACTGGGATAAGCCCAGCATCCTTTTAGATCTATCTCTATAGATCTTTATACCCAGTACATAGGATGCTTCTCCCAAGTCTTTCATTGAAAACTGTTTGGATAGCCAAACTTTAACTGATTGTAACATTGGGATATCATTCCCAATGAGCAGTATGTCATCCACATACAGAACCAAGAAGACTACAGCACTCCCACTAGTCTTCTTGTACACACAAGGTTCATCTTCATTTTTGATGAAACCAAACTCTTTTATGGTTACATCAAATCTGATGTTCCAACTCCGTGAAGCTTGCTTTAATCCATAAATGGATTTCTTTAGCTTACATACCTGATTAGGTTTATCTTCCAAGACAAAACCTTCTGGCTGTGACATGTAGACTTCTTCCTCAAGGAAACCATTAAGGAATGCTGTCTTCACATCCATCTGCCAGATCTCATAATCATGGTATGCTGCTATAGCAAGCATAATCCGTATAGATTTGAGCATGGCAACAGGTGAAAATGTTTCATCATAATCAATGCCCTGTTTTTGTCGAAAACCCTTAGCCACCAATCTGGCTTTATAAGTTTCAACTTTACCATCTGCTCCGATCTTTTTCTTATAGACCCATTTGCTCCCTATTGGGTTTACACCCTGGGGAGGATCAACCAAAGTCCATACTTGGTTGACATACATTGAGTCTATCTCGGATTCCATGGCTTGATGCCATCTGTCTGAGTCCCTACTCATGACAGCTTCCGTATAGGTCAGTGGTTCATCATTTTCAATGATGTGGGCTTCATTATTTTCAATAACGAACCCATACCTCTGAGGTGTTTGTCGCACTCTATCCGACCTACGGGGTGGAGTTGTGTGTTTTGGTTCTAACCTAATTATGTGTTCTTCTGGTTGAGAATTGTCTATTTGTTCTTCTTGAACTTCATTAAGCTCAATATTTCTCCCACTATTCTTTTGTATAATAAATTCTTTTTCAAGAAAAGTGGCATGCCTACTGACAAATTCCTTTTGTTCAGTAGGGTTATAGAATAGATATCCTCTAGTTTCCTTAGGATATCCTATAAATAGACATTTATCTGACCTAGCATCTAGCTTATGTCCAAAATTCCTTTTAACATAAGCCGGACATCCCCATATCTTAAAATATTTAAGATAAGGCTTCTTTCCACTCCATATCTCATATGGGGTGCTAGAGATAGATTTTGAAGGTACTCTGTTTAAGATATATGCAGCTGTTTCTAAGGCATGACCCCAGAAGGAAATGGGCAAATCAGTGAAGCACATCATGGACCGTATCATATCTAGTAAGGTACGATTCCTCCTTTCACTTACACCATTTAGCTGTGGTGTAAAAGGAGGTGTCCATTCTGAGAGAATACCATTAACTTTAAGATGGTCCAAAAACTCCGTGGATAAGTATTCTCCTCCTCTATCAGATCTGAGGATTTTTATACTTTTCTCGGTTTGTTTTTCGACCATACTCTGATACTCTTTGAACTTATCAAAAGCTTCGGATTTGTGTTTCATAAGATACACATATCCGAATCTTGATAAATCATCAGTAAATGTGATGAAGTATGAGTATCCTCCTTTGGCCTGAGTTGTCATAGGACCACATACATCAGAATGTACAAGTCCTAATAACTCAGTTGTCCTCTCTCCATGTCCACTAAATGGAGACTTGGTCATTTTACCCATGAGACATGATTCGCAAGTTCCTAATGATTCATAATCATAAGGATCAAGGATATTTTCCTTGCATAACTTACTAATCCTGGTCTCACTTATATGACCAAGGCGACAATGCCAAAGTAAAGTATTATTAAGATTTTCCCTCTTACGTTTACCATTTTCATTTATATGAAATATATTATCATTGAGAGATAGAGTCAAAAGACCATTAGAAAATATGCCAGAACATATAATTTCATTAGAAAATGTTATAGAGCAACCACTGCTCTTTACATTCATTACATAACCCTGTTCTATTAACAAGGGTATAGATATAATATTTCTAATGATCTTAGGCATATAATAACATTTCTTAAGCTCTAAGATCTTCCCATTAGGCAACTTCAAATAGTAGATCCCTACAGCTTCAGCTTGGATAATTTCTCCTCCAGCACCGTAGAGTTCGAAGTCACCTTCCCTCAATACTTCAAGCCTCTGCAGCCCCTGCAATGATTTGCAGATATGGTAACCACAGGCGGTATCTAATACCCAAGTATTTGATATGGAAGAATTCAATGTTAATATAGTATGTATCTCATGCATACCTTTTGGTGCATCTGATGCACCGGGCTTCAAACTTGCAAGGTAAGCCTTGCAGTTCCTTTTCCAGTGTCCCGCTTTGCCGCAAAAGAAGCAGGTCATCTTGTCTGAGGCCTTCTTTCCCTTCTTCTTGAACATGCCACCTTTAGGGTTCAGCTTCTTCTTGCCAGAACCCTTCTTGCCTATCTTCTTCTTATTACTCACAAGAAGAAGTGGAGCCTTTTTATTTTTAACATGGCTCTCGGCTGTCTTCAACATGTTTAACAGCTCAGGCAAGGAAGCGTTAAGTTTGTTCATATGATAATTTAGAACAAACTGGGAGAATGAGTCCGGGAGTGATTGTAAGATCAGATCTTGATTCAACTCCCCATCCATCACAAAACCCAATTGACCTAATCGGGTGATCAAGTCAATAACCATAAGAACATGGTTTTGTACAGATGTACCTTCTGTCATTCTAGCCCTGAACAGTTGCTTGGTTATTTCATATCGAGCTGTTCGGCTATGTTCTCCATAGAGCTCCTTAAGGTTGAGCATTATGGAGTGTGTATCCATATTTTCATGCTGCCTCTGTAACTCATTAGTCATGGAGGCGAGTATGATACACTTGACAGATATGGAATCATTCTGCCACATCTTGTATGTGGCCCTATCTTCCTCTGTTGCATCATCCCCTAGTGGATTTAGACTAGGGGTGTCAAGAATATAGGACAGCTTCTCTGAACTGAGTACTATCTTTAAGTTCCTCAACCAGTCCACATAATTTGGACCAGTTAGTTTGTTGGTATCTAATATGCTTCGCAGTGAAAGTGATGAAGCCATTAATCTACATTAACAAATAACATTACATAAGCAATCAACCATGATTTGACAAAAAACATTATTAAATTTGGACTTTAATTTAATTATCTCCCACTAATAGTCATGGCCCTCATCATGACATGAATTAGTGGAGTTGAGACCCTAATTGCTTATAAAAGATCTTGCAGTGACACAACAAATCTTTTATAGGTTCAAAGGTAGGAAATTCTTTCCAATTGTACCTTAATACAATTCTCAACAATAACTTGGCCTCTAAAACATTTTGGTCTTGCGGTGACACAACAAACCATAATGTTTTAGTTAAGTAAGACCCTTCATTTCTTCACAGTTAATATTCAAACATAAATGCCCTTGCAGTGACACAACAAAGCATTATGTTGAATATCCTGTAAGCATCTTTATGCACTAGGGTAATATCATGTCAATCATAATATTAGGTCTTGCAGTAACACAACAAACCTAATATTGATGATAACATAATAGTATCCTAGCATGAAGGAAGGCCACATGTAGTGATTATAACACTAAGCACCTTAGTCAAGATTTAAATTAATCAAATCGGCCAGGCAGGTGGGAGAGAGGTGGGAGTCCCCCCGTTGCTTTCCTAGACACCAATAAAAATTGGCCAGGTCAGACAACGGAACCAATTAAAAACCACTTATCTCTTTACCAATCATGAACCACCTTTCTTAGACACCGAATGATTTATTATTCATCTAGACCAAAATTGCTATTGGTTAATTATACCACAACTTAATATAATTTTGAAAAGGAGGGCTATAAAAAGAGCACATTCTTTAAACTTTCTATAGTCATACCAAATATCATGCTTTTAACATCTAAGCATTTATTTTATTCAGAATATCATGCTTTTTACAACTAAGCATTTATGTGCTAGGTGTGTTATCATTCTAGGACAACCATCTACCACATAATGGATCCACCATTATGCCAGGGCAACCTTATTTCAGAATGATAACTAAGATGCTAAACATATCTCTATATTGATTAGGGTTTGTGTGAAAACCCTAACCAGTGCCAATCATCAAAATGGAATGTGACAAAATAATCTAAACATATTATTTCATATCCAATCCGAAGCATTATGCACAGCATTATATTAAACCCTAACTTATGTATGTTAATAAAATGACCAATCATGCTAACATACAATTTCAGCCTTTAATAAAGAAACATATATAGAACATGATTTTAGCCCTAATAAGAGAGCTCTGATACCACTGATGTGATTCGGTGTCCATGGTATAGACATGGAATTCAAAATTTTATGTCTACCTATACCAAATCAATTTCCCAAGATCTACTTATTAAGAACTAAATCATGCATACATTATATTAGGTTAAGTTCACCAACCTTGATTTGCTAATTCCAAGTTGATGAAGATAAACTTTTGAATATGAAAACGAATTCTCCACTAGGCGTCCACACGTCCGCCCTCCAATGGTGATCCACAAGAGTAGAAATCAAGACACTAGCTTCATCAACAAATGGTTCCTCTTCTTGGCACTTCCTTCTTCCCTTTTATGGCTTTATCTTCCCTTGAACACTAGGCTAAAAGAAACACCCTTTTTCTTGAATAGAGTGAACTAATGCTCTCCTTTAGTGGAAGAATATTTGGAGAAGGATTTAACCCTTTTCTTTTCCTTTATCCTTTAAGAGTTTATCTCTTATTCTTGTTACGTACAAAAGTCTCGACAGAAGAAAACTTCTGTGAAGGAGACTCTGTTAAAAAACAAGAAAGGAAATAAACAGTCTTGGGAAGAGGAAAGAAAATCACGTAAAAAACTCCAACCCAATTCCCTTGCCTTTAAATAGAAAATGCAGAGATGCCAATCCAAGGTTTGCAACCTTTCTCACGGCTTTTCAGATTTAAATCCACGGCTTTTCTGAGAAGAAAAGTCGCGTGTTTTTAAGAAATGAGAAGGCGCAGTTCCGAAGTTACGTTATTTCGCGCAACCGGGAAGTCAATCTGCGACTTCATTCCTTCTTAAAACACTCTTAGCCGTTGGATGCCTATCCCATGGACTCCAAACAAGGCGCTAAATCATATTGGAAGCCGCTCCAAAACATTTCTCATTTGTTGCGTGCGCAAAAAGCAGAGTCCCAGCGCACTGGGACTCTCTCTCCAATCGGCGCTAAACCAGAAGTGGCGGCGTCAAAAGGCGCCTCATGAGAAGGAGAGTCCACGCCTTTCATCTTTCTCAAATTATTTTCGTGCGCATAAGTGGAGAGCCCCGCGCCCTGGGACTCTCTCTCTTCCTTGGCGCAAAAAACAAAAGAGGCGGCAATGGAAGGGAATTTGGGTGCAGCAAAAATGTTTTGGGTTAGCCTATGGTTAGCCCAAAACCTGATATACATAATTAGACTCTAATTAGGCTCAATTAGAATCAAATTAAGGTCAATTAGGAACCAAAAATCAAATCTAATTCGATTTAAAGCTAGGGTTTGCAACATATGCTAGTATGTCTCACTTGCAAACATAATTTAATCTAAATTAAATTCTTGATTAATTCTCTTTTATGTGTGACCCATTGGGTTTCATATTTAGCTAGCAGTAGGACCGAGTGCAAGTTGACCTAACTTGGTTAGAACTCTTTCTAGCCGATTTAGGTCAAATCGAGCTAACCCGATTTAACTATTAGAACTCTTTCTAATAAATGATCTAATTAAACAATTTAATTTGATCAATCCTACAAGACATGATTGACGTCTAGCAACGTGTCATGCCTTCCCAGAAAATATGAAATTTGGTGGAAATACCAAAAATACCCTTCAGTGGGAAGCATCTATACAATTTAATCCTGCAATCATCGAACATCCCGAATATGAATCTGAATATGGAATTATGTCAAATTCAATATCATATTCATTTTTGTTTCAATTTAATAATGATGAATTAATGAAATATTAGAAACCATTTCCAATATTCATTTTTGCTTTGATCAAAGTCTTCCGATTCATCAATTAATTGAAACATGTAGGATGTAATCTCCTCTTACTAGGAGTGATTGCTTCCATATTGATCCACTCATTACCTCCATATTCAATTCACCATATCCAGAACACCCCGTACATGACTTAGTCATGAATGAGTATGAACCAAAACATGGTTTCATGGATACAAGGTTCCATGGTAATCTCAGGTCAAAGGATTACATGTATTACTTCCACTAGGAGAATATCTTATTGACAAGCAGATAAGACTCCATTAGATATTCTCTAGTCGGATCAATTCAGTGAACTTATTCTCTAATAAGCACCCACATTCTAGTATTAGTGTCAAACACATGTGACTGTGAGATCAGTCACCCTTTCCATAGAATGTGCTGGTCTTTCTGGAATCATTGATCCCCTACTCAATGATCCATCGACCAGGAATACTTTAGATTAGGGTTTCTAAGGTTTTAGGTCTCACTGGTATGATCTCATCATAGCCCTAAGACCTTAACCCTAATCTATGGGGTTTATCATATATTAAGAACAGTAATACACAGCGTATGATAAAATTGATGCCTTTATTCATAATAAATGTCTTTACATGGTTATGGAAGATACAAATTGATTGGCTTATAGGGCATATTCCCTTCACATATCCCCAAAAGGATATAGGTAGATTGGCTAAGCCCATAATGGATTGGACCATATCTAATAGAGTCCGGTTCCTCCTTTCAGACACTCCATTTAACTGAGGTGTCCCTAGAGGAGTCCATTGAGAAAGAATTCCTTTCTTCTCAAGATAAGTCAAAAACTCACCAGAAAGAAACTTACCACCTTGATCTGATCGAAGGGTTTTAATAAATATTCCAGTTTATTTTTCTACTTCATTTTGACATCATTTGAACATTTCAAACAATTTAGATTTATGTCTCATTAAGAAGACAACCATACATGGATAAGTCATCTGTAAACATAATGAAATAGTTATACCCATCCCTGGCACTGATATTCATTGGTCCACATACATCAGTATGTACCAGACTAAGAATATCATAAGCTCACTCACCTATTCTAAGAAAAGGTGACTTGGTCATTTTACCAAGAAGACAAGATTCATAAGTTGGTAGTGATTCATAATCACTGATATTCAGGAGACCTTCTCTAACTAACTTGTTGATCCTGTTCTTGTTAATGTGACATAGTCTACAGTACCAGAGATAATTATCGCGGACATTATCTATCCTAGGAAATTTGCTAGAAGTAGTTATTACTGTAATAGGTTGTGATAGTAAGTATATGCCATTACTTAAACGTCCATCCATAAGTTTCACACCATTCACAATAATAGAAAAAACATCATTCTTTATTGAAAATTCATAATTTTCATTGGCCAACTAGCTTACAGAAATGACATTCATAATAAAAGATGGACAGTAATGACAGTCATTCAAAATGACATTACAAGACTCAAAAACTAGCTTGATAACTCCCAACACCAGGTTTGGAACTTGGCTTCCATTTTCCATGTTCAAGAATTTTTCACCATCCTTGAATCTCCTACTAACTTGAAGCCCCTACAAAGAATTACAAATATGAATAGGACTTCCAGTATTCAATACCCAATTAGTAGTATCATATATAAAGAAATTATAAGGTATTATCATATAATTACAATGTGCAGCAATAGATTGCTACTTTCTTTTCTTCGACCTGTTCAGGTCAAGAGTAGCAAGGTAGGCAGGACAGTTCCTCCTTTATTGACCCTGCTTCTTGCAATAGAATCACTCTACCTTACTCTGATTAGCCTTCTTCCTTGTCTGACTAGGCCCAGTACTTTGCAACTTCTCGAATTTATTCTTTTTTTTCCTTTTCCAAAAGGACGTTGTCTTATCGCACTGCCTCCCACTAGGTTCACCAACCTTTTATTGAGCTGATGATCTTTCTTGTAGATCTGCAGTAAACCCAACAAATTATGGTAGTTTACTACAGGCCTATTCAATCTATAGTGATCGAGAAAGTCCAAGCAGGAGGGAGGCAAGGAATTCAAAATCGCATCTTTCCCTAGCTGCTCATGCAAGGAAAATCTGAGCTTGCTTAAATACTCAATCAACTCGATCATGTACAGTACATGATTAGTGACTGATGCTTTATCACGCATCCGAGTGCTGAAAATGGCAAAGAAAATCATGTATCGCTTAATATCAACAGGTGTGCCAAAATACTCCTTCAATTTTTGAAGGATCTCCTCTAGTTAGGCTTCCTCGAACCTGTGACTGAACTCGTCGTTCATTGCCACCAACATAATACATCGCACCATAGTTTGATCAGAGAGCCACTTTTGATAAGCATCCCTAACTACAGTATGAGCACTAGCAGCAGGTTCCTTAGGTGTAGGATCCACTATCATATATAGGATCCTTTCGTGCTCCAGAACTATTTTGAGTCTTCGATGCCAGTTATCGAAGTTGGGATCCATAAGTTTATCATTGTCAAGCAATGACCGGAGCGATGGATTGGTAGACATAATTTGAAAGGAAAAACCCAAATAAAAATATTAGTGTATATGAATTATTATCATCCTAAAGACATGGACTTTAGTCTAAAGGTTTCTCCCATTATTTTGTATAGACTGGTGGCCTTTACACTCCAATCTGAGGAATAACACTTACTCCTTATCGGGTACTAGAATCCAATAGATTACACATGAGCCCAACTTTGGCCGGCCAACCCATGTGCATCTACTGATAGGTTCATAATCAATTACTTCTCGAAGCAATTTCTAGTAAATAGTTTTTTGCACTAGGGTGCTAATCAATCGATCTTTAGGCCTCCAATTGAAGGTCCTAGTTAGGTCCAACCATTAAGATGATCAACTTCAATACTTCTAACTAACGAATGATCAAGCCCGACTTTGGCTGGCTAACTTGACCACTTGCTAAGATAGTTGCACCGAGCCATCAAGCCTGATGACCACCCGCTCTTTGGATTTGTCTATGATCACCCGACTAATGGACTCATTATCATCCACTCAATGGGAGGCTAAGACTAGGTTATTCTATAACTTTGTCTTTTAAAGTACCTAATAATTTAGAAGACTTAATTCGTTATGACACATCAAGAGAAGACATAGACTTAATCAAGAAACCTCCCACTATCTCATAGAGGGGTTCATGATCAATTGGTCCTTAGGCACCTAATAACCAGTTTGATTGATTAACCTTAGTTGACATGGGTTAACTCGAATCAATAAGTCATCCAATCAATTCTGGTTCACCACATTGGCCAAGTAAGTGAGATCAAGGGATGGGTTGCACCAAGTAAGCCTCTTGCCATTGACACCAACCTTAAGTTGGCCAGGTAAGAGTTAGCCCAAAAGAACCTTGATCAAGATGCCAGACTTTCCTTAGACATTAATTGGTTTACCAGACTCAATTGGACTAACCTAAAGGCTCGGGCTCACCATGAAGCAAAAAATCAAGTCCATTTAGATGTACGGACTGATCAAACTAACAAATTAGAGTGATTTATAGAGAAGAGACCTAGTACAATATTTGATTTGACTTATTATATATTTAATCCATTTCATCTAAACTTAGGTCTAACCCAATTAAGGACTTAATCATAGCTAACCTAATTAACCCAAGGTTATGATCATGTCTTAAGATTTTTAATCACATTCCTAAATCTTAAAAGGTTATCAAACAACTTAATTTATAATTAATTTTATCAATTCTAATTGAAACATTTTCAATTAATCACTTATTATTTGAAATAATTTCAAATTTGTGAAACAATTTTACAAAAATTCAAAGATTTTCACTAAACTTTTCAGTGGATTTAGATCATATCATTGTATTAGATCATATCAAAACAAATTAAAGATCTAACATACAAGATTAAAACTATTAGAATCTACTAAACCTTTTACTTTTCTTCTTCATAAGATCATGATGCAAGCGGCACCCCTACACGCCATAGGAGACCCCATTGAATTTGAAGAGAGGGCCTTTAAACCCTACTTCTCTCCTATGACCGGACGGCCATGGTGAATTCACCTTAATCTAAGTACTTCCTATGTGAAAGGAGACTAAGATTTCATATCTACATGTAAAATAATCATACAAATGAACCTCGATCTGATACCACTATAAAGTGATGATCTGTAGGTGATAGTCATGCAACTTTAAAATTTTTTTTAACCTTGCATTGTAGCAGAAGACTAGATTAATCATATTAATCAACATATAATATTAGAACATTTCTAATATAGGCCTACAAATAAGATCATGTATGAATTAACATGGAAATGAAAGAAAATATAAGCATACAAAGTCATGCTTCACATAGAACCACTCTATGTTCAATGCACATGCTCAATCTCACTTCTTTAGTAAACTCACCAAGAACCTTACCTTTAATCTGATGCGATACTCGCTGAGTTGAGGAAGAACCTTACCTTTAATCCTCCACAGTACTTCTTCCATGGCTTATGGTCTCTTCTTCTTCTTCTTCTTCTTCTTCTTTGGGACAATTCAAAAGATGAAGAAGTACTATGGAGGATTTATGAAGTGCATTCAAGAACCCTTCCCAAGACACTCTTCCCAAGCCAAGAACACTAGGCAGGACACACCCAAACCCAAACTTTTCTTCCCTACACAAAGGTCTCAAAATCTTCTAGCCTTTTCTTCATCTTTTTAAAGGTTTTTTTAGCAAAAACTTTCAAAAATCTCTCTTCTCCATGTCCTCATTTAGCCCCCAAATATTGAGGTAAGTGGGGAGAGAAGAAAAGGGGAGAGTTATAAAAAAATGGGGTTACATAAGTTATGGGATTACATAATTATGGGGGTTACATGACATTCAAGGCCATGGGAGTTACATCCTTTTAAATTCAAACTAAATTCTAAATTTAATTGCCAAATCAAGATTTGAATTCATAATTCAAACTTAAATCTAAAATGGGATGCAATGATTTAGGCCAATCACATTGGACCTAACCCGAGCCTAAACCGATTCACATTCGGTTTGACCCAAACTTAATTGCTCAATCAAATTGAGTTAATCAAGCAATCACATTGCCACTAACCCTCCATATAATTATCAATATTTTGTAATTAAAACCTTTATTACAATATTTGTAATATGATGTGTCAACACGTGAAAAATCTGAAAGATTGTGCCCTGAAAGCTAATTGAAATATTGTATTTCGATCCTAAAATCAATGAATTGACATTATTATAATAAAGGCATTATTTTCATCATACGCTGTGTCTTTATGATTATATGATGAACCGCATAGATTAGGACTATGTTTCTAGGGTTATGATGAGATCATACCAGTGAGACCTAAAGCCTTAAAATCCTAATCTAAAATATTCCTGGTCGATGGGACATTGAGTTGGGAATCAATGTTTCCGGCAAGACCAGCACATCCTATATATGCTTTGTGATGAGGGTGACTGATCTCACAGTCACTTGTGTTTGACACTAATACTAGGATGTGAGTGTTCATTAGAGAATGAGTTCACTGAATTGATCCAGATTGAGAATATCTAATGGAACCTTTTCTTTTTGTCAATAGATAATTCTCATAGTGGGAGTAGTGCATGTGGTCCTTTGACCTGAGACTACCATGGTACCTTATATATATGAATCCATACTTTGGTTCGCAATCAATCATGACACTGAGTCATGCACGAGGTGATACTGGGTATGGTGGATTTTATATAGAGGTTGTGAGTAGGTCAACAAGGAATTGATCAGCCCTAGTAAGAGGGAATTGCATCCAGCTAATTTCGATCATATGATGGATTCATGAAATCTTTGATCAAAGTATGAACATTAGAGTTAATTTCTAATGGTTCATTAATGAATCATCATTATAAAGATTGAGCTAGGGATGAATATGAAATTGGATTTGACAAGTATCCATATTCATAATAATATTCAGGATGCAAGTTGATCAAAGGACTGAATTGTCCGGTAACTCACCACTGAAGGGTATTTTGGTAATTCCACCAAAATTCCACATCTTCCGGGTAGACATGATACGTTGCTAGACGTCAATCTTGTCTTGTAGGTATATGATTGAATTATGGTAATTCAAATCAGTTAATTAGAATTAGATTCTAATTGATCGAGTCGAGCTAGTTTGAGTTGACCTAAATCGGCTTAGTTGAGATCTAACAGAATTAAGTCAAATAGCACTCGGACCTACTGCTGGCTAGGTGTGGAACCCAATGGGTCACACACAAAAGAAAATTGATGAAGGATTTAATTTGGAATTAAATCATGTTTGCAAGATAAACACACTAGCATGTGTTGCAGACCAAATTTCTATTCGAATCATATTCGAATTTGGTTCCAAATTGGGCTTAATTGGGTTCTAATTGAACCAAATAAAGGTCTAATTTAAATTTTAAGACATTGGGCTAACCCATGGCTGAACCCAAGTGAATCAAGTGCACTGAGACCCTCTCTCCAAGCCGCCCACTCCTTTCCTCACCCGCGCGTGCCAAGAAGAAGAGTCCACGCGCGTGTGGACTCCTCTTCACGCGCGTGGGAAGGAAATTCCGTCGGAGAAAAATCAAGATAGGGGGGGTGATTTGGATGTTTGTCTGACATCCTTGGATCTGGATCTGATGGCTAGAAAAATTAAGGAAAAAGATCCATCATTTTTCGATCGCAAATCCGTCGTCAAAAGTCGTGATTCTTCCAGAAGTTTTTCCGAGAGTCCTCCTCGTCGGAAAAATGAAAATTAAATTAGAGAATCATGATTTCTGGTTGAGGGGATGCGTGAAGAATGAGGGATCATGATTCCTGGGGTTTCAGAGGATTGCGATGCTTTGAGAAGATGCCCCTCTGAAATCTATAAAAGGGTTTGGGTTCTCAGGGGTTTTTTTTGATAATCAAATTCAGAGATCATATTCCTCTCCTCCTCTCCGGAATACTCCTTCCCTTTATGCTTGCTGGGTATTGTTTCCCTTACAGAGATAATCTATGTCGAAACTCTGACCCTAAACAAGAATAAGAGGAAGGTCTTGAACGGTAAAGGAAAGGAAAAGGAAGGGTCTGTTCTTCTTCTTTTCTTTCTTGAATTAAGACTTTACTTGTCTTAATTTCTTCTTCCAATTCAATTCAAGAAAAGGAATTCAAGAAAGGGAATTCAAGAAAAGAACTCAAGAAGAGGAAAGAAGGAAGAAAAGAAATTTTCAAGAAAGAAATTTTCAGCCTAAAAGTCCAAGAATTGAATTCTAGAAAAAGAATTCAAGAAGAGGAGCCAAGAACAAGAAGTTGTAGTCTTCATCTTTTTCTGTGTGGATCACCATTGGAGGGTGAACATTTGGGCACCTGGTGGAGATTTAAATTTTGGATTTTAGCAATACAGGTTAGTACTTTAATCTGACTTTAAATCTTATATATACATGTTATATGTTTTAATTCTTTTAAGGAGATCTTGGGTTAAGGGTTTGGTGAAGATTTCATAAAGATAAAAATTTTGAAATCTATGTTTCCGCCTTGCCACCGAACCCTACAGTGGTATCAGAGCCTCCTTATTAAGATTAAAATATATATGCTGATTTTTAGATGCATATGTATATAATTAACATATGATATTGTATATGTTTGATGTAATGTCACCAATTAGGGTTTTCACTCAAACCCTAATTGTTGTAGAGATATGTTTAGACATCTAGTCATCATATTGAAATAAGGTTGCCCTGGCATAATGGTGGATCCATTATGTGGTAAATGGTTGTCCTAGTATGATGACACACTAATCACATATTTATGTTAATTATGCATATATGTTTGATGTATGCCACTAATTAAGGTTTTCACTTAAACCTTAATTTGTATAGAGATATGTTTAGCCTTCTAGTCATCATACTGAAATAAGGTTGCCCTGGCATAATGGTGGATCCATTATGTGGTAAATGGTTGTCCTAGTATGATGGCACACTATGGCACATATTTGCTAGGTTATATAAAGAATGTGCTTTGTTTTAATAAAGCCCTCTTTAAAAACATATTAAGTTGTAGTATCATATACCAAAAGCAAAAATAATCAATATGATTAGTTTATCATTCGGTGTCTAGGAAAAGTGGTTCATGATCGGTAAAGAGGACGTGGTTTTTAATTGGTTCTGTTGACTGACCTGGCCAATTCTTATTGGTGTACAAGGAAAGCAACGGGGGGACTCCCACCACTCTCTCACTTACCTGGCCGATAAGATTAACTTAATAATTGATTGAAATGCTTAGTGTAATATTCACTACATGTGGCCTTCCTTCATGCCAAGTCATTATTATGTTATGATCCATATTAGGTTTGTTGTGTACACACAAGGCCTTTTATGGTGACTAACATAATTTTGGCTTGGTACATTTGATGTTTATGGCATGATTTAATATAATACTTTGTTGTGTACACACAAGGGTATTATAATTAATATCATGACTATATAGCAATGAAGGGTCTAACTTAACTAAAATATTATAGTTTGTTGTGTACACACAAGGCTATTAATATTTTAGAGGCCAAGATAAGTTGAGAATTGTATGAGTTACAATTGGAAAGAGTTTTCCTACCTTTGAACTTATATAAGATTTGTTGTGTACACACAAGGTCTTTTGTAAGGAATTAGGATCTCAACCCTACTAAGAGAACCAATTAGGGTTTTCTCGATCATCACATAGAGGGTTATGATGCTTGATAAAATAGTGGGAGACATAATTAAGTTAAAATCCTAATTTAATTATGTTTTGTCAACATTGGTTGTTTGCTTATGTAATGTTCTTTGTTAATGTAAATTAAATGGCCTCTTCACTCTCACTCCGTAGCATTCTTGATGCAAATAAATTGACTGTACCAAACTATATTGATTGGTTGAAAAACCTGAAGATAGTACTCAGCCAAGAAAGAATTTCTTATATTCTTGATACCCCAACCTTGGAACCATTTGCAGAAGATGCCTCGCAAGAGGATAAGACCACATATAACACATGGCAAAATGACTCACTTACTGTCAAGTGTATAATGCTTGCCTCTATGACCAATGAGTTACAGAGGCAACATAAAAGCATGGACACAAACTCCATATTGCTCAATCTAAAAAACTTTATGGAGAACATAGTCGAACTGCAAGATATGAAATATCTAAGCAGTTATTTCGTGCAAGGATGATAGAAGGTACATCCGTACAAGACCATGTATTAAAGGTTATTGACCTAATCACCCGATTGGGTTAATTGGGTTTTGTTATGGATGGGGATTTGAATCAGGATTTAATCCTGCAGTCACTCCCAGAGTCATTTTCACAGTTTGTTCTTAATTATCATATAAACAAACTTAACACTTCATTGCCTGAGTTGTTGAATATGTTAAAAACAGCAGAGAGCCATTTAAAGAAAAATAAGGCTCCACTTCTTCTTGTGGATGGTGTAAACACGAAGAAAATAGGCAAAAAGGGTTCCAAGAGGAGGTTGAACCCAAAAGGGGGCATCAAGAAAAAGAAAGGAAAGAAGGCCTCCGGACAAATGACCTGCTTTCATTGTGGCAAGCCGGGTCACTGGAAAAGAAACTGCAAGGTTTACCTTGCAAGTGTGAAGCCTGGTGCTAGTGATGCACCAAAAGGTATGTATGAGATACATGCAATTTTGTCATTAGACTCTTCTAATTCAAACTCTTGGGTATTGGATACTGCTTGTGGTCATCATATCTGCAAATCATTGCAGGGACTACAGAACATTAGAGTTTTGAAGGAAGGCGACT
Source organism: Areca catechu (assembly GCA_021397845.1). Lineage (NCBI taxonomy): Eukaryota > Viridiplantae > Streptophyta > Magnoliopsida > Arecales > Arecaceae > Areca > Areca catechu. The sequence goes on along the minus strand of CM038044.1, from coordinate 84,866,969 downwards.
TCGAGCTCTATGATACTGGAGGAGATTCCATCCAAGCAGAAGCTGTAGGGACTTATATATTGAAGCTGCCTTCTAGGAAGATTTTAGAGTTAAAAAATTATTATTTTATGCCTAGAATCATTAGAAACATCATATCTGTACCCTTGTTACTTAAACAAGGATATATTATGAATGTAATGAGCAGTGGCTGCTCAATCAGATTTTCTAATGAAATAATATTTAATGGCATATTTTGCAATGGTCTCATAACTCTATCTTCTGATGACAATATACTACATGTTAGTAATAAACGAAAAAAAGATGAAGTAAACAATACTTTACTTTGGCACTGTCGTCTTGGACATATTAGTGAGCAAAGGATTAACAAGTTATACAAGAAAAAATTTCTTAATACTTATGACTATGAATCATTAGGAACTTGTGAATCATGTCTCATGGGTAAAATGACCAAGACTCCATTTAGTGGACATAATGAAAGGACAACTGAGTTATTAGGACTCATACACACTGATGTATGTGGACCTATGACAACTCAGGCCAAGGGTGGATACTCATATTTCATCACATTCACTGATGATTTTTCAAGGTACGGATTTGTGTATCTAATGAAACATAAGTCTGAAGCTTTTGAAAAATTTTTAGAGTATCAAAGTATGGTAGAGAAACAAATGGGGAAAAGTATTAAGATCCTTCGATCAGATAGAGGAGGTGAATACTTATCCACCGAGTTTCTTGATCACCTTAAAGAAAAGGGAATCATCTTTGAACGGACTCCTCCTTACACACCACAATTAAATGGTGTTGCTGAAAGGAGAAATCGTACTTTATTAGATATGGTACGGTCCATGATGTGCTTTACAGACTTACCTGTTTCTTTATGGGGATATGCCTTGGAAACAGCAGCTAATATTTTAAATAGAGTACCATCCAAATCTGTATCTAGCACTCCATATGAGTTATGGAGGGGAAAGAAACCCAATCTTAAGTATCTTAAGATATGGGGATGTCCAGCCTATGTCAAAAGAAATTTTGGACATAAGCTTGATGTAAGAGCAGAAAAGTGTATATTTGTTGGATATCCTAAAGATAGTATAGGATATCTATTCTACCACCCTTCTGAACAAAATGTTTTAGTCAGTAGGCATGCCACTTTTATGGAAAGAGTTCATCCTACAAAAGGACAGTGGGAGAAATATTGAACTTGAAGAAGTTCAACAAGTAGATACATCTCAACCAAATCATAACATAGTTAGTATAGAACCTGAATACACGACTCCTATCCGTAGGTCTGATAGGGTGCAACATGCACCTGAGAGGTATGGGTTCATTATTGAAAATAATGAAGCTCGAATCATTGATAATGATGAGCCTCTAACATATACGGATACTGTCATGAGTAGTGACTCAGACAGATGGCTAGAAGCCATGAGATACAAAATGGACTCCATGTATGTCAACCAAGTCTAGATTTTGGTTGATGCACCAGAGGGTGTTAACCCTATTGGATGCAAATGGGTCTATAAGAAAAAGATTGGGGCAGATGGCCAAGTTGAAACTTATAAAGCCAGATTAGTGGCTAAGGGTTTCAGACAAAAACAGGGAATAGATTATGATGAAACATTTTCTCCTGTTGCCATGCTCAAATCTATTCGGATCATGCTTGCTATAGCAGCATATCATGATTATGAAATCTGGTAGATGGATGTGAAAATTGCATTCCTCAATGGTTTCCTTGAGGAAGAGGTTTATATGTCATAGCCAGAAGGTTTTGTCTTGGAGACTAAACCTAATCAGGTATGTAGGCTAAAAAAATCTATTTATGGATTAAAGCAAGCATCTAGGAGTTGGAACATCCGATTTAATAAGACAGTCAAAGAATTTGACTTTATCAAAAATGAGGATGAACCTTGTGTGTACAAGAAGACTAATGGGAGTGCCATAGTTTTCTTGGTTCTATATGTAGATGACATACTCCTCATTGGGAATGATATCCCAATGTTACAATCAGTCAAGGTGTGGTTATCTAAACAGTTTTCCATGAAAGACTTGGGAGAAGCATCTTATATACTAGGCATCAAGATCTATAGAAATAGATCTAGGAGGATGCTAGGTTTATCCCAGTCAAGGTACATTGACCAAGTGCTAAAAAGATTTAGCATGGAGGAAAGTAAAAGAGGTTACTTACCTATTGGTCATGGCATACATCTTTCTAAAAAGATGTCTCCTAAGATACCTGAAGAAAGAAATAGAATGAATTCTATACCTTATGCTTCGGCAATAGAGTCTATTATGTATGCTATGTTATGTACTAGGCCTGATGTGGCATATGCCTTAAGTATAGCTAGCAGGTTTCAGGCTGATCCAGGAGAGGATCATTGGAAGGCTGTGAAAAATATTCTTAAGTACTTAAGAAGAACTAAGGATATTTTTCTAATATACGGAGGATCTGATCTTAAAGTAGAAGCTTATTCAGATTCTAGTTTTCAATCAGATCTAGATGACAGCAAATCTATATCTGGGTATGTTTTTACCCTAATGGAGGAGCTGTAAGCTGGAAGAGTTCTAAATAGCAAACTGTAGCTGACTCAACAATTGAGGCAGAGTACATTGCTGTTAGTGAAGCTGCCAAGGAAGCTTTCTGGATGAAGAAGTTCATATCAGAGTTGGGAGTAGTTCCTGAGATTGAAGGTCCAGTATCACTTTACTGTGATAATACGGGAGCTGTTGCTTAAGCAAAGGAACCAAGAGCTCATCACAAATCAAAGCACATTCTGAGACGCTTCCATCTTGTTCGAGAGATTATCGAAAGACAAGAAGTCTGCATTAAAAGGGTAGAAACGAAGAACAAGATAGCAGGCCCGTTTACTAAGTCTCTATCACAGCGAGAGTTTGATCGCCACCTTGATTGTATGGGGTTAAGATTTAAAGGCGATTGGCTTTAGTGCAAGTGGGAGATTGAAAGATTGTGCCCTGAAAGCCAATTGAAATATTGTATTTCGATCCCAAAATCAATGAATTGACATTATTATAATAAAGGCATTATTTTCATCATACGCTATGTCTTTATGATTATATGATGAACCCCATAGATTAGGGCTATGGTTCTAGGGTTATGATGAGATCATACCAGTGAGACCTAAAGCCTTAAAACCCTAATCTAAAATATTCCTGGTCGATGGGACATTGAGTTGGAAATCAATGTTTCCGGTAAGACCAGCACATCCTATATATGGTTTGTGATGAGGGTGACTGATCTCACAGTTACTTGTATTTGACACTAATACTAGGATGTGAGTGTTCATTAGAGAATGAGTTCACTGAATTGATCCAGATTGAAAATATCTAATGGAACCTTATCTGTTTGTCAATAGATAATTCTCATAGTGGGAGTAGTGCATGTGGTCCTTTGACCTGAGACTACCATGGTACCTTATATATATGAATCCATACTTTGGTTCGCAATCAATCATGACACTGAGTCATGCATTAGGTGATACTGGGTATGGTGGATTGTATATGGAGGTTGTGAGTAGGTCAACAAGGAATTGATCAGCCCTAGTAAGAGGGAATTGCATCCAGCTAATTTCGATCATGTGATGGATTCAGGAAATCTTTGATCAAAGTATGAACATTAGAGTTAATTTCTAATGGTTCATTAATGAATCATCATTATAAAGATTGAGCTAGGGATGAATATGAAATTGGATTTGACAAGTATCCATATTCATAATCATATTCAGGATGCAAGTTGATCAAAGGACTGAATTGTCCGGTAACTCACCACTGAAGGGTATTTTGGTAATTTCACCAAATTTCACATCTTCTGGATAGACATGATATGTTGCTAGACGTCAATCTTGTCTTGTAGGTATATGATTGAATTATTGTAATTCAAATCAGTTAATTAGAATTAGATTCTAATTGACCGAGTCGAGCTAGTTTGAGTTGACCTAAATCGGCTTAGTTGAGATCTAACCGAATTAAGTCAAATAGCACTTGGACCTACTACTGGCTAGGTGTGGAACCCAATGGGTCACACACAAAAGAAAATTAATGAAGGATTTAATTTGGAATTAAATCATGTTTGCTGGATAAACACACTAGCATGTGTTGTAGACCAAATTTCTATTTGAATCAGATTCGAATTTGGTTTCGAATTGGGCTTAATTGGGTTCTAATTGAACTAGATTAAGGTCTAATTTAAATTTTTGGACATTGGGCTAACCCATGGCTGAACCCAAGTGAATCAAGTGCACTGAGACCCTCTCTCCAAGCCGCCCACTCCTTTCCTCACCCGTGCGCGCCAAGAAGAAGAGTCCACGCACGTGTGGACTCCTCTTCACGCGCATGGGAAGGAAATTCCATCGAAGAAAAATCAAGACAGGGAGGGGCAATTTGGATGTTTGTCTGACATCCTTGGATCTAGATCTGATGGCCAGAAAAATTAAGGAAAAAGATCCGTCATTTTTTGGTCGCAAATCCGTCGTCAAAAGTTGTGATTCTTCCTCAAGTTTTTTCGAGAGTCCTCCTCGTCGGAAAAATGATAATTAAATCGGAGAATCATGATTTTTGATTGAGGGGATGCATAAGGAATGAGGGATCGTGATTCCTGGGGTTTCAGAGGGTTGCGATGTTTTGAGAAGATGCCCCTCTGAAATCTATAAAAGGGTTTGGGTTCTCGGGGGTTTTTTCTGATAATCAAATTCAGAGATCATATTCCTCTCCTCCTCTCCGGAATACTCCTTCCCTTTATGCTTGTTGGGTATTGTTTCCCTTACAGAGATAATCTCTGTCGAAACTCTGACCCTAAACAAGAATAAGAGGAAGGTCTTGAACGGTAAAGGAAAGGAAAAGGAAGGGTCTGTTCTTCTTCTTTTCTTTCTTGAATTAAGACTTTACTTGTCTTAATTTCTTCTTCAAATTCAATTCAAGAAAAGGAATTCAAGAAAAGGAATTCAAGAAAAGAATTCAAGAAGAGGAAAGAAGGAAGAAAAGAAATTTTCAAGAAAGAAAATTTCAGCCTAAAATTCCAAGAATTGAATTCTTGAAAAAGAATTCAAGAAGAGGAGCCAAGAACAAGAAGTTGTAGTCTTCATCTTTTTCTGTGTGGATCACCATTGGAGGGTGAACATTTGGGCACCTGGTGGAGATTTAAAGTTTGGATTTTAGTGATATAGATTAGTACTTTAATATGACTTTAAATCTTATATATACATGTTATATGTTTTAATTCTTTTAAGGAGATCTTGGGTTAAGGGTTTGGTGAAGATTTCATAAAGATAAAAATTTTGAAATCTATGTTTCCGCCTTGCCACCGAACCCTACAAAATCATCAAATTTCTATAACTGAGTCGACTCCGAAATGTAGATGGATAATCAAATTGTCCAAAGAGTCTAAAAAAATTGATTCCCAATTGTTCAATAGCCATTAGGTCAATCAGAAACCCCTATCATATATGATGCCATAGGTTACACTAAGCCGGTTGTACTGGAATGCTTCCAGTACCAGCCAAAGTTACCATCTAGCAGTGACACCCGGTATCTGGATAGGTCGAAGGTTGCAAAGCAACTATCAAGAACCAAATGGATATGAAAATCATATAATATATTTCTTTAATCCTCAATGCTTCGGAAGACTTAGGGTTTATCTGTCCAACCCTTGAATAGTCCATCACAATATGTCTCAATACTCAAAATCCCTATAATTGCTTACAAGGACTACCTTGGCCAAGGTTTTACTCAATTGAGACATAATGAATCATTCACTCCAAACTCTTTTGGAGGAGTTAATCTCATCTTGATCCAACCACTACTACACAAGTACTTGACTGTACCCAGCAACCTTTCATCACCAGATTAGAAATCCGGGTAATCCGGTACCTAAGCATAGTGAGTTGGTTATAAGCTACCATTGTGATCTCAGGTCAGCAGAACACTTATATCCATATCCTAATGCTAACTACTTTTTATTTACTTCTTTCTTTTTGTGAAAACATTCTCATGAGTCAAAAAGATAAGAATCATATAAACTTTACTACTCATAAGACGGAGATCTCATAAATACATATATACTTTGCTAAATTTGATCTCATAAGTACATATATACTTTACTACTCCCCCTTTTTGTCAAGAATCAAAAAGTTCATTTTTGTAGTGAAAGATATATTAATGAAACTTATGTTCAATTATAATGAAGTATTTAGGTGCATAAAATACATGCTCCCCCTCAATTTGTGCATTCAATGTAATAAAATATTCTAACTTGAGGGTTTATAAAAGGTAAATGTTAAGAGCTGGTATCAGATAAAATGGCACAAGATAGATAAAAACAAATGTATTCAGTTACAAAATTGCTTACAAAGTAGGCACAAAATACTGATACAACAGATCATACAAAAGCAAACTAAGAGGCTACTCCTCATCAGAAGGTATATCAAAAGATACAGGAGCCATGATCCTAGATGAGGATTTTGGAGTCCTATGAGAGGAACTCCGAGTCCTCAGAGAGGGACCAGACCTAGGGGTAGTCCTACGAGATCTATATGTCCTAGGTAAGGGCTCCACAGATGTCGCGACAGAGGCAGTAGCTGAAGGAGTGGACGGATCAGTATGCTGAGTAGACTGAGCTGGAGTCTGCTTGCTGACTAGCTCATAGCTGTGGGATCATCAATGTCTGTCTCTGTATGCTCATCTATGTCATCCGGAATCCCAGTGATAGTCTCAAACAGAGACTTTGTAAGCTCAGCAACAACTGGTACGTCTGTGGCTGGAGGATCTGTACTCGGAAGATCAGTAGTAGGAGGATCAGCAGAAGGAGGAATCTCCGGAATCGGATCTGCAGGTGGAACATCAGAACTACCTGCTCCAGGCTGATCTCCATCACTGTCACTGTATCCACTGGAGCCATCATCATCATCATCATCATCATCATCATCATGTGGAGGAGATACTGTCGGATCTGCAGTCCCTGATGGCAGTGCTAATCTCAATAAGCTGAGGATCTGTCTGAATCCTGTATCCATACTAGCTGAGAGAGCACCAATGCGTGTGTCTGTGTGTATCCGCAGATCATGAAGCTCCTGCCGTACACCAGTGATCTCTGTCCGGACCTCTGAAATCTGATCAGTCACTCTTTGCTCGAAGTTCGATATCCTCACTGAAGTCCTCCGTGGTGTAGCAGTAATAGTAGGAGCTGGAGCTGATGAGGGTGGTGGCGTGAATGGCTCAGGCTCCGCAGTCTCTATCTCCGGTGCTGGGCGAGGAGGTGTACCATGATCAGTAGGCTCTGAAGGCCCTGCCTCAGTAGCTCGGATCTCATCCTCCTCATCTGGCTCCTGGCCAGACTCTCGTCGTACCCATCGGTCACTAATCAGTCGAAATCCCATCCTATGTAGGGATTTCTCTCCATAAGTGTCAGTGTGCTGTAGCTGACTGAAGGGTATGCCGTCAAATGAGACACCATGCTCTCTGAATATCTGAGTCAGTCCCATGCCGTACGGCTGAACAAGTCTCCTGTGAGAAGCTGCCTCACCCATCTGCTGAAGCATGATCCTGGGAAGGTTGATGGGAGTCCGCTGACTCAGGGACACCATCAACACCAGCTCACGCTCAGTGATAAAATCGAATCTCCCGCTCTTCGGAATCAAGATACGGGCGATGATGTGATGCAGCACTCTCATCTCCAGTGAAAACTGGTTAGCGGCTACTGTGGAAATGCCGCTAACATCCTCACGCTCTAGGATACACCTGAAGGCGTGCTCTCTGTCGCTGATCGTAGTGGCAGCAGTGCCATGAAGTGGAATCCTCCAGATGCGACTGATGACCTCCGGTGTCACTGGAATCTCGATCCCTCGTACTGTAGCAGACCATCCAATGCCATCAGTGGCCATGGATCCATAAAACTCCCTGATGAGGTCTGGGTAGAATCTCTCGGACATCGTACAAAAATGAACCAGACCAGCATCTCTCAGTACATCTCCAATGAAGAAGTGATGCTGATCCCAGAATGGTATATCCACACGCCTCCCACTAGCAATGCTCTTCCGGACTAGGCTGGCTGGCACTGGTGCAGGTGGCTCTGGGGTCGGCTCACGCTCATGTCTGACTTTTCTTCGGTGCTCAGTACTACCCTGCCCTTGTTCCAATCTCCTTTTCCTTACTGCCTGGTGTTTTCTCGGACCCATGTGAAAGGAAGAGGGGTAACTTAGGGAGAAATGCAAAGAGGTAAGGCTAAGAGGAAAAGAGAGGAAAAGAGAGGTTCATGGACTGGGAAAATGAGGAGAATGTGAAATGGTGAAATAGGGTTTGTGAGAATGGAGAAAATAGAAAGTAAATGGAGAAAAAGTAAGAAATGAAGGGTAGAAATAAGTGTTTTCAATTGAAAAACAACCGGGATTTGAGGATAGAAAGGTGCGAAGGCTTTCGGTTGTCCAAAAACAAGAATACGGTCAAAAAGAGGGTTGATTCCAAGAAAAGCAAGAGGAGAGGAGAGGATTTCCCAAAAAGGTGAAGGAGAAGGGTGGAAATCCACTATTTAGGGGTTTAGGGAAGTTTGGAGGGGGACCACACGAAGAAGAAATGAAAAAAGAATGAAGAAAATAGCTTGCGGACGGGTTTTAAAAATGCAGGTTTTCGTTCAAGTGTCGACCTCTGAAAATTTTCAGGGGTCGACCTCAAGTGTCGACCTCCAAAACTTAGGTGTCGACCTCCGAAAACCTCAAGTGTCGACCTCCAACAATTAATTACCAAAAATAAAATTCTGTAAAATTTAAAAAAATTGATAAAATTTAGAGAAATAACCTTTAAACATATTTGAGAATTTATAAATCATTTTTGAGGAATTTTGATAAAAATTGAAGAGTTTCAAGCGAAAGGATCAATGACTCCCAGTTCTCTTCTAATCATACAAAATCTATCTTCATTCAATGGTTTTGTAAATATATCAGCCAATTGATAATCAGTACATATAAATTCTAACAATACATTAGAGTTTTGAACGTGATCTCTTATGAAGTGATGTCTTATTTCAATGTGTTTGCTTCTTGAATGTTGTACAGGATTTTTCGTTAAATTGATTGCACTAGTATTATCACATCTTATGGGTGTCTTAGTTAATTTGATGCCAAAGTCCTCGAGTTGTTGTTTGATCCATAGGATCTGAGCACAACAGCTTTCAGCTGCTATATATTCGGCTTCCATCGTAGATAGAGCAACCGAATTCTGTTTCTTACTGCTCCATGAAATCAAATTAACTCCTAGGAATTGACAAGTTCCACTAGTACTTTTTTGATCAAGTTTACACCCAGCAAAATCAGCATCAGAATATGCAATTAATTCATATGATGACTCTCTAGAGTACCAAAGACCAATTTCGATAGACCCAGATAAGTATCTAAGTATGCGTTTTACAGCTAAGAGATGTGATTCTTTAGGAGCAGACTGAAAACGTGCACACATACAAACACTAAACATTATATCTGGTCTACTGGCAGTTAGATATAGCAATGAACCAATCATGCCTCTATATAATTTTTGGTCTACTGATTTACCACATTCATCTTTGTCTAATTTACATGAAGAGCTCATAGGGGTACCTATTGGTTTGGTAGTCTCCATCCCAAACTTTTTCAATATCTCCCTTGTGTACTTGGCTTGGTTGATGGAGATCCCCTCTTTGGTTTGCTTAATTTGGAGTCCGAGGAAGAAGTTGAGTTCTCCCATCATGCTCATCTCGAACTCACTCTGCATTAACTTTGCAAATTCTTGACAAAGACATTCGTTAGTAGCACCAAAAATAATATCATCTACATATATTTGTACTACTAAGAGATCATCATTTTTCTTTTTCAAAAACAATGTATTATCTACATTACCTCTAGAGAAATCATTTTTCATCAAAAATGAACTTAATCTATCATACCAAGCTCTAGGAGCTTACTTTAAACCATACAATGCTTTATGCAATTTAAAGACATGATTAGGAAATTCATGATTTTCAAAACCAGGAGGTTGTTCAACATAAACCTCCTCTTCAATAAATCCATTTAAAAAGGCACTCTTTACATCCATTTGAAATAACTTGAAATCCATAAAACAAGCAAAAGCAAGTAAAAGTCTAATTGCTTCTAGCCTAGCAACAGGAGCAAAGGTTTCATCAAAGTCGATCCCTTCTTCCTGGTTGTAGCCTTTAGCAACAAGTCTAGCTTTATTTCTAGTTACAATACCATGTTTATCAAGTTTATTTCTAAAAACCCATTTTGTGCCAATTACAGAAACATTAAGGGGTCTTTCAGTTAAAGTCCAAACATTATTTCTTTTAAATTGATTTAGTTCATCTTGCATAGCATTAATCCAGTTACAATCTTTTTCAGCTTCTTCTATTGACTTAGGCTCTATCTGAGATACAAAAGCTAAGTAATCACAAACATTTCTAATAGAAGAGCGTGTACTTACCCCCTTTGATGGATCACCAATTATTAGCTCTTTAGGGTGTCCGTGTGCATACCTCCATTCTTTAGGTAATGGTTTTGGTGAAGTTGCATTGATTTCTTGAATTTGATCTTGACTTTCTTGATCATCATCTCCTTTGGGCTCATCTTCATTGATTGTTAATTGTTCAAGCTTCTTTGTACCTATTTCAACATCAATAGAATCTTCTTTTCTAGAAGATTTTTCGTTAGATTCATCAAACACTACATGAATTGATTCTTCAACCAGAAGAGTTCTTCTGTTGAAGACCCTGTATGCCTTGCTAGAAGTAGAGTATCCTAAGAAGATACCCTCATCTGACTTGGCATCAAATTTACTGATATTATCTTTGCCATTGTTTAATATGAAACAGCGGCAACCAAATACACGAAAATACTTGAGATTAGGTTTTCGATTTTTCCAAAGCTCATATGGTGTTTTCTTCAAAATAGGTCGAATTAAAACACGATTTAAAATGTAACAGAAAGTATTAATGGCTTCTGCCCAAAAATATCTAGGTAAATCGTTTTCGCAAAGCATTGTGCGTGCCATTTCTTCAAGAGTCCTGTTCTTTCTTTCTACCACCCCATTTTGTTGAGGTGTCCTAGGTGCAGAGAAATTATGACTAATATCATTTTCATTACAAAAAGCTTCAAAATCATGATTTTCAAATTCAGTTCCATGATCACTACGCAAAGAAACAATAGTGAGATCTTTTTCGTTTGAAACCCTTTTATGAAATTTAACAAAAGCTGAAAATGTTTCATCTTTATGAGCTAAAAACATTACCCAAGTAAATCGTGAGTAATCACCTACAATTACTAGCCCATATTTTTTACCTCCCAAACTAGTTGTTCTGGTTGGTCCAAAGAGGTCCATATGCAATAATTCAAGGGGTCTAGTAGTAGATACTACTCCTTTAGGTTTGAAAGTAGATTTGGTTTGTTTTCCAAATTGACATGCAGCACAAATTTTATCTTTTTCAAAAGTGAGTTTTGGCAATTCTTTTACAAGATTCTTTTTGCTTAATTTTGAAATCAACTGCATACTAGCATGCCCTAGCCTACGATGCCAAAGCCAACTAGTTTCACTTGCCTTGGCTTCCTTAGCCACTAGGCATTGACCACTTTCCATGGCTAGATCATCAAGATCAACCATGTAAATGTTTCCATGCCTAAGACCAGTGAACTTGATGCCATCGACATCTAGACTAGATACCATGCACAAAGATGATTCAAAAATTACTTTAAAACCTTTATCACAAAACTGACTAATGCTAAAATGATTATGCTTCAAGCCATCAACAAATAATACATTATCTACATAAGCATTAGGGGTGATATGGATTTTACCAATTCCGACGATTTTGCCTTTTCCATTATCACCAAAGGTAACGTTTCCACCATCAATAGCAGCTAGTTATGAGAATTGCTTCACATCCCCAGTCATGTGCCTTGAGCAACCACTATCCAGATATCACATTCTTCTTTTATTTTTGGTTGCAAGGCACACCTGCAAAAATTGATCAAGTTGAAACTTTAGGTACCCAAGTCATCTTGGGTCCTTTAGGGTTAGTCAAATTGGTTCCTTTTGGAACCCAAATCTTTTTAAAGGTATTTAATTTTCTTCTATTACAAACATATGATTTATGACCTACTTTACCACATGCATAGCAGATAATATTAGAAGATGCTGGTATGAAAAAGTTTTTGTAAAGTTTTTGTTGATTGTGTGGCTTAAATCCAAGTCCAGCTTTATTAAACACTGCATGTTGACTATTTAAAAGCATATTTAGTTTTTCTGAACTAAAAGTAAACTTTTCTACAAAAGGTTTTACTTTTTCTAACTCTTCCTTGTAATTCTTATTTTGAAGCAGTAGTTCTTTATTTTGTTTTTCAATGCTCTCATTAGTTTTAAGACTTCTATTATTTTTCAAAGAATTATTTTCTTTTAAAAGATTATCTTTATCATTTGTCAAAGTCTTTACATGTTCTTTTAATTTCTTGTTTTCTTGAGTTAAATTTTCAATTTCACTTGAAAACTTTTCTGAATTTTTGGTAAGCTCAAAATTTTGCTTTCTTAATTTCTTATTTTTTAATTTTAATTTTTCATATTCCATTACTAGGTCATCAAAAGCATCATGCAATTCATTGAAAGTGAATTCAGTTTCAGGTTCAGAATTTACCTCATTATCTTCGTTGGCCATGAAACATAAGTTGGCGACTACCTGCTGCTCTTCTTCACTGCTGGAGTCCTCACTCTCACTCCAGGTAGCCATCATGGCTTTCTTTCTCAACATCCTTCGACTCTTTTTAAGCAAAGGACAATCCGTTTTGTAATGTCCAGGCTTCTTGCACTCGAAGCAGATGGGTGGATCCCTTTCTTTGTCTTTCTCTTTCTCCTTATTGTGATCACCTTTTTGTGGCCTTTTCTTGTAGAAGCCCTTCTTCTTTCTCATGAATCTTTTAAATTTTCTTGTAATGAGGGCTGTCTCATCATCATCAGCTTCTTCTTCTGATTCATCACTTGACTCTTCTTTTGTAGTGGACTTGAAGGCTATGGCTTTCTTTTTCTTGTCATTGTCCACTGTCTTCTGCTTTAGTGAAAGCTCATAGGTCATCAGTGATCCAAGAAGCTGCTCGAGAGGTAGAGTGTTGACATCCTTGGCTTCTTCTATGGCTGTAACTTTCGCATCCCATGAAGCCGGAAGAGACCTGAGAAGTTTGTTAACCAGTTCACCATTAGATATAATTTTTCCCAAACTCCTCATACCATTTACTATATTGGTAAATCTAGTATACATTTCACTTATACTTTTAGTTGGTTCCATCCTGAACATCTCATACGTATGAATGAGCATGTTCACCTTAGTGGTCTTCACTTGGTGTGTACCCTCATGGGTAACCTCAAGTGTATCCCAAATTTCTTTGGCGAAAATACAATTTGATATTCTGTTGAATTCACTAGGGTCAAGTGCACAGAATAGCAAATTCATCGCCTTAGCATTTAACTCAGCTTGTTTGATGTCATTGTCATCCCATTCTTCTTCAGATTTCGGGGTGATAATGCCATTAACCAAGTGAGTGGGCTGATGAGGCCCTTTCGTAATTACTCTCCATATATGATAATCTACAGCTTGTAAATAAATACGCATACGAGTTTTCCAATATGTGTAGTTTGTGCCATTAAAGAAAGGAGGGCGATTTGATGCTTGCCCTTCAACTATACCCATTCCAATTGGGGCGGCCATGATCTTTCACTCAAGATCGTTGGACCTACAAGAGAGTACCGGTGCTCTGATACCACTTGTTGCCCAGAAATGGTGCCCAAGAGGGGGGGTGAATTGGGTATTTAAAAAATTAAAGCAATATATGTGCTATCAAGTTTTAAGGTGAAGAGTGATAGTGCTCCAAAAATTGTGCAACGGAAGCAATGAAATAAAATGACAATTAAAGAGCAAAAGAATTTAAAGAGAAAGGCAATGCAAACACACAAGAAATATAGTGGTTCGGTGCACCTAGCACCTACATCCACTCCCCAAGCTCTACTTGGGAATTTTCACTATAATCTTTAGATTACAGCCGACTTGTTTTACCAGGCTCACAAGTCAAAACCTTACACACTTGTTTTGGCTTCGGGCTAACAAGCAACCCTAGTTGGTTTTATCAATTGGCTCACCAACAAACCTCACTCACTTGTTTTGGCTTCGGGCTTACAAGCAACCCTAGTTGGTTTTATCAATTGGCTCACCAACAAACCTCACTCTAGTTTCAAATTCCCTTGAAACTAGCTAAAGACAAAAGAATATGAATACAATGAATTAAAAACTAAACAAACTCCTTTTGAGCAATAATAAATTCGTTGAAGCTCTTGATGGAGACTCTTCAAGCCTTTTCCCTTGGAATCTTTGGACCTCACTAAATGCCAAACACTTGAATGTTGGATTCCTCAAAGATGGAAGACTTTTGGCTAAGGAATCTCTTGGTTTTCTCACTCTTTTGGCTTGGAAGTGATTGAAGGCTTTGTACTTTGAATCTACACTTTTTCACTTTGTCTCCTTGTCTTTTTTGAAGTTTGGTGGAGGTTAAATACCTCATTCATGCTGAAACAACTCCACAAGACCGTTAGATTCAAAAATATGGCCGTTAGAAATCAAATCAGAAGTTCAGAAAAACTAGCCGTTATGCCATGAGTCGACCTCATGAGTCGACCTCTGAATCAAGTGTCGACCTCATGAGTCGACCTCCAGTATAATTTAGGCAAAAGTTCAGAATACCATAGTTCTGCCCATTTGAATTCTCAGGCTATGAGTCGACCTCTGGTGTCGACCTCTGGATAGGTGTTGACCTCTGGTGGTCGACCTCTGGAGCGTGCCACTGAGATTTTGCGGTGCCGGCCATGCTGAACTTTTCTTCTCTTCATGAGTCGACCTCTGGTGGTCGACCTTTGACAAGGTGTCGACCTCTGGGGGTCGACCTCTGATCTGAATTTTTCTGAAACTCTTTGAGATGTGCATGCCATGCTTGAGTTTCTTTAAGCCTTTGTTTCTTTTGTCAAATATTTCTTAACAAGAAGGTCCATTATGAGAATTTTGATCTTGTCCAAGGCAGAAGAGCTCTTTTCCAAATCAGGCAAACTTAGTTTCATCATTGTACTTTTGATACTCTTTTTGAATAACCTAAGTCCTGAAACTTTATCTAGAGATGAAACATTAGTCCAAACATATACTCAATCTTTTGTTAATCATCAAAACTAAGGAGCCAAAGCCAACAAGTAGGATTCTTTTCGTTTGCATGTTAAAAGTTTTTAATTATGCAATACCTACTCCATAGTGCAGCATGTCTAGGGTAGGCGTTGGGTGCACTAGTTTTCTTTCACTTACATCCACTCCCCAAGGCCCACTTAGGAATTCACTATAATCTCAACCGATTACAGCCGATTAGTTTTCCGAGTTCACTAATCAAACCGACTTATTTTTACAAGGCTCACAAGTCAAAACCTCACTTGGTTTTCCAGGCTAACCAAGAATCTAATTGGTTTTAAGGCTCACCAACAACCTCCCATGGTTTTGCGGGCTAACCAAAAACCTAATTGGTTTTCAAGGCTAACCAACAACCTCCTTAGTTTTTCAATAGGCTAACCAAAATCCTTTACAATAATAATAAGTTTGAAGTAAAGAAATAATGAAAGCTTTCTAATAAAAGTGGATATCTCTTTGAAGCTTTGTTGTAGTGCTGCCTTCAACTTGATTATGCTTCAATAAATGCTCAAGAAGGTTGATCTTGAATGCTCTTGAAGGCTCTTGAATGCTTGGAGACTTCTTCTTACTTGAAGGTAGTTGCTCTTAATGAATAGGAATGAATGCACTAGCTTTTCTTTCTCTTTGAGTTTCTCTCTTTATCCTTTTTTTATTCTCTTGTGTTTAGATTTGATTTGAATCAACTAAATACCTTCTCAAGGCCTCAAAGTTAGCTTCTAGCCATTAGACACAAAAAACTAGCCATTGGGAGCCAAGAGGAGCAAGTTCTGCATTTGAAAATCTAGCTGTTATTGTTCACAGAACTCCAAGTGTCGACACTTCAATCAATGAGTCGACACTTAGGATCGACACTTGCACTCCATGAGTCGACACCTGGTGCGGGCACCAAAGTCCGGAAGAGGCTTCAATCTAATTCAATATGGCTTTAATTCTTTCATGTCTTGTAAATAGAGTCAATTTATTTCTTTAATTAAATTTGAGTCATGTAATTAGAGTAGGTTTATTTCAATTTGGCTTCTTTGAGTCCAATTAGGATCAAATTGGTCTTGTAATTATTAAGTTTAGTAGTTGAGTCCAAGAAAGGTTTGAAATTAAGCAAGCTTACTTGAAGATAGAATGCACTCAACCACTTCAACCATTTAAGCCAAGGAGGATGCCACCTCAGCAAGCCATGTGGGATGCCATGTCAACCCCCCAAACCATATGGAATACGCATCAGCAAGCCACCTCATCACACGACACATCACCAAGGATTCAAATTCAAAGTGGGTGGCCAAGAGCTTTACTCTTCCACCATTTTAGCTAGCTATCCCATAAAATTCTCCACGTAATTTGAATCCCATCCTTATAGCTAGGAACCTCCCATGAAAATCTCCTTGTAATTTAAAATTTCAAAATATCCTTGGAGGCTTATAAAATCAACTCCAAGCTCTCTTCTAAGGATTGATGAATTTGAATGAAAAAAGAAGTGTTTCTTCTTCCATTTGGTATTATCTAATATCCTCCGAGAGGGAGTGGGTGAGAAACCCTTAGTTACTTCAAGAGAGTTCTTCTTTCACACCATTAGCCATTAGCAAGTCTTCTAATCCATCCAAGCTCTCCATCCCCAACGTCCAAGTTGCAAGAAGATGCATTCCAAGAGGGCCAGCCAAGCTTCTTCAAATCCAACAGCTTCTTCTCAACTTCAACCATGAATTTCATTATTTCCTACCTTTTAAGTTATTTCTTAACTCTGCTATGTTTTGTGTAGGATCCCTGGGATATCCAGGTTCTAAAGAAGAGGGTCTTCCAAGGCCAAAAACAGAGACTAGAAGTCCCGATATATGAAGGAATCACCCTATCATTCAATGACTTCGTCCTTGAGTGTATCTTTTCAAACCCTTGAGATATTAATGCTTGGTTACCCCTCTTATAATGTTTTTCCATATCTGAAATGTTAACTTAATTAAGCCCTATCCTGTGTGGTTTCTTAACCATGAAGATCCATTCCCCTTTAATATTATGAAAGTTTTCATCCAGGTTTAGTTTATATGCAGAATTCCTTCATAATAGTTTCATTTCTTTTATATGGAAAGTAGCCTTGCTTTACTTCATTTCTCGTTTAATTATTATTGTCTCCTCTTAGATTGCATCATTCCATTCCATCCTGCATCATATTGGTATCATAACATGGTAGGTTAGGGCTTTGCATCATTTTCAGTACCTGGATTTGGGTGCTTTACCAGGCCGTCTGGTCTTAGAAGAAAAGTAGGGTTTTAAGACCATCTATTCCCATTCCACGGGGATCTCCTAAGGCGTGTGGGGGTGCCATTGTGATTTACCCTTGAAGGGAAATACAAGAAGGTAAGTTTAAAATCCTAAAGAATAGTTTTGCATCATTTAAATCTTGCATCTTTAAAATTTCTGCTTGTTGTATTTCTGAGTAGGCTGACTATAATTCATATAAAACTCTAAAACAAAGTAGTTAATTTTTCATTGAAGTAATTTTTTTCCTAATCCATATTAAGTTATCTATCATCATGCATAATTTTATCCTCGAAAAAAATCACAAAAAAAAATGAAAATTCTTGTACTGCATCACTGTTGCTGAAATTCCTGTATGTTCTATTCTGTTCCTTTTACATTGTCTAAATTTCAAGATCTGCTCAGCACAGCTCAGATTTTATTTTTAAATTTTCTTTCATATGGCATATCATCTATGAGTTAGTAATGTTCTGTGATTTTTTCAGAATTTTCTGACATAGTTACATTGCACTTTATTGCACCACTTCAGAAGTGCAACACACCAATTTCTGCACCTGAAATTAAGGTTCTTATGCATGTTTGCATTCATCTAATGGTAAATCAATTTAAGTGCATCAATATGACATAGGGTCAGGATTTCATTACTTGTCCCTAGTCCAAAAAGTCACCAACCTGCATAACGAACCCAACCTTTAATTAAAACTAAGTAGACATTTAATTTGCTCTAATGAGCTAGGGACACCCACAAGGTCGGGTAGAATCAAGTGTCAAGCCAACTTAGAGAACCTGTTTGTGTGTGCTTGTGTATCTGGTGTCTAGGCAAGTGGTTCAGGGATAAGAGCCTGAAGGAAGGTGGGTTGGTTTGCTTACCTGGCCAATTTCAAATTGGTGTCTAAGGCAAGCAAAGAGGAACCTCCACTAACCTTACACTTACCTGGCTAGGTGCCAAGTTACTACAACCCGAATTGTCATTTTGACCTTACATTTGATTTGGACTCTAGGTCTAGCAAACCCCTAGTCCGAGTTTGAGTCCGTGTGTGCATGGCAATTAGATCAGGAACACCCTATCAACAAACCCAAGCTCAATCAAGTATAACCATGGAACAAAACTTTGAGAACTTGATGAAATCTTTGAATGACCAAATGACCCGACTGAACCAAAACTTGACTGATCAATTGGCCTAGACCAACCAAAGCATGATTGATCAGATAACCCTCATCACTGCTAGGCTGATCGATTAGAAGTTGGTACCCCTGGAGGAACTCGTGAAGTCTAGAATGAGTTAGAGCCTGAACCTGAGTTTGATACACCCATCAACCTTAGAAGGGCTCTGCAACAAGACCTTTTTCCTGAACCCAATCCTAGAAGGCTTCATCAAGACCATTTCTTTGATCCAAATCCTAGGAGGTCCAACCCTAATTGAGTCCATGACCCGAACCCTAGGAGAGCACACTGTGACCCAGCCTTTGAGCCACACCCTAGGAGACCCAATCGGATCAAATGGACCATGATGATCGAACCCTTAGGAATATTAGGTTGGAAGCACCAACATTTGATGGAAATCAAAATCCTAAGGTTTACATAGACTGGAAGGGAGAGATGGATCAGTACTTCGATTGGTATGACATGACTGAGGAGAGAAAATGCAAATTTACAAAGCTTAGGTTAATTCGTCAGGCTAGGCTTTACTGGAAAAATGTCGAGAGGTTCATTAGACAAAGAGGTGATGTTCCCATAGTAACCTGGAGAGCAATGAAACTTAGGCTTAGAGAGAAATACCTTCCCATGTCCTACCATCAAAGATTTCTAGACCAGTGGCAGAGGTTGACCTAGGGAACCAGGAGTGTAGCTAAATACATTGTAAAGTTTAACGAATTTATGATGAGATGCAATGTAGATGAGTCCGAGTCAGTTACTCTATCTAGATTTAAGGCCGGATTAAGAGAAGAGATTCAGAAAGTTGTTTATAAGAGAAGTTCAGGATTTTGAGTTAGCCTATTAGGTAGCACGAGATGCTGAGAGATTTCATAGGGGACCAATTTATTGGAGACCAAAACCCCCTAGAACTAGTACACCTAATCATCAGCCAGGATCAAGTCAGATGCGACCTAATCGACCCAACCCTAATACACCTCTAACCCGTAGAGACGATAGGGGTAAAGCACCAGAAGTTTAGAGAACCCCAAACCCTAATACTCCTTATTTCAGATGTCACAAATTAGGCCATTATGCTAGCAATTGTCCAACTAGAGCCTTGCACATAGAAGAATTTGAAGAGAATGAGTCTGAACCCATAGAGCCCTTAGGTGATAGCATTGAGGAGGTATATCAGGCTGAGGATAATTTGGCATATGAGTATGAAGGTGACGAGGATCAAGTAGAGCCTGATCTTTTGGGAGTAGTTAGATGCATCCTTACCCAGACCGTGACATAGGAAGATTGGCGTAGGACTAACATCCTACAAACATTTGTCAAGTTAGGGAATAAGGTATGTAAAATAATCATAGATAGTGGGAGTTGTGTAAATGCCATATCCACTAGTACTGTCAAAACTTTAGGCTTGTCCACAGTTCCCCATCCAACTCCCAATAAGGTTTCTTGGATAGACTCCACTTCAATTCCTATCAAGCATAGGTGTCTAGTCTAAATCCAATTACGGTCCTATCAGGAGAAAGTGTGGTGTGACGTCCTACCTATGGGAGTGAGTAGTATCATCCTAGTTCGACCCTAGTTATTTGGCAATAATGCGACCCTATATGGCCGAACTAATTCCTCCTCATTTATGCACCTTGGAAAGAAGTTTGTGATCAACCCAACACCACCTAAAGACACTGTTAAGAGAGGATCGAGCCACCTAAAGGAAAAGAAAACTGGAGTCAATTTGATAACTGATAAGGAGATTGAGAAAGAACTTACTGAGGATACACCTGTTTGGATTTTAGCCACTAAGGAAATTCAAGAGCCTTCCCAGAAAGAACGCCCTTAGGAAGTGGTTAAAGTGTTAGAAGACTTTAAGGATGTATTTCTAGATGACCTACCTGACCACCTTCCACCACTTAGGGACATCCAGCATGCCATTGATTTAGTTCCAGGAGCAACCCTACCCAACATTTCACATTATGGGATGAACCCTACCGAACACTTAGAGTTACAAAGACAAGTCAAGGATCTCCTTAGGAAAAGATTTATTAGGGAAAGCTTGAGTCCTTGTACAGTACCCGCATTATTGACCCCTAAGAAAGATGGCACTTGGAGGATGTGCATTGATAGTCGTGCCATTAATAAGATCATAATTGAATATAGGTTTCCCATATCCCGTTTGGACGACATGTTAGATATGATGGCCAGAGCAATAGTATTTTCGAAGATTGATCTTAAGAGTGGCTATCATCAGGTTAGGATTAGACCTGGGGATGAGTGGAAGACTGCATTCAAGACCAAGGAGGGTCTTTTTGAATGGGTAGTAATGCCTTTAGGACTATCCAATGCTCCTAGTACCTTTATGCAGATTATGAATCAAGTCCTATGATTATTTATTGGAAAGTTTGTCGTAGTTTACTTCGACGACATTCTTATATATAGCAGGACTAAGGAGGATCATTTGGACCACTTCAATCAAGTCTGTTTAGATCTTAGGAAAAATAGTCTCTTCGCAAACCTTAAAAAATGTGATTTTCTCACCCATAAAGTCGTTTTCCTAGGTTTTGTTGTCACACATGATGGAGTTTCTACTGACCCCGAAAAGATTAAGTCAATTGTAGAGTGGCCTATGCCAAAACATGTTCATGAAGTATGAAGTTTTCATGGCCTAGTTGCTTTCTTTAGAAGATTCATTCAGGGGTTTAGTACCATAGTTGCGCCAATCACGGATTGCATTAGGAAAGGCCATTTTGAATGGACCAATATAGCTGTTAGGGCCCTCCTAGATGTTAAAAAGAAAATGACACAAGCACCTATCTTAAGATTGCTTGATTTTTCCAAGGTTTTTGAGGTCGCTTGTGATGCATTTGGAGTTGAAATGGGTAGAGTTTTAAGCCAGGAGAGCCACCCCATAGCTTTCTTTAGTGAAAAGTTAAATGAAGCTAAGCTTAAGTGATGCGGGACCTATATGCATGCAATGATTTTTTTGTATGTTTTTCTATTATGTTGGATGATTAATCCCGAAGAGCAGATTAAGGAATGATGTAGAAGAATAAGAGGCTACATCATGCATAACAGGACCTAAAGAGTAAAAGAAAGAGGACCGCCGAGGCTGAGAAGTCTCGGTTAGGCTCGTTCATCTTCAATAAAACTACTGGTGGTAGAGGGGGTGTACCTGGCAATATCTGAAGTGCATGATGAAGATCATAGCAAAGAGATCACTCATCCTTGATGAATGCGGCCTGAAAAATCAAGCTAGAGACTCGCGAATTCCCGGCTTTCTTCTCGGTGGTCCGATGGAGACCTAGCTACAGTCGTTGGATTCGTCGGAGTCAAGGGACCTGCAAATGACCTGTCAGGGGTTAGAAAACTCAAGGGAGAAGAAGAAAATAAGATAAAACAGCAAAGGGAAAGGAAGTTTTGGAGTGGGCGGCCAAGGTTTGGAGGACAGACTGGCGGCAGGAATCTATTGCAACACCGGGAAGAAGAAGACACCAATAAACCCCTTAAGCACACAGCAGGGTAGCATGCAGCAGTTGTAGAAAACTTAATTATCATTCATATATCAAAGTTGTTAAAATTATTATACAAAGGGTCCCTTATATAGAGTCATGAGACTTAGGGTCCAAGCAAAAGAAAATAAGGAAAATAATGAGTGACCACTTTCTTCCTAAAGAGTGGGGCTAAATACATGGAAGAAAATACTCTCCCACTTTCTTCCTAAAGTGTGGGGCTGAATACATGGAAGAAAATACTTTCATGCCACACAAAATCCTTCCAAACAAGGTAGGTAGTGACATCCAAAGGGGGGGGACCACTTCTTTCCTAAGCAAGCTAGCATGAATCAGGGGATTCATGTTTATCTGTTTTGACTTTCCTTCTTGTCATGCTAGCATGTGGAGTTGGTGTGCTTGGGGTGTGCTGGGGTGTGGTCATCAACTCCTCATGCATGGGCCAACTTCATTATCCTCCAAGTAATCCTAGGTGGGGAAATCCAGGATGTGACTAGGCTCCATACAGCTGCTGAGGTGGCATGCTGGGTGGTGTCCTTCACATGCTTGAGTCTTCTTCGACTGGGCTTGACTCAATATAGACTCAATACAAGTGGACATGATTACAAGACTTGAAAAATGATTAGCTCAACATGAGCTGACTTGACCGACTTATCCAAAATCCTAATGATATGGATCAAATGCTACATACAGGACTCAGAAAGAAAATAGCTCAACATGAGCTGACTAGTACAGGACTCAAGTAAGAAAAAGATAACTCAAAATGACTAAGCCTTTATTACAAATGGACTCAAATGCAACTAAGTAATCTACAGAGGGTTGAGAAGCCTCTGTCTTATTCTGGTGCCTCTGGTGTCCGCACCAATTCTTCCGGGATGGGAGGAACTCGACCCTGTCGAGTGAAAATCAAGCTGGCTCACATATCTCTCAAGGAGGTCTGGGTTGAGGCACTATAAGTTCTCTTGAGAAATCTATGAATCGTCCGACTCTGACCAGCCTTGCCATCGAACCAGGAAGTGTTGATAACTGTGACCCCGGGTCGTTAAGGCTTGATCATCCAGGATACGCTCGATCCATTCTCCTCTCTCAGGCTAATTAATTGGTGGACACTCTAGGTTAGGGTCACTCACAATGGAAGGGATAGGTCCAAAGGCCTCACTGGGTATCACTATCGGTCCCCTATACTCAATCAGGTCTGTAATATAAAAGGCAAAACTAATGCCCGAATCCGAAGGCAAATCTAACACATAGGCATTTGGTCCAACCCTCTCTATCACTTTAAAAGGTTTGGCTCTACGAGCATGAAGCTTCTTTTAGGCCTAAGCCTAACCATGATAGAATCCACTACATCAAATTCCTTGGCCCTTCTTCGAGAATTAACTAGTTTCTTTCAAAATTAGTGCAGGTGGTGAACATGCTGGGCACATGTAGACTCCTAACAGGTGATGCAAAGGACTCATACCTACACCTAACAGACTCGACTATGCATTCCTATCGAAAAAAATTATATTAGGTCTGAACTACAACTGGGCATGGGGCATGAGTCATGGTTGATGGATGACATGCATAAGAAAATTGCTAGTAACTCCTAATAGATGCCAGAGGGTCTGCCGAAGTAGGTAGCAAATGGGATGGGCTCTATGGATTCTTGCAACCTAGTAACCTCAACAAAATATAACCTAATAGTTTTAGACACATGAGAAGACTCAGGAAAGGGTAGGAAATAGGAAGGAGATTCAGGGACTGGTTCTGAGCTAAAGAGATTGACCTTAATGTATGAGCATTGGATTATATCTCTAGGAAAGAAAAGGTCCATGCTATGGAAGGATGGGTCAAAAATTTCGGGGAAGAGGTCCTCAATGGGAACTATGGGAGGGCGCTCATCTTGGGGGTACTGATTCAAAGAGATCATGTCCTTAATAAATTCTTCTGGTTCTTGTATTTTAGGACTAGACTCTATAATTTGGCTCTCCTCCATGATTTCCTCAGGTAAGGTTCTAGCAGCAGTATCTAAGTTCTCCTCCCCTAATTGTTCTTCCACTACAGGTTCCTTACTTAACTTATAGGTGGCCTCTTTAGATTTTTCAATGGGCTCAGGAGTTTCTTTCTCTAAATTTTCAAAAGGTTCATCTTCCTCAAAGTCTTCTCCTTCATATTCGTCTACTAAACTAGGATCAGCCTCATACACTTCTACCTTAGGCTCATTAATGGGTTATGGGATCTTTTCCTTACAACCTAATGGGACAGGAGTAGTAGGCTGGTCTAAAAGAAGTCGGCTAGGTTTGGACTTAGGTTCAAGGGAATTAACCTTATTAGACTTAGATTGATTGATCATGAGTTCGCTCTAATATAACTCGAATTCCCTAGCTAGGTGATAGGCTTCCTCTACGTCCTGAATTCGCCAATGAAATAGCTCCCACTAGATATCCCTACGCAGGCCATCCTGAAATCTAGCTATGATCTTAGACTTAGGTTCGACTGTGTTACATTTCCTACTAAACTCGTTAATTTGGTCAATGTACTCAGACACAGTCATGTTCCCTTGTTTCAATTTGTACCATTGGTCTAAAAGTTTGTATTCATAAGATTCACCTAGGTACTCCTCTCTCAATTTACTTCTCATGGCTTTCCAGGTATGTATTCCATTTCCCCGTCAATAACAGTCATCCTTAGTACATTTCCAATGTTGCTTGGCATATCTGATTAACCCATGTTTAGCCAAACTAATCTTTTCTAACTCTGACATCCCAGTATACTCAAAATGTTGATCCATCATATCCTCCCATTCAGTATACACCTTAGAATCCGGTCTTCCATCAAACAGTGGTACATAAGGATGGGTGCTCCTAATGGGTCATTCATCTTGGTTCAAGTAATCATAATTGGGTCTCCAATGGTTAGGTTATGAGGATGGATCATGGTATGGGGTTCTCCTAGGGTTGGGCTCCCTATATGGGTCAGAGTATTGGGTTCTCCTAGGATTGGACTCCTTATATGGGTCAGAGTATTGGGTTCTCCTAGGATTGGACTCCATGGTCACACTAGTTGAATTGGATTAACTCTACTGGCATTGGGTTCCTAACCTAATGGTCATGCAATCAAACACACACATCGACTCCTAAGCTAGTGCACATGCAAGACTCGATCAAACCAACTACAGCTCCCTAGACCTAGAGTCCTAAACTAGATGCTCAATCAAGGTGGCAAACTAGCCTATAGTAACCCTGTACTCAGCTAGGCAGGTGTAAGGGGAGTGTTAGATCCCTGATTGCCAATCCTAGACACCAATCAGAGATTGGCTAGGTAGGTGGACCAGCACACAAGCCCTTTAGGACTGAATCCCTAAACCACCGTTCTAGACACTAAGCACAAAGCACACACAAGTTAGCTTGACACAGTGATCTGACACTTAGCCCGGACCCGACCAGTTGGTATCCCTAGCCCACTAGGGCAAATTAAGTCTAGTTAATTTTAGGTTAGGCTTGGGACCGAATGCAAGGGACGTGGTTTTGGGCTAAGGAGAGGTTATCAACTCCTCCCCTTATCTGGCATAAAGAAAGTGCCCTTAAGAGTATTTTATGCAATGATGGCAGGCAGATGAAAATGCAAATTAGAGTTTAGTTGTTTTTGGTATTTTTTTAATTATATGTAATTTTTTTATATTTTGGTATTTTTTTAAATAGAAGAAAACTTACAAATTATGGCCTAATATGCATGAAATATACTAAAATTAAAAGATATGCAAAAGAGATACTAAATAAAATCCTAAACCTTCCAAATTTGCCTTGCTGAAAAAACAGAGCCAAAAATTTACAGGCATATTTTGACCTGCATAACTGCACATACCGAAATCAAATCTGCAAAAATTATATAAAATATTTTGATTTATGGTAAATCCAGCAAAAAAAATCTTAGAATTTTTGGAGTTCTGATCAGAGAGAAACATATAAAAGAACATAGTATATTCAAAAAGGACCGAAAATGAAAAAACCCTAAGAAGTCCTTGTGTTCTTCTTCACCGGTCAATTCACAGCGGTACCCCTACCATCATAGGAGTTCCCATGGATTGGGAAAGAGAGTTTCAAAGCCCTAATAATCTCCTATGACCGGACAGCCATGGTGAAACAACCGATCCAAGTATCCAAATAGAACCAAGCCCAAATAGGCTCTAATACCAGATTAAGGAATGATGTAGAAGGTTCTATATAAAAATAAGAGGCTACAACATGCATAACAAGACCTAAAGAGCAAAAGAAAGAGGACCGCCGAGGCTAAGAAGTCTCGATTGGGCTCGTTCATCTTCAATATAACTATTGATGGCATAGGGGGTGTACTTGGTAATGTCTGAAGTGCCTGATGAAGATCGCAGTGAAGAGATCACTCGTCTTTGATGGATGCGGCCTGGAAAATCAAGCTAGAGACCCACGGATTTCCGGCTTTATGCTCGGTGGTCTGATGGAGACCTGGCTGGAGTCTTTGGATTCGTCGGAGTCGAGGGACCTACAAACGACCTGTCAAGGGTTAGAAAATTGAAGGGAGAAGAAGAAAATAAGAGAAAACAGCAAAGGGAAAGGAAGTTTTGGAGTGGGCGGCCAAGGTTTGGATGACAAGCTGGCGGCAGGAATCTATTGCAACACTGGGAAGAAGAAGACACCAATAAACCCCTTAAGCACACAGCACGGTAGCACACAGTAGTTGTAGAAAACTCAATTATGATTCATATATCAAAGTTGTTAAAATTTTTATACAAGGAGTCCCTTATATAGAGTCAAGAGACTTAGGGCCCAAGCAAAAAGAAATAAGGAAAATAATGAGTGACCACTTTTTTCCTAAAGTGTGGGGCTAAATACATGGAAGAAAATACTCTCCCACTTTCTTCCTAAAGTATGGGGCTGAATACATGGAAGAAAACACTTTCATGCCATACAAAATCCCTCCAAACAAGGTAGGTAGTGACATCCAAAGCGGGGGACCACTTCTTTCCTAAGCAAGCTAGCATGAATCAGGGGATTCATGTTTATCTATTTTGACTTTCCTTCCTGTCATGCTAGCATATGGAGTTGGTGTGCTTGGGGTGTGCTGGGGTGTGGTCATCAACTCCTCATGCATGGGCCAACTTCATTATCCTCCAAGTAATCCTAGGTGGCAAAATCCAGGGTGTGACTGGGCTCCATGCGGCTACTGAGGTGGCATGCTGGGTGGTGTCCTTCACATGCTTGAGCTTCTTCGACTAGGCTTGACTCAATCAGACTCCATACAAGTGGACATGATTACAAGACTCAAAAAATGATTAGCTCAACATGAGCTGACTTGACCGACTGATCCAAAACCCTAATGGTATGGATCAAATGCTACATACAGGACTCAGAAAGAAAACTAGCTCAACATGAGCTGACTAGTACATGACTCAAGTAATAAAAAGATAACTCAATGGACTAAGCCTTTATTATAAATGGACTCAAATGCGACTAAGTAATCTACAGAGGGTTGAGAAGCCTCTATCTTATTCTTGCACCTTTGGTGTCCGCACCATTAAGTATTCCACCTATGATAAGGAGCTCTATGCAGTAGTGCAATATTTAAGGTACTAGAGACACTATCTTCTACTACAGGAATTTGTTCTGTTCTTTGATCACGAAGCCCTTAGATTTCTTAGTTCCTAGAAAAAGCTGAATTCTAGGCATGCCAAATGGGTAGAATACATCCAAGCCTATACTTTTGTCCTAAAGCACCATGCTAGAACTGAGAATAAAGTAGCCAATGCTTTGAGTCGTAGAGCCTTACTCCTGAATTTGATCAGCACTGAAGTCGTTGGATTTGAGAGACTTAAGGATGAATATGAAACCTATCTAGACTTTAGTGAGGTTTACCAGGCTTTGAGTCAAGGACCATCTAGTGACCATAGTGAGTATACCCTTTTAGATGGTTATTTGTTTAAAGAAAATAAGCTCTGTGTTCCAAAAACTTCCTTGAGAGATTTTCTAGTTTGGGAGACACATATTGGGGGTCTAGCTGGACACTTTGGAAGAAATAAAACCATATTAATAGTTGAAGAGAAATTTTTATTGGCTAGGCCTTAAGAAACATGTAGCCAATATTGTTGCCCGATGTAGGACATGCATTGTTACCAAACATCAAAGACAAAACATTGGATTATACACTCCATTACCTGTGCCTGAGTGTCCATGGCAGGATCTTAGCATGGACATTGTTTTAGAATTGCCCAAGACCCTTAAGAAGCATGATTCGATCTTTGTAGTGGTCGATAGATTTTCAAAGATGGCCCATTTCATACCCTGTTCTCAGACTTTTGATGCATCTAGGGTAGCCAAGCTTTTTCTCGATCAAGTAGTCAAATTACATGGGTTACCTAAGACTATTATTTTTGATAGGGATGTTCGTTTCATGAGTTGCTTTTGGAAAACCCTTTGGCACCTACTAGGAACAAAACTGAAATTCTCAACTGCTTACCACCCTTAGACTGATAGACAAACTGAGGTTGTAAATAGAAGTTTAGGGAACTTATTGAGGTGCCTTGTTAGAGAGAGTCTGGGAAACTGGGATTTGCTTTTGCCTCGTGCTGAATTCACTTACAATAGCTCAGTCAATAGGTCTACTGGTAAAAGTCCCTTTGAGATTGTCCATGGTTACAGACCTAGGAGACCTATCGACCTCATTCCATTATCCACACATGCATGAATGTCTGAGTCTGCTGAGTCATATGCACAACATATTAAAGAATTGCATAAGGAGATTAGGAAAAAAATTCAAATGAGTAATGAAGTCTATAAGCATATGGCCAATTCACGTAAACGAGTAAAAGAATTCAATGTACGGGACTCTGTAATGGTTAAACTTAGACCTGAAAGGTTCTCATCGGGAACTATGAAGAAACTGCATGCCCGGGGAGCTGGACCTTTCAAAGTATTAAAGAGAATCAGACCTAATGCATACATGTTAGAGTTACCACCGGATTATGGCATTAGTTCCATGTTTAACATTTCTGATCTGAAAGAATACAAAGAGCCAACATTAATTCCTAGCGAGCCTTTTGGACCTTACCCAACCTTTGAGAGTGAAACCCTACCTGAGTGTCCACCAGCACTTCAGCCAGAATGGAGAGATAGGATTGAAAGTACTTGGATGACCAGATAATTACCACCAGAAATAAGGACTATCAAAGTTATCTAGTTCGATGGCGAGGAAGACCCAAATCCAAGGATACCTGGATCACCCGAGAGGATTTGCAACAAATTGACCCAGACTTACTAGAAAGGTACCAATGTCAAATCAGTCCTTACTCGACAGGGTCGAGTTCCTCCCATCCCAGGAGAATTGGTGCGGGCACCTAAGTCTGAAAGAGGCTTCAGTCTAATTCAGTATGGCTTTAATTCTTTCATGTCTTGCAAATAGAGTCAGTTTATTTCTTTAATTAAATTTGAGTCATGTAATTAGAGTAGGTTTATTTCAATTTGGCTTCTTTGAGTCCAATTAGGATCAAATTAGTCTTGTAATTATTAAGTTTAGTAGTTGAGTCCAATAAAGGTTTGAAATTGAGCAAGCTTACTTGAAGATAGAATGCACTCAACCACTTCAACCATTTAAGCCAAGGAGGATGCCACCTCAGCAAGCCATGTGGGATGCCATGTCAACCCCCCAAACCATGTGGAATACACATCAGCAAGCCACCTCATCACATGCCACATCACCAAGGATTCAAATTCAAAGTGGGCGGCCAAGAGCTTTACTCTTCCACCATTTTAGCTAGCTATCCCATAAAATTCTCCATGTAATTTGAATCCCACCCTTAAAGCTAGGAACCTCCCATGAAAATCTCCTTGTAATTTAAAATTTCAAAATGTCCTTGGAGGTTTATAAAATCAACTCCAAGATCTCTAGTAAGGATTGATGAATTTGAATGAAAAAAGGAGTGTTTCTTCTTCCATTTGGTGTTATCCAATGTCCTCCAAGAGGGAATGGGTGAGAGACCCTTAGTTACTTCAAGAGAGTTCTTTTTCTATGCCATTAGCCATTAGCAAGTCTTCTAATCCATCCAAGCTCTCCATCCCCAACATCCAAGTTGCAAGAAGATGCATTCCAAGAGGGCCGGCCATGCTTCTTCAAATCCAACAGCTTCTTCTCAACTTCAACCATGAATTCCATTGTTTCCTACATTTTAAGTTATTTCTTAACTCTACTATGTTTTGTATAGGATCCCCGGGATATCCAGGTTCCAAAGAAGAGGGTCTTCCAAGGTAAGAAACAAAGACTAGAAGTCCCAATATATGAAGGAATTACCCTGTCATTCAAAGACTTTGTCCTTGAGTGTATCTTTTCAAACCCTTGAGATATTAATGCTTGGTTACCCCTCTTATAATCTTTTTCCAGATCTGAAATGTTAACTTAATTAAGCCCTATCCTGTGTGGTTTCCTAACCACAAAGATCCATTTCCCTTTAATATTATGAAAGTTTTCATTCAGGTATAGTTTATATGCAGAATTCCTTCATGATAGTTTCATTTCTTTTATATTGAAAGTAGCCTTGCTTTACTCTATTTCTTGTTTAATTATTATTGTCTCCTCTTAGATTGCATCATTTCATTTCATTCCACATCAACACCTAGTTTAAATATCTTCAATGAAGTTCTCTAGAATTCTCAGGTGAGTCGACACTTCCACTGGTGAGTCGACACTGTGAGTCGACACTTGACATCTATGTGTCGATACTTCAGGCAGGTCTTCAACTTCAGCAAGTTCTATAACAAAAAGTCTCAAGCGATGAGTCGACACTTGACTGGTATGAGTCGACACTTCAGCCATGCCATCTAAAACTCTTTTTGCGTACCGGCTTGAGTCGACACTTCCATTGTCATGAGTCAATACTTGGATTGTGAGTCGATACTTTGAGTCGACAGTTGACTGAGATTTCTTCAAAAACATCTGAACTTTTGCTGAAACAAATTTGTATTAAACTATTGTATCCTTTCAAGCATTCTTTAACTAAAAAAGTCCACTTTAAACTGATCTTTCATCCATAGTTGGGACTTTTTCATTGTTTGACAATTAATCAAATTTTGTTGAATTGATAAGCACCTTTTTCTATAAAATCATACTTCAAAAAAATAGTTTAAACTCAACTTATACTTAACCATTTTGTTTATCATCAAAATCAATAACAGAGTCAATACTTTGGACATGGCCGATTGAGGTTAGTATAGTCGATACCGATTCTCTACTTTCCAGTAGTTTTCTTAACCATAACCATGTTCACGAGCCAACAGGGATAGTGCACTTCTTGAATGAAGCCTACAGCAAGTAGTTTTCAGACTTCTTCATCTATCACCTTTTGCCTTTCTAGTGCAAAGCCTCTCTTTTTTTATCAGACCAAACGACTCTTAGGATCGATGTTCAGCTTATGCGTGATCACCTCGGGGGGAATCCCTGGCATGTCTGATGCAGTCCAAGTGAAAATGTTTGTATTGGCTCATAGGAAGTCAAGCAGGTGGACTTTTTCCTCTTTTACCAAGAGAGCCCCAACCTACACCATCTTCGAGGAGTCTTCTCCAAGGGAAAAGGACAATAATTGCTTAACAGGTCCCCCTTTCACCTTTGATTTCCTCTGATCCAACTGGTCCATTGTTGGTCCCTCCTTGGCTTTTGGGATCCTTATGATTGTTTGGAAATAATGTAGTGTTATTTACCTGTCTCTTGGCATTTTTTTGATTCCGTATGGGGTCGAGAACCAGACGAGGAGATGTTTGGTAGAGATAACCGCATGAGCTAGTTCAGAACGAGCCATCCTAGGATCATATTGTAAATTGAGGGAAGTCAAATGATGGTGAAGGTTATTAGGATGGTGCTATACTAGAGCAGGGTTCCAACCATGACTAGTAGGATAATTTCTCCCTCGACCCGAACCGAATCCCCTGTGAAGCCAACCAGAGGAGTAAAATCCAGTTTTAGCAAGCTAGGAGGTAGATTCATCCTAACAAAGGTATCATGAAAAAGGATATTCATGGAGCTTTCACTATCAATCATGATTCTCCTTATAGGATGTTTTGGTATAGTCATGTCTACGATGACAACCTTATTATTTGAATCTCTACCCCAACCAGGTCTCCTTTTATGAAAGGGATTACAGTGTTAGCTCCCCTCTCCCTTAGCCCTCTTTGGACCTAGTGGCATAAAGTCCCTTTTCCGACTGGACGGAGCTACTGGATCGCAGGTCTGCTCCCTGGTTCACCTGCAAAACAAATCCTTGGCTAGAGTTGCTCCAGTGGGGGACACTCTGATGCCTAAGTCAGAGATGGGCTCCAGCCACAGAATGGGAAATATTTTGAGGAGGATAAATGGAGAAGAGAAGAGTCTAAAATTTTTAGGAGTATCTTGTGCCTTACCTCGAGTGTCCCTTCTTACCAAATATTTATATTGATTTGTCCAGCTTGTTGTTTATGTTCTCCCTCCTGTGGTTACGTTAGGGGGAGTTAATTCATTCCCCTCTGTTCGCAATCATAGAAGGTTACTAAACAGCTCTGGCTACATCGAAGACGTTGCCGCTGGAGTTAATGATCACGTATCATGGTCGTGCTCTGGAGGTAGTTGGGTAGTCGATGATAACCGTTATTTGCCATGTTCGTGGAGATCTAAGATAGATTGGAGATCTATCTTCAGGTTTATTTTTTTGGAGAATATTCATAGCTGAATTAAAGGGGCACCTTCATTTTCAAACTCCTTTGATACAGATCGGAGATCATGTTTTCGGCACACGTCGTCTTCGACGTAGGCCGAAGATCGTGTCTTCGGTCGGTAGTGAAGATCGTGTCTTCGATTCTGGTTGAGGGCCCTGTCTTTAGCAGGGGCCGAAGGCTGACTCTTCGGTTGAAGTTGAGAGCTTCGACTTCGACTTGTTCATCAGCTATTCGGCTTCTCCCGGATACTTTGGTTTAAAGTGCATGGTTTGGGAGAAATGCCTTTGGCCAATCGAACCGGTGGCTGATCTGTGCTTGAACCGACATATCCCAACAGTTGCCCCCCACTCAGTTTTCGAAGCGACGATCTGCCTCGAAGAGTGAGAGTATTACTGGGTTGTCATTTTTCCCTGGGAAATGGTGTGGCAAATGATTAGGAATCTCTGATTGGACCATCTGCCATAACTGCTTGCTGATTCGAGGATCAGGTGATGAACAACTATCATGCCCTGATTGGGGTGTGAAAAAGGAGCAAGCGGACCAGGGACTGTCTCTCCTTTTTCTGTTATGCGACGGTTCAACCGATCCTTTTATTGGAATTTGGGTGGATGTCGTGGCCTCTTCCCATCCCTCAGATAAGAAGTGCGTTCCATCTTAGCCATTGATTTGCATAGATTATGACCTTCGATTCATTCCACGTCAAATCAGTTTAGGGCTATTTGGGATTGCGCCCCCATCTCGAGCATCCATGGCAGATTTAGGGGGATGGTTTGATCTACCAAGATGTCGCCCTGGAGTTTCCTTGTCCTTTATAAGAAGGAGAAAAGGTCAGGCTGATGAAGCTTCTTCATCCTTGCATACCTTCAGCTTTGGCCCAGCTTTCCCTGTTCTTGGCTATTGATCCCTTCCACAGGTAGAATCTTCCTTTTATTTCTTTGTTCCATTCTCTTGTCATGGCTGAGACCGTAGGAAGTCAAGGGGAAAATGTTGGGCCCTCTGGGACTGATGATATGGTGAGTCCGGAGTTAGTTTCCTGCTCCGTCTCACCGGGAAAGATTGCCCACCTTCGAGAGCGTTATCACATTCCCGAAGGATTTCCTCTAATACTTCCCACGTCTAAAGAGCGAGTGCATAAACCTCTCATCGAGTGTCTTGCCATATATGAAGATCGTTTAAAGGCCAGTCTTCAATTTCCCCTACATCCCTTCTTTGGTAAGGTCTTTCGCATGTACCAAATAGTGTCCGTGCAGTTGACTCTAAATAGCTTTCAAAATATCTACGGGTTTTTGGTCTGATGCCATATAGCCAATGTGAGTCCCGGGACCAATTTGTTCACCGCTCTTTTTGTTCTCAAGAGAGATTTCAATGGTCGTGGATGGTGGGTGATCGGTCCTCGACCTGGTCGCAAGATCATAAAAGATATGCCCAGTGCCATCCATGGGTGGAAATCCAACTTTATTTTTGTGTCGTCTACCAAACCGTGGGGTTTAAGTAGCGAGTGGAGGGAACCATGCCTAGTTGCCAATGATGGAAAAAAAGTTTTGGTGGCCGATTAGTATGATTATGCCTTACTGACTAGTTTAGAGGCCATTCCCATCCACGAACAGTTGGAGGAGAGGAATTTCCAACTCGCATGGATCAATAAGTTTCCTGCGTTAGGTATAAATGGCAGAAGTTTTCAACTCTTCTCTTTTATCTCCTTTATAGTCCAGTTGACTTAGTAAGGCCATTCTATTTGCAGGTACTGGAATGAAGCTTAACTTGGGCTGGCTTCGCTAGTCTTCCAAAAAGAGGACAGCTCAAGCTCCTCCTTCAAGATCAGAGGCCTGGAAGAAGGCCTGAGGGGATGATCCTGAGAGAAGTAGAAGCACCTCATCCTCCAGAGGAACCTCTAGGGGAGATGGGGTATCGATGATGGAGGCTCCAGTAGGGCCTCAGTTAGTTGAATCTCTATCGATGGCTAGCTCTCCAGTTTAGATGAGGGAGAGTCCGTCTCCGATGGTTGATGTGCCACCGCCTTGTGATAAAAATTCTCCTAGGGTGCTGGGGATCATGCAGCATGCAGAATTGACTTTCAAAACAAAATTTCATAGCATGATACCCTAACATGTATAACATGTATAGAAAACCCTAATTCTCAGGAACCCCTTGTGCAATATCAACTATTGAATAATAAAATAGAGTCAAGAAAAATACCTGAAATGCTGAAACCCAACTTTTCCACAAGGTTCACAAGCGCAAACCCTCCAATGGTAATCCACACAAAACTCGAACCAAGGAAGAACTCCTTCAAGTTGCTTAGAGAAGTGGAACTCTTTCGACAGCCTTTGGTCTATTGACCACTATAGGACACCCTGTCCTACTGAAGGGCACTCAAGACACTATCCTAAACCACTTTAGGTTCTAGGACTACCCTCCACTAGGACCATATAGGCTTATGTCCTAAAACCAAGCCTTGTCCTAGTGTAGAAGAACTTGTCTTGACAAGACAAGTCTTGTCCTAAAACAAGGAGGGAGGGAGAAAGTGGAAGACTCTCAGACAGGCTCTCGGAAAAATAAAAACACTGATCTCAGAAGACCGAAGAAGAAGAAGTAGTAGTGTTTCTCATTTCACCGTACCCCCTATTTATAATCTCAAATGGGGCGTGAAATGCATCCCGACAACACTTATCAGATATGAAACATCATATATGATAAGACTCTTCGGGAATGGAGAGTCATATCTATTTTCTTTCACTTACCAGATCAATCCCCATCGCGCCATGTGTCAAATACCAGTTTCTGAGATAGGGAGACACCTCTTCTAATTCAAAGCAATGCGAGGCTTGAAGAGTTTCAGAGGCAGAAGGGCTCTGCCCTCTGTTGTGCGCGCATATATGAAGAGGCGCTACAAATTAAGGTTTAAGTGAAAACCTTAATTAGTGACATACATCAAACATATATGCATAATTAACACAAATATGTGATTAGTGTGTCATCATACTAGGACAACCATTTACTACATAATGGATCCACCATTATTCCAGGGCAACCTTATTCAATTATGATGACTAGATGTCTAAACATATCTCTACAACAATTAGGGTTTGAGTGAAAACCCTAATTGGTGACATTACATCAAACATATACAATATCATATGTTACTTATATACATATGCATCTAAAAATCAGCATATATATTTTAATCTTAATAAGGGGGCTCTGATACCACTGTATGGTTCGGTGGCAAGGCGGAAACATAGATTTCAAAATTTTTATCTTTATGAAATCTTCACCAAACCCTTAACCCAAGATCTCCTTAAAAGAATTAAAACATATAACATGTATATATAAGAATTAAACTCATATTAAAGTACTAACCTGTATTGCTATAATCCAAACTTTGAATCTCCACCAGGTGCCCAAATGTTCACCCTCCAATGGTGATCCACACAGAAAAAGATGAAGACAACAATTTCTTGTTCTTGGCTCCTCTTCTTGAATTCTTTTTCAAGAATTCAATTCTTGGACTTTTAGGCTGAAATTTTCTTTCTTGAAAATTTCTTTTCTTCCTTCTTTCCTCTTCCTGAATTCTTTTCTTGAATTCCCATTCTTAAATTCCTTTTCTTGAATTGAATTGGAAGAAGAAATTAAGACAAGTAAAGTCTTAATTCAAGAAAGAAAAGAAGAAGAACAGACCCTTCCTTTTCCTTTCCTTTATCGTTCAAGACCTTCCTCTTATTCTTGTTTAGAGTCAGAGTTTCGACAGAGATTATCTCTGTAAGGGAAACAATACCCAACAAGCATAAAGGGAAGGAGTATTCTGGAGAGGAGGAGAGTAATATGATCTTTGTATTTGATTATCAGAAAAAACCCCCGAGAACCCAAACCCTTTTATAGATTTCAGAGGGGCATCTTCTCAAAACATCGCAACCCTCTGAAACCCCAGGAATAACGATCCCTCATTCTTCACGCGTCTCCTCAACCAAAAATCATGATTCTCTGATTTAATTTTCATTTTTCCGACGAGGAGGACTCTCGAAAAAACTTCAGGAATAATCGCGACTTTTGGAGACAGACTTGTGACTGAAAAATGACGGATCTTTTCCCTTAATTTTTTTGGCCATCAGATCTAGATCCAAGGACGTCAGACAAACATCCAAATCGCCCCCTGTCTTGATTTTTTTTTTTTCTTTCTCCGATGGAATTTCCTTCCCATGCACATGAAGAGGAGTCCACACGCGCGTGGACTCTTCTTCTTGGTGCGCGCGGGTGAGGAAAGGAGTGGGTGGCTTGGAGAGAGGGTCTCAGTGCACTTGATTCACTTGGGTTCAGCCATGGGTAAGCCCAATGTCCTAAAATTTAAATTAGACCTTAATCTGGTTCAATTAGAACCCAATTAAGCCCAATTCGGAACCAAATTCAAATCTGATTCGAATAGAAATTGGGTCTGCAACACATGCTAGTGTGTTTATTCTGCAAACATGATTTAATTCCAAATTAAATCCATCATCAATTCTCTTTTGTGTGTGACCCATTGGGTTCCACACCTAGCCAGCAGTAGGTCCGAGTGCTATTTGACTTAATTCGGTTAGATCTCAACTAAGCCGATTTAGGTCAACTCAAACTAGCTCGACTCGGTCAATTAGAATCTAATTCTAATTAACTGATTTGAATTACCATAATTCAATCATATACCTACAAGACAAGATTGACGTCTAGCAACGTATCATGTCTACCCGGAAGATGTGGAATTTTGGTGGAATTACCAAAATATCCTTCAGTGGTGAGTTACCGGACAATTCAGTCCTTTGATCAACTTGCATCCCGAATATGATTATGAATATGGATACTTGTCAAATTCAATTTCATATTCATCCCTAGCTCAATCTTATAATGATGATTCATTAATGAACCATTAGAAATTAACTCTAATGTTCTTACTTTGATCAAAGATTTCCTGAATTCATCATTTGATCAAAATTAGCTGGATGCAATTCCCTCTTACTAGGGCTGATCAATTCTTTGTTGACCTACTCACAACCTCCATATACAATCCACCATACCCAGTATCACCTCGTGCATGACTCAGTGTCATGATTGATTGCGAACCAAAGTATGGATTCATATATATAAGGGACCATGATAGTCTCAGGTCAAAGGACCACATGCACTACTCTTACTATGAGAATTATCTATTGATAAACAGATAAGGTTCCATTAGATATTCTCAATCTGGATCAATTCAGTGAACTCATTCTCTAATGAACACTCACATCCTAGTATTAGTGTCAAACACAAGTGACTGTGAGATCAGTCTCCCTCATCACAAAGCATATATAGGATTGCTGGTCTTGCCGGAAACATTGATCCCCAACTCAATGTCCCATCGACCAGGAATATTTTAGATTAGGGTTTTAAGGCTTTAGGTCTCACTGGTATGATCTCATCATAACCCTAGAACCATAGCCCAAATCTATGGGGTTCATCATATAATCTTAAAGACACAGCGTATGATGAAAATAATGCCTTTATTATAATAATGTCAATTCATTGTTTTTGGGATCGAAATACAATATTTCAATTAGCTTTCAGGGCATAATCTTTCAATCTCCCACTTGAACTAAAGCCAATCACCTTTAATTCTTCACCCCATACAATCAAGGTGGTGATCAAACTCTCGCTGTGATAGAGCCTTAGTGAACGGGTCTGCTATGTTGTTCTTCGTTTCTATCCTTTCAATGCAGACTTCTTATCTTTTGACAATCTCTCGAACGAGATGGAAGCATCTTAGAATGTGCTTTGATTTGTGATGAGCTCTTGGTTCCTTTGCTTGAGCAACAGCCCCCGTATTATCATAGTAAAGTGATACTGGACCTTCAATCTCAAGAACTACGCCCAACTCTGATATGAACTTCTTTATCCAGACAGCTTCCTTGGTAGCTTCACTAACAGCAATGTACTCTGCCTTAGTTGTTGAGTCAGCTACAGTTTGCTATTTAGAACTCTTCCAGCTTACAGCTCCTCCATTTAGGATAAAAACATACCCAGATATAGATTTGCTATCATCTGGATCTGATTGAAAACTAGAATCTGAATAAGCTTCTAGTTTAAGATCAGATCCTCCGTATATTAGAAAAATATCCTTAGTTCTTCTCAAGTACTTAAGAATATTTTTCACAACCTTCCAATGATCCTCTCCTAGATCAGCCTGAAACCTGCTGGCTATACCTAAGGCATATGCCACATCAAGCCTAGTACATAACATAGCATACATAATAGACCCTACTGCCGAAGCATAAGGTATAGAATTCATTCTATTTCTTTCTTCAGGTGTCTTAGGAGACATCTTTTTAGAAAGATGTATGCCATGACCAATAGGTACGTAACCTTTTTTACTTTCCTCCATGCTAAATCTTTTTAGCACTTGGTCAATGTACCTAGACTGGGATAAACGTAGCATCCTCCTAGATCTATCTCTATAGATCTTGATGCCTAGTATATAAGATGCTTCTCCCAAGTCTTTCTTGGAAAACTGTTTAGATAACCATACCTTGACTGATTATAACATTGGGATATCAATCCCAATGAGGAGTATGTCATCTATATACAGAACCAAGAAAACTATGACACTCCTACTAGTCTTCTTGTACACACAAGGTTCATCCTAATTTTTGATAAAGTCAAATTCTTTGACTGTCTTATCAAATCGGATGTTCTAACTCCTAGATGATGCAGAACGGAAGCTCTGATACCAAAAATGATGCAGAACAAAGAACAAAGAAGCGTATGCAGAAGTAAAATTAAGATTAATTTTTTTTTTTTATATATATATTTCAGAAATTGGCTTCGACTCAAAGTAAAGCTAAACTACGTTGAAGGAAACTAGGTAAGGATTGAAAGTACAGTTTAGAAGAAACTAAATTATCAGAGTAGTTCAGAAGTAACGGATCGCTGGGGGTTGAGAAACTCCCAGACCTAGGGTTTCGCTCTGAACTTTCAACAGAACAGAAATAGAGAGAAGAGATGGTTTACTAACCAAACAGTGATCTTCTCAGGATTTTGGTGGAAGAACTCTCTCGAGCAGATTGTGGGATCCTCGGAGTCGGCTATCTTCGCAATGGATCCTCCAATACTGGTCTCGTGGTTTGGTCGGCTTCTCCTGGACTCAAGATCTGGGAAAGAAGAGGAACAAATGATGGAATTCAGAAACTCAAGAAAAGATTTTACCAGGTTGAAGAACTTGAAGTTGAGGTTGCTGAAATCGAATTCTCCTGGAGGCCGATCTGACTTCCTCTTAGAATTGTTGTAGATCTGCAGTATCTGGACTGGGGCTGGATGCTGGTGGTCGGCCTGGACTTGGAGATGGTGGCCGTGAGAAAGGAAATAGACTAGGGCTTGGTGGAAAGAGAAGGGTGATGGCGGCTAGGGTTTGGGAGTGGAGTGGCTAACCTAGGGTTTGGGGTTTTGGAGATCTCTCACCTCCTCAAGGTTCCAGGGGAACCCGGATTTACTCCCTCACGGAGCTCAACACCTAGAAGCAAGTGCAGAAAAGAGAAAACACAAGTTTGCTCACAAGAAAAATTTCTTTCATTCATCTGATTCTTTAAACTTACAAGAGGGGTTTAATTTATAAGGCTTTACAAGGGAGGAGGGTTTCACATCTTCCCATGTGGGACTAAAGGAGGGGATCTACAAATTAGGGCAAATCCTTCACATATGGTCGGCCAAAGTACCAAAAAAACTGGATTTGGGTTATAAAAGGCAGGTAGATGGCGCCACCTTACTTGGATCTTCAAGAAAAAATTTCTTCCTTCCCTGGATCAACTCTTTTGGACTCCTCCTTTTCTTCCTCCCTAAGTCAAGGTCCTTCCCATTTTTGTTTTGGTTGTCTTTGGCAGGTAGTGGGCGCCCCCTTGAAGCTCTCTTCCAAGAGGATTTCTTCCCTTCTTTGCTTTGGGTTTCTTGGGAAAGTCTTGGCCGCCCCCTTGATTTGTGGTCTCTTGGTGGACTTCTCTTTATCTGGCGCATGAGAGAAGGAAGTTGCCATCTATGGAGTGGGGACCAAAGGCTGCTGGATGTAGATATGACGCCCCTTGGACTGGGAGTGTGGCTGGGAGTGTGGTGTCCACTTGCCTGGACTTGGGAGAAAATGTAACATCCCAGTTTGAAACCCTAGTCCACTACTGAGTCAACATGACTCAACAAAATAAAATGCAGGTAATGTAAACTCAAGCTAAATTGAGTTGATCTAGTCAATTCTTATTACAAACCAAAAACCCTAATTCTTCGGGCAAGGTTAATCAGAGATCCAGATGGAGCTCTGAAGTCTTCTTCTGAGTCTGGTGCCCGCACCAATTCTCCCAGGGTGGGAGGAACTCGACCCTGTCGAGTAAGGATCAAGTTGGCTCTGGTATCTCTCGAAGAGGTCTGGGTCCAGCTCTTGTAACTCTTCTCGGGAGATCTAAGAGTCATCAAAATCTGGCCTTCCTAGCCAGCGGACCAGGTATCTTTGGTATCCTCGATTACGAGTAGAGATAACCTGATCATCCAGGATCTTTTCAATCTGCTCTTTCCTCACAGGCCAATTTGTTGGTGGACACACAGGTTCAGGTTCACTCTCAAGAGCAGGATTAGGTTCAAAAGCCTCACTGGGAATCACAGCTGGCTCCCTATACTCTACTAGGTCTGTAATGTTGAAAGTGGAGCTAATGCCTAGTTCTGGAGGCAACTCGAGCACATAGGCATTGGATCCTACTCTCTTTACCACTCTAAATGGTCCAGCTACCCTAGCATGTAACTTTCTAACGGTTCCAGGAGGAAACCGTTCAGGCCTTAACCTAATCATTACATAGTCTCCTTTGTCAAAAGTTTTGACTCGCCTTTGAGAATCAGCCAATTTCTTATAAGTTTCATTACTTAAATTTATTTTGGCTTGAATTTCTTTATGCAAGTCTTTTATATGCTGTGCAAAAACTTCGGCAGACTCGGAGACCCGTGTGTGGACTGGTAAAGGAGCTAGGTCAAGAGGTGTGTGGGGTTTGTAACCATGCACAATTTCAAATGGACTCTTACCCGTAGACCTATTGACCGAGTCATTATATGCAAATTCAGCTCTAGGTAAGTACAAATCCCAGTTCTTAATGTTTTCACCAACAAGACACCTTAGTAGATTGCCTAAACTACGGTTCACTACTTCGGTTTGGCCGTCAGTCTGGGGATGATAGGCAGTTGAAAACTTAAGTTTCGTCCCTAACTTATGCCAAAGGGTTTTCCAGAAATAGCTAGTGAACCGAACATCCCTATCTGAAACAATGGTCTTGGGTAGGCCATGGAGTCGAACTATCTCATTAAAGAACAGGGTGGCTACCTTAGATGCATCAAATGTTTGGGAACAAGGCAAGAAATGGGCCATCTTGGAAAATCGATCTACTACAACACAGATAGAGTCATGCCTCCTCTGGGTCTTAGGCAAACCTAACACAAAGTCCATGCTCACATCTTGCCAAGGACGATCTGGGATAGGGAGTGGGGTATAAAGGCCAGTGTTCTATTTTCGCTGTTTGGCAATAGCGCAGGTCCGACACCTAGCCACAATGTGTGCTACATCTCTTTTTAAGCTAGGCCAGAAAAAGTGGTCTTCAATAGCCAGGGTGGTCTTATCTTTTCTGAAATGGCCAGCTAAACCTCCAGCATGAGTTTCCCAAATCAAGAATTCCCTAAGAGAGGTTCTAGGGATACAAAGCCTATTCTTAAAGAACAGAAAGCCATCTAAAAGGGAATAATCCTTATGTTCACTAGATGGTCCTTGAGTTAGATCCTGGTACACAGTCTTGAAATCCGGACACGACTCATATTCTTCTTTGATTTGCTCAAACCCTATGACTTCAGCCCTAACAAAATTCAACAACAAAGATCGACGACTAAGGGCATCAGCTACCTTATTTTCAGACCCAGCCTTATGCTTCAAAACAAAAGTATAGGACTGAATATACTCTACCCACTTAGCATGCCTAGGGTTAAGCTTCTTCTGAGAATTCAAGAATCTAAGAGCCTCATGGTCCAAAAACAGCATAAATTCTTGCGGTAGTAAATAATGTCTCCAGTAACGCAAAGCTTGCACTACCGCGTAAAATTCCTTATCATAGGTAGAATACCTAAGCTTAGCATCATTAAGTTTTTCACTAAAGAATGCTACGGGATGGTTCTCTTAGCTTAGGACTCCACCTATACCTACTCCTGAAGCATCACAGGCAACCTCAAATACCTTTGAAAAGTCCGGTAGTCTCAAAATGGGTGCCTGGGTCATCCTATCCTTAAGATCTAGGAAGGGTTTATGGGCTGCTTTGGTCCACTGAAATTCTCCCTTCCTGATGCAGTCTGTGATAGGAGCAACTACGGTACTAAACCCCTTGATGAATCGCCTATAGAAGGTAGCCAAGCCATGGAAACTTCTGACTTCATGCACACTGGTCGGCTCTGGCCATTCTACTATGGACCTAATCTTTTCAGGATCGGCAGCC
This sequence comes from Areca catechu, assembly GCA_021397845.1. Lineage (NCBI taxonomy): Eukaryota > Viridiplantae > Streptophyta > Magnoliopsida > Arecales > Arecaceae > Areca > Areca catechu. The sequence continues at coordinate 84,823,656 of CM038044.1, read as the reverse complement.
ACGCCGTCAGGGGTTACAACAAATCCAAGGAAGATAATCCTACTGGTCATAAATTCACACTTCTTGAGATTACCGTAGAGACAATCATTCCTCAAAACTTGACAGACTTGTCTAAGATGGCCTAGGTGATCTGCAGGGGTCTTACTATAGATCAGGATGTCATCAAAATAGACCACTACAAACTTCCCTATGAAAGCTCTAAGTACTTGGGTCATAATCTTCATGAAAGTACTAGGGGCATTGGACAACCCAAAAGGCATAACAACCCATTTATAGAGACCATCCTTAGTTTTGAAGGCTGTTTTCCACTCATCCCCTGGTCTAATCCTAACCTGATGATAGCCGCTCTTGAGATCAATTTTAGAAAAAATCATGGCACCGGCCATCATATCAAGCATGTCATCTAGTCTAGGGATGGGGAACCTATACTTGATTGTGATTTTATTGATGGCACGATTGTCAACACACATCCTCCACGTGCCATCCTTCTTCGGGGTTAGAAGTGCAGGGACTGCACAAGGGCTAAGACTCTCTCTAATGAACCCCTTCCTCAACAATTCACCAACCTGTTTTTGCAATTCTTTATGCTCAGATGGATTCATCCTATAATGGGGCAAGTTGGGTAAAGTAGCTCCTGGGACTAAATCTATGGAATGCTGAATATCCCTAAGAGGTGGAAGGTGGTCTGGCAGATCCTCGGGAAAAACATCCTCAAATTCTTCTAATAAAGGCTTAACTTCCTGAGGAGGCTCTGAGGGTGTAGGAGTCCTAAGTTCCTTAGCAGTCAACATCCAAATGGGTGAACCACTATGAATTTCTTGTTCTAGATCCTTGGCACTAATTAGGTTCACTCCAGTCTTCATTTCCCTAGCCTTACTGGTTCCTTTAGCTACCTTGTCCTTAGGAGGGACTGAATGGATTGTGATTTTCTTCCCATTGAAACTAAAGACACAGGTGTTGGATTTTCCTAAGAGGGTGGCATCATGATCATACAACCAGGGTCTTCCAAGAATTATACTGCTCACCCCCATGGGCAAGACATCACACCAAATCTTCTCTTGATAGGATTGCATTTGGATTTGGACCTGACATCTAGACTGGATGGGTATAGAGGTAGAGTCTACCCAAGAAACCTTATAAGGGTTGGGGTGGGGAACTAGGGTTAAGCCTAACATTTTGACAGTGCTAGTAGAAATGGCATTCACACAGCTCCCACTATCTATGATGATTTTACAAACCTTATCCCCTAGTTTAAGGAAAGTCTGTAGGATGTTGGTTCTACGCCAATCTTCCTGAACTTTAGTCTGGGACAGGATGCATCTTACAACCCCTAAGTGGTCAGATTCAGTGGATTCTTCCTCTCCTTCATACTCATCAACCAAATTCATTCCGGCCTCATAAACTTCTTCTTCAAATTCCTCATTAGGCTCGGAACTCTCTTCTCCTCCCTCTTCTATATATAGGGATCTACGAGGGCACTGGCTAGAAACATGACCTACCTTATAACACTTAAAACAAGCTATGGCTGTGCACTGAGTGGAGATATGACCGGGCTTCTGACACTTAAAACAGACGATACCAGGGGTTCTCTGGGTGTCAGGTGCCTTACCTTTGTCCATGGGCCTAGGGGTGGGAATACCCTGATTAGGCTTGCTAGGGGTAATCTGGCTAGGTCCATTTCTTGGGATTGGGGCACTAATCCTAGAAGGCATGGGTCCCCTCTAAAATTTCTCAGTGTTCAGTGCAATCTGATAGGCTTGGTCTAGGTCAGTAACCTCTCTCAGAAACAACTCTCTCTTAATATCTTCCCTAAGTCCAGCCCTAAATCTAGACAAGGTGACTTCATGTGCTTCACTCACATCACATCTCATTAGGTATTCATCAAAGGTGGTTATGTAGTCTGAAACAGATCGGTTCCCTTGTTTCAAAGTCTGCCATTGGTCTAACAGATTTTGCTGGTATGAAATGGGTAGGTACTTGTCTCTAAGTTTCTCTTTCATACCCTGCCAAGTGGTTATGGGCTCTACATTTCGTCTTCTAGTGGTCAGCTCAATGTTCCCCCAGTATAACCTAGCTTGACGGATTAATTTCATTTTGGCAAACTTGAATTTCCTCTCCTCAGACATAGCATACCACTCAAAGTACTGGTCCATCTCACCCTCCCAATCAGAATACACCTTAGGATTTAAACTACCATCAAAAGTGGGTGCATCTAACTTGATGTTCCGAATGAACCTATCATCTCTATCCTCAGGTTCTGGGTCAGGCCTCCTATGATTAGGTTCAGGATCTCGGTATAAAGGTCTTCTAGGCTCTTGGTGTGGGTGAGGTTGAGGCACATTAAAATCTGGGTCAGGAGTCCAATTCTGATGCCTAGGTTCCTCAAGTACTTGGACTCGATCCCTAAGCTGGGCAAAATTCTCATTCATATCCTGACTTAATTTGTTCATACTCTCAGTAAGAGCTTTAACCATGGCCTCTAGATCAGGTTGGGTTTGACCAGGTTGGTAGGGTACTCCATTCCGGGTAGACATGATGCAATCAAGCACACAAAATGAGACTCAACTGAACGACTACGGGCTAACTAGACCTAGAGTCCAAACTAGGTGCCCAATCAGAGTGGCAAGCTAGCCTGTAGTAACTCAAGACTCAGCAAGGCAGGTGTAAGGGGAGTGTTAGGTCCCTGAGTGCCAATCCTAGACACCAATCAGAGATTGGCCAGGTAGGCGGACCAGCACACAAGCCCTTCGAGATGGAATCCCTGAACCACCATTCTAGACACTGAGTACAAAGCACACACAGAGTAACCAGACAAACTGACTCAACACTAGCCTTGACCTGACTTGTTGATGTCCCTAGCCCACTAGGGCAAATTAGGTCTAATCAATTTTAGATTAAAGGCTTAGGTTCGAATGAAGGGGAGGTGGTTTTGGGCTAAGGAGAGGTTATCAACTCCTCCCCTTATCTTAGATGCTCACATGCCCTTAAGTTGAATTAAGAGATGAACACTCAAAAACAAATGGATTGCAGAACACAAAAATAGAGTTGCAGTAATTTAATTCTCAGAAATCGCACGGAAACCAATAAATTATGGGAAAACTATGCAGATTAATTTCAATTATACTGGTTTCAGAAAAACAAAAATCACTGAATTTGGAGTTACCTGTAGTGAGAAATAATTCCTGCAACAGGATAATTACGGGCTGAAAACAGAGCACTTCCCCGTTTACAATTTCTGCTACGAAGTTGTAACCCAACGGATCCCCTACACGCCCTAGGAACACCCCGTGGAATGGAAAGAGGAGGTTTGCATCTCGCTTCATTCCTAGGACCGGACATCCTGGGGAGTCTACTTCGAGCAGACAAAGTAAAAAGAGAGGGACTCAAACAAGCAATCAAACAGAAACCCTAGACAGGGCTCTGATACCAAAAATGATGCAGAACGGAAGCTCTGATACCAAAAATGATGCAGAACAAAGAAAAAAGAAGCGTATGCAGAAGTAAAATTAAGATTAATTTTTTTTTTTTATATATTTCAGAAATTGGCTTCGACTCAAAGTAAAGCTAAACTACGTTGAAGGAAACTGGGTAAGGATTGAAAGTACAGTTTAGAAGAAACTAAATTATCAGAGTAGTTCAGAAGTAACGGATCGCTGGGGGTTGAGAAACTCCCAGACCTAGGGTTTCACTCTGAACTTTCAACAGAACAGAAATAGAGAGAAGAGATGGTTTACTAACCAGACAGTGATCTTCTCAGGATTTTGGTGGAAGAACTCTCTCGAGCAGATTGTGGGATCATCGGAGTCGGCTATCTTCGCAATGGATCCTCCAATACTGGTCTCGTGGTTTGGTCGGCTTCTCCTGGACTCAAGATCTGGGAAAAAAGAGGAACAAATGATGGAATTCAGAAACTCAAGAAAAGATTTTACCAGGTTGAAGAACTTGAAGCTGAGGTTGCTGAAATCGAATTCTCCTGGAGGCCGATCTGACTTCCTCTTAGAATTGTTGTAGATCTGTAGTATCTGGACTGGGGCTGGATGCTAGTGGTCGGCCTGGTCTTGGAGATGGTGGCCGTGAGAAAGGAAATAGACTAGGGCTTGGTGGAAAGAGAAGGGTGATGGCGGCTAGGGTTTGGGAGTGGAGTGGCTAACCTAGGGTTTGGGGTTTTGGAGATCTCTCACCTCCTCAAGGTTCCAGGGGAACCCGGATTTACTCCCTCACGGAGCTCAACACCTGGAAGCAAGTGCGGAAAAGAGAAAACACAAGTTTGCTCACAAGAAAAATTTCGTTCATTCATCTGATTCTTTAAACTTACAAGAGAGGTTTAATTTATAAGGCTTTACAAGGGAGGAGGGTTTCACATCTTCCCATGTGGGACTAAAGGAGGGGATCTACAAATTAGGGCAAATCCTTCACATATGGTCGGCCAAAGTACCAAAAAAACTGGATTTGGGTTATAAAAGGCAAGTAGATGGCGCCACCTTGCTTGGATCTTCAAGAAAAATTTTCTTCCTTCCCTGGATCAACTCTTTTGGACTCCTCCTTTTCTTCCTCCCTAAGTCAAGGTCCTTCCCATTTTTGTTTTGGTTGTCTTTGGCAGGTAGTGGGCGCCCCCTTGAAGCTCTCTTCCAAGAGGATTTCTTCCCTTCTTTGCTTTGGGTTTCTTAGGAAAGTCTTGGCCGCCCCCTTGATTTGTGGTCTCTTGGTGGACTTCTCTTTATCTGGCGCATGAGAGAAGGAAGTTGCCATCTGTGGAGTGGGGACCAAAGGCTGCTGGATGTAGATATGGCGCCCCTTGGACTGGGAGTGTGGCTGGGAGTGTGGTGTCCACTTGCCTGGACTTGGGAGAAAATGTAACATCCCAGTTTGAAACCCTAGTCCACTACTGAGTCAACATGACTCAACAAAATAAAATGCAGGTAATGTAGACTCAAGCTAAATTGAGTTGATCTAGTCAACTCTTATTACAAACCAAAAACCCTAATTCTTCGGGCAAGGTTAATCAGAGATCCAGATGGAGCTCTGAAGTCTTCTTCTGAGTCTGGTGCCCGCACCACTAGATGTTTGCTTTAATCCATAAATAGATTTCTTCAGCCTACATACCTGATTAGGCTTAGTCTCCAAGACAAAACCTTCTGGCTATGACATATAAACCTCTTCCTCAAGGAAACCATTGAGAAATACGGTTTTCATATCCATCTGCCAGATTTCATAATCATGATATGCTGCTATAGCAAGCATGATCCGAATAGATTTGAGCATGGCAACAGGAGAAAATGTTTCATCATAATCTATTCCTTGTTTTTGTCTGAAACCCTTAGCCACTAATCTGGCTTTATAAGTTTCAACTTGGCCATCTGCCCCAATCTTTTTCTTATAGACCTATTTGCATCCAATAGGGTTAACACCATCTGGTGCATCAACCAAAGTCCAGACTTGGTTGACATACATGGAGTCTATTTCGGATCTCATGGCTTCCAGCCATCTGTCTGAGTCACTACTCATGACAGCATCCGTATATGTTAGAGGCTCATCATTATCAATGATTCGGGCTTCATTATTTTCAATAATGAACCTATACCTCTCAGGTGCATGTCGCACCCTATCAGACCTACGGATATGAGTAGTGTGTTCAGGTTCTATACTAACTATGTTATGATTTGGTTGAGATGTATCTACTTGTTGAACTTCTTCAAGTTCAATATTTCTCTCACTGCCCTTTTGTAGGATGAACTCTTTCTCCATAAAAGTGGCATGCCTACTGACTAAAACCTTTTGTTCAGTAGGATGGTAGAATAGATATCCTATACTATTTTTAGGATATCCAACAAATAGACACTTTTCTGCTCTAACATCAAGCTTATGTCCAAAATTTCTTTTAACATAGGCTGGACATCCCCATATCTTAAGATACTTAAGATTGGGTTTCTTTTCCCTCCATAACTCATATGGAGTGCCAGATACAGATTTGGATGGTACTCTATTTAAAATATTAGCCGCTGTTTCCAAGGCATATCCCCAGAAAGAAACAGGTAAGTCTGTGAAGCACATCATGGACCGTACCATATCTAATAAAGTATGATTTCTCCTTTCAGCAACACCATTTAATTGTGGTGTGTAAGGAGGAGTCCATTCAGAGATGATTCCCTTTTCTTTAAGGTGATCAAGAAACTCGGTGGATAAGTATTCACCTCCTCTATCTGATCGAAGGATCTTAATACTTTTCCCCGTTTGTTTCTCTACCATACTTTGATACTCTAAAAATTTTTCAAAAGCTTCGGACTTATGTTTCATTAGATACACAAATCCGTACCTTGAAAAATCATCAGTGAATGTGATGAAATATGAGTATCCACCCTTGGCCTGAGTTGTCATAGGTCCACATACATCAGTGTGTAAGAGTACTAATAACTCAGTCGTCCTTTCATTATGTCCACTAAATGGAGTCTTGGTCATTTTACCCATGAGACATGATTCACAAGTTCCTAATGATTCATAGTCATAAGGATTAAGGAATTTTTTCTTATATAACTTGTTAATCCTTTGCTCACTAATATGTCCAAGATGACAGTGCCAAAGTAAAGTATTGTTTACTTCATCTCTTTTTCATTTATTACTAACATGTAGTATATTGTCATCAGAAGATAGAGTTAAGAGACCATTGCAAAATATGCCATTAAATATTATTTCATTAGAAAAAACCCCCGAGAACCCAAACCCTTTTATAGATTTCAAAGGGGCATCTTCTCAAAACATCGCAACCCTCTGAAACCCCAGGAATCATGATCCCTCATTCCTCACGTGTCCCCTCAACCAAAAATCATGATTCTTCGATTTAATTTTCATTTTTCCGACGAGGAGGACTCTCGGAAAAACTTCAGGAATAATCGCGACTTTTGGAGACAGACTTGCGATCGAAAAATGACAGATCTTTTTCCTTAATTTTTCTGGCCATCAGATCCAGATCCAAGGACGTCAGACAAACATCCAAATCGCCCCCTGTCTTGATTTTTTTTTTTCTTTCTCCGACGGAATTTCCTTCCCACACGAATGAAGAGGAGTCCACACGCGCGTGGACTCTTCTTCTTGGCACGTGCGGGTGAGGAAAAGAGTGGGCGGCTTGGAGAGAGGGTCTCAGTGCACTTGATTCACTTGGGTTCAGCCATGGGTTAGCCCAATGTCCTAAAATTTAAATTAGACCTTAATCTGGTTCAATTAGAACCCAATTAAGTCCAATTCAGAACCAAATTCGAATCTGATTCGAATAGAAATTGGGTCTGCAACACATGCTAGTGTGTTTATCCTGCAAACATGATTTAATTCCAAATTAAATCCTTCATCAATTCTCTTTTGTGTGTGACCCATTGGGTTCCACACCTAGCCAGCAATAGGTCCGAGTGCTATTTGACTTAATTCGGTTAGATCTTAACTAAGCCGATTTCGGTCAACTCAAACTAGCTCGACTCGGTCAATTAGAATCTAATTCTAATTAACTGATTTGAATTACCATAATTCAATCATATACCTACAAGACAAGATTGACGTCTAGCAACATATCATGTGTACCCAGAAGATATGGAATTTTGGTGGAATTACCAAAATACCCTTCAGTGGTGAGTTACCGGACAATTCAGTCCTTTGATCAACTTGCATCCCGAATATGATTATGAATATGGATACTTGTCAAATCCAGTTTCATATTCATCCCTAGCTCAATCTTTATAATGATGATTCATTAATGAACCATTAGAAATTAACTCTAATGTTCTTACCTTGATCAAAGATTTCCTGAATTCATCATTTGATCAAAATTAACTGGATGCAATTCCCTCTTACTAGGGCTGATCAATTCCTTGTTGACCTACTCACATCCTCCATATACAATCCACCATACCCAGTATCACCTCGTGCATGACTCAGTGTCATGATTGATTGCGAACCAAAGTATGGATTCATATATATAAGGTACCATGGTAGTCTCAGGTCAAAGGACCACATGCACTACTCCCACTATGAGAATTATTTATTGACAAGCAGATAAGGTTCCATTAGATATTCTCAATCTGGATCAATTCAGTGAACTCATTCTCTAATGAACACTCATATCCTAGTATTAGTGTCAAACACAAGTGACTGTGAGATCAGTCACCCTCATCACAAAGCATATATAGGATGTGCTGGTCTTGCCGGAAACATTGATCCCCAACTCAATGTCCCATCGACCAGGAATATTTTAGATTAGGGTTTTAAGGCTTTAGGTCTCACTGGTATGATCTCATCATAACCTTAGAACCATAGCCCTAATCTATGGGGTTCATCATATAATCTTAAAGACACAGCATATGATGAAAATAATGCCTTTATTATAATAATATAAATTCATTGATTTTGGGATCGAAATACAATATTTCAATTGGCTTTCAGGGTACAATCTTTCACACCTAACATGCACAAAAATCCAAATAAAAATCAGATCAAGCTTTGATTTGGCTAGCCTCACTTAGGACTCAACCTAATTTAGGTTTCCCATAATTAGGTTAGCCCAATTAGCAAGCAACCGAACCCTATCCAATTAGGTTAGGAATTAGGTTAGCCTACATATGCTAGTATGCAATCTGGCTAACCAATTAGGATCCTATGACCCTTATTAAATCATGAATGACTTCCTTGGCTAAGTCTTTATTGTGTATGACCCATTGGGTTTCACGTCTAGCTAGCAATTGGTTTAGGTTTGAGCCGATTCGATCCAATCGAACCTGATTGACCCATTGAGGCTTGGCTCGTTGTCTCGAGGGAGCACAGCTCGATGGAGGAGTCCGGGTAGGAGAATTGACGTGGCATCTGATGTGGCAGCTTCCTTTGATGCGGTGCCTGTCAGCTCCTTCATGTCAGCGATCCTGCCACATCATAGGTATAGATATATATCAAACCCTAACACTTAATCATATCAAATCTCAGCTCAATCATAAGGACTCAACTGATGATTGATTCGATTCCACTAAGCTCATCCTGCTTTGATCAAAGGCTCCTTGAGTCTCTCATCGAAGAGATTGCCACCTCGATCGAAGTCGAGCCCTCCTATGCCACTTCGCCAGGTGTCCGCCCAGGAGGGGTCCATGTCAGTCGAAGCTGGCAGCCCCTGCTCCCTCACCAGGTGGCACCCCAAGATGGGTCCACCTCTACCGAGGTAGAGCCAAGAACTCCTGCTTCTTCGCAAAGTGTCATCCCAAGATGGGTCCACCTCGAACCAAGTTGAGCCCTCCTCTGCCACTTCGCCAAGTGTCCGCCAAGGAGGGGTCCACCTCGGCCGAAGCTGGCAGCCCCTGCTCCCTTGCCAGGTGGCACCCCAAGACGGGTCCACCTCTGCCAAGGTTAAGCCAGGCGCTCCTGCTCCTTCGCTAGGTCGCTCCCCAAGATGGGTCCTCCTCGATCAAAGTCGAGCCTTCCTCTGCCACTTCGCTAGGTGTCCGCCCAAGATGGGTCCACCTCGGTCGAAGTCGAGCCCTCCTTTGCCACTTAGCCAGGTGTCTGCCCAGGAGGGGTTCACCTCGGCCGAAGCTGGCAGCCGCTGCTCTCTCACCAGGTGGCACCCCAAGATGGGTCCACCTCTATCGAGGTCGAGCCAGGCGCTCCCGCTCCTTCGTTAAGTGGCACCCAAAGATGGGTCCACCTTGGCTGAAGTCGAGCCTTCCTTTGCCACCTCGCCAGGTGTCTGCCCAGGAGGGGTCCACCTCGATCGAAGCTGGCAGCCTCTGCCACTTCGCCAGGTGTCCGCCCAGGAGGGGTCCATCTTGGTCGAAGCTAGCAACCTCTGCCACTTCGCTAGGTGTCCGCCCAGGAGGGGTTCTCCTCGACCGAAGCTGGCAACCTCTGCCACTTCGCCAGGTGTCCATCCAGGAGGGGTCCATCTAGATCGAAGCTGGCAGGTGACCCTCAACCAAGGTCGAGCCAGGCCCTCTTGCTCCACTACCAGGTGGCACCCCTTGATATGTCCACCTCGGCCGAAGTCAGTCCTACTCTGCAAAGCCTCTAGGGGTCAAAGGCATAGGCCATGATGTCACTACTAGAGTCGATGAGCGGCGCAACCCATACAGGGTTCCCAGTATGGCCCGCGATGGTGCATGGAACCTCGTTTACATCAGTTAAGGAGGGCCTCGCAATTGAGGTATTGAACCCTCGTGGTCAGGGGCCTGGAACCCTGAAAATCCTCAGTCAATTTCCCGAGATGAGGGCTCTCGCGATTGGCTCATGATCCCTCCAAATTCCCCCTTTCGTGACAACACAGCGGACGAGGTGAGCTGGCCGCTTAACTCCCAGGCTCGAAGAAGAGGGCAGGAAGGGGGAGGGGAGCCAAAGACCTCCGAAAAACCTCCGAGGGAAGAAGCAAAGGCTGAAGGCAGTCCGATGGTTAAAAAGGACTGTGAAAGCAGACGAAGAAGGTAAGCCACAGAAGGGAAAGGACATCGAGAGATAACGATTCTGGGGCTCTCAGAAGTTCCCAGGCACAAGTCCGGTGGTCGAGCACAGGAAGCTGGGCATCAGTCCTTCTTTTTCCCGCACTTCTTTCATCAAAACCTCTTCTAAGCACGGGAACTCGTCGGAGACCCGTCTCAGTGGATCAGTTCCATCTTACTTGACCGTCGAAGTGCCCCCACCGAAATCCCCGGCCCAGGTCTCTGACCTTTTTTTGCAGGCTTGAAGGCTTAGAGATCTTGAGGTGAAGGAGTCCAAGGACCGGCGCCAGCTCATAAGCTACAGACCACCGCGATAAGATTGGCAACAGATTGGCGCACCAAGTAGGGGGGCAGAATAGTAACCCCTGCGCAAGCAAGCCCCTCGTAATCAAGTGAATAGCTCAACCATGGTGGTGACACGTGGATGCGAAGCCTCCACCAGCCGAGCGGGAGAGGTTCCCTCTCCTCCGGGCCTGCACAGCCCAGAGGGGGAACTTCCCGCTCCTCCTCCTCAGCTATCCTCGATGGACAGTCCTTTTGCAACCATCGTCTAGTAGCTGCAAATGCTGACTACAATTGTGCGGCAGCTGCAGCATCAACAGCACTCCTTGGCCACTCTGCCCCAGCTAGGGACCCCCACAGCCTGAGACGTGGGCCCCCGCGGAAGCCTGCACTCCATTCAAGGCAGGACATTCCATCCACAGGCAGTAACCAACTCCCACGGGAGCCATCAGACTCCCGCAAAAAGAATCCACATCGGTTCGATGGATCACGAGAGTCGATCCCTGACCGACGATCTTGAAGCCGTCTGACGCAACAAGCACCATCGGAGCAAGGCCCCTCGTCGTGATCGATCGTCACCTCTCTCTCCAGCAGCCTCGGTGAAAGGTTCCACTAATGAGGCCATTAGGTGCCTGGCCGAGAGGTGTCTAGAGGAGCATGAGAACAAATTGGCAGAGTTTTCCCATCGCTTTGCCAACTTGCAGGGCTCTCCAAGCGAGCCAGTGGGCTACAATGCCCAACCACCCTTCTCCCGGGAAATCCAAGAGGAACCAATCCCGAATTGGTTCCGCATGCCTCAAGCGGATCCCTACGATGGGACCACCGACCCCTTGGACCACTTAGAGAGCTATAAGGCTCTCATGAGGGTCCATGGAGCGACGGACGCTCTTTTGTGCATTACCTTCCCAGCCACCCTCCGGAAGGTCACTCAAGTTTGGTTCACCCGTCTTGAGCCAGAATCTATGAACTCCTTCTATCAGCTGGAAGGAAAGTTCATGGCACATTTTGACACCTGCCGAAAGGTGCCAAGGGAGGTGGATAGCCTCTTCTCCATCCGCCAGCAAGACCAGGAGCCGCTGCGGGACTACGTCACCCGCTTCAAGACTGCAGCCCTGGAGATTTGTAGCATGGATGAGCCTGTCGCCATGCTGGCATTGAAGCGAGGGCTCAAGACCTCCCGCCTGACGTATTCCCTGGACAAGAAGCCCCAAAGACGTATTTCGAGCTCCTCCTCCGCGTCCACAAGTACATCCATGCTGAGGAGGCCGACCGTACCAGGTGAGAGCTGGATGGAAAGCCTTCGAAGAAGCTTGCCCCGAGGGATGTCCCTGGGACCCGGAGGCTTGGACCACCTGCAGACTTCTGCTCGGATCCGAAGCCGAAGAACGGTGCTGCTCCAGAGCGAACCTTCACCCCTCTCCTAGCTCCTAGAACGAAGATCCTCATGGAGATCGGGGGAAAATTCTACCTCTGCCGACCTCCTCCTCAAAACCCAAGGAAGAGTTGCAACTAGACAAAGTACTGCCAGTTTCATCGCGACCACGGCCACAATATGGAGGAGTGTCGTAATCTAAAATAAAAAATCGAGGAGCTGGTCAAGAGGGGCTACCTCAAGAAGTTCGTGAGGAGCGAGGCCCCGGTGGAGGACTAGCCACTCATCGCCCTTCCCCCCATCCCTGCGGTTGACAACCGCCCTACGGAGAAACTTGTGGGCATGATCTCTTGGGGGATAGGGCACGCATCGAAGAGAGCCCGGGAGGCGTGAGACTTGGAGAATGTACTCCCCTTTGAAAAGGGGAATGAAAATGAAAATGTAAACAATGATGCGGTGGTGGTTGAGATGACCATCGCTAAACATCCTGTACATCGCATTATGGTGGATAGTGGGAGCTCTACTGACTTACTTTTTTACGATGCTTTCTCCTGGATGAATTTGTCTCATGATCGGCTAATGCCAGTGCACGCCCCTTTTGTGGGCTTCACTGGAGATTCTGTGGGGGTCGAAGGGGAGATCACTCTCCTTGTTATCGCCGGATCCCCACCCCGGTAGAGCATGGTCATGATGACCTTTACCGTCATTCGACTCCCATCACCTTACAATGTTATCCTGGGCCATCCAGGGCTCAACCAACTGGACACGGTCATCTCCACCAAAAGGTTGCTAGTGCAGTTCCCTACCACATTTGGGATGTGGATAATGAGAGGGACGGCCCAACCTGTCCCGCATTGCTTTCAGGCAGTCCCGAGGGCCCGGAGTACCAAGCTCGGCTCTGACATCGATGACCTCGACCAAAGGGTGCAAGATCCCTGGGAGGCCCCGTGGAGCGCTTTTTGACATACCCCCTCGGCTCAAACCCTCAGAAGACAGTGCAGGTAGGAGCCCAACTCCCGAATGATGAACGAGCTCGCCTGCTGGACTTCCTCCAGGCAAACATTGATGATTCGGCTGGTTTGTCGTAGATATGCCAGGTATTCCCTCGAAAGTTATTACCCACCAACTGAAGATTGATCCGAGGTGTTACCCGGTCCACCAGAAGAAGAGAAGTTTCACCGCAGAGAGGCAGAAGGCAATCAATGAGGAAGTGAAAAAGCTTCTCGCCACTAGCTTTATGCGAGTAGTATAGTACCCTAGTTGGCTGGCAAATATGGTAATGGTAAAGAAGAACAATGGCAAGTGGAGGATCTGTATGGACTACACTGACCTCAACCAAGCATGCCCGAAGGACAGTTTCCCACTTCCCAAGATCGACCAGCTCGTGGACACTACCTCGGGACATCGCCTCCTCTCTTTCATGGACACCTTCTCTGGCTACAACCAGATACGAATGCACTCGGAGGACGAGGAGCACACCGCCTTCATCACAGATCGCAGGACCTACTGCTACAAGATGATGCCGTTCGGCCTCAAGAATGCAGGTGCCATGTACCAACATTTGGTCAATAAGGTCTTCAAAGACAAAATTGGCCACAACATGTAGCTGTACGTGGATGACATGCTGGTGATGAGCAAGCTGACCTCGGACCACGTCAGCGACCTGGCAAAGACCTTCGATAACCTCCGTCTTCATAAAATAAAGTTGAACCCAGCGAAGTGTGCTTTCGTCGTATCGGTGGGGAAGTTCCTGGGCTTCATGGTGACCCAGAGAGGGATAGAAGCCAACCCGGAGAAGGTTCAAGCGATCCTAGACATGGAGCAGCCCACCTCCAAGAAGCAAGTGCAGTGACTCACCAACCGGATAGCCGCCCTGAGCCGATTTATCTCGAGGTCCGCTGACCGCTGCAAGCCCTTCTTCAAGGCACTGAGGAAGATGCATGACTAAAGAAGACGTTGGCATCGCTGCCATTGCTCTCCCGGCCGAAGGAAGGAGAGGAGCTCCTTCTGTACCTAGCAATCACTCCAGAGGTCGTCAGCTTGGTTCTGGTCCAAATAGATGATAAAGGAGTCCAAAGGCCGGTGTATTGCACGAGCAAGCTCTTCCGCGATGCGGAGCTCAGGTATTCTTGGTCCGAGAAACTGATTTTTGCACTAATTATGTCCGTCCAACACCTCAGGCCTTACTCCCAAGTGCACCCCATCACGGTCCTAACGGATCAACCACTGAAAGTGGTGCTCAGCCGACCTGACATGTCTAAACGCCTGGCAAAGTGGGTGGTCAAGCTTAGCGAGTTCGACATCTCCTACCGACCGAGGTCGTCCATGAAGGAACAGGTACTCGCTGATTTTTTGGTTGAGTGTGCAGGCCTGGGCGACAGGGCTGAAGAGAGCCCCTAAGACTGACAGCTAGAACCTGGGCTGGAGGAGGACATCTGGATCCTTCTTATGGATGGAGCCTCGAACTCTGGCGAGCCGGACTCATCCTCGCCAATAGCGAAGGAGTAGTAGCTGAACGTGCGCTCCGCTTCCAGTTCATCGCCACCAATAACCAGGCAGAGTACGAAGCATTCCTCGCAGGGCTGAGAGTCTCCCACGAGCTGGGTGTGGCCTGTCTCAAGGTCTTCACCAACTCATAACTAGTGGCAGGGCAGGTTTCGGGAGAATACGAGGCACGGGATCCCCAAATGGTGAAGAACCTAGAGCTCGTGTGAACGAGCGCGGTAGGCTTTAGGTGCTTCAGCGTCTCCCACATCTCATGCGGGAACAACGCTCGTGCAGACACCCTCTCCCGCCTGGCAACCCTGCTGGACTCATCGCTGGGCCGCGCCTACATCGAGCATCTTCGAGCCCTAAGCTATGAGACACCCTTGGAGGTCCAGCATGTTAACTCAGAGCCCAACTGGATGGATAAGTACATCGAATACATCACCAACGGCACCTTGTCGGAGGATCGCGTGGTGGACAGTCTCATTAAGAGGAAGGCCACACGGTTCGTGTTGATGGATGGGCTACTATACTAGAGATCCTACTCCTACCCACTCCTCAAGTGTCTGAGACCCACCGAAGCTGTACTCGTGCTCCAGGAGATCCATGAGGGCATCTGTGGGAACTATGTGGGGGGCAGAACACTGGCATACAAGGCCCTTTGTCGAGGCTACTTCTGGGAGACGATGAGAGAAGACGCGGCTAACTTCGTGAAGAGGTGTGATCAATGTCAGCGGCATGCTGTGGTGTAGTGCCAGCCTGCCGCTCCACTCTCCTAGCTCTCCGCCCCCTGGCCGTTCGCTCAGTGGGGCATGGATCTCCTTGGATCTTTTCCCCTTACATCCGGGCAATAGAGGTTCTTGATTGTGGCTATCGACTACTTCATGAAGTGGGTCGAGGCCTAGTCTTTGGCCCAGATCACATAAGCAAATGTCACCAAGTTCCTTTGGAAGTCGATTATATGCCATTTTGGCTTGCCCCATACCATTATCACCGACAACGGATGCCAGTTCAACTGTTGGGAGTTCGAGGAGTTTTGCAATGACCTCGGCATTCATCATCACTTCACCTCGGTGGCGCATCCTCAGACCAATGGAAAGGCTAAGGTGACAAACAGAACTATCTTGCAAGGTCTTCGAACAAGACTGGACTAGGCCAAGGGAAGGTGGGCGGAGGAGATTCCAAGCATCTTATGGGCATACCATACCACCCCAAGGACAGCCACGGACGAGACCGCCTTCAACCTCATCTTCGGTGCAGAAGCAGTTATTCCAGTAGAGCTCAGCCTGCCAACCTTGCGCATAGAGCAGTACAACGAGGTGGAGAACCCGACGCAGTTGCTACTAAACCTGGATCTCCTTGAAGACACAAGGGACAGGGCCTAAGTTCGGATGGTGGCTTACTGGCAATGAGTGGCCAGATACTACAATTCCAGGGTGCGACCAAAGTCCTTTCGCTAGGGAGATTTAGTGCTATGCCATGCTACGGCTTCCAAGTCATGGGAGTGCGGCAAGCTCTCCCCAAATTGGGAAGGCCCTTATAGGGTGGCCGAGGCACTCCCCCACAGAGCATATTACTTGGAGGAGCTCGATGGATCCCAGTTCCCGCGAACTTGGAATGCCTCAAACTTGAGGATGTATTACCAATAGTGTAAGACCTCTTAAACTTCAACAATAAAATCTTTTATATGAAATGCCTATTCTCGTCCCATAGGACAATCGCCATCCAGTTCTAAGTTCGGCGAGCGAGGGCATAGCGAAAGATATTCGAGGGAACAAAGTCCCCTTCCATAAAAATCCCGGAGATCAGTCCGGAGTGCGGCATGGAATTAAATTCCAATGTGCAGCCCCGAAGTTCAGTCCGGAGGAAGTTTCGGAGACTTAAGTCTCGGTCCCACTAATCCCGGAGATCAGCTCGGAAGGTTGCATAAGGTTCAACTCTCGCCTGTGGCCCCGGGGTTCAGTCCGGAAGTTTGCACGGAACCTAATTCCAAAGCGACATCCTGGACCTCGGTCTAGAAGGTGGAGCAGAACCCAGTTCCCCCACAAGATCCCGGAGTTCAACCCGGAATGCCCCACGGGACTCAGTTCCAGTGGTTGGCCTCAGGGTTCAGTTCGGAAGATGCACAAATAAAAAAGGAAGAGAAAAGAGAAGAAAACCTAAGTCTCTTGCAAGCCACGAGGCTTAGAAAACCCCCGCCAGAAACCAGGAGATCTCTGGGGCCTTGTCTCGGATCGGCAACTCAGATTTCACACACAAAAAAAAAAAGAAAAAAAAGGGGGACAAAGCAGAATGATAGAGAAGGATCTTCATTTCTACTGAAAGTTTTCTTACAAAAGAGGGCCCCGACAGGTCGGGTGACCCAAAGAAACGAAAAATAAATCTATACAAGAAACAAAATAAAAGAGAAGCCCCAAGGTCACTTTGCCACAGCCACGTCCTCCTTCGGCTTGGGGGCACCTCGCCACCGGTGGCATCGTCAGAAGGCCACACAGGGGTCGCCGCATCGGCACCCTCTACCACTGGAGCTCCCTCGTCGGGCTCCTCCCTCCGGCCGCCAAGGATGACTCCGCTAAGATCGAGCTTGGGGAAGAAGGAACCCACCTTTTCCCTGCACATCTCAAAGCCCTTCAGGAAGGAGTCGATCACCGCCTCGTGCAGCTCTGCCCTGAACTCCTCGGATGCCCGGAATCTTAGCAAGGCCTCCTGCGCCTCCTTCTGAGATGCCTCCAGCAGCCCGTTGACATAGGAGTTCTTCTCCTTGGCTATGCTAAGCTCCTTGAGGACCTCCTCGACCCGACGCTCCAGGGACCAGGACTGAGCCCTGAGGTGTGATACCTCTGCCATGTTGTCATCGACACGATGTTGGTTCGAGATCCTCTCCTCAGATAGAGAGGTCTCGAGCTCCCTCACACGCCCCTCGACATGACCCAGGTCCGCCCGGAGGGCCTAGCTCGCTCGTGCTTCTCTATGAGCTCTTTCACGTCAGTTTAGAGCTTGCCGAGCCTCTTCTACTTCTCGCATCTTTCTTTGCATGGGAGGAAGTTCCTCAGCAGTTGTACATCAGTCCTGATCTGCGTCATATAGAGGACGGGATATTAAAAAGATCCAACTGGAACATTAAAAGGAAAGAGCTCGGAGCTTAACATGAAAAGCAATGGGAGGATCCCGAGCAGTGCGTCGGTATAGTCCCGGTCGCCCCTCAGGTGGCGGTCCCGGGGCATACTAGCGAACTGCATCATTATCTATGCACTCTTCTTGTCTAGAAGGTGTAGGGTTAGTTTCAATAAATACAACATGAATTGACTCTTCAACAGTAAGAGTCCTTTTATTAAAAACCCTATATGCTTTGCTATGTAATGAATAACCTAGGAAAATTGCATCATCAACTTTAGAATCAAATTTTCCTAAATTATCTTTTCCATTGGTATGCACAAAGCATTTATAACCAAACACATGAAAATAACTAATATTGGGTTTTTTGTCATTCCAAAGCTCATAGGGGGTTTACTTTAAGATAGGATGGATCAAAATACGGTTTAAAATATAACATGCAGTGTTCACCGCTTCTATCCAAAAGTACTTTGGAAGATTGCCTTCACACAACATTGTGCGAGCCATTTCTTCCAATGTCCTGTTTTTCCTCTCTACAACACCTTTTTGTTGAGGTGTTCTAGGAGCGAAGAAGTTATGATCAATGCCAAATTCAGTACAATAATCTTCAAAAACTTGATTTTCAAACTCAGTTCCATGATCACTTCTAATTGAAATCAAAGATAAGTTCTTTTGGTTTGAAACCTTTTTACGAAATTTTCTAAAAACATGAAAAGTTTCATCTTTCGATGCAATAAACAAAACCCATGTAAATCTCAAAAAATCATCTACTATCACAAGAGAATATTTCATCCCTCCTAGGCTTGTGGTCCAAGTAGGTCCGAAAAGATCCATGTGAAGTAGTTCAAGAGGTCTTCTTGTAGAAAATATATTCTTTGATTTAAAACTCCCCTAGTTTGTTTACCCACTTGGCGTGCATCACAAACATGATTCAAATCAACTTTAAACTTAGGCATGCCTCTAACAAGATCTTTAGAAATTAATTTGGAAATTGTATGCATGCTAGCATGACCTAATCGTCTATGCCATAGTAAGCCTGACTCTTTGGTCTTAGCATTCATTGCAACTAGACTAGAGCTACTAGACATGGCAAGATCATTAAGATCCACCCATAGATATTCCCGAGTCTATGTCCAATAAATTTATTGCTAGAATCAAAAGGGTTAGTTACTATGCACATAGAAGACTCAAAAACAACCTTGAAGCCTTTATCACACAATTGACTTATACTTAAGAGATTATGCTTCAATTTGTCTACTAGCAAAACATTTTCAATAAAAGTAAAGGGAGTTATTTTGATCTTACCAATACCGATTATTCTCCCTTTGCCATTGTCTCCAAAGGTGACCATACCTCCTTCTTTCATTTTAAAGGTGATGAATTGGTCCTTGTCACCCGTCATATGTCTTGAGCAACCGCTGTCCAAGTACCACCATTTCTTCAATTTTTGGGTTGCAAGATATTCCTGCAAAATAATCAATGAATTCTTTTAGGTACCCAAGCTACCTTGGGTCCTTGCAGGTCAGCAGAGGTGGTTTCTTTGGAAACCCAAATCTTTTTTACCTTTTTATGGACATTTCTAAGATTATTGCATTCAAAAGCTTTATGTCCTATTCTTTATAGGCATAGCAAACAACTTTAAAATTTTTGCTGGAAAAAGAATTTGAAGTTCTAAAAGTTGATGCATTTAATGCAGATTTTGAACTTTTTGGAATGTATGCATTTTTGCTCAAATTTTTAGGAACATATGATAAAGACTTTGAAGTAGAAACAATTTTTGGTGTGGCTAAAATTTTTTGAGATAAAATATTTTGAGCTGGTGTTTTGGATTTCACAAAAGTCGTTGCTGAAATTCCATTTACAAAAGAAGTGTTGAAACCAATTCCAGCTTTATTTCAAGAAATTTGTTGTTCTTTTAAAATTAGCTCAAGTTTATTTGAAGATAAAGTAAGTTTTTCAACCAAAGGCTTGAGTTTTGCAACCTCCTTTTTTAATTCATTATTTTCAGCAAGTAAATCATTATTTTTCTTTTCATATGAAAGATTCTCATTTTTCAGTTTTTCAAATTTTTTCAGAAAAGTCATGCAATTCCTTTTGTAATAAAGTGTTCTTTTCTAAAACTTCATCCTTTTATTTGAGTAAAGAATCATTCATATTTTTTAATGATTTTATCTTTACCCCAGCTTTCTTAAACTCAAAAAGTAAGTCATGAAAAGCAGAATTTAATTCTTTGAAAGTAAATTCAGTGCAGTTGTTAGGGGATGTTACCTCATCTTCGAGACCCATTAAGCAAAGATTGGCAGTCTTGGTGGTCTCTTCTTCTTCCGATGATGTTGAGTCTTCACTGTCGGACCATGTGGCAACCATGGCTTTCTTTTTCTTCTTTTGTCTGAAGGATTTCTTCAATAGTGGACAGTCTGGACGTATGTGCCCTAGCTTCTTGCATTCGTAGCACGTGGGGACTACCTCTTTATCTTTCTCTCTGTCCTTTTCCTTTTCCTTTCCATAATCCATCCTGTGAAATTTCCGATTGTACCTTCCTTTCTTTCTTCCCATAAATTTTCTGAATCTCCTCACAACCATAGCGATGTCTTCATCTTCTAGGTTGTCATTGGAGGAGGTGCATTCTTCTTCAGATTCTTCATCATCCCTCTTTGAATCAAAAATAGCTTTGAAGGCTATTGTCTTCTTTTTCTTCTGCTCATCTTCCGTTCTGTGTTGCATTGTTAGCTCGTGGGTGTTGAGTGATCCCAGCAGTTCATCCAGCATCAAAGTGTTGAGATCTTTGGCTTCCTGGATCGCAGTTACCTTGGGATCCCATTTGTCGGGCAAAGAATGAAGGATCTTCTGAACTAGATCTGCATTAGAGTGTACCCTGCCAAGACTCATTAAACTGTTAATAATATCTGTAAATCTAGAGAACATGACAGATATTGTTTCATAATGTTCCATTTTAAATAATTCATAATTATGAACTAGAAGATTTATCTTGGAGGTTTTCACTTGGGAAGTTCCCTCATGGGTCACTTCGAGTTTATCCCAGATTTCCTTTGCTGATGAGCAGGTGGAAATTCGGTTGAACTAGTTAGCATCCAAAGCACAATATAATAGATTCATTGCTTTGGCGTTCAATTCCCCTATCTTCATGTCATGATCATCCCAGTCCTCTTCAGGCTTAGGGATGTCCATGCCATCAACTTTAATTATGGGAATGTGTGGCCCTTTCAAGATGACCTTCCATAATTAAAAATCTACAGCTTGTAAGTAAATTTTCATTCGTGCTTTCCATTATGAATAATTAGTGCCTATGAATAGTGGAGGTCTATTTGTTGATTGGCCCTCGACAAAGGATGTACTCATGGGATGAGCCATCAATCTTAACTCAAGTAATCAGAGATAATGCTCTGATACCAGCTGTTGCCCAGGTTGCTTAGTCCCAAGAGGGGGGTGAATTGGGAATTACAAAATTTTTGCAAGTATGTGCACAAGTAATTCCAATTAGTAGTTAGGTGCTGTGTTAATCAAAAAATGAATGCAGAAGCTACAAGATAAAACAAATGCAACACAAACAAAGCAGATTTATAGTGGTTCGGAGCAACCCAGCTCCTACGTCCACTACCCAAGTTCACCACTTGGGATTTCCACTATATCCCCCAAACTGGAATATAGTCAGATTATTTTGCAGGCTCATAATCCTAATCTCTACACTTTAGTTTTTGAAACCAGGCTCACCAAAGAAACCCAAGCTAGGTTTTTACAGGTTCACCTAAAACCTCTACACCTTGGTTTTTAGATAGGCTCACCAAAGAAAACTCTACACTCTGGTTTTAAAGGCTCACCAAAGAAACCTTTTTGGTTTTTACAACAAGGCTCACCAATAACCCAGATATTCTAAATGATAGAATAAAAAAGCAACAATAAAGACAAACTCTGTTGTCTGGATGGTTGCCAATGCAGCTCGAGTGAAGATCCATTGAATGCTCTTCAATGCACTTCAATGGCTTCCTTGCTTTCCTCAAAAGGTGCTTCAAGCTTTTGTTAAGAGTGGGTTTAGGCTTGAAGACAAACTTTAAAGCTCTAGTGCTCTCTCACTTCACTTCAATAAGTGTTCAATAAATGCTCAATAATTCATTAGCCCCCTCAAGGATGTTCTCTAACCTTATTTATAGAGACTTCAACTGCCTTCCCTTGATTTTGAATGTTGTAGACCGTTGGAAGGTGACAGGTTACCGTTGGAGCACTTTTGGAATTCAAAAACTGAGAACTGGAACTAGCCGTTGGTGGTGCCCCGTCCTTCCAGTCGGCTTGAACAAATTTCGAGTCGGCTCAGATGAAGTTCGGGTCGACTGGGCTGAGTGCCAGTCGGCTAGCTTCCACAACTGAGAAAATACCTCAATCTAGATGAGTTGGCTGGGTTGAATTCCAATCGGCTGGAATCTCAGAGGCTCTCAGATGATTCTCAACTGAGTTCTGGATGAGTCGGCTGGATCTAATTCCAGTCGGCTCGGATTCCTGAGAATCTCAGAATGTTCTCAACCATGTTCTGGACGAGTCGGCTAAGCCTTGGTGCTAGTCGGCTGGATCTGTGTGCCAAGAACTTCTCTTCAGTGCCAGTGCTAGAGTCGGCTGGGTTGTCCTTCCAGCCGGCTCAAAGGTGGTTCTTCAGCCAGATCAACTTCAAACTTCCCGAACACTTGTCCTATGCTTTAAAGTCTTTTTCAAGGACTTTTTACAATAAATTCAAGAAAAAACTGAAGCTTGAAAGACTACTAGAAGTAACCCTTTAACTGATTTCAATAGGAAACTTTTTGTAGGATTCTTCTTTACAAGATTCTAAATACTTTACAACTCAACACAAAACATTAAAGATTGTAGGAATTAAAAAGGTGTGTCAATGTAGTTGTCCTATAAAAACTTGTCAATCATTTGAAGAGTTGTTAGATAACTAAATATATGCTCCAATATTTTGTTATCATCAAAATCACTTTAGGGGTCAACAATCTCCCCCTTTTTGATGATGACAAAACACTGGACATGTAAAGAATCAAATCTATTCACAAATATGTAAGCATTTATATTTGTTTAAAAATCAATTGTAATCTTAAATGTATATCAGTATATGCTATACAGTTAAGCACAAAATCAAATTCATAAACTGTAAATATCAGAGATTGATTGCTTGTATGTATCAAGCAGCATTAAGTATCAACTGATAGATATAATAAGTTGAGAGCATCATAGTAATCATTGAAGCATGTAAATTAAACATGTATATCTCCCCATGTTTATAAGATTTCTAGACAATATGAATTTTCTCTAAGTTTCTCCCCCTTTGATATTTATTCAAACATTTTATAAGAATAATATGCAAGAGATCATTCAGAAATGCCTTAAAAACTCCCCCTGTCTACTTTACTTTAGTATTACTATTGCAATTCATTAAGCTTTTTCTTTCATGTATTCTTTCATGCACTCTATGATTCTCCCCCTTTTTGTCAACAATTCAAAAAGGTTAAACAGGTAAGCTCAGAATTTTAAATAGGTTGAGAAAATTTTAAGATTTGTTTGAGATAATTTCACTTTCTCAACTTAAAAAAAGAATTCTATTTAAACAAATAGAAGTGTAAACAAGAAAATATAAATATATACATTACACAGTAATCAAAAGATGTTCATTTCATTTCTATCAAAAAGTGTTCAGTACATCAATCATTACAAAAGTTTCAAAAAGCATCCAAAAAGTTACTGAAACTACAAAATATCTAATCTGAATCATCTATAGGAACATTAGCACCATCCCAAGAAGTGGGTCTAGGTGCTCGACTAGATGAAGCATGTGGAGGAGGAGCCCTAGGGTGAATAGATGTACTAGGAGCCCTAGTGGAAATGGGTGGCGGATCATACAATGGTCTTGACCTAGCTGTGACTTCCAATGATCTGACAGTGCCACAGAGAGACACCATTTCCATCCAAATTGCTCCCATTTGTTGCTCCAAGTCCTTGAGGCTAACTGACACTTTATTTACTGCCTCTTTCATTTCACCTATTTCTTTCTGCATAGATACAAGCTCAGCTGCTTGGACATTGGCGAAGGCTTCAGCTGATCCTCGAAGTCTGCCAAGCTCCGATCTTATGATCCCAATGCCTCTAGTATAATCCTCTGCCATACCTCTTGTATCTACAATAGTTCCAACTTTGCCTCTAAGCTCTTTCAATTCAGTTTGATATTCAATCAAAGTGGCATCTACAGACTTCAAAATTATTTCAAAACTTGAAGAGATATAATTCAGAATAGGCTGAAGGTCTATCTGAGGTGCCGACCTTGAAGCTTCTATAGCTTCAACCTTTCCTTGTAGACTTGATACATGCTCTTCTAATCTATCCAATCTGCTGTCCACTGACTGTTTCAAATCACTAAATAATGAAGTTATGGTACCTGTCAGTGAATCTGTCAAGCTTTTCAATTATTCTTCAATCTGAACTTGGACAATTGGAGGCTGTGTAGCTGCAGTAGGGTAGTCATGTAAAGGAACATCAGCTGAAGGCAGGTCAAACTCCGGTGCAAGCAAATCAAACTCTGATGTAGGCATATCAAACATAGGTGAAGGTGCTCTAGTCACCTAAGTAACAGTAGCAGGCTCAGGTACAAATGACTCATGCTCTATTACAAGTGTAGAAGAAGTTCCAGCAGCTTCTACATTTTCTTCCTCTTCTTCATCGTCACTACTACTGGAGCTGCCAATGGCCCTTACATTTATGCCTTTATTTCTCCACACTCCTTCCACTTGGAAATATCCCATCCTCTCAAGAGTTTTAAAAGTGTAGATATCAGTGTGATGCAATTCTAATCCATCTTCACCATCCAAATTGACTCTATGGGATTTAAACAATAATGTAAGCATCATTCCATATGGCAGACAGGATTTAGTTTTTCTTACTATTTCTTTCATCTGCATGATTATAATGTAATACAAATTGACAGGAGTTCTTTCTAGAATGTGCTCCATGAGACATAGATCCTTTTCACTCACCCAATTGAACCTACCAGTTCTTTGTAAGAAAATTCTACAAATGAAGTTGTGAAGTAGTCTTATTTCCAGTGATAGGGTGTTAGCAAAAACAGTGCCAATTCCTCCAACATCCTCTTTGTTCAAAATTATTTTTAGAGTCTTCTCTCTATTGTCAATTACTAAAAATTTCAGTCCATCAAAAGGAATATCCAGTAATTCATGTAAAGATTCCTCATTGACAATGACCCTCTTCCCTTTGACAGTGGATTCCACATGGTTAGTTCCCAATCTTAAGTTCTCATAAAAACTTCTAACCAAAGAGGGATAGGTCTTCTCATTCAATGAACAAAATTTTCTCCACCCTTGGTCTTCAATTAAATCTCCTATTTTTAACCCAATGCCCTTAATAAACTCAAAATTAATTCGATGGCTGGAGGTTATCGGATGCGTAGATATTGAGGGCACATGGCTAGGAGTGGTTGCAGCTTCTCTTGTGGCTTCCTCTGCAATTTCTTCACTACTTGGCTCTTCTTGCCTTCTCTTGGACCTTCTTTCTTTTACAACCGAAGGAGCAACCCTAACAGAGCATTTCACTATCGCACGTTTGGGTGCCATAGCTAGGAAAGATCGAAGAACAAGAAAATGGAGTGCATGGAAGGGAGAAGGATGTCTTTGGAGTAGGTTTTGGAGATGAGTGAACCGTTAGAGAATATAACATAGAAGCTAAACGGTTCGGAGAAGAGTTTATAACCCTAAGCAAAATGCTTCGGCGTGAAAATCCAGTCGACTCGAGTAGCCCTAAAAAGGCTTGAGTCGGCTCAGCCAGAGCTCTCCTAAAACCATCAAAAAATCTAGTCGACTCGAAACTGTTCGAGTCGTCTAGGCCAGAACAAGTTCAAAACTCTCAGAAAAATCCAGTCGACTTGGATCAAGATCCAGTCGACTTGAACATAGAAAATAGAGTTTTGAAAAATTTGAACACAATTCAGAAGAGTTTTGAAAGGAATTTCAAAGGAAATTAAAGCTCAACAAAATAGAATAAATTGAGAAGGTCTTCTAGATGAAGTTTCCTTAGAATTGAAGGAATTAGGTTAAAGAATCTAGAAGGGATCATAAAGTCCTAATTCACTTCTAATTAGCTCAAATCTATCTTGATTGAGTGGCTTGGTAAATATGTCAGCTAGTTGATCTTCAGTAGGTACAAAGTCGAGCACAATATTATCATTAGAAACATGATCTCTAATAAAATGATATCTAATTTCAATGCGCTTGGTTCTAGAGTGTTGAATTGGATTCCTTGTCAAATTGATAGCACTTGTGTTATAACATTTAATTGAGATTTTAGATTGTGATACACCAAAATATTCTAGTTGTTGTTTAATCCATAACACTTGAGCACAACAACTACCGGTAGCCATGTACTCAACCTCAGCTATGGACAAGGCTATGGAGTTTTGCTTTTTACGGTGCCATTAAATTAAATTCAACCCTAGAAATTGGCATGTACCATTAGTGCTTTTTCTATCTATTTTACAACCAGCATAATCAGCATCAGAGAATCCAATCAAATTCAAAGTAGAATGTTTAGAATACTAAATTCCTAAATTACTTATTCCTTTCAAATATTTAATTATTCTTTTTATAGCAAGCATATGTATTTCTTTTGGTGATGACTGAAATCTAGCACATACACATACATTGTATAATATGTCAGGTCTACTTGCAGTCAAATATAATAAGGATCTGATCATACCTCTATATAGCTTTTGGTCAACATTAGATCCATTATCATCTTTGTCCAGTCTGCAAGGTGGGCTCATGGGTGTGCTCATTGTTTTGCTACTCTCCATACGAAACTTTTTGATAATTTCCTTGATGTATTTGGCTTGGTTGATGAAGACGCCTTCCTTTGTTTGTTTTACTTGAAGTCCAAGGAAGTAGTTCAGCTCACCCATCAAGCTCATTTCAAATTCTCCCTGCATAAGCTTAGCAAATTTTTTACACAGAGATTCATTAGTTGCACCAAAAATGATGTCATCAACATATATTTGTATAACTAAGATGTCATTATTTTTCTTTTTGATAAACAAAGTTTTGTCTACAGTTCCTCTTGAAAAATTATTTTCAATTATGAAAGTGCTAAGTTTATCATATCAGGCTCTAGGTGCTTGTTTCAAACCATACAATGCTTTGTTTAATTTGAATACATGGTTTGAAAAAGTGTGATTTTCAAAACCTGGTGGTTGTTCCATAAAAACTTGTTCAGAGATAAAACCATTAAGAAATGCACTTTTTACATCCATTTGAAAGATTTTAAAGTTCATGTAGCAAGTAAATACAAGAAGTAATCTAATGGCTTCTAGTCTTGCTACGGGTGTATAAGTTTCATCAAAATCAATACCTTCTTCTTGGTTATATCCCTTAGTCACTAATCTAGATTTGTTCCTTATAATATTTTCTTGCTCATCTAATTTATTCCTATAGACCCATTTAGTTCCTATAATTGGATGATCTGTAGGTCTATTTACAAGTGTCCATACCTTATTTCTTTCAAACTGGTTTATTTCTTCATGCATTGCCATCATCCAGTTTGGGTCAGTCTCAGCCTCTTCTAAGCTATGGGGTTCTATTTATGATACAAAGGCTAGGTAATCATGTGCATCCTTATGTACAGCCCTAGTCCTAACACTATGTGAAGGATCTCCTATTATTAATTCTTTAGGGTGAGATGTAACATACCTCCAGTCCCTCGGTAGATCAGTGTGATCCTTACTTACCGTTTCTTCTCCATCTTGAGTGTCTTTGTCTTGAATGCTCAAGTCATCCATTCCTTTTTGCAATGTACCTGCATTATTATCTATGCACTCTTCTTGTTTAGAAGTTGTAGGGTTAGTTTTAATAAATACAACATGAATTGACTCTTCAATAGTAAGAGCCCTTTTATTAAAAATCCTATATGCTTTGCTATGTAATGAATAACCTAGGAAAATTGCATCATCAGCTTTAGAATCAAATTTTCCTAAATTATCTTTTCCATTGTTATGCACAAAGCATTTACAACCAAACACATGAAAATAACTAATATTGGATTTTTTGTCATTCCAAAGCTCATAGTGGATTTTGTTTAAGATAGGACAGATCAAAATGCGGTTTAAAATATAACATGCAATGTTCACCGCTTCTGCCCAAAAGTACTTTGGAAGATTGTCTTCACACAACATTATGCGAGCCATTTCTTCCAATGTCCTGTTTTTCCTTTCTACAACACCATTTTGTTGAGGTGTTCTAAGAGCGGAGAAGTTGTGATCAATGCCAAATTCAGTACAATAATCTTCAAAAAATTGATTTTCAAACTCAGTTCCATGATCACTTCTAATTGAAATCAAAGATAAGTTCTTTTGGTTTGAAATATTTTTATGAAATTTTCTAAAAATATGAAAAGTTTCATCTTTTGATGCAGTAAACAAAACCCATGTAAATTTTGCAAAATCATCTACTATCACAAGAGCATATTTCATCCATCCTAGGCTTGTGGTCCTAGTATATCCGAAAAGATCCATGTGAAGTAGTTCAAGAGGTCTTGTTATAGAAACTATATTCTTTGATTTAAAACTCTCCCTAGTTTGTTTACCCATTTGACATGCATCACAAACATGATTCAAATCAACTTTAAACTTAGGCATGCCTCTAACAAGATCTTTAAATATTAATTTGGCAATTGTATGCATGCTAGCATGACCTAATCGTCTATGCCATAGTAAGCCTGACTCTTTGATCTTAGCATTCATTGCAACTAGACTAGGGCAACTAGACATGGCAGGATCATTAAGATCCACCATATAGATATTCCCGAGTCTATGTCCAATAAATTTATTGCTAGAATCTGAAGAGTTAGTTACTATGAACATAGAAGACTCAAAGACAATCTTGAAGCCTTTATCACATAATTGACTTACACTTAAGAGATTATGCTTCAATTTGTCTATTAGTAAAACATTTTCAATAAAAGTAAAGGGAGTTATTTTGATCTTACCAATACCGATTATTCTCCCTTTGCCATTGTCTCCAAAGGTGACCATACCTCCTTCTTTCATTTCAAGGGTGATGAATTGGTCCTTGTCACCCGTCATATGTCTTGAGTAGCCGATGTCCAAGTACCACCTTTTCTTCGATTTTTGGGCTGCAAGACATTCCTGCAAAACAATCAATGAATTCTTTTAGGTACCCAAGCTACCTTGGATCCTTGCAGGTCAGCAGAGGTGGTTTCTTTGGAAATCCAAATCTTTTTTACCTTTTTATGGACATTTCTAAGATTATTGCATTCAAAAGCTTTATGTCCTATTCTTTATAGGCATAGCAAACAACTTTAGAATTTTTGTTGGAAACAGAATTTGAAGTTCTAAAAGTTGATGCATTTAATGCAGATTTTGAACTTTTTGGAATGTATGCATTTTTGCTCAAATTTTTAGGAACATATATAAAGACTTTGAAGTAGAAATAGTTTTTGGTGTGGATGAAATTTTTTGAGATAAAATATTTTGAGTTGGTGTTTTGGATTTCACAAAAGTCGTTGCTGAAATTCCATTTACAAAAGAAGTGTTGAAACCAATTCCAGCTTTATTTTCAGAAATTCGTTATTCTTTTAAAATTAGCTCAAGCTTATTTGAAGATAAAGTAAGTTTTTCAACCAAAGGCTTGAGTTTTGTAACCACCTTTTTTAATTCATTATTTTCAGCAAGTAAATCGTTGTTTTTCTTTTCATATGAAAGATTCTCATTTTTCAATTTTTCAAATTTTTCAGAAAAGTCATGCAATTCCTTTTATAATAAAGTGTTCTTTTCTGAAATTTCATCCTTTTGTTTGAGTAAAGAATCATTCATATTTTTCAATGATTTTATCTTTACTCCGGCTTTCTTAAACTTAGAAAGTAAGTCATGAAAAGCATAATTTAATTCTTCGAAAGTAAATTCAATGCAGTTGTTAGGGGATGTTACCTCATCTTCGAGACCCATTAAGCAAAGATTGGCAGTCTTGGTAGTCTCTTCTTCTTCCGATGATGTTGAGTCTTCACTATCGGACCATGTGGCAACCATGGCTTTCATTTCCTTCTTTTGTCTGAAGGATTACTTCAATAGTAGACAGTCTGGACATATGTGCCCCGGCTTCTTGGATTCGTAGCACGTGGGGACTACCTCTTTATCTTTATCTCTGTCATTTTCCATTCCATAATCCTTCCTGTGAAATTTTTGGTTATACCTTCCTTTCTTTCTTTCCATAAATTTTTTGAATCTCCTCACAACCATAGTGATGTCTTCGTCTTCTAGGTCATCATTGGAGGAGGTTCTTTCTTCTTCAGATTCTTCATCATCCTTCTTTGAATCGGAAGCAGCTTTGAAGGCTATTATCTTTTTTTTCTTCTGCTCATCTTTCGTTCTGTGTTGCATTGTTAGCACGTGGATGATGAGTGATCCCAGCAGTTCATCCAACATCAAAGTGTTGAGACTTTGGCTTCCTGGATCGCAGTTACCTTGGGATCTCATTTGTCGGGCAAAGAATGAAGGATCTTCTGAACTAGATCTGCATTTGAGTATAACCTACCAAGATTCTTTAAACCGTTAATAATATCTATAAATCTAGAGAGCATGGCAGATATTATTTTAGAAGGTTCCATTTTAAATAATTCATAATTATGAACTAGAAGATTTATCTTGGAGGTTTTCACTTGGGAAGTTCCTTCATGGGTCACTTCGAGTTTATCCCAAATTTCCTTTGCTGATTAGCA
Source organism: Areca catechu (assembly GCA_021397845.1). Lineage (NCBI taxonomy): Eukaryota > Viridiplantae > Streptophyta > Magnoliopsida > Arecales > Arecaceae > Areca > Areca catechu. The sequence goes on along the minus strand of CM038044.1, from coordinate 84,793,155 downwards.
GGTAAAAATTTGGTTGAACTCATTTGCATCCAAAGCACAATATAATAGATTCATTGCTTTGGCGTTCAATTCCCCCATCTTCATGTCATGATCATCCCAATCCTCTTCAGGCTTAGGGATGTCCATGCCATCAACTTTAATTATAGAAATGTGTGGCCCTTTCAAGATGACCTTCCATAATTGAAAATCTACAGCTTGTATGTAAATTTTCATTCGTGCTTTCCAATATGAATAATTAGTGCTTGTGAATAGTGGAGGTCTATTTGTTGATTGGCCCTCAGCCAAGGATGTACTCATGGGATGAGCCATCAATCTTAACTCAAGTAATCAGAGACACTGCTCTGATACCAGCTATTGCCCAGGTGGCTTAGTCCCAAGAGGGGGATGAATTGGGAATTACAAAATTTTTGCAAGTATGTGCACAAGTAATTCCAATTAGTGGTTAAGTACTGTGTTAATCAGAGAATGAATGCAGAAGCTAAAAGATGAAACAAACTCAACACAAACAAAGTAAATTTATAGTGGTTCAGAGCAACCCAGCTCCTACGTCCACTATCCAAGTTCACCACTCGGAATTTCTACTATATCCAGCAAACCGGAATATAGTCAGATTATTTTGCAGGCTCACAATCCCAACCTCTACACTTTGATTTTTGAAGATGGGCTCACCAAAGAAACCCAAGCTAGGTTTTTACAGGTTCACCTAAAACCTCTACACTTTGGTTTTTAGATAGGCTCACCAAAGAAACCTCTACACTCTGGTTTTAAAGGCTCACCAAAGAAACCAATTTGGTTTTTACAACAGGGCTCACCAATAACCCAGATATTCTAAATGATAGAATAAAAAAGCAACAATAAAGACAAACTCTATTGTCTGGGTGGTTGCTAATGTAGCTCGAGTGAAGATCCACTTAATGCTCTTCAATGCACTTCAATGGCATCCTTGCTTTCCTCAAAAGGTGCTTCAAGCTTCTGGTAAGAGTGGTTATAGGCTTGAAGGCAAACTTTAAAGCTCTAGTGCTCTCTCACTTCACTTCAATAAGTGTTCAATAAATGCTCAATAATTCATTAGCCCCTTCAAGGATGTCCTCATACCTTATTTATAGAGACTTCAATTGCCTTCCCTTGATTTTGAACGTTGTAGACCATTGGGAGGTGACAGGTTACCGTCGGAACACTTTTGGAATTCAAAAACTGAGAACTGGAACTAGCCGTTGGAGGTGACCCCATCATTCCAATCGGTTCGGACAAACTTCGAGTCGGCTCGGATGAAGTTCGGGTCAACTGGGCTGAGTGCCAGTCGGCTAGCTTCCACAGCTGAGAAAATACCTCACTCTGGATGAGTCGACTGGGCTGAATTCATGTTGGTTGGAGTCTCAGAGGCTCTCAGACCATTCTCAACTGAGTTCTGGATGAGTCGGTTGGATCTAATTCCAATCGGCTCGGATTCCTGAGAATCTCAGAACATTCTCAACCTTGTTCTAGACGAGTCAACTGGGCCTTGGTGCCAGTCAGCTGGATCTGTGTGTCAGAGAACTTCTCTTCAGTGCAAGTGCTAGAGTCAGCCGGGTTGTCCTTCCAGTCGGCTCGAAGGTGGTTCTTCAGCTAGATTAACTTCAAACTTCCAGAACACTTGTCCCATGCTTTAAAGTCTTCTTCAAGGCCTTTTTACAATAAATTTAAGAAAAAATTGAAGCTTGAAAGACTACTAGAAGTAACCCTTTAACTGATTTCTATAGGAAACTTTTTGTAGGGTTCTTCTTTACAAGATTCTAAATACTTTACAACTCAACACAAAATATTAAAGATTGTAGCAATTAAAAAGGTGTGTGAATGTAGTTGTCCTACAAAAACTTGTCAATCATTTGAAGAGTTGTTAGATAACTAAATGTATGCTCCAATGTTTTGTTATCATCAAAATCACTTTAGGGATCAACAGGTTCTTCCACCCCTTGATCGATGTGGGGAGGTCGAACCTAAGGCACCTAGGCCGGGGTGAAAGATACCACCAACCGTCATCAATAGAGTTGTGTTTCAGGGTGAAGAGGGCCCTGAACAGTGAGAAACGGGCAACAAACCTGTGAAAGTGAAAGAAGACAATGAAGGCAAAGATGACCCGGATGGCATTGGGAGCCAACCGGGCTGGGACCAAGCAGAAGTGACTGAGAAAGGAGAGAAAGAAATGGTGAAGGGGAAAACGAAGACCCCCGACAAGGAAGTCCTTGTAGAAAGCAACCCTCCCTGGGCCGCTCGAGGTTACTCGGTCCCTCGGGCCCGGGAGCGAAAGCTGGATCAAATTCGGGACCCCATATGTATCTCGGATCTAGGAGAGATCATCTCTGGTCATCGTCAAGGCATAACTGGAGGGACCAGAAGAGGAGACCTCTACCACCGGAGGAGGGAGGGCAGAGATGGGGCATGCAGAAACTATGGGTGGAGACCTAGGACCCCTAGGGACACCTATGGTCACAGTCCCTGGCTATAGTTGCCTTAGGACCTCGACCGGGATCTCTTCCCCCTCTGAGGAGGAAGACAATGGAGTCCTCGACCAGGAAGGACCGGCCTCGTCCGGATTGGAAGAAACGTGACGGCGACGGGCCATTAGGAAGGAAGAAATGAGAAGGAGATGGGTTCGGGGTGACATAGAATCAGAAAGAAGAAGAGGAAAAGAAGGTACTACAGGCACTCACCAGGATGTTTTGAATCGAAGGAGTGGCAACCCCTGGAGATGAAGAAAGATCACTACAACCACCGATGATGCGTGAGAAAGCCAAAAGACCTCGTTTCTGGAAAGTCCCCCTCCTTTTCAAACCCAATCAACAGCAGCCATATGCCTCTTTTTGGGCCAGGCCATTAGATGACCGCCACGTGGAGGCACGCCCGACATCGATGCTTCGGTCCGATGGAAACTGCCTCGGGTTCGAAACGACATATTAATAGCCTGTCAGAAGAGCGGACGTGGTGGCCTTCCACAGGGTCTCAAGTGCGATGGAAGCGGCGGCAGTGATCATGGCAATTATGGCACGGGATTTTCTCATTTCCATGTCATCTCTGCATTAACTCCCCACGTCCCAAACGCGACGCTTCGATGGGACTTGGGGATGGGGGGCAACTGATATGGCAACATTGCTGATGTGGAGTGTGTGTCAGATCCAGCTGGATATTGTCAATGCCACATGGATTTTTCTTTCAAAATTTTTTGCAAGGGAGGCACTCCTGCTCCTTCGCCAGGTGGCACCCTAAGATGGGTCCACCTCGACCAAAGTCGAGCCCTCCTCTACCACTTCACCAAGTGTCCGCCCAGGAGGGGTCCACCTCGATCGAAGCTAGCAGCCCCTGCTCCCTCACCAGGTGGCATCCCAAGATGGGTCCATCTCTGCCGAGGTCGAGCCAGGCACTCCTGCTCCTTCACCAGGTGGCACCCCAAGATGGGTCCACCTCGACCAAAGTCGAGCCCTCCTCTGCCACTTCACTAGGTGTCTGCCCATGAGGGGTCCACCTCAACCGAAGCTGGCAGCCCCTGCTCCCTCATTAGGTGGTGCTTTAGGATGGGTCCATCTCAGCCGAGGTCGAGCCAGGCGCTCCTACTCCTTCGCAAGGTGGCACCCCAAGATGGGTCCACCTCGGTCGAAGTCGAGCCTTCCTCTGCCACTTCGCCAGGTGTCCACCCAGGAGGGGTCCACCTCGATTGAAGCTAGCAGCCCCTGCTCCCTCGCCAGGTGGTGCCCCAAGATGGGTCCACCACTTCCAAGTTCGAACCAGGCACTCCTGCTCCTTCGCCAGGTGGCACCCCAAGATGGGTCCACCTTGGCTGAAGTCGAGCCCTCCTCTGCCACTTCGCCAGGTGTCCGCCTAGGAGGGGTCCACCTCGACCGAAGCTGGCAACCCCTGCTCCCTCGCCAGGTGGCACCCCAAGACGGGTCAACCTTTGCTGAGGTTGAGCCAGGTGCTCCCACTCCTTTGCCAGGTGGCACCCCAAGAAGGGCCCACCTTGGCTGAAGTCGAGCCTTCCTCTGCCACCTCGCCAGGTGTCCGCCCAAGAGGGGTCCACCTCGGCCGAAGCTGGCAGCCTCACCACTTCGCTAGGTGTCCACCCAGGAGGGGTCCACCGCGGTTGAAGTTGGCAACCTCTACCACTTCGCCAGATGTCCACCCAGGAGGGGTCCGCTTCGGTCGAAGCTGGTAGCCTCGCCACTTCGCCAGGTGTCCACCCAGGAGGGGTCCACCTCAGCCAAGGTCGAGCCAGAACCTCCTGCTCTACTGCCAGGTGGCACCCCTGATGGGTCCACCTCGGTCGAAGTCAGCCCTACTCTGCAAAGCCTCTGGGGATCAGAGGCACGGACCACGAGGTCGCCGTTAGAGTCGACGAGCGCCACGTCCAGTATAGGGTTCCCAGTACAGCATGCAACGGTGCACAGAATCTCATTTACATCAGTTAAGGAGGGGCCCACAATCGAGGTATTGAATCCTCACGGTCAAGGGCCTAGAACCTAGGAAGTCCATAGTCAATGCCCTGAGATGAGCGCTTTCGTGCTTGGCTCAAGATCCCGCTAGATTACCCCTTTCATGACAACACGGCGGACGAGTCGAGCTGGCCGCTTAACTCCTAGGCTTAAAGAAGAGGGCAGGAAGGGGGAGAGGGGCCAAAGACCTCCAAAAAACCACAGGGGGAAGAAGCAAAGGCTGAAGGCGGTCCGGTGATATAAAAAGGATGGTGAAAGCAGACGGAGAAGGTAAGCCATGGAGGGGAAAAGACATTAAGAGATAATGATTCTGGGGCTCTCGAAAGTTCCCATACATAATTCCAGTGGGTCTAGTGTAGGAAGCTGGGCGTCAGCCCCTCTTTTTTCTACACTTCTTTCATCAAAACCTCCTCCAAGCACGGGAACCCGTCGAAGACCCGTCTTAGTGGATCTGTTCCATCTTGCCATTCTCTAACTTGACCGTCGGAGTGCCCCTACCGGAATCCCTGGCCTGGGTCTCTGACCTTGTTTTGCTAGCCCGGAGGCTTGGAGATCCCGAGGTGAAGGAGTCCAAGGACCGGCGCCAGCTTATAAGCTACAGGCCACCGCTGTAAGATTGGCAACACCAGGAATGATCAATTCCTTGTTGGTCCACTCACATCCTTTGTACACCTTCCACCATACCCAGAACACCTCGTACATGCCGCAATGGCATGAATGAGTGTGAACCAAAATATGGCTTAGTGTGCACAAGGAATCATGGTGACCTCAGGTCTAATGATCATATGCACAACTTCTACTCTAGGATCTATCTTTTGACAAGTAGTAAGACTTCCATAAGATAGTCCCAATACGGATCAGTCCAGTGTACTCATACCCTGATGATCACCCTTATCCTTGTATTAGTGTCTCTACACAAGTTGTTGTGAGATCAACCACCCTCATCAACTAAGCATACATAGGATAAGCTAGTCTTTCCGGATTCATCGATCCCCGAATCGATGGTCCAATGACTAGGAACATTCTAGATTAGGGTTTATAGGAATTAGGTCTCACTGTCATGAACTCCATTATAACCTTTACTCCATTGCCCTAATTTATAGGGTTCATCATAATCAATAAGAAAATATGACACAGTAGTATATGATGAATCAAATGCCTTTATTAATATGAAAGTATGTCATACATGAGCTGGAAGTCTACAAAAAGGCCCTCATAATGATTGGCTCTTAGGGCACTTTTCTATCAAACTCCCACTTGCACTAAAACCAATCGCCCTTATATTTTATGCCCATACAATCTAAGTGATGATTTAACTGTTGCTTCGCTAAAGCTTTAGTGAATGGGTCTACTATATTGTTCTTTGTGTCAAGTTGTTCAATGACGACATCTTGTCTTTCAATAATCTCCCGAACGAGGTGGAACCGTCTTAGAATGTGCTTGGACTTATGATGAGACCTCGGTTACTTAGCTTGTGCAATATCCCCAGTGTTATCATAGTATAATGGCATTTGCTATTGTACATCTGGAACCATGCCCTATTCCATGATGAATTTCTTAATCCAGACAGCTTCCTTCGTGGCTTCACTAGCAGCTATGTACTTTGCCTCAGTGACTGAGTCCGCTACTGTTGGCTACTTTGTACTCTTGAACTCACTGCACCACCATTCAGGGTGAAGACATACCTTGATGTGGATTTGTTATCATCTGGATCTGATTGAAAACGAGAATCTGTATAACCTTCTAGTTTCAACTCAGATCCACCATATACTAGAAAAATATCTTTAGTCCTTCTCAAGTACTTAAGAATATTTTTCACAGCTCTCCAATGATCCTCTCCAAGATCTGCCTGAAACCTGCTCACTATGCCCAAGGCATATGCAACATCAGGTTTGGTACATAACATGACATACATTATCGATTCTACAGCCGAAGCATAAGGAATCATAGCCATCCTCTCTCTTTCTTCTAATGTCTTAGGAGACATTTTCTTAGAGAGATGTATGCCTTGACTTATAGGTAAGTAACCTTTCTTACTTTTATCCATGTTGAATCTCTTCAACACTAAGTCAATGTACCTGGATTGGGATAAGCCTAGCATCCTCTTGGATCTATCCCTATAGATCCTTATACCCAGTATATAGGATGCTTCTCCTAAATCCTTCATATAAAACTTTCATGATAGCCAAGTTTTAACCAATTACAACATTGGGATATCATTCCCAATGATCAATATGTCATCCATATACAAAACTACGAAAACAATGGCACTCCCACTTATCTTCTTATACACACATGGTTCATCCACATTTTTGATAAAACCAAATCCTTTGATTGTTTCATCAAAATGGATGTTCCAACTCCTCGATGCTTGCTTAAGTCCATAAATGGACTTCTTTAACTTGCATACCTGGTTTGGTCTCCCACTTGAGACAAACTCCTCTGGCTGTGACATATAGACTGCTTCCTCAAGGTTTCCATTGAGGAAAGCAGTCTTTACATCCATTTGCCAGATCTCATAGTCATGGTATGCTACTATGGCAAGCAGTATCCGAATGGACTTGGCATGGCAACTGGAAAAAAGGTTTCATCATAGTCTACACCATGTTTCTGTCTAAAACCTTTTGCTACCAGCCTAGCCTTATAGATCTCAACTTGACCATCTGCTCCAATCTTCTTCTTAAAGACCCATTTACACCCTATCGAGTTAATTCCTTCAAGTGGATCTACCAAGGTCCAAACCTGATTGGAATACATGGAGTCCATTTCAGATTTCATGGCACCAAGCCACTTGTCAGAGTCCCTACTCTCGACAACTTTCGAATAGGTCACAGGATCATCATCCTATATGATACTGGCTTCATTGTCATCCCCGATGACAAAGCCATATCTGAGAGGTGCTCCCCGCACCCTCTCTGACCTTCGGAGAAGAGGTGTGTATTGTGGTTGTTCTTGATCTATAAAAACCTCTAGTTAAGGAACTTCACTTGAAGGCTCATCAGTTTGTTGGTTCTGTTCTTCACACAACTCAAGTGAAGAATCACTACATCCTTCTTGGATAAACTCATGTTCCAAGAATGTAGCATGCTTACTGACAATTATCTTCTGCTCAATAGCATTATATAAAAGGTATCCCTTACCTTCTTTTGGGTAACCAACAAACCTACACTTGTCAGCCCTAGCACTTAAGTTATGCCCAAAGTTATTCTTGACATAAGCATGGCAACCCCAAATCTTTGAGTACTAAAGATTTGGTCTTTTACCATTTCAGTGCTACTTACTGACTTAGATGGAACCCTGTTTAATATGTATGCAGCAGTCTCCAAGGCATGTCCCCAAAAGGAAATGGGAAGATCTGTGAAGCTCATCATGGACCTCACCATGTCCAACAAGGTGCGATTTCTCCTTTCTGCCACTCAATTTAACTGGGGTGTATAGGGAGCGATCCATTCAGAAATAATGCCTTTGTCCTTGAGATGGTTCAAAAACTCACTAAACAAGTATTCCCCTCCTCGATCAAACCGAAGAGCTTTAATACTGAGTCCAGTTTGTCTTTCAACCATACTCTGATATTCTTTAAACTTATCAAAGGCTTCGGACTTGTGTTTCATAAGATACACATAACTGAACCTTGATAAATCATCAATAAAAGTGATGAAATAAGAATATCCTCCTCTGGCTTGAGTTGACATAGGTCCACACACATCAGTATGTACAAGACCTAACAATTCAGTTTCCCTTTTTCCATATCCAGTGAATGAAGACTTGGTCATTTTTTCTTTGAGGCAAGACTCATAAGTTCCTAATGATTGAAAATCATCAAGGTCAAAGTAATCCTTTTTGACTAACTTGTTTATCCTTGACTCACTGATATGACCTAACCAGTAATGCCAAAGATATGTGATATTGACATTATCTCTTTTTCTCTTCTTGTCATCTACAAGAAGTATTTCATTATTGAGTACTAAAGTTAGAAGACCATTCACAAAGCAACCATGCCTAAATATTGTATTATTATGAAGAATAGAGCAGCCACTACTCTTTACATTTATTTCATATCCTTGTTATAACAACAAGGGTATAGAAATAATGTTTTCTACAATATTTGGCACATAGTAGCATTCTTCCAAACTTATGATATTACCCGTAGGTAATAACAGAAGATAGGTACCCATAGCTTCAGCATATATGGGTTATCCACTTGCCCCATATAATTTGAAGTCATATTTCTTCAAATTTCTAATTCTGTGGAGTCCTTGTAAAGATTTACAAATATGTGACCCACATGCGGTATCCAATACCCATGAATTAGAAATAGATTCACTCAATGATAAATTGGTTTGTATCATGTACAAACCCTTAGATGCACCACTTGCATCTAGCTTTACATTTGCAAGACAAGTCTTGCAATCCTTCTTCCAATGCCCAAATATACTGCAATGGAAACAGGCTCCATCAGCCTTCTTCCTCAACCAGTCCATATAGTTTGAGCTGAATAACTTATTAGCATCCAAGATGCCACTCAGTGATAAGTTTGAAGATATTATTTAAATATCCTATATTTAATTAAAGAATAATATCAGCAGACCATTCAAGATGACATCCATAACTAGATAAGGATTCTATCTAATTATGTCTCCCATTATTTTCTTCAAATACCATAACCCTCAACTATGGTAAGTGAGAAACCTTTCCTGGTTTCCTTAGTGGGGTTGAGATCCTTATTCCTCATGAGTATCTTGTGTATGCACAACAAACACACATGAGTTCAAAGGTAGGACAACCTTTCCAATTGCAACCCGTGCAATTCTCAACAATTATCTTTGCCTTTAAGACACTTATGGCCTTGTGTATATATAACAAACCATAATGTCTTAGTTTAGTCGGACCCTTCATTTCCATATAGCCATGATTGAATAATGTTACCCTTGTGTATGCACAACAAAGCAACATTTCCAACCATGCCATAAAGCACTAAGTGCACCAAGACAAATCTTATATCAAACCCTAGAGTAGGCATTGTGCATGCACAACAAACCTACTATAATCTTGACATAAATTTTGCTTAGCATGAAGGAATGCAAAATATAGTACACTTAACCAATTAGCATTACCAAATTAAGATTTAGATATGACCAAATTGGCTAGGTGAGTGGAAGGGGTGAGGGGGTCCCCCCGTTGCTTTCCTTAGATACCAATTAGATTGGCCAGGTCAGTCAACGGAATCAATTAAAAATCTCATTCCCTTTACCTTCCTAGAACCACTTGCTTAAACACCAATTGGCTGATCAAACCCTAACTGGTTTTGCTTTTTGACTAAGTTTTATTCTATGACTAAATATGGTTTTTAATGAGGGCTTTGATGATCTCAAAACACATTCTAAAACTATCATGATAATAATGTTTATTACTACTAGTATAAACATAAACATGATATCCAAGTTTGTAACAAATATAAACCCAATGCATATCACTCTAGCATATGCATTAAAATTCATGTCATCAAGCATATTACCCTAATATGCATAGCATTATATGATAATTAGCACATTACCCTAATATGAAAATCAAGACATGATAAAATACCTTTCACCTCACTTATTCATAGGATATGGCCACAGCGATATCCCTACATGCCATAGGAGACCCATTGAATGGGAAGAGAGGGCCTTTAAACCCTACTTAGCTCCTATGACCGAATGGCCATGGTGACTAACCCAATCCAAAGCAGTTACTTGGTTTATGCATAATTTCATATTGACATAATATCATACATATGAACATGGTCGAGTCAACTCGATAAGGTTCGGGTCGGCTCGGTAGTGGAATTTAATCAAACTCTAAAATGATTCATAATTGGAATGCCACAAGGATGGCTCTGATACCACTGATGGGAATTCTCCCAGGGGTCGGGGATCATGCAGCATGCGAAATTGACTTTCAAAACAAAATTTCATAGCATGATTCCCTAACATATATAACATGTATAGAAAACCCTAATTCCTAGGAACCTCTTGTGCAATATCAATAAATCATAAAATAGAGTCAAGAAAAATACCTGGATCACTGAAACCCATCTTTTCCACAAGGTTTACAAATGCAAACCCTCCAACGGTGATCCACACAAAACTCGAACCAAGGAAGAACTCCTTCAATTTACTTGGAGAAGTGGAACTCTTTCGGCATCCTTTGGTCTATTGACCACTGTAAGACACCCTGTCCTACTGAAGGGCACTCAAGATACTATCCTAAACCACTTTAAGTTCTAGGACTACCCTCCACTAGGACCCTATAGGCTTATGTCCTAAAACTAAGCCTTGTCCTAGTGTAGAAGAACTTGTCTTGACAAGACAAGTCTTGTCCTAATACAAGGAGGGAGGGAGAAAGTGGAAGACTCTCAAACAGACTCTCGGGAAAATAAAAACACTGATCACAGAAGATCGAAGAAGAAGAAGTAGTAGTGTTTCTCATTTCACCGTACCCCCTATTTATAATCTCAAATGGGGCGTGAAATGCATCCCGACAATACTTATCAAATATGAAATGTCATATATGATAAGACTCTTCGTGAATGGAGAGTCATATCTATGTTCTTTCACTTACCAGATCAATCCCCATCGCGCCATGTGTCAAATACCAGTTTCTAAGATAGGGAGACACCTCTTCTAATTCAAAGTAATGCGAGGCTTGAAGAGTTTCAGAGGCAGAAGGACTCTGCCCTCTATTGTGCGCGCGTATATGAAGAGGTGCTACTCTTCATGTGCACGCCACCTTTTCACTCCTCTTCAAACCATCCCATTCAAACTTTAAACCAGTATTTTAACTTGTCAAGGCATGGGGATTGAGCTAAGAAGTGCCTTCCTAATGAAGCTCCCAGAGTCTCATCTGCAGAAGGACTCTCAGTCCATCTGCGCTCCATACTTTCTCCGGGGTGCGCCAAAGGGCGCCAATAGTCTTTCCCTTTCCATTTAGTCCACCCAAAATATAAAATTGACTTGGTCAAATATATGCAATATGGGTGTCATTGGAAAGGGCATCAAATATGCTTTATGGCCATATCTTTTATTTTCAGATTAGAAGTCTGTAGCTTCTTTTGTGCCTTTTTGAAATTAAGGTGTCATTTAGGTACCAAGAGTCCCATGCCATTGGGACTCTTCATATATGACGCCTAACATGCCCAAAAATTCAATTAAAAATCAGATCAAGCTTTGATTTCGTTAGCCCCACTTAGGACTTAACCTAATTTAAGTTTCTCATAATTAGGTTGGCCCAATTAGCAAGCAACCAAACCCAATACAATTGGGTTAGGAATTAGGTTAGCCTACATATGCTAGTATGCAATCTAGCTAACCAATTAGGATTCTATGACCCTAATTAAATCATGAATGACTTCCTTGGCCAAGTATCTATTGTATGTGACCCATTGGGTTCCACATCTAGCTAGTAGTAGGTTTAGGTTTGAGCTGATTCGATCCAATCGAACCCGATTGACCTAATTAGATCAAATTGGCTCACTTAATTGTCCAATTCGAATCACACATCAAATTGACTCATGAAACCAAACCAATTGATTTATGAAAACTTACAAGACAAGATTGACGTCTAGCAACGTGTTTTTCCTTCCCGGAAGATTAGAAATTTGATGGAAAATATCAAAATACCCTTCAGTAGTAAGTTACCGTGCAATTCAATCTTTCGATCTCCCATTATCCCAATTAAGTGATAGGTATTGATATATGTCAAACCCTAACACTTATTCATATCGAATCTTAGCTTGATCATGAGGACTCAATTGATGACTGATTAGATTTCACTAATCTCATCCTGCTTTGATCAAAGTGGTGCGGGTACCAGAATCAGAAGAAGACTTTAGGGTTCCATCTGGATCTCTGATTAACCTTGCCCGAGAAAATTAGGGTTTGTAATAAGGATTGACCAGATCAACCCAATTTTGAGTCTGTAATTTTGTCATTTCAATTTTTGTTGAGTCATGTTGACTCCATCCAAGTCCAGGTCCAGGTTGGCGCCATTCCCTTTGCCATAGGGTGCCACATTTTTTTTTTCCATGGTCTAGCTACAAGTGGGTGCCACACTCCCTGCCACATCTCCATCCAGTGTCTTTGGTCCCCACACCATAAGAAGTAAGTTCCCCTTTTTCTTGCACCACTTGGGGGAGAAATCCATCAAGATACCTCAATCCAAGGAGGAGCCAACTTCTTTCCAGATAAACCCAAGCCAAGATGGCAAGAATTTTTCTTGAAGAGAGGATCAAGGAGGTGCCCCACAATGTTCCATAAAAATCCAAGTTATAAAAGGGAAAAGAGCATGTCTTGGGGAGAAAATCGAGGCACCCAAAAGTTTCTTAAAGTCCCAAAGCCATAAAAAGAAGAAGCCTAAACTTGTGGAGCAAGACAAGGAGGTGTCCAAAAGAGCAAAACCATGAAGGGAAAATCCTTGATTCATGGAGAGATACTAGGAGACACCCCCATAACCTGCCATTTGGAGCTGATTTTCAAGTTTTCTTGGAGTTTTTGGACCGCTCACTCATGGAAGGAGTCTTGGTTGGCCAAGGGAAGCGAATTTGATGCCTAAAGTGTAGATTAGTCCTATTAGTCCCACATGGGAACTTGTATGGTTTTGATTTTTCTTATAGATCTATATGTTAGACCCCTTTTGTAACTTGAACTCATCTTATGAAATCTTATGAGTGAAATCCCTTATTTTTGAGCAAAGTCTTGTTCTTCCACACTTATTCTGAGGTTGAGCTCCGTGAGGGAGTAAATCCGGGTTCCCTAGGAACCTTGAGGAGGTGTGAGATCTCCAACCCCAAAACCCTAGCTTAGTCCACCCATCTCTACTCCACCACCACCAAACCCTAGCCTCTACACCATCTTTAAGTTTCTTCTTCTAAAGGGTGGCTGACCACCAGGACCCCAGTCCAGCCATCTTCAAGTCAGCTACCACTGCTTCAGAGTCCATCCAGCAGATCCAGGAGAAGAAGTCCCAAATCCACAGTCTAGGAGTTCCAGATCAGCTGAAGACCTTCAGATCCCATCCTTTCTTCTACTTTGGTAACTCTCTTCCCTGAGTCTCTTGTTCCTAACCTTGTTCTTCTTCTCTCCAGGATCCAGGGTTCAAGAAGAGGCCAACTTTTCCAAGGACCATTATCGGAGGATCCATTGCGAAGATACCTTGACTCCCGGGATCCAATAATCTGCTCGAGAGAGTCTTTTTCCACCAAATGGAGAGATATCACTGCTAGGTAACAAGAACCTTCACTTCTCACTTTGTCTGTTTCGTTGAAACTCAGAGCAAACCCTAGATCTGGGGGTTTCTCAATCCCCAGCTATCCTACTTCTGAGTTACTCTGATAATCCACTCCTTTTAATTGTGCTTTCTATCATTTCTTAGTTTTTTTCAACATTAGTTTATCTTTCCTTTGAGTCAAAGCCGACTTCTGAAAATATATAAAAAAAAAAAGAAAAAATACATTAATTTTAATTTGCTTCCGCATTTCACATATCCGTTCTGCATCATTTTTGGTATCAGAGTTTTCGTTATGCATCATTTTGGTATCAAAGTCCTGTCTAGGGTTCTTGCTTGTTTGATTGTTTTCTTTTCGTTCCTTTTTACTTTTGCTGCCTGGAGTAGACTCCCTTGGCCATCCGGTCCTAGGAACAAGCGAGATGCAAGCCTCCTCCTCCCATTCCATGGGGGTTCCTAGAGCGTGTAGGGGTGCTGCTGGGTTATAACTTCTAGGCAGGGATTGTAAACGGGACACACGTTCTGTTTTTTGCCAGTAACTACCCTGTTATTCAAATTGTTTCTCCCTGAAGAAAATTTTAAATTAAGTAATTCTTATTTTGCTGGAACCAGTATAATTGAAAGTAATTTACATAAAATTTTCATGATTTATTAATTTCTGTAGATTTTCTGCGATCAATTTTACTGTTGTTCTGCTTTTTATTTTCTGCAAGCTGTGTTTTTATTTGAGTGTGCATAAATTGAATCTATCTTAAGGGCACCGAAGTTGCAACATAAGGGGAGGATTGAGACCCTCTCCTTAGCCCAAAATCACCTCCCGTGCATTCGAACCTAAGCTTTTAATCTTAAAATTAATTAGACCTAATTTGCTCTAGTGGGCTAGGGACACTAACTGGTCAGGTCTAGGCTAGTGTTGAGTTAGTTTATCTAGTTACTCTGTGTGTGCTTTGTACTCAGTGTCTAGAACGGTGGTTTAGGGACTACGTCCCGAAGGGCTTGTGTGCTGGTCCGCCTACCTGGCCAATCACTGATTGGTGTCTAGGATTTGGCAATCAGGGACTTACACTCCCCTTACACCTGCCTGGCTGAGTTCTGAGTTACTACAGGCTAGCTTACCACTCTGATTGGGCATCTAGTTTGGACTCTAGGTCTAGTGAGCCAGTAGTCACTTTAGTCTAGTCACATTCTGTGTGCTTGCTTGCATCCTTATATCGACCCGCAATGGTGTTCCCTATCAACCTGGTCAGTCACAACCTGCACCCATGAACAATGATTTAGATACCATGATGAGGGTTTTGACTGAGAGGATTGATACCTTGTTTGCTGAGAGAGTGGGTAAGATGAGCCAGGACATACATGAGGGTGTTGCCTAGTTTAAAGATCGTGTCCATGTACTTGAGGAACCTAGGCATAGAAATTGGACCCCTGACTCAGAATTTGGTAGACCCCAACCTCACCCACACCCAGAGCCTAGGAGACCTTTATACAAGGATCCTGAACCTAATCATTGGAGGTTTGATCTAAGAGCCTATGACCATGATCTTGCCCCTGAGTTTAGCCCTAGGAGCTTATACCCATACTTGGTTGACTCAGAGAAGGGACCCGTTAGGAACACCGAACCTTATGCACCCACTTTTGTTGGAAGACAAGAGACATATATTAAATGGGAAGAACAAATGGATCGGTATTTTGAGTGCACTAACATATCGGAATTAGGACAAGTTAGGTTGGCAAAAACCAAGTTCACCAAACATGCTAGGTCGCATTGGTATGCTATTGAGCGTGAGTGTTATCAAAGAAAAGAGGAAATATATACTTGGAGAGATATGAGAAGTAAGTTGAGAGATAGGTACCTAGGTAGATCCTATGAGAAAAGACTTTTAGACCAATGGTACCAATTGTGACAAGGTAATAGGCCTGTATCTAAATATATCGAGGACTTCCAGTGGTATGACATGAAATGCAATACCATTGAGACCGAAGCTCAGATCACATCGAGGTTTAGGGTTGGGTTACACCCAGACATTTATAGGAAGCTATGCCTTGAAAAGACCAATAAGTTAGACCGAGCCTACCAAGAAGCCCAAGACTATGAGTGGTCTTTAAGATATAACCAATCAAGTACTTTGGACTTAAAGCCAACCTCTACCAACTTGAGTCAAGTTCCGATTGATCCGACACCCGTAGTGAACCAGACTTTTGTTTATCAATTCCCACTTGTATCACCTCTTGACCAGAAAGATAACACTGAGAAGGAGTTAGGCATGGCCATCCCAAAATTAGTTGACCTGACCAGAGCCGTACTTAAAGAGGAATCAAAGGAGAATAGATTAGAACCTTTCAGTGAGATTGAGGAAGAAATATATGAGCCTGACATAAGTTTGATAGATGAATATGAAGAAAAAGAATTTAAGGATATCTCTCCCGATAATTCAATTAACCAACTCCTACCTGATGGGGTTATTGAGGGGACTCCTGCCACTCAAGTAATTCAGGAGCTAACCCTAAGAGAAGACCCTTTTGAGGAAGTTCAGGAAAAGGAAATTGCACCCAATGAGAGTTTAAGTGAGAATACCCCTGAACTCATTGAGGAATCCAAAGAAGACACTCTTGAGTCAAATCTGGTAGAGAAGTGTGAAGAAGGAAGGGGTTCACAAGAATTGCCCATTGAGAAGGTCCAAGAATAAGAAAAAGACAGTAGCTTAGAAGACTTTCTAGATAAACATTCCAAAAACCTTCCTGATAACCTTCCACCTTCTAGGAGCACCCAGCCTACCCTAGAACTTGCACTTGTACACACTCCTAGAGCAAATCATGAGGTTTGGATGAGTGCACCTATAGAACAATGTCCTCATTTTAAGGTCATCTTGAATAACCAAGGTATGTTTCTTGTTTTCTATAAGCCACCTCAAAACTCTGATTCTTATTTCCTACCCTTCCCTGAATCTTTTCATGTTTCTAGAGCTATGGGATTTGATGTAGAACGGAAGCTCTGATACCAAAAATGATGCGGAATAAAAGAGATGATGCGATGCGAAAGCAAATTAAAATTAATGTATTTATTTATTTATTTTTTATATATATTTCAGAAGTCGGCTTTGATTCAAAGGAAAGTTAAACTAAATTGAAAGAAACTATATAATAATTGAAAGCACAATTCAAAGAAACTAGATTATCAGAGTAGTTCAGAAGTAAAGGATCGCTGGGGGTTGAGAAACTCCCAGACCTAGGGTTTCGCTCTGAACTTTCAACAGGACAGAAATAAAGAGAAGGGAAGGGTTATGTACCAGGCAGTGATATTCACAGAGTTTGATGGAAGGACTCTCTCGAGCAGATTGTTGGATCCTCGAATTCGGATATCTTCGCAATGGATCCTTCAATACTGGCCCTTTGGCAGAGTTGGCTTCTCCTGAACTCAGGATCTGGGAAAGAAGAAGAACAAGTTAAGGAACCAGATACTCAAAGAAATGATTTACCAGATAAGAAGAACTTGAAAAAAATTGATGTTGCTGAAATCCTGATTCTCTTGAAGGCTGATTCGACTCCCTCTGGAAAGAGCTTTGGATCTGAAGTATTCGGACTGTAGCTGGATGCTAGTCGTCGGCTTGGACTTGGAGAGAGAGAGGCTGTGGGAGGTGGGATAGGCTAGGGTTTGGTGGATTGAAGTGGATGGTGGGCGGCTAGGGTTTTGGAGTAGAAGTGGTTAACCTAGGGTTTGGGGTTTGGAGATCTCACACCTCCTCAAGGTTCCTGGGGAACCCGGATTTACTCCCTCACGGAGCTCAACACTTGGATGCAAGTGCGGAAGAGAGAAAACACAGAGTTTGCTCACTAAAAAAATTTGGTTTCATTCATCTTTTTAAATTTAAGAGTTACATAGAGTTGAATATATAGACATAACAAAGAAATAAAATTTTATACATTTCCCATGTGGGACTAATAGGACTAACCCATACTTTAAGCATCAAATTCTCTTCCCAAGACTCCTTCCATGAGTGGGCAGCCCAAAAACTCCAAGAAAACTTGAAAATCAGCTCCAAATGGCAGGTTATGGGGGTGTCTCCTAGTATCTCTCCATGAATCAAGGATTTTCCCTTCATGGTTTGGCTCATTTGGACACCTCCTAGTCTTGCTCCACAAGTTTAGGCTTCTTCCTTTCATGGCTTTGGCACTTTTGGAAACTTTTGGGTGCCTCCTTGATTTTCTCCCCAAGACATGCTCTCTTCCCTTTTATAACTTGGATTTTTATGGAACATTGTGGGGCACCTCCTTGATCCTCTCTTCAAGAAAAATTCTTGCCATCCTGGCTTGGGTTTATCTGGAAAGAAGTTGTCTCCTCCTTGGATTGAGGTATCTTGATGGATTTCTCCCCCAAGTGGTGCAAGAAAAAAGAACCTGCTTACTTGAGGCATGGGGACCAAGGTACACTGGATGGAGATGTGGCAGGAAGTGTGGCACCCACTTGTAGCTGGAAAATGTGGTGCCCTATGGCAAAGGGAATGACACCTACCTGGGCCTTCGACTTGGACTGAGTCAACATGACCCAACAAAAATTTAAATGACAAAATTACAGACTCAAAATTGAGTTGATCAGGTCAACCCTTATTACAAAACTAGAAAATTCTAATTCTTCGGGCAAGGTCAATCAGAGATCCAGATGGAGCCCTGAAGTCTTCTTCTGAGTCTGGTGCCCGCACCAGGATTACACTTTACTGAGATTTCTAGGTTGCAAGACTCCTTAGAACCTATTAGGTTTGCCACCTACATCTGGAAGACCTTATGGCACCTACTAGGCACCCATGATAAGTTTTCATGCTCTGCATGCCATCCTCCGACCCAAGGTCAAACCTGGAGAGCCTTAGTTTGTTAGGTTTAGACCTAGGGTTCCTTTGAATAAAGTCCATTCTTTAGGAATGCGTCGTCAGTCAAGTTTAGGATATTGAGTCAGATTTTGGTTGAGTGAGAATACCAAGAATTGGGATTTGTATTTACCCAGGGCTGAATTTGCATATAATGACTCAGTCAATAGGTCTATAGGTAAAAGCCCTTATGAGATTGTTCATGGGTACACGCCTCACACACCACTTGACCTAGTTCCTTTGCCATTCCACACACGAGTCTCCGAGTCTGCTGAAGACTTTGCACAGCATGTAAAGAACTTGCATAAAAAAATTCATGCCAAAATAACTTTAAGTAATGAAACTTATAAAAAGTTGGCTGATTCTCAAAGGCGAGTCAAAACTTTTATTGAGGGAGACTATGTAATGATTAGGTTAAGGCCTGAGCGGTTTCCTCCTGGAACCGTTAGAAAGCTACATGCGAGAGGAGCTGGGCCATTTAGAGTGATGAAGAGAGTGGGATCCAATGCCTATGTGCTTGAGTTGCCTCCAGAGCTAGGCATTAGCTCCACTTTCAACATTACAGACCTAGTAGAGTACATGGAGCTAGCTGTGATTCCCAGTGAGCCTTTTGAACCTAATCCTATTATTGAGAATGATCCCCACCCTGTGTGTCCACCAACAAACTGGCCTGTGAGGAAAGAGCAGATTGAAAAGATCCTGGATGATCAGGTTATCTCTACTCGTAATCGAGGATACCAAAGATACCTGGTCCGCTGGCAAGGAAGGCCAGATTCTGATGACTCTTGGATCTCCCGAGAAGAATTACAAGAATTGGACCCATACCTCTTGGAGAGATACCATAGCCAGCTTGATCCATACTCGACAGGGTCGAGTTCCTCCCACCCCCGGAGAATTGGTGCGGGCACCAGAATCAGAAGAAGACTTCAGGGTTCCATCTGGATCTCTGATTGACCTTGCCCAAGAAAATTAGGGTTTGTAATAAGGATTGACCTGATCAACCCAATTTTGAGTCTGTAATTTTGTCATTTCAATTTTTGTTGAGTCATGTTGACTCCGTCCAAGTCCAGGTCCAGGTTGGCGCCATTCCCTTTGCCATAGGGTACCACATTTTTTTTCTTCCATGGTCCAGCTACAAGTGGGTGCCACACTCCCTGCCACATCTCCATCCAGTGTCTTTGGTCCCCACACCATAAGAAGTAAGTTCCCCTTTTTCTTGCACCACTTGGGGGAGAAATCCATCAAGATACCTCAATCCAAGGAGGAGCCAACTTCTTTCCAGATAAACCCAAGCCAGGATGGCAAGCATTTTTCTTGAAGAGAGGATCAAGGAGGTGCCCCACAATGTTCCATAAAAATCCAAGTTATAAAAGGGAAGAGAGCATGTCTTGGAGAGAAAATCAAGGAGGCACCCAAAAGTTTCCTAAAGTGCCAAAGCCATGAAAAGAAGAAGCCTAAACTTGTGGAGCAAGACTAGGAGGTGTCCAAAAGAGCCAAACCATGAAGGGAAAATCCTTGATTCATGGAGAGATACTAGGAGACACCCCCATAACCTGTCATTTGGAGCTGATTTTCAAGTTTTCTTGGAGTTTTTGGGCCGTTCACTCATGGAAGGAGTCTTGGTTGGCCAAAGGAAGAGAATTTGATGCCTAAAGTATAGATTAGTCCTACTAGTCCTACATGGAAACTTGTATGGTTTTGATTTTTCTTATAAGTCTATATATTAGACCCCATTTGTAACTTGAACTCATCTTATGAAATCTTATGAGTGAAATCCCTTGTTTTTTAGCAAAGTCTTGTTCTTCCGCACTTATTCTGAGTGTTGAGCTCCGTGAGGGAGTAAATCCAGATTTCCTAGGAACCTTGAGGAGGTGTGAGATCTCCAACCCCAAAACCCTAGCTTAGTCCACCCATCTCTACTCCACCACCACCAAACCCTAGCCTCTACACCATCTCCAAGGTTCTTCTTCCAAAGGGTGGCCGACCACCAGGACCCCAGTCCATCCATCTTCAAGTCAGCCACCACTGCTTCAGAGTCCATCCAGCAGATCTAGGAGAAGAAGTCCCAAATCCGTAGCCTAGGAGTTCCAGATCAGCTAAAGACCTTCAGATCCCATCCTTTCTTCTACTCTAGTAACTCTCTTCCCTGAGTCTCTTGTTCCTAACCTTGTTCTTCTTCTCTCCAGGATTTAGGGTTCAAGAAGAGGCCAACTTTGCCAAGGACCATTATCGGAGGATCCATTGCGAAGATACCTTGACTCCCGGGATCCAATAATCTGCTCGAGAGAGTCTTTTTCCACCAAATGGAGAGATATCACTGCTAGGTAACAAGAACATTCCCTTCTCACTTTGTCTGTTTCATTGAAACTCAGAGCAAACCCTAGATCTGGGGGTTTCTCAATCCCTAGCGATCCTACTTCTGAGTTACTCTGATAATCCACTTCTTTTAATTGTGCTTTCTGTCATTTCTTAGTTTCTTTCAACATTAGTTTATCTTTCCTTTGAGTCAAAGTCGACTTCTGAAAATATATATAAAAAAAAGAAAAAATACATTAATTTTAATTTGCTTCCGCATTCCATATATCCGTTCTACATCATTTTTGGTATCAGAGTTTTCGTTCTGCATCACAAAGGCTCCTTGAGTTTCTCATCGAAGAGATTGCATGGGATAACAATTCCTCTTACCAAGAATGATCGATTCCTTGTTGGTCCACTCACATCTTTCATACACCTTCCACCATACCCAGAACACCCCGTACATATCGCAATGGCATGAATGAGTATAAACCAAAATATGGCTTAGTATGCACAAGGAACCATGGTGACCTCAGGTCTAAAGATCACATGCATAACTTCTACTCTGGGATCTATCTTTTGACAAGTAGTAAGACTTCCATAAGATAGTCCCGATGCAGATCAGTCTAGTGTACTCATATCCTGATGAGCACCCTTATCCTTTTATTAGTGTCTCTACATAAGTGGTTGTGAGATCAACTACCCTCATCAACGAAGCATACATAGGATAAGCTAGTATTTTCGGATTCATTGATCCTCGAGTTGATTGTCCAATGACTAGGAACATTCTAGATTAGGGTTTATAGGAATTAGGTCTCACTATTATGAACTCCATCATAACCCTAACTCCATTGCCCTAATTTATGAGGTTCATCATAATCAATAAAAAAATATGACACAGTAGTATATGATGAATCAAATGCCTTTATTAATATGAAAGTATGTCATACATGAGCTGGAAGTTTACAAAAAGGCCCTCATAATGATTGGGTCTTAGGGTACTTTTCTATCACCTTGCACCCCTGCAGTGGATAGGGGCAAGGCACCACAACTCAAGGAGGAGTCCGTCCGGGAGGCTTTTCCAAGTGGGAGCCATCTCGTGGGCTCTTCAGAGCTTTCTCCTATGGGGGGTCTTTTGGTTCCTGCCATGGCTAGGTGGGCACTGAAGGGTACTTTGCTGCCTCATGATTTGGCAATTGTCCAAGATCTAAGCCTTGCTAGGATATCTGATTCTGCCTATTCTTCCCTGCACCAGGTGAGATCTTCATCATCCCTTCTTTGCTTGATGGGTTGTTCAGTCCCTTCATCGTCCCTTCTTTGCCTTATGATGCAAGGAATTTCTTCTTTTATGGTTGATAAGTTTTTTAGTTGTTTTTCTTAGGGTTTTGATTCCCGATCACAAGCAAAGGCAAGAAATAAGAAAGATGAGTAATGGAAACTTATGCTAGCAGTTCAAAGCCCTAAAAAGTGAGAACGAGAACAGGACCCCGGGATTAAGAAACCCCGGTAGGACTAGCTCGAAATACAATACCTACTTAGGAGATAGAGAGAGCAAACCTCACACGTCTGAAGTGCCCGATGTAGAGATCGCTCAACTCGGTGGATGCGGCCTGGATGCCCGAGCAGTCGAACTCGTGGAAGCACTGGCTTTCGGTCGGAAGGTCGCGATGGCAAAGCCGACTGTCTCCGATGCTCGAGATGCCAGGGAGGACCTGTAGGCTAACAAAATAAGGATCAGCAAGATGGGAAGATGCATGGAAAGGAACTGAGATGGGGTTGAGAAGGAGCTTCGAGCCCGGTGTCCGGCTGGATTCCGAAGTCGAAGTTGGGGATAACATAGGGCCTCGCACCCTGCGACGTCCCGGAGGACGAAGGATTATGGCCTCACACCACGCGACATCCAGGAGGACGAAGGATTCACGATGCCTTGGGGCGACGGACAGGTGGCCTCACACCACTCGACGTCCCTGGGGACGAAGGCAACTTTACTCAACCTAGTCTAAGAGACAAGGGTTGGAAGATAGAAGACTCAAGCTCCTTTTTTCATTCACCATTCAATTGTCCTACAACGGAGGTATTGGGTCCTTTAAATAGGCACCCAAGGCCCAATTGAAATTCAAATGAAACCAAATTACAAGCCTTCATGGGTGGCGCCCAAAATTTTCAGCTTCTCCTTTCTTTGGCCGACCAAAAGACTTGGGTTGGGCATGGCATGTGGGAAGGCTTGGAGAGGGGGATTGGTCTCTTGACTTCCTTCATTAGCATGCTCATTTTTGGAAGAAAGAGTGGGGCATGTCTTGCTTGAAGGGATGTGTTCCCTTGGACTCTTCAACGCCATTTCTTAGAGTGATTCAAGGCCGACCAAGTGGAGATCTCCTTGGGCGTTGCATGGTTGAGGGCTTGGAGAGGGGAGTGTGTCCTTTGACGTTCCATCCTTGCATGAACACTTTGGGAAGAAGGCTTGGAAGGGGGCTTGCTTTGTGGCTTGGTCTCTTCAAGGATCTTCAACGCCCCTCTTTTGATGGATCAAGGCGTGATGTGGGGGAGGGAAGAGGGGGATGGTGTTTCTTCCTTCCAATGTCACCCAAGAGAAAAAGGCAAGGGGATGGCATGTGGAAAGCATGAGGGCACCACCTTGTTTCCCTCCTTGGATGCCCAAGTGGCAACTGATGTGGCGCCACGTAGGTAGCTGATGTGGCACCTGAGTTGGAATTATTCCAAGTGGAAGGGGTGGGTTGGCCCATAAGGACTTGACTTGGTTAAGAAAGCTAGGGTGACTTCAATTGGGCTTGGGCCCAGTCCAAACTCAGACTCGAACAAATATAGGACTCATGACCTAACTTGACCCAAATTGGTCAAGGTACAGGACTAAACAAACTTTGACAAGAAATTATGAAATTGCTTTGGCTCAAGGCCTTATTACAGGACTCATAGAAGGGAAACCCTAATCTGAGATCCACAGAGGGTTGAGGAGCCTCTGTTGGGTCCTGGTGCCCACACCAACTATCCTTTGCACCGTTGGCCGATTCTTTTGATCGGGTCATTGAAATCATTGTCATCCTACTAGTGCAACGGGCTATTTAAAGTTGAACAGATTTGTACAAAAGACTCTGGGATCTGTTTATTGATAGTGCTTGCGAAGGTTTTGTACATTCCAAGGCTGGGATAGGACTTTACCATCTAGGGTCCTGAGTCAATACGTTCCCTGACGTATGACTTCTTCGACTTGGTATGAGCCTTCCTAATTGGGAGAAAGCTTGCCTTCCTCTGTTGGCCTGGATACTTCAATTCTTCACAGCACCATGTCCCCAATGCAGAAGATCTGCTCTTTTACTCTGGAGTTATAGTATTTGGCAACTTTTTGTTGATATGTCACCATTTTTATTTGGTCTTGGAGCCTGGCACTCGGCAGTAGATCCAAGTCAACTCTTCTGCGATCGGAGTTCTTAAGCTCTTCATACTTGTCGATTCTCAGAGATTGGAGGGAAACTTCAATAGGGAGGATGGCTTCGGTACCGTATGCTAGGTTGAATGGAGACTCGCCGGTGGCCATTCTCGGAGTCGTCCTATATGCCCAGGATCGAAGGTCATTTCTTCTATCCAAAGTCCTTTGGCAGCATTCAACCTTGTCTTCAGGCCATGGAGAATGATCCGATTAGGCACTTCAGCTTCTCCATTGGACTGTGGATGGGTGACGGAGGTCAGCCTATGTTGCACATGGTATGGAGCATAGAAGTCTTTAAACTTTGGATTATCGAACTGTCTCCCATTGTCTGTGATGATCGTATGTGGAAATCCAAACCGAAATATGATGAAATTCTTGACAAAATTTTTGACTATGCCCTCTATGATATGAGCCAATGGTTCAGCTTCAACCCATTTAGTAAAGTAGTCGATTGCCACAAGGAGGAACTTCCTCTGCCCAAACGCCGGTGGAAATGTGCCAAGGATATCCATGCCCCATTGGGCAAAGGGCTAGGGTGCTGTCAGCTGGGCAAATGACTTGCTGGTTGTCCCTGTATGTTAGCATATCTCTGGCATTGATCATATCTCTGTACGAAGTCGATTGAGTCTTTTTGAATGGAGGGCCAATAGTATCCCTGGCATATAATTTTATACGCTAAGGACCTGCCCCCCAAGTGATCACCACATATTTTTTCATGGACCTCCCTCAAAGTGTAGTCAGCATCTGATGGTCCCAAGCATTTCTGCAAAGGCTGAGAGAATGATCTTTTATAGAGGGTCCCGTCCAAGATGACATATTGGGATGCCATTCAATGGATCTTTTTGGCCTTCGCTTTGTCTTCTGGCAGTATACCCTCATTTAAGAACTTGAGGATGGGATCCATCCAACATGGTTCGATCTCGATTTGGTGCACCTCCAAAGTTTCTTCAACTATACTTGGAGTTTCGAGGTATTCGATGAAGGTGCGACCAAGGGATTCTGGAGTGGTGTTAGCAAGTCAGGACAATGCATCCGCCCAGGAATTCTCTGATCGAGGAACATGAATGATTTTGAAGAACTCCAATTAAGAAGATAGGGCTTGTACCATTTTTAGATACTGTACCACGGTGGGATCTCTAAGTTCATATTCTCCTTCGACCTGGTTCATCACCAATTGGGAATCCGAAAAGGCCTGGAGTCTCTGAACTCTTAAGCTCTTGGTGATCCGAAGTCCTGCATGTAGGGCCTTGTATTCGGCCTGGTTGTTCGAAGCACAGAAGGAAAATTGGAGCGCGTACTCCACTGTGTGCCCATCTGGTTTAGCCAGTATGAGACCAGCTTGATGGGGGACTAATATGCATGCCATTTTTTTGTATGTTTTACATGTTGAGTTAGGTGATTAATTCCCGAATTTCAGATCAAAATTATTTGTAGGGAATTTTGTATGAATTTTTGAAGATCAGCATGCAGATTAGGACCTAGAAAAGTAGCAAAGAAGGACCGCCGGGGCTGAGAAGCCTCGGTTAGGGCAAGTTCTCCTACAATAAAACTACTGGAGGTAGAGGGGTGTACCTGACAACGTCTGTGAAGATCGCAGCGAAGGGGTCTCTCGTTCCTCGATGGATGCGGCCTGGAAAATCGAGCCAAAGACCCGCGGATACCCGGCTTTCTGCTCGATGATCCGATTGAGGCTTGGCTGGAGTCGTTGGATTCGTAGGAACTCAGGGACCTGTAAACGACCTGTCAGGGGTTAGAAAACTCACAAAGGAACAAGAAAACAAAGGAAAAATAGCAAGGAAAGGCTTCTTTTGGAGTGGGCATCTAGGGATCTGAGAGGCTTGTTGGCAGCAGGAAGATGATTGCAGCACTGGGAAGAAAAACTCTCACAAACCCCTTTATGCACACAGCAGGGTATCACACAACTCAATAGAAGAACTCAAGGTTTTTTATTCATCAAAAAATTCTCATTCATACAAGAGGCTAGGGTCCCTTAAATAGACCCTTAACCTTGGGCTCCAAGTAAGGGTACATAAGTTTTTACATAAGAATCCTTTTCCCTCTCAAACCCTAGCTAGAAAATAAGGAAATATTAGGTAGAAAAATCCCTAAAATTTTTCTTGACTTGGTCAAGACTCCAAGGATGCCTAAGGGGGTGTTGGGCTTCTAGGAGCAGCAAAAGGCCGGCCCAAAGGGGCTCGGGTGCATGGGTTTGGGCCTCTGGAAGCTGGGGTGGCTGGTAGCCAGGTAGCAGGAATATTCTCTGGTATCTTGCTACTTAGGGGCTTGGGTTTGGCACATGGGCTTGATTTCTTTGGGCTAGGATGTAGATGGACCTCTGGAATCATGGATGCCCTTATCTATGAATATGCTTTGGCATCTGGAAGGGAATCTGGGCATCTGGAGGGCATCTGCAAGAAATCAGTGTTTTCTGAATTTTCCTCTTGGGGTCTTCAAATCTTCAAGCTGGGTTGGACTTGTGCTATACTTCCATGTCTTCAATCTAGTTGGACTTGGTCTTCACTTATATGATATAGTCTTGAGTCTTCAGTATGCTTGGACAGGACTCAAAAAAATAAAATAAGCTCAACATGAGCTGACTAGCATTGGACTGAACTAGCTCAACATAAGCTGACTAGTACAGAACTGAAATAACAACTCAAAAGACTCAAACAACAACTAAAAAAAGGACTCAGATGGGCTAAGCCCTTATTACAGATGGACTCATAAATTATTGATCAATTCATAGAGGGTTGAGAAGCCTCTGCCTTATTCTAGTGCCTTTGGTGTCCGCACCAATTCTCCCAGGATGGGAGGAACTCGACCCTGTCGAGTGAAGTTCAGACTGGCTCACATATCTCTCGAGAAGGTCTGGGTTGAGGCATTGCAAGTCCTCTTGAAAAATCTACGAATCGTCCGACTCTGGTTGGCCTTGCCATCGGACCAGGAAGCATTGATAGTCATGACCCCGGGTCGTGATGGCTTGATCATCTAGGATACGCTCGATCCGTTCTCCTCTCTCAGGCCAATTTGTTAGTGGACACTCTGGGTTAGGGTCACTCACAATGAAAAGGAATAGGTCCAAAGGCCTTACTAGGTATCGCTGCCGGTTCCCTATACTCAACCAGGTCTGTAATATTGAAGGTAGAACTAATGCCCAAATCCGAAGGCAAGTCTAACACCTAGGCATTTGATCCAATCCTTCTCTATCACTTTAAAAGGTCCGGCTCTGCGAGCATGAAGCTTCTTTTAGGCATAAGCCTAACCAAGATAGAATCCACTACATCAAATTCTTTGACCCTTCTTCGGGAATTAGCCAGTTGTTTTAAGATTAGTGCGGGTGGTGAACATGCTAGGCACATGCAGACTCCTAACAAATGATGCAAAGGACTCATACTGACACCTAACAGACTCGACTATGCATTCCTATCGAAGGAAGTTTTATTGAACTCTTTGGATCTAAACCTAATAGATTATAGGTTCTCTAGGTTTGATCCTAGCTTGACATGCACATGAAAATTTACTGTGAACTCCTAGCAAATTTCAAAGAGTATGCCAGAAGTAAGATGCAAACCTAACATGCATGATGAATGCATGCAGTATGCTAATCTCAGCTAAATGCAATCTAATGATCCTAGAAATGCTAGAGGTGTCAGGAAAGGGCAGAAAATAGGAAGTGGGTTCAGAATTAGTTTGGTAAGGTAGAGAAAAAGGTTCATGGTTAGTTGGATAAAGTAGGATAAAAGACAGGGTGTCAGGAACTAATCCTATACTAATGAGGTTAACCTTATGAGGTTGAGCTATATCTACAGGGTTTGCATAATGGAAGGATGGGTCGCCAATTTCGGGGAAGAGGTCCTTAATGGGAACTATAGGAGGGGACTCATTTTGAAGGTATTGATTCAAAGAGATAAGGTCCTTAATAAATTCTTTTGGTTCTTGTATTTTAGGACTAGACTCTATAATTTGGCTCTCCTCTATGGTTTTCTCAGGTAAGGCTCTAGCAGCAGTACCTAGGTTCTCTTCCTCTATTTGTTCTTGTTGGGGTTTCCGGTGCATCGCAGCGGAAGTATAATTTCAAAAATGATGAAATTGGCACCAAAATCCCTTAGCCAAGATCTTCTTATTCAGAATTAAAACATACAAACTAACATTGTTAGAATTAGGGCACCAACCTTTTAACGCTAAGTCCAATTTTGATGTAGAATCAGAACTTGGTGTTGAATGCTTCTTTTGATTTCACCAGGCGTCCAAATGTCCACCCTCCAATGGAGATCCACAAGATGATTGATCAAGATGCAAGCTTCTTCAAAATTCCTTCACTTGAATTCTTATCCTAGAACTCAAGAGGACTATGGCTCTAAAACTCCAGGGTAGGGGCTCCTTACTTCCTTTCTTCCTTCTTCCTCTCCCTTTCTTAAGACCTTGTCCTAAGAATAAAATTCTTGTCTTGAAGGAGGAGATGGATTTAAGACACTAATGTCTTAAAGTAGAGGAAATAGAAACAGAGTAGGAGTTCCTTTCTTTTACCGATCAAGAGATTCTTCCTATCTCTTGTTTTGGACTTGAGTTTCAACAGAGAAGAGAACTCTGTAAGAGGGAAACTCTCTTTGTCCTAAACAAGCTAAGGAGGAATCAGTTTCCTGGAAAGAAAAGACAATAAATAAACTCTGTCGTTCATTTTTTTTTAGTTTAAACACCCGAGACCTCTGTTGTTTAAATAGATTACAGAGAAATGTCTTCTCAAAAGAACACAACTCTCCGTAAACCCCATTCCACTTTGTCTCACGCCCCTTCCCTATTTCTCATGCCCAATCCTCCTATCTCACGGCCTTCCAGATTAAATCCCATGGCTTTTCTTAAAGGAAAAACCGCGGTGTTTTAAAAGGAAGGAAGTCGCGACTTTTCATCTCCGAAGAGATGTTATTTCGCGTGCCCGGGAGGAGTTAGCGCATTCCTTCTTTCTCAAAATCCCATCAGCCATTGGATTCTCATCCAAGGGGGGAGAGATGGTGCGCTAATTGCTTAAGAAGGAGGCCGCCCCAAATAAAATCATCGGAGAAATATTTGGGGCGCGCCAAGAGTCCATGCGCCATGGACTCTTTCAAATGGCGCGCCAAGAGTCCATATGCGCATGGACTCTTGGCATTTGGCGTGGAAAAATAAAGGGGGCAGGTGGGGAGGCTAGCCAAGCTACATGGCTAGCCAATAGGGTTAGCCATATTCCAGTTTTCTTAATTAGGGTCTAATTAGGTCCAATTAGAACCCAATTTGAACCAATCCGGAACCCTAATTCGAATCTGATCTGAATAGAAGCTAGGGTTTGCAACACCTTCTAGAGTGTTATCTTGCAAAGATGATTTAATTTCAAATTAAACTCTTGATCAATCCTCTCAAGTGTGTGACCCATTGGGTTCCACATCTAGCCAGCAGTGGGTTTGAATACAAGTTGACCTAATCGATTAGAACTCTTTCTAATCGATTTAGGTCAAACCGGGCTTACCCGATTCGATCAATTAGGATTCTTCCTAACATGTGATCTTTGAACTTGATCAACCCACAAGACAAGATTGACGTCTAGCAACGTGTCATGTCTACCCGGAAGATATGGAAATTCTGGTGAAATACCAAAATTACCCTTCAGTAGAGAGTTACCATACAATTAAATCTTTCGATCAGCCTGCACCCAAAATATAACTATGGATATGGATATATGTCAAATCCAATATTATATTTATTTCTAGCTCAATCTTATAATGATGATTCGATTATCTTGATATTAGAAACCATCTCTAATATCTTCACTTTCATCAAAGATTCCCTGAATCATCATGCGATTGTTGACTAGCTGGATGCAATCTCCTCTTACTAAGAGTGATCGATTCCTTGTTGACCTACTCATTACCTTCATATCCAATTCACCATTCCCAGTATCAATCCTGTGCATGTCTCAGTGTCATGATTAGGATTGAACCAAAGAATGGGTTCATGTACATAAGGTACTTATGGCAGTCTCAGGTCAAAAGATTACTTGTACCACTCCCACTATGAGAACCTTCTATTGACATGTAGCTAAGACTCCATTAGATGTTCTCAAGTTGGATCATATCAGTGAACTCATTCTCCAATGAGCACCCACATCCCAGTATTAGTGTCATACACAAGTGACTGTGAGAGCAGTCACCCTTTCCAGTATACCCGGGATGTGCTAGTCTTATCGGAAAAACCCTGATCCCCTACTCAGGGTTCCTTTGACTAGGAATACTTTAGATTACGGTTTTAAGATTTTAGGTCTCACTGGTATGATCTCATCATAACCCAAAAAATCATAGCCCTAATCTATGGGGTTCATCATATAATATAAACACAGCGTATGATGAAAAATAATGCCTTTATTTAGAAAATTGTCAATTACAATGGTTTGGGAGATACAACATAGATTGGATTGTAGGGCATATCCCTTTCAGTTCTTTCATTATAGCTTTAGGTTGGATGTGGTCAAGGTCAATTAGCTCTAGGTTGGTTTCTACCTGGGTATCTACTGGGTCAGCTAATTCTAAGTCATCTAAAGGTGTCTCCTCTTCTCCCTCATACTCATCCACTAGTTTCACATCAGCTTCATACACTTCCATGTTAATGTAAGCCTTGCGAATCTCAGGAATGGTTGGAGAAGGTCGGCTAGCAGGAAATTGGTTAGGTTCTGGTCTCTGATTATGGGTACTACTCCTAATAGGTTCAGGTTGTATAAGAGGTAGTGGCTCACTATTGGGTTCATATTTAGGGATACTAATCCTATGGGGTTCAAGTTGACTAGGGGAAGCATGACTAGTACTAGGCTGATACTTAGGGGTTATGGGTTCTCTAGGCTCATAGGACAAGGGTGCAGTTCTATGGGTCATGGGATTATAGGATCTGGGGTCATAGGATTTTGGGTCAGCTCTATGATCAGGTTCTAAGGATGGATCAAGGTATGGGGTCCTCCTAAGGTTAGGCTCTCTATATGGGTCAGGATATTGGGTCCTCCTAGGATTGGACTCCCTATATGGGTCAGAATACTGGGTTATCCTAGGGTTGGACTCCCTATATGGGTCAGAATATTGGGTCCTCCAAGGGTTGGACTCCCTATATGGGTCAGAATATTTGGTGTTGGGTCTACTAGGCTCATAGGGTATGGGTGCATAGGATCTATGATCATGGGATCTAGAGTCATAGGATCTAGGTTCATAGGTTATGGATTCATAGGTTCTAGGTTCATAGGATTTGGAGTCATAATATCTATAGGTTGTAGGTATACTAGGCTTATAGGGAGAGGGTAAATAGGATCTATCTTCCTGGTCTATAAAATCCTGATTGGGTCTTTTAGGACTAACCTTAGGGATTGGGTCATGACGATGGGCTCTCCTAGGTTCAGCCTCAAGGTATAGATCAGGGTTTGGGGTCCTCCTAAGTTTAGGGGAATTAGGATCTGGCTCAAACTGTGACCCATGGTTTTTTTCTGGGGTCCCTACCTGGACTTTTAACTAATCAAACCTATTGGCAAGATGGTCAATTCTATCATTGGTTTGAATACGAAACTGAGTTAACTGGGTCATCTGGGTAGTTATCTGGGTAGCCATCTGGGCCATTTGATCAGCTAGGGCTTTTATTTGAGCTTGTAAATTTTTCATGGGTTCAGACATTTGTGAAGGAGGTGGGTGATATGAAACTCCTGATCTAGTGCTCATGCAAGACTCGATCAGACCGACTATAGCTGACTATACCTAGAGTCCAAACTAGATGCTCAATCAGGATGGCAAACTAGCCTATAGTAACCCTGTAGTTAGCCAGGCAGGTGTAAGGGGAGTGTTAGGTCCCTGATTGCCAATCCTAGACACCAATCAGAGATTGGCCAGGTAGGCGGACCAGCACACAAGCCCTTCGGGATTGAATCCCTAAACCACCGTTCTAGACACTGAGCACAAGGCACACACAGGTTAACTTGACACAGTGATCTAACACTAGCCCGGACCCGACCAGTTGGTGTCCCTAGCCCACTAGGGCAAATTAAGTCTAGTTAATTTTAGGTTAAGGCTTGGGACCGAATGCAGGGGATGTGGTTTTGGGCTAAGGAGAGGTGATCAAATCCTCCCCCCATCTGACATAGCAAGAGTGCCCTTAAAAGTAGATTATGCAATGATGGCAGGCAAATGATACAAATTAGGGTTAGATATTTTTGGTATTTTTTTTGGAGAATATGTAATTTTATTTTATTATTATTTTTTTGGTATTTTCTTAAATAGAAGAAAACTTGCAAATTATGGCCTAATATGGAGGAAATATACTAAAATTAAAAGATATGCAAAAAATGCTAAATAAAACCCTAAAACTTCCAAACTTGTCTTGCTGAAAAAAAATAGAGCCAAGAATTTGCAGGCTGTATTTCGGCCTGAAAAAAATTCACAAGACATAATAAAATATTAAAAAATTAATAAAATTACTTTGAATTATTTTCAATCCAAAAAAATAAATTTCAAAATTTTTGTAGTTTTTAACAGGGAGAAATAATTTAAAAAATAGAGTATATACGGACTGAAAAATTGCAGAAAACAAGCCCTAATCTAAGCTCTGATACCAAATGATGGGGGACTAATATGCATGCCATTTTTTTGTGTGTTTTACATGTTGAGTTAGGTGATTAATTCCTGAATTTCAGATCAAAATTATTTGCAGAGAATTTTGTATAAATTTTTGAAGATCAGCAGGCAGATTAGGACCTAGAAAAGTAGCAAAGAAGGACAGCCGGGGCTGAGAAGCCTCGGTTAGGGCAAGTTCTCCTACAATAAAACTACTGGAGGTAGAGGGGTGTACCTGACAACGTCTGTGAAGATCACAGCAAAGAGGTCTCTCGTTCCTCGATGGATGCGGCCTGGAAAACTGAGCCAAAGACCCGCGGATACCCGGCTTTCTGCTCGGTGATCCGATTGAGGCTTGGCTGGAGTCATTGGATTCGTAGGAAATCAGGGACCTGTAAACAACCTGTCAGGGGTTAAAAAACTCACAAAGGAACAAGAAAACAAAGAAAAAACAGCAAGGGAAGGCTTCTTTTGGAGTGGGCGTCCAGGGATCTGAGAGGCTTATTGGCAGCAGGAAGATGATTGCAGCACTGGGAAGAAAAACTCTCACAAACCCCTTTATGCACACAGCAGGGTATCACACAACTCAATAGAAGAACTCAAGGTTTTTTATTCATCAAAAAATCCTCCTTCATACAAGAGGCTAGGGTCCCTTAAATAGACCCTTAACCTTGGGCTCCAAGTAAGGGTACATAAGTCTTTACATAAGAATCCTTTTCCCTCTCAAACCCTAGCTAGAAAATAAGGAAATATTAGGTAGAAAAATTCCTAAAAACTTTCTTGACTTGGTCAAGACTCCAAGGACGCCTAAGGGGGCGTGTTGGGCTTCTAGGAGCAGCAAAAGGCCGGCCCAAAGGGGCTCGGGTGCATGGGTTTGGGCCTCTGGAAGCTGGGGTGGCCTGGTAGCCAGGTAGCAGGAATATTCCCTGGTATCTTGCTTCTTAGGGGCTTGGGCTTGGCACATGGGTTGATTTCTTTGGGCTAGGATGCAGATGGACCTCTGGAATCATGGATGCCCTTATCTATGAATATACTTTGGCATCTGGAAGGGAATCTGGGCATCTGGAGGGCATCTGCAAGAAATCAGGGTTTTCTAAATTTTCCTCCTGGGGTCTTCAAATCTTCAAGCTGGGTTGGACTTGTGCTATACTTCCATGTCTTCAATCTAGTTGGACTTGGTCTTCACTTGTATGATATAGTCTTGAGTCTTCAGTATGCTTGGACAGGACTCAAAAAAATAAAATAAGCTCAACATGAGCTGACTAGCATTGGACTGAACTAGCTCAACATAAGCTGACTAGTACAGAACTGAAATAACAACTCAAAAGACTCAAACAACAACTAAAAAAAGGACTCAGATGGGCTAAGCCCTTATTACATATGGACTCATAAATTATTGATCAATTCACAGATGGTTGAGAAGCCTCTGCCTTATTCTGGTGCCTTTGGTGTCCGCACCACAGCTCCACACCCAGCGGAGTTAGAGGCTCCGTCTACATGGAGTACCCAAACATACTCCATGTCCTTCGAAATTTCTTCTTCAGCTGGACGTGCTCCGTCTTCGGACATCTAGGTGCATTTAACCAAGAAATCTAACAGCACCTGAGCCTTCATAGCCGATCGGGGCTGGAAACTAATATCAAACTCGCTTAGCTTCATAGCCCATTTGGCTATCCTCCCCGAGGTGTCCAGATATCAGAGAACGGCCTTAATAGGCTGATCAGTCAACACCACGATGGCGTGGGCATGGAAATAAGGCTGTAGTCGCTTTGCCATAATTATTAAAGAATAGATCAGCTTCTATATTTTTGAATATCTCGTTTCAGCATCGTGTAGGATTTTGTTGATGTAATATATTAGCTTTTAGGAGCTATCTTCTTCTCTTCGGACGAGGACTGAACTGACTACTTCGTCCGAAGTGGAAAGGTATAAGAAGAGTGCCTCCCCTTCTTGAGATTTAAAGAGTGGAGGTGGGGTCTCCAAGTACTTCTTCAGCTCTTCAAAAGCAGTACGATAGTCTTCGATCCATTCGAAGCCTCGAGATTGCTGAAGTACTTTGAAGAAAGGGAGGCATTTCTCGGCCGACTAAGAGATGAATCTGCTTAAGGAAGCGATCCTTCCTTGTCAGCTGTTGTACTTCCTTCTTGCAAGATGGATGCTTCATATCTTTAAGGGCCTGGATTTTCTCAGGGTTTGGTTCAATCCCCCGTTTGGTAACAAGTAACCCCAAGAACTTGCCCGAAGTCACCCCGAAGGCACACTTTATTGGATTCAGCTTCATACGGTGGTGTCGTAGGGCATCGAATGATTCTTCTTAGTCTTTGATTTGATCTTTTCTCAGAAGGATTTTGACGATCATATCATCGACATAGGCCTCCATGTTTCTCCTTATTTGCTCCTTGAATACCTTGTTGCTCAATCTTTGGAATATCGTCCAAGCATTTTTGAGCCTACTGACTATGCCTAAGGCATATGCCACATCAGGCCTGGTACATAACATGGCATACATTATTGAGCCTACTACCGAAGCATAAGGTATAGAACTCATTCTATTTCTCTCTTCAGGTGTCTTTGGAGACATCCTTTTAGGGAGGTGTATGCCTTGACTCATGGGTAAGTAACCTCGTTTACTCCCATCCATGCTGAACCTTTTCAACACTAAGTCAATGTACCTAGACTGGGATAAGCCTAGCATCCTCTTGGATCTATCTCTATAGATTTTAATACCAAGTATGTAGGATGCTTCTTCCAAGTCGTTCATGGGAAACTTACTAGATAGCCAAATTTTGACTGATTGTAACATTGGGATATCATTCCCAATGAGAAGTATGTCATCTACATATAGAACCAGGAAGACTATGGTACTCCCACTAGTCTTTTTATATACACAAGGCTCATCTACATTTTTGATGAAACCAAACTCTTTGATTGTTACATCAAAACGGATGTTCCAACTCCTTGAAGCTTGCTTCAATCCATAAATGAATTTCTTAAGCTTACACACCTGATTAGGTTTATCTCTTGAGACAAAACCTTTTGGCTATGACATGTAAACTTCCTCCTCAAGGAAACCATTGAAGAAGGCTGTTTTTACATCCATCTACCAGATCTCATAATCATGGTATGTTGCTATAGCAAGCATGATCCGAATAGATTTGAGCATGGCAACAAGGAAGAATGTTTCATCATAATCAATACCCTATTTTTGTCTGAAACCTTTAGCCACTAATCTGGCTTTATAGGTTTCGACTTGGCCATCTGCTCCAATCTTTTTCTTATAGACCCATTTGCACCCAATAGGGTTAATACCCTCTGGTGCATCAACCAAAGTCCATACTTGGTTGACATACATGGAGTCCATTTCGGAATTCATGGCATCTTGCCATCTGTCTGAGTCCCTACTCATGATAGCTTTCGTATAAGTCAGAGGTTCATCATTTTGAATGATTTGGGCTTCATTATTCTCAATAATAAACCCATACCTCTCAGGTGCTTGTTGCACTCTATTAGACATACGGAGAGGAGTTGTGTGTTCTGGTTCTACCCTAACTATGTGTTCTATTGGTTGAGATGTGTCTATTTGTTTATTTTGAACTTCTTCAAGTTCAATATTTCTCCCACTGCCCTTTTGTAGGATAAATTCTTTCTCCATAAAAGTGGTGTGCCTACTGATAAATACCTTTTGTTCAGCAGGGTGGTAGAATAGATATTTTATACTATCTCTAGGATATCCAATAAATAGACACTTATCTGTTCTAGCATTCAGCTTATGTCCAAAATTTCTTTTGACATATGCTGGACATCCCCATATCTTAAGATACTTAAGATTGGGTTTCTTTCCTCTCCATATTTCATAAGGAGTGCTAGAGACAGACTTAGATAGTACTCTGTTCAAAATGTAAGCTGCGGTTTCCAGGGCATAAACCCAAAAGAAAATAGGTAGATTTATGAAACACATCATGGATCATACCATATCCAATAGAGTACGATTCCTCCTTTCAGCTACACCATTTAATTAAGGTGTATAAGGAGGAGTCCATTCAGAGAGAATCCCTTTATCTTTAAGATAGTCAAGAAATTTCATGGATAAATATTCATCCCCTCGATCTGATCGAAGAATTTTAATACTTTTTCCTTTTTGTTTCTCAACCATACTTTGATACTCTTTGAATTTATCAAAGGCTTTAGATTTATGTTTCATAAGATACACATATCCGAACCTTGATAAATCATCAATGAACGTTATAAAATAAGAATATCCTCCTTTAGCATGAGTTGTTATAGGACCACATACATCTATATGTACTAGTCCCAGCAACTCATTTGTCCTTTCTCCATGTCCACTAAATGAAGTCTTGGTCATTTTTTCCATAAGACATGATTCACAAGTTCCTAATGATTCATAATAATAAGGATCAAAGAATTTTTCTTTGTATAACTTGTTAATTCTTGTCTCACTAATATGACCAAGTCGATAATGCCAAAGTAAAGTATGATTTATTTCATCTCTTTTTTGTTTCTTATCAATGTGAAGAATTTTGTCATTCTGATATAAAGTCAATAAACCATTATTGAAAATGCCAAAACAAATAATTTCATTAGAAAAAAGAATCGAGCAACCATTGCTCGTTACATTTAGTACATAACATTGTTTTAACAACAAGGGTATAGATACAATGTTTCTAATGATCTTAGGCATATAATAACAATCTTTTAGCTCTAAGATCTTCCCAGAAGGTAGCTTCAATATATAAGTCCCTACAGCTTCTGCTTGGATGGAATCTTCTTTAGCACCGTAGAGCTCGAAGCCTCCTTCCTTCAAAACTCTAATGTTTTGTAGCCCCTGCAATGATTTGCAGATATGGTGACCACAAACGGTATCCAATACCCAAGAGTTTGAATTAGAAGAATCTAATGACAAAATTACATGTATCTCATACATACCTTTTGGTGTATCACTAGCACCAGTCTTCACACTTGCAAGGTAAGCCTTGCAATTCCTTTTCCAATGACCTGCTTTACCATTATGAAAACAGGTTGATTGTTTAGAGGCTTTCTTTCCGTTCTTCTTCTTATCGATGCCACATTTAGGGTTCAGCCTCCTTTTTGAACCCTTTTTGCCTGCCTTCTTCTTTGAGATCCCATCCAGAAGAAAAAGAGGAGCCTTATTCTTCTTGATATGGCTCTCAGCTGTCTTGAGCATATTCAGCAGCTCAGGCAATGATGTATTCAATTTGTTCATATGATAATTTAGAACAAACTGAGAAAATGACTCCGGGAGTGACTGCAGGATCATATCCTGGTTCAACTCCCCATCCATCACAAAACCTAATTGACCTAATCGAGTGATCAGGTCAATAACCATTAGCACATGGTCTTGTACGGATGTTCCTTCTGTCATCTTGGCACAGAACAACTGCTTAGATATCTCATATCTAGCAGTCCCACTATGTTCTCCATAAAGCTCTTTTAAGTTGAGCAATATGGATTGAGTGTCCATGCCATCATGCTGTCTCTGAAATTCATTACTCATTGAGGCAAGCATGATGCATTTAACAGTAAGGGAGTCATTTTGCCACATCTTAAATGTGGACTTTTCTTCCTCAGTAGCATCTTCCCCCAATGGCTCTAAATTATGGGTGTCAAGAATGTAGGAAAGTTTCTCTTGACTGAGTACAATTTTTAAGTTCCTCAACCAATCCACATAATTGGGACCAGTCAATTTATTGGTATCAAGTATACAATGTAATGATAGTGAAGAAGCCATTTATATCTACATAAACAAAAAACATTACATAAGGAAACAACCAATGTTTGACAAAACATAATTAAATTAGGACTTTAATTTAATTATGCCTCCCACTATTTTATCGAACATGATAGCCCTCCCCTATGATAATCGAGAAACCCTAATTGGTTTTCTTAGTGGGATTGAGACCCTAATTCCTTATAAAAGATCTTGTGTTTACACAACAAACCTTTTACAAGTTCAAAGGTAGAAAAACTCTTTCTGATTGCATCTTATACAATTCTTAATAAAAAATGGCCTCTAAAACATTAATAGTCTTGTGTTATCACAATAAACCATAATGCTTTAGTTAAGTTAGACCGTTCATTATCATACAGTCATATTTGTATATATATGCCCTTGTGTTAGCACAACAAAGCATTATATCAAATATGTTTTAAGCATCTAAATGCACTAAACCATAACTATGTTAGTCCCCATAATAGGTCTTGTGTTAGCATAAACAAACCTAAAATGGATCATGACATAATTATGACTTAGCATGAAGGAAGGCCTAATGTAGTGAACATTACACTAAGCATATCAATCAAGAATTAAGTTAATAAAATTGGCCAGGTAAGTGGGAGAGTAGTGGGAGTCCCCCCATCGCTTTTCTAGTCACCAATAAATTGGCCAGGTCAGATAACGGATCTAATTAAAAACCACATCCTCTTTACCAATCATGAACCACCTATCCTAGACACCGAATGATCAACTAATCATTGATTTTTGCTTTTGGTATATGACACTACTGTTGCCCAGATATGGTGCCCAAGAGGGGGGATGAATTGGGTCTTTTAAATATTAAAGCAATATATGTGCTATCAATTTCAAATGTGAAGAGTGATAGTGCTCAAGTAATTGTGCAACGGAAGCAATGAAAGATAACGACAATTAAAGAACAATAGAAGATAGAGAGTAAAACAATGCAAACACACAAAACGTATAGTGGTTCGGTGCACCTAGCACCTACATCCACTCTCCAAGATCCACTTGGGAATTTTCACTATAATCTTATCTAGATTACAGCCGACTTGTTTTACAAGGCTCACAAGTCAAAACCTAAGTTGGTTTTTCTACCTAGGCTCACCAACAAACCTTACACACTTGTTTTGGCTTCGGGCTTACAAGCAACCCTAGTTAGTTTTAATAATTGGCTCACCAACAAACCTCGCACACTTGTTTTGGCTTCGGGCTTACAAGCAACCTTAGTTGGTTTTAACAATTGGCTCACCAACAAATCTCACACACTTGTTTTGGCTTCGGGCTTACAAGCAACCCTAGTTGGTTTTAACAATTGGCTCACCAACAAACCTCACACTAGTTTCAAATTCCCTTGAAACTAGGCTACCACAAATAGAATATGAATACAATGAATAAAAACAAGACAAACTCCTTTTTAAGCAAAAGTAAGTCGATGTAGCTCTTGTTGGAGACTCTTCAAGCCTTTCTCTTGGAATCTTGGACCTCACTAAATGCCAAAGACTTTAAAGTTTGATTCCTCAAAGATGGAAAGCTTTTGGCTAAGGAATCTCTTGGTTTTCTCACTCTTTTTGGCTTAAAATTGATTGAATGCTTTGCACTTTCACTCTCTTCTTTTTCAGTTTGTCTCCTTGTCTTTTTTGAAGTTAGGTGGAGGTTAAATACTTCATTCAAGCTGAAATAACTCCACAAGACTGTTAGAATAAAAAATATGGCCGTTTATGGTCATTAGAAATCAAATCAAAAGTTCAGAAAAACTAGTCGTTATGCCATGAGTCGACCTCATGAGTCGACCTCTGGATCAAGTGTCGACCTCATGAGTCGACCTCCAGTTTATCTTAGGCAAAAATCCAGAAAATCATAGTTCTGCCCAGTTTGAATTCTCAGGCGATGAGTCGACCTTTAGTGTCGACCTCTGGACAGGTGTCGACCTCTGATGGTCGACCTCTGGAGCATGCCACTGAAATTTTGCCATGCCGGCCTTGCTGAACTTTTCTTTTCTTCATGAGTCGACCTCTGGTGGTCGACCTTTGGCAAGGTGTCGACCTTTGGGGGTCGACCTCTAGTCTGAAATTTTCTGAAACTCTGGAGAGGTGCGTGCCATGCTTGAGTTTCTCTAAGCCTTTGTTTCTTTTATCAATTACTTCTTAATAAGATGGTCCAAAAAGAGAAATTTGATCTTGTTTAAGGTAGGAAAGCTCTTTACCAAACCAAGCAAGCTTGGTTTCATCATTGTACTCTTGATACTCTTTTTGAATAACCTATGGCCTGAAACTTTATCTCGAAATGAAACATTAGTCCAAACATATACTCAACCTTTTGTTAATCATCAAAACTAAGGAGCCAAAGCCAACAATCTCTCCCTTTTTGATGATGACAAAACCTTGAGTATATATGCAATTAAGTCCAAAAGCAAAATATAGCAATAATAAAAATTCTCAAAGAAATCTCACATACATGAGTATATCATAAAAATTTTACTTTTCATCTACCTCTTCTTTTTGTGAAAACATTCTAATGAGTCAAAAAGATAAGAACCATAATAGCTTTACTCTACTCTATGAAAGAGTCATACTTTACCATATATACTGTCATACTTTACCATATATACTGTCATACTTTACCATACTCCCCCTTTTTGTCAAGAATCAAAAAGTGCATTCTTTGTAGTAAAAGATATACTAAAGAAAATTATGTTACATTGCAATGAAATACTTAGTTGCATAAAATACATGCTCCCCCTTAATTTGTGCATTCGATATAACAAGGATATTCTTATTTGAGGGTTTAAAAAGATAAATGCTAAGAGCTGGTATCAGACAGTAAAATATCACAATGTAGATAAGTATATAAATGAGTGTATTCAGTTACAAAATTGCTTACATAGTAAGCACAAAACACTGATACATCAGATCATACAAAGCAAACTAGTATCATACATCAAATCTATGAGGCTACTCCTCATCAGAAGGTATATCAAAAGAGATAGGAGCCGAAATCCTAGATGAGGATTTTGGAGTCCTATGAGTGAGACTCCAAGTCCTCAGAGAGGGACCAGACCTAGGGGTAGTCCTACGAGATCTATAGGTCTGAGAAAAAGACTCCACAGGTGTCCTAACAGAAGCAGTAGCAGAAGGAGTAGATGGATCAGTATGCTGAGTAGACTGAGCTGGAGTGTGACTGTTGACAAGCTCATAAGCAGTGGGATCATCAATATCTGTCTCTGTATGCTCATCTCTATCATCCGGAATCCCTGTAATAGTCTAAAAAAGTGACTCAGTAATCTCAGTATCTACTGGCACATCTATAGCTGGAGGATCAGTACTGGGAAGATCTGTAGAAGGAGGATCAACAGAAGGAAGAATCTCTGGAATTGGATCAGCAGGTGGAACATCAGAGCTACCTGCTCCAGGCTGATCTCCATCACTGTCACTGTATCCACTGGAGTCATCATCATCATCATCAGAATGTGGAGTAGGTACTGTCGGATCTACAGTCCCTGGTGGCAATGCTAATCTCAGTAGGCTGAGGATCTATCGGAATCCTGCATTTACACTAGCTGAGAGAGCTCCAATGCGCATATCAGTGTGGATCCGCAGACTATGTAGCTCCTGTCTACACCAGCAATCTCTGTCCGGGCCTCTGAAATGTGATCAGTCACTCTCTGCTCAAAGTCCGATGTGCTCGCTGTAGTCCTCTGTGGTGTAGCAGTAGCTGGAGGTACTGGAGCTGATGAGGGTGGTGGTGTGAATGGCTCAGGCTCCGCAATCTCTGACTCTAGTGCTGGACGAGGAGGTGTACCATGATCAGTAGGCTCTGAAGGCCCTGCCTCAGCTGCTCGAATCTCCTCCTCCTCATCTGGCTCTTGGCCAGACTCTCGTCACACCCAACGGTCACCAATCAGTCGAAATCCCATCCTATGCAGGGATTTCTCTCCATATGTATCA
Source organism: Areca catechu (assembly GCA_021397845.1). NCBI lineage: Eukaryota > Viridiplantae > Streptophyta > Magnoliopsida > Arecales > Arecaceae > Areca > Areca catechu. The sequence goes on along the minus strand of CM038044.1, from coordinate 84,750,503 downwards.
GTATACTGTAGCTGACTAAAAGGTATACCATCAAATGCTACTCCATACTCCCTGAATAACTGTGTCAGCCCCATGCCATATGGCTGAACTAGTCTCCTGTGAGATGCTGCCTCACCCATCTGCTGAAGCATGATCCTGGGAAGGTTGATGGGAGTCCGCTGTCTCAGGGACACCATCAACACCAGCTCACGCTCAGAAATAAAGTCGAATCTCCCGCTCTTTGGAATCAAGATGCGGGCAATGATATGATGCAGCACTCTCATCTCCAGTGAAAGCTGGTTAGCGGCTACTGTGGAAATGCCGCTAACATCCTCGCGCTCTAGGATACATTTGAAGGCGCGCTCTCTGTCGCTGATAGAAGTGGCGGCTGTGCCATGAAGTGGAATCCTCCAAACATGACTGATGACCTCCGGTGTCACTGGAATCTCGATCCCACAAATAGTAGCAGACCATCCGATGCCATCAGTGGCCATTGATGCATAGAACTCCCTGATGAGGTCTGGGTAGAATCTCTTAGTCATCATGCAGAAGTGAACTAGACCTACATCTCTCAGTACATATCCTATAAAAAAGTGATGCTGATCCCAGAAAGGTATATCTACACGTCTCCTGCTCGCAATGCTCTTCCGTACTAAGCTGGCTGGCACAGGTGCAGGTGGCTCAGGGGACGGCTCATGCTCATGTCTGACCTTTCTTCATCGCTCAGTGCTACTTTTGCCTTGTTCCATTCTCCTTTTTCTTACTGCCAAGTGCTTTCTTGGTCCCATATGGATGGAAGAGGGTAATTTCGGGAGAAGTAGGATAATGCAGTGCTAGGAAAAAGAAGAATCAAGAGTTTGGAGAGAGAAAAGGAATGAAGGAATCATGAAAAGGTAAGTGAGGGTTTGTGAAACTGAAAGCTAGGAGCAAATAGAGGAAATGCATGAAATGGAGGGAAGAAATGAGTGTTTCCAATCGAAAAACAATCGACAATTGAGGGTAAAAAGAGACAAAAACCTACGGTTGCCCAAAAATGAGGAACACGGTGAAAACCGGTTCGATTCAAGAAAAACCGTGAGGAGAGGAGAAGTTTACCCAAAAAGAGGAGGGAGAGGGTTGGAAATCCACTGTTTAAACCTTAGGAACGTTGGAGGGGGACCACACGAAGGAGAAATGGAAAGAAATGGAGAAATAGAGGCTTGTGGACGGGTTTTAAGAAAGACGTTTTCTGTCCAAGTGTCGACCTCTCAAAAATTTCAGGGGTCGACCCCAAGTGTCGACCTCCGAAAATTTAAGTGTCGACCTCCAAACATAAATTAGCCAAAATAAAATTCGGTAAAATTTAAAAAATTGATAAAATTTAGAAAAATAAGCTTTAAACATATTTAAGAATTTATAAATCATTTTTGAGGAATTTTGATGAAAATTGAAGAGTTTCAAGCAAAAGGATCAATGACTCCCAGTTCTCTTCTAATCATGCAAAATCTATCTTCATTCAATGGTTTTGTAAATATATCAGCCAATTGATAATCAGTACAAATAAATTCTAACAACAAATTAGAGTTTTGAACGTGATCTCTTATGAAGTGATGTCTTATTTCAATATGTTTGTTTCTTGAATATTGTACAGGATTTTTCGTTAAATTGATTGCACTAGTATTATCACATCTTATGGGTGTCTTAGTTAGTTTGATGCCAAAGTCCTCGAGTTGTTGTTTGATCCATAGAATCTGAGCACAACAGCTTCCAGCTGCTAAATATTCGGCTTCCGCCATAGATAGAGCAACCGAATTCTGTTTCTTGCTGCTCCATAAAATCAAATTAACTCCTAGGAATTGATAAGTTCCACTAGTACTTTTACGATCAAGTTTACACCCAGCAAAATCAGCATCAGAATATGCAATCAATTCATATGATGACTCTCTAGAGTACCAAAGACCAATTTCAATTGATCCAGATAAGTATCTAAATATACGTTTTACAGCTAAGAGATATGATTCTTTAGGAGCAGACTGAAAACGTGCACACATACAAACACTAAACATTATATCTGGTCTACTGGCAGTTAGATATAGCAATGACCAATCATGCCTCTATATAATTTTTGGTCTACTGATTTATCACATTCATCTTTGTCTAATTTACATGAAGAGCTCATAGGGGTACCTATTGGTTTGGTAGTCTCCATCCCAAACTTTTTCAATATTTCCTTTGTGTACTTGGCTTGGTTGATGATGATCCCCTCTTTGGTTTGCTTAATTTGGAGTCCGAGGAAGAAGTTGAGTTCTTCCATCATGCTCATCTCGAACTCACTCTGCATTAGCTTTGCAAACTCTTGACAAAGACATTCGTTAGTAGCACTAAAAATAATATCATCTACATAGATTTGTACTACTAAGAGATCATCATTTTTCTTTTTCAAAAACAATGTATTATCTACATTACCTCTAGAAAAATCATTCTTCATCAGAAATGAACTTAATCTATCATACCAAGCTCTAAGAGCTTGCTTTAAACCATACAATGCTTTATGCAATTTAAAAACATGGTTAGGAAATTCATGATTTTCAAAACCAGGAGGTTGTTCAACATAAACTTCCTCTTCAATAAATCCATTTAAAAAAGCACTTTTAACATCCATTTGAAATAACTTGAAATCCATAAAACAAGCAAAAGCAAGTAAAAGTGTAATTGCTTCCAACCTAGCAACAGGAGCAAAGGTTTCATCAAAGTCAATCCCTTCTTCCTGGTTGTAGCCTTTAGCAACAAGTCTAGCTTTGTTTCTAGTTACAATACCATGTTCATCAAGTTTATTTCTAAAATCCCATTTTATGCCAATTATAGAAACATTAGGGGGTCTTTCAGTTAAAGTCCAAACGTTATTTCTTTTAAATTGATTTAGTTCATCTTGCATAGCATTAATCCAGTTACAATCTTTTTCAGCTTCTTCAATTGACTTAGGCTCTATCTGAGATACAAAAGCTAAATAATCACAAACATTTCTAATAGAAGAGCGTGTACTTACTCCCTTTGACGGATCACCAATTATTAACTCCTTGGGGTGTCCGTGTGCATACCTCCACTCTTTAGGTAAAGGTTTTGGTGAAGTTGCATTGATCTCTTGAGTTTGATCTTCATTTTCTTGATCATCATCTTCTTTGGGCTCACTTCATTGATTGTCAATTGTTCAAGCTTCTTTGTACCTGTTTCATCATCAATAGAATCTTCTTTTCTAGAAGATTTTTTCTTAGATTCATCAAATACTACATGAATTGATTCTTCAACTAGAAGAGTTCTTCTGTTGAAGACCCTATATGCCTTGCTAGAAGTAGAGTATCCTAAGAAGATACCCTCATCTGACTTGGCATCAAATTTATTGATATTGTCTTTGCCATTGTTTAATATGAAACAGCGGCAACCAAATAAACGAAAATATTTAAGATTAGGTTTTCGATTTTTTCAAAGTTCATATGGTGTTTTCTTCAAAATAGGTCGAATTAAAACATGATTTAAAATGTAACAGGAAGTATTAATGGCTTCTGCCCAAAAATATCTAGGTAAATCATTTTCGCAAAGCATTGTGCGTGCCATTTCTTCAAGAGTCTTGTTTTTTCTTTCTACCACCCCATTTTGTTGAGGTGTCCTAGGTGCAGAAAAATTATGACTAATGCCATTTTCATTACAAAAAGCTTCAAAATCAGGATTGTCAAATTCAGTTCCATGATCACTACGCAAAGAAACAATAGTGAGATCTTTTTCGTTTGAAACCCTTTTATGAAATTTAACAAAAGCTAAAAACGTTTCATCTTTATGAGCTAAAAACATTATCCAAGTAAATCATGAGTAGTCATCTACAATTACTAGCCCATATTTCTTACCTCCAAAACTAGTTGTTCTGGTTGGTGCAAAGAGGTCCATATGCAATAATTCAAGGGGTCTAGTAGTAGATACTACTCTTTTAGGTTTGAAAGTAGATTTAGTTTGTTTTCCAAATTGACATGCAGCACAAATCTTATCTTTTTCAAATGTGAGTTTTGGCAATTCTTTTACAAGATTCTTTTTGCTTAATTTTGAAATCAATTGCATACTAGCATGCCCTAGCCTACGATGCCAAAGCCAGCTAGTTTCACTTGCCTTGGCTTCCCTAGCCACTAGGCATTGACCACTTTCCATGGCTAGATCATCAAGATCAACCATGTAAATGTTTCCATGCCTATGACCAGTGAACTTGATGCCATCGACATCTAGACTAGACACCATGCACAAAGATGATTCAAAAATTACTTTAAAATCCTTATCACAAAACTGACTAATGCTGAAAAGATTATGCTTCAAGACATCAACAAATAATACATTATCTACAAAAGCATTAGGGGTGATATGGATTTTACCAATTCCGACGATTTTACCTTTTCAATTATCACCAAAAGTAACATTTCCACCATTTATAGCTACTAGTGATGAGAATTGCTTCACATCCCCGGTCATGTACCTTGAGCAACCACTGTCCAGATACCACATTCTTCTTTTATTTTTGGTTGCAAGACACACCTGCAGAAATTGATTAAGTTGAAACTTTAGGTACCTAAGTCATCTTGGGTCCTTTAGGGTTAGTCAAATTGGTTCCTTTTGGAACCCAAATCTTTCCAAAGGTACTTAATTTTCTTCTATTATAGATATATGATTTATGTCCTAGCTTACCACATGCATAGCATGTAATATTAGAAGATGCAGGTATGAAAAAGTTTTTGTAAAGTTTTTGTTGATTCTGTGGCTTAAATCCAAGTCCAGCTTTGTTAAAAACTGCATGTTGACTGTTTAAAAGCATACTTAATTTTTCTGAACTATAAGTAAACTTTTCTACAAAAGGTTTTACTTTTTCTAACTCTTCTTTGTAATTCTTGTTTTGAAGCAACAGTTCTTTGTTTTGTTTTTCAATTTTCTCATTAGTTTCAAAACTTCTATTATTTTTCAAAGAATCATTTTCTTTTAAAAGATTGTCCTTATCATTTTTCAAGGTCTTTACATGTTCAGTTAATTTCTTGTTTTCTTGAATTAAATCTTCAATTTTAGTTGAAAACTTGTTTGAATTTTTGGTAAGCTCATGATTTAGCTTTCTTAATTTCTTATTTTTCAGTTTTAATTTTTTATATTCCATAACTAAATCATCAAAAGTATCATGTAGTTCATTAAAAGTAAATTCAATTTCAGGTTCAGAATTTACCTCATCATCTTCATTGGCCATGAAACACAGGTTGGCAACTACCTGCTGCTCTTCATCACTGCTGGAGTCCTCACTCTCACTCCAGGTAGCCATCATGGCTTTCTTTCTCAACATCCTTCAACTCTTTTTAAGCAAAGGGCAATCCGTTTTATAATGTCCAGGCTTCTTGCACTCGAAGCAGATGGTGGATCCCTTTCTTTTTCTTTCTCTTTATCTTTATTGTGATCACCTTTTTGTGGCCTTTTCTTGTAGAAGCCCTTCTTCTTTCTCATGAATCTTTTAAATTTTCTTGTAATGAGGGCTGTCTCATCATCATCAGCTTCTTCTTCTGATTCATCACTTGACTCTTCCTTTGTAGTGGACTTGAATGCTATGGCTTTCTTTTTCTTGTCATTGTCCACTGTTTTCTGCTTTAGTGAAAGCTCATAAGTCATCAGTGATCCAAGAAGCTGCTCAAGAGGTAGAGTATTGACATCCTTGGCTTCTTTTATGGCTGTTACTTTCGCATCCCATGAAGCCGGAAGAGACCTGAGAAGTTTGTTAACCAGTTCACCATTAGATATAATTTTTTCCAAACTCCTCATACCATTTACTATATTAGTAAATCTAGTATACATTTCACTAATACTTTCAGTTGGTTCCATCCTGAACATCTCATATGTATGAATGAGCATGTTCACCTTTGTGGTCTTCACTTGGTGTGTACCCTCATGGATAACCTCAAGTGTATCCCAAATTTTTTTGGCGAAAATACAATTTGATATTCTGTTAAATTCACTAGGGTCAAGTGCACAGAATAGCAAATTCATCACCTTAGCATTTAACTCAGCTTGTTTGATGTCATTGTCATCCCATTCTTCATCAGATTTTGGGGTGATAATGCCATTAACCAAGTGAGTGGGCTGATGAGGCCCTTTAGTAATTACTCTCCATATATGATAATCTACAGCTTGTAAATAAATATGCATACGAGTTTTCCAGTATGTGTAGTTGGTGCCATTAAAGAAAGGAGGACGATTTGATGCTTGACCATCAACTACACCCATTCCAATTGGGGCGGCCATGATCTTTCACTCAAGATCGTTGGACCTACAAGAGAGTACCGGTGCTCTGATACCACTTGTTGCCCAGATATGGTGCCCAAGAGGGGGGGTGAATTGGGTCTTTTAAAAATTAAAGCAATATATGTGCTATCAATTTCAAATATGAAGAGTGATAGTGCTCAAGTAATTGTGCAACGGAAGCAATGAAAGATAACGATAATTAAAGAGCAATAGAAGATAGAGAGTAAAGCAATGCAAACACACAAAACGAATAGTGGTTCGGTGCACCTAGCACCTATATCCACTCCCTAAGCTCCACTTGGGAATTTTCACTATAATCTTCTCTAGATTACAGCCGACTTGATTTACAAGGCTCACAAGTCAAAACCTAAGTTGGTTTTTCTACCTAGGCTCACCAACAAACCTTACACACTTATTTTGGCTTCGAGCTTACAAGCAACCCTAGTTGGTTTTAATAATTGGCTCACCAACAAACCTCACACACTTATTTTGGCTTTGGGCTTACAAGCAACCCTAGTTGGTTTTAACAATTGGCTCACCAACAAACCTCACACACTTGTTTTTGCTTCGGGCTTACAAGCAATCCTAGTTGGTTTTAACAATTGGCTCACCAACAAAACTCACACTAGTTTCAAATTCCCTTGAAACTAGGCTACCACAAATAGAATATGAATACAATGAATAAAAACAAGACAAACTCCTTTTTGAGCAAAAGTAATTCGATGTAGTTCTTGTTGGAGACTCTTCAAGCCTTTCTCTTGGAATCTTGGACCTCACTAAATGCCAAAGACTTTAAAGTTGGATTCCTCAAAGATGGAAAGCTTTTGGCTAAGGAATCTCTTGGTTTTCTCACTCTTTTTGGCTTAGAATTGATTGAAGGCTTTGTACTTTCACTCTCTCCTTTTTCACTTTGTCTCCTTGTCTTTTTTGAAGTTAGGTGGAGGTTAAATACTTCATTCAAGCTGAAACAACTCCACAAGACCGTTAGAATTAAAAATATGGCCGTTTATGGCCGTTAGAAATCAAATCAAAAGTTTAGAAAAACTAGCCATTATGCCATGAGTCGACCTCATGAGTCGACCTCTGGATCAAGTGTTGACCTCATGAGTCGACCTCCAGTTTATCTTAGGCAAAAATCCAAAAAACCATAGTTCTGCCCAGTTTGAATTCTCAGGCGGTGAGTCGACCTCTGGTGTCGACTTCTGGACAGGTGTCGACCTCTGGTGGTCGACCTCTGGAGCGTGCCATTGAAATTTTGCCATGCCGGCCTTGCTAAACTTTTCTTTTCTTCATGAGTCGACCTCTGGTGGTCGACCTTTGGCAAGGTGTCGACCTCTGGGGGTCAACCTCTAGTCTGAAATTTTCTGAAACTCTGGAGAGGTGCGTGCCATGCTTGAGTTTCTCTAAGCATTTGTTTCTTTTATCAATTACTTCTTAATAAGAAGGTCCAAAAAGAGAAATTTGATATTGTTTAAGGTAGGAAAGCTCTTTACCAAACCAAACAAGCTTGGTTTCATCATTGTACTCTTGATACTCTTTTTGAATAACCTATGTCCTGAAACTTTATCTCGAAATGAAACATTAGTCCAAACATATACTCAACCTTTTGTTAATCATCAAAACTAAGGAGCCAAAGCCAACAACTACAACTTAATATTATTTTATTAGAGGGCAATTCAAATAGAAGCACATTCTAATATTACCATTCAATCAACCATGTATCATATATCATTTTATAATGTGCCAAGTGTGTCATCATACTAGGACAACCATCTACCACATAATGGATCCACCATTATACCAGGGCAACCTTATTTCAGTATGATGACTAGAAAGCTAAACATATCTCTGTATCAGTTAAGGTTTAAGTGAAAACCCTAACCAGTGACATACATACATGCATAAACATATCAATCATATGTAACTTTAAACTTTTGTAGAGTCCTACAAAATTGGGTAATTTCAATTTTGTAGAGTCCTACCAAAATAGGCAACCTCAAATTTTGTATGATTTAGCCCTAATAAGGTGGCTCTGATACCACAGAAGGGTTCGGTTACTAGGGCGGAAGCATGGATTTCAAAATATTATGAAATCATAACCTAACCCTTAATCCCAAGAACACCTTATTAAGAACATAAATCATAAAACTATAAATTAGGGTTTAAACACCAACCTCGATCGCAAAAATCCAATTTGATGTAGAAACCTTAATCTGGTCTTTCTGATATGCTCACCAGGCACCCAAGTGTTCGCCCTCCAATGGTGATCCACACAGGGCTTTGATCAAGACAAATGCACTACTTCAAAACTGGTTCCTTCAATTAGACCTCTAAGGCCTAATTTAATTTAGGCAGAAACTCCTCTTATTTGGACTGATATTCCTCCTATCAACCTTTCTTTTCTCCTCTTTCTTCCTCTTTCCAACGCCTGTAAGATCACTCAAATAGGACTCTCCTAACCAAAGTTAAGGGCTTGTCTTAATTTGACTAGAGATCTTTTAGGATAAAGAAAGAGAATGCAGGAAAGAAATGTTTTTCAGAATAAAAACTCTGAACACCATTCCCTGGGCGCCCATCTCCTTAAATAGCAATCTGAGGGATGCTTTAAGACATTCCTTCCATGCCATAAGACATGTCCTTTCCAATAGAACGTGTCCCTTATCCAGATAACACTTCTCTTCGTTCAAAACTTAAGAGAATTAAAACAGAAGGACTCTTCGGATAAAAAAAACTTTACGAAGAGTCGCTTCCTTTTAATTCTGTTGCACTAATATCCTTACATCATGGCCACCCATCAGCCATCAAATGGCCACCTTTATCCATGCCAAATGCCATATGGCATGAAACACCAAGGGGCGTGAAGGAAGAGTCCACGCCCCATGTCTTTCTTGCTTTGACGGGTCATAGGAAATGGCGCATGAAAAATATCAAAGACTTATCTGTAAGGGGTGGCAAAGATGATGGTTTATCTGGTCCTCTACTGTGTTTCAACAGCAGAAGGACTCTTCTAATATGGAGCCTCTTCATAAAATTTTTTAACATAACTATTACGTAGAAATAGTTTGACCCAGTCAAACCTTTAGGTGCTTAATTTAGGATAGAGTCCAATCTGAATTAAACCAGCCATGTGGCTGATTTAAAAGTCCAATCCCTTGGTTAACTAGCCAAGGGTTAACCCAACACATGAGCCTAAATTGATTTAGCCTTAATTAGACCAAATCAGCCCAAATCCGAACTCGATTCGAACCTAATTCGAATCAAGGTGCAATGGTTTGCAACATGTGCTAGCATGTTCATCTTGCAAACATAGTTTAATCCAATTAAATCCTTAATCAATTCTCTTTGTGTGTGACCCATTGGGTTCCACATCTAGCCAGTAGTGGGTTGGGTGCGATTTGACCTAATTTGATTTAGGCTTTAACCTAGTCGATTTAGGTCAAATTGAGCTAACCCAATTGACAATTAGAATTCTTTCTAATTCTTGATCTAATTAAACTCTTTAATTAAATCAAAAATTCACAAGGCAAGATTGATGTCTAGCAACGTATCATGCCTACCCGGAAGGTGTAGAATTTTAGTGAAAATATCAAAAATACCCTTCAGTGAAAGTTACCGTGCAATTCAATCATTCAATCAGCTTGCACCCTGAATATGACTTTGGATATTGACCCATGTCAAATCCAATATCACATTCAATTCTTTCTCAATCTAATAATGATGATTCAAATGATGAAATATTAGAAACTATTTCTAATATTCATACTTTGATCAAAGTTTTCCTGAATCACCATTTGATCGAAATCAGCTGGATGCGATCTCCTCTTACTAGGGTTGATCGATTCCTTATTCGACTTACTCACAACCTCCATATACAATTCACCATATCTAATATCACCTTGTACATGACTCAATGTCATGAATAAGTGTGAATCAAAACATGGGTTCATGCATACAAGGCACTATGGTAGTCTCAGGTCAAAGGATTGCATGCACTATTCCCTCTATGAAAACCATCTATTGACAAGTAGATAAGACTCCATTAGATGTTTTCAAGTCGGATCAAATTCAGTGAACTCATTCTCTAATGAGCATCCATGTCCTTGTATTAGTGTCCTACACAAGTAATTGTAAGATCAATTACCCTCATTAATGAGCATACAAAGGATATGCTAGTCTTTCCGAAAACATTGATCCCCTACTCAATGTCCCTTTAACTAGGAATACTTAAGATTAGGATTTTTAGGTTTTAAGTCTTACTGGTATGATCTCATCTTAACCCTTAAAACCATAGCCCTAGTCTATGGGGTTCATCATATCATAAATCTAAGACATGGCATATGATGAAAAAGATGCCTTTTAATATATATAATTGTCAATACAAAAGTTTGAAAGTTTTCAGGATATCCCAATAAAATTACAAGTTTTAATTATCTTACAGGGCATAATCCTTTCAGGGTGGACCCCTCTTGAGGGGCTCTCTTTCTCCGGGATTGAGAGCTATGTCTGGAGGTGGCTGACGGATGCCCCACCTGAAAAGCTTTGTTCTGGAAGTCCTGAACCATGGCCATGAGAGTGTTGACCTAGTTCAGGATATTCTCAAACTGTTGTTCTCCCACGACAAGCAAGGGAGGTGGAATGTCATTCTCTACCGGAGGTCCACCCCCCTAGGAAGGAGCATGACTTCGACTTGCTGAGGCGATCTGAGTCTTTCCTCTTGCCATCGAGAACTTCTTACACTTTCCCTTTTCCAAGGAGGGCAGCTTAACTATGGATTCTTAAATGCTCGCCCCCTTCCTAGTGCACCAATCTATTGGCGTGGAGTTTCTTTTTCGATCAGGTGGAGCTACTGGATCACAGGTCCGCTCCCTGGTTCACCAGCAAAATAAATACCTAGTTGGAGTTGCTTCGGTGGGGGACACTTCGATGCCTAGGTCAGAGACGGGCTCCAGCCACAAAATGGGGAAGATTTTGAGGAGGATAAATGGAGAGGAGAAGACTCTGAAATTTTCAGGAGTATCTTGTGCCTTACCACGAGTGTCCCCTCTTACCAGTATTTATATTGATTTGTTTGGCCTACGATTTTCGTTCTCCCTCTTGTGGTTATGACAGGGAGAGTTAATTCATTCTCCTCTATTTGTAATCATGAACGGTTACTAAATGGTTCTGGCTAGGCCGGAGATGTTGCTGCTGGAGTTAATGATCATATGTCATGATCGTGCTCTGGAGGTAGTTAGGTAGTCTATGATAACCGTTATTTGCCACGTTCATGGAGATCTGAGATAGATCAGAGATCTATCTTCAGGCTTCTTTTTTGAGAGAATATTCATAGCTAAATTGAAGGGGTGCCTTTGATTTCGGACTCCTTTGATATAGATCGAAGATCATATTTTTGGCATACATTGAAGACTTTGTCTTTGATGTAGGCCAAAGATTGTGTCTTCGGCCGGTAGTGAAGATCATGTATTCGGTTCAGGCTGAGGGCCCTATCTCAGCAGGGGCCGAAGGCTGACTCTTCGGTTGAAGTTAAGAGCTTTGGCTTCGGCTTGTTTGTCAGCTGTTCGGCTTCTCCCGGATACTTTGATTTGAAGTGAATGGTTCGGGAGAAATGCCTTCGGTCGGTCGAGCTAGTTGCTAATCCGTGCTTGAATCGACATATCCCAACAGGACCCTACCCTACCCCCCAAGCAATCATCCCAACCGACTTCTTCATGGGCTGGTTGTTGATGTCAGCATGGCAAGCCTTAATGCCTTGGGTCTTGGAGCAGCTCCTCCTTCGACAGACTTCCTGAGATAGCTATGCCAAATTAGTTCTTCGATCTCCTTTTTCAAATGACATCACTCCTTGGTATTATAGCCATGATCCTGATGAAACTGGCAGTACTTAACTTGTCATAGCTTCTAAATAACCTTAACGAGGGAGGTTGGTACAGGTAGCATTCACCTTTAATATCCATCAAGATCTTGGCTCTCAGGGTGAGGAGAGGGGTATACTTGTCCCTGATAGAGACATCCTTTGACTTGGGAGATTCCCAGTGCATTGGGTTAGCCTTCTACTCTCGAGGCTCACATGGCTCTCCTTGGGCCTGCTTCTTTCTAAGCCTCTTGTCGAGCTCCTTTTGGGTACAATCAGCCTCCTCTGCATGAATATACTTCTGAGCATGGGTGAGGAGCTCCAAATAGGTATTCAAAGGCTTTTTATCAAGAAAGTAAGTGAACCGGGAGGTCTTTAGCCTCCTTCTCAAAGTTAGCTTGGCAATGGGCTCGTCCAGGTTGTATATCTCCAGGGTGGCCACCTTGAAATGGTTACATAGTTCCTAAGGGGCTCCTGGTCCTTCTAAGGAATTGAGATGAAACTATTGGCCTCTCATGGCCCTTTCGGTAAGCATCGAAGTGTGCCATGAACTTCTTCTCCAGCTACTTGAAGGAGTAGATGCTCCTCAGCTCGAGACAAGAGTACTAGACTCGAGCTACCTTGTGAAGCATGGCTGGGAAGGCAGTGTAGAGAAGGGCATTAGTTACCCCTTGGACTCTCATAAGGGCCTTATAGCTCTCAAGATGATCAAGGAGGTCTATAGTCCCATTGTAGGGATCCAGTTGGGGTATATAAAACCTACCAGGGATCGACTCCTCTTGGATCCAGCAAGACAAAGGAGGGTGTCATAGCTCGCAAGCTCATGGGCAGGATGTTGGAGGTCGATGAACTAGCACTACAGGCAAGGTTGGCCGACCTGTGATCATGCTCCTCTAGGTGCTCCTCGACCTGTCACCAGATGGCCTCATCGATTGACCCCTCCATAGAGGCTACAAAAGGGATGGTAGATGGAGACCGGGGGAGCTCATGCTTTAAGCCCCCTCGCACTAGTGCTGGGGGTGCAAGGGGCCATCGCAATCCGAGATAGGAGGCTAAGCCTCCCGGTCGGCTGAACGGCCTTGTGGCTCCCTCCCAGACAAGCGATGGCTCCCTTGAGGGTAATGCAAGGATCGTAGGAAGGATGTCACCCACATAAAAGATGGCCCCCTTCGAAGGATTGGAGACTAGCATGAGCGGTGGCGATAGGGATCGTGGGGGTCCTAGGCTATTGCTGTGTTACCATAAAATGATGCTGATGCTGAAGCTGCTGGAATGTCACAGTCAGTGTCTAGACTTGCTATGCCAATGTAGCAATTTGCTCCTATTGGTTTGCCAGTGATGGAGATGGTGGAACTGGGAGTTCCATCTCCTGCCAATCATCGTGGTGGGATAGATTCTCAATATTGCTAGCAGAGGCTTCGCAAGCACGTGTTACAACCATAGCATCACTGCAACGAAGCCCCCTACCTTGTGCGCCAATCTGGTGCTGCCTGGATCACCTTCACCTATAGCTATGGTGGGTCTAGAGGTCACGTCTGACATCCCAAAGAAGACCAGCTCCCGCACTCCTTACACCCTGAACTCAAAAGGTTAGGCCTGTAAAAAATAGAGCCTGGGTCGGGGGCACCAGCGGGGATACTCTAACACTCAAGTTAGTGTGGTGATCGAGGGCAACAGTCCTTTCTCACGATGGCGTGGACCGTTGTGGAGAGAAGGGTAAGAATATTCTTTATAAGTAAATAGGGGGTTGCTTGCCTCTTACCTTGGCTGAAGGTCCCTCTTACATATAAAGAAGATGATGCCATGGGACAGGGTTTGAATGCTTGGTAGAGCACTCCCTTATGAAGTCTAAAAGCTTGATAGAGTACTCCCCTGTGGAGTCTGGAAGCTTGGCAGAGTACTCTTGCAGAGTGTACCTTCCTGACTACTACAACGGATTCGACGAAGGTGGTAACACTATGCCTCCGAATCATGGTCGTCAGCATTTCCTATTGTGCTGCTGGAATTTGGTAGGCTGTACACGTTCCATTGGAGGTTGTAGCCATTGTCGACCTATTGCCCATCATGACCTACAAGGGGTTTGCCCAAGCTTGCAACCTAGCTTGACCCGAGGTTTGATTAGCTAGGGGCTTTAGCCAGCCAGGAGCCCTACTTGGCCCCGGGGCCACCTTAGCCAAGAGCTCTTGCCGGCCTGGAGCTTTGCTCGGCCCGGGAGTCACCTCAGTCAAGGGCTCTAGCCGGTCTGGAGCTCTACTTAGCCACATAGTGCAACTCGATCGAGGGCTCTACCGACCTGGGGCTTAGCTGGGTCAGGGGGCGCGCTGGTGCCATGTTGGTACTTAGCCACATCACCAATAGTGTGGAATGTGTAAGCAGGAAAGCTTAGCATACCTTTGGAGACTCATAGGGAGTCTCTTTTATAGGTGAAGATTCAGGAATACTTTGGGCATGATTGAGATCCTGTCAAATCTAGTAAAAGGTAGTAGAACCTTCCACGTGTCGCTTGAGATTTTCTTGTCAATAGGAAGTGTCTTATCTCCTTAAATGTATCCTTGGTATGCTATACTTCATTAAATGGCAGCCTGGATTATAGAGAGTCCAAGCATGCTTCTTTCATTTGTTGAGATCTGGTAATGATTTGAAAATTTTGGGATGCGATGGAGAGTCAAGCCATATGGTACAAGTTGTGAGCATCAAAGTACCTTGAGGACTTGAGATAGGCGCGTTGCCAAGGTTTTGCTAGCAAAAAGTGCTCTCAGGATATCCAAGGCTAGGTCGAGCCAAGGGGATTTGAGCCCGAGCACCTTATGAAAGATCAGTGTGGGCTCATCGAATATCCTTTAGGTAGAGTCATGCATAATCGGAATCTGTCCAAGATTTTGTGGCCAAGCATCTTATGAACGATCAATGTGGGCTCACTAATATCCTTCAGGTAGACAAATCATCTGCTACCAGAACCCACTCGAGAGCTTATGGCCGAGCGCCTTATGAACGATTAGCGTGGACTCACTAATACCCTTTAGGTAGAGTCATCCACTACAAGAATCCGCTCGAGGACTTGTGGCAGACTGCCTTACGAATGGTCAGCATGGGCTCATTGATACCCTTTAGATAGAGGAGTCATCTGCTGCCAGTAGTCATTCAAGGACTTATGCCTGAGCACCTTATGAATGGTCGGTATGGGCTCATTCATATGCTTCATGTAGAAGAGTCATCTGTTATCTATATTTGCTTGAGGGCTTGTGGCCTAGTGCTTTATGAACCGTCAGCATGGGCTCACTAATATCCTTCAAGTAGAGAAATCATCCATTGTTGGAATCCACTTGAGGGCTTGTGGTCAAGTGCTTTATAAATGGTCATCATGAACTAACTGATATCCTTCAGGTAGAGGAGGAGTTATCCTAGCTGAAATCTGCTTGAGGGCTTGTGATCAAGTGCCTTACAAATAGTCGGTATGGGCTCACCGATACCCTTCTGGTAAAGGAGTTATTCATTGTTGAAATCTACTTAAGGGCTTGTGGCCGAGCACCTTACGAATGTTGGTGTGGGCTCACTAATACCCTTCATGTAGAGTCATCCACTACCGGAATCCACTTGAGGGCTTGTGGTTCAATGCCTTACGAATGGTCGACATCCCTATGGTGGTCGATGTTGTCCCTGCACGGTCAGGAGGCAGTGTTTGGCCTTCGAATTTAGCCAATCTTGACCTTGTGTCTTTGATCAGGGGATGTGCTGCCTTGCCGATAAAGTGCTTATGCTGCTATCGGTCCCATATACCTGATCCGGTCATATTTTTTACCAACAAATATCATTATATAATATAATACAACTATAATATATTATATTTTATAATATAATAGTACTATAATAGTTATTCTATATGTTTATAAATATCATAATATTAAATTATTATTATATTATATTTATAATATAATAATATAATATGATATAATATAAAATATAAGTATAAGATTTTATTGACAGACTAAAAAATACTTTTGAAAAGAAGATCCAAGATAAAGCTTTTTTCAAGCAGACATTTTTAGTATTTTAACAAAACTAAAATAGTCTCTCAATCTTTTACTAAACATTATAGTAATTTTTAGTACTTTTAGAGGATCAGAAATTTTTTTACCAAACATTATAGTGTTTTTTAGAAATAGTTTTAAAGGATCAAAAATTACATTCTGATACTACAAAAACTTAGCTAAACATAATCTAAACTAATTTAAAAAATAATAAAATTATTATATGCCTCGCTGACTAAGTATCTGCGCCTTAGTCGACCAAGGGTAAGGATGAATGCATACATATCAAGCGCGCAGTGAATGCACTTGTGACATTCATATATGAACGCATCATCCATACCTCTACACAAACACGCTGACAACAGCTTCTCAGCTGATACCTAGGAAAGTGTAAGGTGACTTCAAGAATCAGAATTTTCATATAAAAAAAAAAAAACCTCTTGCAACCAAGGATTTAGATTGAAGTTAACTCATTAAGACCACTCCCTAATGTAAAAATTAAGCAATACAGAGGAACATATCAAGAGATATCAAGGATCTCATGCATGAGTTTGACATGCAAATGCTTCACATATGATTTACTTTTAAGAAATAACCGGGCACAAATCAGATAGATAATTAGGCACTTTAAGAAAGGGTGCCGTTCTGAGATTTTCAGTTACAAAATGTCAAATTGTAGTTTGATTTCACAGAAATCTCAATGAACTACTTAGATTTTAATCTATACAAATCATTTTATCATTTTTCCACACTGGATAACTGAACCAAGGATTTAGGTATCAACACCGCCCACCTGCAGGGACAACATTGCAGTGGTAGATCTGTTCCAGCACATCTGCTGTTCAATACACAAGGAAACAAAAAGCTTAAAATAATAATAATAATAATAGTAGTAGTAGTAGTAGAAGAAAATATTTAGAAAAAGGGGTTAGTAGGTCCTAAACTGATCCATGCCAGCTGCTGATACTAGTCCATCATGCAGTGGGAGTTGAAACCGTGAGTTAAAAGTTCATGATATAATGGCAAATCATAAATTTAAAATGAAAATTTTGTTGTTAGCCACAAAAAATTAAAAATTATAGAAATTTGAACAAAATAAATAAACATGTGAGTAGAAATGGCCCCTCCTACACCAGATGTGGAGCTGAGAGTTCCATTTCTGCCAATAGATAGTGCCTCCAAGGGAGTTGAAACAAACAGCGTCAAACATCAAAATCATGAAGCATTCAGCTTTAGAGTACAAAATTGCCAAGGCCTTGAAAGCAGAAAACAAAGCATAAAAATAATGCAGCGGCCAACAGGAATCATATGTTGCTAAAAAGCAGTGTCACAATACGCCACGTCCTTGTGTGGCATTGATGCGTGCCTGAATGAGATGGTAGTTGAACTTCCACATGCCATGCAAGAAAGAAATCTCAAAATTACTAGTGACAAGTTTAAAATTAAGTTTTTAAATGATTTTGACGTTTTGTCCGATCATTTTGTGAACCCTTCCTTGCAAAATTACTAGTGACAAGTTTAAAATTAAGTTTTTAAATGATTTTGACGTTTTGTCCGATCATTTTGTGAACCCTTCCTTGCAATTGTGCTATATAGCTGATCCCTTGTCCATGAGAACTTACACTGTTGCTGAACTTGCGAATGGAAGTAGAATAAAAAAGTAAAAAAACTATACAGATAAAATTAGTAAAAATGACAATTGACAAGTACAATTCATGGCAATCATTAATAACAAACATAGAAATAAAAAAAGAACTCTCGATCACTCATTCAGCCACACAAAAAAAGCCACCTATGTTCAGAGTGTCTCAAGAGAACATTTTAAAACAGAAGCAAGTCCTGAAAGATGCGCTTTTTTTTTTTCTTCAAAAAATTGTAACTAGTATCTACTAATTTAATGTGCCATGCACGGTCTAAAGTGTCAAGAAAAAGGCAGCACCCGATGTGTTGGGACATGACCGGTTACAAAATGGACTAGTTACGGATATCCACCAAGTGTCAACATATCCTCCCATGAAAAACGTATTTAAAACCTTCAGATTTAAAATGGGGAAGATCTCTACTAAGAACAATTGAGCATTCAAAATGACAATCAACCATCTGTATACCATCAATTCACACAAAACTGGAAACAGAAAGAGCAGTCTGACAAGTTGATTCATATAGTGCAAGTCTTCATTTTTTGTTTTACAAGCCTATATACTGCACATATTGTGAACATAACAAAATAAACTTCATAAGAGAATCAGGTAGGGCCGTTTCCCCTCATTAGAAAATAAACAGAAAAACCCTGCAGCGTAAATGACAAGAATCATAAGAAATTCTTGTTAAGCAAAGACAACCTCAAGAACTTCATTACCAAACAACCTCAACACCACAGTTCAATCAAACAACCATCAGCCAGAGAATTTAATATTAATGTGAATTCATCTCTTGTTCATACTTCATCGCAATTTCACATGACAATCTCCGAACTTTACTCAAGAAATCACGATACATTGCCCAATTTAATTGGTGATAGAGTAACAGGGGAGGAAACAAGGCTTCACAAATAAATATTGCATCCCATCAACACAGATTTTTGGGGTTACCACATCAAAATCCTGAGAGAACATGAAACTTGTAACAAAGAGTCTATTAAATCAGCAAGAAAGCAATAATTATAGAAAATGGCACAGATACATGAACTCCTACCCAATCAGTATCGTCTTACATATCACAAAGGCACAATTTTTACGAAAACAGACCAAGACCCATAATTCTTGAGACATTGGGAGACAAGAACCACAGGGCAAAAAAAAAAAAAAAAAAAAAAAAAAAAAAAAAAGATAGCATAAACCATGAAACTCAACTAAAGATGTCTCCAGGGATTAGATCCGCCAGACCCCCTCCCTCCACTACTTAGCATTGCCTTTATATTTCGCGTCCGCCGCTGCTGCGCCAGAAGCTTCCTGCGCCGCCTTCTTCGCTGCTTTCTCTTCCAGCGCTTTCTTATCCCTTCACAAGATTAAACAACTGGACATCAGTTGTTCGAGCAATTCAGAGCCAAGAAAACCCTAATTCAAATCCAGTCGATCCAATTGATGGGACGGAGTAGATCAAACCTTTCACGGCGCTGCTCGGGAGTCAGGCCATCGTTTCTTCCCTTCGCCTGGGGCTTCCGAGCCTGGGCTCTCTCACGATCGCGCTCCCTTTGGTTGCCGCGTAACCGGCCGAATTAAGGAGAACATCGTACGATAATGAATCTTATATCAATTCTTGGACAAGAAAGAAAGAAAATCCCAGGAAAAACACTCATACAAAGCAATATTAAAATCAAAACAGAAAAATTTCGGGAAAAAAGAGTAGAAAATATGAAATTTGAACAATTAATAGAGGATATGAGTCATGCTCTCTTTGCTCTCCTCTCTCGGTGAAGGATATTACTCAAAAAGGATGATCGACGAGAGAATTTGAGGACAGATAGCGCGTACCCAAAAGTAGGGTTCAAGAAGATGTAGGGTGGAAACGGGCGACGAGAGGGGAATAAATAGACGACGACCGCGTGGGCGTCCCGCGTACGACCCGGAGGAGGATGCTGGTATGTAGCATGGCAACGGATTGGATTTGGATTATCGAAAATTTATACAGTTTTTATTAAAAAATATATTTTATATATATTTATATTTATTATAAATAAGGTTGAATTATGTATAAAAAATTATATATAAATTAGATCGAATAAGATATATCCAGTCTCATAAAATTTAATTTATTTAAAAATTAAATAAATCGGATCGAGTCAGATTGAGTTGAGTATATCCATCATATATTCAACCTATTTAAATATTTTATAAATATAATTTTTTTATATATAAATGAATCCGATTTGGATCGGGACCTACTACTATCTATACCCGATCTGAATCCGAGCCGAATTTCTTTTATATAACACATATCTATTTATAAATTAGACGAGTCGGATTTTACCGATTTTATTAGAATTGGATCGAATCGAATATCCATCGGATCTATAAAAATTATCATCCCTACTGATACGTGGATCTTGAAACTTCTATGATAAATATATAAAGTTAGAGTAATAAATTATCATATATGGACGCCTATTAAAATCCTATAAAATCCCAACATAACGAACTATAATAATTTCATCTTTATAAAATCTAAAAAATTATTTAAAGCCGACAATCTGAGTTCCACACGAAGAAGACATACAAAGGATCTTTCTTTTCTACAAAATTTGGACCGGCCCACTTCAATAATCCTACTAGATTTATATAAATATATATCTAACTTTACTTGATATTTTAATTTAATTTATAAATTTTATAAAATTTTAGATCTAATCCAAATAGAACTTAAATAAAAAAAAAAAAAAATAAGAAGGGAAAGGCAACGTATCATGCCTCCAATCCAAGATCATAAACTAAGAATCATGGCAACCACTCAAAAAAAAACTCTTTTCACAAGTATACAAAACATCTTTTCTTGATATCACAGAGTAATATCAAAATAAATAATCAGTAATTTAACATTTAAAATTAATATAAATAGCTAAATCAAATATCTTATAAAATAATACTTCAAAGTTTTATATTAAATTTTAATAAGTTTTAATTTAAAAATAAAGATTAAATTCTACTTCTAATTGCTCTTTCATAAAAAAAAAATTTCAATTAAACTAGTCCTCTGAATTTGTGAAAATAATAACATAGAGTAATAAGCTAAATAGTCTAATAAATAATCAATACTTTGTTAGATGTATGCCCTAGAAACTAGATTGGCAAGACATATTATAATAATTATAGGATATATTTTTTGTACTTGATTTATTCAAATGAATAAAATAGATATGTTTTTTTATCTATTCATGTATGATATGTTTGTGAATCGTCCAAAGAGCTAATGGATGATAACACATTCTTAAAAGTTAAGAATTTGAGACGTGTATTATTATATATTAATTTTTAAATTGTTCCAGTCATTGGATTATCATAGGAATAGTGATTGATCCTCAAGACCAGTGCACAGATTGCTCTCTATTCGAGTAGATAAACCTCGAATCTATAGTATAAGGATACTAGAGTGAAAGTGTACGTAGTTAAATAACTACGGTAATGAGCATGATCAAGAATGAGAAGTCACTAGATGTCTACTTACTCATTAGTAGCATTCTCGATACTATAGTTGTGTAAGTAGTTCTTAGATCTACAGTACTTTGGCTAATCAAAATATGGTTATTGTAGTTTGATAATATATAAACATGGTTCCTAGTTACTTGGATCCTTGCGGTGTTTATTATGCTATATGTATATGCCCTAGAAGCCAATCTGGCTGATACATTATAATTTTCTGGATCATCAATTGTACTTGATCAAGCTTTTATTAGAAAAATCAAATATTTTTCCTTTCATTCATATTTGATGTGTTTATGAATCATCCATGGAGCTATGGATGATAACACATATCCTCAAAAATTAAGAATTTGAGATGTGTCATTATAGATTAACTCTTAAATGCTCCTGACTATTGGATCATCATGGAAATGTCAATTAATCCATCAAAATTAGTGCACGGACTGCTGTTGGAAAACTTAGACTATTTCATGTATGTATTTTAAAAAAACTTAAAACATAAATATAGCAAAAACTATAAGATTAAATTATTTAATCTACTCATGCATAAGAGCATTTCTACAAATAGCCTATACAGGATCATGACATGATAATATATATATAAAGATAAGCTGAAATATAAAATGATAAATATACATACCTTTGCTGTAGACTATATTTATAGTCATTGATCACATCATTACTTTTCAGTAGTAGACATGCTTGCTACTGCTAAAAGGTGGAGGTTTGAAGACCCTGCTAGCCACTTAGAATGTTTGGCCTTTATAGCTAATCCACACAAGTTCTTTGTCTTATCCAGCTCCCTCGAAGTGCTAGCTTTTCTATAACCTTGATGATTAATCTTCCTTCTTCTTTTGAACATTGGGACCCTCCTAGAGCCGAAGAAGAAATGTTGGAGGATGGGATTTTGTGGTTGAACTCACTTTCCAAGTCTAGATAATCTAGAAACCCAACCCAAGAGATACTTTCTCCTTAAATACAAGTCCCCCACATACCCTACTCTTTCTTAGGTAAATGACTTTCTTTTCCAGCCTTTTCTCTCTTAGAACCACTCTTTCATCATCACCCTACCCCCACCAACAGTCCATTCTAATTAGGCACCCAAGTAGTTAGGAGGGTGAGAGAATCAGGGAGAAATAAAGAGAGAGAATAAAGAAGAGATTAGGAGAAGGTTAGGATAACTAATTTGAATTCAAAATTTAAGTTTAAATTCAAATTTGAATTCGAAATTCAAGTTTAAATTTTAATCTAGAAACTTGTTTAAATTTGAATTCAAAATTCAAATTCAAAACATAGATAAG
The DNA here is from genome assembly GCA_021397845.1 of Areca catechu. Classification (NCBI taxonomy): domain Eukaryota; kingdom Viridiplantae; phylum Streptophyta; class Magnoliopsida; order Arecales; family Arecaceae; genus Areca; species Areca catechu. The sequence continues at coordinate 84,727,921 of CM038044.1, read as the reverse complement.
GGTGCATGAGTTAGGTCCAATCTAATTGGACTCAACTCGAGCTCAAACCAAACTACATTTAGTTTTGATCTAAATTTCATAGCTCAATTAAATTGAACTAACCATCAATCTAATTATCAATTAATCCTCCAATAATTTATCAACCATTACTGAAAATATCTTATCACAATATTTGTAACAATGATGAGTCAACATTTGAAAAATTCCAAGTATCGGCTTACCAAAATGTACTTAAGGTCATGTATTAATCATATTGATAATTAAATTCTGAAACTGTTGACTCAAGGTCAAGTATTAATCATATTGATAATTAAACCTTGAAACAATTCTTAATCATTGACCATCCATCAGATTAGGTAAAAAGTTTCTATTGTGTGTAGTTCCATAGGTTCGAATACTAAGACAGTAGTATAGGAACAATTCCTGTACCAATAAAGTTGCCATCTAGCAATAACACCTGATATTCGGATAGGTCAAAAGTTGTAGAGCAACAATCAAGAATCTCTAGCTTATAGTTACCATATAATTCATCCCTTTGACTTCGAATGCTTAGAATGACTTCAAGGTTTAACTGCCAACCCTTAAATAGTATATCAATAATGTGTCTCAACCTCATAGTCCTGGACTACTTACAAGAACAATTTTGACTAAGGTTTTGCTAAATTAAAATATGATGAGACATTCATTCAATCATTTGGAGGGGTCAATTCCTTATTGACTTATATACTGACTCCACAAGTACTTAACTATATGTAGAAATCTTTCATCATTAGATTAAAAATTCAGATAGTTCGGTACAAAAATATAATGAGTTACTTGCAAGTCACCATGATGATCTCAGGTCTGAGGGACACTTGTATCCATATCCTTTTATGAGTGCACTTGGAAAAAGAGTGCTCCGTAGGTTGGTCACATTCAGTGAAATGTCTTATACTTTACCTACATACCATACCAATATCTCCACACTCCTTGATTAAGAGGACAACTAACCCATATGGCATACAATGACCTACACTAGATACATCATCGTCCTATAATAATATATCATTAGGTCATAAATAGGTTTAAGAGCCACATGATAAATCCTCTCTTTATCGTATAGTAGTATATTTCTAAAGGCTCCATCATACAAGAGCTCATTACAGGAACATGCAATATGATGAACTAGCAAAAAATTACTTTATTCATGATAATGCATATATAAATTCAACCATCTATAAGTTAGACGATCGACATTATGACACAATTCTCAACAACTCTCACTTGAACTAAAGCTAATCAAAATAATATCTATATCCATCTTCCATTTGTGATCATCGAACTCTTCGATTTTAAGAGCTTTAGTAATGGGTTAGCCAGGTTCTCCTTTTCGTTGATCTTCTGAAGCTCGACATCACCTCATTTAATAATCTCTCACACAAGGTGAAAGCTTTGTACAATATGCTTGATATACTGATGGGACTTTAGCTCTTGAGCAATGGCTCTAGTGCTATCATGGTATAGAGAATTGGATCATTAAGGAGGGTACCACTCCCAGCTCACTGAGAAACTTTCGCACCATATAACTTTCTTTGTTGCATTTAATGTTACAATATACTCCACCTTGCAAACTGAATCAGTCATGATGTGCTGCTTGAAACTTTTCTAGTAGATTGCTCCACTATTCAGGGTAAAGACAAAGCCGGACACACTCTTGCTGTCATCCCTATCTGACTAAAAGCTGGAGTTAGTATATTCCATAAATTTTAAGTCAGGTTCTCCATAAATAAGTCATTAGTCTTTAGTATTTTGCAGATACTTGAGGATAGTTTTCACTACCTTCCAATGGACCGCACCTAGGTCAGACTAGTATCTTCTCACTATCCCTAGTGAGTATGCCACATCTGTCTTGTACATATCATGGCACACATGATAAACCCCACTACCGAGGCATATGGGATCCTACTTATATGCTCTATTTCTTTAATAGTTGTCGCATAATCCCTTTTAGAGAGAAATCCATCACCTATCGGAAGATAGCCTTTCTTAGAATGTTTTATATTGAACCGTTTCAATATGTATTAATATACATAGACTATGACAATCCTGATAGCTTCCTAGATCTATCTCTATAGATCTTCATCCCTCAGGTGTAAGAAGCTTTATCCAAGTCCTTCAAAAGAAACTGAGATGACAACCATACCTTTATTCCCTGAAGTATAAAGATATCATTTCCAATTAAGAGAATGTCATCTATGTACATGATAAGAAAGACTATCACATAATCATTAGCCCACTTATAAATACAGGGTTCCTCCCCATTCTTAACAAAATCATATGTTCTAATTATCTTATCAAATGCGTGTTCCAACTCCGAGATGCCTACTTTAGTCCATAAATGGATCTTTAAAGATCGCATACCTTTGACTCATCTATATATATGAATCCTTCAGGTTGTATTATATACACATCCTCATCTAGCTCACTATTTAAAAAAGCTGTTTAGACATCCATTTGCCAAATATCATAGTCAAAGTATGTAATTAAAGCAAGCATAATTCGAATAGATTTGAGCATTGCCACGAGGAAAACTATCTCGTCATGGTCAATACCATAACATTAACGATATCCGTTAACAACCAAATGGGCTTTATAGGTCTCCACTTATCCGTATACATCCTATTTCCTTTTGAAATTTACTTGCACCTAATGGGTTTTATCCCTTCAAGTGGATGAACAAGTATCCATACACTGTTAATTTTTATGAACTCCATTTCAGATTTCATGGCTCCTAGCCATTTATCATGGTTAGACCTTTACATGGTATCCATATAGGTGATCGGATCCTCATTGTTCTTATCGAGTTCAATGGGATCACCATCCCAAACCAAGAAAGTGTAATATCTGTCTGGTTGATGCTACCTCTACTGGATCACCTTAATAGTTCTTTGTGGACTATAGGTTTGATCTAATCAAAGCCAATTCTATAATATCCCTTAAATGTATCAATCCTTTTACTTGTTGAATGATAAGTGCATAAATCTAGTTATAAAGTATTAATATATAGATCAAATTAGCTTTATTTTTTAAAATTGATATTTTTTTATATTTTACAGAAAAGATGTTCACCATAATAAAAAGCTCAATCTACAAACCTAAAGGATACAAATTAGAGTCCAAATAGTGAATAATTAGAGCCCATCACCCATCTTAAAGGTGGTCCAAAATAGCCCACATGCTATCGGTCCACCATGGACCAGTATCTTGGTCCATAAGAAGCCTTCATGCAGTCCACCAATGAACTTGAAGGAGATTTGAGACTACATTGTTAATGAATTTGAAGAGGATTTGCATCCAGATTCATCAATAAATTAGGAAGAGATTTATAGCTAGATTCATCCATAATTTAAATTTTTTTATATTTTTAGTCCCACATTAGAAGTATACAAACAATCCTTCCCCCTAACATCTATAAAAAGACCTATATACTCTATGAAAAAGGCACTTCCCACTTTCTTTCACCCTTCCAACATACGAGAAGGAGAGGGAGTTGAGAGAAAAAGAGCCTCTATCAGGTTCTAAAAAAAATTTATTCTTTTTTAACTCTAAGCCCTGTTAATGGCTTGGGAGTTAAATACGTTTGTAATCAACTTTTTTTTAGCAATAAAATTTTATTCTTCTTATTTCAAATATGTTTTATATAATTTTTAATTTCAGTAATAGGATAGTTAAAATTCTTGCTATTTAATTTCTGTAGTTAGGCTAGTTTAAGTTCTACATATCTTTAAATTTTATAATTTAAATTCTAGCAAGTAGTATAGAATTTATTTTATATTTTAAATAATTTTAAAGTTTTAATTTAGATCATGTCTGACTAAGCAAAGCTGCTAGGGTTAGCGATGAAGCTAGACTATGATTAGAAGCTCTTTCTCAGGATCTCTTCTTGAGCTTTTAATTTTTTAGAGTTCTTTCTTTGCAATTTCTTACCAAGAGACTTAATGGACTATTATTGGATTTCAATTCCTTTATAGTTCATAATTGATTCAGTACCAGTAGGATAATAGATGGAAGGCTCACAATATTTTTAAACCTTTTTCTCTTCTTTCTTGTAGGAACCTTGATGGATTACTATTGAATCATAATCTCTTTATGATCCATACTTGTTAACACAAAGGAACAAGTTGAAAGGATATTATGAGAGAAACCATAGAAAGGCTCTCTGAGTCATTAGTCTAGTGGATTCAAAAGTCTTAGATCTTTAGATTATTTATCTTAATAATTTAATTAATTTTTACTTTAGTAGAAAGTAAAGAAATAATCTTTTCCTATCTTTGTTAAAGCTTGCTTGAGTAAGGATTTGAACACAGTTCAAATATCCAATTTCTTGTGGGATCGACCCAAACTTGTCGGATGTGCTATCCTACACACCATGCACTCATGGTTTAAATTTAAAAAATATCAAGTTTTTGGTACAATTGTCAGGAAATTGGCATGTTTTAAACTATGTTTTAAAATTCTTGCTCTTCATGCTTTTAGTTTAATTTTAATATGATCTTCTATCCTCTTTATATTTTTTTTAGGTTGGTGAGTGCTGGAAGCCAAGTACATAATTTAAACTATCCCTCTTCTTTCAGCATATTATTTTGATCTTAGTTTAGTATTAGTTTTTAATTTAAACTTGTTTATTCTTTTTGGTTGTGCAAAAGTATTTTTAAATTACTTTAAGGGTGTTGCCGCCTGGACCGTTGTGGCCTGTAGCTCCGTGGTATTGGGCATCGCCCTCCTCATCTAGAATCTAGTGCACGTACCCGGTCCTGCAAAAGAAAAGAGACCTGGGCCAGGGTTTCGGTGGGGGCACTCTAACAATCAAGTCAATGAGCGATCTAGGAGAACAGATGCCCCTCGATGGATCTCGGTGAGGTCTCCATGTTTGGAGGTTATCTTTTAGAGAAAAGAAAGTGAGAAAGGAGTGTCAGCAAAGAAGGAGAGACTGAGCAGGGTTGGCTATGTTCGTGGGATTCTTTCGACGAATCCCAGGTAGCCTCAGAGCATTTCTTCTGGTTTGCTCTCCCCTTCTGTGTGCCAACGATTACCTCACTCGCCCCTTGCTTGCTTGTCCTCTTCCCTTCTTTTGTTCGGAGGCCCCTTAAAGTTTGTTATAGAGAGACGGTATGCCCCTTGAGCTTGCTTCCCAAATGTTCCCCTTTTTGGGGGAGTCCCAAGGGTTGACATCTGGTAGCATTCGGGGATTATGCATGAGATCCCCTTTCTTCTTTCATGGTCGGGAGTTATGTCACTGGCTTTGACATTCTGGTTGGTTACCATATTTTGGGAAGCTTAGCATAGCATTGGTATGCGGGCGGCCGCACTAGGGTTTGAATCCTCTGGCATGACCTTCTTGTGGGTGATGCAGATGGTAGGTTGAGGGGCGTCGCGCCTCGAATGGGACGTTCCTTTCTGATTGATGTAAACAGGGGCCTGAGGGGATCCTAGTTCTCCAGTAAGGCATCTCCCTTCGTAGGCCTCAGGCGGCGGGTCGCCGCCTAACAGTCATACCATCCTAGCGACGGGGTCCTGGTAAAGACAACCTCTTTTCCAGCTATGATTTGAATCTCTGTCATTCTCCTTTCTTCAGTTGGCGGTAATATGAGCTCGACCCCAGTTGGGAGCTGACCTCGATAGGGGGATCACTTCGGCTCCTCACTTAGGTGCCATGCTCAGGTGGCACCTTCACCTACCAGCTGACAGCTGGCATCTAGATGGACTCCATGTCAGTGGATACAACCGTATCAGTTCCCCCCACTCTCAAGCCTGGAAGACGATACGGTGCTCAGGGCATGTAGAGTAATATCGTGCTAATGTGGTTGGGATGCCTCTTACGTTACCAACATCTCTGCGTGCCAGTGCTTCGTAGACCATGCCTTTGCATTGATAGGGGTTTCATGGTACTCGACTTTATGATGGTGGTTATTAATGCTTCTCCTGGGTCGTCTCGAATCCTCTGGGAACGAAGCATTCGGGTCGCCCGGTGCTAGTACGTGGCATCTTCTAGCTAGTCTGGCAATGAGGCACATACTTTTGATTGATATAAGGGAGCGACAGGATTTGTTCCAGAGAAGCCATCCCTTGCCTTTTTAAGCACAGGTGGATAGGCCTTCGTAGAGTCTCCTCATTTCTCTAATGCTTTTTCTCTTTAACTCTTCTCTCCTAGCTTGTGCTGAGGGAGGTCTTCTGGTGAGCTTCAAGTCATTAAACAAAGGGCCGAGATGCCGCATGATGTTTCTCTGAGAATGTCCGATCGGCATCCTGGCCGGGGCATCTCGGTCGGAGAAGAAGTCCGTTGAGCTCGAGATTCCCCTAAAGGAGGAAAAAGTTGGGAGGCCCTGGGGGCAGAGAAGGTGGTTGCCCGTGTGATGGGAGCAGCCTACCTGCGAACCTCCTAGGTGTGCCTGGTCATGCAATTGAATGGGGGGATGGCCACGGTCGTAGTCACCATGGAGAAGGCTGTGGTTGCCGTAGTGCTACTGAGAGTAGCCTAACGAGGAGCTGCTGCAGCTGCTCTTGGAATCACCAGATTGGTGAAATCCAAGAAGGACGGTGTGGTCGAGGAGGATGCATTGATGTAATCCTTCCTTGAGTGTTCACTTGAGAAGGGCACCTGCATCCTCGGGGTGATAGAGCCGATGCCGGGCTCTGGAGACCCAGCGAACTCCTTGGGAGGATGGCGAGGTAGAGGCAGACGCGTCGTTGTCCTTCTTCCCAGGAAGCTTAGTTGAGGGAGGGACTGGTGTACCTCCAGCTACTTCTGGAAATAGGGTCTATAACTAGGGAGGATTTCTTCTTATCGGTAACTTAGATCTCCGGGAGGCTTTGTGACCTGTCGAGAACCTCCATAGGATGTAAGAGACTTTTGATCAATGAAGGCTTTTGTTTTGACCATTGTGCGCTTCTCCTTCTTATCTCTTTTCCTTCCTTCTCTTCTTCCTTCTCTTTTTTTTTGTGTATGGCTTCCCAGGGTGTTAAGAATTTACCCCTGGAGCAAAGAACATTTAGTTGATGCAGCCTTCCATTTCTCTTCGACTGAAACACCTTGTATTCCAACTACATTGTCTTGTGTCTTCCTTCCCTTCTTTTCTCAGCTTAAGCTACTCTGAAGGGGGCCCTCTAGGGGCCACAAAGGGCTTACTTCCGTAATTTAACTGAGGGGCCTTCAGGGTTTGAAACCAAGTACCAAGCCATGACTGTGCCCTCCATAGATGTGCACTTTGGGAGAGCTAGCCCAGCGGGAGGACTCGGAGAGAAATTTGGCTTCTGTTGGAGTCTCGACCTGGGAGGAGCCTTCCCAGCAGAAGGTGGAGTTTGACTTTGGCTGGAGTCTCAACATGGGGGAGCCAACCCAGTGATGGAAATTCTCCCAGGGTGCCGGGGATCATGCAGCATGTGGAATTGACTTTCAAAATAAATTTCATAGCATGATACCCTAACATGTATAACATGTATAGAAAACCCAATTCCCAAGAATCCTTTGGGCAATTACAACTAATGAATCATCAAATAAAGTCAAGAAAAATACCTGGATCACTGAAATCTAACTTTTTCCACAAGGCTCACAAGCTTAAGCCCTCCAACAGTGATCCACAAAAAACTCGGACCAAGGAAGAACTCCTTCTTCAAGTTGCTTGGAGAAGTGGAACTCTTTCGGCAGCCTTTGGTCTATTGACCACTATAAGACACCCTGTCCTACTGAAGGGCACTCAAGGCACTATCCTAAACTACTGTAGGATCTAGGACTACCCTCCTCTAAGACCCTACAGGCTTATATCCTAAAACCAAGCCTTGTCCTAGTGTAGAAGAACTTGTCTTAACAAGACAAGTCTTGTCCTAAAACAAGGAGGGAGGGAGAAAGTGGAAGAACACTCAAACTCTTGGGAAAATAAAAACACTCAAACTCTTAGAAGACCGAAGTCCATATTTCTCATTTCATCATACCTTTATTTATAATCTCAGATGGGGAGTGAAATGCATCCCGACAACACTTATCAGATATGAAACATTATATCTGATAAGACTCTTCAGGAATGGAGAGTCATATCTGTGTTCTTTCACTTACCAGATCAATCCCCATCATGCCATATGTCAAATACTAGTTTCTGAGATAGGGAGACACCTCTTCTAATCCAAAGTAATGCGAGGCTTGAAAAGTTTTAGAGGCAGAAGGACTCTGCCCTCTGTTGTGAGCGCGTATATGAAGAGGCGCGACTCTTCATGTGCGCGCCACCTTTCACACCTCTCCAAGCCATCCCTTTAAGCTTTAAACCGGCTATTAGACTTTTTAAGACCATGGAGATAAAATAAAGAGGCACCTTCCTGATGAAACTCTTAGAATCTCATCTGTAGAAGGACTCTTAGTCCTTCTGCATGCCACTTATTCTCCCAAGTGCGCCAAAGGATGCCAATAGTCTTTCCCTTTCCATTTAGTATACCCAAAGCATCAAATTGACTTGGTCAAACATATGCAATATAGGTGTCATTGGAAAGGGAATCAAATAAGCTTTTTGACCATATCTTTTATTTTCAGATCATAGGTCTGTAGGCCCTTCTGTGCCCTTTTGAAGTTAAGGTATCATTTAGGTACCAAGAATCCCATGACATTGGGACTCTTCATTTAGGTCCAAATTAAAATCAAATTAAGCTCTGATTTGGCTAGCCCCACTTAGGACTCAACCTAATTTAGGTTTTTCATAATTAGGTTAGCCCAATTAGCAAGCAACCGAACCCAATCAAATTGGGTTAGAAATTAGGTTAGCTTACATATGCTTGTATGTAATCTGGCTAACCAATTAGGATCCTATGATCCTAATTAAATCATGAATGACTTCCTTGGATAAGTCTCTATTGTGTGTGACCCATTGGGTTCTACATCTAGCCAGCAGTAGGTTTAGGTTTGAGCCAATTCGATTTGATCGAGCTCGATTGACCTAATTAGGTCAAATTTGCTCACCTAATTGTCCTATTCGAATCATACATCGAATTGACTCATGAAACCAAACCAATTGGTTCATGAAAACCTACAAGACAAGATTGACATCTAGAAACATGTCATGCCTACCCGAAAGATAAGGAATTTGGTCAAAAATATCAAAATACCCTTCAGTAGTAAGTTATCATGCAATTCAATCTTTCGATCTTCCATTATCCCGATTAAGTGATAGGTATGGATAAATGTCAAACCGTAACACTTCATCATATCGAATCTCAACTCAATCATGAGATCTCAGCTGATGACTGATTAGATTCCACTAATCTCATCCTGCTTTGATCAAAGGCTCCTTGAGTCACTCATCGAAGAAATTGCATGGGATAACAATTCCTCTTACTAGGAATGATCGATTCCTTGTTGGTCCACTCACATCCTTCGTACACCTTCCACCATACCCAGAATATCTTGTACATGTTGCAATGGCATGAATGAGTATGAACCAAAGTATGGCTTACTGTGCACAAGGAACCATGGTGACCTCAGGTCTAAAGATCACATGGACAACTTCTACTCTAGGATCTATCTTTTGACAAGTAGTAAGACTTCCATAAGATAATCCCGGTGTGGATTAGTCCAGTGCACTCATACCTTGATGAGCACCCTTATCCTAGTATTAGTGTCTCTACACAAGTGGTTGTGAGATCAACCACCCTCATCAACTGAGCATACATAGGATAAGCTAGTCTTTCCAGATTCATCGATCCCCGAATCGATGGTTTAACGACTAGGAACATTCTAGATTAGGGTTTATAAGTGTTGACCCATTAAGTGATTTTGATGATAACCAAACATTGGAGCATGTATATTTATTTCTGACAACTCTTCAAGTATTTGACAAGTTTTTGTTGGATGAATTAAATGTTCAATCTTTAACTCCACTTCTATTTTCTTGTTTGAGTTGTGTTGTAATGTGTTTTTGTAAAGAAGAACCCAATGAAAAAGCTAAGAAAAAATCATGTTAAAAGGATTACTTCTATGTGTGTGTGTGCCATGAAATTTATTTTGAGTTGGTTTGTTTGAGAATATAAAGAGTTGGTAAGAGTTTTTCTTTAAGTTCAAATGTAAAAATCCTGAAGAAGACACTCGAGCCGACCCCACATGATGAAGAGCCGACTCTGCTTATTGGCATGTAGCAAGAATTCTGGAATGCAGCAATTCGAGCTGACTCAATGGAAAGCGAGCCGACTCCAGTAAATCCAAGTCGATTGGAATCAGTCTGAGCCGACTCCTCTAGAGTCTAATTTCTGAAGATTTCTAAGAATAGCTAGGCAAGCCGACTAGAACAAGAAAAAGCCGACTCTGCCTGACCTAATGTTGACAGCTTGAGAAAGCGAGCCAACCCGAACTGCACTGAGCCGACTCTTCCAAAGTGAGATTTTCCGAACCGAGAAGAAGAGCCGACCCAAGTTGAAAAGATATGACTCCTCGAGTTCAAGTTTTTCAAAGAAAGAAGTTTGAGCTGACCCGAGCTATCAAAAGCTGACTCGTCCAGAGTGATGTTTTGCGCCCGGAGATAAAGAGCTGACTGCATTGAAGATTTGGTGACTCAATTTATCGACTCGAAGGATCTGAGCAAACTCAAAGGAATTTGAGCCGACTCGAACATCGTTTCTATGTATTTAACGGCTAGTTCCAGAAATTATTTTTGAATGCTAAAAGGTGCTCCAATGGTCACAAATCATTTCCCAACGATCTAAAATGGCTAGAACTACCTTGGGATGATAGAAGACTTTAAATTTGAAGGATTTGAACTTTCTTGAAGCAATGAATTAGAGAGTTCTTCAAAGAAAAGAGAGCTTCATTGAATATCCTACCAACCAATAGCTAAGAGCACAAGAGCATTCAGTCAAGCTTTCAAGTCTTTACCAACTCCAATCTGAAGCTTGAAGCAACTTTGGGAAGAAGCCACTGAAGCAATTAAAGCCTATTCAAGTACATTCAAGTGAACTTCCAACAAGCTGCATTGGCAACTATCCGACAAATTGAGTTTGTCATTATTGTTGCATTTCTTTCAATTCAATTTTTGAATTGTTGGGTTATTGGTGAGCCCAGTTGAGAAACCAAATAAATTTTTGGTGAGCCTTGATAAAAACCAAGTATTGGGTTCTTGGTGATCCTGGCAAAACCAAGTTAGGTTTCTTTGGTGAGCCTGTTAAAACCAAAGGGTGTTGGATTTTCTTTGGTAATCCCGTAAAACCAAAGTATAGAGGTTTTGGATTCTGATCCTGTAAGACAATCCTACTGTATTCAGGTGTGAATATATTGAAAATCCCAAGTGGTATCTTGGATAATGGACATAGGAGCTGGGTTGCTCCGAACCACTATAAATTTGGTGTGTTTGTGTTATGCATACTTGACTTTTTTTAGCTTCTACATCTTATAACTCTATCACAGCACCTCCACTAGCAAAGGATTTTGAATTGCACATTATTTGCTTTAAATTTTCAAATATCCCAATTCACCCTCTCTTGGGTAGCCACCTGGGAAACAACCGGTATTAGAGCATTGTCTCTAATTATCTTAGAGTAAAGATTGATGGCTCATCCCATGAGTACATCTTTGATCGAAGGCCAGTCAACTAATAGACCTCCACTCTTTACAGGCACAAATTATTCTTATTAGAAAGCACGAATGAAAATCTATATTCAAGCTGTTGATTTTCAACTATGGAAGGTCATTCTCAAAGGGCCACATGTTTCCATGACTAAAATTGATGGCATTGATGTCCCAAAGCCTGAAAAGGATTGGAATGAACACGACATGAAGATGGGGAAATTGAATGCCAAAGCAATGAACTTGCTTTACTGTGCTTTGGATTGAAACGAGTTTAATCAAATTTCCATCTGCTCTTCAGTGAAGGAAATTTGGGATAAACTTGAGGTGACCCATGAAGGAACTTCACAAGTAAAAACTTCAAAGATAAATCTTTTAGTGCACAATTATGAATTATTTAAGATGGAGCCTAATAAAAGTATTTCTGCCATGTATACTAGATTTATAGATATTATTAACAGTTTGAAAAGTCTTGGCAGGGTATACTTGAATGCTGATTTAGTACAGAAGATTTTGAGATCACTTCCTGATAAATGGGATCCTAAAGTCACTACCATCTAGGAAGCTAAAGACTTGAATGTTCTATTAATGGATGAATTAATGGGATCTCTCATCACACACGAACTAGCAATACAGCATAGAACAGATGATGATCAGAAAAAGAAGAAAATAATTGCATTCAAAGCTGCATTAGAATCAAAAGATGATGAAGAGATGGAAGATACTCTACCTTCTTCGAAGATGATATTGAAGATGAAGACATTGCAATGGTCGTAAAGAGATTCAGAAAGTTTATGAGAAAGAAGAAAGGAAGATATAACAAAAAACTCCATAAACGAGGAGAATACTCAATAGAAAAAGACAAGGACAAAGATAAAGATAACGAACAAGTCCCCACTTGCTATGAATGTAAGAAACTGGGGCACATTCATCTAGACTATCCTCAATTAAAGAAATTCTTCAAAAAGAAGAAAAAGAAAGCGATGGTTGCCACGTGGAGCGATAGTGAAGACTCCACCCACTTCAACTGAAGAAGAAGAGACCATGAAAATAACAAATCTATGTCTAATGGATCTCGAGGATGAGGTAAACTCCCCGATACTCAAATGGAATTTAATTTTGAGGAATTAAATTCTGCATTCCATGATCTATTATCTGAATTTAAAAAAGCAAGAGTAAAGATTAGATCATTAAAGCATATCAATGATTCTTTACTTAAAGAAAAAAATGAGATTTCAGAAAAAGAACAATTTATTACAAAAAGAACTTCACACCTTTTCGGAAAAATATAATGCTTTGAAAACTAAGAATAGTGAATTTCATGACAAAAACAATACTTTGTTGAAAAAAAACAATGAACTGAATATGGAGGTTGAAAAACTCAAGCCAATTGTTGAAAAATTAACTTTATCTTCTAACAAGCTTGAGTTAATTCTTAAAGATCAAAGAATTTCTAGCAACAAAGCTGGAATAGGTTTTATTGCTTCAAATTCAAATTATATTTCAGCTACTACATTTGTAAAACAAAAGAATTTTATTCCTAAGTTTACTTCTCATAAAACTTTTGTCACAAAAGGTTTTACTTCCATTTCAAAACCTGCTATTTCTGCACTTCATGCATCTAGAATTTCAAAGTATAAATCATTTCAAAATTCTAGAATCAGATGTTTTGTTTGCAAAGAATTAGGACATAAAGCTTTCAATTACAAAATTACTAGAAATGTCCATATTACATCAAGAAAGATTTGGGTTCCCAAAGGAACCACCTTAGCTAACCTGAAAGGATCCAAGTTAGCTTTGGTACCCAAAAGTACTCCTTGATTTTCTTGTAGGAATGTTTTGTAGTTCAGAAATTAAAGAAAAGATGGTATCTTGACAGTGGCTATTCAAGGCATATGATGGGTGACAAGGATCAATTTATCACCCTGGAGATGAAAGATGGAGGTATGGTTACTTTTGGAGACAATGACAAGGAAAAAATAATCGGAATTGGTAAGATCAAAATAACCCCCTGTACTTTCACTAAAAATGTATTGCTAGAAGATAAGTTGAAGCACAATTTATTAAGCATTAGTCAATTATGTGATAAGGGCTTCAAAGTTATCTTCGAATTATCTATGTGTATAGTAACAAACTCTCTTGACTCTACCAGTAAATTCATTGGACATAGACTAGGAAATATTTATGTGGTAGATCTAAATGATCTTGCTATGTCAAGTAGCTCCAGTATAGTAGCAATGAATGCAAAGACCAAGGAGTCTTGCTTACTATGGCATAGACGATTGGGTCATGCTAGCATGCATACTATTGCCAAGTTGATTTCCAAAAATCTTGTTAGAGGCATGCCTAAGTTTAAAATTGATTTTGATCATGTTTGTATGCATGCCAAATGGGTAAACAAATTAGGGAGAGATTTAAATCCAAAAATATGATTTCAACTTCTAGACCTTTAGAACTACTTCACATAGACTTGTTTGGACCAACTAGGACCACAAGCCTAGGAGGTATGAAATATGCCCTTATGATTGTAGATGAGTTTTCTAGATTTACATGGATTTTATTTATTACACAAAGATGAAACTTTCAAAATATTTAGAAAATTTCACAAGAAAGTTTCAAATCAAAAAAATCTTTCAATAATTTCAATTAGAAGTGATCACAGAACTAAATTTGAAAATCAATTTTTTGATGATTATTGTACTAAAAATGGCATTGATCACAACTTCTCCGCTCCTAGAACACCACAGCAAAATGGTGTTGTAGAGAGAAAAAATAGGATTTTGGAAGAAATGGCTAGAACAATATTATGTGAAGGCAATCTACCAAGGTACTTTTGGACAGAAGAGGTGAACACTGCATGTTATATTTTAAACCACGTTTTGATCCATCCTATTTCGAAAAAAATCCCCATGAGCTTTGGAATGAAAAGAAATCCAATATAAATTATTTTCATGTGTTTGGATGCAAATGCTTTGTGCTTAATAATGGTAAGGATAATCTAAGAAAATTCGATGCTAAATCTGATGAAGCTATTTTTCTTGGTTATTCATTACATAGCAAAGCATATAGGATTTTTAATAAGATGACTCTCACGGTAGAAGAGTCAATGCATATTATGTTTGATGAAACTAACCATTTACCATCTAGAAAAGATGAGTGTATTGACAATAATGCAGGTACTATCCAAAAGGAGATGGAAGACATGAATATTCAAGAAAGATCAATTGAAGAAGGAGAAGAAATGGTAAGTAAGGATCATGCTGATATTCTAACTGAATGGAGGTATGCTACTTCCCATCCTAGATAATTAATTATTGGTGATCCTTCTCAAGGTATAAGGACTAGGTTTGCACATAGGATTGCACATGATTATCTAGCCTTTGTATCTTAAATAGAGCCTCACACTTTAGAAGAAGCAGAAAATGACCCAAACTGGATGTTAACCATGCATGAAGAACTAAACCAGTTTTAAAGAAATAAGGTTTGGACACTAGTTGATAGACCTAAAGACCATCCAATTATAGGAACCAAATGGGTCTATAGGAATAAACTAGATGAACAGGGAAATGTCATTAGAAATAAAGCTATATTAGTGGCTAAGGGATATAATTAAGAAGAAGGTATTATTTTTGATAAAACCTATGCACCTATAGCAAGATTAGAAGCTATTAGATTACTTCTTGTATTTGCTTGCTACATGAATTTTAAACTTTTTTAAATGAATGTTAAAAGTGCATTTTTAAATGGTTTTATCGCCGAACAAATTTTTGTAGAACAACCACCAGGTTTTGAAAATCATGCTTTTCCAAACCATGTGTTTAAACTCAATAAAGCTTTATATGATTTGAAACAAGCTCCTAGAGCCTGGTTTGATAGACTTAGCACCTTCTTAATTGCAAATAATTTTTCAAGCGGAAATGTTGATAAAACTCTTTTCATTAAAAAGAAAGACAATGATATATTAGTTGTACAAATTTATGTTGATGATATTATTTTTGGTGCAACTAATGAAAGTTTTTGTGAAGAATTTGCTAAGCTAATGCAGGGAGAATTTAAAATGAGCCTAATGGGTGAACTAAATTACTTCCTCGGACTTCAAGTAAAACAGTCAAAGGAAGGGATCTTCATCAACCAATCCAAATACACCAAAGAAATTATCAAAAAGTTTGGTATGGAGATGAGCAAATTAATGAACACACCCATGAGCCTGACCTACAAATTAGACAAAGATGAAAGTGGATCCAATGTTGACCAAAAGCTATATCGAAGTATGATCGGATCCTTATTATATTTAACTACAAGTATACCAGACATCTTGTATAGTGTATGTGTATGTGCTAGAATTTAATGTAATCCCAAAGAAACACATGTGTTTGCTGTTAAAAGAATATTAAGATACTTGAAAGGTATAAGTAATCTGGGTTTTTGGTTTTCATAAGAATCATTTTTAAATTTAATCAGATTTTCTGATGCCGATTATGCTGGTTGTAAAGTAGATAGAAAAAGCACTAGTGGTATTTGTCAATTTCTAGGATTGAATTTAATCTCATGGCACTACAAGAAACAAAACTCGGTAGCACTTTTTATTGTTGAGGCAGAGTACGTTGCTGCAAGGAGTTATTGTGCGCAAGTGTTGTGGATTAAACAATTAGAAGATTTTGGTGTTTCATAATGCAAAATTCCTATCAAGTGTGATAACACAAGTGCTATAAATTTAACCAAAAATCCTATTCAGCATTCTAGGACCAAGCACATAGAGATTAGATACCATTTCATTAGAGACCATGTTTTGAATGGTGACATAGAATTAGAATTTATCCCAACAGAAAAACAACTAGCTGACATCTTTACCAAGCCACTAAATCAAGATAGATTTGAATTGCTTAGAGAAGAATTAGGGCTGTGTAAGCCTTTCTAGATCTAGTAAACCTATTTTCTTTCAAGAACTAAGGAAAAATTATCTAGAAAATTTCCTATAATTATTCATGATTTTTGAACAACTTTCCTTGAATTTTTAGTATATTGAATTCAATTTCCAAATCATTTGATTTCATGTGAAAAGTTTCTATTCGAGTCGTCTCAAGCAATTTTGCTTTGGTTGAGCCGGCTCGAATGTCTGAGTTTTAAACTCTTACTCAGGTCAAGCCGACTAAATCTTTGCTTAACCGACTCGGTGTTCTGATTATTTTGAGTTCACTTTGGTCAAGCAGACTCGGATGTTTTTAGGGCTACGCGAGCCGACTCGAAAGTCAGGTAATCGCTATTTAGGAAGTTTTGAATTATCTTTTCCTATGCTTCACTTCTTTTGCTTTACTTCAAAAACACTCCACTTCCCTCGGAAGCTTTATCATTCTTCCAAAAATCTCTCCTAAGAGCCTAAAATTCCTAAATTTCACTGCAATGGCTCCTCGAAGATCTGCAAGGAAGGTTCTTCAGATTAGGGAATCAAGTGCTTGTAGTACAGATGAAAAAAAAATAAGGAAAAAGAGAAAAAGATCTGCTCCAGTCCAGCAAGAAGAAGATACTCCTCCCGGACAGATTGTCTCAATGGCCAACCGGCCTATCACATGCAGAAGAAGGATAGACTTTGCATTTCTGGAAGAGATGGAAATGAGAATCAGAAAGTGGATAGAAAGCCAAGGTTGGAAACACTTCTGCTCCTTGGACATCTTGACCAACCCTTCACTGGTACGGAGTTTTTATGAAAATATTGTGATTAAGGAATTTCACTTGGAATCTACTGTCAAGGGAAAACAATTAATGGTGGATGAAGAGAAACTGGGCTATCTATTGCAAATGCCAACAAACGGTGCCATTGAGCTCCTTCTACTAGATAAAGAAAGTATTCTAAATCTAATTTTGGAAAAAGAAGATGTGAGCACAGTTCAGCATGTACAAGCCAACCTACTGTCAAAGGAAATGAGGCTACTGCATAGCATGATCAGCAAGATATTTCTACCCAAAACTGGCCGCTTTGATTGGGTCAGTGAGAAAGATATGATATTTATAGGACACTTGATTGAAGAAAGGCCACTCAACCTTCTCTATATAATGATGTTTCAGATGATTGAGGTAGTAATAAAAGTCAAAGCCCGTCTACCCTACGGTATGATTTTCACTATATTATTTGAAGAAGTAGGGGTTGACTTAATAAATGAAATAGGCGAGCCATTACATCATTTTGATATCTACTCCTTCAATTCACTGAAAAGAATGGGTTACAAACAATAAGAAGGAAAATGGATAAAGAAGATGCTTAGTCAAGTTGCTGCTATCTTTTCTAAAGAAAATGAAGCTGCTGATGAAGAAAGGACTGAAGGAACAATGGTTACTCCATCTAACCTCAAGAAGCTGATATATCAGAAGATGGAAGCAATTTCAAGTTCTTTAATAGATCACATGAATTCTGTAATTGATGAGATAAGAAACATAGTCAAAGCAAGCTTGCAGGAAATGAGATCTGAACAAAAGCTTCACCAAGAAAAAATTGAAAAAGAAATGAAGGATTTTAAGGAAGAGTTAAGAAGCATCCTACTGCAATCACAGAAGAAACCATTCTCACTGAAGATGCTCCTGAACAAATCATCAAGGAATCAATCCACCCAAACCTGTTGAAACAAAGAAGAAACCTAAAACCAAGAAGACTAAGATTATTAGAGCCCCTATTAGGATTAGGTTCAGGGATTTAAGGTTTAAACCCCTGAAAACTAAGACCTCTGATAGAGTTATAGAGGTAGGCTCCTCTTCTTCTAGTGAAGAAGAAGAAGAATAGATCTTTTGATTAGTGTTTTGGTTGTATGTCTGAACTCATTAGATCTTTTAAATGCTGTAATATGAATGTACTTTCCTTTTCAACTTGTATGCAAATATTCTCAATGAGAAGAAAGATATTTTGATTTTCTTTAACAATGATTTGATGATTAATCTGTGCTATACAACTATGATAATTTTTTAATTAGAATTTTTAATTTGAGAATGTGAAATTATCTCAAACAAATATTATAACATTCTCAATCTATTTTAGAATTTGGACTTTGTTTGAAACCACCTTTTTGATTGTTTGATAAAAAGGGGGAGAAAGTAATATTGGCTAATATGAAAAATGGGAGAGAGATTAAGCTGATAGCAAAATTAGTATTAATGCTTGCTTTATATTGAAAATTTTGATAGAGCCTCCTACCAATTATTCTTAAAGGGCATAAAAAGAATGAAAAAGGGGGAGCACAAAAATGATAATATTCAAAAGGACCTATTGCTTAAATTGTATTTAAAATCTAGAGAAAGGGGGAGATTCTCTTGAAATGATTTTGCTCTAATTATTATCAATCTTGATGCTTTGATTGCTACTGCTCTACAAATTGATCTTAATTTTGTAATATTTTTTTGGAACCCTGATACTCCATGTTTTGTGCTAATTATAATATCATGAAGCATGAAAAATTCAATACTTTGATGATATTCAATGATATCATCTCCTGAGCTCTGGTACTTAGTTACTAATTCAATTAGCTCTAATTCATGTGCATATTTAATTATCAAATACTGTTATACATGTAAAGTGTAAAGAATTTTTCATGCCCAATGTTTTGTCATCATCAAAAAGGAAGAGATTGTTGACTCCATAAGTGATTTTGATGATAACCAAACATTAGAGAATATATAAATATTTCTAACAACTCTTCAAGTATTTGACAAGTTTTTGTAGGATGAATTAAATGTTCAATCTTCAACTCCTACACTTCTATTTTCTTGTTTGAGTTATGTTGCAACGTGTTTTTGTAAAGAACCCAATGAAAAAGCTAAGAAAAAATCATGTTAAAAGGGTTACTTCTATGTGTGTGTGTGCCATGAAATTTATTTTGAGTTGGTTTATTTGAGAATGTAAAGAGTTGGTAAGAGTTTTTCTTTAAGTTCAAATGTAAAAATCCTGAAGAAGACACTCGAGCCGACCCCACATGATGAAGAGTCGACTCTGCTTATTGGCATGCAGCAAGGATTTTGGAATGCAGCAATCTGAGCCAACTTGATGGAAAGCGAGCTGACTCCAGTGAATTTGAGTCGACTGGAATCAGTCCGAGCTGACTCCTTTAGAGTCCAATTTCTGAAGATTTCTGAGAACAGCCAGGCGAGCCGACCCAAACAAGAAAGAGCCGACTCTGCTAGACCTAATGTTGAAAGCCTGAGAAAGCGAGCCAACTCAAACTGCACCGAGCCAACTCTTCCAAAATGAGGTTTTCCGAACCTGAGAAGAAGAGCCGACCTAAGCTGAAAAGAGCCGACACCTCGAGTTCAAGTTTTTCAAAGAAAGAAGTTCGAGCCGACCCGAGCTATTAAGAGCCGACTCGTCTAGAGTGATGTTTTGCGCCTTAAGACAAAGAGCCGACTGCATTGAAGATTTGGTGACTCGACCTATCGACTCGAAGGATTAGAACCGACTTGAAGGAATCTGAGCTGACTCGAAATTCATTTCCAGGTATCTAACGGCTAGTTCCAGAAATTATTTTTGAATGCTAAAAGGTGCTCCAACGGTTACAAATCATTCCCCAATGGTCTACAACAGCTAGAACTACCTTGGGATGATAGAAGATTTTAAATTTGAAGGATTTGAACTTCCTTGAAGCAATGAATTAGAGAGTTCTTCAAAGAAAAGAGAGCTTCATTGAATATCCTACCAACCAACATCTAAAGAGTACAAGAGCATTCAAGTCTTCACCAACTCCAATTTGAAGCTTGAAGCAACTTTGGGAAAAAGCCACTGAAGTAATTAAAGCCTATTCAAGTGTATTCAAGTGGCCTTCCAACAAGATACATTGACAACTATCCGATAAATTGAGTTTGTCATTATTGTTGCATTTTTTTCAATTCAATTTTTGAATTATTGGGCTATTGGTGAGCCCGGTTGAAAAACCAAATAGGTTCTTAGTGAGCCTTGATAAAAACCAAGTGTTGGGTTCTTGGTAATCCGGGTAAAACCAAGTTAGATTTGTTTGGTGAGCTTGTTAAAACCAAAGGGTGTTGGGTTTTCTTTGGTGTTCCCATGAAACCAAAGTATAGAGGTTTTGGATTGTGATCTTGTAAAACAATCCTACTGTATTCGGGTGTGAATACAGTGGAAATTCCAAGTGGTATCTTGGATAGTGGATGTAGGAGCTGGGTTGCTCCGAACCACTATAAATTTGGTGTGTATGTGTTGTGCATACTTGACCTTTTTTAGCTTTTTAATCTTATAACTCTATCACAGCACCTCCATTAGCAAAGGATTTTCAATTGCATATTATTTGCTTTAAATTTTCAAAAGTCCTAATTCACCCCCGTCTTGGGTAGCCACCTAGGCAACAATAAGAAATTAGGTCTCACTGTTATGAACTCCATCATAACCCTAATTCTATTGCCCTACTCTATGGGATTCATCATAATCAATAAAAACTTGACACAGTAGTATATGATGAATCAAATGCCTATATTAATATGAAAGTATGTCATACATGAGCTGGAAGTTTACAAAAAGGCCCTCATAATGATTGGCTCTTAGGGCACTTTTCTATCAAACTCCCACTTGCACTAAAGAAATCGTCCTTATATTTTATGCCCATACAATCTAAGTGACGATCAAACTACTGCTTGGCTGAAGCTTTAGTAAATGGGTCTGCTATATTGTTCTTTGTGTCAACTCGTTCAATGATGACATCTTGTCTTTCAATAATCTCTCGAACGAGGTGGAACCGTCTTAGAATGTGCTTGGACTTGTGATGAGACCTCGGTTCCTTAGCTTGTGCAATAGTCCCAGTGTTATCACAGTATAATGGCACTGGCTATAAGGAATCATAGCCATCATCTCTCTTTCTTCTGATATCTTAGGAGACATATTCTTAGAGAGATGTATGCCTTGACTTATAGGTAAGTAACCTTTCTTACTTTCATCCATGTTGAACCTCTTCAACACTAAGTCAATGTACCTGGATTGGGATAAGCCTAGCATCCTTTTGGATCTATCTCTATAGATCCTTATACCCAGATATAGATGCTTCTCCCAAATCCTTCATGGAAAATTTTGATGATAGCCATGTTTTAATCGATTATAACATTGGGATATCATTCCCAATGATCAGTATGTCATCCACATATAAAACCAAGAAAACAAGTGCACTCCCATTTGTCTTCTTGTACACACATGGTTCATCTATATTTTTGATAAAATCAAACCTTTGATTATTTCATCAAAATGGATGTTCCAACTCCTCGATGCTTGCTTAAGTCCATAAATGGACTTTTTCAATTTGCATACCTGGTTTGGTCTCTCACTTGAGACAAAACCTTCTGGCTATGACATGTAGACTTCTTCCTCAAGGTTTCCATTAAGAAAAGTAGTCTTTACATCCATTTGCTAGATCTCATAGTCATGGTATGCTGCTATTGCAAGCAATCTCCAAATGGACTTGAGCATGGCTACTGGAGAAAATGTTTCATCATAGTCTATACCATGTTTTTGTCTGAAACATTTTGCTACCAGTCTAGCCTTATAGGTCTCAACTTGACCATCTGCTGCAATCTTCTTCTTGAAAACCCATTTACATCCTATCGGGATAATTCCTTCAAATGGATCTACCAGAGTCCAAACCTAATTGGAATACATGGAGTCCATTTCAGATTTCATGGCATCAAGCCATTTGTCCGAGTCTTTACTCTTGACAACTTCCGAATAGGTCACAGGATCATCATCCTATATGATACTGGCTTCATTATCATCCCCGATGACAAAGCCATATCTGAGAGGTGCTCCCCGCACCCTCTCTGACCTTCGAAGAGGAGGTGTGTATTGTTGTTGTTCTTGATCTATAAGAACCTCTGGTTGAGGAATTTCACTTGAAGGCTCATTGGTTTGTTGGTCCTGTTCTTCACATAACTCAAGTAAAGAATCACTATATTCTTCTTGGATAAACTCTTGTTCCAATAATGTAGAATGCCTACTGACAATTATCTTTTATTCAGTAGCATTATAAAAGAGGTATCCCATACCTACTTTTGGGTAACCAACAAATTTATACTTGTCAGCTCTAGTACTTAACTTATGTCTAATGTTATTCTTGACATAAGCATGACAACCCCAAATTTTCAAATACCTAAGAATTGGTCTTTTGCCATTCCATAACTCATATGGAGTGCTACTTACTGACTTAGATGGAACCCTGTTTAATATATTTGCTGTAGTCTCCAAGGCATGTCCCCAAAAGGAAATGGAAAGATTTGTGAAGCTCATCATGGACCTCACCAGATCTAATAAGGTGCGATTTCTCCTTTCTGCCACTCCATTTAACTGGGGTGTATAAGGAGGGGTCCATTCAGAAATAATGCCTTTGTCTTTTAGATGGTTTAGGAACTCACTAGATAAGTATTCTCCTCCTCGATCAGATCGAAGAGCTTTAATACTAAGTCTAGTTTGTTTTTCAACCATACTCTGATATTCTTTAAACTTATCAAAGGCTTCGTACTTGTGTTTCATAAGATACACATGACTGTACCTTGATAAATCATCAATAAAAGTGATGAAATAAGAATATCTACCTCTAGCCTGAGTTGACATAGGTCCACATACATCAGTATGCACTAGACCTAACAATTCAGTTGCCATTTCTCCATGTCCAGTGAATGGAGACTTGGTCATTTTTCCTTTGAGACAAGATTCACAAGTTCCTAATGATTGGAAATCATCATAGTCAAAGTAATTATCTTTGACTAACTTATTTATCCTGACTCACTGATATGACCCAATTAGCAGTACTAGAGATTTGTGATATTATCATTATCACTTGAGGCTTCTAATTCTATGGAGTCCATGCAATGAATTGCATATGTGAGATCTACATGCGGTATCCAATACCCATGAATTAGAAATGGAAGCACTCAATGATAAATTAGTTTGTATCATGTACAAACCTTTAGATGCATCACTTGCATCTTGTTTCACATTTGCAAGGTAAACCTTGCAGTTCTTCTTCTAATGCTCAGTCTTGCCATAATGGAAACGAGCTCCATCAGCCTTCTTAGCTTTCTTGTTCTTCTTCTGGATGCTTTTCCTAGGGTTGAATTTTCTCTTCATACCCTTCTTCATTGCCTGCTTCTTTCTATCAACAAGAAGCATGTGAGCCTTATCTCCTTTAGAGTGGCTCTCAGCTGTCTTAAGCATGTTAAGCAGCTTTGGCAATGAAATGTTCAGTTTGTTCATATGGTAGTTGAGAATAAACTAAGAGAAGGAATCTGGGAGTGATTGTATGATCAAGTCCTGATTGAGTTCACCATCCATGACAAACCCTAATTGACCCAATCGAGTGTTCAAGTCAATCATTTTCAGCACATGGGTTTGCACAGGTGAACCCTCACTCATCCGAGCATGGAACAACTGCTTCGATATCTCGTATCGAATAACCCTACTTTGCTCTCCATATAGCTTCTTTAAATTGAGCAATATGGACTGAGATTCCATGCCTTCATGTTGCCTTTGGAGCTCGTTGCTCATTGAGGCCAACATGATGCATATGACAGTTGTACTATCATTTTGCCACATCCTGTATGTGGAAATATCCTCCTCTGATGCATCCTCTCCGATCAACACTGGATCCGAAGAATCAAGTATAAATGAAAGCTTCTCCTGAGTTAATACAATTCTCAGGTTCCTTAACCAGTGCACATAATTTGGACTGGTTAACTTGTTGGCATCCAAGATACCCCTCAGTGATAAGTTTGAAGCCATTATTTAAATGTCCTACATTTAATTAAAGAACAATATTAGCAGACAACTCAATTATGACATTCATAATTATATAAGGACTTTATATCAAATTATGTCTCCCACTATTTTCTTCAAATACCATAACCCTCAACTATGGTAAGCGAGAAACCTTCCTAGTTTTCTTAGTGGGGTTGAGATCCTTATTCCTCACGAGTGCCTTGTGTGTACACAACAAACACACATGAGTTCAAAGGTAGGCAACCTTTCCAATTGTAACCCGTGCAATTCTAAACAATTATCTTTGCCTCTAGGACACTTATGGCCTTGTGTGTACACAACAAACCATAATGTCTTAGTTTAGTCAGACCCTTCATTTCCATATAGCCATGATTAAATAATGTTGCCCTTGTGTATACACAACAAAGCAACATATCCAAACATGCTATAAAGCACTAAGTGCACCAAAACAAATCTTTTATCAATTTCTAGAGTAGGCCTTGTGTGTACACAACAAACCTACTATAGTTTTGACATAAATTTAGCTTAGCATGAAGGAAGGCAAATTATAGTATACTTAACCAATTAGCATTACCAAATTAAGATTTAGATATGACCAAATTGGCCAAGTAAGTGGGAGGGGTGAGGGGGTCCCCCCGTTGCTTTCCTTAACACCAATTAGATTAGCCAGGTCAGACAACGGAACCAATTAAAAACCTCATTTCCTTTACCTTCCCAGAACCACTTGCCTAGATACCAATTGGCTGATCAAACCTTAACCGATTTTGCATCTTGACTAAGTTTTATACTATGACTAAATATGCTTTTTGATGAGGGCTTTGATGGTCTCAAAACATATTCTAAAACTATCATGATAATAGTGTTTATTACTGCAAGTATAAACATAAACATGATAACCAAGTTTATAACAAATATAAACACAATGCATATCAATTTGCATTAAATTTTATGTCATCAAGCATAGTACATTAATATGCAAACCAAGGCATGATAGATAAAAAATACTTTTCGCCTCACTTATTCATGGGATATGGCCACAACGGCGCCCCTACATGCCATAGGAGATCCATTGAGTGGGAAGAGAGGGCCTTTAAACCCTACTTGACTCCTATAACCGGATGGCCATGGTGACTAACCCAATCCAAAGTAGTTACTTGGTTCATGCAAAATTTCATATTGACATAATATCATATATATGAACATGGTCGAGTCGACACGATAAGGTTTGGGTCGGCTCGGTAGTGGAATTTAATCAAACTCCAAAATGATTCACAATTGGAATGCCACAAGGATGGCTCTGATACCACCAATAGGAATTCTTCTAGGGTGCCAGGGATCATGCCGCATGCGAAATTGACTTTCAAAATAAAATTTCATAGCATGATACCCTAACATGTATAACATATATAGAAACCATAATTCCCAGGAACCCCTTAGGCAATTACAACTAATGAATCATCAAATAAAGTCAAGAAAAATACCTGGATCACTAAAATCTAACTTTTTCCACAAGGCTCACAAGCACAAGCCCTCCAACGGTGATCCACACGAAACTCGGACCAAGGAAGAACTCCTTCTTCAAGTTGCTTGGAGAAGTGGAACTCTTTCAGCAGCCTTTGGTCTATTGACCACTGTAGGACACCCTGTCCTACTGAAGGGCACTCAAGACACTGTCCTAAACCACTATAGGATCTAGGACTACCTTCCTCTAGGATCCTACAGGCTTATGTCCTAAAACCAAGCCTTATCCAAGTGTAGAAGAACTTGTCTTAACAAGACAAGTCTTGTCCTAAAACAAGGAGGGAGGGAGAAAGTGGAAGAACACTTTGACTCTCAGGAAAATAAAACACTCAGACTCTCAGAAGATTGAAGTCTATATTTCTCATTTCACTGTAGCCCTATTTATAATCTCAGATGGGGCATGAAATGCATCCCGACAACACTTATTAGATATGAAACATCATATCTGGTAAGACTCTTCGGGAATGGAGAGTCATATCTATGTTCTTTCACTTACCAGATCAATCCCAATCGTGCCATGTGTCAAATATTGGTTTCTAAGATAGAGAGACACCTCTTCTAATATGAAGTAATGCAAGGCTTGAAGAGTTTCATAGGCAGAAGGA
This sequence comes from Areca catechu, assembly GCA_021397845.1. Classification (NCBI taxonomy): domain Eukaryota; kingdom Viridiplantae; phylum Streptophyta; class Magnoliopsida; order Arecales; family Arecaceae; genus Areca; species Areca catechu. Next base: position 84,701,478 of record CM038044.1, on the reverse strand, counting down.
CTCTACCCTTTGTTGTGCGCACGCATATGAAGAGGCGCGACTCTTCATGTGCGTGCCACCTTCACACCTCTTCAAGCCATCCCTTTAAGCTTTAAACCAGCTATTAGACTTCTTAAGACCATGGGGATAAAATGAAGAGGTGCCTTCCTAATGAAACTCTTAGAGCGTGCCACTTATTCTTCCGGGTGCGCCAAAGGGCGCCAGTTATCTTTCCCTTTCCATTTAGTCCACCCAAAGCATCAAATTGACTTGGTCAAACATATGCAATATGGGTGTCATTGGAAAGGGCATCAAATATGCTTTTTGACCATATCTTTTATTTTTAGATCAGAGGTCTGTAGGCCCTTTTGTGCCCTTTTGAAGTTAAGATATTATTTAGGTACCAAGAGTCCCATGCCATTGGGACTCTTCATATATGGTGCCTAAAATGCCCTTAAGTCCAAATTAAAATCAGATTAAGCTCTGATTTTGCTAGCCCCACTTAGGACTCAACCTAATTTAGGTTTTTCATAATTAGGTTAGCACAATTAGCAAGCAACCGAACCCAATCCAATTGGGTTAGGAATTGGTTAGCCTACATATGCTAGTATGTAATCCGGCTAACTAATTAGGATCCTATGACCCTAATTAAATCATGAATGACTTCCTTGGCCAAGTCTCTATTGTGTGTGACCCATTGGGTTCCACATCTAGCTAGTAGTAGGTTTAGGTTTGAGCTGATTCGATCTGATCAAACTCGATTGACCTATTAGGTCAAATTGGCTCACCTAATTGTCCAATTCGAATCACACATCGAATTGACTCATGAAACAAAATCAATTGGTTCATGAAAACCTACAAGACAAGATTGAAATCTAGCAATGTGTCATGCTTACCTAGAAGATGAGGAATTTGGTGGAAAATATCAAAATACCCTTTAGTAGTAAGTTACCGTGCAATTCAATCATTCGATCTCCTATTATCTCGATTAAGTGATATGTATGAATAGATGTCAAACCCTAATACTTCATCATATCGAATCTCAGCTCAATCATGAGAACTCAGCTGATGATTGATTAGATTTCACTAATCGCATCCTACTTTGATCAAAGGCTCCTTGAGTCACTCATCGAAGAGATTGCATGGGATAACAATTCCTCTTACTAGGAATGATCTATTCCTTGTTGGTCCACTCACATCCTTCGTATGCCTTCCACCATACCCAGAACATCCCGTACATGTTGCAATGGCATGAATGAGTATGAACCAAAGTATGGCTTAGTGTGCATAAGGAACCAAGGTGACCTCGGGTCTAAAGATCACATGGACAACTTCTACTTTGGGATTTATCTTTTGACAAGTAGTAAGACTTCCCTAAGATAATCTCGATGTAGATCAGTCCAGTGTACTCATACCTTGATGAGCACCCTTATCCTAGTATTAGTATCTCTACACAAGTGGTTGTAAGATCAACCACCCTTATCAATTAAGCATACATAGGATAAGCTAGTCTTTCCGGATTCATCGATCCCCAAATCGATGGTCCAATGACTAGGAACATTCTAGATTAGGGTTTATAAAAAATTAGGTCTCACTGTTATGAACTCCATCATAACCCTAATTCCATTGCCGTCCTCTATGGGGTTTATCATAATCAATAGAAACATGACACAACAGTATATGATGAATCAAATGCCTTTATTAATTTGAAAGTATGTCATACATGAGCTGGAAGTTTACAAAAACACCCTCATAATGATTGGCTCTTAGGACACTTTTCTATCACCCAGCAGAAGGACTTGAAGAGGAATTCGGCTTCTGCTGGAGTCTCAACTTTGGGTGAGCCAACCCAGTAGAAGGTGGAGTTCGACTTCGGCTAAAGTCTCGACCTAGGGGGAGCAAACCCAGCAGAAGGACTCGGAAGGGAATTTAGCTTCTATTGGAGTCTCGACCTAAGGGGAGCCAACCTAGCAAAAGGTGGAGTCCGACTTCGGCTGGAGTCTTGACCTCGGGGGAGCCAACCTAGTGGAAGGACTCGGAGAGGAATTTGGCTTCTACTGAAGTCTCGACATGGGGGGAGCCAACCTACCAGAAGGTGGAGTTCGACTTCGGCTAGAGTCTCGACCTAGGGGGAGCCAACCTAGTGAAATGACTTAAAGAGGAATTTGGCTTCAACTAGAGTCTTGACCTGGGGGGAGCCAACATAGCAGAAGGTGGAGTTCAACTTTGGCTGGAGTATCGACTTGTGGGGAGCTAACCTAGTGGAAGGACTCAGAGAGAAATTTGGCTTCTGCTGGAGTCTCGACTTGGGGGGAGCCAACCCAGCAGAAGGTGGAGTTTGACTTTGGCTGGAGTATCAACCTGGGGGGAGCCAACCTAGTGGAAGGACTCGAAGAGGAATTTGGCTTATGCTAGAGTTTCAACCTGTAGGGAGCCAACCTAGCAGAAGGTGAAGTTCAACTTCAGCTGGAGTCTCGACCTGGGGGGAGCCAACCTAGTGGAAGGACTCGTAGTGGAATTTGGCTTCTGCTAAAGTCTTGTCCTGGGGAGAGCCAACCTAGTAGAAGGTGGAGTTCGACTTTGGCTGTAGTCTTGACCTGGGGTAAGCCAACAAAGCAGAAGGACTCGGAAAGGAATTTGGCTTTTGCTGGAGTGTCGACCTTGGGGGAGCCAACCCAATAGAAGATAGAGTTTGACTTCAACTGGAGTCTTGACTTGGGGGGAGCCAACCTAGCGGAAGGACTTGAAGGGATAGAGCTTATGGTTGCAATCTTTGTTTGCTGGATCCGAGCGGGACCCAGTGATATTGCTTCTTCATTCACCTCCTGCTCTTAAGCCTTAACAAAATGTCATGCTCGGGGCTAAGAAAGTAATTATGGAGGTGACGTGGAAAGGCTAAGATCTGGCACCATTGAATGCCATGATCATTGCCACTTTGCGCATCGTTCCTTGAAGCCAATATTGGGATGCCATATCAACAGGTCGAAGGAAGCATAATGGTTGATGTACGACCCGAGGTTTTTTCTGTTGCATCAGGGCATTGCCTTTAGCCGATGTTGCCATGTGGTGCCCATCTGGTGGTGGGAGTATCGAAAGGACGTATGGCTATAGTCTGGCTGCTTTGTAAAGAGGGTAAGCTTTTCCCTAATCGCCCCTTTCAAAACTTTCCCACTCACCATCGGACCAGAGCTTCTTCCTTCTCCCAGCTGTCTTTTCCTACAACAATCAAGTTAGTCCTCCTTGGTCTTCTCCTTCTTCTTTGTCTAGGCTAAGTTTTCCTGCAGGGTTCCCAGGCCTTCTTTTCCTGTACACTTCCTTCTTTCTTTGATCTCGGATGGCTCCGTCCGGTCGGAACCATTGCTCTTTCAAGAACCTCGATGAGGTAGGGCCCTCTCGACCAAGGACTCCATCTTTTGACGAGGAGGAGGAGGTTCCTCTCGTCATCCATAGGAACCTTTGTCTAACTAGAGTAGTCATAGGTGGACCTAGGGCCCCTCCTGCTCCTCCTATCTCTTCCATTCCTGTTGCTTCATCCAGGTCTTCCCATCCGACCGGGCCTTCTGGCATTGCTTCGACAATGACCAGGGAGGATCTCTCTCTAATTTGGGTCACCTACAGGATCCTGGACTCCATCCGGCTCTTGGTTCTGGGACTAGAGAAGTGGGTCACCTCTAGTGGCCCAAGTCGAATAGCTCTTTATGAGGAGTTCTTTCTCCAGGGCCTTCATTTGCCTTTTCACCCCTTCTTTCTCTTTCCTCAACAACTACCATCTTGTTCCAACCCAGTTGGCCCCTAATGCTATTAGGGTCATTAACTGCTTCATTGTTTTTTGCCACTTCGATAGGATTGTTGCTCGTTTCTCCCTGTTCAGGGCCTTCTTTATCCTGAAATGCTACCCAACTAAGGACAGGTGGTGGATTGTTTCTCCTTGCTCGAAGGGTATAAAGTTTGAGCATCCCTCTTCCATCAAAGGGTGGAAGAGTAAATTCTTCTTTGCTTTTATCAAAGGGATGGACTGGTTTGTAGTGATCCAGACTGGATCCTAAATCAGAAGTCCCAGGTCGAGGCCTCTGAACGAGAAATATACGACCAGCTCATTTTCGATCAGATCCCCTCCCTTGAAGTTTTTCTGTTAGAGCAGAACCTATTCGATATCGGGATCAGCCCAATTCAGGGGCTAGGTGAGTCGGAGGGATATCTCTTCTTCCACGAGTCCTTTTTGGTCTATTGCTGACCTTTATCTTCTTCTTGCTGTAGGCATGAAGTCTCGATGGAGGAGCTTCTAGAGTCCACCCAAAGGAGAGGCCTATCATTCAGGCCCAGGGAGGCTCCACCAAAGAGGGCTCGAGTTGAGCCCAGCTAAGGGGTGGGGCTTGCTTCAATCCATGGCCCTGCGGGGCGAGCGGTCAAGCCGGCCCTTGCGCCTTCGGGGCAGCGAGCCCAGCTCCCGGCCCGAGAACCTGGCATGGGTGCACAGGATGGCCAGCTACTATCGTTGCAGTCCAGCCTCTCACAGTCATCGAGGTGGACATGAAGGGAGAAAGGGTTGTAGAGTGACCCCGACGACACCACCACTCGTGGCAACGAACTCTCCCCTGCTGGATGAGATGCCTTCGAGGGTGGTTCACCCAAATGCGGTGGCACCCCCAGCACCGAGGAGGGCTGCTGTCCGAAGGGCAGCATGATGGGGATCCAGGGCACGTCCGGATTCTTTTTCTAATTTTTCTTATTTTCTCGCATTTTCTTATTTTTCCTATTCCTACTATTCCACCTATCCCCATTATTATAGTTTTATCCCCAACTTATCCTTGCTTTATCCCTACCTTATTCCATCTTCCTCCATATTTCTCTCGTGATTTTGTAAAATTCCTAAAGCCTAGCCCACCACCCAGCCCCCCCAGATTTGGGCTGCCCGACCCTCTATCGCCTCTACCGGCCTGCCGTCAGTGCTCGCCGGCCCCGCTATCACCGGAAAACCGACCGTCCATCGCCCACGCCCGTGGAAAGATGAACGGTCTGCCCTAGGTGTGCCGCCACGCCATCCCACTGCCCGCCGGTGCTCGCCAGCCACTGGAGGTCCTCGCCTGCCGCCATCCCACTGCCCGCCGGTGCTCGCCAGCCACTGGAGGTCCTTGCCGGTGCCCATGGGCCCCACGGTCGTGGGAAGGCCAAACGGTATGCCCGTGCATGCCGTGCCATCGCTTGCCGCTACCCTGCTTGCAGCAACAGACGCCGTCCATCGTCGGCTGCCATCCCGCCATCTCGCAATTCGCTGGCCAAAGCTCGGCCGCCGGAGGCCCTCACCGGTGCCCACGGGTCCCACGCCCGTGGGAAGGCCAAACGGCATGCACAGGGCATGCCGTGCCACTCTTATGCCGCCACCCTGCCTGCAGCTTGCCGCCCGCCATCCGCCAGCCCCGTCCACCACCCGTCGGCCATCCGCCGTTGCTCGACGGAGATCGTTCCTCCCTCTATACACGACCGTGAGTTGATTCTGCATGATTTCTAGAGCAGCTCAATTTTCAAAGTAGCACATTTTTCAGAGCACTTCATCAAGCCAACATGCTTCTCAAAGCAGATCAGCACCAATTTTGATGTAGCACGAATTTTTATGTAATTTATTTTTTATTTTAGGTTTGCTTGTTGGCTAAGTAATTGAGGGGTTTTGTTTTTTGTATATAAAGCCCCCTCCCATCTTGTAATAATTAAAATTGATAAGAATTTTTGGTTTAGCTACTGGTCCTGGTTCTGGGCTGAGGCTTGTCTTTCCTTCACCTACGGGTGTCGAGGGGTGTGAGACCCCACTTCCTTCACTCCATGCGAGCATCGAGGGGAGCGAGGCCCTAGTTATTCTCTTTCCCATCGAGTCCCCCTCTAGGTCTTAGGGATTTTCCTTTATGGCCCCAGGTAGCGATTTGGGTGGGACACCCTAAGCTCCGCATATAGTGAGATGGGTGGGATGCCCTAGATTACCTGTAGTGGGGTGGGTGAGATGCCTTAGAAGTGTGACATCTCTCTGTGAAGGTGAGTCCCCATTCCTAGAGTGTCCATTTTTCCTCCCCTCCATCCCATTGTTCCTCCACCAAGAAAATTAAAAGTAAAAGAGATTAGCTATTTTAGGATTTTAATGTCAGTTTCACCCTAGTCATGGAAGGCTTCTTAGCCCTCCCACGATCCTTGTTTATTTAGGTGTTCCCCTTTTCCAAATAATCCAGGGTACATCGAGTCCGTCCCTCATCAATTTGGTATCAAAGTAAGTAGTGGATTAGGGTGTGCTACATTTTCGAACTCAACAGAGTCGAGTCCTTCACGGTCAAGGAGAATGATGGGGATCCAGGGCAGGTCCGGATTCTTTTTCTATTTTTTCTTATTTTCTCATATTTTTTTATTTTTCCTTTTCCCACTATTCCACCTATCCTCACTATTCTAGTTTTTTCCCCAACTTATCCCCACTTTATCTCTGCCTTATTCCATCATCCTCCATCTTTCTCTCGTGATTTTGTAAAATTCCCAAACCCTCGCCCACCGCCCCGCCCCCCAAGATCCGGGCTGCCCGACCCCTGGTGGCCATTGTCGGCCCATCGTCGATGCTAGCCGGCCCTACTCTCACCAGAAAACTGGCCGTCCATTGCCCATGCCCATGGGAAGATGAACGGTCCACCTTGGGCATGCCGCCACTTCGCCGCCTGCTGCCATCCCGCTGCTTGCCGATGCTCGCTGGTCGCGGGAGGTCCTCGCTAATGCCCATGGGCCCCACGACCGTGGGAAGCCCAAACGGCATGCCCGTGCATGCTGTGCCACTGCTTGCCACCGCCCCGCCTGCAGCCACTACTGCCATCCGCCGCCATCTCGCCATCTTGCCATCTTGCCGTCTCGCCGTCTGCCGGCCAAAGCTCGACCGTTGGAGGCCCTCACCGGTGCCCAGGGGTCCCACGCCCGTGGGATGGCCAAATGGCACACACAGGGCATGCTGTGCCACTCTTGTGCCACCACCCCACCTACAGCCACCGCCCGCCGTCCTTCACTCGCCGTCCGCCGACCCCGTCTGCCGCTTGCTTCCCGGTCGTCGGCCGTCCGCCAGTGCTCGATGGAGATCGTTCCTCCCTCTGTGGATGACCGTGAGTTGATTCTGCACGATTTTTGGAGCAGCTCAATTTTCAAAGTAGCACACTTTTCAGAGCACTTCATCAAGTCAACACGCTTCTCAGAGCAGAACAGCACTAATTTTGATGTAGCATGGATTTTGATGTAATTTATTTTCAATTTTAGGTTTGCTTGTAGGCTAAGTAATTGAGGGTTTTGTTTCTTTTATATAAAGGCCCCCTCCCCTCTTATGATAATTAAGATTGATAAGAATTTTTGGTTTAGCCATTGGTCCTGGTTCTGGGCTGAGGCCTATCTTTCCTTTACCTACGGGTGTTGAGGGGTGTGAAACCTCACTTCCTTCACTCCATGGGAGCGTCGAGGGGCGCGAGGCCCTAGTTATCCCCTTTCCCATCGAGTCCCCCTCTAGGTCTTAGGGATATTCCTTTACAGTCCCAGGTAGCGATTTGGGTGGGACGCCCTAGGCTACGCATGTAGTGAGATGGGTGGGATGCCTTAGATTACATGTAGTGGGGTGGGTGAGATGCCCTAAAGATGCGACGTCTCTCCGTGAAGGTGAGTCCCCAGTCCTAGAGTGTCCATTTTTCCTACCCTCCATCCCATTGTTCCTCCACCAAGAAAATTGAAAACAAAAGAGATCAGCTGTTTTAGGATTTTAGTATCAGTTTCGCCCTTGTCCTAGGAGGCTTCTTAGCCCTCCCACGGTCCTAGTTTGTTTAGGTGTTCCCCTTTTCCAAATAATCCAGGGTACATCGAGTCCGTCCCTCATCACAGCACCTGAAGTGAAACCAAACTCGGCGGTCACCCAAGATCTTGTGCTTGCAGAGTGCATGATGGAGTAGGCAGTCTAGTCGTGCGACCGTAGTGAGAGGGGAGGCAGGATGCTGGCGGAGGCCCTTCTTAGCACCCTTCCCCTCCTTTTCATAGTAGTCTTCTTCTTTTCCGTCGCTTTAGTCTTCAGTTTGGTTGCCATAGCTAATACCTTTGATGGTGTAGATCAAGACCGACATTCTTCTCGTCCATGACTACTATACCTAGTAGGAAAAGAGAGATGCCCAGCGGGATTATGAAAGGGCATCACTAGAGGCTGAGGCTCGGGAACAAACTGATAGGGCCCGGCCTTGGAGGAGAAGGATAAGGTCCTCCAAGCCAAGGTGGTCAATTTCGAAAATCAGGTTAAGGACCTCAAAGTGTCCTTGGCCCGAGAATGGGATCGGGCTTCCCACCAAGTGGAGGAGCTTAAAGCCAAAGCTACCCGAGTGGGAGAGCTAAGGAGTGGCCTCCAAGCACAGCTGGAGCCAATGCGGGCTCAGCTGTCAATAGCCAAGGATTGAACCGCTGGGTGGTGGCTCTAATGAAGGCTACCAAGAAGGAGGCCACCGAGGCAGTGCCCATGTTCAGGACCTCGGTGGCATTTTTCGATGAAATCCGGGAGGTGACCATGGATTCCTTCATCAAATGACTTGGGGTCTGCAGATCTCTGGTGACCCAGCTTTTCCTAGAGCTGAAGCTTGACGAGGTCATGGTCTCGGGTGGCCTTGGTGGAGGCTCAGGGGGAACTGCGACTCCTACTATCGTGGTCAAGGTGGAGCCTGCTCCTGCCATCGAGGAAGTCTCGTTGGTGGGGGTTGTAGAAGCCCAAGGGGATGCCGGAGGGATAGGCTCCGATTTCATTTCGAAATCTACTTGGGACTGCCCAGCCTATCGAGTGTCCTTTGATGATGTATCTTTTTTATGCAATATCAATAAAGTCCTTTTTGCTTCACTGAGTTCTCTTTTTTATGGTTATCTCAAACCTCTTCAGCAGTTGCTTGACTTGGGAACTCTCCAGCCAAGCCAAGAGCTAGTGGATGGCTTGAGGGGAGCCTGAGCGGCCTTGGGAGACCATCAAGTTGGGGCACTTGACTTGAGGAGTCTCAAAATTATCTTCACTGGTTCTAAGTTTGGCCGGTGGAGGGTGAGCCTTCAAGAGTGCCTTGCTTTGCCATCACCGAACTGGGGGTCCAGTGGGTTAAATGCGGGGCTTCTAGAGTTTCCCGGCAAGAGATGTCGAGCTGTGAGTCAGGCGGTGGATGGCAGAACTTCTGGGATGTCCCGTTGGCATCTTCAGATTGTGAGGACGGTAGCAGGTGCGGGGCTTCAGGAGTTTCCCAGCTTGAGGTGCCGTGTTTTGAGTAAGGCGACAGATGGTAAAACTTCTGAGGTGTCCCGTTGACATCCTTGAACTATGAGGAAGGCAGCAAGTGCTGGGATTCATGAGTTTCTCGGCTTGAGGTGCTGAGCTATGAGTCTGGCTATAGATGGCAAAACTTCTGGGGTGTCCCACTGACATCTCTGGACTATGAGGATGGCAGCAGGTGTGGGGCTTCAAGAGTTTCCCAGCTTGAGGTGCCAAGCTGTGAGTCAGGTGGTAGATGGCGAAACTTCTGGAGTGTCTTATGACATCTTTGGATTGTGAGGATGGCAGCAAGTGCGGGGCTTCAGGAGCTTTTCGGCTTTGGTGCGGGGTGCTGAGGCTCCAGGCTTGAGGTACCGGGCTTCATAAGTTTCCGGGCTTGATGTGTCGGGCTTCGTAAGTTTTCGGGCTTAAGGTGCCGGGCTTCATAAGTTTCTGGGCTTGAAGTGCCGGGCTTCGTATGTTTCCGGGCTTGAAGTGCCAGGCTTCGTAAGTTCATGGGCTTGAGGTGCCGAGCTTTATAAGTTTCCGGGTTTGAGGTGCCGGGCTTCGTAAGATTCCAGGCTTGAGGTGTTGGGCTTCGTAAGTTTCCGGGCTTGAGGTGCTAAACTATGAGTCAGGCGGTAGATGGCAGAACTTCTGGGGCATCTCATTGACATCTCCGGACTGTGAGCACGGCAGTAGGTCGGGGCTTTAGGTGTTCCCCAATTTGAATCACCAGGCTTGGGGTTGGGCGATGGTTTTCCTGCAAGGCAAAGACAACGTTGCACAAAAAGGATTCTTTTATTTAAAAGAAGGGAGCCTTACATTGTTGGCGATATGTCCTTAGACTTTTGTCATTCTAGGCCCATGCAAACTGGGCGCCGTCAAGTTCGGCGAGGTAATATGCTCTATGGGGAAGGGTCTCGACTACTCTATAGGGACCTTCCCAGTCTGGGAAGAGTTTGTCCCCCAACATATCATACCTATGGGCTTCTTGGTGGGTCGATTGTCAACTACAGGGACAGGAGGAAAGGCCACAAGCACTTGGGGCTCCACCGGGGTCTTGCTCCCCTCAAACTTTCTGAGGTAGCCCCTCCTTATCAGATCTTCAATTTATTTTTTGAGATGGCGGCATTCCTCGATGTCGTGGTCATGGTCACGGTGTAACCGGTAGTATTTTATCTTGTCTCGGCGACCGGACAACCCTAATGGGGGAGGGCGATGTAGGTATCACTCACCCTCAATCTCCATGAGAATCTTTGATCTCAGGGCGAGGAGAGAAGTATATGTTTCTTCCGAAATGGGATCGCTATTCGGCTTGGGTCTTGCTCAGGAACTCGGGTTTGGCCCGATCTTGCATGCCCCTGGGGCTTTTCCTGGGGTTTGTTAAAGGGCTTCCCATCTAGCTCTCTCCTGGTGCAGCCGCCTCCTTAGTGCGAATATACTTGTGGACTAGAGGAGGAGGTCAGAGTACATCTTCGACGACTTCTTGTCCAGGGAGTAGGTTAGGCGGGAAGTCCGAAGCCCTCTCTTCAGCGCTAGCATGGCAATGGGCTCATCCAGGTTGTAGATCTCTAGTACGGCGACCTTGAAGTGGGCCACATAGTCCCGCAAGAACTTATGGTCCTTCTACCGGATGGAGAAAAGGATATCAGTTTCTCGCGGTACCTTCCGACAAGCATCGAAGAGTGCAACAAACTTTCTTTCCAGCTCTGTGAAGGAACTGATGCTCTCAAGTTCAAGATGACTGAACCAAAGTCGAGTAGCCTTTCAAAGAGTAGTGGGGAAGGCTAAGTAGAGGAGGGTGTATGTTGCCCCCTAGACTCTCATGAGAGCCTTGTAGATCTCCAGGTGATCTAGGGGGTCGGCGGTCCCATCGTAGGGATCCACTTAGGGTATGTGGAACTGACTCAGGATCGGCCCCTCTTGGATATCTTGGGAGAAGGGCAGTTGGACATCATGGCCCACTAGCTCGCGGGAGGAGCCTTGCATGTTGGCAAACTGGCAGGACAGTTCCGCCAGCCTATGCTCTTGCTCTTCCAAGCGCTTCTCTACCATGCACCCAATAACCTCATTGGTGGAACCTTTTGCTGAGGTTGCTGGAGAGGACGGAAGTGACCCGCTAAGGAGGGCTATGATGGGGTGCCTAGCTCTGGCAACATCTAGGTGCCTGAGGGCAGCGCGCTTCAAGACTGGGGACTGGCTCTCCCGATCGACTGACTCGCTCCTCTGTTGCATTGTCGGGGTCCAGAGGCCACCCAGGGGATCAGTCATGTCTTATGGTTATGGTGGCCTTCCTTGGATGGAGTGTAGCTACCGTAGGGTTGAGCGGCTAGGGCCGCGGGGGTTTCTGGTTGTTGTTGGGTGGCCAGGGACTGGTGCTGATGCTGCAACTGCTGCACGGCCATGGTCAGAGTCTACATCTACTGGGTGAGCACAGTGAGTTAAACACCACCAAGAGTGATTACGATGGAGCAGGGAGCTCCCCCTGGGCTGCGTGGGCCTTCATGAGAAGGAGGACCTCCCACATGGTTAGTGGAGGCTTTTCGCACGCGTGTCACTACCATGCCTCAAGTGAAGTTGCTTTTATGATGGGGGGACTAGTTTGACCGACATTTTCATGTCCTGCCCCCCCTTCCTAGCATGCAAATCTGTTGTCTAGATCGTCATGGCCTGTAGCTCTGATGTGGCATCAGGCATCGCCCTTCTCGTCTGGAATCCTATGCACATACCCAGTCCTGCAAAAGAAAAGAGACTCGGGCTGGGGATTTCGATGGGGGCACTCCGATGATCAAGTTAATGGGCGATCTAGGAGAATAGATCCCCCTCTGTGGATCCTGGTGAGGTCTCCACATTCGAAGGTTGTCTTTTACAGAAAATTAAGTGAGAAAGGAGTGTCAGTAGAGAAGGAGAGCATGAGCAGGGTTAGCTATGTCCATGGGATTTTTCCAATGAATTCCTCAGTAGCCTCAGAGCGTTTCATCTGGTTTGCTCTCCCCTTCTGTGTGCCAACGATTACCTCGCTCTCCCTTTGCTTGCTCATCCTCTTCCCTCCTTTTGTTCGGAGGCCCCTTGAAGTTTGTTATAGAGAGGCGGTATGCCCTTTGAGCTTGCTTCCTGGATGTTTCCCTTTTTGGGGGAGTCCCAAGGGTTGACATCTAGTAGCAGTCGGGGATTGTGCATGAGCTCCCCTTTCTCCCTTCATGGTAGGGAGTTATGTCGATGGCTTTGACATTCTGGTTGGTCACCATGTTTTGCAAAGCTTCGCAGAGCATTGGTTTGTATGTGGCCACCCCAGGGTTTGAATCCTCTAGCACGACCTTCTTCTTGTGGGTGATGCGGACGGTAGGTGGTGCGGATACTAGAGGCACCAAAATAAAGCAGAGGCTTCTCAACCCTCTGTGGTTATCTAAGTAGTGTTTTCAGTATTTGAGTCTAGTGAGTATTTAAGTACAGTGAGTGTTTGAGTCCAATTTTGCAATAAGGGCTTAGTCTATTTTTTTTTGGCCCTTGAGTCCAGTTTTGGGCCTTTCATCAATTGAGTCATGTATTTGGAATTCGATCCATACCATTAAGGTTTTGGATATGGTCAGTTAAGTTGAGTCAATTTTAGTTAAGTCAAGTTCAGTTAAGTCATGAGTCTGCTCATGTTGAGCCTTTTGAGTTTTGTATTGAGTCCAGTCCAATTTTGTAAAAAGAAGACTCAAGATGAACCCAGCCAGAGTGACCCATTGGATCACATGTGCCACATTGGATCACATGAGAAGGACCCTGAGGTCATCACAACACCAGCCTACCGGGGAGATGGACATCAGAAGAAACCCTAAAGCCTGCCCGGGACTAAAGTGGGCTGCCCAAAGCCCAGGCCCTTCATGAAAATCAACGCCCCACCCTTATGGTCACCACTCTTGGTTGGCCACCTTAGGGTCACCCCCTTGGTCGACCATAACAAAGAGAGGGAGAGATAGAGTACCAGTTTATTTGGGAGAAGAAATTTCTATGTATTCTAGGTAGGGTTTGTGTAGGAGAAGGATACCTAGGGATTTACTTGTATACCCTTTCTTATGGCCCAAGTTTTGTAAGTCTATATAAAGGGCCTACTTCTCATGTATTTTTGCTGATTATTAATGAATGAAATTCTTATGTTTTCTCCAATTATTGTGTGATTGCTGTGCGAGGGTATCTGTGTGATCCCATCATTGCTCCTAAGCCCCCCTGTGCCCAGTCTCCAAGCTTCCAACATAAACCCTAGCCGCACCTGCCTCAAGCCCTGGATGCCCACCTCTTGGCCACCCTCAACAATCCCCATCCTCTCTTTCATCCTTCAGCCATCTACTCTATTTTTCTCTTGTTTTCTAACCCTTGTTAGGTGCCTTGCAGGTCTCTTAGAGTCCATGAATCCAGGATTCCATCCGGCAAGCTTTCGGGTCACTGGATTGAAAGCCGCAGATCTGTAGGGTCTTCAGCTTGATTTTCCAGGCCGCATCCTAAAGCATGAGCAACCTCTTCATGGATTCATCTTCCAATCACTGCCAGGTATACCCCCCCTTGCCTTATCAGTTATGGTATTGCAAAAGAGCCTTACTGGGGCTTCTCAACCTTGGCGATCCTTCTTTTTACTCTTTAGGATTTATTTCTGCATGCCTTTGCTTCTGATTTTTTGTAGAATTTCTTGATTAACTTCTTGGCTCCAAATTTGGGATATGAACTCCTAACTTAATACTTAATCATAAAAAATTAGTTTGCATGCATAAATGGTCCCGCATCATTTGGTATTAGAGCATCTTTTATGGGCTAATTTTTGCATCCCGTAATTCTTGCATATGGTCTATTATTTTTATTGTTTCTATATACAGGTAGATCAGAGAATCTTGATTTTTATTTTGATGGATTCCTCATAATTGATTTTATTTATCAGAATTTTATCATAATTTAATTCAGATTTTGAGTCATCTGCACCTCTGATTTATGGCCCGAGAGCAATTCTACCCTGAATTTTTAGCAAGTCTAATTTCAGCATGTTTAGGGTTTTTTTTGTATAATCTTTGTATATTTTAATTTTCTACATATTTTTCAAATATTAGGTAATTTCTTGTATATTATATTTTTTCCAAAAAATATAAAAAAAATACACATAAAACATAAAAAAATTAGAAACCCTAATTTAGTTTTCATATGTGTGCCATCATATACATAAGCTAAGTTAAGGGCAATTCTACTATGCTAGATAGGGGGAGGATTTGATCACCTCTCCTTATCCAAAACAACAATCCTTGCATTTGAGCCCAACCTAATTAAAATCAATTAGATCTAATTTGCTCTAGTAAGCTAAGGACACTAACAGGTCGAGTCCAACCTTTGTGGGAAGACTATTGCACCAATCCTCTCCTATTACTGGAAGCTGGTGTCTAGGCAGAGGTCCAGGGCAAACACCCTAAGTGGATCAATGGTTCTTTAATTAGGTCCGTGCGAAAGCAGGGGGCCCTCCCACCATCCCAACTCTTACCTGGCCATTGGAAGGATTAGGGGTTGCATTGTGTGTAAGTTGAGTTGACCCATTCTGTTTGGGCTCTAAGTGAAAGGGATATGCCCTATAAGCCAATCAATATTGTATCTCCCAAATCAATGTAATTGACAATATTCTAAAAAAGGCATTAATTTTTGTCACACGCTGTGTTTATTATTATGATGAACCCCATAGATTAGGGCTATGATTTTAGGGTTATGATGAGATCATACCAGTGAGACCTAAAGTCTTAAAATCTTAATCTAAAATATTCCTAGTCAAAGGAACCCTGAGTAGGGGATCAGGGTTTTTCCGGTAAGACTAGCACATCCCATGTATACTGGAAAGGGTGATTGCTCTCATAGTCACTTGTGTAGGATACTAATACTAGGATGTGGGTGCTCATTAGTGAATGAGTTCACTGATATGATCCAACTTGAGAACATCTAATGGAGTCTTAGCTACATGTCAATAGAAGGTTCTCATAGTGGGAGTGGTACAAGTAATCCTTTGACCTGAGACTGCCATAAGTACCTTATGTACATGAACCCATCCTTTGGTTCAATCCTAATCATGACATTGAGTCATGCACAGGATTGATACGGGGAATGGTGAGTTGTATATGAAGGTAATGAGTAAGTCAACAAGGAATGATCACTCTTAGTAAGAGGAGATTGCATCCAGCTAGTTATCAATCGGATGATGATTTAGGGAATCTTTGTTCAAAGTAAAGATATTAGAGATGGTTTCTAATATCAAGATAATCGAATCATCAATATAAGATTGAGCTAGAAATAAATATAATATTGGATTTGACATATATCCATATCCATAATTATATTTTGGGTGCAGTCTGATCGAAAGATTTAATTGTATGGTAACTTTCTACTGAAGGGTAGTTTTGGTATTTCACCAGAATTTCCATATCTTCCGGGTAGACATGACACGTTGCTAGACGTCAATCTTGTCTTGTGGGTTGATTAAATTTAAAGATCACTTATTAGGAAGAGTCCTACTTGATCAAGTCGGGTAAGCTCGATTTGACCTAAATCGATTAGAAAGAGTTCTAATCAAGTTAGGTCAACTTGTACTCAGACCTACTGCCAGCTGGATATGGAACCCAATGGGTCACACACTTAAGAGGATTGATCAAGAGTTTAATTTGTAATTAAATCATCTTTGCAGGATAACACTCTAGCAGGTGTTGCAAACCCTAGCTTCTATTCGAATTGGATTTGAATTAGGGTTCCGAATTGGATCAATTTGGGTTCTAATTGGACCTAATTAGACCCTAATTATAAAATATAGGACTTTGGGCTAACCCATGGCTAAGACTACATCTTAATTAACACCCAAGCCCATCCATATAGGCCACCCAAAAAAATTTGTGCGCGTGGATAAGAGGAAAGACTCCACACGCGCATGGACTCTTCATGCGCGCGTGAAGTCTTCTTATTTCACCGTATTTTTTCTTTTTGGCCAGTTATTCCCTATTAGCGCATCTCCTAATGACCATTAGATGGTCGTCTAACGGTTTGGGGGATTTTGAGAAAGATAAAAGGCGCTAACTCTTCCCGGTTGCGCGATATAACGTCTCTTTGGAGACCGAAACATCACGACTTCCTTCTTCTTAAAACTTCACGACTTTTCTTTTAGGAAGAGCCATGAGTTTGAATATGAAGGGTCGTGAGAAGGAAGGAGAGAGCGTGAGAAATGTGGAAAGCCATGAGAAATAGTTTACGAAGAGTTGTGTTCTTTTGAGAAGACATCTTTTTGTAGTCTATTTAAGGAACAGAGGCTTCGGGTGTTTTTTCTAATGTACGACAGAGTTTTTTTTTTTATTTTTCTTTCCTTTTCAGGAGACTGATTCCTCCTTAGCTTGTTTAGGACACAAGAGTTTTCCTTTTACAGAGTTCTCTTCTCTGTTGAAACTCAAGTCTAAAACAAGAGATAGGAAGAATCTCTCGAACGGTGAAAGAAAAGAAGATATACTCTGTTTCTATTTCCTTTTACATTAAGACATTAGTGTCTTAAATCCTCCTCCTCCTTCAAGACAAGAGTGTATTCTTAGGACAAGGTCTTAAGAAAGAGAGAGGAAGAAGAAAGAAAGGAAGTAAGAAGTCCCTGCCGTGGAGTTTTTCAACCATAGTCCTTTTGAGTTCTAGGAGAAGAATTCAAGTGAAGGAACTTTTGAAGAAGCAAGCATCTTGATCAATTTTCTTGTGGATCACCATTGGAGGGTGGACATTTGGATGCCTGGTGAGTTCAAAAGGGTCATTCAACATCAAGTTTTGATTGTACATCAAAATTGGATTTAGCGATAACAGGTTGGTGCCCTAATTCTAATAGTGTAGGTTTGCATGTTTCTCATATGTTTTAATCCTGAATAAGGAGATCCTGGCTAAGGGTTTTGGTGTAAATTTCATCATTTTGAAATTATCTTTTCACTATGGTGCACTGGAATCCTTTCAGTGGTATCAGAGCCACCCTTATTACTGTTAAAACATATGAAAATTATTTATATGTGTTTTTGTTGTAGTGTCGCATGTTATGGTTTTTAAACCCTTGAATGCTGATACACTTAGCACATTTATGGGATGCATGTATGTTTAATAATTTATATTTGATGTGTGTCACTAATTAGGGTTTTTCACTCAAACCCTAATTATTATAGAGATATGTTTAGTTTTGAAGTCATCATACTGAAATAAGGTTGCCCTGGCATAATGGTGGATCCATTATGTGGTAAATGGCTGTCCTAGTATGATGACACACTTAGCACATATTTTCTTATTTATAAGAATGATATGTTGTAATAAATTTTATAAGGATATGCTGGCAATTTATAAATCCCTCCTCTTAAAAATTATATTAAGTCTTAGTATATTTAACTGATAAGAATCACCAGTCATGATGAACCATTGATCATTTCGGTGTCTAGAAAGGTGGTTTTGGGAAGGTAAAGAGAATTATGGTTTTTAATTGGTTCCATTGACTGACCTGGCCAATTTTTATAGGTGTCTAGGAAAGCAACGGGGGGACTCCCACATCTCTTCCACTTGCCTGGCCGATTTGATTAAATTTAAATCTTGACTAAAATGCTTAGTGTTAAAAATACTATATATATTGGCCTTCCTTCATGCTGGAGCGTTATTGTGTTATGAACCACATTAGGTTTGTTGTGTTATATGCAAGACCTAATATGGTGATTGACATAATACTAGCCTAGTGCATAGAGATGCTTACATCATATTCAGTATAATGCTTTGTTGTGTTATCTGCAAGGGCATTATATTTAAGTATTGACTGTAAAGAAATGAATGGGTCTTGACTTAACTAGAACATTATGGTTTGTTGTGTCTTCTGCAAGACTAATAATGTTCTAGAGGCCAAGTTACTTCTTGAGAATTATATGAGATATAATTGGAAGAGTTTCCTACCTTTAAGCTTATAAAAGATTTGTTGTGTTTTCTACAAGATCTTTTATAAGTTATTAGGATCTCAATCTCACTAAGAAAAACCTATCAGGGTTTTTTCTCGATTATCATAGTGTGGGCTCTGATTTTTGATAAAATAGTGGGAAACATAATTAAATTAAAGACCTAATTTAATTATGTATGTCATTTCATGATTGGTTGCTTATGTATTGTTCTTTGTTAAATGTAGATAAATGGCATCTTCATTATCACTACGAAGTATCTTAGATACCAACAAACTGACTGGTCCAAACTATGTGGACTGGTTGAGAAATTTAAAGATTGTGCTTAGTTCAGAAAAACTTTCTTATATTCTTGAAACCCCTAGTCTTAATCCATTAGGGGACGATGCCACATAGAAAGATATGGCCACATATAAAATGTGGCAGAATGACTCCCTCACTGTCAAGTGTATCATACTAGCCTCTATGACCAATGAGTTACAGAGACAGCATGAAAGCATGGATACTAAATCCATAATGCTCAATTTAAAAGAGCTTTATGGAGAACATAGCATAACTGCTAGATATGAAATATCTAAGCAGTTATTCCGTGCTAGGATGACAGAGGGAACATCCGTTTAGGATCATGTTCTGAAAGTAATTGACTTGATCACCAGATTGGGTCAATTAGGTTTTATTATGGATGGGGAGTTGAATTAGGATTTAATCTTGTAATCACTCCTAGAGTCATTTTCTCAGTTTGTCTTGAATTATCACATGAACAAACTGAACACTTCCTTGCTTGAGCTGTTAAATATGTTAAAAATAGCGGAGAGCCACATAAAGAAAGAAAAGGCTCCACTTCTTCTTATTGATAAGACCAATAAGAAGAAATCAGGTAAAAAGGATTTTAATAGGAAGCTAAACCCTAAGAGTGGCATCAATAAGAACAAGAAAGGAAAGAAGGCCTCCAAACAGTCGACCTGTTTCTTTTGCGGCAAAGCGGGACATTGGAAAAGGAATTGCAAGACTTACCTTGCAACTATGAAGCCTGGTGCATCAGATGCGCCAAATGGTATGTATGAGATACATGCTATATTGACATTAAATTCATCTGTTTCAAATACTTGGGTATTGGATACCACTTGTGGTTACCATATATGCAAATCTTTGCAGGACCTCCACAAGCTTAAAGTATTGAAGGAAGGTGACTTCAATCTTTACGGTGCTAGTGATGATATCATCCAAGTAGAAGCTGTAGGGACCTATATTCTGAAGTTGCCTTCAGGGAAGATCTTGGAGTTAGAAAATTGTTATTATATGCTTAAGATTATTAGGAACATTATATCTATTCCCTTGTTATTAAAACAAGGATATGTAATGGATGTAACGAGCACTGGTTGCTCGATAATGTTATCTAATGAATTTATTTGTTCTGGCATATTTAGCAATGGGCTCTTAACTCTTACTTCCAATGATAGTATTTTTCATGTCAATAATAAAAGAAAAATAGAACACTTTAATAATACTTTACTTTGGCATCAT
The DNA here is from genome assembly GCA_021397845.1 of Areca catechu. Lineage (NCBI taxonomy): Eukaryota > Viridiplantae > Streptophyta > Magnoliopsida > Arecales > Arecaceae > Areca > Areca catechu. Next base: position 84,681,768 of record CM038044.1, on the reverse strand, counting down.
CGACTTGGTCATGTTAATGAGTCTAGGATAAGCAAGTTATACAAGGAGAAATTCCTTGATCCTTATGAATATATATCATTAGGGACTTGCGAATCATGTCTCATGGGTAAGATGACCAAGACTCCATTTACTGGACATGGAGAAAGGACAACTGTGTTATTAGGACTTATACATACTGATGTATGTGTTCCAATGACGACTCAGGCCAGAGGTGGATACTCATATTTTATCACTTTTATAGATGATTTATCTAGGTTCGGATATGTGTATCTTATAAAACATAAATCTGAAGCCTTTGATAAATTTAAGGAGTATCAAAGTATAGTCGAAAAACAAACCGGGAAAAGTATTAAAGTTCTTCGGTCTGATCGAGGAGGAGAATACTTATCCACGGAGTTTTTAGACTATCTTAAAGTTAATGGAATTCTTTCTGAATGGACCTCTCCTTATACACCATAGCTAAATGGTGTAGCTGAAAGGAGGAATCATACTTTATTAGATATGGTACGATCCATGATGTGCTTCACAAATTTACCCATTTCCTTCTGGGGTCATGCCCTAGAAACTGTTGTTTACATTCTGAACAAAGTACCTTCTAAATCCATTTTTAGTACTCCGTATGAGATTTGGAGTAGGAAGAAACCATATCTTAAATATTTTAAGATATGGGGATGTCCAGCTTATGTTAAAAGAAATTTTGGACATAAGTTGGAAGCTAGAGCCGATAAATGTCTATTTGTAGGATATCCTATAGAGGGTAGAGGATATCTGTTTTACCATCCTACTGAAAAAAAGATTTTTATCAGCAGGCATGCCATTTTTCTAGAAAAAGAGTTCATTTTAGAAAAAGGCAATGGTAGAACTATTAAACTTGGAGAAGTACAAGAAACACAGATAGACAATTCTCAACCATTAGAACATATAGCTAGGTCAAAACCAGAACACAAAACTCCTCCCCGTAGGTCTGATAGAGTGCCACGGGCACCTGAGAGGTATGAGTTTATTTTTGAAAATAATGAAGCCCAAGTCATTCAAAATGATGAACCTCTGACCTATACGGAAGCTATCTTAATTAGTGACTCAAATAGATGGCAAGAAGCCATGGAATCCGAGATAGACTCTATGTATGTCAACCAAGTATGGTCTTTGGTCGATGCACCAGAGGGTGTTAATCCTATTGGGTGCAAATGGGTCTATAAGAAAAAGATTGGGGCTGATGGCCAAGTTGAAACCTATAAAGCCAGATTAGTGGCAAAAGGTTTTAGACAAAAACAGGGAATTGATTATGATGAAACATTCTCACCTGTAGCCATGCTCAAATCAATTCGGATTTTACTTGCTATAGCAGCATACCACGATTATGAGATCTGGCAAATGGATGTGAAGACTACTTTCCTCAATGGTTTCCTTGAGGAAGAAGTCTACATGTCATAACCAGAAGGTTTTATTTCAAAGAATAAACCTAATCAAGTATGCAAGCTAAAGAAATCCATTTATGGATTGAAACAAGCTTCAAGGTGTTGGAACATCCATTTTGATGAAACTATTAAAAGGTTTGGTTTTATCAATAATGTGGATGAACCCTGTGTTTATAAGAAGACTAGTGGGAGTGCCATAGTCTTCTTGGTTCTGTATGTAGATGACATACTCCTCATTGGGAATGATATCCCAATGTTACAATCAGTCAAGGTTTGGCTATCAAACTAGTTTTCCATGAAAGATTTGGGAGAAGCATCCTATATACTAGGTATTAAGTTCTATAAAGATAGGTCTAATAGGATGCTAGGTTTATCCCAGTCAAGGTTCATTGACTTAGTGCTGAAAAGATTCAGCATGGATGGAAGTAAAAGAGGTTATCTTCCTATGAGTCAAGGCATACATCTTTCCAAAAGAATGTCTCTTAAGACACTTGAAGAAAGAAATAGAATGAATTCTATACCTTATGCTTCAGTAATAGGGTCCATAATGTATGTCATGTTATGTACCAGGCCTGATGTGGCATATGCTTTAGGCATTGTCAGTAGGTTTCAGGCTGATCCAGGAGAGGATCATTGGAAAGCAGTTAAAAATATTCTTAAGTACCTGAGAAGGACTAAGGATATTTTTCTGGTTTATGGTGGTTCTGATCTTAAACTAGAAGCATATTCTGATTCTAGTTTTCAATTAGACATTGATGATAGAAAATCCATTTCGGGATATGTTTTTACCTTAAATGATGGAGCAGTGAGTTGGAAGAGTACTAAGCAGCAGACTGTAGCTGACTCAACCATAGAGGCAGAATACATAGCTATTAGTGAAGCCGCCAAGGAAGCAGTCTGGATGAAGAAGTTCATCACAGAGTCGGGTGTTGTTCCTGAGATTGAAAACCCAGTGCCACTTTACTGTGACAACACTGGAGCTGTTGCTCAAGCTAAGGAACCAAGAGCTCATCATAAGTCCAAGCACATTCTGAGACGCTTCCATCTCGTCCGAGAAATAGTCGAAAGACAAGATGTCTACATAAATAGAGTAGATACAAAAAACAACGTAGCAGACCCGTTCACTAAGGCTCTACCACAACGAGATTTTGATCGCCACCTCGAGGGTATGGGGTTAAGATTTAAAGGCGATTGGCTTTAGTTCAAGTGGGAGATTGAAAAGGATATGCCCTATAAGCCAATCAATATTGTATCTCCCAAATCAATGTAATTGACAATATTCTAATAAAGGCATTATTTTTTGTCATACACTGTGTTTATTATTATGATGAACCCCATAGATTAGGGCTATGATTTTAGGATTATGATGAGATCATACCAGTGAGACTTAAAGTCTTAAAACCTTAATCTAAAATATTCCTAGTCAAAGGAATCCTTAGTAGGGGATCAGGGTTTTTCCGGTAAGACTAGCACATCCCATGTATACTGGAAAGGGTGACTGCTCTCATAGTCACTTGTGTATGACACTAATACTAGGATGTGGGTGCTCATTCGTGAATGAGTTCATTGATATATTCCAACTTGAGAACATCTAATGGAGTCTTAGCTACATGTCAATAGAAGGTTCTCATAGTGGGAGTGGTACAAGTAATCCTTTGACCTGAGACTTTTATAAGTACCTTATGTACATGAACCCATCCTTTGGTTCAATCCTAATCATGATATTGAGTCATGCACAGGATTGATACAGGGAATGGTGAATTGTATATGAAGGTAATGAGTAGGTCAACAAGGAATCGATCACTCTTAGTAAGAAGAGATTGTATCCAGCTAGTTATCAATCGGATGATGATTCAGGGAATCTTTGATCAAAGTAAAGATATTAGAGATGGTTTCTAATATCAAGATAATTGAATCATCAATATAAGATTGAGCTAGAAATAAATATAATATTGGATTTGACATATATCCATATCCATAATTATATTTTGGGTGCAGGCTGATCGAAAGATTTAATTATACAGTAACTTTCTACTGAAGGGTAGTTTTGGTATTTCACCAGAATTCCATATCTTCCGAGTAGACATGACACGTTGCTAGACGTCAATCTTGTCTTGTGGGTTGATCAAATTTAAAGATCACTTATTAGGAAGAGTCCTAGTTGATCAAGTCGGGTAAGCTCGATTTGACCTAAATCGATTAGAAAGAGTTCTAATCAAGTTAGGTCAACTTGTACTCAGACCTACTGCCGGCTGGATATGGAACGCAATGGGTCACACACTTAAGAGGATTGATCAAGAGTTTAATTTGTAATTAAATCATCTTTGCAGGATAACACTCTAGCAGGTGTTGCAAACCCTAGCTTCTATTCGAATTGGATTTGAATTAGGGTTCCGAATTGGATCAATTTGGGTTCTAATTGGACCTAATTAGACCCTAATTAAAATATATAGGACTTTGGACTAACCCATGGCTAAGACTACATCTTTATTAACACCCAAGCCCATCCATATGGGCCGCCCAAAAAATTTGTGCGCGTGGATAAGAGGAAAGACTCCACGCGCGCATGGACTCTTCATGCACGCGTGAAGTCTTCTTATTTCACCGCATTTTTTCCTTTTGGCCGGTTATTCCCTATTAACGCATCTCCTAATGACCATTAGATGGTCATCTAATGGTTTTGGGGATTTTGAGAAAGACAAAAGGTGCTAACTCTTCCCGGTTGCGCGATTTAATGTCTCTTCGGAGACCGAAACATCGCGACTTCCTTCTTCTTAAAACTTCAAGACTTTTCTTTTAGGAAGAGCCATGAGTTTGAATCTGAAGGGCCGTGAGAAGGAAGGAGAGGGTGTGAGAAATGTGGAAAGCCATGAGAAATAGTTTACGGAGAGTTGTGTTCTTTTGAGAAGACATCTTTTTGTAGTCTATTTAAGGAACCGAGGCTTCGGGTGTTTTTTCTATTGTACGACAAAGTTTTTTTTTTTATTTTTCTTTCCTTTCCAGGAGATTGATTCCTCCTTAGCTTGTTTAGGACACAAGATTTTCCCTTTTACAGAGTTCTCTTCTTTGTTGAAACTCAAGTCTAAAACAAGAGATAGGAAGAATCTCTCGAACGGTAAAAGAAAAGAAGATATACTCTGTTTCTATTTCCTTTTACATTAAGACATTAGTGTCTTAAATCCTCCACCTCCTTCAAGACAAGAGTGTATTCTTAGGACAAGGTCTTAAGAAAGGGAGAGGAAGAAGAAAGAAAGGAAGTAAGAAGTCCCTGCCATGGAGTTTTTCAGCCATAGTCCTTTTGAGTTCTAGGAGAAGAATTGAAGTGAAGGAACTTTTGAAGAAGCAAGCATCTTGATCAATTTTCTTGTGGATCACCATTGGATGGTGGACATTTGGACGCCTGGTAAATTCAAAAGGGTCATTCAACATCAAGTTTTGATTCTACATCAAAATTGGATTTAGCGATAACAGGTTGGTGCCCTAATTCTAATAGTGTAGGTTTGCATGTTTCTCATATGTTTTAATCCTGAATAAGGAGATCCTGACTAAGGGTTTTGGTATAAATTTCATCATTTTGAAATTATCTTTTCACTATGGTACACTGGAATCCTTTCACTAGGTCTAGGCAACCTTAATCAGTTTGTCTTATGTGTGTTACATGTCCACTATATTAGGAGCCCATTAGGCCATCAACCCATGCCTAGTCTAGATTAGGAGCCTTTTAGTCCATCAGTCCATGTCCAGCCCAGTCTAGTCTTGGAGTCCGGGGTTCAGGCCCAATTGAGGGCCCTGTTTTAGAAAATTATCCTAATGGGCCAATCGCTTACCCAAGCGGAGGCCCGGGACGAGGCCTGCAGGGCCCGTGCCAAAGTTAGGCCCCCTAAGGCCCATATTAGACCTGAATCTCTTGAACCCCATAGGCCTGATCGAATAGGTGAACATCCTTTGACCTATGAAGGAACCCGTAGGACCCATGCTGAATTCAAATCCCCTAGGCCTAGTACCTTTGATCCATGATCTTATCATCTTGATCTTACCCCTGAGTCTAATCCTAGAAGCCCATACCCATACTTGGTGGACCCAAAGGAAAGATCCTTTAGACACACCCAGCCTTACGCACCCACTTTTGATGGAAGTCCAGATCCTGAGGTGTATATTGATTGGAAGGAGAGAATGGATCAGTATTTTGAGTACACTAAGATGTCAAAGTTAGAAAAAGTTAGATTGGCCACACATAGGTTAACTCGACATGCTAAGTGGCACTGAGAAGTTATTGAGGATGAATGTTACCAAAGAGGAGATGAAATACTTAATTGGAAAGCCATGAGAAGTAAGTTGAGAGAAAAGTACCTAGGTCGATTTTGTAAGAAAAGACTTTTAGACCAATGGTCATATTAAGACAGAATAAAAAAATTGTGTCTGAACACATTGACCAATTTAATGAGTTTATTAGGAGATGTAACACAGTTGAACCTGAGTCTAAAATTATTGCTAGATTTTGAGGTGGCCTTCGTAGAGACATCCAGTGGGAACTATTCTAATGAAAAATTTATGACCTGGATGATGCCTATCGACTTGATAGGGAATTCGAGTCATGTTAGAGGGAACCTATGAACTATCGAGTTGAGCCCAATAGGATTAGTACCTCTGAACCCAAACCCAACTCTAGCCAATTTTCCCTTAGCCAAACCTCTCCTACCACCCCACTAGTTCACAAGAATGACATCAAAGAAGAAGTGTATGAAGCTGATGTGAGCTTAGTAGATGAGTATGAGGAAGAAAAGGAGATACCTATAGAAGACCTAGAATTAGTTGACCTAGTAGATACCCAGGTAGAAGCCAACTCAAAGTTAGTTAACCCTAACCATATCCCAATAGAAGCCAACCTAAAGTTAGTTGACCCAAACCACACCCAGACTGAGCTTGTAGTGGAAGACCCATTAGAGGAAGAGAACCTTGATATTGCTACTAGAGTTCAACCTGAGGAGACACTAGAAGAGCTCCCAATTATAGAGTCCAGTCCTAAAATCCAGGAACCCAAGAACTTTATTGAGGATTTGGCTTATTTAACCTAGTACCCTTAGGATGAATCCTTTCCTGCCATTCCCATTAAAGATCTCTTCCCAGAAATTGTTAACCTATCCTTCCATAGCATGGACCTTTTCTTGCCCATAGATATAACTTAATGTTCATACATTAAGGTCAGTCTCTTTAGCCCAGAACCAGTCCCTGAATCCCCTTCCTATTTTCTACCCTTCCCTGAGTCTTCTCATGTTTCTAGAGCTATTAGGTTACATTTTGTTGAGATTACCAGGTTGCATGAACCCGTAGAGCCCATCCCATTTGCTACCTACTTTTGGAAGACCCTCTGGCATCTATTAGGAGTACCTGTCAAATTTTCATCTGCATGTCACCCATCAACCATGACTCATGCCCCATGCCCAAGTTGTAGTTAAGACCCAATAAATTTCCTTTGATAGGAATGCATTGTCAAGTCTATTAGGTGTTAGTATGAGTCCTTTGCATCACCTGTTAGGAGTCTGCATGTGCCCAGCATGTTCACAATCTGCATAAGGACATTAGCCAAAAGATTAATCTAAGTAATGTAACATTTAAAAAAAAGTTCGCTAATTCCCGAAAGTGAGCCAAAGAATTTAATGTAGGGGACTCTGTTATGATTAGGCTTAGACCTGAGCAGTTTCCACCAGGGACCGTTAAGAAGCTTCATGCTCGTGGAGCTGGATCCTATAGAGTGATAGAGAAGGTCAGACCCAATGCTTATGTGCTAGATCTACCCCCGAATTTTGGCATTAGCTCTAACTTCAATATCGCAGACTTGGTTGAGTATAGGGAACTTGCAGCGATTCCTAGTGAAGCCTTTGGACCTACCCCATCCTTTGAGAGCGAACCTAATCCAAAGTATCCACCTATAAATTGGCCTGAGAGAGGAGAACGGATCGAGCGTATCCTGGATGATCAAGCTATCATGACCCAGGGCCATGGCTATCAACGCTACTTGGTCTGATGGCAAGGTCGATCAGAATCTGATAATTCATGGATTACTTGAGAGGACTTGCAGAACCTCGACCCAGACATCCTTGAGCAATACCATAGCCAGAATGATCTACGGACACCAGAGGCACCATAATAAGGTAGAGGCTTCTCAACCCTCTGTGGTTATCTGAGTAGTGTTTTCAGTATGTGAGTCTAGTGAGTATTTGAGTACAGTAAGTGTTTGAGTCAAATTTTGTAATAAGGGCTTATTCCATTTTTTATTGGCCCCCGAGTCCTGTTTTGGGCCTTTTATCAATTGAGTCTTATATTTGGAATTTGATCCATACCATTAGGGTTTTTTGATATGGTCAGTTCAATTGAGTCAAGTTTAGTTAAGTTAAGTTTAGTTGAGTCATGAGTCTACTCATGTTGAGCCTTTTGAGTTTTGTATTGAATCTAGTCCAATTTTGTAAAAAGAAGACTCAAGATGAACCCAGCCAGAGTGAGAATTTGACAACTTCAAGAAGTCCCGGTCATATTTGAATGTGCCATATTGGATCACATGAGAAGGACTTTAAGATCATCACAACACCAGCCTACCGGGGAGATGGATATCAGAAGAAACCCTAAACCCTGCCCGGGACTGAAGTGGGCCACCCAAAGCCCAGGCCCTTCATGAAAATCAGCGCCCCACCATTATGGTCACCACCCTTGGTCGGCCACCTTAGGGTCACCCCCTTTGCCGACCACAACAAGGAGAGGGAGAGAAAGAGTACTAGTTTATCTGGGAGAAGATATTTCTATGTATTCCAGGTAGGGTTTGTGTGGGAAAAAGATACCTAGGGATTTACTTGTATACCCTTTCTTATGGCCCAAGTTTTGTAGGTCTATATGAAGGGCCTACTTCTGATGTATTTTTGCTGATTATTAATGAATGAAATTCTTGAGTTTTCTCTAATTACTGTGTGATTGCTATGTGAGGGTATCTATGTGATCCCATCGTTGCTTCTAAACCCCCCTGTGCCCTATCTCCAATCTTCCAACATAATCCCTAGTCGCACCTGCCTCAAGCCCTGGATGTCCACCTCTTGGCTGCCATCAGCAATCCCCATCCTCTCTTTCCTACTTCAGCCATCTACTCTATTTTCCTTTTATTTTCTAACCCTTGTTAGGTGCCTTGTAGGTCCCTCATAGTACATGAATCCAGGATACCATCCGGCAAGCTTTCGGGTCACCGAATTGAAAGCCACGGATCCACAGGGTCTTCAGCTTGAATCTCCAAGCTGCATCCAGGAGTGTGAGTGACCTCTTCATGGATTTGTCTTCCAATCACTACTAGGTACACCCCTCCTTGCCTCATCAGTTATGTTATTGCAGAAGAGCTAGCCTTACTAGGGCTTCTCAACCTTGGCGATCCTTCTTTTTATTCTTTAGGGTTTATTTCTGCATGCCTTTGCTTCTAATTTTTTGTAGAATTCCCTGATTAACTTCTTGGCTCCAAATTTGGGATATGAACTCCTAACTTAATACTTATTCATACAAAATTTGTTTGCATGCATAAGTAGTCCCGTATCAGTAGGTTGAGGGGCGTCATGCCTCGAATGGGGCATTCCTTCCTGATTGGTGTAAACCGAGGCCTGAGGGGATCCTGGTGCTCTGGCGAGGCATCTCCCTCTGTAGGCCTCAGGTGGTGGGCCACTACCTGTCAGTCGTACCATCCCAGAGGCAGTGTCTTAGTGAAGATAACCCCTTTTCCCATCATGATTTGAATCTCTGTTGTCCTCCTTTCTTCAGTTGGCGGTAGTATGAGCTCGACCCCAACCGGGAGCTGATCTCGGTAGGGGGGCTCACTTCAGCTCCTCACTTGGGTGCCATGCTCAGGTGGCACCACCACATGCCGACTGATAGCCGACATCCAGATGGACTCCATGTCAGCTAATACATCTGTATCAAAAGGCACAAACCTAAACAAGATAAGGTAGTGAGTTCATTATCTTTTCTTAGCCCATAAACAAGTTTTCTTCATTTGCATCAATGCAAGCCTATAAATAAAATCAATTAGATGCTAACCCTATGGACATCCGAGCTCATTAGGATAAGGATACCTAAGAATTATACCAAGCTAGTTTTGATCATTGAATTGGTGTCTAGAAAAGTGGTTCATGGATCTTAGTCCCAAAGAAAGGTGGTTCTTTAATTGATTATGTTTACTGATCTGGCTAATCTAATTGGCATCTAAGGAAAGCAATGGAGGGATCTCACTAATCTTACACTTACCTGACTAATTTGATAAATTGGTTCAAACTTGGAGTGCTCGAAGGTCGACTTGGAATAGTTAGGAGCTATCTAGTTTTAGACTAACCTTAGGATAGATAAGTTTTATACAAAACTTATTTGAAAAAAAAAAAAAAAAATCTAGGTTCTCATCTTTAGAACTCTTCCTTCTTCTCTTCTCTGTTTCACCAAAAAAAAATGAAAGAAAAAAAATCTTATTTTAGATATTTTTTCCAATCTTGATTGCCTTAATATAAGGTTTCCCTAATATAACTGAAAGTTATGTTGCATGGTTATCCTAGGATATGAAAAGGTTGAATTAATTTAGAACCTTTAAAGAAAAGTTTCTAAAAAATAAATAAAAAATAATGTATATATATAATTTTTAAAAAATACAAGACATAGTGAATATAGTAAATTTTTCACTTCTTGAATGGAAAATAATATCTGCTCGACTAATTAGAACCAATTCAATTCCTATTTATAACCCTATGACCTCTGTAATGGATGTAACAAATTAGCCCCAAACCCTTAAAGAGTTATGTTATCTAGTCGGTTCCATCCAACCTTCTTGTATAAGGTTACCCCAATCCACTATGAATGATTTTAAAATCAAACATCAGATTATTAATATGCTTCCAAGATTCACAGGAATAAAGGATGCATATATATTTATTAGGAAATTTCAAGATGTTTGTGTAATCATGAGACTGCAACAATTATTAGAGGATGAAATCAAGCTGAGATTGATCAATTTTATTTTTACGAATAATACCAAAAGGTGGCTCTTTAGTCTTCTAAATTAATCTATCATGACTTGGGAGGGTTTTATAAGAGTGTTCCTAAAAAAATATTTTTTTCATCATAAAATAGCTAGAATTATAAATGAAATAAACCAATTCTATCAACTAGCTGGTGAGTCATTGTAGAACTATTTTGACCACTTCAAGAACCTCTTGACCTAATGCCCACACCATGGAATAAAAACTTGGAGGCAATGCCAAATAATTTATGAAGGTCTAGATCAAATTCAAGAACCATGCTAGAGTCTATGTGCTAGGGTCAATTTATGTATAAAGAACCTAATGAAGCATAGCAATTTCTAGAAGACCTAGCTAAAAGAAACTTACAATGAAAAATAACTAGGAAACCAGAAAGATCCACACCTTCGAGAGGTAGAACACACCAAATTTAGACTTTCTTAGTTGTAGAGGCCAAAATTGTAACCTTAACACATAAGTTAAAGATCTTAAAAACTTAGAGTCCAGCCAGTGTGAACCAAGTGTCTGCACCCATGTGCAATGGGTGCAATGCACCAGACCATGTCCTTGAAAAATATCCTCTCTTGATGAACCCAATAGAGAATGGATGTGCATAGGTGAATGCCACATATCAGAGACCAATGAACAATCCATATGCACCCATATATAATCCAAGATGGAGGAATCATTCAAATTTCTCATGGTCACAGAATCCAAATGTAGATGAATAACCCACCATAATCAACAAAATCAAAGGCCTAACTTTATGATGAATATCCCACCACCACCAAGCTTCAATAACAATGATAAGAAACATAGTTCTTTAGAGAAATACTTGGACGCCCTAGCCAAATCCAATGCTAACACTAATACCACATTAAGTAATTTTATGCAAACCACATGCTATCTCCTAAATTCAAACTTCTAGGCCATAACTTGCTTGGAAATGCAAGTGGGTCAGCTAGCATCTACCCTTAATGAAAGAGAATGAGGTAGGCTACCTAGCCAACTTGAGCCCAACCCAAGAAACCAAAATGGTCAACCACCCTAAGAAAACTAAGTTAATCAAGTAAATGCTATTCACTCTTTAAGATTGAGAAAATAAGTGGATAATAAGGTAGATATATCTGACACAAGAGAGGACTTATCTACCGAGTCACCTAATGAACAACCGCCTTACAAACTCAAGCTTTTGAAACTAACATTATACCAAATGTGGTGTCCACAATTTTTAAAGCTCCTTTTCTAAATCGACTAAGGTCTAATAAATAATCAAAATATTTAGATAAAATGTTAGAGATATTTAAGAAAGTTTAAGTAAATATTTTTCTACTAGACATGATCCAATAGGTTTCGATTTATAACAAATTCTTAAAAGACCTTTGTACCAAGAAAATGACTACTAATATACCAAAGAGAGCTTTCTTAGTAGCAAGGTGAGCTCATTGTTAAGTTACATGCCTATAAAATATAAGAATCCAGGGACTCCAACAATTTCATATGTCATAGGAGAAACCAACATTAAGAAGGCCTTACTTGATTTAGGGACTAGTATAAATATTTTGCCCTATTTAGTTTATGAGCAATTGGGATTGGAAAAACTTCAACAAATAGGGATCACATTAAAATTAGTAGACCGATCCTTTAGGATCCTTAAAGGAATGGTAAAGGATATTCTAATTAAGGTTGGCAATTTTATCTTTTCTGTAGATTTCATTATTTTAGAGACTGAACCAATGTCAAATCCTGAGGGTCATATCCTAGTTATTTTAGGAAGACCATTCCTAGCTACTGCAAATACTGAAATCAATTATTGGAATGGACTTATGAAGCTATCCTTTGGGAACATGACTATTGAGCTGCATATATTTAATTTGGAATAGGAATCCACCAAGCATGCTAATATAAATGTAATCCAAGATGATATTTATGAACCCATAGATATTAGTGATGAGGAAGTCGATCTTGAGTTGAGTTTTTGGCCAACCTATGAATATGAGAACATAGATAAAATATTTGTAGATAATAAGAATAGCTAAAGATGGGAGCCTCCCACTGAAGCACTCATGAAAATGGCTAAACCATCACCCAAGCTATCAATAGAGGAGGCACCAAAATTAGAATTGAAACCCCTCTCCAGGCACTTAAGTATGTGTATTTAGGTCCAGTGGAAACCTTGCATGTAATTATTTTCTCACACCTGAATCCTAAATAAGAGGAGCTTTTAACTGTTCTAAGAAAAATTGAGAAGTAATAGGCTAGACTATGGCAAACATTAAGGGAATAAGCCCTTCCATAGTTCAACATAGGATATAGTTAGAGGAAGAGGCTAAACCAACTATAGATTGTTGGAAAATGTGTCATAAAGTCAATCATCTAGCTTGTAGATGGTTGAGCTATTGTTGTAATTATATATGAATTATATTGAATAAAATATTTATTCTAGCTGTTCATCATATTTTACATCTTCCTATAACGAACTCTTGTGTGATGAAGTCCTTAGGACTACTTTGAGTGATATAGACAGGATATATCGTCTAGTTCTTAAATTGGTTCATGACCAAATGATACATTATTACAGGATGATAGTGTATCAAGTGTAGGTTGTTGTATGTCATATCATTGGTTGTCTTTTTAACTAAGAAGTGTGGAGACACTGATATGGCATGCAGGTGTTGTGTATGACACTTCACTGGAAGTGACCCATCTATAGAACACTCTTTCTGCTAAAGAGTAGTTTATATTAGGATATGGATATAAGTGTTCCTTTGACTTAAGATCACCATGGTAGCTTGCAAGCAACTCACTGTGCTTAGGTGCCGGACTATCCAAATTTTTAATTTGATGATGAAAGGTTGCTGGGTATAGTCAAGTACTTATATAGTAGTGGTTGGATCAAGAAGGGATTAATCCCTCGAAAAAAGTTTGGAGTGAATGACTCATTATCTCTTAATTGAATAAAATCTTTGCCAGGGTAGTCCTTGAATGCAGTTACAGGGATTTTGAGTATTGAGACATATTGTGATGGACTATTCTAGGGTTGGGCAGATAAACCCTAAGTCTTTCAAAGCATTGAGGGTTAAAGGAATTTATTATATGATTATCATATCCATTTAGTTCTTGATAGTTGCTCTACAACCTTCGACCTATCCGGATGCCCGCTGTCATTGCTAGATGGCGACTTTGGCTGGTATTGGAAGTATTCTAGATCTACAGATTTAGTGTTCGAACTTATAGGATCACACACCATAAGGATTTTTGATTGACCTAATGGCTATTGAATGATTGGGAATTATTATTTTTGACTCTTTGGACAATTTGATTGTCCATCTACATTTTGGAGTCGACTCATGAATCGACTCAGTTATAGGGATTTGATGATTTGTCAAGTATTGACACATCATCATGTAACAAATATTATGAAAATGGTTTTAATTACTAAATGTTGGTAAATTTAGTGGTAATGTGATTGCTTGATTAACTCAATTTGATTGAGCAATTAAGTTTGGGTCAAATCGAATGTGATTCAGTTTGAGCTTGGGTTAAGTCCAATGTAATTGGGCTAAATCATTGCATCCAATTTCAGATTTACGTTTGAATTACGAATTCAAATTTTGATTTGGCATTTAAATTTAGAATTTAGTTTGAATTTAAAAGGCTGTAACTTCCATGGCCTTGAATGTCACGTAACCCCCCATAATTATGTAATCCCATAACTTATGTAACCCACTTTGTTTTGTAACTCTTCCCTTTTCTTCTCTCCCCACTTACCTCTATTTTTGGGGGTTGAATGAGGACATGGAGAAGAGAAATTTTTGATAGTTGTTTGCTAAAAAAAACTTTAGAAAAAGGGAGAAAAGGCTAGAAGATTTTGAAACCTTTGTGTGGGGAAGAAAGGTTTGGGTTTGGGTGTGTGCTGCCTAGTGTTCTAGGCTTGGGAAGAGTGTCTTGGAAAGGATTCTTGAGTGCACTTCCTAAATCCTACATAGTACTTCTTCATCTCCTGGAGTGTCGGGTGAAGAAGAACAAGAAGAGTCCATAAGTCATTTCATTACAGTGAAGCTAGCACTTTAAAGGAAGAAGGTCAAGGAAGAACTCTGGTGTGGATTACCTGTAGAGGCCGGACATGTGTGCAGCTTCTAGAGTGATTGTCTTCCTTGGTGAGCTTTTCCTCAACCCAGTGAGTGTCGCATTGGATTAAAGGTAAGGCTCTTGGTGAGTTTGCTAAAGAAGTATGCTTTAGCATGTGCATCAAACATAGAGTGGTTCTATGTGATGCATGACTTTGTGTGCTTATGTTTTCTTTCATTTGCATGTCAATATTCATACATGATCCCATTTGTATGCCTGTATTAGAAATATTCTAAAATTATATATTGATTAATATGATTAATCTAGTCTTCCACTGTAATGCAAGGTTGAAAAAAATTTAAAGTTGCATGACTATTGCCTACATAACATTTCCTTATAGTGGTATCAGAGCCAGGTTTGTTTGTATGATTATCTAACATGTAGATATGAAATCTTAGTTTCCTTTCACATACGAAGTACTTGGATTAAAGTGAATTCGCCATGGCCGTCTGGTCATAGGAGAGAAGTAGGGTTTAAAGGCCCTCTCTTCTCATTCAACCGGGTCTCCTATGGCACGTAGGGGTGCCGTTTTCATCATGATCTTATGAAGAAGAAAAGTGAAAAGTTTAGAAGATTAAAATAGTTTTAATCTTGTATGTTAGATCTTTAATTTGTTTAGATATGATCCAGTACAATGATTTGATCTAAATCTATGAAAAAGTTTAGTGAAAATCTTTGAATTTTTGTAAAATTATTTCACATATTTAAAATTATTTCAAATAATAAGTGATTAATTGAAAATGTTTCTATTGTCGCCTAGATTGCTATGGCCTGTAGCTCTGATGTGTCATGGATGCGTCGGGCTCCCATAGGGTGCTTGGTCCTCTACTTTGGTGTGCTCCTTAGTCAATTGCCCTACAAAATAGAGGAGACCCGGGTCGGAGATTTCGACGGGGACACTCTGATGATCAAGTTAGTGAGATGATCTAGGGGAACAGAACCTCTATGGCGGAGAGCTTGGGGACTCTTCGTGCAAAAAGGGTGAAGGATAAAACTGAGATGTAAAGAAAGATGGAGTTGAGATCAGAGAGCTTGGGAGGTTCTACTGGCTGGTTCCTTACCCGTTAGCTCTCTATCGCTTACCAATTGCCTCTCTCCTCCCTTGGAGGTATTTTCTCCCTTTTTATATGAGATCGATGGCCAGACCAGGTCTAGGGCTTCCTTGAGATGTCCTTTTCCTGGTGCCCCCTTTGGGGTGGTCTTTCCGTTGCCCACCATCCTATCCCATTCGAAACAGTCCTTTGAGAGAGATCCTCCTATTGGGAGGTGTTCGTCGGCATGGCATAGACCTTGTCCCTTTAGTGGTGTAGTTCCCCGTTGGAGGGGCAGGTGTAGTGTCGCTGAGGCCTGAGCCACGATGGGATGTTTCTATTCTTGGAGGGACCATCGGAGCATCACAGGGCCTGTGGCCTTAATGGAATGCTAGTCTTGGGGGAGGTTTAGGTTTCGTGTCACGAGGGTAGAAGCCCCCAGTTGCACAGTCGACGATAGGTAGCATGCCACAGGACCTCGGGCCTAGAGGAGCACACCTTGTGCAAAGCATGTAGGTGGTTGCTAGGTTGTTTGTTTGGATCATTTGGTTGGTTTGGGTGGTTAACTGGGCAAACTAGGTTTGGGTGGTTGATTGGTTCAACTGGGTATTAGTTGGGTCAAACCTATGGTCCATCTGGTCAAATCATTCAATCATGGCTTTAAGGAGGGTTTCTAGATTGGATTCCATGGCTGAACTAGGTTGGTTGTACTGGACTTCCGACTCAACTAATTCTGGGTTGGGTTCTATCTGGGTTTGGTCATAGTCAACTAATTCTGGGTCTTCTATGGGGTACTCCTCTTCTTCCTCATACTCGTTCACTAGGCTCTCATCAGCTTCATATATCTCTTCTTCAATGTCTTCCTGGTGAACCAATGGGGTGGTAAGAGGGGTTTGGTTAATGAGAAAGTTATTAGGGTCTGGGGTAATAGGAGTGGGTAAGCTAAGGGTTATGGGTTCATAGGTTATGTGTTCAAATTTAGGGGTATTAATCTTATAGGGCTCAGGTTGACTGAGGGATAGTGGGTTACTACTGGGTTCATATCTAGGGACTATGGGTTCCCAGGGATTATAAGGCAAGGGTTAAACTTTATGGGTCTTTCCTAGAGTTCCTAACTAATCTCCTACTTGGTCAAAACTATGGATTGCTTGATTATTTGATTGGATCAGTTGGTCAAGCTTAGTATTAATTTGGGTATTGGATTGGTTTAGTTGGGCAAACTATTCATGATGGCTCTAAAATTGGAATCCATGGTTGAGTCGATTTGAGGTTTAGGCTTCTGATATTGGGTTCCTAATCTAGTGGTCACACAATCAATCAAACAATCAGAATGAGATGGTACAACCAAGCATGCAATAAGAAAAAAAGTTAGTACAATCTAGGATTTCCTAGACCTATAGTCAAAACTGAATAGGTCAGCTCAACATACACTTAACCCAGCAGCTAATCCTTCCTCTGGCCAGGTAGAGGGTGGGAATGTGGGAGGCCCCTCTTGCTTTCGCAGGGATCCAATTAAAAACTACAACACTACTTAGGTCGTTTGACTATGGACCCTCAGCCTCAGACACCAGATTTCAGTAATAGCCATAGGATTAAATGCACTAGTTAGCCCGCACAATTCGGATCCGACCTGTTGGTGTCACCTAGCCCTCTAGGGCAAATTAGGTCTAATTAATTTTAATTAGGCTTGGGTGAGAATGCAAGGATATTGTTTTGGGCCTAGGACGGGTTATGACCTCTTGCCTTGATCTAAGATAGAGAAAGTGCCCTTAAGATTAGGTTAATCAAATGATGCACATTCAATGAGTCCTAATATAAACTAAAAGAATCAGGAAAAATAAAATATTTTTATGTATTTTATGATGTGGCAATTTAGGTTTAAGTTGATTAGGTTAGCAATCAAATTGGGGTGTGTGGAAGTTGGTTTGGTTTGGTCAAGTAAGTGCAGAAATTCAAGAAATTAGGGTTTCCGAAGATGCAGGATTTGACATAGTTATCGATGCAAAAAAAAATCAAAAAAAATTTAGGATATATAACTGATGATGATCATGAACTCTACTAAATTTTATGCAAAATAAAAATCATATTATGATTCAAATACTAGGGTCTTTAGACTGATGCAGAAATCTCAGGTTTTCAGTTAGGGTTTCTAATATGCCAAATTTTAATAAATTAGGTTTTCTATAAAATTAATTAAAAATTATGATAAAATAGAAGATAAAATAAAAAACACTTCATGCAATTTTAATAGAAAAATAAAATTTCTAGGTGGTCAAAATCAGATGAAAAATAGACACCTAATGCAGCTAGCAGGATGTAGAAATCAAGGTTTGTGATCCTAATGTAGATGAATGCTATCCTAAACCCGCTCTAATTCCAAACTGATGTGGGACGAACCTAGGACTAATGAAAAATAAAAAGTCTAATTTTTTAATAATTTTCTTAGATATTAATTTAGTGGCTAAAGACCCGAAAATAGGAAAATAATCAGCAGAAAGACTAGTAATGCTAGAAACTAACATACCCACAAAATCTCATGCAAAATAATAAATAGCCATGACCTGGGAATTGAGAAACTCCTGGTTTTGGATAGCGTACCTATCATCAGATTAGAACTCAAGAGCGGGAAGGCTTTTACTAAGCAGTGATTGTAGTTTCTTCGATGAAGAGATCTCTCAGCATCTGGATGGTGCGTGGAAGAACAAGCCTTTGGTTCCCGAATCTGAAGGCGATCTGGATCCGGTATGAAGGCAAAGAAAGCCTCCTCTAGAGAAAGTAAACACCTTAGGGATCTGCAAAATGTCAAGGTTGGCATGAATCAGGTAATCAAATAAAAAATAACAAGATGAAACAAGGAAGGAAAGGAATTAGGGCAAAGGGCTGGCGGCAAGGAAGCAGGAAGAGCTCTTGATCAAGGTGTCTTCAAGGCTTCTCTTTTGGACGTGGCTGATGCTTGGAGGCCTGATTTGCTACTTGGGGTGTGGAGGATTGCAATGATAGGGGTTGGCCAACACAAGAGAACAAAACTAGAACCAAAGAACCAAACACAAGAACACAGTCTTGAAAATAATTTAGCAGAGTTTAATTCATAAGAGTTAATTGATTATAAGAGGAGGAGGGGTGGGATATTTATAGATCTCCATGCCCTCTCCTAAAAGGATTACAAGTCTTCTCTTAGTTAGAATAGGTTTGCACAATTTAAGTGGGAGAAAGACTACAAAATAAACCTAGAATTAGGAGTATACTAGTTGAATAGAATAAGAACTAGGTTTCCTTCTTCCATTTGAATTCCTCTTTCTTAGCTTGGACCAAGTCAATAGTTTGGACATGTTGGGCTTCATGGGGGGCAGCAAGGGGTGGCCAAGGATGGGTTGGGCACATGGGCTTTGGGCCCTGGAGGCCTGGGATGCCTGGAGCAAGAATATTCCAGGTATCTTGGTTCTGGGGTGGAATATACCTGGAATCTTGGTTCTTCATGGACCTGGGCCTTGCATTCACTTGGACTGGGACACAGGTAAGTCTTTGGGATCATGTTATGACCTGGTCTAGGAATATACTTTGGTATCTGGATGGAATCCAGGCATCCGAAAAATATCTGGAAGGAATCAAGGTATTTGGAAAGGCATCTTGGATCCTGGGGTGTCTCACAAAATCCAATAAGCTGATGTAGTGGCCTATGACTCCTGGATGAGGCCTGGTGGAACTCCAAAATAGGGTAACCCCCTCTCTTGTACAAAAATTAGACTCATATTAGACTTATACTGAAATACAGTACTCGATACTGGACTGGGATTGAGACAAATCAATTAGCCTCAACTTATTACAGGACTCAATCTTAACTGATTACAAAATTGTGACACATGACTAAGATTCTAAAATTAAAACCCTAATCAATAAACCATATGGGATCCAGTGATCTATGTCTGATCCTATGATGCAGAACTAAAATGCATGCATAAGTATTTTTGTATTTTAAAGGTTAAGTTATGAATCTAAATCCCGAAGAACAGACTAGGAACCTAGGTAGGGAAGTCTATGCAAAACAAGAAGCTAAAGCATGCAAAATAGGACTTAAAAACAAAAGAAAAAGAGGATCGCCGAGGCTGAGAAGTCTCGGTTGGGTTAGTTCACCTCCAATAAGGCTATTGACAGGTAGAGGGGGTGTACCTGATAATGATGGAAGCATCCGATGAAGATCGTAGATGAAGGGATCTCTCTTACTCCCGGATGTGGCCTGGATGATCAAGCCGGACACTCGCGGATCCTTGGCTTTCAACCTGGTGATTCGATCGCTGCCCGGCTAGAGTCATTGGATTCGTAGAAGTCGAGGGACCTGCAAACAGCCTTTCAAGGGTTAGAGATTGATGAAGGGATGGAGAAATAAATGGAACAGCAGCAAGGGAAGAAAGAGTTTTGATGTTGGCAGCCAAGGTTGGAGAAGGCTTCTAAGGTTTGTTGATGGCTAGAGAATGGGCGCAGGGAACAGGGAAGAAGAAGGGGCTCACACAGAATCCTGTTAGCACACAGCAAAGCACACAGCAATATCTTGTAAACTCAATAATATTCATGAAAAAAGTATCTTCATACAAGAGAATAGAGTCTCTTAAATAGATTCATAAACTTCCCCCCCAAGTAAGGATACAATAGACTTTTCCTAGGAATTTGAATCCCACCCAAACCCTAGCTAGAATACATGGTAGGTCTAGGATTTGATTTCCCTCAAATCACTCTCTCCTCTCTTGCCTTGGTTGGCCAAGGGAGGTGACCCTAAGTGGCCAACAATGGGGTGGTGACCATAGGGTGGATGGTGCCCTAGCTCTTCTCCTGGGCCTTGGCTGGCCCAATTTTTCTTCAGGCTGCGGTCCAAGGCTTCGGGGCTTCCGATGTGGCTCCAGGGCTTCCAATTTCTTCTACCAGGCCTTCCATGGTCTTCATAACTTCAGGCTGGGTTGATCTTCACTTGTACTGGCTGGGTCTTCACTTGTATTGGGTCTTCACTGAACTTGGACTAGCATGTACAAGACTTAGGAAGAAGACTAGTTCACCATGAGCTGACTGGTACAGGACTCAAATAATGAAAATAACAACTCAATTAGGCTAAGCCCTTATTACAAGTGGACTCAAATACTACTAAGTAATCCATAAAGGGTTGAGAAGTCTCTGCCTTATTCTGGTGCCTCTGGTGTCCGCACCAATTCTCCCGGGGTGGGAGGAACTCGACCCTGTCGAGTAAGGGTCACACTGGCTCACATATCTCTCGAGAAGGTCTGGGTTGAGACACTGCAAGTCCTCTTGAGAAATCCATGAATCATCCGACTCTGGCTAGCCTTGCCATCAGACCAGGTAGCATTGATAGTCATGAACCCGGGTCATGATGGCTTGATCGTCCAGGATACGCTCAATCCATTCTCCTCTCTCAAGCCAATTTATTGGTGGACACTCTTGGCTATGGTCACTCACAATGGAAGGAGTAGGTCCAAAGGTCTCACTGGGTATCGCAGCCGGTTCCCTATACTCAACCAGGTCTACAATATTGAAGGTAGAACTAATGCCCAAATCCGGAGGCAAATCTAACACATTAGCATTTGGTCCAACCCTCTCTACCACTTTAAAAGGTTCGGCTCTATGAGCAGGAAGCTTCTTAATGATTTCGAATGGGAATCACTCAGGCCTAAGCCTAATCATGATAGAATCCCCTACATCAAATTCCATGGCCCTTCTTCAAGAATTAGCCAGTTTCTTATATGTTTCATTGCATAGGTTAATCTTTTGGCTAATGTCCTTATGCAAGTCTCTAATTTGCTGTGCGAATGACTCTGCAGACTCCGAGACTTGTGCATGAACAGGTAAAAGAATTAGATCAATGGGGAAATTAGGCTTATACCCATGGACTATCGCATAAAATTCCTTGTCATAGGTAGAGTACTTAAGTTTAGCCTCATTCAGCTTCTCACTAAAGAAGGCTACATGATGATTTTTTTGACTTAGTACCCCACCTATTCTTACTCCTGAGACATCGCAAGTGACCTCAAACACCTTAGAGAAGTTAGGTAATCTAAGGATCGGTGCATGGGTCATCTTATCCTTAAGTTCTAGGTATGCCTTATCTGTTGCTTTAGTCTACTCAAATGTACCCTTCCTAATGCAATCGGTTATAGGTGCAACGACAGTACTAAAACCCCTAATAAATCTTCTATAAAAGGTTGCTAGGTCATGGAAACTATGCACATCATGGATACTAGTGGGTACATGCCACACAATAATTGCCCTAACCTTTTCAGGATCAGCAGAAACTCCCTCAAGGATGACAACAAAACCTAGGAAGATAACCCTATGTGTCATGAACTCACATTTTCTAAAGTTGGCATAGAGGCTATTCTCCCTAAGGGTCTGGCAAACTAGTCTAAGGTGACTAAGGTGGTCCTTTTTAGTCCTGCTATAAATTAAGATGTCATCAAAATAGACCACAACAAATTTTCCAGTATATTCTCTCAAGACTTGGGTCATAATCCTCATAATTATACTTTGGTGCATTGGAAAGGCCAAAAGGCATCACAACCCACTCAAACAGGCCATACTTAGTTTTGAAAGTAGTCTTCCACTCATCCCCAAGTCTAATCCTAACCTGATGATAACTGCTCTTAAGGTCTATCTTTGAGAAAACTTTAGCACCAGCCATCATATCTAGCATGTCGTCCAATCGAGAAATGGGAAACCTATACTTCACCGTTATTTTATTGATGGTTCTACTGTCTACACACATCCTCCAGGTACCATCTTTCTTATGGGTCGTAGAGCAGGGATGGCACATGGACTCAAGCTCTCCCTAATGATACCCTTCCTAAGTAACTCTTCCACTTGCTTTTGTAATTCTTGATGCTCACTGGGGTTCATTCTATAGTGAGGAAGGTTTGTGTTGCCCATGTGGCTACCCAAGAGGGGGGTGAATTGGGAATTTAAAAAATTTAAGCAGATAATGTGCACTTAAAAATCCCTTTTATATTATAAGGTGCTATGGTAAAATAATAACTTGCATAAGCTAAATATGATCAAAGAAGTACAACACAAACACACAGAAATTATAGTGATTCGGAGCAACCCAGCTCCTACGTCCACTACCCAAGATACCACTTGGAATTTTCACTATATTCACACCCGAATACAGTAGGATTGTTTTACAGGCTCACAATCCAAAACATCTACACTTCGGTTTTAACGGGATCACCAAAGAAATCCAACACCATTTGGTTTTAAACAGGATCACCAAAGAAACCAAACTTGGTTTTCACAGGATCACCAAGAACCTAACTTGGTTTTACCAGTATCACCAAGAACCCAACACTTGATTTTTATCAAAGGCTTACCAAGAACCTATTTTGTTTTTCAAACGGGCTCACCAATAACCTAATAATTCAAGAATGAATTGAAAATAAATTCAACAATAAATGACAAACTCTAATTGTCGGATAGTTGCCATTGTAGCTTGAGAGAAGTCTACTTGAATGTACTTCAATGCTCTTTAATAGCTTAAGTGGCTTCTTTCCAAAGTGCTTCAAGCTTCAGATCAGAGTTGGTAAAGACTTGAAGACTGACTTGAATGCTCTTTGTGCTCTCTTGCTTGTTGGTAAGTTGGATATTCAATAAACCCTTAACACTTTTAGGAACTTTCTTTCTCTTCTTTTTTTAAGGAAGTTCAAATCCCTCAAATATATGGCCTTCCATCACTCCAAGGTAGTTTGAGATGTTGTAGACTGTTGGGATGTGACATATGACCATTGGAGCACCTTTTTACATTCAAAAGAAAAATTTGAAACTAGCCGTTATGTACCTGAAAATGATATTCGAGTTAGCTCAGATTCTTCAAGTTGGCTCAGATCCTTCGAGTCGATAGGTCGAGTCACTATTTCTTCAGTAGGGTTGGCTCTTTGTCTCAGGGTGCAAAAACTTCACTTTGGTTGAGTCAGCTCTTGATAGCTCGGGTCGGCTCGAACTTCTATAATTGAACACACTGAACTCGAGGGGTCGGCTCGCTTGAATTTGGGTCGACTCTTCTTCTCAGGATAAAAAAACTTTACTCTGGAGGAGTCGGCTCATAGTAGATCGAGTCAGCTCGCTTTTTCAGGTCTTCATAATTAGTTCTGGCAGAGTCGGCTTAATCTAGTTGGGTCGACTCGCTTGGCTGTTCTCAGAAAATAATAGAAATGGACTCTAGAGGAGTCGGCTCGGTTCTCCTTGAGTTAGCTCGGATGCTGCGTGCCAGAATCCTTAGTGCATGCCATGAGGTAGAGTCGGCTCTTTTTTAGATTGGATCGGCTCGAGTGACTTCTTCAGAATTTTTACAAATAAACTCGAGAACACTCTCACCAACACTCTCAAACTTTTCATACCAACTCAATATAAGTTTAAGGCATAACACACATAGAAGTAACCCTTTTATAAGATTTTTCTTAACTTTTTTATTGGGTTCTTCTTTACAAAGCATGATTACAACATAACTCAAAACAAGAAGTATAATTGTAGGAGTTGAAGTTTGAACAAATAATTCATCTTACAAAAACTTGTAAACCACTTGAAGAGTTGTTAGTAAAATATGTGCATGCTCCAATGTTTGGTTATCATCAAAATCACTTATGGGGTCAACAATCTCCCCCTTTTTGATGATGACAAAATACTGGGCATGAAAAATTCTTTACACTTACATGTATAAAATTATTTGAAGGTAAGTATTCACATGTATTGGAGCTAACTATATTTGTAAATAAGTATCAGAGCTCTAGTGATGAAATTGTATAGCATTGATGTTAGTGCTTTTGTGTATATCAAAGTAATAGACTTTGCATGCATCATAGAATCAGAATTAGCATAAATATGGAGTATCAGAGTTTAAAATTTTTACAGAATTTAGACTAATTTTTAGAGCAATCAGAGCAAGAGAAGGGTTTAGAGATAAAGCCAATTTTAAGAGAATCTTCCCCTTTCTCTAGGTTTTAAAAAAATGAAACAATTAGGTTCATTTGAATACAATCACTTTTGTGCTCCCCCTTTTTCATTTTTTTTATGCACTTTAAGAATAATTGGAAGGAAGCTCAACATAGATACCAGAATTTTCATGACAGCTCATTATTGATACCATTCTCCCCCTTTTTGTCAAACAATCAAAAAGGTATTTTCAGTAAAGCTTAGATTTTGAAATAGATCGAGAAAGTATTTAATATTTGTTTAAGATAATTTCACTTTCTCAATTTTAATTGAAAATTCTAATTAAAATTCATTACAGTTGTATTGAAAGCATTGCATAATTACAATTCATGAAAATAGTAGAAATTATCAAAATAACTTTTATTTCATTGAGAAACTTTCAATACAAAGTACAAAGTATGAAAGAAAGTACATTCATCCAGTTTAGAGAGTTTCTTAATTGTAAAAGATAAGTAAAAATAGTAAAAGGTCAGAAGTACAAGGATGTGATCAATACAACCAAAAGACTATCTAAATAACCTATTCTTCTTCTTTACTAGAAGAAGAAGAGCCAACATCTATAACCTTATCAGAGGTTTTGGTTTTCAGAGGTTTAAACCTTAAATCCCTGAATCTGTTCTAACTGGGGCTCTAGGTGTCTTAGTCTTCTTAGTCTTTGACTTCTTCTTTTTGGTCACAACAGGTTCAGCTTTGAGTGAAGATGGATCAGATGAATGAACAGGAGATGGTAGAGCAGGAGTTTCAAGTGACTCTTTGTTGATCTATACAGGAGTATCCTTAGTAGTGAATGTTTCCTTTTGAGATTGCAGTAAGATACTTTGGATTTCTTCTTTAAAATTCTCCATTTTCTTTTTCATTTTCTCCTTGTGAAGCATTTATTATGATCTCATTTTCTGCAAGCTAGCATTAACTAAATTTTGTAAATCATCAAGTGCAGAATTTATGTGACCTATCAGTGAATCAGAGATTGTCTCCATCTTCTGAAATATTAACTCCTTAAGTTTAGATGGAGTTATCATTGCATCTTCAAATCTATCTTCATCCTTGTTTCCAGGATTCATCAGTTTTAACAGCAGCAGGTTCATCCATATCATCATCGGAGGAAGTAGCAGCTATTTGACCAGACATTTTCTTTATCCATACTCCCTCTTACAGTTTGTAACCCATTCTTTTAAGAGAGTTGAAGGAATAAGTGTCTGAAAGATGTAGAGGCTTGCCTATCTCATTAGTTAGGTCAATTCCAGCATCTTTAAACAGTAAGGTGAATACCATACCATACGGCAAGCATGCTTTAAGTTTTTTAGTTGCTTCTCTCATTTGAATCATCATGATGAAAGGAAGGTTGAGAGGTTCTTCTTCAATTAGATGTCCCATAAAAGTCATGTCCATTTCACTCACCCAGTCAAAACGACCGGTTCTGGGAAGAAAAATTCTACTAACCATGTTGTGGAGTAGTTGCATTTCCTTTGATAGCAAGTTGGCTTGAACATGTTGGATGGAGCTTACATCTTCTCTTTCCAAAATGAGCTTTAGTGTGTGCTCTTTGTCAGTTAGGATAAGCTCGGTGGCACCGTCAGTTGGCATTTGAAGCAAGTTGCTCAACTTTTCTTCATCCACAATGACTATAATTCCCTTAATAATTGATTCCAAATGGTATTCTTCAAGAACTAGTTTTTCAAAGAAAGTTCGTACCAGAGAAGGGTAGGTTAGAATATCAAGTGAGCAGAAAAACTTCCAACCTTGGTTGTCTATCCAACTACAAATCTTCATTTTCATTTCTTCTTGGAAGGAGAAATTGATCCTTCTACCGCATGTAACAGGCTTGTTGGCCATTGAAGTGGATTTTCCAGTTAGAGAGGATGTTTTTTCTTCTTGTTGTTTAGGAGTGGACCTTTTTATCTTTTCTCCCTTTTCCTTCAGATCTTCATTGTGTGTGCTTGTTTCAGTTGCTTCAGGAATCTTCCTCATAGATCTCCTTGAAGCCATTTCAGCGAAATTTGTAGGAATAAGGAAATCAAGGTTTCGGGGAGTGGTTTTTGGTTGGTAAAGGTTTCGAGTGGAGTAGAGAGAGTTTGAAGTGAAATAGTGTTGACTCCACTAATTGATTTTGATGATAAGCAAAATAGTTAAGTATAAGTTGAGGACTAATGATTTGCTTTGAGTGTGTTTTTATTGAAAGGGTACTCACAAAATTTGAAGAAGCCTAATTGTTTTGAAGAAGCCAAGTTTGAATGAAAAGGTTGCTCAAAAGAAGACTTGGACATTTAAGAGTTGGTTGAATGGATGGCTAAGTCAAGTGAAAACTTGTTCCAGCTCAAATTTAGCAGTTTTTGTATTTTTTTTAGAGAAGTGTCGACTCAAAGTATCGACACATGACATGAAGTATCGATACATGGAGATGAAGTGTCAACTCAGGCCGGTACGCAGTAATATTTCAAATGGCACAGATCAAGTGTCAACACATGGACCTGATGTGTCAACTCAAGGTATCGACACATGGATCAACACATCGCCTGAGACTTTCAAGCCACAAAACTTGTAGAAGTTGAAGGAACAGTTGAAGTGTCGACACATGGAGCAAGGTGTCGACTCAAGATGTCAACTTAACTGAGAAGGTGTCGACACATCTGAGATTTTCAGAGAATCTGAATGGAGCATTTTGAACTAAGTGTTGACTCAAGAAGAACATGTGTCGACCTTATATGTTGACTCAACTGAGGAAGTGTTGACACATGGAGTTCTAGCAACAGTAACGGCTAGTTTTTTCAAATACAGAACTCGTCCAAATTACATCCAATGGCTAGTTTCTCAAGTCTAACAGCTAAAATTCGGTTTTAATGCCTTGGAAGGATATTTATATACTCTAAATCAAATCTAAACATATGATATTGAATACCATTAAAGAGTTTTGAGAGAAAAGAAGAGAGAAGAGCCTTGATTCATTCAAGTTTCAACCACTCTCAAGCTAAAGGAAGCCTCCAAGCATTTAAAAGCTATCAAGAGCATTGAAGATCATTCAATCTTGCACATTCACATGGCTTCAATAAGTACAAAGCAACTATACATCGAGCTACATCGACATATTCGCTTTGTTATTGAAAGCTTACATTGGTTCTTTATTTCTAAACCTTATTTATTGTAAAAGTTCTTGGTTAGCCTATTGTAAAACCAAATAAGGTTTTTGGTAAGCCCTGGAAAACTAATTAGGTTGGTGGTTAGCCTGCAAACCACTAAGGTTCTTGGTTAGCCCGGAAAACCAAGGAAGGTTGTTGGTTAGCCTTGTGAAAACCAATTAAGTTCTTGGTTAGCCTGTAAAACCAAGTGAGGTTTGACTTGTGAACCTTGTGAAAATAAGTTGGGTTTTGATTAGTGAGCCCAGAAAACTAATCGGCTGTAATCGTGTGATTATAATGAATTCCCAAGGGGATCTTGGGGAGTGGATATAGGTGCATTGGTTGGCACCGAACCATTATAGCTTTTGGTATTTGTGATTGCTTGATCTCTCTTTTCTTGCTCTTTATTTATTTCTCTTAATTTTTGCTGCACTTTTATTTAGAACATTGCATTTGAATCATAGTACCTTGCTATATATATACTTGTTGAATTGGATTGCTTTGCTTAGCATCAAGTTTTATTAAGTTAGGAGCTTGCCTTGTCATATTAACTTAATTTTTAGAGACCCAATTCACTCCCCCACTTGGGTTGCTTACTGGGCAACAAGTAGTATCAGAGCTCTATTTTCAGTGTATAGGCTTTACCGCCTTGAGTAAAGATCTATGGCAGCCCCAATTGGTACTAGTGTAGTTGAGAGACAAGCCTCAAATAGACCTCCATTTTTTAATGGGATAAATTATACTTATTGAAAAACCAGGATGAGAATTTATATGCATTCTATTGATTACAATTTATGGAAAGTAGTTGATAAGGGTCCTCATATTCCTTTGATGGTGGTTAATGGTGTTTCCATCCCAAAGCTTGAAGAGAATTGGGATGAAAATGACATTAAACAATCTGAGATCAATGCTAAGGTAATGAATCTCCTTTATTGTGCATTAGATCCTAGTGAATTTAATAGGATATCTACATGCATGTCTGCCAAAAAAATATGGGACATACTTGAAGTTACCCATGAGGGTACCGATCAAGTGAAGAATACTAAGGTTAATATGTTAGTGCACACATATGAGATGTTCCAGATGGAACCAAATGAATCTATCACTGATATGTATACATGATTCACAAATATAGTTAATGATATGAGAAGTCTTGGTAAAGTCATATCTAATGCTGATCTTGTGAATAAAATTCTTAGGTCACTTCCAACGTCATGTAATTCGAAGGTGACCGCAGTTCAAGAAGCAAAGGATGTGGACAAGCTATCTCTTGAGCAGCTAGTGGGATCGCTCATGACTTATGAGCTTAATCTAAAACAGAAATCCATGGACATTGATAAGAAGAAGAAGGGGATTCCTTTCAAGTCAAATATACAAGAAGAATCCTCAATTGATGAGTCTGAAGATGAAGAGGAAGAAGAAGGTGAAGAAGCCCTCCTTGCACGAAAGTTTAGAAGATTCATGAAGAGGAGGAAGTTTCCCTACAAAAAAAAATATCAGTCCAAGGAAAAGGAAAAAGAAAAAGAGAAAGAAAAAGAAAAAGAAAAGAAAAAGGAAGTACCTACATGCTTTGAGTGCAAGAAGCCAGGACATTACAAGTTTGACTATCCTCTCCTCAATAAATCAAGAAAGAAATTAAGGAAGAAAGCAATGATGGCTACTTAGAGTGACAGCGATGACTCCAGTTCAGAAGAAGAGCATACTGAAGTTGCAAATCTCTGCTTCATGGCACATCATGACAATGATGAGGTATGTTCAGACACTGAAATTGATTTCACTTTTGATAAACTTAGGAATGCTTTTGAAGAGCTTATGCATGATTATAAATTAGTTTTATCTGAAAACAAGAAATTGAAAAAGTATGCAAATAGTTTCTCTTTTGAAAATAATTGTTCACTAAATGATGTTAGTACTTTGAAATCTAAATTAGATCTTTTAGAAAAGAAAAATAATGCTTTATGCATGAAAAATGAAGTTTTAAAACGATGTAAAAATATTGTTCAGAAAATATTATTCTAAAAATATTGTTCTAAAGAAAAACAAGGATTTAGAACTTGAAAATGCTAAATACAAAAATGAACTTGAAAAGATAAAAACTTTTGTTGACAAATTTACTTATAGTTCAGAAAAGTTGAATTTACTTCTAAATAATCAAAGATCAATTTTTAATAAGGCAGGTTTAGGATATAAACCACAGAAGCAACAAAAGTATTTCAAAAACTTTTTTGCACCTGCATCATCTAGCATTACTTATTTTACTTGCACAAAGCTAGGTTATAAATCATATCAATGTAATTTTAAAAAAATCATTTCTTTAGGTAAAGTATAGGTTCCAAAAGGAACCATTTTGAATGCTAACCCTAAAGGACCCAAGTTGGCTTGGGTACCTAAAAATAAAGCTTGATCTTATTGCAGGTGTGTCTTGCAACGAAGGAGAACAAAAGAGTTTGGTATCTTGATAGTGGTTTCTCAAGGCACATGACTGGAGATATGAAGTAATTCACTTCTCTTGAAGCTTTGAATGGAGGAAGTGTGACCTTCGGTGATAATGGCAAAGAAAAAATTATTGGTATTGGTAAGGTTCACATAACTCCTTCTTATAGTATTAGTAATGTACTTTTAGTAGATGGTTTAAAGCATAATCTTTTAAGCATCAGTCAGTTTTGCGATAAAGGTTTTCAAGTAGTTTTTAAATCATCATATTGCATGATTACTAGTCTGGATATAAATGGAGTACAATTCATTGAAAAAAGGCATGGAAATATTTATTTGGTAGACCTTGATGATCTATCTTTACCTAATGGAGAATGCCTTGTTGCAATGAATTCTACTAAGGAAGAGACTAGTTGGTTATGGCATAGAAGGTTAGGGCATGCTAGTATGTACCTTATTTCAAAACTTTGCAAAAAAAATTTAGTTAAAGATTTACCTGAATTTTGTTTTGAAAAAGATAGAATTTGCCAAGCATGTCAATTTGGAAAACAAATCAAAACTTTTTTTAAACTAAAAGGATTTGTAACTACTAGTAGGCCATTTGAATTACTTTATATGGATCTCTTTGGACCAACTAGAACATCAAGTCTAGGAGGTAAGAGATATGGATTAGTCATTGTGGATGATTTTTCAAGATTTACTTGGATTTTCTTTTTAGCATAAAAAGATGAATCATTTTCTGTATTTATAAAGTTTTATGGAAAAGTTTCAAATGAAAAAGGTGTTTCAGTCATTTGTATTCATAGTGATCATGGAACTGAATTTGAAAATCAAGATTTCGAAAACTTTTGCAATGAAAAAGGTATAGAACACAATTTTTCTGCACCTAGGACACCTCAGTAGAATGGGGTAGTAGAAAGGAAAAAACGTACTTTGGAAGAACTGGCACGCACTATGCTTTGTGAAAATGATTTGCCAAGGTATTTTTAGGCTGAAGCTATAAATACAACCTGTTATATTTTAAATCGAGTTTTAATCCGTCCTATCTTAAATAAAACTCCTTATGAACTTTGGAACCAAAGAAAACTGACTTTGAAATATTTTCGAGTTTTTGGTTGTAAATGTTTTGTTTTGAACAATGGAAAGGATCATCTTGGAAAGTTCGATGCCAAATCTGATGAAGGTATCTTCTTAGGATACTCTACATCAAGTAGGGCATACAAAATATTTAATAAACGAAATTTGGTTGTAGAAGAGTCAGTATATGTTGTATTTGAAGAATCTACTAACAAGTCCTCGAGAAAAGAGGATACATCTGATGAATGTGCAGGTGCTGACAAGCTTCAGAAGTTGACATTGAATGATCAAGCTCAACCAAATGAAGAAGATCAAAACAAGGATGAGAAAGAAGATGACACTCCAAAGTATCAAGATCTACCTAAGGAGTGGAGGTATGCTCATGGACACCTTAAGGAATTAATCTTAGGTGATCCATCTAAAGGGGTAAGAACTCGAGCTTTTATTAGAAATGAATGTGATTATATAGCCTTCGTATCTTAAGTAGAACCTAATTGTTTTGAAAAAGCTGAAAAAGACTCTAATTGGATCAATGCTATGCAAGAAGAACTAATATAATTTGATAGAAATAATGTTTGGACACTTATAGAAAGACCATCTAATGTTTCAATTATTGGCACTAAATGGGTGTTTAGGAATAAATTAGATGAAAATGGTATTGTTATTAGAAATAAAGCTAGGTTAGTTGCTAAATGCTACAATCAGGAGGAAGGAATTGACTTCGATGAAACTTTCGCTCCTATTGCTAGACTTGAAGCAATTAGACTATTATTGGTATTTGCTTGTTTTATGAATTTTAAATTATTTCAAATGAATGTTAAGAGTGCTTTCTTAAATGGTTTTCTATCTGATAAGGTTTTTGTTGAACAACTACCTGGATTTGAAAATCATGCACATCCTGATCATGTTTTCAAATTACACTAAGTACTTTATGGATTAAAGCAAGCACCTAGAGCATGGTATGAAAGATTAAGTAAATTTCTGATTGAAAATGAATTTTCTAGAGGAAATGTTGATAAGACTCTATTTTTGAAAAAAAAAGATAATGATTTATTAGTAGTACAAATATATGTTGATGATATTATTTTTGGTGCTACTAATGAAATTCTTTGTCAAGAGTTTGCTAAGCTAATGCAGGGTGAGTTCGAGATGAGCATGATGGGAGAACTCAATTTCTTTCTCGGACTCCAGATCAAGCAAACTACAAAGGTGTCTTCATCAATCAAGCTAAGTATACAAGAGAAATTATTAAGAAGTTTGGAATGGAGACTACTAAACCAATAGATACGCCTATAAGCCACTTTTGTAGACTTGATAAAGATGAACATGGTAAATCTGTATATCAAAAGTTATATAGAGGTATGATAGGCTCCTTATTATATCTGACTGCTAGTAGATCAGATATAATGTTTAATATTTGCATGTGTGCTAGATATCAGTCTGAACCTAAAGAATCACATCTTATGGCTGTTAAGCGTATTATTAAATATCTGTCTGATACTATTAGTATTGGCGTATAGTATTCTAGAAATTCATTTGTTGAATTGATTGGATATTCTGATGTATACTTTGCTAGTTGTAGATTAGATAGAAAGAGTACTAGTGGAACTTGCCAATTTCTTGGAGTGAACTTAATCTCATGGTTTAGCAAGAAACAAACTTCAATTATACTATCCACAGCTGAGGCTAAGTATATTACAGTGGGAAGTTGTTATGCTCAAATCTTGTGGATTAAGCAACAACTTGAAAACTTTGGAATCAAGTTGGCTAGTACTCCTATTAAATGTGATAATACCAGTACTATTTGCTTGACTAAAAATCCTGTTCAACATTCTACGAGTAAGCACATTGAAATTAGACATCATTTCATTAAGGATCATATAGAAAACAATGATATTTTGTTTGAATTTATTAGTACTGAATTTCAATTAGCAGATATTTTAACTAAACCTCTTTTGGAAGATCAATTCTGTATGATTAGAAGAGAGCTTGGGATCATCAATCCATTTGATTAAATTTTTTCCATAATTTGACACAAACTAGATCATTTTGACCTTATTCATGATGAATCATGTTTAATCATTGTTGATTTGACTCTAGATCTATCATATTTCAATTGATTTTGATCTATCTACGAAATCCCTGATTTTTTGGTTTTTAAGTTGATGTGTCGAAACCAAAATGTGTCGATACATGCGTGAGTCGACACATGAATGACAGCGGATTGAGATTTAAAGGATTTCTGAACCATTTTTCCCTCGAATCTTTTCTCCTCCGAGCCGACACTAGGATTCAAGGTACCCATACTGTTCATCTCTCTATTTCATTGTTTTCGCTCGACATTTTCTTGGATTTGGATGTTTAGTAGTCATTTTTGTTTGGATTATACCTAGGTTTTAATTCCTAAACCCTAGAAATCCCAAATTTCGACCAAAAACCTGGCCCAAACTTTGAATCTAAGCAATGGGTCCTCGCAAGCAAGTTGTTCGTCCTCATCAGTCAAACCAAGAGAAAAAGCGAAGGACAAAGGCCCGACATGAGTCTAGAGCTGTAGATCCTCCCCCACGACCCTTGTTTGTTCCATCTAGCCGGATGAGCTCTAAGACAGTGGTTGGAGGACACTGAGTATATTTTTCTTTTGTCGACCAGCAGTACTTTTGGATTGGAGAGTGGATTCGACAGGCTGGTCTGACCACATTCTGTTCACTCAGTGAGAGACATTACCCCGGGCTAATGAGAGAGTTTTATGGATCACTTGCCCGCGGGATAGATGGTTGGTTGGCACAGGTCAGAGGACGAGATATCCCTGTTACTTCAAAGATTTTGAGTAGAGTATGGGATATATCGATGACAGGATCTATTATTGATAGTCTGATGGATCGAGTCAATGGTCTCCAGTGTATTTTTGAGTCCGACATTCTACTAGAGGGAGCCATTATACCAGCATCCAAGTTATCTGCAAAGATGAGACTACTGCACCATATCGTCGCCCAGATTCTTCTGCCGAAGACCAAATGTTTCGACTATATCATTGAGCGAGAGTTGCTCGTGATGGTTTCACTGGTTCAGCGCATGCCAGTATGCATCCATTCTGATGGTACATCAGATTACAGAGGCGTCGACTAGCCAGGGGCTCTGCTTATCTTATGGCATGGGATTGACTATATTATTTCGGGAGTATGGAGTCAGCTTTAAGGATGAGCCTTATCTACATTGCTTCATACCGATGCGTATGACATCTGGTCATTGCATCGGATGGGCTATCACTTGTTTCGAGGCTAATGGACTCGCAGGATATCAGGTCAGACCGAGGATAGAGCTGATGATGATGACATAATAGAGGAGGAGCGGATTCTCTCCGGTGAGGCAGGACCCAGCAAGACTCAGCCTGAGATGGCAGTGCAGCCAGTGGTTGTACCTCAGTCTGATCCTTCTACATCTACATAGCCTCAGCTAGCACAGATGGAGACTCCTGGCATATCAAATAGTTTAGAGGATAGAGTCAGACGCATCGAGATAGATGTATTTATCATGAGGCAGTATCTTGATGTATTCATAGCTGAGATGAGAGAGAGATATATTAGACTTAGTCATGGCATCTCGGCTATTCTTTCTGCACTATCCAGATCTATGACGAGTACTCTGGCTATAGATACTGCTCCTACTCCTGCTCATGTACTTGCTCCTGCACCAGCTGATGACATTGAGGATATCGATACTGGTGTTGATATTACTGTTGGAGATGGTGACACTGTTGGTGACATAGTTATTGAAGATGATCATGGAGATGAGGAGACTGACTCCGACAGATTTGACATTACTTATCTTACATCAGAGCCAGTTCCGGAGGTGATGGATGACTTGCCTACGAGCCATGTTTTTGACCCATCCATCTCACCTCCCAGACTCGTATTCCATTCTCTCCTTCTAGATTGGATGATCGCACTCCAGTTCCTATTCCTATTCCTATTCTCACTCCTATTATTGATACACCTGTTATTGACCTCCATGACATTGATACTTCATTTGTTCATACACCTATTATTGAGATCCCCACTGTTGATACACCCATCATAGATACACCGATACTTTCTACAACTGATACTTATATTCTTGATACGCCCATATCATCAGTTGTTACCCCTATTTTTGATACTCAGATTACTGATATTCCTACCCTTCATACATCATCAGTTATTCGAGAGCTTGGGTTTTATACACCCGGCTTTCAGTATCTTGACTCTGGACCTTCTTTGATCGCGCACCTCTTCTAGCGGCGGCTGAGTTGGTTGACTCGATCACTTTCGTTCATGTAGAGGACATAGTTCCTACCTCTACTGTTCCAGCCAGAGGACGAACATATGCTCGTCGCAGAGGATGTGGTCATCATACTCCTCCACAGCCGACCAGGACCAGACTTCGAGATCTTCAATCGAGATGGCCACGAGCTCGATCTTTCACTGATACAGGATCGATTGAGATCGATTCATCTTCTGATGATTCCGTGGATGAGGATTAGGACTTTCTTGTACTTCTATATAGTTTACTTCCATGCTCCTATGTATTTTGACCTTTGTTATGTATTTATTGTACAAGTTCTAAGCATATATGAAAAACTTTTTGATTCCTCATCTCTATGTGTTTGATGAAAATGAATATTATATCTTGAATTGCTTTTATGCTTCAATGTCTTCACTCTTAATTGAATGAATTTCTTAAAGACAAAAGGGAAGTAGTTTAGAAAATGAATTTATTATCTTAATGCTATATCTTGACTATTCAATTTATTTATTTCCTACCTTTTTAATGATAACAAAAAGGGGGAGTAATTTAGTGAGATTTAAGTATAAATTCTAGTTTTGATTTTTTGATATGCAAAGAATAGATAAATTTTTTAAAAAACCTGAATTGAAAATCATTTACAAAATTCCTTAAGAAAGGGGGTTCTTTACTTTTTGCTCATTTGAAAATCCTTTCAAAGCGAATTTAACCCTTACAACCCCTCTTTCAATGTTTGAAAATATTTTTACAAATTTTGTTATAAATCATTGATTCAGGGGGAGATTTGTTATTTGCTGAAATTTTTTTGTAGAGTATCATGATATGTGTTCTCTAAGCATTTAAATGAATCCCAAAGTTCTGATCCTCTCTATCTTTATAACAAGCTCTAATACTATTACTTGTGTTCTGAATGGTCATATCTTTAATGCAAGTAATGTTGATATACTTAATGCTTTCAATGTTATGCACCTTGATCAATTCTCTTAAAGCTTTATTTTTAAAGTAATTTATACTTAAGGGTTTTGTCATCATCAAAAAGGGAGAGATTGTTGACTCCACTAATTGATTTTGATGATAAGCAAAATAGTTAAGTATAAGTTGAGAACTAATGATTTGCTTTGAGTGTATTTTTATTGAAAGGGTGCTCACAAAATTTGAAGAAGCCTAATTGTTTCGAAGAAGCCAAGTTTGAATGAAAATGTTGCTCAAAAGAAGACTTGGACACTTAAAAGTTGGTTGAATGGATGGCTAAGTAAAGTGGAAACTTGTTCCAGCTTAAATTTAGCAATTTCTGTATATTTTTCAGAGAAGTGTCGACTCAAAGTATCGACACATGACATGAAGTGTTGACACATGGAGATGAAGTATCGACTCAGGCCGGTATGCAGCAAAGTTTCAAATGGCATAGATCAAGTATCAACAAATGGACCTGATGTGTCGATTCAAGGTGTCGACACATGGATCAACACATCGCTTAAGACTTTCAAGCCACAAAACTTGCAGAAGCTGAAGGAACAGCTGAAGTGTCGATACATGGAAGCAAGGTATCGACTCAAGGTGTCGACTCAGTTGAGAAGGTGTCGACAAATCTGAGATTTTCAAAGAATCTGAATGGTGCATTTTGAACTAAGTGTCGACTCAAGAAGAACATGTGTCGACCTTATATGTTGACTCAACAGAGGAAGTGTCGACACATGAAGTTCTGGCAATAGTAATGGCTAGTTTTTTCAAATGCAGAACTCGTCCAAATTGTCTCCAATGGCTAGTTTCTCAAGTCTAACAGCTAGAATTCGGTTTTAAGGCATTGGAAGGATATTTATATGCTCTAAATCAAATCTAAACACATGATATTGAATACCATTAAAGAGTTTTGAGAGAAAAGAGAGAGAAGAGCCTTAACTCCTATTCATTCAAGTTTCAACCACTCTCAAGCTAAAGGAAGCCTCCAAGCATTCAAAAGCCATCAAGAGCATTAAAGATCATTCAATCTTGGGCATTCAAAAGGCATCAACATGTGCAAAGCAACTTTACATCAAGCTATATCGACATATTCGCTTTGTTATTGAAAGCTTACATTGGTTCTTTATTTTAAAACCTTATTTCTTGTAAAGGTTCTTGGTTAGCCTATTGTAAAATAAAGTAAGGTTATTGGTAAGCCTTGGAAAATTAATTAGGTTGGTGGTTAGCCCACAAAACCACTAAGGTTCTTTGTTAGCCCGGAAAACCAAGGGAGGTTGTTGGTTAGCCTTGTGAAAACCAATTAGGATCTTGGTTAGCCCGTAAAACCAAGTGAGGTTTGACTTGTGAACCTTGTGAAAACAAGTTGGGTTTTGATTAGTGAGCCCGAAAAACTAATCAGCTGTAATCGTGTGATTATAGTGAATTCCCAAGGGGATCTTGGGGAGTGGATGTAGGTGTATTGGTTGGCACCGAACTACTATAGCTTTTGGTGTTTGTGATTGCTTGATCTCTCTCTCCTTGCTTTTTACTTATTGCTCTTTATTTCTACTGTACTTTTATTTAGAACATTACATTTGAATCATAGTAGTACCTTGCTATATATATACTTGTTGAATTGGATTGCTTTGCTTAGCATCAAGTTTTATTAAGTTAGTAGCTTGCCTTGTCATATTAACTTAATTTTTAGTGACCCAATTCACCCCCCCTCTTGGGTTGCTTAGTGGGCAACAAATAGAAAGAGTGAAATGTAAGATAAGATTACTCGGATCTATTTAAACAGTGATTTCCTAACATTCGAGTCGGCTCGCTCAGCCCTAAAATCATCCGAGTTGGCTCGACTAGAGCAAACTCAAAGCAAGCAGAACTCCGAGTTGGCTAGGCAAGACTTTTGATAGACCTAGTCGGCTCGACCAGAGCAAGAGAAAAAAAATCAATTATTCGAACCGGCTTGACCAAGGCAAAATTGCTCTAGTCGACTCGAACAAAAACTTTCCATAGAAGTTGAAATGATTCAAAAATTGAGTTTGATTCAATAAAATTTCAAGGAAAGTTGTTCATTAATCATGAATAGTTGTAGGAGGTTTTCTAGATAGTTTTTCCTTAATTTTGAAGGAAATTAGGTTAAGGTAATCTAGAAAGGATCACAAAGCACTAATTCTCCTCTAAGTGATTCAAATCTGTCCTGGTTCAGTGGCTTAGTAAAAATGTCAGTTAATTGGTTTTCAGTTGGGATAAATTCTAATTTAATGTCACCATTCAAAACATGATCTCTAATAAAATGGTATCTAATCTCTATATGCTTAGTCCTAGAATGCTAAATAGGATTTTTGGTCAAATTTATAGCACTTGTGTTATCACACTTGATAGAAATTTTGTATTGTATAATACCAAAGTTTTCTAGTTGTTGTTCAATCCATAGCACTTGTGCACAACAACTCCCTGCAGCGACATACTCTGTCTCAGTAGTGGAAAGTGCTACTGAGTTTTGTTTCTTACAATGCCATGAGATTAAATTCAACCATAGAAATTTACATGTTCCGCTAGTGCTCTTTCTATCAATTCTACAACCAGCATAATCAGCATCCGAAAATACAATTAAATTCAATGAAGATTGTTTTAAAAACCAAAGACCTAGATTACTTGTACCTTTCAAACATCTCTATATTCTTTTAACAACAAGCATATGTGTTTCTTTAGGATTACATTTGAATCTAGCACATACACATACACTATACAAGATATCTGGTCAACTTGCATTTAAGTATAATAAGGATCCGATCATACCTCTATAGAGCTTTTGGTCAACATTGGATCCATTTTTATCTTTGTCCAATCTACAAGATGGGCTCATGGGTGTTCTTATTTGTTTGCTCGTCTCCAAACCAAACTTTTTGATTATTTCCTTGGTGTATTTGGCTTGGTTGTTGAAGATCCCTTCCTTAGTTTGCTTTACTTGAAGTCCGAGGAAGTAGCTAAGTTCATCCATTAGGCTCATTTCAAATCCTCCCTGCATTAGCTTAGCTAATTTTTCACAAAAATTTTCATTAGTTGCACCAAATACAATATCGTCAACGTAAATTTGTACAACTAATATGTAATTATTTTTTCTTTTTGATAAAAAGGTTTTTATCAACATTTCCTCTTGAAAAGTTATTTTCAAAATTTTCAATCAAGAAAGTGATAAGTCTATCATACCAGGCCCTAGGTGCTTGTTTCAAACCATATAAAGCTTTATTTAATTTAAATACATGATTTGGAAAAGCATGATTTTGAAAACCTGGTGGCTGTTCTACAAAAACTTGTTCAGAAATAAATCCATTTAGAAAAGCACTTTTTACATTCATTTGAAAAAGTTTAAAATTCATGTAGCAAGCAAATGCAAGAAGTAATCTAATAGCCTCAAGTCTTGCTATGGGTGCATATGTTTTATCAAAATCAATGCCCTCTTATTGATTGTACCCTTTTGCTACCAACCTTGCTTTATTTCTCATAACCTTACCATTCTCATGTAATTTGTTCCTATAAACCCATTCGGTTCCTATCATGGGATGGTATGTAGGTCTGCTAACAAGACTCCAAACATTATTTCTTTCAAATTAGTTTAATTCTTCATGCATGGCCATCATCCAATTTGGATCAGATTCAGCTTCTTCTAAACTATGTGGATCAATTTGTGAAACAAAGGCTAGGTAGTCATGTGCATCTCTATGTGCAACCCTAGTCCAAAACCATGAGAAGGATCATCAATAATTAAATCTTTAGGATGTGAAGTTATATACCTCCATTCCTTTGGTAAATCAGTATGATCCTTGCTTACCACTTCATTCCCATCTTATGTTGCTTATCTTGTATGCTTAGATCTTCCATCTCCTTTTGTAGTGTACCTGCATCATTGTCTACGCACGCATCTTTTCTAGATGGTGAGGGGTTAGCTTCATCAAAAATAATAAGAATTGACTCTTTTATAGTAAGAGTCCTCTTATTAAACACTCTATATTCTTTGCTTTGCAGTGAATAACCAAGGAGTATAGATTCATCAGATTTTGCATCAAATTTTCCTAGGTTATCTTTACCATTATTAAGCATAAAGCATTTACATCCAAACACATGAAAATGATTGATATTGGGTTTCTTTTCATTCCAAAGCTTATAGGGGGTTTTCTTCAAACTAGGACCGATCAAAATGCAGTTTAAAATATAACATGTAGTGTACACCGCTTCTGCCCAAAAGAACCTTGGAAGATTACCTTCACATAACATCGTTCGGACCATTTCTTCCAATGTCCTATTTTTCCTCTCTACAACACCATTTTGTCATGGTGTCCTAGGAGCAGAGAAGTTGTGATCAATGCCGTTTTCAGTGCAATAATCATCGAAAAACTGATTTTCAAATTTAGTGCCGTGATCACTCCTAATTGAAATTATTGAAAGATTTTTTTGATTTGAAACCTTTTTGTAAAATTTTCTAAATACTTTGAAGGTTTTATCTTTATGAGCAATAAACAAAACCCACATAAATCTGAAAAAATCATCTACAATCACAAGGGCATATTTCATACCTCTTAGGCTTGTGGTCCTAATTGGTCCAAATAAGTCAATGTGAAGTAGTTCTAGAGGTATAGTAGTTGAAATCATATTTTTGGGTTTAAAACTCCCTATAGTTTGTTTACCCATTTGGCATGCACACAAACATGATCAAAATCAACTTTAAACTTAGGCATGCCTCTTACTAAATTTTTGGAAATTAACTTGGCAATAGAATGCATGCTAGCATGACCTAATCGTCTATGCCACAATAAACAAGACTCATTAGTCTTAGCATTCATTGCAACTAAACTGGAATCACTTGACATGGCAAGATCATTAAGATCAACCACATAAATATTTTCAGTCTATGACCGGTGAACTTACTACTAGAATCAAGAGAGTTTGTTACTTTACACATAGATGATTCAAAGATAACCTTAAAGCCTTTATCACTAAGTTGACTAATACTCAATAAATTGTACTTCAATTTATCTTCTAGAAATACATTTTCAATGAAAGTACTGGGGGTTATTTTGATATTACCAATTCTGATTATTTTCTCCTTGCCATTGTCTCCAAAAGTAACCATACCTCCTTTCATTTCTACGGTGATGAACTGATCCTTGTCTCCCGTCATATGCCTTGAACAACCACTGTCAAGATACAATCTTTTTTTCAATTTCTGGGCGGCAAGACATTCCTGCAAGTTAATCAAGGAGTTCTTTTAGGTACCCAAGCTAACTTTGGTCCTTGTAGGTTAGCTAAGGTGGTTCCTTTGTGTACCCAAATTTTGTTTGATTTATTACAGACATTTTTAATAATATTGCATTTAAAAGCTTTATGTCCTAGCTCTTTGCAAGAAAAACATCTGATTCTAAAATTCTAAAAAGATTTATGTTTTGAAATTCTAGATGCATGAGATGCAGAAATAGCAAATTTTGTATTTGAGTTTTTAGGAACATACAAGGTAGCTTTCGAAATGGAAGTAGAACCTTTTGTCACAAAAGCCTTTTGAAATGTAAACTTTGGAACAAAATCTTTTTGTTTCACAAAAGTAGTTGCTGAAACATAATTTGAATTTGAAGAATTAAAACCAATTCCAGCTTTGTTACCAGAAATTCTTTGTTCTTTAAGAATCAGCTCAAAGCTTGTTAGATGATAAAGTAAGTTTTTTAACAAGTGGCTTGA
This sequence comes from Areca catechu, assembly GCA_021397845.1. Taxonomy (NCBI): domain Eukaryota; kingdom Viridiplantae; phylum Streptophyta; class Magnoliopsida; order Arecales; family Arecaceae; genus Areca; species Areca catechu. The sequence goes on along the minus strand of CM038044.1, from coordinate 84,639,601 downwards.
GTTTTTCAACCTTTTTTTTTAACTCAAGATTTTCATTCAATTAAACTTTGTTTTTGTCATGATAATCATTATTTTCAGTTTTCAATACTTTACAGTTTTCAGAAAAGACATGAAGTTCTTTTTACAATAAGATATTCTTTTCTAAAATTTTCTCTTTTTCTTTGTGTAAAGAATCATTAGTATTCTTTAAAGATCTAATTTTTACTCCAGCCTTCTTAAATTTAGATAACAGATCATGGAATGCAAAATTTAACTCATCAAATATATATTCAATTTGAGCATTGGGGAATGTTACCTCGTCCTCGAGACCCATTAGACATAAATTAGCTATTTTTGTGGTCTCTTCCTCTTCAATTGAGGTGGATTCTTCACTATCGCTCCATATGGCAACCATCGCTTTCTTTTACTTTTTCTTGAAGTATTTCTTCAATAGTGGACAATCTGGACGAATGTGCCATAGTTTCTTACATTCATAGTAGGTGGGGACTTGTTCCTTTTGTTTGTCTTTGTCCTTGTCCTTTTTCTTGGAATGCTCTCCTCATTTATGAAATTTTCTATTGAATCCTCCTTTCTTCTTTCCCATAAACTTTTTGAATCTCATCATGACCATTGCAATATCTTCATCTTCTAGATCGTCTTCAGAGGAGGTAGAATTATCTTCCATTTCTTCATCATTCTTTGATTCAAATGTAGCCTTGAATGCAATAGTTTTCTTCTTTTTCTAATCATCATCTATTCTATGCTGCATGGTTAATTCATGTGTGATGAGAGAACCCATTAATTCATCCATGGATAGAGTGTTTAGATCTTTAGCTTCCTGGATGGCAGTAACTTTAGGATCTCATTTATCTGGAAGTGATCTCAATATCTTCTATACTAGATCAGCATTTGAGTAAACCCTGCCAAGACTTTTCAAACCATTAATAATATCTGTAAATCTAGTGTACATGGCAGAGATATTTTCATTAGGATCCATTTTGAATAGTTCATAATTATGCACTAGAAGATTAATTTTTGAAGTCTTCACTTGGAAAGTTCCTTCATGGGTCACCTCAAGTTTATCATAAATTTTCTTTGCTGAAGAGTAAGTGGAAATTCGATTAAACTCGTTTGAATCCAAAGCACAGTATAGCAAATTCATTGCTTCGGTATTTAATTTCCCTAATTTTATGTTGTGTTTATCCCATTCCTCTTTAGGTTTAGGGACATCCACGCCATCAATTTTGATCATGGAAACATGTGGCCATTTAAGAATGACCTTCCATAATTGAAAATCAATAGCTTGTATATCGATTTTCATTCTGGCCTTCTAATAAGAATAATTAGTGTCCGTGAAGAGTGGAGGTCTATTAGTAGATTGGCCTTAAGCCAAGGATGTACTCATAAGATGAGCCATCAATTGATGCGGGACTAACTAGATTCTAGGATGATGCAGTTGATTTTTCTTTGATGATTTTTAGGGTTTTAATGAAGTTAGGGATTCTCGAAGATGAGAGAGAATAGATCTAGGGTTCTATAGTAATAAGAACTTCAATTAGCAAGTAAGTCCCTAAACAGGATAAGGAGAGGACCCAAGGATTGAGAAACCCCATAGGACTTAGCTCTCGGATCAATACCTACTTAGGATTTAGGGTGGCAAACCTCAAAAGATCCGAAGCGCCTGATGCCGAGTTCACTTGCTCATGCAAATGCGGCCTGGATGATCGAGCCTTTAACCCTATTGATGCGTCAGCTTGTTGTCCGAAGGTCTCGAAGGCAAGGAAAACTGACTCCGTGTTCGTGGCACTTGGAGGACCTGCGAGCATTCAATAGAAGAGATAGGATTCAACCAAATAGAAAGTAAGAGATGAAGGAATGAGAGTTGATGTGGCGATGGATGGAGTTCTTCTTGTAAGGTGCCCAGTTGGATGAACCCGATGGACTCCGAACTCGAAGTTGGAGGATGGATTTGTGGAAGAGATAGTAACTTGAGGCCTCACACCTCTTGACGCCCGAAGGCAAAGGTGCTACCTCATGGAGATCGATGTTCTTAAGGAATGAAGGCAACTAAAGAGAATGGCTCTCAAATCTTATCTTTTCATTCTTTATCATTTTTTTTACAAGGGAGGGGGTAAGGTCCTTTATATAGGCACCTTAGGATCCCATTCAAAATTTGAATGAAAAATACAAATTCTTCTCTTGATAAGGCACCAAAATATTCTAAAATCTCAAAAAAAATCTGAATTTAATCTCCTTGGCCGACCAAAGCCTCTTATGATTTGGGTGTAGCATGATAATGGGCTTGGAAGAAGGAATTTGGCTCCCTTGGACTTTGAAAGTTGACCTTCAATTTGGAAAAAAGGCATGATGCAAGGCTTGTATCTCCCTCTTTCCTTGGTTGTTCACCCTTCTTTGGAGAGAAGCTTGATATGAGGCTTAGAGCAAGGCCTTTGTCTTCAACCTTTCCTTGGTTGCTCAACCTTTTTTGGAGAGAAGCTTGATATGAGGCTTGGAACAAGGCCTTTGTCTTCAACCTTTCCTTGGTAACCCATGACTCCTTTATTAAGTGGCTTGATGGAGGGAGGGAAAGGAGGAAAGGATATTTGATGTGTCTCCATTTAGCACCCAAGAAAATCTCACTTGTGCCGCCCACATGGCTGGATGAGTTGGTGCCACATGGAATGATGAAGTGGCGCTACATGGGGTGTTGAAGTGGTGCCCTAGAGTTGACATGTTGACCTTCAAGGCTCGGCCAAATAGTAGTTGAGCTGGACTTAAAGACCACTCTGGCTTGGAACCAGACTCAGACTCAACTCAATACAGGACTGGACTCAATTTAGGATACAACTTGACCAAATTGATCAATGTACAGGACTAAACAAAAATAATTAAGACTATATTCATGACTAAAATTTACAATGCTTAGGCTTGCAGCCTTATTACAAGACCCAAAAATTGAAATCCTAATCAGAGGTCTGATTCCCACACCAATTCTCCTGAGGTGGGAGGAATTCGACCCTGTTGAGTAAGGGTTGATTTGGCTTTGTGATGCGGGACAGAGCGACGAAGAGGATCGTTGGCGAGTGTAGAAGTCACCAGAAGATTAGGGCTTGCACTCAAGAACCATGAACCTGGGCGTCACACCCACTCCAATCTGGAGAAAACTCAAAACTCAGACAAAATAATTTTTATATTGTATTCATGAGAAGAAGATATTTAATACAAGAGGGAAGGGGTGGTATTTATAGATTCACCCTAGGGTACATTACTTGAGGGCTAAGAAACCCTAACTTGTGAGCCAAGAAACCTTGGTGGACCGGTCAACAGTGGGCCTATCTTGGGCTGGAGCTTTCTCTTGCGGGCTTGGCGGCATGAAAGGGTCTAGGTGCATGAAGGCTGGCTCTGGTTGGAGGGGTCTGGTGAATCTCCTGGCTGCTGATGACTCTCCTCTTGACTTAACAATTTAACTGGACTCTTGACTGAACTAAAACAACTAGACCTGACTAAGTGGACTCAACTGACTCAGTTGTCCCACTTTATTACAGGACTCAAGTGGCTCACTTAGAATCAAGTGACACAGGACTAATGGACTCAAATAAAATAAAATAAAATAGGTTTTCGGGTCTCCATCACTTTGGTATTTTTCCAGATGGTAGTGGTCGAGGTGCTGCAAGTCCTCGCGGCTATCCTACTAATCATCAAACTACGATCAGCCTTGCAATCGGACCAAGTAATGCTGAAAGCCTTTGCCCCGGGTGGTCATAGATTGATCATCCTGGACACGCTTAATCTGCTCTCCTCTCTCAGATAAAATTGGAGGTGGACACTTTGAGTCGAGTTTGCTCTCAAATGAAAGGTTAGGACCAAATGGCTCACTGGGTATATTTGCTGGTTCCCTATACTCGACTAAGTCCAAGATATTGAAAGTTGAGCTAATGCCATAAACTGGAGATAGATCAAGCACATAGGCATTAGGGCCAACTCTCCTTATCACTCTAAAGGGGCCAACTCCATGATCATGAAGTTTCTTAACAGTTCCTTGTGGAAACCGTTCCGGTCTAAGCCTAATCATTATAGAATCACTTTGATCAAACTCTTTAGTTCTCTTTCGAGAATTAGCCAAATTATTTTAACATTAGTATTTAATGCAGAATCCTAACATGATGCAAAATGTAGACTCAACTAAACATTCCTATAAAGTCAAATTTTATTGGACTCTCTAGGGCTTAAACCTAACAGATTATTGACTCTCTAGGTTTGACCCTGGTCTGGTATGCACAAGAAAAATTACAATGGATCCCTAGCACATGCCATAAGGTATACCAGAAGTAGATGGAAAAAGGGATGGGCTCTAAGGAGTCCTGCATTCTGGTAATCTCAACAAAAAGTAACCTCATGGCTCTAGAAATATTAGAAGACTCAAGGAAGGGTAGGAAATAGGAATCAAAGTCTTGGGACAAACTTATGCGAAGCATGAAACAGACCTTGGTTATTCAGGGTGATCTTAAAATTTGGACATTGATCTTTATCTTTGGGCAAAAAAAGGTCCATGCTATGGAAGAATGGGTCAACAATTTCTGGGAAGAGATCTTGAATTGGAATTAAAGGGATGAGCTCCACTTAAGTGTACTGAACTAAAGAGACCATATCCTCAATAATTTCCTCTTGGATTTTAGGACTAGGCTTGATAATTAGACTCTCTTCAAGAGTCTCCTCAGGTAAAGTCATTATAGTATCAGTATCATCACTCTCTCCCTCTAACTATTCTTCATAGTCATCCACTAGGTGTGCTTCAGCTTCATATACTTTTACTTCAGGCTCACTAGTGGGTTCAAGATTTTCTAAAGGTCCTTCCAACATAGCTTCCACCTGGGTGTTTTCTGAGTCAACCAATCCCAGGTTAGCAATATACTCCCCCTCTTTAATGTTACCCTGGTGAACACATGGGGTAGCAGGGGTGGGTCGACTCATGTCAGGTTGGTTTGGACTAGGTCGACTCGGGTAGACTTGACCATATCCTTGGCTAGATCCTAGGGCTCGGCTAGGATTCCTAAAAAAATTATGTCTATAATAGGTGGGTGCCCTTTGGAAATGCTCACAATACCTCACAGTTTGGTAAGCTTGCTCTAAATTATTGACCTCTCTAAAATAAAGCTCCCTTTGAAGATCGAGATGGAGGCCAGCCCTAAAACTAGACAGGGTTATAGATTCTAATTCATTGACATTATATCGCATGACATACTCATCAAACTTTGTAATGTATTCGGCCACACTCTTGCTCCCTTAATGTGAGAATCTTCTGGACTCAGCCTCTAAGGAGGGATCATGTTGAGGGAAACTCCTAGGATGGGGAAGTGATTTAAACTCCGGTTTAGTGTGAGGCTTATGGGTCCTAACCCAAGTTTCTAGTCTTGTTAAACTTTGATCAAACTTATCAAGCTTATTGTTCATCCTAGCTATCTATTCAAAGATGACCTTTAATTTATCCTTGAAATCATTCTCCATGGATTCACTTGATTGGGGATGATGGGGGTGATAGGGGACTCCTGATCTAGATGACATGCAACACATAACAAAAGATGTTATGGGTTTGCTAGACCTAAGAGATCAAACCAAATGTGAGGTCAAGAAGACAACCTTTGTGGTAGTAACTTGGCACCTGGCCAGGTAAGTGTAAGGTTGGTGGAGGTTCCTCTTTGCTTGCCTTAGACACCAACTTGAAACTGGCCAGGTAAGCGAACCAACCCACCTTCCTTTGGGCTCTTGTCCCTGAACCACTTGCCTAGACACCAGCAACTCAGGCACACACAAACAAGTTGTCTAACTTGGCTTGACACTTGGTTCAACCCGACTTTGTGGGTGTCCCTAGCTCACTAGAGCAAGTTAAGTGTCTACTCTGTTTTACTTAGGGATTGGGTTCGTTATGCAGGTTGATGATTTTTGGGCTAGGGACAGGTAATGAAATCCTGACCCTATGTCAAATTGATGCCCTTAAGATGATTTATGAAAATGCTGGCATACAAATGATCTAATGAGATGGATCTAATTTATGTTTTTTTTTTTTGGATTTTTGATGGATGAAAGCAGAAATAAAATGATGGAAATGACAAGAGATGACACTAAATGCAAAATTAAACTATTTGAAAAATGAAAACATGAAAAGATGCACTTGATGAAAAATCACAGAATAGATTTTGCTCTTAGGTAGTATTCTGGCTTGTAGAAATTCTACAGGCTGCAATAAAATCTGAGAAAATTATTGAAAATACTTTCAATTATGTGTGATCTAATAAAATAAAAATTAAAGAGTTTGAAGGTTCCTACAAACAGAAACACTTAAAACAACAGATGATGTATGGCAAGAAAAAAAATGCAGAAATTAAAAGAAGAGGAGATCTAATGATGCAAAAATTTTCTTTTGGATTTTTAAAACTCTTCTTTTTGTGTTCCCCTTCAAAGGTCAATCACAGTGGCACCCCTACATGCCTTAGGAGATCCTTCATGGAATGGGAGGAGAGGGTCTTGAAACCCTAGTTTTCTCCTAAGAGCGGATGGCTTGGTGAAGCACCTAATCCAAGTACTTAAGAAGTGCTGAGTCCAAACCTGGCTCTGATACCAAACATGATGTGGGACTAACTAGATGCTAGGAAGATGCAGTTGATTTTTCTTTGGTGGTTTTTAGGATTTTAATGAAGTTAAGGATTCTCGAAGATGAGAGAGAATAGATCTAGGGTTCTAAAGTAATAATAACTTCAACTAGCAAGTAAGCCCCTAAACAGGATAAGGAGAGGACCCCGGGACTGAGAAACCCTGTAGGACTTAGCTCTCGGATCAATACCTACTTAGGAGTTAGGGTGGCAAACCTCAAAAGATCCGAAGTGCCCGATGCCGAGTTCACTCGCTCTTGTGGATGCGGCCTGGATAATCGAGCCTTCAATCCCACGGATGCGCCGGCTTGCTGTCCGAAGGTCTTGAAGGCAAGGAAAACTGACTCCATGTTCGTGGCACCTGGAGGACCTGCGAGCATTCAATAAAAGAGTTAGGATTCAACCAAAAAAAAAGTAAGAGATGAAGGAATGAGAGTTGATGTGGTGGTGGATGGAGTTCTTCTTACAAGGCACCCTGTTGGATGAACACAATGGACTCCGAACTCGAAGTTGGAGGTTGGATTTATGGAAGAGATAGTAACTCGAGGCCTCACACCTCTCGACGCCCGAAGGTGAAGGTGCTCCCTCATGGAGATCGACGTTCTTAAGGAATGAAGGCAGCTAAAGAGAATGGCTCTCCAATCTTATCTTTTCACTCATCATCATTTTTTTTACAAGGGAGGGGGTAAGGTCCTTTATATAGGCACCTTAGGACCCTTTTAAAAATTTGAATGAAAAATATAAATTCTTCTCTTGATAAGGCACCAAAATATTCTAAAATCCCAAAAAAATCTGAATTTAATCTCCTTGGCCGACCAAAGCCTCTTGTGATTTGGGTGTGGCATGATAATGGGCTTGGAATAAGGAATTTTGCTCCCTTGGACTTGGAAAGCTGACCTTCAATTTGGGAAAAAGGCATGATACAAGGCTTGTGTCTCCTTCTTTCTTTGGTTGCTCACCCTTCTTTGGAGAGAAGCTTGATATGAGGCTTGGAGCAAGGCCTTTGACTTCAACCTTTCCTTGGTTGCTCACCCTTTTCTGGAGAGAAGATTGATATGAGGCTTGGAACAAGGCCTTTGTCTTCAACCTTTCCTTGGTTGCCCATGACTCTTTTAGTAAGTGGCTTGATGGAGGGAGGTAAAGGAGGAAAGGATATTTGATGTGTCTCCATTTGGCACCCAAGAAAATCTCACTTGTGCCACCCACATGGTTGGATGAGCTGGTGCCACATGGGATGATGAAGTGGCTCCACATGGGGTGGTGAAGTGGCAACCTAGGGTTGACATGTTGACCTTCAAGGCTCGGCCAAATAGTAGTTGAGCTGGACTCAAAGACCACTCCAGCTTGGACCTAGACTTGGACTGGACTCAAACAGGACTGGACTCAATTTAGGACATAACTTGACCAAATTGGTCAATGTACAGGACTAAACAAAAATAATTGAGACTATATTCATGACTAAAATTTACAATGCTTAGGCTTGAAGCCTTATTACAGGACCCAAAAATTGAAACCCTAATCAGAGGTCTGGTGCCCACACCAATTCTCCCGGGGTGGGAGGAACTTGACCCTGTCGAGTAAGGATTGATTTGGCTTTGGTATTTTTCTAGATGGCCCAGATCGAGGTACTGCAAGTCCTCTCGGGTATCCTATGAATCATCAAACTGTGGTCGGCCTTACAATCGGACCAAGTAACGCTGAAAGCCTTTGCCCCGGGTGGTCATAGCTTGATCATCCAGGACACGCTCGATCCGCTCTCTTCTCTCGGGTAAAATTAGAGGTGGACACTCTGGGTTGGGTTCGCTCTCAAATAAAAGGTTAAGCCCAAATGGCTCACTAGATATGTTTGCTGATTCCCTATACTCGACTAAGTCCAAGATATTGAAAGTCGAGCTAATACCATAAACCGGGGGTAGCTTAAGCATATAGATATTAGGGCTAACTCTCCTTATCACTCTAAAGGGTCTTGCTCCACGAGCATGAAGTTTCTTAACGGTTCCTCGTGGAAACCGTTCAGGCCTAAGCATAATCATTACAGAATCCCTTTGATCAAACTCTTTAGTTTTCTTTCGGGAATCGACCAAATTATTTTAAAATTAGTACTTAATGCAGAATCCTAACATGATGCAAAATGTAGAATCAACTAAATATTACTATAAAGCAGAATTTTATTAGACTCTCCAGGGCCTAAACCTAACAGATTATTGACTCTCTAGGTTTGACCCTGGTCTGGTATATAAAAGAAAAATTACCATGGATCCCTAGCAAATGCCATAAGGTATACCAGAAGTAGATGGCAAAAGGGGTGGGCTTTAAGGAGTCCTGCATTCTGGTAATCTCAAAAAAAAAGTAACCCCAACTTGATTTTCATAGGATCACCAAGAACCCAACTTGGTTTTACTAGGATCACCAAGAACCCAACACTTTGTTTTTATCAAAGGTTCACCAAGAACCTATTTGGTTTTTCAAACAGGTTCACCAATAACCCAACAATTCAAGAATAAATTGAAAATAAATGCAACAATAAATGACAAACTCTAGTTGTCAGATAGTTGTCGATGCAGCTTGAGAGAAGTCTACTTGAATGTACTTTAATGCTCTTTAATAGCTTCAGTGGCTTCTTTCCAAAGTACTTCAAGCTTCAGATCAGAGTTGGTGAAGACTTGAAGACTGACTTGAATGCTCTTTGTGCTCTCTTGCTTGTTGGTAGGTTGGATATTCGATAAACCCTTAACACTTTTAAAAACTTTCTTTCTCATCTTTTTTTAAGGAAGTTCAAATTCCTTAAATATATGGCCTTCCATCACTCCATGGCAGTTTGAGACATTGTAGACCATTGGGATGTTACATATGACCATTGGAGCACCTTTTTGCATTCAAAAAGAAATTTTGGAACTAGTCGTTATGTGCCTGAAAACGATATTCGAGTCAGCTTGGATTCTTTGAGTCGGCTTGGATCCTTCGAGTCGATAGGTCGAGTCACCATTTCTACAGTAAGGTCGGCTCTTTGTCTTAGGATGTAAAAACTTCACTCTGGATGAGTCGGCTCGAACTTCCATCATTGAACACATTGAACTCGAGGGGTCGGCTCGCTTGAATTTGGGTCGACACTTCTTCTCAAGATCATAAAACTTTACTCTGGAGGAGTCGGCTCATTGCAGATCGGGTCGGCTAGCGTTCTCAGGTCTTCATAATTTATTCTGGCAGAGTTGGCTCAATCTAGTTGGGGTCGACTCGCCTGGTTGTTCTAAAAAAATAATAGAAATGGACTCTAGACGAGTCGGCTCGATTTTGCTTGAGTCGGCTCGGATGCTGTGTGCCAGAATCCTTGGTACGTGCCATTAGGTAGAGTTGGCTCTTTTTCAAACTTGGTCAGCTCGAGTGACTTCTTCAAAATTTTTATAAATAAGCTTGAGAACACTCTCACCAACACTCTTAAACTTTTCATACCAACTCAATATAAGTTTAAGGCACAACACACATAGAAGTAACACTTTTATATGATTTTTCTTAACTTTTTTATTGGGTTCTTCTTTACAAAACATGATTACAACACAACTCAAAACAAGAAGTATAAATGTAGGAGTTGAAGTTTGAACAAATAATTCATCCTACAAAAACTTGTAAACCACTTGAAGAGTTGTTCGTAAAATATGTGCATGCTCCAATGTTTGGTTATCATCAAAATAACTTATGGGGTCAACATTTTGGTAAAGTGGCTTTTGGGACTAAATCTATGGCATGTTGGATGTCTCTAAGGGGTTGCAATTAATCAAGTAAATCATCAGGGAAGACATCCTCAAATTCTTTGAGAGCCTCAACATTTTCTGGAGGGTGTTCCTTTTGGGTCGGCTCATGAATTTCTTTGGTGGTCAAGATCCAAATAGGGTTACCCTGAGCAATCTCTTTCTCTAACTCCTTAGCCTTAATCAGATTAACTCTTGGTTTCTTGTCCTTAAGGCTACTAGAACCTCTCTTGACTAGGTCTCTAGGTGGAGTTGGGTGGATAACAAACTTATTCCCATGGTGGCTAAAAGCACAGATATTGGTTCGACCAAACAGAGTTGCATCATGATAAAAAATCCACGGTCGACATAAAATGATACTACTTGCTTCCATGGGAATGACATCACACCAAATCTTTTCCTCATAGGTTCGCAGTTTAACTAAGATTTGGCACCTAGACTTGATCTGGATGGAGGTGGAATCTACCCAAGAAACCTTGTAAGGGCTAGGATGGTGAACTATGGTCAACCCTAAAGATTTGACTATACTAGAAGAGATGGCATTGATACAACTCCCACTGTCTATGATGATCTTGAGCACCTTACCCCCTACCTTAACAAAGGTTTGTAGGATGTTAGTCCTATGCCAATCTTCCTTAACTTGGGTTTGGGTCAAGATGCACCTAGCCACACCTAGTAGGTTCTCAGACTTAGGTTCCTCTTCCTCTCCTTCATACTCATCCAACAACTGGTTATCAGCCTCATAGATTTCTCCCTCAGGTTCAGCTATGGGTTCAGTCTCATTTTCCTCTAGCTCACCTAAGTGTAGGGCACTAACTGGGCACTGGATAGCAAAGTGGCCTAGTTTTCGACATATAAAATAGGTCTTCTGGGGATTGGGACTTGGTGCGGACACCAAAGGCACCAGAATAAGGTAGAGACTTCTCAACCCTCTATGGATCACTTAATTGACATTCGAGTCTACTGTAATAAAGCTTAGTCCAGCTGAGTTATTTTATTTAAGTCCTGTAATTAGTCAGCTCATGTTGAGCTAGTTTAGTTCAGTATTAGTCAGATTATGTCGAGCTAATTTTATTTTTTTGAGTCCTGTCCAAGCATATCGAAGACTCAAGATCACATCATACAAGTGAAGACCAAGTCCAACTAGATTGAAGACATGGAAGTTTAGCCCAAGTCCAACCCAGCTTGAAGATTTGAAGACCCCAGGAGGAAAATCAGAAACCCTGATTCCTTGCAGATGCCCTCCAGATGCCCAGATTCCCTTCCAGATGCCAAAATATATTCATAGACCAAGGCATCCATGATTTTAGAGGTCCATCTGCATCTTAGCCCAAAGAAATCAAGCCATGGTGCCAAGCCCAAGCCCCTAAGAAGCAAGATACCAGGGAATATTCCTGCTACCTGGCTACCAGACCACCCTAGCTTCTAGAGGCCCAAACCCATGCGCCGGAGCCCCTTTGGGCTGGCCCCTTGCTGCTCTTAGAAGCCCAACATGCCCCCTAGGCATCCTTGGAGTGTTGACCAAGTCAAGAAAATTTTTAAGGATTTTTTCTACCTAATGTTTCCTTATTTTCTAGCTAGGGTTTGAGAGGGAAAAGGATTCTTAGGTAATGTCAATTGTACCCTTACTTGGGGCCCAAGGTTAAGGGTCTATTTAAGGGACCCTAGACTCTTGTATGAAGCTTGATTTTGATATGAAATAAACCTTGAGTTCTTATATTGTTTTGTGTGATTACCCTACTATGTGCATAAAGGGGTTTGAGAGTTCTTCTTCCCGATGTTTGCTACCATCTTCTTGCCGCCTAACATCCTTCCATCCCCCTCCAGAACTTTCTTTCATTTGCTATTTTCCTTTGTTTTCTTGATTTATTCTAAGTTTTCTAACCCCTGACAGGTCGTTTGCAGGTCCCCGAGTTCCCACGAATCCAAAGACTCCAGCCAAGCCTTAATCGGACCACCGAGCTGAAAGCTGGGTATCCCCGGGTCTTCGGCTAGATTTTCCAGGCTGCATCTGTTGAGGAACGAGAGATCCCTTCATTGCATCTTCACCGAGTGCTTCAGACATTGTTAGGTACACCCACTCTACCTTCAGTCTTTATATTGTAGGAGATCTTGCCCTAACCGAGGCTTCTCAGCCCCGGCGATCCTTCTTTAGTACTTTTATAGGTTCTAATATGAATGCTTGGCTTCAAAAATTCATACAAAATTCTTTAAAATTAATTTTGATCTAAAATTCAAGAATTAATCACCTAACCCCACATATAAAATATACAAAAAGATTTGCATGCATATTAGTCCCGCTTCATTTGGTATCAAAGCATAGATTAGGGCTTGTTTTCTGCAATTTTTTAGTCCGTATATGCTCTGTTAGTTTAGTTATTTCTCCCTATACTGAAATCCAAAAATTCTAAAATATATTTTTTAGAATTTATAATAATTCAAAGTTATTTTAAAAACTTTTGCAGATTTTATTTCAGTCTGTGAATTTTCTTCAAGCCAAAATACAGCCTTCAAATTTTTGGCTCTATTTTTTTTTCAGCAAGACAAGTTTGGATGTTTTAGGGTTTTGCTTAGCATCTTTTGCATATCTTTTAATTTTAGTATATTTACTGCATATTAGGCCATAATTTTCAAGTTTTCTTATATTTATGAAAATACCAAAAAAAAAAAATACATATATAAAGGCTACTAAAACATCTAACCCTAATTTGCATCATCTGCCTGCCATCATTGTATAATCTACCTTTAAGGGCACTCTTGCTATATCAGATGGGGGGAGGATTTGATCACCTCTCCTTAGCCCAAAACTACATCCATTGCATTCAGTCCCAAGCCTTAACCTAAAATTAACTAGACTTAATTTTCCCTAGTGGGCTAGGGACACCAACTGGTCGGGTCCAGGCTAAGTGTCAGATCATTATGTCAAGCTAACCTGTGTGTGCCTTATGCTCAGTCTCTAGAATGGTGGTTTAGGAATTCAGTCCCGAAGGGCTTGTGTGCTGGTCCGCTTACCTGGCCAATCTCTAATTGGTGTCTAGGATTGGCAATCAGGGACCAAACACTCCCCTTACACCTGCCTGGCTGAGTATAGGGTTACTATAGGCTAGTTTGCCACCCTGATTGAGCATCTAGTTTGGACTCTAGGTCTAGTCAGCTATAGTCGGTCTGATCGAGTCTTGCATGCGCACTAGATCAGGGGTTTCATATCACCCACCATCTCCACTTTTGGCTGAACCCATGGATAACCTTGAAGCCCAGATTAATGCACTCACTGAGCAACTAACCCAATCCATGGCCCAGATGGCTACACAAATAACTACCCATTTAATTACCCAAATGACTCAGTTGACCCAGACCAATACCTCAACCCAACTCAACCTAGTGAAACCATAGAGCCCAACCCTATGAGAACCCACTACTCTGACCCATATAGGGAGTCCAATCCTAGGAGAACCCAATACTCTGACCCATATAAGGAGCCCAACCCTAGGATAACCCCTTACCATGATCCCTACCGTGAGGTTGAACCTAGGAGAGACCATCGACATGACTGTTATTATGATACTAAACCTAGGAGGACCCCAAACCCTAATCCCTACCATGAGGTTGAACCTAGGAGAGCCCATTGTCATGACCCATACTATGATAATGAACCTAGGAGGACCCCAAACCCTAATCCCTACCGAGAGGTTGAACCTAGGAGAGCCCATCGTCATGACCCATGCTATGATACTGAACCTAGGAGGACCCTAAACCCTGATCCCTACCGAGAGGTTGAACCTAGGAGAGCCCATCGTCATGACCCATACTATGATACTGAACCTAGGAGGACCCCAAACCCTGATCCATACCTTGAGGCTAAACCTAGGAGAGCTCATCGTCATGACCCAATCCCTAAGGTTAGTCCTAGAAGACCCAATCAGGATTTTGTAGACCAGGAAGATAGATCCTATTTACCCACATCCTATAAGCCTAGTATATCCACAACCTATAGATCTTATGACTCCAAATCCTATGAACCTAGAACCTATGAATCCAGAACCTATGAACCTAGATCCTATGACTCTAGATCCCATGATCATAGATCCTATGCTCCGACACCCTATAAGCCTAGTAGACCCAAGACCCATAGAGCTGAACCTAAATCTATGAGCCCAGAGAGCCCATAACCCCTAGGTATCAGCCTAGTACTTGTCATGCTTCCCCTAGTCAACTTGAACCCCATAGGATTAGTACCCCTAAATATGAGCCCAGTAGTGAGACACTACCCCTTAGGCAACCTAAACCTACTAGGATTAGTGTCCATAATCAGAAACCAGGACCTAGCCAATTTTTTCGTAGCCGACCTTCTCCAACCATTCCTGAGATTGACAAGGCTTACATTAACGCAGAAGTGTATGAAGCTGATGCGAGATTAGTGGATGAGTATGAGGGAGAAGAGGAGACACCTTTAGTAGACCTCGAATTAGCTGACCCAGTAGATACCCAGGTAGAAACCAACCCAGAGCTAGTTGACCTTGACCACATATAACCTAAAGCTATAGTGGAAGAACAATTAGAGGAAGAGAACTTTGATACTAGGATTTTACCTAAGGAAACACTAAAAAAGGATCTAATTGTAGAGCCTATTCCTAAATTCCATGAACAAGAAGACTTTATTGAGGATTTGGCTTACTTAACCCATTGCACTCGGGATGAATCCCTTCCTGCCATTCCTATTGAAGATCTCTTCCCAGAAAATGTTGACCCATCCTTCCATAGCATGGACCTTTTCTTGCCCATAGATATACCGCAACCCCATAAAGTTAGCCTCATTAGTCTAGGATTAGTCCCTGACATGCCTTCTTTTATTCTACTTTATCCAACTAACTCGGAACCTTTTTCTCCACCCTACTAGACTAATTCTAAACCCACTTCCTATTTCCTACCCTTTCCTGAGTTTTCTCATGTGTCTAGAACTATTAGGTTACATTTTGTTGAGGTTACTAGGTTGCAAGGATCCATAGAGCCCATCCTATTTGCTACCTACTTTTGGTAGACCCTCTGGCACCTATTATGAGTTACTAGTAAATTTTCTTCTGCATGTCATCCATCAACCACGACTCGTGCCCCCATGCCCAAGTGGTAGTTAAGACCTAATATACCTCTTTAGTCGAGTCTGTTAGGTGTAGGTTTGAGTCCTTTGCATCATCTTGTTAGGAGTCTGCATGTGCCTAGCATGTTCACCACCCGCACTAATCTTAAAACAACTGACTAATTTTCGAAGAAGGGTGAAAGAATTTGATGTAGTGGATTCTATCTTGATTAGGCTTAGGCCTAAAAGAAGCTTCATGCTCGCAGAGCCAGACCTTTTAAAGTGATAGAGAAGGATTGGATCAAATGCCTATGTGTTAGACTTGCCTTCGGATATGGGCATTAGTTCTACCTTCAATATTACAGACCTGGTTGAGTATAGGGAACCAGTAGCGATACCTAGTGAGGCCTTTGGACCTATTCCTTTTCATTGTGAGTGACTCTAACCCAGAGTGTCCACTAACAAATTGGCCTGAGAGAGGAGAACGGATCGAGCGTATCCTAGATGATCAAGCCATCACGACCCAGGGCCGTGACTATCAACACTTTCTGGTCCGATGGCAAGGCCGGCCATAGTCGAATGATTCGTGGATTTCTCGAGAGGACTTGCAATGCCTTAACCCGGACGGTGAGAGATATGTGAGCCAGTTGATCTTCACTCGATAGGGTCGAGTTCCTCCCACCCCGGGAGAATTGGTACAGATACCAAAGGCACCAGAATAAGGTAGAGGCTTCTCAACCCTCTGTGGATCACTTAATTGACATTCGAGTCCACTGTAATAAAGCTTAGTCCAGCTTAGTTGTTTTATTTGAGTCCTGTAATTAGTCAGCTCATCAGTATTAGTCAGCTTATGTCGAGCTAATTTTATTTTTTTGAGTCCTGTCCAAGCATATCGAAGACTCAAGACCACATCATACAAGTGAAGACCAAGTCCAACCAGATTGAAGACATGGAAGTTTAGCCCAAGTCCAACCCAGCTTGAAGATTTGAAGACTCCAGGAGAAAAATCAGAAACCCAGATTCCTTGCAGATGCCCTCCAGATGCCCAGATTCCCTTCCAAATGCAAAAATATATTCATAGACCAAGGCATCCATGATTTTAGAGATCCATCTGCATCCTAGCCCAAAGAAATCAAGCCCAGGCACCACTCCCAAGCCCCTAAGAAGCAAGATACCAGGGAATATTCCTGTTACCTGGCTATCAGGCCACCCCAGCTTCCAGAGGCCCAAACCCAAGCGTCCGAGCCCCTTTGGGCCGGCCCCTTACTGCTCTTAGAAGCCCAACACACCCCCTAGGCATCCTTGGAGTGTTGACCAAGTCAAGAGAATTTTTAGGGATTTTTTCTACCTAATGTTTTTTTATTTTCTAGCTAGGGTTTGAGAGGGAAAATGATTCTTATGTAATGTCAATTGTACCCTTACTTGTGGCCCAAGGTTAAGGGTCTATTCAAGGGACCCTAGCCTCTTGTATGAAGCTTGATTTTGATATGAAATAAACCTTGAGTTCTTATATTGTTTTGTGTGATTACCCTGCTGTGTGCATATAGGGGTTTGAGAGTTCTTCTTCCCAATGTTTGCTACCATCTTCTTGCAGCCTACCATCCTTCCAGCCACCTCCAAAACTTTCTTCCCTTTGCTATTTTTCTTAGTCTTCTTGATTTCCTCTGAGTTCTAACCCATGATAGGTCGTTTGCAGGTCCCCAAGTTCCCACGAATCCAACGACTCCAGCCAAGCCTCAATCATACCACCGAGCCGAAAGCTGGGTATCTACGGGTCTTTGGCTCGATTTTCCAGGCCACATCCATCGAGGAATGAGAGATCCTTTTGTTGCGATCTTCACTAGATACTTCAGACATTGTTAGGTACACCCCCTCTACCTCCAGTCTTTATATTGTAGGAGAACTTGCCCTAACTGAGGCTTCTCAGCCCTGGCGATCCTTCTTTAGTACTTTTCTAGGTTCTAATCTGCATGCTTGGCTTCAAAAATTCATACAAAATACTCTACAATTAATTTTGATATGAAATTCAGGAATTAATCACATAACCCCACATATAAAATATACTAAAAGATTTGCATGCATATTAGTCCTACATCAGGACTCCTGGGGACCTTTACAGATTTACCTTTATAATCTTTATGGGTTAAAGGAGTACTAAGTTGGGGTTGACTCAGGTCAGGGTGACTTGGATTGGGTCAGTTGAGGCCGGGTCGACTCTGATGGGACTGGCTAGCTCCTTGGTACTGACTAGGGTATCTAGTGGGCTCAGGTCTATGGTAGATGGGCCCTCTTTGAAAATGATCATAATTCCTAACAATCAGGTAGGCATGGTCCAGGTCGCTAACCTCTCTCATTTAGAGCTCCCTCTTAATATCATCTCTAAGGCCAACCCTAAACCTAGACAGGACAACATCCTCATCCTTATCTAAGTCACATTGCATGAAATACTCATCAAATTTTGCGATGTACTCATCTACACTCTTGCTACCCTGATTCAATCATTGCCACTTATCCAATAAACCATGACAATATAAGGTTGGAACGTATTTCTCTCTAAGCTTAGCCTTCATGGCCCTCCAGGTGACTATGGGTTCATGGCCTCCTAGTCTAAGTGCTCTCTCAACATTAGCCTAATATAACTTGGCATGGCAGACCAACTTGAGCTTGGCAAACCTAAACTTATACTCCTCAGACATATCGTACCACTCAAAATACTGGTCAACCTCTCCCTCCCAATCTTTATAAACCTTAGGATCAAGACAGCCATCAAAAGTGGGGGCTTCTAACCTTATGTTCTTGTAGGCTCTATCCTCCTAGTCTATGAAGTCCTGATTGGGTCTCCTTAGACAAACCTCAGGGACTGGGTCATGACGATGGGCTCTCCTAGGTTCAGTCTCAAAGTAGGGATCAGGGTTTGGGGTCCTCCTAGGGTCAGCCTCATAATAAGGATCACGACGAGGGGTTCTCTTAGGATGGAGAGGTGACTCAGGGTCTGGCTCACTACGAGGTCTATGTGCCTCCTCTAGGGTTCCAAGTCGGTTGTCTATATGTTCAAACCTATGGTTCATCTGGGCCATTTGGTCTACAAGGGCTTGAATTTGGGCTTCTAGCTTATCCATGGTTCAGCAAAAGATGGAGATGGTGGATGAAATGGGACTCCTGATCTAGTGCACATGCAAGACTCAACACTAACTCGACTACAGTTGCCTAGACCTAGAGCCCAAATAGAATGGGTTGACTCAACTTATACACAAATCAACTCCTAGTCCTTCAACTGGCTAGATAATAGGTGGGATGGTGGGTGGCCCCCTTGCTCTCACAGGGACCCAATTAAGGAACCACCAATCCACTTAGGCCGTTTGACACTGTACCTCTAACCTAGACACTAGTATCCAGTAATAGAAAAAGAATTGGTGCACTAGTCATCCCACAATGATTGAACCCGACTGATGGGTGTCCCTAGCCCACTAGGGCAAATTAAATCTAATTAATTTTATATTAGGCTTGGGACTGAATACAAGGAAGGTGGTTTTGGGCTAATGAGAGGTTATCAACTCCTCCCCTTTTTTGACATATAGAAAGTGCCCTTAAAGTATTTTATGCAATCATGGCAAGTAGATGAAAATGCAAATTAGGGTTTAGGTGTTTTTGATGTTATATGAATATATGTAATTTTTTTTATTTTGGTATTTTTTTAAGTAGAAAGATAATTTGTAGATAATGGCCTAGAATGCATGAAACATGCCAAAAATTTAAGATATGCAAAAATTATAATAAAAGAACCCTATACTTTCTGAAATTAGCTTTGCTACCAAAACAGGGTAGAACTATTCTCAGGCAATATTCTAGCTGGGAGAAAATTCACTAACTGCAATAATTTTTAAAAAAAATTTAAAAATTAATTTTAATTATAAAGAATTCTAAAAAATGAATTTCATATTTTTTTGAGTTTTATATAGGTAGAAATAATTGAAAAGGCAAGTATTATACTGAGAAGGCCAAGAAGCAAAAAAATCATAATGAACTCTTTGTGTTCTTCTTCAAGGGTCAATTCAGAGTGGTACCCCTACATGCCATAGGAGATCCTGTAGATTGAGAAGAGAGGGTCTTGCAGCCCTACTAGTCTCCTATGACCGGAATGGCCATGGTGAAGCACCCGATCCGAATATGCAAAGAGAACTGAGCCCAAATAGGCTCTGATACCAAATTAACGCGGGACAGGATGTGCGGATCGCTGGTGAGCATAGAAGTCACCAGGGGATTAGGGCTTGCACTCAAGAACAGGGAACACAGGTCTCACACCCACTTCAATTTGGAGCAAAAAACTTAGACAAAATAACTTTCAATTTGTATTCATGAAAAAAAGATGTTTCATACAAGAGGGGAGGGGTGGGTATTTATAGATTCACCCCAGGGTATATGACTTGAAAGCTAAGAAATCCTGACTTGTGGGCTAAGAAATCCTGGTGGACCTGGTCAACAGTGGGCCTTTGTCTTGGACTAGAGCTCTCTATTGTGGGCTTGGCAGCATGAAAGGGCCCAGGTGCATGAAGGCCAGCTCTAGTTGGGGAGGGCCTGGTGAATCTCAGGGTCTGCTTACTCTCCTCTTGAACATGACCTGAATGGAAACTACATTAACTCGATTGGACTTGACTGGACTAAAAGACTGGACTTGACTAAGTGGACTCAACTAGACTCAGTTGTTTCACTTTTTAAACAAAATCCATATTTTTTTCTCATATTTTCTTTTTTTATTAGCTGCTCTGAGATCAGTGCTTCACCATCTTTTGGCTACTTTGAGATCCATGCACTTTGAGAACTGTGCAGAACATGAAATTGGCAACAAGGGTGGAGTATCTTCTATCACATTCATATGGCTTCTCTTCGTCTTCTTCCTGGACCAAAGCCAGAATAGGGGAGGATCTTTGCAGAAGGGTTCATCGATGGGCTCTCCGGTGATGGTGCTAGGGAGGGAGACGTCGACTCGGGGAGATGATTCCAGTGGATGGCATGGGGGTGATGGCGTTTGGCGGCTATGGGGGCATGGGCAGCGGCCATCCGATGGAGAAGAGGGGGTCTGCCTTCACCGTCAGCTCGGAGGATGAAGTGTCGACCTTGAAGACGGAGGGTCGGCCCTGGTCCGGAAGATCTCATCCTCATGAAGCTTGTCCTTGCTGACGGAGGGGACAGTCTTGTGAAGGTGGGGAATCCCACAGAAGCCCTGGTGAGAGGGTCGTAGGTGAGACCAAGACCGGAGCGGCGATGCATGGGTGAGGCTCGAGCATAGGAAGATCTCGATGGTGAGGGAGATCTGCATGAACGAATCTTCTGGCAGATGGAGGTCTCGGGGAGGAAGCTTCTAGCAAGGTAGATCCCAAGCGACGAGACTGGTGGGGGGGCCTCATAGTGGTCGAGCTTCAAGATGGAGGTGACGATGAAGATCGGGAGGAGGGCATGATGGTGTCGGGTGTTGGATGTCGACTTGACTATGGGCGACTCCGAGCTGGAGATGGGGCAAAGGAAGTGGTGCGACAGTGGAGGAAATCGAAAGGGCATCGACCGGTAGGGGACGAGCTTTAGAGGAAGAGATCGGTAGGGTGGCGTCGCATGGATCTACGGCACAGGGTAGTGGCGGTGCGCATGCGGTGGCCATGGGATGTGATCAGGCTTCATGGATGGAGGAGTCGATCTAGTGGCCTGGGGCGGTGTCGGTCGATGGGAGGAGCTTGGCAGGAGATGGGCCATCGGCTACTGGCGATGGCTTCGATCTGCGGCATAGGGGTTCTAAATGGGATGAGGTCGATCGGAGGAGACGGATGGCTTAAAGCCTGAATCGGCATTTCTGGCGGTGGCCATGAAGAAGGCATCGTAGCTTGCTCTATTCTTGAAGATGGCAGCGTGGATGGAAGGGGGGCAGCGTCGGTGGTGTAGATCCGATGGGCTACGGGCAATGAGGTTTCAAGATGCTTGACGATGGTTGATAGCAGAGTCAGAGAGGAAGAAGAAAACCCTAATCCTCTGGGCTCTGATACCAAATGATGCGGAACTAAAATGCATGCATAATTATATTTGTGTTTTTAAAGGTTAAGTTATGAATCTAAATCCCGAAGAACAGACCAAGAATCTAAGTAGGGAAGTCTATGCAAAACAAGAAGCTAAAGCATGCAAAATAGGACCTAAAAGTAATAGAAAAAGAGGATTGCTGAGGTTGAGAAGTCTCGGTTGGGCTAATTCACCTCCAATAAGGCTACTGGAAAGAAAAGGGGGTGTACCTGACAATGGTGGAAGCACTTAATGAAGATCGTAGACAAAGAGATCGCTCTCGCTCTTGGATGCGGCCTGAATGATCAAGCCAAAGACCTGCATATTCTCGGCTTTCAACCCGGTGATCCGATCGCTATTCGGCTGGAGTCGTTGGATTCGTAGAAGTCGAGGGACCTGCAAATAGCCTTTCAAGGGTTAGAGATTGATGAAGGGATGGAGAAATAAATGGAAGAGCAGCAAGGGAAGAAAGAGTTTTGATGTTGGCGTCCAAGGTTGGAGAAGGCTTCTAAGGTTTGTTGATTGCTGGAGACTGGGCACAGGGAACACGTAAGAAGAAGGGGCTCACACAAAATCCCCTTAGCACACAGTAAAGCACACAGAAGTATTTTTTAAACTCAATAATATTCATAAAAAAAGTGTCTTCATACAACAGAATAGAGTCTCTTAAATAGACTCAAAAACTTGCCCCCCAAGTAAGGATACAATAGACTTTTCCTAGGAATTTGAATCCCACCCAAACCCTAGCTAGAATACATGGTAGGTCTAGGACTTGATATCCCTCAAATCACTCTCTCCTCTCTTGCCTTGGTCAGCCAAGGGAGGTGACCCTAACTGGCCGAACCAAGGGTGGAGACTGAAAGGGATATGCCCTACAAGCCAATCTATGTTGTATCTCCCAAACCATTGTAATTGACAATTTTCTAAATAAAGGCATTATTTTTCCATCATACGCTGTGTTTATACTATATGATGAACCCCATAGATTAGGGCTATGATTTTAGGGTTATGATGAGATCATACCAGTGAGACCTAAAATCTTAAAACCTTAATCTAAAGTATTCCTAGTCAAAGGAACCCTGAGTAGGGGATCAGGGTTTTCCGATAAGACTAGCTCATCCCATGTATACCAGAAAGGGTGACTGCTCTCACAGTCACTTGTGTATGACACTAATACTGGGATGTGGGTGCTTATTGGAGAATGAGTTCACTGATATGATCCAACTTGAGAACATCTAATGGAGTCTTAGCTACATGTCAATAGAAGGTTCTCGTAATGGGAGTGGTACAAGTAATCTTTTAACCTGAGACTGCCATAAGTACCTTATGTACATGAACCCATTCTTTGGTTCAATCCTAATCATGACACTGAGCCATGCACAGGATTGATACTGGGAATGGTGAATTGGATATGAAGGTAATGAGTAGGTCAACAAGGAATCGATCACTCTTAGTAAGAGGAGATTGCATCCAGCTAGTCAACAATCGGATGATGATTCAGGGAATCTTTGATCAAAGTAAAGATATTAGAAATGGTTTCTAATATCAAGATAATCGAATCATCATTATAAGATTGAGCTAGAAATAAATATTATATTGGATTTGACATATATCCATATCCATAGTTATATTTTGGGTGCAGGATGATCAAAAGATTTAATTGTATGGTAACTCTCTACTGAAGGGCAATTTTGGTATTTCACTAGAATTTCCATATCTTCCGGGTAGACATGACACGTTGCTAGACGTCAATCTTGTCTTGTGGGTTGATCAAGTTCAAAGATCACTTGTTAGGAAGAGTCCTAATTGATCGAATCGGGCAAGCCCGGTTTGACCTAAATCGATTAGAAAGAGTTCTAATCAAATTAAGTCAACTTGTATTCAAACCCACTGCTGGCTAGATGTGGAACCCAATGGGTCACACACTTAAGAGGATTGATCAAGAGTTTAATTTGGAATTAAATCATCTTTGCAGGATAACACTCTAGCAGGTGTTGCAAACCCTAACTTCTATTCGAATCGGATTCGAATTAGGTTTCCGGATTGGTTCAAATTGGATTCTAATTGGACCTAATTAGACCCTAATTGAGAAAATAGGAATATGGCTAACCCTATTAGCTATCCATATAGCTTGGCTAGCCTCCCCACCCGCCCCCTTTGTTTTTCCACGCCAAATGCCAAGTCCATGCGCTTATGGACACTTGGCGCGCCATAAGGAAGAGTCCATGGCGCATGGACTCTTGGCGCGTGGACTCTTGGCGCGCCCCAAAAATTTCTCCGATGATTTTATTTGGGGCGGCCTCTTTCTTATGCATTAGTGCACCATCTCTCCCCCCTTGGATGGGAATCCAATGGCTGATGGAATTTTGAGAAAGAAAGAATGCGCTAACTCTTCCCGGACGCGCGAAATAACATCTCTTCGGAGATGAAAAGTCGCGACCCTTTCCCTTTTAAAACACCGCGGTTTTTCCTTTAAGAAAAGCCATGGGATTTAATCTGGAAGGCCGTGAGATGGGAGGATAGGGTGTGAGAAATTGAGAAGGAGAGGTGTGTAAGCACCTATCTGATTTCTATTTAAAGTGTCGGGAAAGTCAGAACAGAGTTAATATTTTTTCTTTCTTCCTCTCCTGAAGACTCTTTTATTTTTTTCTTTCTCTTGCATTGTTTTCTTTACAGAGTAAACCTCTGTCGAAACTCTGCTACTGAACAAGAATAAAAGTAAAAGTCTCCGACGGTAAAGGAAAGAAACGAGTTCATATTTGTTCCTTTCTTTCTTACATTAAGACATCATTGTCTTAATTTCTCCTCCAACTTAAGACAAGCCTATGTCCTCTTAGGACAAGGTCTTTTCTTCAAGACAAGGGTGTCTAAAGGTCCAAGGTCTTAGTGGAAGGAGGAGAAGGGGTCAAAGAAAGGGAAGCAAGCTTTTGTGTGGAGGAATTCAAGCCATAAGTCCAAGCAATTGAGTTCTAGGAAGAAGAACTCAATAGAAGGAACCTTTGAAAAGAAGATAGAGTTGTCTTGATCACTGCTCTGTGTGGATCACCATCGGAGGGCAGACACTTGGATGCCTGGTGAATTCAATCAGCCCCTTCACCATCAACTTTGTTGGAATTAGCGATTACAGGTTGGTACTCTAATTCTAACAATGTATGTTTAAATGTTCAATATATGTTTTAATCCTAAATAAGGAGATCTTGGCTAAGTGATTATGGTGCAAATTTCATCATTTTGAAATTACACTTCCACTGCGGTGCACCGGAATCCCCAACAGTGGTATCAGAGCCATCCTTATTATAGTTAAAACATATGACAAATTATATATATGTGTTTTTGTTATAGTATCGCAATTAGGGTTTTAAACCCTTGAATTCTGATACACTTAGTATAATTTATGGGTTGCATAATGTTTTGATGTATGCCACTAGTTAGGGTTTTTCACTCAAACCCTAATTATTTTAGAGATATGATTAGTTTTGAAGTCATCATACTGAAATAAGGTTGCCCTGGCATAATGGTGGATCCATTATGTGATAAATGGTTGTCCTAGTATGATGACACACTTAGCACATATTTGTTATTATCTGTGTGATATCTTCTATTAGAATGTGCTGGCAAATTTTATAAAGCCCTCTTCTTAAAATTATATTAAGTCATAGTATATTTAACTAATAAGAATCACTAGTCATGATGAACAATTGATCATTCGGTGTCTAGAAAGGTGGTTCTGGGAAAGTAAAGAGAATCATGGTTTTTAATTGGTTCCGTTGACTGACATGGCCAATTTTTATTGGTGTCTAGGAAAGCAATGGGGGGACTCCCACATCTCTTCCACTTGCCTGGCCGATTTGATTATATTTAAATCTTGACTTAAATGCTTAGTGTTAAAAAAATGCTATATGTTGGCCTTCCTTCATGCTGGATCATTACTGTGTTATGAACCACATTAGGTTTGTTGTGTTATCTGCAAGACCTAATAGGGTGATTGACATAATATTGGTCTAGTGCAAAGATATGCTTACAGTATATTCAGTATAATGCCTGGTTGTGTTATCTGCAAGGGCATTATATTTGAATACTGACTGTATAGAAATGAAAGGGTCTTGACTTAACTAGAACATTATGGTTTGTTGTGTTTTCTGACAGACTTATAATGTTCTAGAGGCCAAGTTATTTTTGAGAATTATATGAGATATAATTGGAAGAGTTTCCTACCTTTGAGCTTATAAAAGATTTGTTGTGTTATCTGCAAGATCTTTTATAAGTTATAAGGATCTCAATCTCACTAAGAAAACCGATCAGGGTTCTTCTCGATTATCATAGTGAGGGCTATTATTTTTGATAAAATAGTGGGAGACATGATTAAATTGAAGACCTAATTTAATTATGTAAGTCATTTCATGGTTGTTTGCTTATGTATTATTCTTTATTAAATGTAGATAAATGGCATCTTCATTATCACTGAGAAGCATCTTAGATACCAACAAATTGACTAGTCCAAACTATGTGGACTGTTTGAGAAACTTAAAGATTGTACTGAGTTCAGAAAAACTTTCTTATATTCTTGATACCCCTAGTCTTAATCCACTAGGGGATGATGCCACACAGGAAGTCATGGCCACATACAAAATGTGGCAGAATGACTCCCTCACTGTCAAATGTATCATACTGGCCTCTATGACCAATGAGTTACAGAGGCAGCATGAAAGCATGGATACTCAATCCATAATGCTCAATTTAAAGGAGCTTTATGGAGAACAAAGCAGAACTGCTAGATACGAAATATCTAAGCAGTTATTCCGTGCTAGGATGACAGAGGGTACATCCGTTCAGGATCATGTCCTGAAGGTAATTGACTTAATCACCAGATTGGGTCAATTAGGGTTTATTATGGATGGGGAGCTGAATCAGGATTTAATCCTGCAATCACTCCCGGAGTCATTTTCTCAGTTTGTCTTAAATTATCACATGAACAAACTGAACACTTCCTTGCCTGAGCTGTTAAATATGTTAAAAATAGTAGAGAGCCACGTTAAGAGAGAAAAGGCTCCACTTCTTCTTGTTGATAAGACCAATAAGAAGAAATCGGGCAAAAAGGGTTTTAGTAGGACGCTAAACCCTAAGGGTGGCATCAATAAGAACAAGAAAGGAAAGAAGGCCTCAAAACAGTCAACCTGTTTCTTTTGCGGCAAAGCGGGACATTGGAAAAGGAATTGCAAGGCTTACCTTGCAACTGTGAAGCCTGGTGTGGCAGATGCACCAAAAGGTATGTATGAGATACATACCATATTGACATTAAATTCGTCTATATCAAATACTTGGGTATTGGATACCGCTTGTGGTTACCATATATGCAAATCTTTGCAGGACCTCCATAAGCTTAAAGTATTGACGGAAGGCGACTTCAATCTCTACGGTGCTGGTGGTGATATCATCCAAGCAGAAGCTGTAGGGACCTATATTCTGAAGTTGCCTTCAGGGAAGATCTTGGAGTTAGAAAATTGTTACCATATGCCAAAGATTATTAAGAACATTATATCTATTCCTTTGTTATTAAAACAAGGATATGTAATGGATGTAACGAGCACTGGTTGCTCGATAATGTTATCTAATAAAATTATTTGTTCTTGCATTTTTAGCAATGGGCTCTTAACTCTTTCTTCCAATGATAGTATTTTTCATGTTAATACTAAAAGGAAAAGAAAAGACTTTAATGATACTTTACTTTGGCATCATAGACTTGGTCATGTTAATGAGTCTAGGATTAGCAAGTTATACAAGGAAAAATTCCTTGATCCTTATGAGTATGAATCATTAGGAACTTGTGAATCATGTCTCATGGGTAAGATGACAAAAACTCCATTCACTGGACATGGGGAAAGGTCAACTGAGTTATTAGGACTTATACATACTGATGTATGTGGTCCAATGACAACTCAGGCCAGAGGAGGATACTCATATTTTATCACATTTACAGATGATTTATCTAGGTTCAGATATGTGTATCTTATGAAACACAAATCTGAAGCCTTTGATAAATTTAAGGAGTATCAAAGTATGGTCGAAAAGCAAACCAGGAAAAGTATTAAAGTTCTTCGTTCTGATCGAGGAGGAGAATACTTATCCACGAAGTTTTTAGACTATCTTAAAGTTAATGGAATCCTTTCTGAATGGATCCCTCCTTATACACCACAGCTAAATGGTCAAGCTGAAAGGAGGAATCGTACCTTATTAGATATGGTACGATCCATGATGTGCTTCACAAATTTATCCATTTCCTTTTGGGGTCATGCCCTAGAAACTGCTGTTTACATTCTGAACAAGGTACCTTCTAAATCTGTTGTTAGTACTCCATATGAAATTTGGAGTGGAAAGAAATCATATCTTAAATATTTCAAGGTATGGGGATGTCCAGCTTTTGTTAAAAGAAATTTTGGACATAAGTTGGAACCTAGAGCGGATAAATGTCTATTTGTAGGATATCCTAAAGAAGGTAGAGGATATCTATTCTACCATCCTACTGAACAAAAGATTTTTGTTAGCAGGCATGCCACTTTTCTAGAAAAAGAGTTCATTTTAGAAAAGGGCAATGGTAGAACTATTGAACTTGGAGAAGTACAAGAAATACAGATAGACAATTCTCAACCATTAGAACATATAGTTAGGACAGAACCAGAACACAAAACTCCTCCTCGTAGGTCTGATAGAGTGCCACGGGCACCTGAGAGGTATGGGTTTATTATTGAAAATAATGAAGCCCAAGTCATTCAAAATGATGAACCTCTGACCTATACGGAAGCTATCTTGAGTACTGATTCAGATAAATGGCAAGAAGCCATGGAATCCGAAGTAGACTCTATGTATGTAAACCAAGTATGGTCTTTGGTTGATGCACCAGAGGGTGTTAATCCTATTGGGTGTAAATGGGTCTATAAGAAAAAGATTGGGGCTGATGGCCAAGTTGAAACCTATAAAGCCAGATTAGTGGCTAAAGGTTTTAGACAAAAACAGGGAATTGATTATGATGAAACATTTTCACCTGTTGCCATGCTCAAATCAATTCGGATTTTACTTGCTGTAGCAGCATACCACAATTTTGAGATATGGTAGATGGATGTAAAGACTGCATTCCTCAATGGTTTCCTTGAGGAAGAAGTCTACATGTCACAGCCAGAAGGTTTTATTTCAAAGAATAAACCTAATCAAGTATGCAAGCTAAAGAAATCCATTTATGGATTAAAGCAAGCTTCCAGGAGTTGGAACATCCGCTTTGATGAAACTATTAAAAGATCTGGTTTTATCAAAAATGTGGATGAACCCTGTGTTTATAAGAAGACTAGTGGGAGTGCCATAGTCTTCTTGGTTCTATATGTAGATGACATACTCCTCATTAGGAATGATATCCCAATGTTGCAATCAGTCAAGGTTTGGCTATCAAACCAGTTTTCCATGAAAGATTTGGGAGAAGCATCCTATATACTAGGTATTAAGATCTATAGAGACAGATCTAAGAGGATGCTAGGTTTATCCCAATCTAGGTACATTGACTTAGTGCTGAAAAGATTCAGCATGGAAGGAAGTAAAAGAGGTTTTCTTCCTATGAGTCAAGGCATACATCTTTCTAAAAGGATGTCTCCTAAGACACCTGAAGAAAGAAATAGAATGAATTCTATACCCTATGCTTCGGCAATAGGGTCCATAATGTATGCCATGTTATGTACCAGGCCTGATGTGGCATATGCTTTAGGCATTGTTAGTAGGTTTCAGGCTGATCCAGGAGAGGATCATTGGAAAGCAGTTAAAAATATTCTTAAGTACCTAAGAAGGACTAAGGATATTTTTCTGGTTTATGGTGGTTCTGATCTTAAACTAGAAGCTTATTATGATTCTAGTTTTCAATCAGACCCTGATGATAGCAAATCCATTTCGGGATATGTTTTTACCCTAAATGGTGGAGCAGTGAGTTGGAAGAGTACCAAGCAGCAGATTGTAGCTGACTCAACCACAGAGGTAGAATACATAGCTGTTAGTGAAGCCGCCAAGGAAGCAGTCTGGATGAAGAAGTTCATCACAGAGTTGGGTGTTGTTCCTGAAATTGAAAACCCAGTGCCACTTTACTGTGACAACACTGGAGCTGTTGCTCAAGCTAAGGAACCAAGAGCTCATCATAAGTCCAAGCACATTCTGAGACGCTTCCATCTCGTCCGAGAAATAGTAGAGAGACAAGATGTCTACATAGATAGAGTTGATACAAAGAACAATGTAGCAGACCCGTTCACTAAGGCTCTACCACAGCGAGATTTTGATCGCCACCTCGAATGTATGGGATTAAGATTTAAAGGCGATTGGCTTTAGTGCAAGTGGGAGTTTGAAAGGGATATGCCCTACAAGCCAATCTATGTTGTATCTCCCAAACCATTGTAATTGACAATTTTCTAAATAAAGGCATTATTTTTCCATCATACGCTGTGTTTATACTATATGATGAACCCCATAGATTAGGGCTATGATTTTAGGGTTATGATGAGATTATACCAGTGAGACCTAAAATCTTAAAACCTTAATCTAAAGTATTCCTAGTCAAAGGAACCCTGAGTAGGGGATCAGGGTTTTCCGGTAAGACTAGCACATCCCATGTATACCAGAAAGGGTGACTGCTCTCACAGTCACTTGTGTATGACACTAATACTGGGATGTGGGTGCTCATTGGAGAATGAGTTCACTGATATGATCCAACTTGAGAACATCTAATGGAGTCTTAGCTACATGTCAATAGAAGGTTCTTGTAGTGGGAGTGGTACAAGTAATCTTTTAACCTAAGACTGCCATAAGTATCTTATGTACATGAACCCATTCTTTGGTTCAATCCTAATCATGACACTGAGCCATGCATAGGATTGATACTGGGAATGGTGAATTGGATATGAAGGTAATGAGTAGGTCAACAAGGAATCGATCACTCTTAGTAAGAGGAGATTGCATCCAGCTAGTCAACAATCGGATAATGATTCAGGGAATCTTTGATCAAAGTAAAGATATTAGAAATGGTTTCCAATGTCAAGATAATCGAATCATCATTATAAGATTGAGCTAGAAATAAATATAATATTGGATTTGACATATATCCATATCCATAGTTATATTTTGGGTGCTGGCTGATCGAAAGATTTAATTGTACGGTAACTCTCTACTGAAGGGCAATTTTGGTATTTCACCAGAATTTCCATATCTTCCGGGTAGACATGACACGTTGCTAGACGTCAATCTTGTCTTGTGGGTTGATCAAGTTCAAAGATCACTTGTTAGGAAGAGTCCTAATTGATCGAATCGGGCAAGCCCGGTTTGACCTAAATCGATTAGAAAGAGTTCTAATCAAATTAGGTCAACTTGTATTCGAAACCACTGCTGGCTAGATGTGGAACCCAATGGGTCACACACTTAAGAGGATTGATCAAGAGTTTAATTTGGAATTAAATCATCTTTGCAGGATAACACTCTAGCAGGTGTTGCAAACCCTAACTTCTATTCGAATCGGATTCGAATTAGGTTTCCGGATTGGTTCAAATTGGGTTCTAATTGGAACTAATTAGACCCTAATTGAGAAAATAGGAATATGGCTAACCCTATTAGCTAGACATATATCTTGGCTAGCGTCCCCACCCGCCCCCTTTGTTTTTCCATGCCAAATGCCAAGAGTCTATGCACTTATGGACTCTTGGCGCGCCATAAGGAAGAGTCCATGGCGCATGGACTCTTGGCGCGCCCCAAAAATTTCTCCGATGATTTTATTTGGGGCGGCCTCTTTCTTATGCATTAGCGCACCATCTCTCCCCCCTTGGATGGGAATCGAATGGCTGATGGGATTTTGAGAAAGAAAGAATGCGCTAACTCTTCCCGGGCGCGCGAAATAACATCTCTTCGGAGATGAAAAGTCGCGACCCCTTCCCTTTTAAAACACCGCGATTTTTCCTTTAAGAAAAGCCGTGGGATTTAATCTGGAAGGCCGTGAGATGCGAGGATGGGGCGTGAGAAATTGAGAAGGGCGTGAGAAAGTGATTACGGAGAGGTGTGTAAGCGCCTATCTGATTTCTATTTAAAGGGTCGGGAAAGTCAGAACAGAGTTAATATTTTTTCTTTCTTCCTCTCTTGAAGACTCTTTTATTTTTTTCTTGCTCTTGCATTGTTTCCTTTACAGAGTAAACCTCCGTCGAAACTCTGCTACTGAACAAGAATAAAAGTAAAAGTCTCCGACGGTAAAGGAAAGAAACGAGTTCCTATTTGTTCCTTTCTTTCTTACATTAAGACATCATTGTCTTAATTTCTCCTCCAACATAAGACAAGCCTATGTCCTCTTAGGACAAGGTCTTTTCTTCAAGACAAGGGTGTCTAAAGGTCCAAGGTCTTAGTGGAAGGAGGAGAAGGGGTCAAAGAAAGGGAAGCAAGCTTTTGTGTGGAGGAATTCAAGCCATAAGTCCAAGCAATTGAGTTCTAGGAAGAAGAACTCAATAGAAGGAACCTTTGAAAAGAAGATAGAGTTGCCTTGATCACTGCTCTGTGTGGATCACCATCGGAGGGCGGACACTTGGATGCCTGGTGAATTCAATCAGCCCCTTCACCATCAACTTTGTTGGAATTAGCGATTACAGGTTGGTACACTAATTCTAACAATGTATGTTTAAATGTTCAATATATGTTTTAATCCTAAATAAGGAGATCTTGGCTAAGGGATTATGGTGCAAATTTCATCATTTTGAAATTACACTTCCGCTGCGGTGCACCGGAATCCCCAACAGAGACCATAGGGTGGATGCCCCACCTAGCTCCTCTCCTGGGCCTTGGCTGGCCCAATTTTGCTTCAGGCTGTGGTCCAGCGCTTCGGGGCTTTCGATGTTGCTCCAAGGCTTTCAACTTCTTCTGCTGGGCCTTCCATGGTCTTCATAACTTCAGGCTGGGTTGATCTTTACTCGTACTAGCTAGGTCTTCTCTTGTAACGGGTCTTCAATGAACTTGGACTAACATGTACAGGACTCAGGAAGAAGACTTGCTCACCATGAGCTGACTGGTACAGGACTCAAATAATGAAAATAACAACTCAATTAGGCTAAACCCTTATTACAAGTGGACTCAAATACTACTAAGTAATCCACAGAGGGTTGAGAAGCCTCTGTCTTATTCTGGTGCATCTAGTATCCACACCATCCTGGTGTCCCCACCAATATCCCAACATGGTAAGATGTTTTTATGAAAATTTAAGATTGGAAGAGCATCACATCGAGTCTATAGTTAAGGGAAAGAGAGTAATAGTGACCGAGGAAAGATTAAGTAGCATGCTTGAAATGCCAAATGAGGGTCTAAAGCATATAATTCCAAATGATAAATAGAAAACCCTCAGGACAATCTTGAATAGGGCTGATGTGAGTGGAATTGAGAATGTGATGGCTAATACCCTGTCCCTTAAAATGAGATTACAGCACAACTTTATAAGTAGGATCTTTCTTCGAAGAACTGGTAGGTTTGACTGGGTGAGTGAGAGAGATCTCAGCTTTATGGGACATCTAATTTAGGGGGAGGCCCTCAATTTACCTCACATTATGTTACTACAGATGAAAGAAGCAATAAGAAAAGTGAAGGCCTGTTTGCTGTATGGAATAGTTTTTGCTTTGTTATTTCAAGCCTCTAGAGTGAACTTAGATGGTATGGATGGTAGACCGCTTCATCACACTGATACTTACTCTTCCAAGTCTTTACAAAGAATGGGATACCAACTAACTGAAGGAGCTTGGAGGAAGAAAGGATCAAATCAGAGGGCTATTGGATCATCTAGCAGTGATGAGGATGATGATGAGGAGGAGCAGCTACTTGTAAAGATTATCACTGTATGCAATCAGATTTATTGGATGATGATGATGATGATGATGAGGATGTTGTTCCCTTTGGCATCCAAAAAATTTGATTTGTGCCGCCCACTTGGCAAGGTAAAGTGGTGCCACATAGGATGATGAGGTGGTGCCCCAGGGCTGAGTTGTCATCCTTCATGGCTTGGCTCAAAAGTGACTAGACTCAATGACCATTCTTGCTTGGGCCCATACTTCAAACAGACTAAGACTGGACTCAATACAGGACTGGACTCAGTACAGGACACAACTTGACCAAATTGGTCAAAGTACAGGACTAAACAAAAATAATTGAGACTAAATTCATGACTAAAAATTACAATGCTTAGGC
Organism: Areca catechu; assembly: GCA_021397845.1. Lineage (NCBI taxonomy): Eukaryota > Viridiplantae > Streptophyta > Magnoliopsida > Arecales > Arecaceae > Areca > Areca catechu. The sequence continues at coordinate 84,605,888 of CM038044.1, read as the reverse complement.
TTGAAGCCTTATTACAGGATCCAAAATTGAAACCCTAATTAGAGATCTGGTGCCCACACCAAGGCTTCTCAGCCTCAGCGGTCCTCTTTCTTCTTGCTTTTAGGTTCTACTTTGCATGCTTTAGCTTCTTATTTTGCATAGTTTTCTCTACTTAGATTCATGGTTTGTTCTTCGGGAATTAAAGACATAATGATGGGGACATCAGGTCAACCTTGGTTTACTATGGATCCCTGAGTTTTGAGTCCCTAGCTATGATGCAAATTTTATCTTTGAGTCCAATAATTTGCCTATGTTAGCCATTTGAGTTTTGTATTTAGGCCTTGAGTTTGTTTTTCAGGCCTTGTTATACTTGAGTCTGTATTTTGGCCCCTGAGTCCAATTTAGGGCCTTTCTACAGTTGAGTCCTGTAATTAGAGTATTGAGTCAAGTTTTGGATGCATAGTGAGTCTTATGAGTCCTGTAAGTTTTGAGTTTTATGCATTCAGTCCAATTTTGTATGTCTTATATTGAGTCCAGTCCAATTTTGTAAGATGACTCAAGTCACTTATGAAGCCAGTCAGCATAATACTACAAACACTACATGGAATCCAGTCATCCACATAATTGTGCCACTTGGAAACCATAGAAAGATTCTTGGAGCTATCATTGAAGACTTGGATAACAAGTACATCAGCCCACCATGAGGAGATGGACAACTGGATGAAACCTTAAAAGACCCAGCCCAACACCGAAGTGGGCCGCCCAAAGCCAAAAAGCCCAAATTTCTTCATATGGCACCTCACCTTATGGTCACCCTCCATATGGCGCCCCCTTATGATTACCCCCCTTGGACCAAGTCAAAGAGAAGGAGAAGACCAAGTCAAAGAGGAGGAGAGGAGTAATCCTAGTTGGGAGAAGAAATTTGAACCTATTTGGGAGAGGACTTGTGGAAGAGTTTGTAAAGGAAAAGGAAGACCATGTAAAATTTCTTGCATGCCCTAACTTGTATGCCTATATGAAGGCCCCTTCCCCCCCTCATGTATTATTTCTGATTATTGATGAATGAATTATTCTTAAGTTCCTCAAAATTGTGTGTGAAGTTTTTTACGTGATTTAGGGTATCTGTGTGATCCCTACGCCCCGCCTCCAAGCCGACAGCCTCTTCATCTTCCTAGCCACCCCTCTTCCTTCCCTTCCATCCCTTCTTCTTTTAGCGATTTAACCTTTTTTTCTTCTTTTTCTCTAACCCTTGAATGGTGATTTACAGGTCCCTCAATGTTCATGAATCCAGGATTCCAATCAACAAGCTTTCAGGTCACCAGATTGAAAGCCGCGAATCTGCAGGGTCGATAGCTTTCTTTTCCAGACGGCATCCATCGAGCATAGAGCAAACTCTTCATGGATCAATCTTCAAATCTCTACCAGGTATACCCCCTAAACTCATCAGGTAGCAGTATTGCATAAGAGCTAGTCCTAACCAGGGCTTCTTAGCCTTGGCGGTCCTATTTCTTCACTTGTAGGATATATTTCTGCATGCATATGCTTCTAGAATTTTTATAGAATTCCCTACTTCGAGTATTGGCTTGAAATTCGGGATATAAACTCCTAATTTAATACTTAATACATGAAAAATAATTGGTATGCATGAATAGTCCCGCATCATATAACTTAATCAAAAATTATAAAAAAAAATCATGCATGCATAGTTAGTCTGCATCAGTTGATTGGGTTAGCTAGAATTGGGTACTTAAATAGGTTAGACCTTGGTTTAGATGAATGGATTAAATAGAAAAAAGACTAATCAAAAGTTGAATTAGGTCTCTCCTTTATAGATCTCTCTAATAGTTAGTTAGATCAGTCCATACATCTAAATGGACTTGATTCATGGCTTCGTGGTTAGCCCGGGTCTTTAGGTTAGTCTGATTGAGTCTGGTAAACCACTTAGTGTCTAAGGTAAGTTTGATAGTTGTGATCAAGGTTCTTTGGGGCTAACTCTTACCCAGCCGACTCATGGTTGGTGTGTAAGGCAAGAGGCTTACCTGGCTTAACCCATCCCTTGATCTTACTTACCTGGCTAATATGGTGAATAAGATCTAATTAGATTATCTATTGATTCGAGTTGACCTATGTTAACTAAGGTTAATCAGTCTGACTGGTTTATAGGTGCCCATGGATCAAATTGATCTAGAAATCCTCTAAGTGTTTGGTGGGAGTTTGGTGCGGGCACAAGGTTCAGGAAGAGACTTCAATCGATACAAATTAGGAAAGATTCTCTATGGTTGGAAGATTGAGAGTTCGAGTCCTGTAATAAGTTTTAATTGGATCTATTAGTCCTGCATTTATTTCATTTTGGTAATTGAGTCCGGTATTTGTCTCAATTAGGTTCTTCATTGTAATTGAGTCAAGAAGAGTTCAGCCAAGTCCAATCTGGTTTCAGCATAACCAAGTCAAGAAGGCTAGTGGGTGCATGGACCATGGGATCACCAACTTGGAAGCCACTTCATCATTCCTCCTTGCCACATCACCAAGACACCTCACCAAGGAATGTCGCCCAAGAGAAGAATGAATTTGAAATGGCCCACAAAATCTCCATAAATGCCACCCCTCTTCCTGAGACACCCACTATTTTCTCCCTTTATTTTGTTGTTGTTTGAAATTTGAATTTGAATTTCAAATGGCTTGGTGGTCTATAAAAAAAAGGACTCCAACCCATATTGCAATGATCATGATGAATCAATGAAGAAACAAAGTTTTTCTTGAAATATCCTTTGCTTATTAGCTTCGTCCCTTGTGAGAAGGTGGGCATGGGCCTAGTGTGATCTTCCCTTCCATCTCCATACAACCATCTTAGGTTCATCCCTTCCATCTTACAATCCATACAGCAAACCAAAGGATCCTTACTTTAGTCTATGCTTAGTCTTAATCCATGTCCATCTTCAATGACTCCCATCCACCAAGGAGTTCTTCATACAATCCGACAAGGAGTTATCAATCCAAAGATGCCATAGAAGATCCATGCCAAGACTAGTCCAAGCTTCCCTTCTCATTTCAAAGATTCTCCCCCTCCATTTTTCCATTTCAATCTATCCTCTAATCCCCTCTACATCTCTTTGTTGCAGGATCCCCGGGCTACCATGTTCCAAAGAAGAAGGTCTATCATGTCAGGAGTCGGATACAAGAAGCTTTGCAACCTAGAAAAATCACCTTGTCATCCAGGAACTTCCTCTTGAGTGTTTCTAGTTTCAAATTTTAAAATATTGATTGCCAGGTATCCCTCTTTAGATAAACTTTTAGATATGAAATATTAAGATTATCTTAGCCCTAATCTAAGTGGTTTTTTAACCACAAAGGTCCTCCTTTTATTTACTTTGAACGGTTCTATTTCTAGTCAAGTTTAATATTTAGATTCCTCTCATAGAATTCTACTTCTTTACTTTGAATAACTACATCTATTTACTTCAATTTTTATTTAGTCATTACTAATTCCATTAGGGATGCATCATTTCATCATTGTCCCCTATCAGAGTTTTCTTGATCAAGGTCCATGCCTTCATTACAAATGTCACAAAATTTAAATCCTCTAAAATATTATGTCCATAAAAAAGACTGAGTTATGTGATAGCCAAAGTCTTAGCCTCCTGTTGCCGCCTGGATCATCATGGCCTGTAGCTCTGATGCAGCATCGGGCATTGCCCTCCTCATCTAGAATCCTACGTGCGTGCCTGATCCTGTAAAAGAAAAAGAGACCCGATCCGGGGATTTCGGTGAGGGCACTATGACGATCAAGTCAGTGGACGATCCAGGAGAACAGATCCTCCTCGGTGGATCTCGATGAGGTCTCCATGTTTGGAGGTCATTTTTTAGAGAAAATAAAGTGAGAAAGTGGAAAGGAGTGTCAGCAGAGAAGGAGAGCCTGAGCAGGGTTGGCTATATCCGTGGGATTCTTTCGATGAATTCCTCGGTAGCCTTAGAGCATTTCATCTGGTTTGCTCTCCCCTTCTGTGTGCCGATGATTACCTCGCATGCTCCTTCACTTGCTTGCTTGGTTGTTTTTCTGGCTTGCTTCTCCTTTGGTCGGTGGCCTCTTTTTAGTTTGTTATGGAGAGGCTATGTTGCCCCTTGAGCTTGCTTCCCAGATGTTCCCTTCTTGGGAGAGTCCCAATGGTTGACACCTAGTAGCATGCAGGAATTATGCATGAGCTCCCCTTTCTCCCTTCGGGGCATGGAGTTATGTTGCTGGCTCTGACATTCTGGTTGGTCACCATATTTTGGTAAGCTTGGTAGAGCATTGGTATGCGAGCGGCCGCCCCAGTATTTGAATCCTCTGGCATGACCATCTTCTTATGGGTGATGCAGACGGTAGGTTGAGGGGTGCCGTGCCTCGAATGGGGCATCCCTTCCTGATTGGTGTAAATCGGGGCTTAAAGGCATTCTGGTGCTCTAGCGAGGCACCTCCCTTCGCCGCCGCCTGTCAGTCGTACCATCCCAACGATGGGGTCTTGATGAGGACAACCCCCCTTTTTCATCATGATTTGAATCTCTATCATCCTCTTTTCTTCAATTGGTAGTGGTATAAGCTCGACCCCAGCTGAGAGCTGACCTTGATAGGGGGGCTCACTTCGGCTCCTTGCTTGGGTGCCATTTTCAAGCGACACCTCCACCTACTAGTTGACAGTCGCTGTCAGATGGACTCCATGTTAGCGGATATAGCTGTATCAGTTTCCCCCCACTCTCGAGCCTGGAAGATGGTACGACACTCAGGGCATAGAGAGTAATGATCATACTGACATGGATTGGGACATCTCTTATGTTACTGATGTCTCTGCATGCCTGTGCTTCATATACCACGCCTTCGCATTGATGGGGGTTTCATGGCACTCAGCTTTTTGATGGTGGTCAAAAATGCTTCTCTTGGGTCGATACGAATCCTCTGCGAATGAAGCATTCGAGTAGCCCGGTGCTAGTATGAGGTATCTTCTGGCTGGTCTGGCAATTAATGAGGCACATACCTTCAATCGATATGAGGGAGCGACAGGAATTGTTTTAGAGAAGCCATCCCTTGCCTTTTTAAGCGCAGGTAGATAAGCCTTTGTAGAGTCTCCTCCTTTCTCCAATGCTTTTTTCCTTTAACTCTTCTCTCCAGGCTTGTGCCGAGGGAGGTCTTCTAGTGAGTTTCAGGTCCCTGAATGAAGGGCCGAGAGGCCGCATAATGTCCTCCAGGAAAGTCTGTCCAGCATCGTGGCGGGGACATCCTGACCAGAGAAGAAGTCCACTGAGCTTGAGATTCCCCTGAAGGAGAAGGAAGTGGAGAGGCCCTAGGGGGCAGAGAAGGTGGTTGCCGATGTGATGGAAGCAGCCTACCTGCGAACCCCCTGGGTGCGCCTGGTCATGCAATTGCATAGGGGGTCGGCCACGGTTGTAGTCACCATGGAGAAGTGATGGGGATCCAGGGCTGGTCCGGATTCTTTTTCTATTTTTTCTTATTTTCTCACATTTTTTTTATTTTTACCTATTCCTGCTATTCCACATATTCCCACTATTCCAGCTTTATCCCAAACTTATCCCCACCTTATTCTTGCCTTATTCCATCTTCATCCCGTGTTTTTAAAAAAAACTTTCCAAACCCTAGCCGCCACCCTACCACCCTAGATTCGGGCTGCTTGCCCCCGGCCACCTTCGCTGACCCGCCTACCGGTGCCTGCCAGCCCTGCTCTCGTCGGAAACCTGGCGTATGCCGCCCCCACTCGTGGAAGACGAAGGGACGGCCATGGGAAGTCCAACCGCCACCCCCACGGCCACCGCTACTGCCAGCCGCTCGCCCACTGTCCGTCGGCCCACGCCCGACCACCAGAGTCCTCGCCGGCTCCCTTGGGACCCACGCCCACGGGAAGATGAAATGGCATGCACGGCATGCCGTGCCACCACGTGCGACCGTGCAACAACTTGCCACCGCCCTCCATCCACGCCATCTTGCCATCCGCCGGGCCATGCTCGGCCGTTGGAGACCTCGCCGGCACCTATGGGGTCCCCACGACCATTGGAGACCAAACGACATGCCTAGGGCATGCTGTACCCATCCTGTGCCACCACCCCACCTGCAGCTCATCGCCCGTCATTCGCTGCTCGCCATCTGCCGGCCCCGTCTGCCGCCTGCTTCCCGGTCGCTGGCCGTCCGTCAATGCTCGGCGGAGATAGATCCACCTCTGTCATGTCCACGAGAAGAGTTTGCACGCTTTCTGGAGCAGTCCAAGCAGCACGCTTTTTAGAGCACTCCATCATGCTAACATGCTTCTCAGAGCATATCAGCACCAATTTTGATGTAGCCGGATTTTGATGTGACTTATTTTCCTTTTTAGGTTTACTTGGAGGCTAAGTGAGGGGTTTTGTTTGTCTATATAAAGGCCCCCTCTCTCCCTGTAATAATTGAAGATTATTGATAAAAAAATTTTAGCCAATGGTTCTGGTTCTAGGCTGAGGACTGTTTTGCCTTCGTTCCCTGCTGTGTGTATTATGGGTTCGATGAGGGGTGTGAAGCCCTAGTTATCCCCTATGCCATCTTCTTATCCCCTCATGTCCTCTGAGAGTCACCCAAGCGGGATGCCTTTGCTGTGTGCTATTGAGAGCCCTGCTATGTGCATTATGGGTTCGATGAGCGAGGCATCTATGAGAGCCCTACTATGTGCATTATGGGTTCGATGAGAGCTCAGGGTAGCTGTGTGCTTTGATCCCTGACTTTCTGTGTACGTCTCCTAGTTAGAGTGAGTCCCAGGGCCATGAGTTCCAGTTCCCAGTCTCCCATTCCCATCCTTCCTTCACCACCTCGACCAAGAAAATTGAAAACAAAAGAGATTAGCTGTTTTAGGATTTTAGTTGCAGTTTTACCCTAGTCATGGGAGGCTTCTTAGCCCTCCCACGGTCCTAGTTTGTTTAGGTGTTTCCCTTTTCCAAAAAATTCAAGGTTTATCGAGTCCGTCCTGCATCACTGTGGATCTCTGATTAGGTTTTTATTAATCTTTTGGATCCTGTAATAAGGCTTAATGCCTGAATAATTTGCTTTCAAGTCATGTAATTAGTATATAGTTGGTTTCAATTTTTTGTTTAGTTTTGTAATTTGGCTAATTTGGTCAAGTTAGGGTCAATTGGTCCTGTAATTAGCCAAGTTGGTTCACCAGCTCAAGTCAATTTGAAAATGGGCTAAAGCTAGTTTGAAGATAGGTTTACAAGTGGGCAATCAAGTCAAGACCAATTAAAGAACAGTCAAGCCACCTCTCATCCACACCAAGTAGGAGTGCCAACTGTAGTGCCACATCATCAATGCCACATGGCATGGAAGGTGCCATTTCAGCTCATGAGGAGTGCCACATCATCAGTGCCACAAGGCATGGAGAGGTGCCACTTCACCAAGCTCCTTTGGGCGGCCAAGTCAAGATGAAAAATTCAAATTCAAATTCATGTTTGACTTCCATTAATCTCCCCTTGATCCAAGTAGACAATATCCACATAACTCTCACCATATCAAGCCTCCCCTTTATCCAAGCCAACAACATCATCAGTCCACTCCACAAATCAAGCTACCAAGATCAAGCTTCATGAAAAGATTCAAAATTCAAAAGTTAGTTGCGAAGTTTTATGAAGGAGGAATTCAAAATTCAAATGGGTGCCCCTTGATTAATGAAGACAAAATCCTCTCTTCACTCTCCCAAATCAAGCTTTGTAACTCCATTTTTCAAATTTTGAATGTAGACTTGGGTGCTTATAAAAGGACCCTAACCCTCTTGTAAGAATTTTTAATGTTGATGAAATGTAAAAAAGTTAAAGAAGTTATTCTTCTAGCCCTTGTCTTCTAGACTAGGAACTCCGAGAGGGAGTGCCTTCGTCCTTCGGGACATCGAGGGACAAGAGGCCCTGAGTTACTATCCTTCTGTGCAAGCTACCTACCCACCTTCAATGATGGGGGACTAACTAGATGCGAAGATGAAATGATGATGCAAGTGATTTTAGGGTTTTGTGATTTTTAGATTTTTATGGTTTCTTTGGATTCCCGAAAATAAGTAAGAGATGATCAAGGTTCTATAACAATAAGAGCTATCAAGCAAGTATATGGTCCCTAAATAATGATAAAGAGAGGACCCCGGGATTGAGAAACCCCGTAGGACTTAGCTCTCCGATCAAGATCTACTAAGGAGTCAGGGGGCAAATCTCAAAGATCTGAAGCGCCCGATGCAGAGATCGCTCACCTTGGTAGATGTGGCCTGGATGATCGAGCCATCAACCCTGCGGAGGCACCGGCTGGCTGTCCGAAGATATCGATGGCAAAGGCAACCATCACTGTACTTGTGTCACCTGGAGGACCTGCGAGCATTCAAAGAAGAAAAAAAGGTTAAGTGTCAATCAGGAGGAAAGCAGTAGAAGAATAAAAGAAGAGTGGTTGAAGTGATGGTGGAGTTCTGCTGTATTCGGAGTCGGATGACGGAGTTGCGGTAGTGATGGTAGTTTGAGGCCTCACACCTCTCGACGCCCGAAGGTGAAGGCGCTCCCTCTCGGAGATCGACGTTCCTAGTGAACGAAGGCAACTAACAAGAGATTGGACTCGAGAAGATAGTTTTTTTTCATTCACCAACATTCAATTTACAAAGGAGGGGTAAGGCCCTTTATATAGGCACCTTAAGACTCATTCAAAATATGAATGAATAATATTACAAGTCTTCATGAAGATGGTGCCACAAAATCAAATTTTTCTCCATGGAATCCTCTCTTGGTTTTCCTTGAAATGGTAGAGTGCTTGATTTGGGGGAGTGAGGATGGGAGCATGTCTTCAAGAATCATGGGCACCCACTTGATCATTACTTCTTTCCTTGACCATCCAAGCTTTTATGGAGAAAGGCTTGATGTGGGGGCATGAAGAATGGATCTTGTCTTGGTGCCTTTGGACTTTTGAATTTCTTCCATGGTTGATCAAATACTTTGAAAAGAAGGCGTGATATGGGGGCTTGAAGCAAGGGACATGTCTTCACAAATCTTCAACTCCCATTGACCTTCCTTTTTCGCCCACCCTTCTTTGGGAGAAAACTTGATAGGGGGAGGGAAGGGAGGCTTGGATCAAGGGATAGTGTCCACTTGGGTTGATGGCATCCAAAATTCTACATTTCCGCTTGATTTGGGCCGCCCACTTGTCATGATGATGTGGCACCACATGGGATGGGTGAGGTGGTGCTCAAGGGCTGAGGTGGCATCCTTCAAGGCATGGGAAATGGCTTGACCCATTAATAATTGGACTAGACTCAATGACCACTCCTTCAAATAGGCTTGGACCCAATCTTCTAGTAGACTCAGACTAGAACCAATTTAGCGAAGTACAGGACCCATTGACCCAACTGAAAGAAAACTGCACGGGTGTTGCAGGTGCCTACACTAAGCATGCAACAGCAGGGAGCAGGTATGTATTTTAAAACTATTTTAAAATAACAGCGGAAACTACCTACTCCGCACAGGATCTAACATATTCCGGATGCATGTATAGGCAAAACTAGGCATGAACAAGGGCATGTAATATTTATAAACAATTATATAAACCTAGATCTAGGCATGCATGAAAAATAAAACTAGAAATAATTACCTTATTCCTGCTGGAATAACCCTAGGATATCTGCTAGAATTGCTGGGATAACAGGAATAAATTTATTCCTGTCTTCTTCTTCTTCCAGCACGTTGAAATGGTGTTCTCTTTTCCTCCAAAAACTGCAGCAAAGCAAAACAAAAATGGCCAACTTCTTGGTCTCACTTCCAGTACCAAAATCAAGGGAACTTCTTGCTTGTTCTTCCTTCAAGGGAGTGCAAATAGATCGACCATCCAACGTCGTTTGGATTGATTCTTCCTCTCTTCAAAATTCTGCAACAGGAATTTCTGCAACCTGAAAAACAGAGCAACAAACCAGCAGCTATGGATGATCAACCAGCTCTTAGGTGTTCACGTGAACACCCTCTAGAGGGGGGACACGCCTTGGGCTCCTCAGATTCGGCCTCCCGCGCGATGCTTGTCGCCGGAAACCTTGGAACGGTGGGAAGAAGTGCAAGAACAGAACACAGATTTCAGTCATTGTTTTCTCCAAAACAGATTTGCTTTTTCCTCCGATTGAGCAGAAATTAGAACAGGGAATCAAGGAGTTTTCTCTCCCAAACTCTCACCAATACCCAGACCTCAAAGTCACTGGTGGAAGGGTAGTGGAAGTTCTCCAAGGAAGAAGCACGAAGAACAAGTTCTCACCCTCTCAAAAGGAAGAACTCCCTTGTTAGTTTCCTCTCTTCTCACGGTAAAAAAAATTGGCTGCTTAAACAAGGCTGCAGAGGGTTTATAAATAGAACAGGGGATGAAGATAAAAGGGCTGGGAGACCAAGAAAAATTGCTGTCGTTCACCATTTAACCAGCAGTTAACAGGGGAGGAATGGCAGTGGGTGGAAGGAGAGGAAGGGACGTTGCCCAAGGTTTGAGAAGTTTGGTCGTTTGGCCTTCCAGCGCTTGGGTTTCAACGTGTAAAACATTTACACGGTAAAAAAGAACACCGGTTCAAAATCGGTCCAAGCAAAAATGGTCCAATCCCTTGGTTCAAATAACCGGTCCAATTAAAAGGGGTTGAATTCAATTTAATTGGTTCAAGCCCAAAAAATTGGTTCAAAGGATTAAAATTGGTTCACAACCAATTGGAAGCCAAAACGAACTCCGAATCAGTTCAAAACTGATTCAAAAAAATCCTGGCATAGTGCTGGTCAACCCAGAACAATTTTTGGTTGACACAAACAAGGGCAAGATGGGGAAAAGAGTGCTCAAAAAATACCGTGACCATAAAACCGAGACGATTCTCAATCATAATCGGTACCCGGATCAGAGAGTAATCATTTGTAGCATGTGATGTCATAGGTTCGAACCTAAATTGTAGCACTAGAACAATTCTAGTACCAGCACAGGAGACCATCTAGCAATGGGTCCCGGCATCCGGATAGGTCGAAGATGCGAGAGAAAACTATCGAACCTCAGGCATATGGTTACCGTATAATTCATCCCTTTGACCTCTAATGCTCAGGATGACTGAGATTGGGCTGCCAACCCAGACAGAGTCAGTCGACTACTTGTCTCAACCTTGCAAGCCCAGTGACTCTTCACTAGGACTACCCCGGCCAAGGATTTGCTAAATTGAGATACTGCGAGACATTCGATCCAAACTGTTTGGATAGGTCAATTCCATCTTGGTCCATCACTGCTCCACAAGTACTTGCCTGTACCCAGAAACCTTCCATCACCGGATTAAAAATCCGGGTAGTCCGGCACCAAAGCACAGGGAGTTGCTTGCAAGCTACCGTGATGACTTCAGGTCGGAGGGACACATATACCCATATCCAATCGTGAGTATCCCTTTGGCAGAAAGGGACTGAACGGAGTCACGTTCAATAAGATATCACATATCCCACTTGTAGATCACATCAGTGTCACCACACTCATTTGGTCAAGAGGACAACCAAACGATGTGAACTACAACAACCTATACTTGATATATTGCCATCCAGTATATTATATCCTTTGGTTGTAAACAAGGTTTAAGGACCACTCAATACATCCTCTCTGTATCGAAGTCAGTGTAGTCCTAAGGACTTAATCACATGGAAAGAGTTCATTTCACAAAAATTTATTATGTGATGAGCTGCCAAAAAAATATTTTATTAGTTCAAAGAAAGAGTACAATACTGAGCTCAACCGCCTACAACCCAGGCGATTGGCTTTGGGACACAATTCCCAACAACTCCCACTTGTACTAAAGCCAATCAGAAGAGTATCTAATACCCATTTCCCATTTACAATAGTCGAACTCTTTTATTCCGAGGGCTTTAGTGAAGGGGTCTGCTAGATTTTCTTTTCCATCGATCTTCAGAAGATTGATGTCGCCTCGTTCTACGATCTCTCATACGAGGTGGTAGCACCACAGAATGTGCTTGGTGTGGTGATGAGCTTTAGGCTCCTTAGCTTGAGCAATGGCTCCAGTGCTGTCACATTACATCGGAACAGGACCATCTAGGGAAGGTGCCACCCCTAGCTCTCCAAGGAACTTCCGCAACCACACAGCTTCCTTTGCTGCATCTGATGCTGCAATGTATTCTGCTTCGCATACTGAGTCTGCAACAGTTGCCTGCTTGAAACTTTTCCAGCGGATCGCTCCTCTATTCAGGGTAAATACAAACCCTGACACACTCTTGCTATCATCTCTATCTGGCTAGAAACTGGAGTCAGAGTACCCCACAAGTTTCAAGTCAGGTTCTCCATAAATCAGCCATTGATCTTAGTATTTTTCAAATACTTAAGGATGGACTTAACCACCTTCCAATGCGCCTCACCTAGGTCAGACTGGTATTTGCTCACTACTCCTAGTGAGTATGCCACGTCTCGTCTAGTACAAGTCATTGCATACATGATAAATCCTACTGCAGAAGCATAAGGTACTCTACTCATGCGCTCTCTTTCCTCAGGAGTTGTCGCACAATCCTTCTTGGAAAGAGTAATTCCATAACCTATCGGGAGATAGCCATTCTTGGAATTTTCCATGCTGAACCGTCTCAGCACGGTGTCAATGTACATAGACTGGGACAATCCCAAAAGCTTCTTAAATCTATCTCTATAGATCTTCATACCTAGTATGTAAGAAGCTTCACCCAAGTCCTTCATGGAGAACTGAGATGATAACCAGACCTTTATTCCCTGTAATGCTGCGACGTCATTCCCAATTAAGAGAATGTCGTCAACATACAGTACTAGGAATACAATGACAGAACCATTAACCCATTTATAGATGCACGGTTCTTCTCCGTTCCTAACGAAGCCATACGATTTGATACATCTATCAAACCGTAAGTTCCAACTTCGAGATGCTTGCTTGAGTCCATAGATGGACCTCTACAACTTGCACACTTTTGATTCATCTGTGGATGTGAACCCTTCAGGCTGTATCATATACACCTCCTCTTCCAGCTCCCCATTTAGGAAAGCGGTTCGGACATCCATCTACTAGATCTCGTAATCAAAATATGCTGCCAAAGCAAGCATGATCCGAATGGACTTGAGCATTGCCACAGGGGAGAAAATCTCGTCATAATCGATACCATATCGCTGATGATACCCCTTGGCAACCAGACGGGCTTTATAGGTCTTTACCTTCCCATCTGCGCCCCTTTTCCTTTTGAAGATCCATTGACACCCGATGGGTTTTCTCCCTTCAGGCGGATCAACCAATGTCCATACATTGTTAATTTCCATGGACTCCATTTTGGATCGCATGGCTCCAAGCCATGCCTTAGAGTCAGATCTCTGAAGTGCATCCAGATAGGTGATCAGATCCTCATTGTTCTCATCGAGCTCAATGGGATCGCCGTCCCGGACCAAGAAACCATAGTATCTGTCCGGCTGATGCGGTATTCTACCAGATCTCCTAATGGATTCTGGGTGTGATTCAATCACAGCCAGTTCTACGATGTCCTTAGAGTGTACAGGTTCTTTTATTGGCTGAACTTCATCAAGTTCAATCTTAGAGGCTATAGTTCCTTCTTCAAAGAACTCCTTTTCCAAAAAGATAGCTCTAAGAGCAATGAACACCTTTTGTTCATTCTCCAAGTAGAAAAAATACCCTTTGGTTTCCTTAGGATAACCAATGAATAAACACCGATCAGACCTTGGACCAAGTTTGTCCGAGTCTAAATGCTTTACGTTAGCCGGATAACCCCAAACCCGAAGGTGTGAGATTGAGGGTTTACGTCAATTCCACATCTCATACGGAGTGGAGACAACAGACTTACTTGGAACATTATTTAACAAGTAACAGGCTGTCTGAAGCGCATATCCCCAAAAGGATAGCGGCAGAGTTGCAAAGCCCATCATGGATCGAACCATGTCCAACAAGGTTCGATTCCTCATTTCGGACACATCATTCAACTATGGTGTTCCTGGAGGAGTCCACTGAGAGAGAATTCCATTCTCCTCAAGATATGTCAAAAATTCACCAGATAAGTATTCACCACCTCGATCAGATCGAAGGGTTTTAATACTTTTTTCAGTTTGCTTTTCTACTTCATTACGGTATCGTTTGAATATTTCAAACGACTAAGACTTATGTCTCATTAAAAAGACATAATCGAACCTTGAAAAGTCGTCTGTAAAAGTATTGAAATATTTGTATTCTCCTCAGGCACTAACTGTCATCGATCCACATACATCAGTATCTATGAGACTTAGAAGTTCTGTAGCTCGTTCACCTTTTCCAGTAAAAGGTGACTTGGTCATTTTACCAAGTAAACAGGATTCATATGTGGGCAGTGATTTAGAATCACTGACCTCGAGGAGTCCATTTCCTCGCATCTTGTTTATCCTATTTTGGTTAATATGACCTAGCCTACAGTGCCAAAGATACAAATCATTGACATTATTTAATCTTGGGCATTTGCTAGAAGTGTACATTACACTAACAGGCCTTGATAGTACATATATGCCATTATTTAATCTAGCTTTCATTATAACAGAGTTATTCAAAATAACATTGCAAAAATCTCCTTTTATTGATAGTTCAAAACCACAATTGGCCAAAAGGCCTACAGAGATTATGCACATAATGAAACTAGGACAATAGTGATAGTCGACTAGTTCGACAGTATAAGACTCAAAGACAAGACGCAGGACTCCAACCGCCAGTACTGGAATACGATTTCCATTCCCGATGCTCAGAAACTGTTCTCCATCTTCAAATCTTCTGCTAACTTGAAGTCCCTGGAACGAATTACAAATGTGAATTGGACTACCAGTATCCAATACCCAGTTAGCAGTATCAACAATTGAGTAATTACAAGGTTTTATCATATAAATACCTTGTTCAGCAGACTTCTGCTTCCTCGACCTGTTCGGATCAAGGGACGCAATATAAAGAGGACAGTTCCTCTTCCAGTGTCCCTTCTTCTTGCAGTAGAAGCACTCTGCAGATGATTGATCAGCCTTATACTTCCTGGTCTAACTAGGGCCAGGAGCATTCTGCACCTTCTTTCTCTTCTTATTTATTTTCTTTTTCCCTTTCTTAAAGGGACGACGACCTCTACTACCTCCCACTAAATTCACCACCCCCTTATTCAGTTGGTGGTCTTTCTCGAAAGTCTGCAGCAACCCCAAAAGATAATGGTAGTTGACTGCAGGTTTGTTCATTCTATAATGATCGAGAAAATCAAGATAGGAGGAGAGAAGAGAATTCAGGATCGCATCCTTGCCGAGCTGCTCGTGCAAGGGGCATCCGGGTTTGCCCAGTTTTTCAATCAACTCGATCATGTACAATACATGATCAGTGACCGAACCACCATTCGGCATCTTGGAGTTATAGATGGCACAAGACACTTTGTACCGTTCTACATCATCCGGGGTGCCGAAGGATTCCTTCAACTTTTGAAGGATTTCATCAGGTTGGGCCTCCTCGAATTTGCGACTGAACTCGTCGTTCATCGCCGCTAACATAATGCACCAGACAGTAGTCCAATCAGAGACCCACTTCAGATAAGCATCTCTGACCGCACTTCGTGCATTAGCAGGAGGGATTTCAGGTGCCGGATCCGTTATCACATATAGAATCTGTTCATGCTCCAGAACGATTCTTAATCTTCGATACCAACTATCGAAGTTATGACCCTTTAACTTCTCGTTATCGAGAAGTGACCGGAGCGATAAATTAGAAGACATCTGAAAAGAAAATAAGACCAAATTAGTGTATGAATTAATAATTTAACCAAAAGACTTGGACTTTAGTCTAAAGGTTTCTCCCACTAATTTTTCAGATTGGTAGCCTCTAACTCCAATCCGTGAAAACACTTTTTCAAGTGGGTACTGAAATCCAATAGGCCTCGCATGAGCCCGACTATGGCTAGATCACCCATACGAGCCTAAAGGTAGGTTCGTAAACCAATTGTTTTCTTAAACAATTTTTAGTATTTTATTTTGCCCTAGAGAACACCCCAATCGGCCTAGGGGCCTCCTATTGCAGGTCTCTGGTTAGGTCCAACCATTAAAATGACAAATCCAATGCTTCCAGCTAACTAAAGACCAAGCTCGACTATGGCCGGCCCACCTGGTCCCGTTAAGGAGGTTGCACTGAACCATCATCAATCAGATAGAAATTCCAGTCGCCGGATGTACACCCGTTCTATAGAACTGCCGATGCACACCAAGCTAGTGGACACATTTCTATCCAACTTAATGGGAGGCTAAGACACTGTCAACTCTTTGACTTAGTCTTTTTAAGGACCTAATAATTTTAGAGGAATTTTAGTTATGACAGAAGAAAAGACTAGGACATGGATCAACCTCCCACTGAAACAATTAGATTCCAGGAGGGTTGAAATAAATCAACAAATGATCCATGGGCACCTATAGATCAGTCAGACCGATCAACCTGGGTGACATGGGTTAACTCGAGTCATTGAGCTTTTCTAATCAGTTCTGGTCGACTCGACTAGCCAGGTAGGTGAGATCATGGATGAGTATCTGCCATTAACCATCTTTCCTAGACACCAAACAAGTTGGCCAGGAAAGAGGTAGCCTCATACAACCATGATCACAATGCCAAACCTACCTCGACACCAGTCGGTTTACCAGACTCGATCAGATTTGCCTAAAGACTCGGGCATCCACTGAGCCACTAATTGGATCCATTTTAGATGAACGGATCAACTAATCTAACTATTATATAGTTCTAAAGAAGGGCCTTAAACAACTTTTGTTTAATCTTTTTGTTATCCGGTTCAACTAAACTTAGGTCTAACCCATTTAAGGACCCAACTAGTTAGCTAACCCAATTAACCCAATTGACTAATTTAAATGACATTAGATTTCATAAACCCTAAAATAACTTGTCATTTAATTAATCATATAATTCAAAATTGTTGGA
This sequence comes from Areca catechu, assembly GCA_021397845.1. Taxonomy (NCBI): domain Eukaryota; kingdom Viridiplantae; phylum Streptophyta; class Magnoliopsida; order Arecales; family Arecaceae; genus Areca; species Areca catechu. The sequence goes on along the minus strand of CM038044.1, from coordinate 84,588,957 downwards.
ATATAAGCCAATCATTTTAATTAAAAAAATTTTAATTAAAAATATGTAAAACTCCTTTTACATATCCACTGATGCATCATATCTAGATTATTCTTTAATAAACACTACATTGCCCAAAAGAAAAATATCAGACATGCCAAACATGTATTTGAATTAAAATAATTTTAATTCCAAGATTTCCTTAAAGGATCCTTCTAAAGAGGCCAACACAGATGATCCGCATCGTGTCAAAGACACACGGTCATGGTGAAGGTCTCAACTAGGTTCCTAAAAGTACTATCTAATCATACCTTATGATTTACAATACAAAAGATTAAACATTTTAATCAACTATACATGCAATCAAGAAATGCTACATTTGAACCATGACTCTGATACCACTGAAAGAAAATTGTGTGGGTGTTGCAGGTGCCTACACTAAGCATGCAACAGCAGGGAGCAGGTATGTATTTTAAAACTATTTTAAAATAACAGCGGAAACTACCTACTTCACACAGGATCTAACATATTCCGGATGCATGTATAGGCAAAACTAGGCATGAACAAGGGCATGTAATATTTATAAACAATTATATAAACCTAGATCTAAGCATGCATGAAAAATAAAACTAGAAATAATTACCTTATTCCTGCTGGAATAACCCTAGGATATCTGCTGGAATTGCTGGGATAACAGGAATAAATTTATTCCTGTCTTCTTCTTCTTCCAGCAGGTTGTAATGGTGTTCTCTTTTCCTCCAAAAATTGCAGCAAAGCAAAACAAAAATGGCCAACTTCTTGGTCTCACTTCCAGCACCAAAAGCAAGGGAACTTCTTGCTTGTTCTTCCTTCAAGGGAGTGCAAATGGATCGATCATCCAACGTCGTTTGGATTGATTCTTCCTCTCTTCAAAATTCTGCAACAGGAATTTCTGCAACCTGAAAAACAGAGCAACAAACCAGCAGCTATGGATGATCAACCAGCTCTCAGGTGTTCACGTGAACACCCTCTAGAGGGGGGACACGCCTTGGGCTCCTCTGATCTGGCCTCTCGCGCGATGCTTGTCGCCAGAAACCTTGGAATGGTGGGAAGAAGTGCAAGAACAGAACACAGATTTCTGTCACTGTTTTCTCCAAAATAGATTTGCTTTTTCCTCCGATTGAGCAGAAATTAGAACAGGGAATCAAGGAGTTTTCTCTCCCAAACTCTCACCAATACCCAGACCTCAAAGTCACTGGTGGAAGGGTAGTGGAAGTTCTCCAAGGAAGAAGCACGAAGAACAAGTTCTCACCCTCTCAAAAGGAAGAACTCCCTTGTTAGTTTCCTCTCATCTCATGGTAAAAAAAATTGGCTACTTAAATAGGGCTGCAGAGGGTTTATAAATAAAACAAGGGACGAAGATAAAAGGGCTGGGAGACCAAGAAAAACTGCTGCCATTCACCATTTAACCAGCAGTTAACAGGGGAGGAATGGCAGCGGGTGGAAGGAGAGGAAGGGACGTTGCCCAAGGTTTGAGAAGTTTGGTCGTTTGGCCTTCCAGCGCTTGGGTTTCAACGTGTAAAACATTAACATGGTAAAAAAGAACACCGGTTCAAAATCGGTCCAAGCAAAAATGGTCCAATCCCTTGGTTCAAATAACCGGTCCAATTAAAAGGGGTTCAATTCAATTTAATTGGTTCAAGCCCAAAAAATTGGTTCAAAGGATTAAAATTGGTTCACAACCAATTGGAGGCCAAAATGAACTCCGAATCAGTTCAAAACTGATTCAGAAAAATCTTGGCGCAGTGCTGGTCAACCCGGAACAATTTTTGGTTGACACAGACAAGGGTAAGTTAAGGAAAAGAGTGCTCAAAAAATACCGTGACCATAAAATCGAGATGATTCTCAATCATAATCGGTACCCGGATCAGAGAGTAATCCTCTGTGGCGTGTGACCTCATAGGTTCTAACCTAAATGGTAGCACTAAAATAATTCTAGTACCAGCACAGGAGACCATCTAGCAATGGGTCCCGGTGTCCGGATAGGTCGAAGATGCGAGAGCAAACTATCGAACCTCTGGCATATGGTTACCGTATAATTCATCCCTTTGACCTCTAATGCTCAGGACGATTGAGATTGGGCTGCCAACCCAGACTGAGTGTGTCAACTACGTGTCTCAACCTTGCAAGCCCAGTGACTCTTCACTAGGACTACCCCGGCCGAGGATTTGCTAAATTGAGATACTGCGAGACATTCAATCCAAACTGTTTGGACAGGTCAATTCCATCTTTGTCCATCACTGCTCCACAAGTACTTGCCTGTACCCAGAAACCTTCCATCACCGGATTAAAAATTCGGGTAGTCCGGCACCAAAGCATAGGGAGTTGCTTGCAAGCTACCGTGATGACCTCAGGTCGGAGGGACACATATACTCATATCCAATCGTGAGTATCCCTTTGGCAGAAAGGGGCTGCACGGAGTCACATTCAATAAGATATCACATATCCCACTTATAGATCACATCAGTGTCACCACACTCATTCGGTCAAGAGGACAACCAAACGATGTGAACTACAACAACCTATACTTGATATATTGCCATCCAGTACAATATATCCTTTGGTTGTGAACAGGGTTTAAGGACCACTCGATACATCCTCTCTGTATCGAAGTCAGTATAGTCCTAAGGACTTCATCACATGGAAAGAGTTCATTTCAGGGAAATTTGGTATGTGATGTGCTGCCAAAAAAATATTTTATTAATTCAAAGAAAGAGTACAATACTGAGCTCAACCGCCTACAACCCAGGCGATTGGCTTTGGAACACAATTCCCAACCCCAACTTGACCAAATTGGTCAATGTACAAGACTAAAACAAAAGCAATTGAAACTAAATTCATGACTAAAAAAAAAAAATATATACAATGCCTTAAGCTTGATGCCTTATTACAATACCCAAAAATTGAAACCCTAATCAGTGGTCTAGTGCCCACACCAATTCTCCCAAGGTGGGAGGAACTCGACCCTATCGAGTAAGGGTTGATTTGGCTTTGATATTTTTCCAGAAGGTCCGGGTCGAGGTGCTGCCAGTCCTCCCGGGTAATCCACGAGTCATCGGACTCAAGTCGGCCTTGCCATTGGACCAAGAAACGTTGATAACCTTTGTCCCGGGTGGTGATAGCTTGGTCATCCAGGACACGCTCCATCCGCTCTCCTCTCTCAGGTAAAATTGGAGGTGGACACTCTGGGTCGGGTTTGCTCTCAAATGAACGCTTAGGCCCAAATGGCTCACTAGGTATGTTTGCTGGTTCCCTATACTCGACTAAGTCTGGGATATTGAAAGTTGAGCTAATGCCATAATTCGGGGGTAGCTCAAGCACATAGGCATTAGGTCCAACTCTCCTTATCACTCTAAAAGGGCCAGCTCCATGAGCATGAAGTTTCTTAACGGTTCTCGATGAAAACTGCTAAGGCCTAAGCCTAATCATTATAGAATTCCTTTGATCAAACTCTTTAGTTCTCTTTCGGGAATCAGTCAAATTATTTTAGAATTTGTACTTAATGCAAAATTCTAGTATAATGCAAAATGCAGACTCAACTATGCATTCCTATTGAAAAAAATTTTATTGGGCTCCTAGGGTCTAAACCTAACAGACTACTGACTCTCTAGGTTTGACCCTGGTCTGGTATGCATAAGAAAAACTACCATGGATCCTTAGCAAATGCCATAAGGTATACCAAAAGTAGGTAGCAAATGGGATGGGCTCTAGGGATTCATGCAACCTAGAAATCTCAGCAAAATGTAACCCCATGGCTTTAGAAACGTGAGAAGGCTTAGGAAAGGGTAGGAAATAAGAATCGGAGTCATGGGGTGGCTTATGGGAAACATAAAATAGACCTTGGTTATTCAGGATGACCTTAAAATTTGGACATTGTTCTATAGGTGTCATATGGTCCACATGTTCTGGTAGATCTTGGGGCTCGCTAGGGTCAATCCCACAATGAGGAAGGTCTGTTAAAGAAGATCCAGGGACCAAGTCTATAGTATGATGGATGTCTCTCAGGGGTGGAAGTTGATCAGGTTACTCATCAGGAAGTACATCCTTAAATCATTTTAGGGCTTCAACTATCTCTTGAGGATGTTCTCTTTGGGTCGGTTCATTAAGTGTTTATTCCTGAACTCCCTCTGTGGACAAGACTGGCAAACCCTCATGTTCATTTACTAACTGTGATCCCGGCTTGGTCATTGCTTCTTCAAATTCTTTAGTGGGTTCAGGATATTTTTCCTTTGATTCCTCAATGATTTCAATCTTGGGCCCATCTTCACCATACTCTTTTACTAAACTTGGCTCATACATGTTTTCGTTGGATTCTTTGATGGGCTCCAGAGTTTCTTTCTTTATTTTTTCAATGGGTTCAACCCATTCATACTTAAAGACTTCAATGGGCTCAGGGGTTTTCTCATTTAAATTCTCAGAATGTTCAACCTTTTCTCCCTGAAATTCGTTAGAGGGTTCTTCCTCAGTAACCTCTTTCTCTAACTCCTTAGACTTAATCAGGGTGACTCCAGGCTTCTCTTCCTTAAGGCTACTTGATTCTTTTTTAACCTGGTCCTTAGGCTAAATTGGTTTGATTACAAATTTCTTCCCATGGTGACTAAAGGCACAAGTATTGGTTCGACCATAAAGAATGGCATCATGATCGTAAAGCCATGGTTGACCTAGGATAATGCTACTGACTCCCATGGGAAGGACATCGCACCAAATCTCTTCCTCATATGATTGCAATTTGATCAAAACATGGCATCTAGATTTGATAGGTTTGGAAGTCGAATCTATCCATGAGACCTTATAAGGGTTGGGGTGAGGAATTGGGGGTCAATCCTAGGGTTTTGACAGTACTTGAAGAGATGGCATTGACACAGCTCCCACTATCAACTATGATCTTATGTACCTTATCCCCTAACTTGACAAAGGTTTGTAGGATGTTAGTCCTACACCAATCTTCTTGCACTATGTCCTGGGTAAGGACGCACCTAATTACTCCTAACAGGTCTTCAGATTCAAACTGTTCTTCCTCTCTCTCTACTCTTCTAGCAATTGATCTTCTGGCTCAGCCTATAAGAAAGGATCACACTGAGGGTATTCCTTAGGGTGAGAAGGTGACTCAGACTCAGGCTCGATGGATGGCCTAGGACTATTCCTCTCTAAGGTTCCAACTCTCTCTTCAAGCCTATCTAGTTTGCTATTCATCCTAGTTAATTGCTCCATAAGATCCTTAAGTTGAACTTCTCTCTCATTCTCCATAGGTTCACTGGCTTGGGAATGGTGAGGATGATAGGGTACTCCTGATCTAGTGGACATGGGTTAAACATACACAAACGTCTAGGATCTACTAGACCTAGAATCTCAACTAGTTGCCTAAGTCAGGGTGGCAAACCAGTTTGGAGTAACTTTGTCCTTGGCCAAGTAGGTGTATGGGAGTGGAGGTCCCTGAGCGCCACCATTAGACACCAATCTGGGATTGCCGGACCAAACTCACAAGCCCTGAATCACCAAGCCTAGACACCAATGGCAACAGCACATACAGAATGGGCTGACGCCAAGAATAGACACTTAGTCTTGACTCGACCAATTGGTGTCCCTAAGCTCTCTAGAGTAATTAAATGTCTATTGGATTTTAGTTAGATCTTGGGTTCAATATGTAGGTTAGTGATTTTTAGGCTAGGCACAGGTAATGAAATACTGATCCTATGTCAATTTGCCGCCCTTAAAGTAATTTATGAAGATGAATGCAAGCAAATGATCTAATGTAATTATGTTTTTTGGTGTTCTTTGATGTATGAAAATAGAGTTAAGATGATGGGAATGAAATGATATTACTCTAAATGCAAGATTAAACTAGATGACAATTGAAAACACAAGAAAATGCAAATTGCTGAAATTCTCTAAACAGAACTTGCTCTCAGGTAATATTTCAGATTGTAAAAATTCTAAAAATTGAAATAAAATCTGAGAAAATTTCCAAAAATAATTTGAATTATCTTTGATCTACCAAAATAAAAATAAAAAATTTGGAGATTCCTACAAACAGTAAAAACTAAAACAATAGACTATGTACGGAAAGGAAAAATTGCAGAAATTAAAGAAGCGATCTAAGATGCAAAAAATTTTTTTGTTCCTTTTTAAATCTATTCTTCTTGTATTCTCCTTCAAAGGCCTATCACAATGGCACCCCTACACGCCTTAGGAGATCCCCGTGGAATGGGAGGAGAGGGTCTTGAAACCCTACTTTTCTCCTAAGACCGGATGGCCTGGTGAAGCACTTAATCTAGGTACTTAAGAAGAGCTAAAGTCCTAACCATGCTCTGATACCAGAAATGATTGGGGACTAACTAGATGCGAAGATAAAATGATGATGCAAGTGAATTTAGGGTTTTTTGATTTTTAGATTTTTATGGTTTCTTTGGATTCTCGAAAATAAGTAAGAGATGATCAGGGTTCTATAACAATAAAAGCTATCAAGCAAGTAGATGGTCCCTAAACAATGATAAAGAGAGGACCCTGGGATTGAGAAACCCCATAGGACTTAGCTCTCTGATCAAGATCTACTTAGGAGTCAGGGGGCAAACCTCAAAAATCTGAAGCGCCCGATGCAGAGAACGCTCACCTTGGCGGATGCGGCCTGGATGATCAAGCCGTCAACCCTGCGGAGGCGCCAGCTGACTGTCCGAAGATCTCGATGGCAAAGGGAACCGTCACCGTACTTGTGTCACCTGGAGGACCTGCGAGCATTCAAAAAAGAAAAAAGGTTAAGTGTCAATTAGGAGGAAAGTAGTGGAAGAATAAAAGAAGAGTGGTTGAATTGATGGTGGAGTTTTGCTGGATTCGGAGTCGGATGACGGAGTTACGGAAGTGACGGTAGTTTGAGGCCTCACACCTCTCGACCCCGAAGGCGAAGGCAACTAACAAGAGATTGGACTCAAGAAGATAGTTTTTTTTCATTCATCAACATTCAATTTACAAAGGAGGGGTAAGGCCCTTTATATAGGCACCTTAAGACTCATTCAAAATTTGAATGAAAAATATTACAAGTCTTCATGAAGATGGTGCAATAAAATCAGATTTTTCTCCATGGGATCCTCTCTTGGTCGACCTTGAAATGGTAGAGTGCTTGATTTGGGGGAGTGAGGAGGGGAGCATGTCTTCAAGAATCATGGGCACCCACTTGATCATTGCTTCTTTCCTTGACCATCCAAGCTTTTATGGAGAAAGGCTTGATGTAGGGGCATGAAGTATGGATCTTGTCTTGGCGCCTTTGGACTTTTGAATTTCTTCCATGGTTGATCAAATACTTTGGGAAGAAGGCATGATATGGGGGCTTGAAGCAAGGGACATGTCTTCACAAATCTTCAACTCCCATTGACCTTCCTTTTTTGCCCACCCTTCTTTGGGAGAAAACTTGATATGGGAGGGAAGGGAGGCTTGGATCAAGGGATGGTGTCCACTTGGGTTGATGGCATCCAAAATTCTGCATTTCCTCTTGATTTGGGCCGCCCACTTGTCATGATGATGGGCGCCACATGGGATGGGTGAGGTGGTGCTCAAGGGCTGAGGTGGCATCCTTCAAGGCATGGGAAATGGCGTGACCCATTAATAATTGGACTAGACTCAATGACCACTCCTTCAAATAGGCTTGGACCCAATCTTCCAGTAGACTCGGACTAGAACCAATTTAGCTAGGTACAGAACCCAATGATCCAACTTGATCAAATTGGTCAATGTACAAGACTAAAACAAAATCAATTGAAACTAAATTCATGACTAAAAAAAAAAACAAATACAATGCTTTAAGCTTGAAGCCTTATTACAAGATCCAAAAATTGAAACCCTAATCAGAGGTCTGGTGCCCACACCATTCAAGTTTGGATGCCATCTGATGATCCACCGGGCGTCTAGCAAGAAGAACATCATCCACCACCATTCTCAACTTTTGTTCCCTCATTTCTTACTTGTTTCTTGATGATTTCTAACCCTTCACTTGGGTGGTCGCAGGTCCTCCAGGTGCCATGGATAACAAAGTCGGTCTCCCTTGCCTTTGTGACCATCGGATGGAAAGCCGACGAATCTGCAGGGTTGAAGGCTTGATCCTCCAGGCCGCCTCCGCGAGAGCGAGTGAACTCGACATCGGGCACATTAGAGTTTTTCAAGGTTTGCATCCCTAAACTCCTTAGTAGATATTGATCTAAGAGCTAAGTCCTATGGGGTTTCTCAATCCCGGGGTCCTCTTCTTATCTTTGTTTAGGGGCTAACTTGTATGCAAGAAAGTTCTTATCGTTTTAGAATCTCTAGATATGCTCTTAGCATGTTTTCGGGAATCCTTAATTCTACCAAAACTTAAAAAAAAATTAACAAGAGAAATTATTTGCATCATCATGCATCTTAGCATCTCTCCATCCCACATCATAATGGATTCCTAATCTAGACTATACATGCAATACACAATAGAGGGTACTATGGTTTGCTATACCTATGAATTAAACATAATGGGTTAACTTAGTTGACACATAGCACAACAACTAGCCCTTTCACCGGCCAGGTAAGAGGTGGGAGTGTGGGAGTCCCCCTTGCTTTCACAAGGATCCAATTAAAGAACCATAATACCGCTTAGGTCGTTTGACACTGACCTCTTGCCTTAGACACCAGCTTCCCGGTACTAATTGAAGGGTTGCATGCACTAGCTTCCCCACAAAGGTTAAACCCGACTCGTGGGTGTCCCTAAGCTATTAGGTTGCTACTTGATTTTAGATTAGGCTTAGGTTTGAAATGCAAGGGTGGTGGTTTTTGGGCTAAGGAAAGGTAATGACCTCCTTCCCTTATTTTGTGATATTGACGCCCTTAAGTCGATTATGTAGATGATGGCATGCACATGAAACCTAATGAAATGTATCTAATTTTTTTTTTTTTGTGTTTTGATATAGATTAGCAGAGTATAAGATGCTGGAAATAAAAATATGAACCTAAAGTGCAAAATTAAACTATATGGAAATGAAAGTATGATGAAATGCACTTGCTGGAATTCAGAGCAAATTTGTTCTCAGATAGTAATCCGGCATGTAGAAAATCTACATATAGAAATAAAATCTAAAAAAATTCTAAAAATTATTTCTAATTATTTGGAATCCAGCAAAATAAAAATCACCAAAATCATAGACTCCTACTTATAGAAACAATTAAAATATCAGACATATATTGAGTTATAGAATTTTTAAAGATGCATAAATCAATGATGCAAAAATTTTTCTTTAGGATTTAAAACCTATCTCCTTGTTTTCCCCTTCAAGGGTCAATCACATCAGCACCCGTACACATCATAGGAAATCCCCTTTGAATGGAATGTGAGGGTCTTGCAGCCCTACTTTTTTCTATGACCGGATGGCCATGGTGAAGCACCCAATCCAAGTTCTTAAAGAGAACTAAGCCCTAAGCAGGCTCTGATACCAGAAATTGATACAAAATGAAGCTCTGATACCAAACATGATGTGAGACTAAGATGATGCGGGACTATACTAATGATGAGATGGATATGCAAATGATTTTTTTTTGGAGTTTTAGGTTTTAAGAGATGTACTGATTCCTGAAGTCAAGTTAAGAATGGAACTAGAGATTCTATAAGGACAAGAACATTCTAGCAAGCAAAGATAGTCCCTAAATAAAGATAATGAGAGGACCACATGATTGAGAAATCCCGTAGGACATAGCTCTAGATCAATACCTACTTAGGAGATTAGGGGTGCAAATCATGAAGACTTTGATGCACCCAATGCTGAGTTCACTCACTCTCATAGATGCAGCCTAGAGGATCAAGCCTTCAATCCTACGGATTCGCTGGCTTTCCATCCGATGGTCACGGGGGCAAGGAAGATCGACTCCATTGTCTATGGCACCTAGAGGACCTGTGAGCACCCAAGGGAATGGTTAGAAAATATTAAGAAGAAGGAATAAGCAAATAAGAAGGAATGGGAAAGAGTTGAGAATGGTGGTCGAGGAGGCTCTTCTTGCTAGGCATCCAGGTGGAGTTTCCTGGGGCTTCCAAGCTTGAAGATTGGTGGGTGGCTTGTGAAGGAGGAAGGGAACTTAGGGCCTTTCATCCCTCGATGTCCCGAAGGACAAAGGCACTCTCTCACAGAGTTCCTAGTCTAAGAAGACAACGGCTATAATGAAGTAGAAACTTCTCACAATTTTCATTCATCAAAAACTTGTTTTACAAGAGGGTTAGGGTCCTTTTATTAAGCACCTAAGTCCTCATTTGACATTTGAATTCAAATTTGAAATAGGGGTTACAAGACTTGATTTGGGGGAGTGAAGAGAGGATGTTTTCTTCATGAATCAAGGGGCACCTATTTTGAATTTTGAATATCCTCTTTATAAAGCTGAGGCCAACCACGAATGCTAGGCTTGATCCTTGGTGATATGGCTTGATATGTGGAGTGGGGTGAGGATCTTGTTGGCTTGGATCAAGGGGAGATTAATGGGAGTCAACCACGGAATTTGAATTTGAAATTTCAGCTTTACTAGGCCGCCCAAGGTGCTTGATGAAGTGGCGCTTCCCATGCCATGTGGCATTGATGATATGGCACTCATGAGCTAAAGTGGTACCTTCCATGCCACGTGGCACTGATGATGTGGCACTCCTAACCTGGCTTGGAGAGGTGGCTTGACTCATCTTCAAACTAGCTTGAGCCCATCTTCAAATTGACTTGAGCTTGTGGACAAACTTGGCTAATTATAGGACCATTGACCCTTACTTGACCAAATTGGCCAAATTACCAGACTAAACCAAAAACTGAAATCAACTAGATACTAATTACATGACTCAAAAGTAAATTACTCAAGCTTGAAGACTTATTATAGGAACCAAAATATTAAGGACCCTAATCAGGGATCCAAAATATTAAGGACCCTAATCAGGGATCCATAGAGGGTTGAGGAGCCTCTATCTAATCCTGGTGCCCACACCAAGGAGGTTCCTCTTGTCATTCGTAGAAACCTTCGCCCGACTGATGTAGTCATAGGCGGGCCTAGGGCCCCTCCTGTTCTTTCTATCTCTTCTGCTCCTATTTCTTCTTCCTGGTCTTCTCGTCCGACTGGGCCTTCAGCATCACTTTGACGATGACCAAGAAGGATCTCTTTGTGATTCGGGCCACCTACGAGATCCCAGACTCCATCCAGCTCTTGGTTCGGGACCATGGGAGCAAGTCACTTCTAGTGGCCCTGGTTGAATAGCCCTCAAGAGGAATTCTTTCTTGAGGGCCTTCGTTTGCCTTTTCAACCCTTCTTCATCTCTTTCCTTGGCAACTATCGCCTTGTTCCTGCCAAATTGGCCCCCAACGCCATTAGGGTCAATAACTACTTCATTATTTTTTGCCACTTCCATGGGATTGTCGCTCATTTCTTCTGGTTCAAGGCCTTCTTTACACTAAAACACCACCCAACTAAGGATGGGTGGTGTTTGTTTTTCCTTGCCTGAAGGGCATAAAGTTTGAGCATCCTTCTTTTATCAAAGGGTGGAAGAGTAAATTATTCTTCGTTTCTATCGAAGGGGTAGACTGGGTCTGGAGTGATCCGGACCGGACCCTAAATCGAAACTCCCAGGTTGAGGCCTCTGATCAGAAAATATATGACCAGCTCATTTTTGATTAGATCCCTTCCTTCAAGATTTTGCTATCAGAGCAAAACTTGTTCGACACCAGGATTAGCCTAATCCAGGGGCTAGGTGAGTCCGGTGGGATACCGCTTCTTCCATGAGTCCTTTTCGATCTACTTTTGATCTTTGTCTTCTTCTTGTAGGCATGAAGTTCTTGGTGGAGGAGCTTCTGGAGTTTGCCCAGAGGAGTGGCCTAGCATCCAGGCCTAGGGAGGCTCCACCAAAGAGGGCCCGAGTCGAGCCCAGCCAAGGGGTGGGGCCTGCTTCAGTCCCTGGCCTTGCATGGCGAGCGGTCAAGCCGGCCCTTGGGCCTTCGAGGCAATAAGCCCAGCTCCCGGCCCGAGAACCTAGCATGGGTGCATAGGCCAGGCCAGCTACTGTCGTTGCATTCCAGCCTTCCATAGTCATTGAGGTGGACGTGGAGGGAGAGAGGGTGGCGGAGCGGCCACCGATGATGCCACCACCCATGGCAACGAACTCCCCCTAACAAGATGCGATGCCTTCAGAGGTGGTTACCCTGGACATGGTGGTGCCCCCAGCAACAGGAGGGATGCTGTACTGAGGGCAACACCTGGGGTGAAACCAAACTCGATGGTCACCCAGGATCTTGGACTTGTAGAGTGCATGATGGAGTTCGCGGTCCAGTCACGTGACCACCGCGAGAGGGAAGGCAGGAAGCTGGCGGAGACCCTTCTTGGCATGGTGTGGACACTAGAGGTACCAGAATAAAACAGAGGCTTCTTAACCCTCTGTGTATTACTTAGTAGTGTTTGAGTCCATTTGTAATAAGGGCTTAGCCTAATTGAGTTGTCATTTTAGTCCTGTACCAATCAGCTCATGTTGATCTAGTTTTCTTTCTGAGTCCTGTATATAGCATTTGATCCATACCATTAGGGTTTTGGATCAGTTGATCAAGTAAGATCATGTTGAGCTAATCATATTATGAGTCATGTAATCATGTCTAGTTATATTGAGTCCGTTTGAGTCAAGCCCAGTCAAAGAAGACTCAAGCTTGTGAAGGACACCACCCAGCATGCCACCTCAGCAACTGCATGGAGTCCCAGTTACACCCTAAATTTTGCCACCTAGGATTACTTGGAGGATCATGAAGTCAGCCCATGCATGAGGAGTTGATGACCACATGCCAGCACACCCCTTCCATACCCCAAGCACACCAACTCCACATGCCAGCATGATAAGAAGGAAAGTCAAAACAGATAAACATGAATCCAATGATTCATGCCAGCTTGCTTAAAAAGGAAGTGGTCCCCCCCTTTTGGATGTCCACTACCAACCTTGTTTGGAGAGATTTTGTATGGCATGAGAGTATTTTCTTTCATGAATTCAGCCCCACACTTCAGGAAGAAAGTGGTCACCCCTTATTTTCCTTATTTTCTTTTGCTTGGGCCCTAAGTCTCATGACTCTATATAAGGGACCCCTTGTATGAAAATTTAATAAATTTTTCATGAAATAATATTGAGTTCTTCCAATTGCTGTGTGCTACCTGCTGTGTGCGAAAGGGATACTGTGTGAGCCCTTCTTCTTCCTGGTGTTCTGCACCTAGCCTCCAGCCACCATCTAGCTCTCTATACCCTGACTGCCCAACCACAAATCCTTATTCCCCTTGCTATTTTTCTTTTATTACTTCATCCCTACTTTGTTTCCTTACCCTTGAAAGGTTGTTTCCAGGTCCCTTCTTCTATAAATCCAACGACTCCAGCCAGGCCAGAATCGGATCATCAAGCAGAAAGCCGGGAATCCGCGGGTCTCCGGCTTGATTTTCTAGGGTGCATTTGGAAGCAAGAGTGACCCCTTCGCATACAATCTACACTAGGCATTTCAACTATTGTCAGGTACACCCCCTCTACCTGCCAGTCCCGTTATTGAAGGTGAACTAGCCCAACCAAGACTTCTCAGCCTCGGTGGTCCACTTTTTATTGCTTTTTGGGCTCTACTTTGCATGCAGTTGTTTCTTTCTTGCATAGAATTCTCTTTTTAGATTCATGGCCTATTCTTCGAGATTTAGATTCACAACTTAACCTCAAAAAATACAAAAATATATTTGCATGCAATTTTAGTTCCACATCATTTGGTATTAGACCCTATTTGGGCTTAGTTCTCTTTGGATATTCGGATCGGGTGCTTCACCATGGTCTAGTAGGGCTGCAAAACTCTCTCTTTTCAATCTACGGGATCTCCTATGGTAGTAGGGGTGCCACTGTGAATTGACCACTAAAGAAGAACACAAAGAGTTTCATTAGGATTTTTGCATTCTCGGCCTTCTCAGTACATCACCTGTTGGTTTGATTGTTTGTGCCTTTGTAGGACTCAAAAAATTCTAAAATTTATTTTGTTGATTTCCTCATAATTAAGATTAGTTTCTAGAATTTTATTAGGAATTATTTTAGTCTATGGATTTTCTCCTACCCAAAAAAATTCCTAAGAATAATTTTGCTCTATTTTGGCAACAAAGCCGATTTCAGAAAGTTCAAGGTTTTTTTAGTATAATCTTTGTATATCTTTAATCTTATCATGTTCCCTGCATATTAGGTCATAATCTGCAAGTTATCTTTCTATTTAAGAAAATCCAAAAATAAAAAAAAATTTACATTTACTCAAAACTCCAAAAATAGTTAAACCCTAATTTGCATTTTCATCTGCCTGCCATCATTGCATAAAATACTTTAAGGGCACTTTCTATATGTTAGATAAGGGGAGGAGTTGATAACCTCTCCTTAGCCCAAAATCACATCCCCTGCATTCGGTCCCAAGCCTAATCTAAAATTAACTAGACTTAATTTGCCTTAGTGGGCTAGGGGCACCAATCGACGGGTTTGATCATTATGGGATGACTAGTGCACCCAATTCATCTCCTATTACTGGATTTTGTTGTCTAGGCTAGAGGTACAGTGTCAAACGACCTAAGTGGATCGGTGGTTTTTTAATTGGGTCCCTACGATAGCAGGGAGGCCTCCCACCATCCCACCTCTTACCTGGCCAATTGAAGGACTAGGATTTGAGTTGTGTGTAAGTTGAGTCAACCCATTTTGATTGGGCTCTAGGTCTAGAAAGCTGTAGCCAAGTTAGTGTTGAGTCTTGCATGAGCACTAGACCAGGAGCATCCTTTCATCCTCCATCTCCGCCTTTGCTGAATCCATGGATAATCTTGAAGCCTAGATTAGAAGCCCGTATGGCCCGTACTAAACATAGATCATCTAGGCCTAAAATAAGAGCCAATGGATTCAATGTAGGGAATTCTATCTTGGTTAGGTTTAGGCCTAAAAAGAAGCTTCATGCTTGAGGAGTCGGACCTTCTAGAGTGATAGAGAAGGTTGGACCAAATGCCTGTGTTAGATTTGCCTCCAAATTTTGGGCATTAGTTCTACCTTCAATATTGAAGACCTGGTTGAGTATAGGGAACCGGCAGCGATACCCAGTGAGACCTTTGGACCTACTGCTTCCATTGTGAGTGACCCTATCCTAGAGTGTCCACTAATAAATTAGCCTGAGAGAGGAGAACGGATCGAGCGTATCCTGGATGATCAAGCCATCATGACCCTGGGCCCTGGCTATCAATGCTACCTGGTCTGATAGCAAGGCCGACCAGAGTCGGATGATTCATGGATTTCTCGAGAGGACTTGCAGCGCCTTAACCCAGACCTTCTCGAGAGATATGTGAGCCAGTGTGATCCTTACTCAACAAGGTCGAGTTCCTCCCACCCCAAGAGAATTGGTGTGGACACTAGAGGCACCAGAATAAGACAGAGGCTTCTCAACCCTCTGTAGAATACTTAATAGTGTTTAAGTCCATTTGTAATAAGGGCTTAGCCTAATTGAGTTGTCATTTTAGTCCTGTACCAATCAGCTAATGTTGAGCTAGTTTTCTTTCTAAGTCCTGTATGTAGCATTTGATCCATACCATTAGGGTTTTGGATTAGTCAGTCAAGTCAGCTCAGGTTGAGCTAATCATATTATGAGTCTTGTAATCATGTCTAGTTATATTGAGTCTGTTTGAGTCAAGCCTAGTCAAAGAAGACTCAAGCTTGTGAAGGTCACCACCCAGCATGCCACCTCAGTAGCCGCATGGAGTCCCAGTCACACCCTGGATTTCACTACCTAGGATTACTTGGAGGATCATGAAGTCAGCCCATGCATGAGGAGTTGATGACCACATGCCAGCACACCCCTTCCACACCCCAAGCACACCAACTCCACATGCCAGCATGACAAGAAGGAAAGTCAAAATAGATAAACATGAATCCCATGATTCATGCCAGCTTGCTTAGGAAAGAAGGAGTCCCCCCCCTTTGGATGTCTACTACCTACCTTGTTTGGAGGGATTTTGTATGACATAAGAGTATTTTCTTCCATGTATTCAGCCCCACACTTTAGGAAAAAAATGGTCACCCCTTATTTTCCTTATTTTCTTTTGCTTGGGCCCTAAGTCTCAAGACTCTATATAAGGGACCCCTTGTATGAAAATTTAATAACTTTTTCATGAAATTATATTGAGTTCTTCCAATTGCTGTGTGCTACCTGCTGTGTGCTAAAGAGATTCTATGTGAGCCCTTCTTCTTCCTGGTGTTTTGTGCCCAGCCTCCAGTTGCCATCCAGCTCTCCAAACCCTGGCCGTCCAACATCAAATCCTTCTTTTCCTTACTGTTTTCTCTTTATTACTTCATCCCTGCTTTGTTTCCTCTCCCCCGAAAGGTTATTTGCAGGTTCCTCAGCTTCTACGAATCCAACGACTCCAGCCAGGCCACAATCGGATCATCAAGCAGAAAGCCGAGAATCTGCTGGTCTCCGGCTTGATTTTCTAGGCCACATCCAGGAGCGAGAGCGACCGCTTTACATATGATGTGCACCAGGCACATCAACCATTGTTAGTTACACCCCCTCTGCCTGCCAGTCCCATTATTGAAGATGAACTAGCCCAACCGAGACTTCTCAGCCTCGACGGTCCACTTTCTATTGCTTATTAGGTCCTCTTATGCATGCTTTTGCTTCTTAATTTTATATAGAACTCTTTACTTAGTTTCTTGGTCTGATCTTTGGGATTCAAACATGTAACTTAATATATAAAAATACAAAAATAATTTGTATGCATATATAGTTTCGTATCATGGCACCCTTCCCCTTCTCTTCACGGTAGTCTTCTTCTTTTCTATTGCTTCAGTCTGGTTACCATAGCTAACATCTTTGATGACACAGATTGGGATCGACATTCTTCTCATCCATGACTCTGCATCCAGTGGGAAAAGAGAGATGCTCGGTAGGAGTAGGAAAGGGCGTCACTAGCGGCTGAGGCCCGGGAGCAAATTGATAGGGCCCGGGCCTTGGAGGAGAAGGATAAGGTCCTCCAAACCAAAGTGTTTGATGCCAAGAATTGGGTTAGTGATCTTGAAGTGTCCTTGGCCAAAGAAAGGGATCGGGCTTCCTGTCAGGTGGAGGAGCTTAAAGTAGAAGCTGCTCCGGTGGAAGAGCTAAGGAGTGGCCTCTAGGCATAGCTGGAGTCAATGCAGGCTCGGTTGTCAGCAGCCGAGGAGAGACCCGTTGGGGCGGTGGCCCTGATAGAGGCTGCTAAGAAGGAGGTCGCCGAGGTAGTGCCCACGTTCAGGGCCTCGGTGATGTTTTTCGACAAAGTCTTGGAGGTGGCCACGGATTCCTTCATCAAAGGATTTGGGGTTTATAGATCTCTGATGGCCCAACTCTTCCCAGAGCTGAAGTTGGATGAGGTCATGGTCTCGGGCAGCCTAGGTGGAAGCTTATGAGGAACTGTGACTCCTACTGCCGTGGTTGAGGTGGAGCCTTCTCCTACCACTGAGGAAGTCCCACCGGTGGGAGCTGCGAGGCCTAAGGAGGTGCCGGCATGCGTTCCTGTCATCTTGGGAAGGAGCCTGTAGAGGGATAGCTCCAATTTCTTTGTCGAATCTTCCTTTCTATCTTGGGACCGCCTGTCCTATCGGGGTTCCATTGATAATGTATCTTTTTCATGCAATATTAATGAAGTTCTTTTTGCTTCACTGAGTTCTTGTTTTTATGGTTACCTCAAACCTTTTCAGCAACTGCTTATCTTGGGAACTCTCTAGTTGAGCCAATAGCTGGTGGATGGCTTGAGGGGGGCCTGACTAGCCCTAGAAGACCATCCAGTTAGGGAGCTTGACTGGAGGGGTCTCGAAATTGTTTTCACTGGTGCTGAGTTCAGCCGGCAAAGTGTGGGCCTTTAGGAGTGTCCTGCTTTGCCGTCACTGAACTAGGGATCTAGTGGGTTGAATGCGGGGCTTCTAGAGTTTCCCAACTTGAGGTGCCGAGCTGTGAGTGAGGCGGTAGATGGTGGAACTTTTGAGGTGTCCCACTAACATCTCTAGACTGTGAGGATGGCAGTAGGTGCGAGGCTTCAGGAGTTTCCTGGCTTAAGGTGCCAAGCTATGAGTCTGGTGGTAGATGGCAAAAATTATAGGTTATCTTGTTAACATCTCCGTACTATGAGGACGGCAGCAGGTGCGGGGCTTCAAGAGTTTCCAGGCTTGAGGTGCCGAGCTATGAGTCAGGCGGTAGATGGTAGAACTTTTGAGGCATCCCGCTAACATCTCTGGATTGTGAGGATAGCAGCAAGTGCGGGGCTTCAGGAGTTTCCCAGCTTGAGGTGCCGAGCTATGAGTCAGGCGATAGATGGAAAAACTTTTGGGGCATCCCGTTGGCATCTCTGGACTATAAGGATGGTAGTAGGTGCGGGGCTTCATGAGTTTCTCGGCTTGAGGTGTCGAGCTATGAGTCAGGCGATAGATGGTAGAACTTCTGGGGTGTCCTACTAACATCTCCGGATTGTGAACATGGTAGCAAGTGCAAGGCTTCAAAAGTTTCCCGACTTGAGGTGCCGGGATTTATAAGTTTTTGGGCTTAGAGTGTCGAGCTTCATATGTTTCCAGGCTTAGAGTGCTAGGCTTCAGGAGTTTCCAGTTTAGAGTGTTGGGCTTCAGGAGTTTCTGGGCTTAGTGTGCCAAGCTTCAAGATTTTTCGAGCTTAGAGTGTTAGGCTTCAGGAGTTTCTGAGCTTAGAGTGTCGGGCTTCAAGAGTTTTCGAGCTTAGAGTGCCGAGCTTCAAGAGTTTTTGGGCTTGAGTGTGGGGCTTCGAAAGTTTCCTAGCTTTGATGCGGGGTGCTGTAGCTTTCGACTTGAGTGCGGGGTTTTGGAAGTTTCCCAGCTTTGGCACCAAATTGGGAGTCATGCGATGGATAACGATGCCATCAAAATTCTCCATAGACATCTCCGAACTGTTAGCATAGCGGATGACAAGCTGTGAGTGTCGCGGTAGATGGCGGGACTTTGTTGAGTCATCATGGACATCTCCGAACTATGAGCATAGCAAGAACTGAACTAAGAGTCAGGCGGTAGATGGCGGGGGCCTTCTATATCCTCCATGGATTTCTTCAGACTATTAGCACATCAATTGCCAAACTGTGAGCCTCGCGATAAATGGCGATACTTCGTTGAGTCACCGCGGACATCTCCAAACTATGAGCATGGCATGAACTGAGCTGAGAGTCAGGAGATAGATGGGGGGAACCCTAGGGCTTCCTGGCTGGCATCCCTGGCTCGTGGGCTCAATATTAGGTGCAGGGCTTTAAGAGTTTCTCAGCTTGGATCGCTAGGCCTGGGGTCGGGCGATGGTTTTCTTGTAAGGCAAAGACAATGTTGCACTGAAAGAAATCTTTTATTAAAAAGAGGGAGCCTTACATTATTGGCTATATGTCCTTAGACTTTTGTCATTCCGGGCCCGCACAGACTGGGCACCGTCAAGTTCGGCTAGGTAATAGGCTCCACGGGGAAGGGTCTCGACTACTCCATTGTTCTAACCTTTTAGTTTGGGGAGAGTTTGTCCTATAACATATCATACCCACTGGCTTCTCAATGGGCCAATTATCAACTGTAGGGATAGAAGGAAAGGCCACAAGCACCTAGGGCTCCGCCGAGGCCTTACCCCTATGAACTTTTTGAGGTAGCCCCTCCTTATCAGATCTTCAATTTCTTTTTTGAGGTGGTGGCATTCCTCGATGTCGTGGCCATGGTCGTGATAGAACCAGTAGTATTTTATCTTATCACGACTGTCGGACGACCCTAGTGGGGGAGGGCAATTTAGGTAGCGCTCACCCTCAATCTCCATGAGAATGTTCGACCTTGGGGTGAGGAAAAGAGTATATGCATTTTTCAGAACAGGACCGCTCCTTGGCTTAGTCCTTGCTCGGGGACTCTGCCTTGGCCCGGGCTTACATGTCCCTAGGGCTTCCCCCGGGCTTCGTTTCTCCAAAGGCTTCCCATCTAGCTCTCTCCTGGTGCGAATATACATATGGACACAGAGGAGGATGTTAGAGTACATCTTCGGAGGCTTCTTGTCCAAGGAGTAGGTCAGGCGGGAAGTTCGAAGCCCTCTCTATGGGCTATGGGCTTGTCTAGATTGTGGATTTCCAATGCGGCGATCTTGAAGTGGGCCACATAATCCTACAAGGACTCGTGGTCTAGCTTCCTGTTGGAGAAAAGGCTATCGTCTTCTCGCGGCACCTTCCGACAGGCATCAAAGTATCTCACAAACTTTCTTTTCAGCTCCGTGAAGGAATTGATGCTCTCGGGTTCAAGGAGAGTGAACCGACTCGAGCTGCCTTCCGAGGAGTAGTAGGGAAGGATAAGCAATGGAGGGCATCTGTTGCCCCCTGGACTCTCATGAGAGCCTTGTAGATCTCTAGGTGATCAAGGGGGTCGGCAGTCCCATTGTAGGGATCCGCTTGAGGCATGTGGAACCGACTCGGGATCGGCCCCTCTTGGATCTCTTGGGAGAAGGGCGGTCGAGCATCATGGCCCGCTGGCTCATGGGGGGGCCTTGCATGTTGGCAAATTGGTTAGATAGTATTTCTAGCCTACGCTCTTGTTCTTCTAGGTACTTCTCTGTCATGCGCTAGATAGCCTCATCGGTGGAACCTTCCACTAAGGCTGCTGGTAAGGACAGAGGCGACCGCTATGGAGGGTCATGCCATGGGGCATTGTCCTGGAAGTGTCTATTGTTCCTGAGGGCGGTGCACTTCAAGACTGAGGACTGGCTCTCCTGGTCGACCGACTCGCTCCTCTATCACTTTGTAGGGGTTCAGAGGCTACCCCGAGGATCAGTCATGTCCTGTGGTGGCGATGGCCAGCTTTGGAAGGAGCGCAAGCTACCATGGGGTTAGGCGGCCAGAGCCGCAGGGGTCTATAGCTATTGTTGGGTGGCCAGAGATTGGTGTTGATGCTGTAACTGTCACGTGGCCATGGTCAGAGTTTGCATCTGCTGGGTGAGAGTGGCAAGCTGAGCATCCACCAGAAGTAGTTGCGACAAAGCAGGGAGCTCCAACTCTGGGCTGCATGGACCTCCATGGGAAGGACCCCCCATGTGGCTAGTGGAGGCTTTCCACGCATGTGTCACCTCCATGCCTCAAGTGGAGCTGCTTTTATGGTGGGGGGATTTGATTGACTAATGTTCTAGTATCTTGCCCCCCTTCCTGGCATGCCAATATGTTGCCGCCTGGACCGTTGTGACCTGTAGCTTCGATGCATCATCGGGCATCGCCCTTCTCATCTAGAATCCTGCGCTCGTGCCTGGTCCTGCAAAAAAAAAGAGACACAGGCCGGGGATTCTAGCGTGGGCACTCTAACAATCAAGTCAACGGGCGATCCAGGAGAACAGATCCTCCTCGATGGATCCTGGTGAGGTCTCCATGTTCGGAGGTCATTTTTTAGAGAAAAGAAAGTGAGAAAGTTGGAATGGAGCATCAGTGGAGAAGGAGAGCCCGAGCAGGGTTGGCTGTGTCCGTGGAATTCTTTCGATGAATTTTCTGGTAGCCTTAGAGTTTTTCATTTGGTTTGCTCTCCTCTTTTGTTGCCGACGATTACCTCGCATGCTCCTTCACTTGCTTGCTTGGTTGTTTTTCTAGCTTACTTCTCCTTTGGTTGGAAGCCCCTTTTTAGTTTGTTATGTAGAGGCTGTGTTGCCCCTTGGGCTTGCTTCCTAGATGTTCCCTTCTTTGGGGAGTCCGCAGGGTTGACACCTGGTAACATGCATGTGGGAGCACCAAGATCAGACACAAATTACTGGGCCCTATCTAGTTTACATAGTCATGTGTCATAATTTTGTAATCAAGTAAGATTGAGTCATGTAATAAGTTAAGGCTAGTTGATTTGTCTCAACCTTAGTCCCATACCAGTCTAATTTTTATACAAGAAAGGAGGATACCCTATTTTAAAGTTCCACCAATCCTCATCCAGGAGCCTAAGTCTTTCACATCAACCAATTGGGCATGTTTGTCACCCTAGGGTCTAAGATTCCTTCCAAATACCTAGATGCCCTCCAGATGCCTTGATACCCTCTAGATACCAGAGTATTTCTAGATGCCAGGCACCCGTTGATTCCAAGAATATGCCAGCACCCTAGGCTAAGAGATTCCAAGCCCAGGAGTCAAGCCCAAGAGCCCCAAAACCAAGATTCCAAAGAATATGCTGATACCAGGGCATCCCAGTTCCAGTGCCCAAAGCCCATGCGCCAATCCCAATGTGGCTGGCCCCTTGCTGCCCCTTGAAGCCCACACACCAATAAGAGGAGGCGTCTAAGAGCTTGACCAAGTCCAAGGAGGAAGGAGGAGTTCCATTCACTTAAAAAGAACTAGTTTTATTTTATTTCAAAGTGTATTCTCTTAAGCAAACTTGTATTCCCTCTCCTTCTCTACTTTGTATTCCTATCCTAACTACGAGAGGACTTGGGGAACATCTAGAAATACCCCACCCCTCCCCCTCTTGTAAGTAATCTTTTATTCACGAATCAAAACCCTGCTGAAATTTTGTGTTAAGTTATGTACTTGTGTTCTTGTGTTGAGGTGTGTGAGTTTTGTTTGTGAGCCCTAATTCATCCAAGCCCTAGTTGATGGGGATCCAGGGCAGGTCCGGGTATTTTTCTATTTTTCTTATTTTCTCAGAATTTTTTTATTTTTCCTATCCCGCTATTCCACCTATCCCCGCTATTCTGGTTTTGTTCTCGATTTATCCCCGAGTTATCCAGCTTTATTCCACCTCCTGCAACCTTTCTCCCGTGAATTTTTTTAAAAGTTCTGAACACTAGCCCAGTGCCCCTCCGGCCCCAGATCCGGGCCACCCGCCTTCTGGCCGCCCTCGCCGGACCGCCGCCGAAGCTCGCCGGCCCCCGCCCTCGCCGGAAAAGCCGCTGCCACCGCCGTCGCCGCCCATGCCCGTGGGAAGCCGAATGGATGCGGAGGCATCCGCTCGCCATGACCCACGACCGCAGCTGCCGCCGTCACCACCGGCCCGCTGCCCGCAGCCGTTCCCGCCGCCTGCCTGCCATCGCCAGGCCGTCGGTGGGGTCCACCACTGCCCACACCTGTGAGAAGATGAACGGACATGGGAGGCGTCCGTCTGCCCGCGTGCGGCCGTGTGGCACCGCCGCCCATCGCCTGATGCCATAGCCGCTGCCCGCCTGTCTGCCAGACACCGTCCCGCCGTCCCCGGCCTCCCCCGCCGTCCATCTGCCAATCCCGGTGCCCGAGAGGTCTCCCACTGCCGTGGGAGACCAAATGGCATGCTGGGTGTGCCGTGCCAGACAATGTGCCGCCTCGCCTACGGCCGCCGCTAGCCGTTCGCCGCTCGCCGCCGGCCGGCCCCGTCCGCCGCTTGCCGCTTGCCGCCCGCCGGCCCCGTCCGCCGCCTGCTTTCTGATCACTGGCCTGTGCTCCGTCGGACGATCCATCCTCCGCACGGCTGTGAGGTGGAGTTGCACGGATTTTAGAGTACCCAATTTTCAGAGTAGCATGCTTTCTGGAGCAGATCATCAAGTCGACACGCTTTTAGAGCAAATCAGCACCACTTTTGATGCAACATGAATTTCGATGTAATTTATTTTTATTTTTTTAGTTTTCATAGAGGCTAAGAAATTGAGGGTTTTGGTTTTTCTATATAAAGGCCCCCTCTCCCCCTGTAATAATCAGAGAGAGATGATTTGATATAGATTTTTGGGTTGGTTCTGTTTCTAGGCTGAGGCCCGTTTTCCTTCGTTCCCTGCTATGTGCATTATGGATACGATGAAAGGTGTGAGGCGTTCCCTGTTGTGTGCATTATGGGTTTGATGAGCATCCTAGTTATCCCCTATCTCATTTTCTTTATCCCCTCGTGTCCTTCGAGAGTCATCCTAGCGCATCTATGTGAGAGCCCTGCTGTGTGCATTATGGGTTCGATGAGAGCTTAGGGTAGCTGGTGTTGTGACCCTTTCGGGAGGGTAGCTTTATGCTCAGGGTAGCTGGTGCTGTGACCCCTTCGAGAGGGTCGCATTCTGCTCAGGGTAGCTGGTGCTGTGACCCCTTCGGGAGGGTAGCTTTATGCTCAGGGTAGCTGGTGCTGTGATCCCTCGGGAGGGTAGCTTTAGGCTTTGACCCCTGACTTTCTGTGTGCGTCCCCCGCTAGAGTGAGTCTTAGGGCCAAGAGTTCCAGTTCCCGGTTCCCCATCTCTATCCTTCCTTCACCACATCCACCCAGAAAATTGAAAACAAAAGAGATCAGCTGTCTTAGGATACTAGAGTCAGTATGCCCTAGTCCCGGGAGGCTTCTTAGCCCTCCCACTGTCCTAGTTTGTTTAGTTATTTCCCTGTTTTCCGAATAACCAGGTTACATCGATTGTTCGTCCTGCATCACTAGCCATCCCAAAGCACTCTCATCCAAACCCTAACATGACAAGGAGAAGAAGCCCTAAGCCATCCATCAACAAGTGGCCATCTCCCCCCTCCAACTGCCAGCTTCTGAAATCCTAATTCTTTCTTTCCCAAACCCTAGTTTGATTCTTTTGCTTTCTAACTTGTTTACTCGCTGACCTCTGATGCTTGTAGGATCCTCGTGGTGTTTCCCCTCCAAGGAGGAGGCCCTCTTTGCCTCCAGGATTGATCCCAGATAGCTGGCTGATTCGAGGTCTAAAGGCTTGTCTTCCAAGCACTGATTTAGTGTGCTGTGCAATCTCTTCATCAATCGGATCATCAAATCCCTGCCTGGTACAATCCTTCCGCTCCTAACTTCTGATTTGCTGAAGGTACGCTATCCTAAACCAAGGATTTCTTAATCTTCAAGATCCTATCTTTTATTATTTTGCATGAGTCCTTAAGAGGGTATAATGTTTCTTGGCATTACTAGTTTCTTGCTGTGCTTTACTTGATTCCAGTTATTAGCCTACAAATTAAATTCTACAAAAATACAAAAAAATTTAGTTTATATTTTTTATGCTATCATGGTAGCCTTAGGATCATCCAGCATCAATGCGGGGACTGTGCATGAGCTCCCCTTTCTCTCTTCGGGGTAGGGAGTTATGTTGCTAGCTTTGACATTCTGGTTGGTCACCATGTTTTAGGAAGCTTGGTAGAGCATTGGTATGTGGGTGACCACCCCAGGGTTTGAATCCTCTAGCACAACCTTCTTATGGGTGATGCAAACGGTAGGTTGAGGGGCACCGCACCTCGAATGGGGCATCCCTTCCCGATCGGTGTAAATTGAGGCTTGAGGGGATCTTGGTGCTTCGGCAAGGCATCTCCCTCCGTAGGTCTCAAGCGACAGGCCGCCACCTGTCAGTCGTACCATCCTAGTGGCGGGGTCTTGATGAGGACAATCCCCCTTTCCCGCCATGATTTGAATCTCTATCATCCTCCTTTCTTCAGTTGGTGGTAGTGTGAGCTCGACCCTGGCCGGGAGCTGACCTTGGCTTGGGGGCTCACTTCGGCTCCTCGCTTGGGCGCCATGCTCAGGTGGCACCTCCACCTGCTAGCTGACAGCCAGCATCTAGATGGACTCCATGTCAGCGGATATAGCCATATCACCTCCCATTAAGTTGGATTGGCAATGAGTCCATAAGTTGGGTGGTCATAGGAAGTTCCAAAGAACAGGTGGTCATCAGGCGAGTGGGATTTCCATTCAACATATGATGGCTCAGTGCGACTATCTTAATACATGATCAAGTGGGCCAGCCAAAGTCGGGCTTGATCATGGGTTAGTTAGAAGCATTGAATTTGATCATGTTAATGGTTGGACCTAACCAGACCTTCAATAGGAGGCCCAAAGGCTGATTGTGAGGACCCTTGGGGCAAAATGATTACTAGGAGTTATTTAGAGAAGTAATTGGTATTGTACCTACCTTTAGATGCATTTGAGTTGGTTGGCCAAAGTCGGGCTCATATGTAGTCTATTGGATTCTAGTGCCCACTAAAGGATAAATGTTATTCTTCGAATTGGAGTGTAGAGGCTACCAGTCTAAATAAAATAGTGAGACAAACCTTTAGACTAAAATCATGTCTTTAGGATTTTTTAAATAATTTATATACTAATAGGTCTTGTTCTTCTTTTTCATATAATGTCGACCACTTTATCGCTCCGGTCACTAATAGATAATGACAAACTTTCTGGACCTAATTTTGATAGCTGGTATCGAAAACTCAGGATTGTCCTAGAGCACGAGCGGATATCTATGTGATAACGGATCCATCACCTAAAATCCCAGTCCCTAATAGTCATGGCACTATTAGGGATGCTTACCAGAAGTGGATCTCTGACTGCACCACGGTGCATTGTATTATGTTGGCTATGATGAACGACAAGTTTAGTTGCAAGTTCGAGAAGGCCTAGCCAGAGGAGATTCTTCAAAAGTTGAAAGAATCTTTTGGCACTTTGGATGATACAGTGAGATACCAGATCTCTTTCACCATCTATAACACATGTATGCATGATGGAGCTTCGGTGACTGATCATGTGATGTGGGACAAACCTAGGACTGATGAAAAATAGTAAATCTAATTTTTTTTGTATTTTCTTAGACATTAATTTAGTGGCTAAAGATCCAAAAATAAGAAAGAATCAATAGAAAGACTAGTAATGCTAGAAACTAACATACCCTCAAGATAACTCAAGCAGAATAATCAATTTCAGGACCTGAGAATTAAGAAACTCTTAATTTAGGATAGCGTACCTGTCATTAGATCATAACAAAGGAGGCGGAAGGCTTTTACCAGGTAGTGATTGTAGTTTCTTCGATGAAGAGATCTCTTAGCCTCAAGATGGTGCTTGGAAGAACAAGCCTTTGGTTCTCGAATCTGAAGGTTATCAGGATTCGGTCTGAAGGCAAAGAAAGCCTCCTCAGGGAAGGGGAAACACCTCGGGGATCTGCAAAATGTCAAGTTTAGGCATGAATCGGGTAAGCAATAAAAGAAACAAAATATGGAAGAAAGAAAAACAAAAGAAAGGGAATTAGGGCTAGTAGGGCTGGCAGCCTGGAGTAGGGAGACTCCTACTTTCAGGGACAGCTTCAGGGCTCCTTCTCAAAGGCATTGCTGATGTCAAGATGACTGATTTGCTGCTTGGGCATGGTGAACAACAAGGATAAAGGTTGGCCAACACAAGAACAAAGAACCAAAAACCAAAGAACATAAGACACCTGTCTCAAAATAATTCAGCAGAGTTTTAATTCATAAGAGTTGATTGATTACAGGAGAAAGAGGGGTGGGGTATTTATAAAGTCCCATGCCCTCTCCTAAAGGGATTACAAGTCTTCTCCTAGTTAGAATAGGTTTACAAAATTTAAGTGGGAGAAAGACTACAAAATAAACCTAGAACTAGGAGTATTCTAGTTGAATAGAATAAGAATTAGGTTTCCTTCTTCCATTTGAATTCCTCCTTCTTAGCTTGGACCAAGTCAACACTTTGGACATGTTGGGCTTCATGGGGGTAGCCAGGGGTCACCAAGGATGGGTTAGGTGCATGGGCTTTGGGCTTTGGAGGCCTGGGATGCCTGGAGCAAGAATATTCCAGGTATCTAGATTCTAGGCTGGAATATACCTGGAATCTTGGTTCTTCATGGACCTAGGCCTTGCATTTACTTAGGCTGGGGTGCAGGTAAGTGTTTGGGATCATGTTATGACCTGGTCTGGGATATACTCTGGCATATGGAGGAAATCTAGGCATTCAAAAAATATCTGGAAGGAATCAGGATATCTGGAAAGGCATCTTGGATCCTAGGGTATCTTGCAAAATCCAATAAGCTGATGTGGTGGCCTCTGACTCCTGGATGAGGCCTGGTGGAACTCCAAAATAGGGTAACTTCCTCTCTTATATAAAAATTAGGCTCATACTAGACTTATACTGAAATACAGGACTCGATACTAGACTGGGATGGAGACAAATCAATTAGCCTCAACTTATTACAGGACTCAATCTTTATTGATTATAAAATTATGACACATGACTAAAATCCTAATCAGTAAACCTTTTGGGATCTAGTGATCTATGTCTGATCCTGGTGTTCCCACCAATTCTCCCAGGGCGGGAGGAACTCGACCCAGTCGAGTAAGGGTCAATTTGGCTCTCAAGGAGGGTCTGGGTTGAGGCATGGCAGATCCTCACTAGTGCTCCACAAATCCTCAGATTATGGCTGACCTTGCCATCTGACCAAATACCTTTTATAACCTTCATCTCGGGTACTGATGGCTTGATCATCCAAGATTCGCTCACACCTTTCCTCACTTGTCGACCAAATTGTATGTGGACACTCTGGGGTGGGTTCACTCATAAAGGAAGGAATTGACTCAAGGTGCTCACTAGGTGTCATTGCTAGCTCCCTGTGCTCCATAAGGTGTAAAAGGTTGAAGGTTGGGCTAATACCTAAATCAGGTAGCATCTTACGTACATAGGCATTGGGTCTACTACTCTTCATTAGTCTGAATGGGCCAGCTTTGCGAGCAGAAAATTTCTTTACAATCATATAATCCTTTGCAGAAAATTCTTTATCTCTCTTTCGAGAATTAACCAAGTTGTTATTTAGTTCATTATTTTTGTTTAACTTTTGACTAATATCCTAATGCAAATACTGTGCAGAGGTCAGTGCATGTATGGACAGATGAATCAGGATTGTAAATTTATTGGACTCAAGACTAACACCTAATAGATTCAACTAGACTTCCTATCAAAGAAAATTAATTGGACTCTTTGGGTCAACCAAATACACTATAGACTCTTTAGGTTTGACCCTAGCATGGCATGCACATGAGAATTTACTATGTACTCCTACTAGGTGCCATATGGTATGCCAGAAATATGATGCAAATCTAACCTGTGCAACGAAAGAATGCAATATGATTACCCCTATAAAATGCAATCTAAGGGTTAGAAAATCATGAAAAGTTTTAGAAAAGGGTAGAAAATAAGAAGTAGACTCGGGGTTAGTCGGATAGGGTAGGAATTAAGAAAAGGGTTTGGGGTTAATCGGGTAGAGTAGGATGTAAGAAGGGTTGTCAGAAATTAGTCCTAGACTAATGAGGTTTACCTTATGGGTTTGGGGTATTCCTACAAGGTCTGCATTATGGAAGAATGGGTCATTAATTTTAGGAAAGAGATCAATTAGAGTCAATGGAATGATTTCATCCTGAGGTTACTGATTCAAAGAGATCAAGTCCTTAATAAATTCTTCTACCTCACAAACCAAAGGACTGGGCTCTATAGTTGGACTTTTTTTTAGTGTCTCCTCTGGTAAAACTCTAATAGCAGTGTCAAGTTTCTCTTCCTCTAACTGCTCTTCCACTACATGGTTAGCTAACTCTATGTCGGTTACTGTCTGGGTATGGCTAGGGTTGCTAAATCTAGGTCGGCTCCTACATGGGCATGGTCAGGGTCAACTAATTCTTGGGTGGCTTCTACCTGGGTATCTATTGATTCAACTGATCTAAGCCTTCTACAGGAAACTCCTCTTCTTCCTCCTCATACTCCTCCACTAAGCTTGGGTCAGCATCATACACCTCTACTTTAGTCTCAGTAATGGGTTCATAGGTTATGAGTGCAATGGTTATGGGTTCAAAAACTATGGGTTCAAAGGTTATGGGTTCATAGATATTGGGCTCAGATCTATTGGTTGCTTGGTTATTGGATTGGTCAACTAATCAATCTAGGTGGTTAATGGGGTAAGTTGGTTTTGGGTTTGGGTGGTTGATTGGTTCATTTACACTAACTGATTTTGGGTTTGGTCCTATTTGAGGCTCATTTGGTTTATCTAGGTGGTTAATTGGGCAACCATCTATTCATTCATGGCTCTTATTGATGAGGGACAGATAGGGGGGAGGATCGATGGTGATCCTAGAAGTCACCTAGATTAGGGTATCATATTTTTTTGGATTTTTTTTTCTAGGGATGGTGAAGGAATAATAGGGATGGAAGCCTTAGGGTTTGGAACTCATGGACTTTAGGACTCATACTAACGAAGAGACCTCTCTCCTCTAGGGCATTCCACCCTCCTTGATACATGGAGGCATTAGGATAAATCTCAAAGGTCATGAAGGTATCAAGAAAATAGAATGATAAGGGGGATAACTATGGCCTCTCGCCCACTCCTAATGGAGGTAGAACCAAGAACACTTTTCTCTCAAAAATACACATTCTTCATTTATATTCTCAATACAAGAGAGGGGTCCTTATATAGGGACCAATTACTTAGGAAGCAAGTAAAGAAAATATGATGCACTACAATCTTTCTAGATTTGCTGAGTGACAACATGAAAGGTTTTATACAATTTCTAAAAAAACTCAAGAAAAATAAGGAAAGAAGAGGGGGACCAAGGGGGGACCATGTGGGGTGCCAAACACCTGCTCTCTTGGGCTCGGGGTGGACCACAACTTTCCTTAGTTGCTTGGCATGATTCAAGGGATTTATGTTTATCCATTTGACCTTCCTTTCTCACTTGATGGCGTGTGGAGTTGATGTGCCTGGAGGGTGGAAAGGGTGTGCTGGGACTCCACGTGGATACTGAGGTGGCTGGGCTCTCAGGTCCCCATCATTCCCTTGGAGTAGGGAGAACTCGACTCCATCGAGTTTAGATAGGCAGGGCATTGATGGACCCAAATCCATACAAATCAAATCAAAAGAGACTAAGTTCACCCTTTTTTTTTGATTGCTTCGAGAATCATGCAATTTTGGAATTAATGCTGCTATGAGATCCGTACTACACTAATCTTTATGCTACTTTGTGATCCATGCACTTTGAGGATAATGTGCTTTCATGTTCGTGCAATAGCTGGGCTCCTTCTCCATGGATCGAAGGAGGTTGAACGATGGCAGACGCGGAGGTGTTGATGGCCGGCGGTGGGCGTGGGTGGTCGACAAAAAGTAGGTGTGGACGGTGGCATGGGGGAGAGGAGTGTAGCACATACGGGTGGAGTAGCAGGGCAGATGGATGGTGGAACAGCAGGTCGGATGGACGGCGGAGCAATAGGGCAGACGGATGGTTTAGCAGCAAGGGTGGATGGACGGTGATTTCGATGGGAGAAGAAGAGAGAAAATGATCGCCGGTGGGCTTGGAGAGGATTGATGGCTAGAGGGAAGGATGTCTGGTGGAAGCACGGTCGTCAGATGGTGGTAGAAGGGAGGGGTGGCTGACAGGGAGCAGGGAAGAGATGGAATGGGGCATCCGGCATCTTGTTAGCATGGGATTCTGGCCATGATCCAAGGTGGTGGCTAAGCAGGCGGTGACATGGAAGAAGACACCGAGCCCATTCAGAGTTCAGGATTGAGCGGTGGAGTTGATCAGGTGTTTCTCCAGATCTGGGTGGAGGCCGGTGGTGAATCAGGCAACGGTGGTTGTCAGTTGATGGCCGGGGAGCCGGGAGGATCTGGTGTGAGACGGGGCATTGGTGAGGCATTGCAGCGATGAGGAGATCTGGCGGGGAGATGAGGGGTCGGATGGATCAAGGAAGGAGATGATGGGAATAACTCGAGGTTAAGTTGGGGATAAGTGGAGGATAGCAAGAATAACAAGAATAAAATGGGACAAAATGGAAATAATGGATGCCCTGAACCTCTGAGCTCTGATACCAATTTGATGGGGGACAGGTGGGGGGGAGGATCGATGGTGAGCCTTGAAGTCACCTAGATTAGGGTATCATATTTTCATGTATTTTTTTTTCTAGGGATGGTGAAGGAACAATGGGGATGGAAGCCTTAGGATTTGGAACTCATGGACTTTGGGACTCACACTAATAAAGAGACATCTCTCCTCTAGGACATTCAACCCTCCTCGATACTTGAAGGCATTAGGGTGAATCTCAAAGGTCATGAGGGGATCAAGATAATAGAATGGAAAGGGGGATAACTAGGGCCTCTCGCCCACTCCTAACGGAGGTAGAACCAAGAACACTTTTCTTTCAAAAATTCATATTCTTCATTTATATTCTCAATACAAGAGAGGGGTCCTTATATAGGGACCAATTACTTAGGAAGCAAGTAAAGAAAATATGTTGCACTATAATCTTTCCAGATTTGCTGAGTGACAACATGAAAGGTTTTATACAATTTCTTAAAAAACTCAAGAAAAATAAGGAAAGAAGAGGGGGACCAAGGGGGGACCATGTGGGGTGCCAGACACCTCCTCTCTTGGGCTCGGGGTGGACCACAACTTTCCTTAGTTGTTTGGCATGATTCAAGGGATTTATATTTATCCACTTGACCTTCCTTTCTCACTTGATGGCATGTGGAGTTGATGTGCCTGG
Organism: Areca catechu; assembly: GCA_021397845.1. NCBI lineage: Eukaryota > Viridiplantae > Streptophyta > Magnoliopsida > Arecales > Arecaceae > Areca > Areca catechu. The sequence continues at coordinate 84,556,709 of CM038044.1, read as the reverse complement.
AGGGTGGAAGGGGTGTGTTGGGACTCCACATGGCTATTGAGGTGGCTGGGCCCTCAGGTCCCCATCATTTTGTTGGAGTAGGAAGAACTCGACTCCGTCGAGTTTAGATAAGCAGGGCTTTGATGGACCCATATCCATACAAATCAAATCAAAAGAGACCAAGTTCACCCATTTTTTTTTTTGATTGCTTTGAGAATCGTGCAATTTTGGAATTGATGCTGCTATGAGATCCGTACTACACCAATCTTTGGGCTACTTTGAGATCCATGCACTTTGAAGAGCATGCGCTTTCATGTTCGTGCAATAGCTGAGCTCCTCCATGGATCGAAGGAGGTTGAACGATGGCAGATGTGGAGGTGTTGATGACCGGCGGCGGGCATGGGTCGTCGACGGGAAGTAGGGGCGGACGGTGGCATGGGGGCGAGGAGTGCAGCACAGACAGGTGGAGTAGCAGGGCCAACGGATGGTGGAACAGCAGGTCGGATGGATGGCGGAGCAGTAGGGCAGACAGATGGTGTAGCAACAAGGGCGGACAGACGGTGATTTCGATGGGAGAAGAGGAGAGAAAATGATCGCTGGTGGGCTTGGAGAGGATTTATGGCCAAAGGGAAGGATGTCCGGTGGAAGCACGATCGTCAAATGGTGGCAGAAGGGAGGGGCGGCCGACGGTGATCTTGGAGGAGATGGAATGGGGCGTCCGACATCTCGGTAACATGGGATTCTGGCCATAGATTGGGATCCGATCAGCATCGATGATGCAAGGTGGTGGCTAAGCAGGCGGTGCCATGGAAGAAGACACCGAGCCCGTTCAGAGTTCGAGATTGAGCGGTGGAGATGATCGAGTGTTTCTCCGGATCTGGGTGGAGGCCGATGGTGAATCAGGCAGCGATGGTTGTCGGCTGATGGCCGGGGAGCTGGGAGGATCCGGTGTGAGACGGGGCATTGGTGAGGCATTGCAATGATGAGGAGATCTGGCGGGGAGAAGAGGGGTCGGATGGATCAAGGAAGGAAATGATGGGAATAACTCGAGGTTAAGTTGGGGATAAGTGGAGGATAGCAAGAATAACAAGAATAAAATGGGACAAATTGGAAATAATGGATGCCCTAAACCTCTGAGCTCTGATACCAATTTGATGGGGGACAGGTTGGGGGGAGGATCGATGGTGAGCCTTGAAGTCACCTAGAATAGGGTATTATATTTTTTTGGATTTTTTTTTCTAGGGATGGTGAAGGAATAATAGGGATGGAAGCCTTAGGGTTTGGAACTCATGGACTTTAGGACTCATACTAACGAAGAGACCTCTCTCCTCTAGGGCATTCCACCCTCCTCGATACTTGAAGGCATTAGGGTGAATCTCAAAGGTCATGAGGGGATCAAGAAAATGGAATGGGAAGGGGGAAAACTAGGGCCTCTCGCCCACTCCTAACGGAGATAGAACCAAGAACACTTTTCTTTCAAAAATTCATATTCTTCATTTATATTTTCTATACAAGAGAGGGGTCCTTATATAGGGACCAATTACTTAGGAAGCAAGTAAAGAAAATATGATGCACCACAATCCTTCGTGATTTGCTGAGTGACAACATGGAAGGTTTTATACAATTTCTAAAAAAACTCAAGAAAAATAAGGAAAGAAGAGGGGGACCAAGGGGGGACCATGTGGGGTGCCAAACACCTGCTCTCTTGGGCTCGGGGTGGACCTCAACTTTCCTTAGTTGCTTGGCATGAATCAAGGGATTCATGTTTATCCACTTGACCTTCCTTTATCACTTGATGGTGTGTGGAGTTGATGTGCTTGGAGGGTGGAAGGGGTGTGCTGGGACTCCACGTGGCTACTGAGGTGGCTGGGCTCTCGAGTCCCCATCACTTACGATAGCTTCAAGGCTGGACTCCATGTTGTACTGGGTTGAGGTTTGGACTTTTTGGTATTGGGTTCCCAGTCTAATGGTCATGCAATAAACAATCAATCAAAGTGGAATGGTGCAGCCAAGCATGCAAAAAGAAAAAGGCTACTACAATCTAGGATTTCCTAGACCTAGAGCCAAAACTGAATGGGTCAACTCAACTTACACCTAACCCAGTATCTAATCCTTCCTCTGGCCAGGTAGAGGGTGGGAGTGTGGGAGGCCCTCCTACTTTCACAGGGATCCAATTAAAAACCGCAACACTACTTAGGTCGTTTGACTCTGGACCCTCAGCCTTAAACACCAGATTTTAGTAATAGCCACAGGATTAAATGCACTAGTTGGCCCAAACAACCTGTTGGGTGTCACCTAGCCCATTAGGGCAAATTAAGTCCAATTAATCTTAATTGAGGTTTGGATGAGAATGCAAGGAGATTGTTTTGGGCCTAGGACAGGTTATGACCTCCTGCCCTGATCTGAGATGGAGAAAATGCCCTTAAGATTAGTTTAATGCAGATGATAGAAATCGATGGTCCTGATGAAATCTAAAATAATCAAAAAATAAAATATTTTATGTGTGATTTATGAGGTGGCAAGTTAAGTTTAGGTTGATTAGGTTAGCAAACAAATTGGGCTTGGGATTGGGGTGTGTGGAAGTTGGTTATGTTTGGTTCAGTCAAGTGCAGTAATAGTAGAATTCAGGAAATTTGGGTTTCAGACGATGCAGATTTTGACATAGATTCTGATGTAGAGAAAAATAATAAAAATTTTAGGATAGAGGATGGATGGTGATGATGAAATATAGCAAATTTGATGCAAAACAAAAATTAGATGATGATGCAAATCTTAGGGTATTTTGGACTGATATAGAAATCTCTGGTTTTCAGTTAGGGTTTCTAATATGCCAGATTTTAGTGAATGAGATTTTCTATAAAATTTATTTAAAATTATGATAAAATAGAGGATAAGATAGAGAACACTTCATGAAATTTTCACAGAAAAATAAAATTTCTAGGTGATTGAAATCAGATGCAAAACAGTCACCTAATGCAATGGATAGGGTGCAAAAAATTTAGAAATTAGGGTTTTGTGAATCTAATGCAAATGAATGTTATCCTAAACCCATTCTAATACCAAACTGATGCGGGACAAACCTAAGACTGATGAAAAATAGTAAATCTATTTTTTTTTTTTAGACATTAATTCAGTGGCTAAAAATCCAAAAATTGAAAGAATCAATAGAAAGACTAGTAATGCTAGAAACTAACACACCCGCAAGATAACTCATACAGAATAATCAATTCTAGGACCCGAGAATTGAGAAACTCCTAGCTTAGGATAGTGTACCTATCATCAGATCAGAATATAGGGGGAAGGTTTTTACCAGGCAGCGATTGTAGTTTTTTCGATGAAGAGATCTTTCAGCCTCAAGATGTTGCCTGGAAGAACAAGCCTTTGTTCTCGAATTTGAAGGCGATCTGGATCCGGTCTGAAGGCAAAGAAAGCCTCCTCAAGGGAGGGGAAACACCTCGAGGTTCTGCAAAATGTCAAGTTTTGGCATGAATCAGGTAAGCAATAAAAGAAACAAAATATGGAAGAAAGAAAAACAAAAGAAAGGGAATTAGGGCTAGTAGGGTTGGCGGCTTGGAGAAGGGAAACTCCTGCTTTCAGGGATGGCTTCAGGGCTCCTTCTCAAAGGTGCGGCTGATGTCAAGATGACTAATTTGCTGCTTGGGCATCGAGAGCAGCAAGGGTAGAGGTCGGCCAACACAAGAACAAAGAACCAAAAACAAAACCAAAACCAAAAACCAAAGAACACAAGACATCTATCTCAAAATAATTCAGCAGAGTTTTAATTCATAAGAGTTGATTGATTACAAGAGGAAGAGGGGTGGGGTATTTATAGAGTCCCATGCCCTCTCCTAAAGGGATTACAAGTCTTCTCCTAGTTAGAATTGGTTTACACTATTTAAGTGGGAGAAAGACTATAAAATAAACCTAGAACTAGGAGTATACTAATTGAATAAAATAAGAACTAGGTTTCATTCTTCCATTTGAATTCCTCCTTAGCTTGGACAAAGTCAATACTTTGGACATGTTTGGCTTCATGGGGGGTAGCAAGGGGTGGCCAAGGATTGGTTGGGCACATGGGCTTTCGGCCTTGGAGGCTTGGGATGCCTGGAAGAGGAATATTCCAGGTATCTTGGTTCTGGGCTGGAATATACTTGGAATCTTGGTTCTTCATGGACCTGGGCCTTGTATTCACTTGGGCTGGGGTATAGATAAGTCTTTGGGATCATGTTATGACCTGATCTGAAAATATACTTTGGTATCTGGAGGGAATTTGTTATCCGGAAAATATCTGGAAGGAATTAGGGTATCTGGAAAGGCATCTTGGATCCTAGGTTGTCTCACAAAATCCAATAATCTGATGTAGTGGCCTCTGACTTCTGGATGAGGCTTGGTAGAACTCTAAAAAAGGGTAACCTTCTCTCTTGTAGAAAAATTAGACTCATACTGGACTTATATTGAAATATAGACTCGATACTGGACTGGGGTGGAGACAAATCAATTAGCCTTAACTTATTATAAGACTTAATCTTAATTGATTACAAAATTATGACACATGACTAAAATCCTAATCAGTAAACCTTATAGGACCTAGTGATCTGTGTCTGGTCCTGGTGTCCCCACCATCATGCAATGTAGATGATTCAGTTATTTGAGAGTTTGGGCAAACTCGGATGTCCTTTGAATGAGCAGCTCGGTAAGGATGTTATTCTGAATTCTCTGCCACCTTCCTACCAGGTCTTCCTTAATAATTTTAGAATGAATAGGTCTGCGATAAACTATCATGAAATGTTAGGGTTACTGCAGACCTGTGAGAGAGACCACAACCTCAACAAGGGGTTAGTGAATCTGGTGGGATGTTTTGGGGCAAGGCATCATCCCTTCGAAAAAGGAAAGAAGAAGAAAAAGAATAAGAAGGTTCAAAGTGCTCAGCCTAATCAGACTAAGAGGGTGATGGCTGACAAGAGTAAGGTAGAGTGCTTTTTCTGCAAGAAGTCGGGACACTGAAAGTGGAACTGTTCTGCTTACCTCACAACTCTCGACCCGAACAGGCCAAGGAAGGGAAAGCAGCAAGGTGTTGCTAGTCAAGGTATTTATATGATAAATCCTTGTATTTTCTCTGTTTATGATACTACGAGCTGGATATTGGATACCGAAAGTCCTTACAACATTTGCAATTCTTTACAGGGACTTCAAGTTAGTAGGAGATTCAGAAGCGGTGAAAGGTTTCTGAACATTGGGAAAGGAAGTCAAGCTCCATTTCTGTCGTTGGGAACTATTTCTTTATTTTTCGAGTCTTGAACTGTCATTCTTAATGAATGTCATTTTTGTCCTTCCTTTTTGGTAAATATCATTTTTGTAGGCCTATTGACCAATGATGGTTATGACTTATCAATAAAAAAAGATATTTGCTACATCACTTTGAATGGTTCTAATATGATGAATGGACAAGTAAAGAATGACGTATATGTATTGTCATGGCCTATTATTATATTGTACACTGCTAATAAATGCTCTAGGATAGATGAGGTTAGTCATATTTATCTCTGGCACTGTAGGCTAGGTCATATAAACAAGAATATGATAAATAAGTTGGTGGGAGGTCTCCTAGATATCAATGAGCGTGAATCTTGTCTACTTGGAAAAATGACACCTTGTACTAGAAAGGTTGAAAGAGCTAGTGATATTCTAAGTCTAGTACATACTGATGTATGTGGACCTATGAATATCAGTGCAAGAGGTGGATATAGTTATTTCATTACATTTACAGATGATCTTTCGAGATACAGTTATGTCTACCTCATGAGACATAAATCTGATGCGTTTGAAATGTTTAAACATTTTTGTAATGAAATTGAAAAACAAATTGGGAAGTTTATTAAAACCCTTCTATCAGATCAAGGTGGTGAATATTTTTCTAGTGAATTTCTGACTTATCTTGAGGAGAATGGGATTCTCTCTCGATAAACCCCTCCAGGGAAATCTCAGTTAAATGGTGTGTTTGCAAGGAGGAATCGAATACTATTGGACATGGTTCGATCCATGATGGGCTTAGCAGGTCTGCCTAAATCCTTTTCGAAATTTGCTCTAGAGTCAACGTCCTATCTTTTGAATAGGGTTCCAAGTAAGTCCATTGATAAAACACCATATGAGATATAGACTGGATGCAAGCCAACTTTCTCTCACTTTCGGGTTTGGGGGTGTCCGGCTTATGTCAAACATTTGGAGATGGATAAACTAGGACTTAAGTCTGATAAGAGTCTTTTTATTGGGTATCCTAAAGAATCCAAAATATGTTATTTCTATCTGCTTGAGGAACAAAAGTTGTTCGTCAGTCTTAGGGCAACCTTTTTAGAAAGGGAGTACCTTGGTGAAGGCACTCAAGCTGCTGATGTTGAACTTGGGGAAGTTCAACAAATAGAAAAACCTTCCACTCTACGGCTACTATAGAACCGGATTTGATTAGATCAGATCTAGAGCCCATAGTGTAACCATCAAGGAGATCTGGTAGAGTACCACGTCAATCGGACATATACTATAGTTTCTTGATCCAGGACGGTGATCCTGTTTAGCTCGATGAGTACAACGAGGATCCGATCACCTATATGGTGCTATATCAAGGTTTGATTCTGAGTCATGGCTGAGAGCTATGAAATTCGAAATGGAATTCATGGAAATCAACAATATATGGACATTGGTTGATCCACCTAAAGGGATAAAATTTATTAGGTACAAGTGGATCTTCAAACAAAAGCGGGGCATGGATGGGCTGGTGGAGACCTATAAAACCTGTCTGGTTGCCAAAGGGTATCGTCAGCATTATAGTATTGACTCTGATGAGACATTCTCTCTTATGGCAATGGATGTGTATATGATGTCCGAACACATTTAGATTTTGAAATATGGCAAATGGATGTTCGAACATCTTTCTTAAATGGTGAGCTGGAAGAGGAGGTGTATATGATGCAACCTGAAGGATTCACATCCATAGATGAGTCTAAAGTGTGCAAGCTATAGAGGTCCATTTATGGACTAAAGCAGGCTTCTCGGAGTTGAAACATGCGCTTTGATAAATGTATCAAGACGTATGGCTTCATTAAGAATGGAGAGAAACCTTGTATATATTGAAAGGATTATGCCCTAAAGGCCAATCGAAATATTATATTTCGTTGGAATTTTTCTTATCCATCCCAAAAATCAATGTATTGACATTATCATTCAATAAAGGCATTATTTTCATCATACACTGTGTCTTAATTATTATATGATGAACTCCATAGATTAGGGCTATGGTTCTAGGGTTATGATGAGATCATACCAGTGAGATCTAAAGCCTTAAAACCCTAATCTAAAATATTCCTGGTCAATGGGACATTGAGTAGGGGATCAATGTTTCTGGTAAAGATCAGCACTTCCTATGTATGAGGGTGACTGATCTCACAGTCACTTGTGTTTGACACTAATACTAGGATGTGGGTGCTCATTAGAGAATGAGTTCACTGAATAGATCCAGATTGAGAATATCTAATGGAACCTTATCTGTTTGTCAATAGATATTTCTCATAGTGGGAGTAGTGCATGTGGTCCTTTGACCTGAGACTGCCATGGTACCTTATATACATGAATCCACATTTTGGTTCACACTCAATCATAACACTGAGTTATGCATGAGATGATACTGGATATGGTGGATTTTATATGAAGGTTGTAAGTAGGTCAACAAGGAATTGATCAGCCCTAGTAAGAGGATATTGCATCCAACCAATTTCGATCAAATGATGATTCGGGAAATCTTTGATCAAAGTATGAACATTAGAAATAGTTTCTAATAGTTCATTAATGAATCATCATTAAAAGGATTAAGCTAGGGATGAATATGAAATTGGATTTGACAAGGTATCCATATCCATAATCATATTCAGGATGCAAGTTGATCAAAGGACTGAATTGCCCGGTAACTCACCACTGAAGGGTATTTTGGTAATTCCACATCTTCCGGGTAGACATGATACGTTGCTAGACGTCAATCTTGTCTTGTAGGAAAATAATTAAAATTACGATAATTTAAATCAGTTAATTAGAATTAGATTCTAATTGACCAATTCGAGCTAGCTTGAGTTGACCTAAATCGGCTTAGTTGAGATCTAACCGAATTAAGTCAAATAGCACTCGGACCTACTGCTGGCTAGATGTGGAACCCAATGGGTCACACACAAAAGAGAGTCGATGAGAGATTTAATTTAGAATTAAATCATGTTTGCAGGACAAACACACTAGCATGTGTTGCAGACCAAACTTCTATTCGAATTGGATTCGAATTTGGTTCTGAATTGGGCTTAATTGGGTTCTAATTGAACCTAATTAGAGTCTAATATAAATTTTGGGACTTTGGGCTAACCCGTGGCTGAACCCATTGATTAAAAATCAATTTAATCCTTTTTCCCAAGATCGCCCAAACCATCTTTCCCACGCGCGCGCACCAAAGGAAGAGTCCACATGCGTGGACTCCTCTTCACGCGCGTGGGGACTTCTTTTACCATGAAAACCAGATGGGAGGGGGCGAAAATCTTTACTTTAGGCATCTCATCTGGAGTCCCTTGGATTAAGATCAGATGGCCAGAAGAAATCCATTGCTTTTCGGTCGCAACTCCGTCTCAAAACATCGTGACTTTTCTGAGGTTTCTTCCGAGGTTTTTCTTCATCGAAAAATCTTGAAATAAATCAGGAAAGGCATGAAAAGTCTGAGGGGACGTGTGAGGATGGAAAGAACGTGATTCTTGGGATAGCAGAGGGTTGCGTTGTTTTTGAAAAGACACCCCTCTGATATCTATAAATAGGGTTGGGTTCTCGGGGGTTTTCATGTAAGATAATTCAGAGATCAGATTCCCTTTCTTCCTCTCCAGAATACTCCTTCCCCTTGTTCTTGTTGGGTATTGTTTCCCTTACAGAGGTATCCTCTGTTGAAACTCTGACCCTAAACAGGAATAAGTGGAAGGTCTTGAACGGTAAAGGAAAGAAATATGAAGGGTCTCTTTTCTTTCTTGAATTAAGACATTACTTGTCTTAATTTTTCTTCCACTTTAAATAAGAATTTTCTACAAGGATTGAAGTTGAGGAAAGGATCAAGAAGAGGAAAGAAGGGAGAAAGGGAATTTTCAAGAAAGAAAATTCCAGCCTATAAGTCCAAGAATTGAATTCTTGAAAAAGAATTCAAGAGGATCCAAGATCAAGAAGTTGTTGTCTTCATCTCTTCTCTGTGTGGATCACCATTGGAGGGTGAACATTTGGGCACCTGGTGGATATTTGCATTTTGGATATTGTGGTACAGGTTAGTACTTACATATATATATATATTTAAATCATGTATATGAATGATATATATTTTAAGTTTTTTTTAAGGAGATCTAGGGCTAAAGGGTTTGGTATAGATTTCATAAGATAAAAATTTTGAAATCTATATTTCCACCTTCGACAACAAACCTAACATATATAAGTGGGCAAATGTTTTTATAGTTTTATTTCTTGTTTTGTATATGGATGACATTCTGTTAATCGGAAATGACATTCTAGCATTACAAGGAAAAAATGTTTGGCTTTCATCTCAATTCTCTGTGAAAGACTTGGGTGAAACCTCATTCACACTATGTATTAAGATATATAGAGATAGATCTAAGGGGCTTCTGGGACTATCCCAATCTATGTACATTGACACTATGTTGAAGCGGTTCAGCATGGAAAATTTCAAAAGAGGCTCTCTTTCGATAGGTCATGGAATTACTCTTTCCAAGAAGGATTGTGTGACAACTTCTAAGGAAAGAGAGTGTATGAGTAAGATTCCATATGCTTCGATAGTGGGTTCTATTGCCGTGTCTTCTCCTGGATCAGGCTCGGTCGGCTACACTGGAAAGCTCCTCTCCTGATCGACCAACAACAAAGTTCCCTAAGCACCGGTGGTGCTCCAGTGGGGGACACTCCGATGCTTAAGTTAGCAAGTGTTTGAGGGCAACAGAATGGAGAAATAGAAGAGAATAGCACACGGAGTAGGGAGAGTGTCCTTCCAATTGTTTGTCATGAATAGCCAGGCATTGTCTAGCCATTCTGTGGTCTTCCCTCACTTTTTCGACTCCATTGCGTGTTGGAAACTTCTCCAGCAAATGATAAGTGGATAAAATGGCCCGGAACTTGTTGAGGGCCGGTCGACCCAAAATAGTGTTATACATCGAGGTCGTATGTACAACCATGAAGTCGATGGGGAAAGTCCTCTGGTAAAGCTCCGTTCTGATGGTCATGGATAGTGTTATTTCTCCTTCAACCCCAACAGAGTTTCCCCCAAAGCCAGTCATCGGCATTAGGGATTCTCACAATCTTGACTTGGACAAATTCATTCGGACAAAGGCATCATATAGTAAAACTTCTGCACAGCTTCCATTATCAATGAGGATACGCTTTACATGATAGTTGGCAATAATTGCCGACACAACTACAGGGTCATCTCCAGGAAGTTGAGGCTTCAAGAGGTCTTCGTTAGTAAAACTAATTACATTGGAATCCCTGGGTCTTTTCACAATGTCCTGGTCCCCTTCGTGCCACCAGTCGGACCATCGATACAGCATACCAATGCCTCCATCAATCGGGCACTGGTTGGGAAGCTCCACCTCCTTCGGAGGGTCTCTGGCGGTTGAGGTCTCAGCCCAATCCAGATGGGGTCGGATGAACTTGTTCAAGTACCCCCACTTGATGAGGTCTTCAATGGCATCCTTCAGCAGGAGGCACTCTTTGGTGTTGTACCCATGGTCCCTATGGAATCGACAGTACTTGTTTTTATTTCTGGAGGTAGAGGGGCCCCTTATTGGCCGAGGCCTTTGCAGGAAGGCCTCGTTTTCGATCTCCATGAGGATATTCTCCCTCAGAAGGGAGAGTGGTGCATAGGTCTCAAACCTCCTGGGAAAGTCCTTCGGCTTCAGACTCCGGTGTTGGGTCGACTGGTTGCTATCGCTGAGAGGTCGAACTTCGGGAGCTTTATCGCTCTGCTTCTTAGGGGCTGGCCTCACCTCCTCCTGAGCCAGCTCACCGCTTGTTCTTCTACCAGGGCATATTTCTGCACCTTGGCCAGTAGCTCAGTGTAGCTTGTCGAAATCCTCTTGTCTAGGGAGAAGGTGAGCTTGGACGAGCAGAGGCCTCGCTTGAAGGCCGACATAGCTACCACCTCGTTCAAATCCGGGACCTCCATGACCATTGAGTTGAAACGGGCCATGTAGTCCCGAAGGGTCTCTCCCTCCTTTTGAAGCATGACGAAGAGGTAGTCGGAGTTCCTTGGGGTCTGACTGCATGTCCTAAAATGGAAAAGAAAAAGTTTCTCAAGTTGAGAAAAAGAGTGGATCGTACCTGGTCGGATGGCGGTAAACCACATCCGAGTGGCCTTCTTCAGGGTTGCTGGGAAGGCAATGCAATGAAGGGCATCGAAAGTGCCCTGCACCATCTTGTGGGCCTTGTAGGTGCCTAGATGGTTTAGTGGGTCAGTGGTGCCATCGTAGAGATCCACCTGAGAAATTTTAAAGAGACGGGGGATCAATTTCCCCAAGATTTCAGTAGAGAAATGTGGGCGGGTGTTGTATGCTTGCCCCCCTCAGGCTTCTGCCACTCGACAATTTCAGTGATGCGCTCTTCCATGCATATGATTTTGCTATCATAGTCTCTCAGATCTTCAGTAGGATGCCGAACGTCATTGGGGATGGAGTCAGCAAAGGAGGGTCAAGCTGATCTCGCCCTCTTCCCATCAGTGCAGGCCCCAGGGACCTTCGGGGCTCTAGAATAGCGTAGGACGGAGGTGGAGGAACCTCTAGCTGCTGGCCTCCCCCGGCGACTGGCTGATGGTTGATGCAAGACATCATGGGTAGTTGCGGCAGGTCATTGGCCGCCTCTCAGAGGTGCTGGACTGCGGTGGTGAGTGTGTCAATGTAGTTCAGCAAAGTCTGGGACTGTTGTAGTCCCAGAGTGATGGTGGGTTCGACGACGGCAGTGTCATCTTCCATCGGAGGTGCCTCAGACCCGTGCTAGGAATGACCTCTTCTGCCAGAGGTATTTTGAGTTCTTCCCCTCACCATTGTATGATTTTCTCAGTCGATTTCTCCTTTCTGGGTAAAGAGTAGAATGGAGGTTCAACGGCCACTCTTCCTCTAGCACAAATCCGGAGCCCCGAAGGTCCCTGAGGGTTCGTGCTGACAGGAAGAGGGCGAGATCAGCTTCGCCCTCCTTTGCTGACTCCATCCCCCATGACGGTCGGCGTTTTACTGAAGATCCGAGGGACTGGTAGCAAAATCATGAGCATGGAAGAGCGCATCGCTGAAATTGTCGGGAGGTAGAAGCCCAGGGGGGCAGGCGTACGACACCTGCCCACCTTTCTTTACTGAAATCTTTGGGGAACCAATCCCCCGTCACTTTAAAGTTTCTCAGGTGTATCTCTACGATGGCACCACTGACCCACTAAACTATCTAGGCACCTACAAGGTCCACATGATGGTGCAGGGCACTTCCGACACCCTTCATTGCATTGCCTTCCCAGCAACCTTGAAGAAGGCCGCTCAGATGTGGTTTACCGCCATCCGACCAGGTACGATCCACTCTTTTTCTCAACTTGAGAACCTTTTTCTTTCCCATTTCAGGACATGTAGTTGGACCCCAAGGAGCACAACTGCCACTTCCTCGTGCTTCAAAAGGAGGGAGAGACCATTTGGGACTACATGGCTCGTTTCAACTCAACGACCATGGAGGTCCCAGATTTGATCGAGGCGGTAACTATGCTAGCCTTCAAGCGAGGCCTCCTCTCGTCCAGGCTCACCTTCTCCCTGAACAAGAGGTTTCCGACAAGCTACACTGAGCTACTGGCTAGGGCGCAGAAATATGCCCTGGCAGAAGAACAAGCGGCGTGCCGGTGCTAGGCAGAGGGGAGGCTGGCCCCCAAGAAATAGAGCAACAAAGCTCCCAAAGTCTGACCTCTTAACGATAGCAACCGGTCGGCCCAACACCGGAGTCCAAAGCTAAAGGACTTTCTCAAGAGGTTTGAGACCTATGCACCCCTCTCCCTTTCGAGGGAGAAGATCCTCATGGAGATCGAAAATGAGGCCTTCCTGCAAAGGCCTCGGCCAATAAGGGGCCCCTCCACCTCCATAAATAAAAACATGTACTGTTGGTTCCATAGGGACTACGGCCACAACACCGAAGAGTGCCTCCAACTGAAGGACACCATTGAAGACCTTATCAGGATGGGGTACTTGAACAAGTACATCCGACCCCGCCAGGATCGGGCTAAGATTTCGACCACTAGAGACCCTCCGGAGGAGGTGGAGCTTCCCAACCAATGCCCGACTGATGGGGCTGTTTGTATGCTACATCGACGGTTCGACTAGGGGCACGAAGGGGACCAGGACATTTTGAAGAGACTCAGGGGTTCCAATGTAATCAGTTTCTCTAACGAAGAACTCCTGGAGCCTCGTCTTCCTGGAGATGACCCTGTAGTTATGTCGGCAATCATTGCCAACTATGATGTAAAGCGCATCCTCATTGATAATGGAAGCTGTGCAGAAGTCTTACTATATGATGCCTTTGTCCGAATGAATTTGTCCAGGTCAAGGCTGCGAAAATCCCTAATGCTGCTGACTAGATTTGGGAGAAACTTTGTTGGGGTTGAAGGAGAAATAATGCTGGCCGTGACCATCTGGACGGAGCCTTACAAGAGGACTTTCCCCATCGACTTTGTGGTTGTATGTACGACCTCGACGTATAACCCTTTTTTGGGTCAACTACACCCAACAAGTTCCGAGCCATCATATCCACTTACCATTTGCTGGTGAAGTTTTCAACTCATAATGGAGTCGGAGAAATGAGGGGAGACCGCAGAATGGCTGGACAATGCCTGGCTATTCATGACAAGCAATTGGAAGGACACTCTCCCCTCTTCGTGTGCTATTCTCTTCTATTTGTCCATTCTATTACTCTCAAACTCCTACTAACTTAAGCATCCGAATATCCCCCGCCGGAACACCACCGGTGCTTAGGGGACTTTGTTGCAGGTCAATCAGGAGAGAAGCATTCCAGCGTAGCCGATCGAGCCTAGTCCAGGAGGAGATGCGGCAATAGGTTCTATTATCTATGCTATGTTATGTACTAGACCAGATGTGGCATACTCACTAGTGGTAGTGAGTAGATTCCAGTTTGACCCAGGTGAAGCTCATTGAAAAATTGTCAAGAACATCCTTAAGTATTTGAGAAATACTAAGGACCAATGTTTTATTTATGGAGATTCTGACTTAATACATGTAGGGTACACTGACTCCAATTTTCAGTCTGACAGAGATGACAGCAAGAGTGTATCTGGTTTTGTATTTACCCTTAATGGTGGAGTTGTCTGCTAGAAAAGTTTCAAGTAGCATACAGTGGCCGATTCTGTTTGCAAGGCAGAGTATATTGCGGCATCCGATATAGCAAAGGAGACTGTGTGGTTGTGAAAGTTCTTAGGCTGCTGGGAGTGGCACCTTCCTTAGATGGTCCTATTTCGGTGTACTGTGATAGCACTGAAGCCATAGCTCAAGCCAAAGAGCCGAGGTCACATCAGTAGACCAAGCATATTTTGCATCGTTATCACCTTGTCTGGGAGATTATTGAACGAGGTGACATCGAGCTTCTGAAGATCAATGATAAGGAGAACTTGGTCGACCCCTTCATTAAAGCTGTTGGAATCCAAGAGTTCGACAACTACAAATGGAAGATGGGAATCGGATTTTGTTCCAATTGGCTTTAGTCCAGGTGGAAGTTGTTGGGAAATGTATGTCCCAAAGCTAATCATCTAGGCTGTAGATGGTTGTACGACTCTTGTATATATATATGAATTATTGAATTGAATAAAAGGTTTATTCTAGTTGTTCATCACATGACATCTTCCTAATTGAACTTTTATGTGATGATGTCCTTTGAGCTACCTTGTATGCGATGTAGAGAGGATGCATCGTGTAGTTCATAAATTGGTTCGTGATCAAAGGATACGCTGTTTCAGGATGATGGTGTATCGAGAGTAGGTCGTTGATGTCATATATGTTGGTTGTCCTCTTAACCAAGTAGCATGGAGATGCTGGTATGACATCAAGTGTTGTGTTTGACACTTCACTAAACGTGACTCTTATGCATGATTATCTTTCTGCCGAAGAGGAGTCGTGCATTAGAATGTGGACATGAATTATTTTTCTGACTTATGATCACTATGGTAGCTTGCAAGCGACTTTCTGTGCTTAGGTGCCAGACTACCCGGATTTCTAATCTGGTGATGGAAGATTGCTGGATACAGTCAAGTACATATGTAGCGGTAGTAGGATCGAGATCCCCTGAAGTTTGAAGGGCTCATGTCAAACCCTGATGCCCACATCAATTCTCCCGATATGGGAGAAACTCGACCCTGTCGAGTGGAAGTTGATTTGGCTTTGGTACTTCTCCAGCAGTCGGTGAATGGCAGGTCCTCCTGGGTGATCCACGAGTCATCAGATTTGGGGTCAGCCTTGCCAACAGACCAAGTAACCTGAAAGCCTTTGCCCTGTGCTACGGTAGCTCGACCATCCAAGATACGCTCGATCCGCACTCCTTACTCAGGTCAATTTGGAAGTGGACACTCTGGTCAGGTTTACTCTCCAAAAAGGATTAGGCTCAAATCACTCGCTAGGTGGTTTGCTGGTTCCCTATACTCAACTAAGTGCAAGATATTGAGAGTCGAGCTAATGTCCCAAATCAGGGTATTAGGGTCACTCTCCTATCACTCTAAGGGACCAATTCAGCGAGCATAAAAACTTCTTTATTATTTCAGAATCCCTAATTCTCTACATAGCTTGCTTTCAGGAACAACCAAATTTTAATTATTAATTTTCATGTCCCTAGTATGCAATGCAAGAGATCATGCAGATTCTGAGACTCAAGTAACACTCAACAAAAGCAAACTAAACTAGGTATTCCTAGTAAGAGAAATTTATTGGGGTCCTAGGGCCTAAACCTACTAGACCATTGGTTCTCTAGGCTTGACCCTAGCCTGGTATGCACAAGAAAAATTTTTTAGGATCCCTAATAGATGCCATAAAGTATACCAGAAGTAGAGGATGAATGGGATGGGCTCTAAGGAGTCACACATTCTGGTAGTCTCAATAAAAAGTAACCTCCTGGCTCTAGGGATATGAGATGGCTTAAGAAAAGGCAGGGAATAAAAAGGAGACTCAGGGACTGGTTCGAAGTTTAGGCAGCTGACCTTAATGTATGAATGAAGGTCTAAAGGTGTGCTCATCTTAACCTCATGGTCAGTACTAGGAGGATCGATAGGTGCAAGTCCTCGGGTAGGCGGGATGCTCCTAGATAGTGGAGGGCTTTCGGGAAGGTCTTTGGAACATTCATCTTGAGAATCTATACCTTCATCTATTTTGTTTGATCCTGGCTTGGTCAGTTCTACTACAAGGTCTATAGTGGACTCAGGATCATTATCATTTGGGTCCTTGCTAAGTTCTAGGGTATCCTTAATGATTCCATCAGGTGGGAGCTGATCAATTAAATTATCAGGCGATACCTCCTCACATTCTTTTTCTTCTTCATATTCATTAATCAAGCTTATGTCAGGCTCATATATGACCTCTTCAAACTCACTGAAGGGTTCTAATCCTTTCTCCTTTGGATCCTCTATAGGCAGGACTATGGTTGGGTCAACTACTTTTGGGATGGCCATACCTAACTCCTTCTCAGTGTTTTCTTTCTGGTCAAGAGGTGACACGGGTGGGGATTGATAAACGAAAGTCTGGTTCACTACAGATGTCGGATCAATCGGGATTTGATTCAAGTTGGTAGAGGTCGGCTTTAAGTCCAAAGTATTAGATCGAGTATATCTTAAAGACCACTCACATTCTTGGGCTTCTTGGTAGGCTTGCTCTAAATTATTGGTCTTTTCAAAGCCTAATTTTTTATAGATGTCTGGGTGTAGCCAAGCCCTAGACCTCAATGTGATCTGAACCTCGGTCTCATTGGTATTACATTTCATGACATACCACTGGAAGTCCTCGATATACTCAGACACTGGCCTATTACCTTGTCTCAATTGGTTCCACCAGCCTAGAAGTCTTTGCTCATAGGATTCACCTAGGTACCCTGCTCTCAACTTACTTTTCATGTCTTTCCAAGTTACCTTAGACTCTTGTCTCTCATACTTCATTCTTCCTTTAACATCAAACCAATAACGTTCGGCTAAACCCCGAAGATGCATTTGGGCAAACCTGACCTTACTATCCTCACACAGATCGCTCCACTTAAAATATTCATCCATATCGTCCTCCCAATCAATATAAACCTGACGATCATGACTTCCTCGAAAAGGATGAAACTGAGGATAGACTCTAGGGTTAGATGCCATGAAAATACTGACTAGCTAAAGGGCAGTTAGGGTAAAGGACTCATAATTCTAGACTAGTCATGCAACACACAACGAACGTCTAAGATCTAATAGACCTAGAATCTCAACCAGTTGCCTAGGTCAGAGTGGCAAACCAGTTTGTAGTAGCCTTGTCCTTGGCCAGGTATGTGGAGGGGAGTGGAGGTTCCTCTCTGCTTGCCTTAGACACCAATTTTGCAATTGGCCAGGTAAGCGAACCAACCCACAAGCCCTGATTCACCAAGCCTAGACACCAAGAACTCAGTACAAACAGATTGGGCTGTCACCGAGATTAGACACTTGGTCTCGACTCGACCAAATGGGTGTCCCTAAGCTCTCTAGAGCAATTAGGTGTCTAACTAATTTTAGTTAGGGTTTGGGTTCGGGATGCAGGTTAGTGGTTTGTGGGCTAGGGACAGGTGATGAACTCCTGACCCTATGTCAAATTGCCACCCTTAAGTGTTTTATGAACAATGTAGGCACAGAAATGTCTAAGAAAAATATTTAATATATATATATATATTTCGGATATATGGATGAAAAGAAAAGTGCAAAATAAGTCTAAATATGAACTAATTGCATGAACTAACTAAATGAGACAAGAAAGAGATGCTTGCTGAAACTACAGGCCTGAGATTTTCTCAGATGGTATTTCGGCTTGTAGAATTTCTACAGGCTGAAATAAAATTTGAGAAAAGATCAGAAGAATCCTATAAATGCAGCAGATCCAGCAAAAGAAAAATCAAATAAAACAGAGATTTCTACAAAGAAAAAAAATTAAAATAGAAGACTATATATGGGCTAGATTGAATGCAGAGACCTAAATGCAAGAGCACTAGTCCTAGCCTAGGCTCTGATGCCAAGAATGATGTGGAAAAGAAGGATGAGGTGATGATGCTAACATGGATGATGCAAAGGTGGTTATATCTTATTTTCTTTTTACGGTTTTATCTTTGGTTCCCGATTGCAAGCAAAGAGAACTTAGGAAAACTGAAAGAAAAGAGGTATATGCTAGCAGATCAATCCCTAAGAAATGATAGACCAGGACCCCGAGATTAGGACTAGCTCGATACACCCAATACCTACCTAGGAGATGGGGATGCAAACCTTTCAAATTTTGAAGCGCCTGGTGCAGAGATCGCTCCACTCGATGGATGCGGCCTGGATGTCCGAGCAATCATGCCCGTGGATGCGTCGGTTCCCGATCATGTGGCCGTGATGGCAAGATGACCCATCTCCGATGTCCATAGCACCGAGGAAGACCTGTAGGCAGCAAGAGAAAGAACGGTTAGCGAAGAGATGAGAAGTGTTGAAGTTGAAATAGGGTTAGGGTAGAGAAACAGGGCTTCGAGCCCGGTATCCGACTGGAGTCCAAAATCGAAGTTGATAACTTGGGGCCTCGCACCCCGCGACATCCCGGAGGATGAAGGAATTGTGGCCTCCCACCACTCAACGCTCTCAGGCGAAGGAACATGGCTTCACACCACTCGATGCCCTCAGGCGAAGGAACGTGGCCTCACACCACTCGACATTCCTGGGGATGAAGGAAGAGTTTCACTCACTCACAACCTAGTCTAGGGAGACAGAGGATTGGAGAAGAAAACACTCAAAATTTTTTTTTTGTATTCATTCACTAACTGTTACAAAGAGGGGTTTGGGTCCCTTAAATAGGTACCCAAAGATACATTCAAAATTCAAAAGAAAACCCATTCAAAATTTGAACCAAAAATACAACTCAATTTGAAAGTGGCGCCCAAGCTTTGGAGAGCTTTCTTCTTGGCTGACCAGCTTGGTATGGCATGATGCTTGGCTTGGAGTGGAGGTGTTGCTCCTTGGACTTCCTTCTTTGCTTGCTTGGTTTTGGTAGAAAACATGAAGTGAGGCTAGCTTGGAGGGATTTGTCCCACTTTGACTTTTCTTGGCTTGATTCAAGGCCGACCAAATGGGAATAATCCTAGGAGTGGCATGATTGGAGGCTTGGAGAGGGGGATTGGTCTTTGACCTTCCTTCCTTGCATGGCTTATTTTGGTAGAAGGCTTGGATTGAGGCTTGATGTCTTCACCATGCCTTTCTTGCTTATCTTCATCAAGGGATCATGCCTTTCTTGCTTAACTTCTTTATGGAAGAAGGCTTGAGTGGAGGCATGCATCAAGGGATTTGAAACTTCTTTCCACTTGGAGAATGGAGGATGCCTTTCTTGTTTGACTTCTTTATGGAAGGAGTCTTGAGTGGAGGCATGCATCAAGGGATTTGAAAATTCTTTCCATGACCGCCCATCCTAGATTGGAAGAGAGCTTGAAGAGGGGAGGGGAAGGGGGCATGGATCATGTGAGTGGTCCCCTTTTTTGGGCGTCCAAAACAAACCACATGTCATCACCTCAGTGCGCCACATAAACAGATAAGGTGAGCCTTGAGCTGACATGTCTCCTTGCCTTTGTTAGGCTTAAAAGAGACTTAACTTTTGAACCACTAAAGACTTCATGGGCTTAGACTCGGCCCGACTTATTACAAGACTCAGCTCGACCCGATGGGTCGAGGTACAGACTCCATTTAAGCAAATAAACTAGAGGCTGACAGCCTTATTACAGGACTCGATAAACACAGAACCCTAATCAAAGATCCCCCGAAGTTTGAAGGGCTCAAGTCAAACCCTGATGCCCACATCACCTCTCACCTCTAGGAAATCTTACCTACCCTACTACATGTGGCCTAGGGCATCCCACCCATCTCACTACATGTGGAGCCTAGGGCATCCCATCCAAATCGCTACCTGGGGCAATGAAGGAAAATCTCTAAGACTATGGAGAGGACTCGACGGGGAAGAGGATAACTAAGGCCTCACACCCCTCGATGCTCGAAAGCGAAGGCATAGGGTCTCACACCCCTTGACACCTGAAGGCAAAGGCAAGACGGTCCTCACGCCCACTCTTTTATGGAGGCAGAATGAAGAATCACTCTTCTCAAATCATCATCATCATTATTATTCCTTTCAATACAAGAGAGGGGTCCTTATATAGGGAGCCCTAGCCCTTAAAATACATGAAAAAATAAACATAAAAAGGGGCGCCAACAAGCTTATTTGTTGGTGCCAACTACATGCCATAAGAGATGGGGCTAGGAGGGCAAGAGATTTCATGCTACAAGGAAAGATGGAGGGTGCCACAAACATTCCATAAAAGGATGGTCAACACAAGAAAAAAAAATCTCATGAAAGAGGGAAGGAGAGTGGGCGCCCAATTGCTGCTTAATTTACTTGATACTCTCTTCCATCTTCTCCTGGGTGGTCCCTAATTTCTATTCGGGATGTTGATCTGCTGCCTTTTCTACTTGAGTGGATATATGAGAATCCTGGGATGCCTAATAGGGTGGATGATGCCTGCCGGGACTCTACGTGGCAGCTAATAGCTCTCAGGTCCCCATCATTCCCCTAGAGTAAGGAGAACTCGACTACATCAAGTTTGGGCTCAAACTCTAGCTTTAGCTTGACTTTAGGCTCCAGGACTCTACTTGAGATTTTTTTTTTGGTTGCTCTGATACCAAAAAATGATGGGGGACAGATAGGGGGTTAGGATCATTAGAGAGCCTAAAAGTCACTAGGGATTACGGTATCACTAGATTTTCTTTTATTGTTTTAATTTCTATGGAGGTGGTGAAAGAAATAACAGGATGGAAGATAGGGGTTTGGACTGCCGTGGACTTGGAAACTCACACTCACGGAGAGACCTCTCACCTTTAGGGCATCTTACCCACGTCACTAATGGAACCGTGAGGGTAACTTTCCAAGGCTGTGGAGGGATAAAGAAGATGGACACTCTACAGACTTGGGACTTACATTCACGGAGAGACCTCTCACCTCTAGGGCATCTCACCCACCGCATTATATGTAGCCTTCGGAATCCCACCCATCTCACTACATGCAGAGCCTAGGGCATCCCACCCAAATCACTACCTGAGGCCATGAAGGAAAATCTCTAAGACCATAGAGAGGACTCGATGGGGAGGGGGATAACAAGGGCCTCACACCCCTTGATGCTCGAAAGTGAAGGCATAGGTGGTGTGGGCACCAAGATTAGACAGAGGCTCCTCAAACCTCTATGGATCTTTGATTAAGGTTCCAAGTCTTTTTGGATCCTGTAAAAGGCTTAAGACATTTAAGCCTGAGTAATTTGCATTCGAGTCATGTAATTAGTATCTAGTTGGTTTCAATTTTGGTTTAGTATTGTAATTTGGCCAGAGTGAGTTAATTTGGTCATGTTAGGGTCAATGGATCCTGTAATTAGCCAAGTAGGTTCACAAATTCAAGTCAATTTGAAGATGGGTTCAAGCTAATTTGAAGATGGGTCCATAAGTGAGCAAATAAGTCTAGCCTGATCAAGCCACTTCTCCTCCACACGAAGTTAAGACAGCCAACTCATCTTCTAAGACATGGAGAATGCCACATCACCAATGCCACATGTCATGAGAGCACCGCATCACCAGTGCCACATGTCATGAGAGGCACCATATCACCAATGCCATGTCAAGCACCATAAGTGGCCAAGTCTATGATGAAATTTCAAATTCAAACTCCAAGATGGGCTTTCTAACCCCCACTTGATGCAAGCAGACAACATCCTCACTCCACTCCACAATCAAGCCACATCACCAAGATCAAGCCAAGCATCATGGTCGGCCAAGCTTCATGAAAGAAAATTCAAAATTCAAAGTTAGGCATCCCTTGATTCATAAAGACAACCATCCCCATTCCACTCCCTAAATCAAGTTTGTAACCCCCTTTTTCAATTTGAATTCAAATGAAGACTTTGGAGCTTATAAATATGGCCCTAACCCTCTTGTAATGGAAAAATGATGAATGTTGAATCAAATGAAATTTTGAAATCTTTCTAGCCCTTGCTTTTGTGACTTGGAACTCTGTGAGAGAGTGAGTCTTCACTTTCGATCATCGAGGGGTGTGAGGCCCAAGATATCCTCCTCCTACACAAGCCACCAACCCACCTCCCAAGTTTGGACGCCCCTTTGGAAGCTGCTCCTGGATGCCCAACAAGAAGAATCTACTCTTGATCACCACCCTCAACTTCACCCCTCTACATTTATTTGCTATCTTATTCCTTCTTTTTTTCTATCTCGGTTCTAGGATGCTCGCAGGTCCTTTAGGTGCCACAGACAAAGGAGTCAGCCTACCTTGCCTTCAAGACCATCTGATGGAAAGTCGTGAACCCACAAGGTCAAGGGCTTGATCTTCCAAGCCGCATCCGTAAGTATGAGCGAACTCGGCTTCGGGCGCTTCAAAGTTTCAAAAGGTTTGCACTCCTTAATATTCTAAGTAGGGTTATTAATTTAGAGCTAAGTCCTACCGGGGTTTCTCAATCATGGAGTCATACTTTATCACTATTTAGGATTTATTTCTGCATGCTTGAGTTTCTTGATCTTTATGCGAGTCTCTAGATCTATCCTTAGTTTGATTTCAGGAATTGGTCAATTCATTAAAACATATAAACAACAAAGAATCATTTGCATGCATCTTAGTCCCGCATCATGTTTGGTATCAGAGCATGGTTAGGACTTAGTTTCTTTTTAAGTACTCAGATCGGGTACTTCACCATAGCCGTCCGGTAATAGGAAAAGATAGGGCTGCAAGATGCTTCACCATAGCCGTCCGGTAATAGGAAAAGATAGGGCTGCAAGACCCTTACATCCCATTCAAAGGAGATTTTCTATGGTGTGTAGGGGTACCGATGTGATTAACCCTTGAAGAAGAAAGTAAAGAGATAGGTATCTTTGGTCCTAAAAAAAATTTCTGCATAACTAAGTTCTGCATCATTAGATTTCTGCATCATGTTAATTTCTGTAATGATTAGATTTCAACATATAGTTTTTCAGCTTCATTAGATTTCAGTATGTTTTCATTTCTGCATACCTAGGAGTTAATTACATGAATTCTACATAGTTTAATTTATGCACTTTAGGTCCATATCATTAAATTTCCAGCAACTAATATTTTTGCCAATACATATCAAAACACAAGAAAAACTTAAGCGCACATCATTAGATTTCATATGTATGCCTTCATATGCATAACTTACTTTAAGGGCGACAATATCATAAGATAAGGGAAGTAGGTCATTACCTTTCCTTGGCCAAAGAACAACCCCCTTGCATTCAAACCTAAGCCAAGCTTAAAATCTATTAGCAACCTAATAGCTTTGGGACATCAACAAGTCGAGTTCAACTATTGTGAGAAACTAGTGCATGCAACCCTTCAGTTAGTACTGCGAAGCAGGTGTCTAAGGTAAGAGGCCCAGTGTCAAACGATCTAAGTGGTATTGTGGTTCCTTAATTAGGTCCCTGCGAATAGCAGGGGAGCCTCCCACACTCCGACGTCTTACCTAGCCAGTGAAAGGGCTGGTTGTTGTGTTGTGTAAAATCTAAGTCAACCCATTCTGTTTGAACTCGTAGGTCTAGCAAATTGTGGTACCTTCCATTGTGGGTTACATGTCAACTAGGTCAGGAGTCCAGTATCACCCACATCACTCTCAATCAGGTGAACTGATGCAGGACTAATTATGCATGCTAATTATTTTTTGTGTATTAGGTATTCAGTTAGGAGTTTGTATCCCAAATTTCAAGCCAAGTTATTAAGTAGGGAATTCTATAGAATTTTTGGAAGCACAGGCATGCAGAATTAAACCCTAAAAGTGAAGAAATATGACCACCAAGGCAAAGAAGCTCAGGTTAGGATTAGCTCTTCTGCAATATCGCTACCAGAAGTGTTTAGGTGGTGGGGACACCAGAGGCACCAAAATAAGATAGAGGCTTTTCAACCCTCTATGGACCAATTAGCAGTATCAGAGTCCATTTGTAATAAAGATTTAGTCCATCTGAGTTGTTATTTTATCAATTGAGTCTTGTACTAGTCAGCTCATGTTGAGCTAGTCTTCTTCCTGAGTCCTGTGCATGTTAGCCCAAGTACAAGAGAAGACCAAGTCAGTCCAAGTGGAGACCAACACAACTGAAGACATGCAGACCAACCCAACTGAAGACATGAAGACCATGGAAGGCCCAGTAGAAGAAATCAGATTATGGGATTTTGTGTGACACTACAGGATCCAAGATGTCTTCCAAAATCCCTGATTCCTTGTAGATGATCTCTAGATGCCCAGATTCCCTTCTAGATATCAGAGTATATTCATAGACTAGGGCATCCATGATTCCAGAGGTCCACCTGCATCGTAGCACAAAGAAATCAAGCCCAGGCACCAAGCCCAAGCCCTTAAGAAGCAAGATACCAGGGAATATTCCTGCTACCTGGCTACCAAGCCACCCCAGCTTCCAAAGGCCCAAGCCCATGTGCCCAAACCCCTTTAGGCTGGCCCCTTGCTGCTCTTAGAAGTCCAACACGTCCCGTAGGCATCCTTGGAGTGTTGACCAAGTCAAGAGAGGAGGAGAGAGCTTTTAGAGATTTTTTTCTACCAAGCTTTCCTTATCTTTCTAGCTAGAGTTGGATGGGGATTCAAACTCCAATGTAATTACTTTAGTGTCCTTACTTGGAGTCCAAGACTAAGGGTCTATTTAAAGGACCCTAGTCTCTTGTATGAGGATTGATTTTGATATATGAAAGAATACTTAAGTTTTCTACAACTATTGTGTGTTATCCTACTGTGTGCATAAAGGGGTTTTGAGAGTTTTCTTCTTCCCGGTGTTGCAACTATCTTCCTGCCGCCAGCCAGCCTTCCAGAGCCCTGGCCGCCCACTCAAAAGACACCTCATCCTTGCTATTTTTCTCTTATTTTATTTATCTCCTCTGAGTTTTCTAACCACTGATAGGTCATTTGTAGGTCCCCGAGTTCATACGAATCCAACGACTCCAGCTAAGCCTCAATCAGACCATCGAGCAGAAAGCCAGGTATCGCGGGTCTTTGGCTTGGTTTTCTAGGCACATCCATCGAGGAACGAGAGATCCCTTCACTGCAATCTTCATCAGATGCATCAGACATTGCCAGGTACCCTCCCACTGCCGCCAGTAATTTTATTATAGGAGAACTTGCCCTAACCAAGGCTTCTCAGCCCCGGCGATCCATCTTTATTGCTTAGGTCCTAATCTGCATGCTTAGATTCTAAAATTCATATATAATTCCCTATAACTTATTTTGATCTGATATTTAGGAATTAATCACCTAACCCCAATTGGTATCAGAGCTTAGATTAGGGCTTGTTTTCTGCATCTTTTTCAGTCCATATATACTACATTCTTATAGTTATTTCTCCCTTCTCAGAACTCTAAAAGTTTTAGAATTTGCTTTGTTGGATTCATCATAACTCAGCATAATTTACAAAATGTTTGCAGATTTTATTTCAGTCTGTGCAATTTTTGCAAACCGAAATACAGCATGCAAATTTTTGGCTCTATTTTCTTAGCAAGACAATTTTGGAAGTTTTAGGGTTTTGATTAGCATTTCTTTGCACATCTTTTATTTTTAGTATGTTCCTAGCATATTAGGTCATTGGCCGCAAATCATATTTCTGCAAAGTAAAAAAAAAAAAATTACATATTCTCCAAAAAAAAAAAATACCAAAACATCTAAACCCTAATTTGCATCATCTGCCTGCCATCATTGCATAATCTACCTTAAAGGTCACTCTTGCTATACCAGATAAGGGGAGGAGTTGATAACCTCTCCTTAGCCCAAAACCTTATCCCCTGCATTTGGTCCCAAGCCTAACTTAAAATTTATTAGAATTAATTTGCCCTAGTGGGCTTGGGACACTAACTGGTCGGGTCCGGGCTAAGTGTCAGATCACTGTGTCAAGCTAACCTGTGTGTGCCTTGTGCTTGGTGTCTAGAATGGTTGTTTAGGGATTCAATCCTAAAGGGTTTGTGTGCTGGTCCGCTTACCTGGCCAATCTTTGATTGGTATCTAGGATTGGCAATTAGGGACCTAACACTCCCCTTACACCTACCTAGCTGAGTACAGGGTTATTATAGGCTAGTTTGCCACCCTGATTGAGCACCTAGTTTTGGACTCTAGGTCTAGAAAGCTGTAGTTGGTTTGACCGAGTCTTGCATGAGCACTAGCTTACGAGTCGATGTGTGTGTTTGATTGCATGACCATTAGGTTAGGAACCCAATGCCAGTAGACTTAATCCAATTCAACTAGTATGACCATGGAGTCCAATCCTAGGAGAACCCAATACTCTAACCCATATAGGGAGTCCAATGCTAGGAGAACCCAATACTCTGACCCATATAGGGAGTTCAACCCTAGGACAACCCAATACTCTGACTCATATAGGAAGCCCAATCCTAGGGGAACCCAATACTCTGACCCATATAGGGAGCCCAATCCTAGGAGAACCCCATACCATGATCCATCCTTAGAACCTAACCATAGGAGACCCAATTATGATTACCTGAACTAAGATGAACGACCCATTAGGAGCACCCGACCTTATATACCCCTATTTGATGGAAGACCAGATCCTAAGATGTATACTCAATGGGAAGATATGATGGATCAGCACTATACTGGGATGTTAGAGTTAGATAAGATTAGTTTAGATGCACATAGGTTAATCAAATATGCCAAGCAACATTGGAAACATACTGAGGATGAACGTTATCGATGGGAAAAAGAAATACATACCTAGAAAGCCATGAGAAGTAAATTGAGAGAGGAATATGTAGGTGAATCTTATGAATACAAACTTTTAGACCAATGGTACAAATTGAAATAAGGGAACATGACTGTGTCAGAGTACATTGACCAATTTAACGAGTTTAGTAGGAAATGTAACACAGTCGAACCTAAGTTTAAGATCATGGCTAGATTTCAGGATGGCCTGCGTAGGGATATCCAGTGGGAGATGTATCATTGTCAAATTAAGGACCTAGAAGAAGCCTATCACCTAGCAAGGAAATTCGAGTTATATTAGAGGGAATTCAGGATCAATCAATCTAAGTCCAATAAGGATAAATCCCTTCAGCCTAAGTCCAAACCTAGCCGACTTCCTTTAGATCAGCCTACTACTCCTAACCCATTAGTTTGTGGTGGGGACACCGGAGGCACCAGAATAAGACAGGGGCTTTTTCAACCCTCTGTAAATTGATCAATAATTTATGAGTCCATCTGTAATAAGGGCTTAGCTCATCTGAGTCCATTTTAGTTGTTATTTGAGTATTTTTAGTTGTTATTTCAGTTCTATACTAGTCAACTCATGTTGAGCTAGTTCAGTCCAATGCTAGTCAGCTCATGTTGAGCTAATTTTATTTTTTTGAGTCCTGTCCAAGCATACTGAAGACTCAAGACTATATCATAAAAGTGAAGACCAAGTCCAACTAGATTGAAGACATGGAAGTATAGCACAAGTCCAACCCAGCTTGAAGATTTGAAGACCCCAGGAGGAAAATTCAGAAAACCCTGATTTTTTGCAGATGCCCTCCAAATGCCCAGATTCCCTTCCAAATGCCAAAGTATATTCATAGATAATGGCATCCATGATTCCAGAGGTCCATCTGCATCCTAGCCCAAAGAAATCAAGCCCAGGTGCCAAGCCCAAGCCCCTAAGAAGCAAGATACCAGGGAATATTCCTGCTACTTGGCTACCAGGCCACCCCAGCTTCCAGAGGCCCAAACCCATGCACCCGAGCCCCTTTGGGCCAGCCTTTTGCTGCTCCTAGAAGCCCAACACGCCCCCCTAGGCATCCTTGGAGTCTTGACCAAGTCAAGAAAATTTTTAGGGATTTTTCTACCTAATATTTCCTTATTTTCTAGCTAGGGTTTGAGAGGGAAAATGATTCTTATGTAAAGACTTATGTACCCTTACTTGGAGCCCAAGGTTAAGGGTCTATTTAAGGGACCCTAGCCTCTTGTATGAGGAGAATTTTTGATGAATGAAAACCTTGAGTTCTTCTATTGAGTGGTGTGATACCCTGCTATGTGCATAAAGGGGTTTGTGAGAGTTCTTCTTCCCGGTGTTTGCAATCATCTTCCTGCTGCCAACAAACCCTCCAGATCCCTGGACGCCCACTCCAAAAGAAGCCTTCCCTTGCTGTTTTTACTTTATTTTCTTGTTCCTTTGTGAGCTTTCTAACCCCTGACCGGTCGTTTGCAGGTCCCTGAGTTCCTACGAATCCAACGACTCCAGCCAAGCCTCAATCGGATCACCGAACAGAAAGCCAGGTATCCGCGGGTCTTTGGCTCGGTTTTCCAGGCCGCATCCGTCGAGGAACGAGAGACCCCTTCACTGCGATCTTCATAGACATTGTCAGGTACACCCCTCTACCTCCAGTAGTTTTATTGTAGGAGAACTTGCCCTAACCGAGGCTTCTCAGCTCCGGCGGTCCTTCTTTGCTACTTTTCTAGGTCCTAATCTGCATGCTGATCTTAAAAAATTCATACAAAATTCCCTACAAATAATTTTGATCTAAAATTTGGGAATTAGTCACCTAACTCAACATGTAAAACATAAAAAAAAAATTGCATGCATATTTGTTCCCCATCATTTGGTATCAGATCTTAGATTAGGGCTTGTTTTTTGCAATTTTTCAGTCCGTATATACTCTGTTATTTTAATTATTTCTCCCTGTTAAAAACTCTAAAAATTCTAAAATTTATTTTCTTGGATTTATCATTACTCAGAGTAATTTTGAAAATTTTTTCAGATTTTATTATGGCTTGTGAATTTTCTGCAAGCAGAAATAGGGCCAGCAAATTTTCGACTCTGTTTTTTTTAGCAAGACAAGTTTGGAAGTTTTAGGGTTTTGTTTAGCATTTTTTGCATATCTTTTAATTTTAGTATATTTCCTGAATATTAGGCAATAATTTGTAAGTTTTCTTCTATTTAAGAAAACACCAAAAAAAAAAAAAAAAATTACATATTCTCCAAAAAATATCAAAAACATCTAACCCTAATTTGCATCATTTGCCTGCCATCATTGCATAATCTACTTTTAAGGGCACTCTTGCTATATCAGAAGGGGGGAGGAGTTGATAACCTCTCCATAGCCCAAAACCACATCCCTTGCATTCGGTCCCAAGCCTTAACCTAAAATTAACTAGACTTAATTTGCCCTAGTGGGCTAGGGACACCAACAGGTCGGGTCCGGGCTAGTGTTAGATCACTGTGTCAAGTTAACCTGTGTGTGCCTTGTGCTCAGTGTCTAGAATGGTGGTTTAGGGATTCAATCCCAAAGGGCTTGTGTGCTGGTCTGCCTACCTGGCCAATCTCTGATTGGTGTCTAGGATTGGCAATCAGGGACCTAACACTCTCCTTACACCTGCCTGGCTAAGTACAGGGTTACTATAGGCAAGTTTGCCACCCTGATTGAGCATCTCGTTTGGACTCTAGGTCTAGTCAGTTATAGTTGGTCTGATCGAGTCTTGCATGAGCACTAGATCAGGAGTTTCATATCACCCACCTCCTTCACAAATGTCTGAACCCATGGAAAACTTACAAGCCCAAATAAAAGCCCTAGCTGATCAAATGGCCCAGATGACTACCCAGTTAACTCAGTCTGGTACCCAAACCAACAATAGAATTGACCATCTTGCCAATAGGTTTGACCAGTTAGGAGGCCGTGTAGGGACCATAGCAAGAACCCATGGGTCACGATCTGAGCCAGATCCTGAGTCCCCTCAACCTAGGAGAACCCCAAACCCTGATCTATACCATGAGGTCGAACCTAGGAGAGCCCCTTATCCTGACCCGTACTACAATCCTCAACCTAGGAGGACCCCAAACCCTGATCCATACCGAGAGGTTGAACCTAGGAGAGCCCCTCAGCCTGACCCATACTATAATCCTAAACCTAGGAGGACCCCAAACCCTGAACCATATCGTGAGGTTGAACCTAGGAGAGCCACTCAGCCTGACCCATACTATGATACTGAACCTAGATCCTATGACTCTAGATCCTATTTACCCACATCCTATAAGCCTAGTATACCCACAACCTATAGATCTTATGACTTCAAATCCTCTGACTCTAAAATCTACGAACCCATATCCCATGAGTCCAGTAGACCCAAGACCCATAGAGCTGAACCCAAATCCTATAACCCCAGATCTTATGATCCCGTGACCCATAGATCTGCTCCCTTATCCTATGAGTCTAGGGAGCCCATAATCCCTAGATATCAATCTAGTACTAGTCAGGTTTTCCATAGTCAACTTGATCCCCATAGGATTAGCACCCCTAAATATGAGCCCAGTAGTGAGCCACTACCCCTTAGACAACCTGAACCTACTAGGATTAGTGTCCATAATCAGAAACCAGGACTTAGCCAATTTTTCCCTAGCCGACCTTCTCCAACCATTCCTGAGATTGACAAGGCTTACATTAATGCGAAAGTGTATGAAGCTGATGCGAGCCTAGTGGATGAGTATGAAGGAGAAGAGGAGACACCTTTAGATGACCTAGAATTAGCTGACCTAATAGATATCCAGTTAGAAGCCAACCTAGAGGTAGTTGACCTTGACCACATCCAACCTAAAGCTATAATGGAAGAACAAATAGAGGAAGAGAACCTAGGTACTGCTGCTAGAGCCTTACCTGAGGAAACCATAGAGGAGAGCCAAATTACAGAGTCTAGTCCAAAAATACAAGAACCAGAAGAATTTATTAAGGACCTGATCTCTTTGAATCAATACCTTCAAGATGAGTCCCCTCCTATAGTTCCCATTAAGGACCTCTTCCCTGAAATTGGCGACCCATCCTTCCATTATGCAAACCCTGTAGATATAGCTCAACCTCGTAAGGTTAACCTCATTAGTATAGGATTAGTTGCTGACACCCCGTCTTTTATCCTACTTTATCCAACTAACCATGAACCTTTTTCTCTACCTTACCAAACTAATTCTGAACCCACTTCCTATTTTCTGCCCTTTCCTGACACCTCCAGCATTTCTAGGATCATTAGATTGCATTTAGCTGAGATTAGCATACTGCATGCATTCATCACGCATGTTAGGTTTGCATCTTACTTCTGGCATACTCTTTGGAATTTGCTAGAAGTTCACTGTAAATTTTCATGTGCATGTCAAGCTAGGATCAAACCTAGAGAACCTATAATCTATTAGGTTTAGATCCAAAGAGTTCAATAAAATTTCCTTCGATAGGAATGCATAGTCGAGTCTGTTAGGTGTTAGTATGAGTCCTTTGCATCATTTGTTAGAAGTCTGCATGTGCCTAGCATGTTCACCACCCGCACTAATCTTAAAACAACTGGCTAATTCCCGAAGAAGGGTCAAAGAATTTGATGTAGTGGATTCTATCTTGGTTAGGCTTAGGCCTAAAAGAAGCTTCATGCTCGCAGAGCCGGACCTTTTAAAGTGATAGAGAAGGTTGGATCAAATGCCTAGGTGTTAGACTTGCCTTCGGATTTGGGCATTAGTTCTACCTTCAATATTACAGACCTGGTTGAGTATAGGGAACCGGCAGCGCTACCTAGTGAGGCTTTTGGACCTATTCCTTTTCATTGTGAGTGACCCTAACCTAGAGTGTCCATAAACAAATTTGGCCTGAGAGAGGAGAACGGATCGAGCGTATCCTGGACAATCAAGCCATCACGACCCAGGGCCATGACTATCAACACTTCCTGGTCCGATGGCAAGGCCGGCCAAAGTCGGACGATTCATGGATTTCTCGAGAGGACTTGCAACGCCTCAACCCAGACCTTCTCGAGAGATATGTGAGCCAGTCTAACCTTCACTTGACAGGGTCGAGTTCCTCCCACCCCGGGAGAATTGGTGGGGACACCGGAGGCACCAGAATAAGACAGAGGCTTTTTCAACCCTCTATAAATTGATCAATAATTTATGAGTCCATCTGTAATAAGGGCTTAGCTCATCTGAGTCCATTTTAGTTGTTATTTGAGTATTTTTAGTTGTTATTTCAGTTCTGTACTAGTCAGCTCATGTTGAGCTAGTTCAGTCCAATGCTAGTCAGCTCATGTTGAGCTAATTTTATTTTTTTGAGTCCTGTCCAAGCATACTGAAGACTCAAGACTATATCATACAAGTGAAGACCAAGTCCAACTAGATTGAAGACATGGAAGTATAGCACAAGTCCAACCCAGCTTGAAGATTTGAAGAACCCAGGAGGAAAATTCAGAAAACCCTGATTTCTTGCAGATGCCCTCCAGATGCCCAGATTCCCTTCCAGATGCCAAAGTATATTCATAGATAATGGCATCCATGATTCCAGAGGTCCATCTGCATCCTATCCCAAAGAAATCAAGCCCAGGTGCCAAGCCCAAGCCCCTAAGAAGCAAGATACCAGGGAATATTCCTGCTACCTGGCTACCAGGCCACCCCAGCTTCCAGAGGCCCAAACCCATGCACCCGAGCCCCTTTGGGCCAGCCTTTTGCTGCTCCTAGAAGCCCAACACGGCCCCCTAGGTGTCCTTGGAGTCTTGACCAAGTCAAGAAAATTTTTAGGGATTTCTCTACCTAATATTTCCTTATTTTCTAGCTAGGGTTTGAGAGGGAAAAGGATTCTTATGTAAAGACTTATGTACCCTTACTTGGAGCCCAAGGTTAAGGGTCTATTTAAGGGACCCTAGCCTCTTGTATGAGGAGAATTTTTGATGAATGAAAACCTTGAGTTCTTCTATTGAGTGGTGTGATACCCTGCTGTGTGCATAAAGGGGTTTGTGAGAGTTCTTCTTCCCGGTGTTTGCAATCATCTTCCTGCTGCCAACAAACCCTCCAGATCCCTAGACGCCCACTCCAAAAGAAGCCTTCCCTTGCTGTTTTTGCTTTATTTTCTTGTTCCTTTATGAGCTTTCTAACCCCTGACAGGTCATTTGCAGGTCCCTGAGTTCCTACGAATCCAACGACTCCAGCCAAGCCTCAATCGGATCACCGAGCAGAAAGCCGGGTATCCGCGGGTCTTTGGCTCGGTTTTCCAGGCCACATCCATCGAGGAACGAGAGACCCCTTCACTGCGATCTTCACAGACATTGTCAGGTACACCCCTCTACCTCCAGTAGTTTTATTGTAGGAGAACTTGCCCTAACCGAGGCTTCTCAGCCCCGGCGGTCCTTCTTTGCTACTTTTCTAGGTCCTAATCTGCATGCTGATCTTCAAAACTTCATACAAAATTCCATACAAATAATTTTGATCTAAAATTTGGGAATTAATCACCTAACTCAACATGTAAAACATACAAAAAAAATTGCATGCATATTAGTTCCCCATCAGTTTGCAAGGAAGAAACCCCATAACCCATTAAAGAGCTCGAGGTAGAAGTATATGAAGCTGATCCTAGTTTAGTAGATGAATACGAAGGAGAGGATTTTGAGGACTATGATGAATATGGAGCTAAGGTTGAAATCACTGAGGAACTACTAGAAAATGATCCTGAACCCACTATAGAAATTGAAGGAGTGCCTGAGCCAGGATCAAACATAGTAGATGAAAGTGAGGGTTCACTAGAGTTGTCCATAGAGGAGGTCCCTAAGGAACAATCCAGGAAGTTGACATTATTTTAGAAGGCTTTCAAGATAAGCTTCCCAAAGACTTTCCTGATGACCTTACACCAGATCCTCATCCTACTCTAGAACTAGTTTCAGCTCAGGACCTCATTCGATATTTTTATCAAGAGTTCATTCCCTTTCTTAAAGACCCTGCACTTGCAATGACCAAATTCTCCTTCCTTCAAGTGGACCTTATGTCACCCACATATCAATGTTCAAATCGTAAGGTCCTCCCTATTAACCAAGGTCTATTGCATGCCTTCAATGGATTGTCCCAAGACTCCGATTATTATTTCTTGCCATACCCTAGGGCTTCCAATGTTTCCCAAACTTTCCAATTATACTTTATTGAGGTCATTCGGTTACACCAATTTTGTGATTATGTTAGGTTTGTAACCTACTTTTCGAAGACATTATGGCATTTGCTTGGAGTCCATTGTAAATACTCTTGTGCACACCATACTAGGGTCAGAACTAGAGAGTCTATAGTCTCTTAGGTTTAGGCCCATAAGAGTCCAATAAATCTTCCTTCCATAGGAATACAAAGTCGAGTTTATTATGTGTTAGTTTGAGTCCTTTGCATCAATTGTTAGGAGTCCGCAAGTGCCCAGCATGTTCACCACCTGCACTAATTTTGAAAGAAAATGGCTAATTCCTGAATTAGGGCCCAAAAATTTGATGTAGTGGATTCTATCTTGGTTAGGCTTAGGCCTAAAAGATGCTTCATGCTCATAGAGTCGGACGTTTTAAAATGATAGAAAAGGTTGGACCAAATGCCTATGTGTTAGATTTGCCTTCGAATTTGGGCATTAGTTCTACCTTCAATATTATAGGCCTGGTTGAGTACAGGGAACCGGCAGTGATACCTAGTGAGGCCTTTGGTCCTATTCTTTTACATTATGAGTGACCCTAACCCTGAGTATCCACTAATAAATTTGGCCTGAGAGAGGAGAACGGATCGAGCGTATCCTGGACGATCAAGCCATTACGACCCGGGGTCGCATCTATCAACGCTTCCTGGTCTGATGGCAAGGCCAGCCAGAGTCAGGCGATTCGTGTATTTCTCGAGAGGATTTGTAATGCCTCAACCCAGACCTCCTCGAGAGATATGTGAGCCAGCCTGATCTTCACTCGACAGGGTCGAGTTCCTCCCACCCCGAGAGAATTGGTGGGGACACTAGAGGCACCAAAATAAGACAGAGGCTTCTCAACCCTCTGTGGATCAATTAGCAGTATCATAGTCCATTTGTAATAAAGATTTAGTCCATCTAAGTTGTTATTTTATCACTTGAGTCCTGTACTAGTCACCTCATGTTGAGCTAGTCTTCTTCCTGAGTCCTTTACATGTTAACCCAAGTACAAGAGAAGACCAAGCTAGTCCAAGTGGAGACCAACCCAACTGAAGACATGATGACCAACCCAACTGAAGACATGAAGACCTTGGAAGGCCAAGTAGAAGAAATCAGATTATGGGATTTTGTGTGACACCACAGGATCC
This sequence comes from Areca catechu, assembly GCA_021397845.1. Taxonomy (NCBI): domain Eukaryota; kingdom Viridiplantae; phylum Streptophyta; class Magnoliopsida; order Arecales; family Arecaceae; genus Areca; species Areca catechu. The sequence goes on along the minus strand of CM038044.1, from coordinate 84,521,317 downwards.
AAGATGTCTTCCGAAAACCCTAATTCCTTGTAGATGACCTCTAGATGCCCAGATTCCCTTCCAGATGCCAACGTATATTCATAGACCAGGGCATCCATGATTTCAGAGGTCCACCTGCATCCTAGCCCAAAGAAATCAAGCCCAGGTGCCAAGCCCAAGCCCAGGTGCCAAGCCCAAGCCCTTAAGAAGCAAGATACCAGGGAATATTCCTGCTACCTGGCTATCAGGCCACCCTAGCTTCCAGAGGCCCAAGCCCTTGCATCCAAACCCCTTTGGGCCAGCCCCTTGCTGCTCTTAGAAGCCCAACATGCCCCCTAGGCATCCTTGGAGTGTTGACCAAGTCAAGAGAGGAGGAGAGAGTTTTTAGGGATTTTTTTCTACCAAGCTTTCCTTATCTTTCTAGCTAGAGTTGGATGGGGATTCAAACTCCAATGTAATTACTTTAGTGTCCTTACTTAGAGTCCAAGACAAAGGGTCTATTTAAAGGACCCTAGTCTCTTGTATGAGGATTGATTTTGATATATGAAAGAATACTTGAGTTTTCTACAACTATTGTGTGTTACCCTGCTATGTGCATAAAGGGGTTTTGAGAGTTTTCTTCTTCCCGGTGTTGCAACTATCTTCCTGCAGCCAGCTAGCCTTCCAGAACCATGGCCGTCCACTCAAAAGACACCTCATCCTTGCTGTTTTTCTCTTATTTTCTTCATATCCTCTGAGTTTTTCTAATCCCTGACAGGTCGTTTGCAGGTTCCTGAGTTCCTACGAATCCAACAACTCCAGCCAAGCCTCAATCGGACCACCGAGGAGAAAGCCGGGTATTCGTTGATTTTTGGCTTGGTTTTCCAGGCTGCATCCATCGAGGAACGAGAGATCCCTTTAATGCGATCTTCATCGGGTGTATCAGACGTTGCCAGGTACACCCCCTCTGATGTCAGTAATTTTATTGTGGGAGAACTTGCCCAAACCGAGGCTTCTCAGCCCCGACGATCCATCTTTACTGCTTTCTTAGGTCCTAATGTACATGCTTAGTTTCTAAAATTCATATAGAATTCCCTACAACTTATTTTGATCTGATATTCAGGAATTAATCACCTAGCCCCACATACAAAATTCACAAAATTAATCGCATGCATATTAGTTCTGCATCATTAGGGGATGTACCTGGCAGAGATTTGGAGATCGATCCATAAAGTGTTTGCTCTACACTCTCAGATTAGTCCCAGAAAAATAAGCCGGAGACCTTGTGGATTCGTGGCTTTCAATCAGGTGGCCATGAAAGCTTGCCGATTGGAATTGTGGATTCGTGAACTCTGAGGGACCTGCAAATCACCAAATAAGGGTTAGAAATCAGAGAAGAAACAAGTTTGAAGGCTAAAGAAAGCAAAGAAATGGAACGCTTAGAAGTGGGCAGCCAAGAGATGAAGAGGCAAAAGGCTTGGCAGCAGGGCACATGGGTCACACAGATACCCTAAGGGATCACACAAATTCACTCAGAATTCACACCAAGAGTTGAGACAAACTCAAGAAAGCTTTCATATTCATTAACATCCAATATACATGAGAGGGGGGGCCCTTTAAATAGGCTTATAAACTTGAGCTCCAAGTAAGGGCATACAAGAGAATTCCCACTAATCCTTTTCCTACTCAAATGCATAGAGATGTCCTCTTCCAAATAGGTTCAAACTTTCTCTTCTAACTAGAATTACTCCTCTCCTTCTCTTTGACTTGGTCCAAGGGAGGTGACCATAAGTGGGGTGCCAACATGAGAGGTGACCCTAAGGAGGACGTTGAATTTGAGGATGGGCCAGGGCTTTGGGCCGCCCATTTCAATGCTGGGCAGGCTCTATGGTTCTCCTAGTGTCGATCTCCTCCTGGTGGGCTGATGTACTTGTCGTCCAGGTCTTCAATGATAGCTCCAAGACTCCATCCATGCTTCCCAAGTGGAACAATTATGCGGATGATTGGATTCCTTGTAGTGGTTGGAGTATTATGCTGATTGGCTTCATAAGTGACTTGACTCTTCTTACAAAATTGGACTGGACTCAATATAAGACTTACAAAATTGGACTGGACTCATAAAACTCAAAACTTACAGGACTCATAAGCCTCACTAAGCATCCAAAACTTGACCAATACTTTAATTACAGGACTCAAATGTAAAAAGGCACAAAATGAGATTCAGAGGCCAAGGTAAAGACTCAAGTGTAACAAAGCCTATAAAACAAAACTCATAGCCCAAATACAGGACTTAAATGGATAACATTGCTAGATTATTGGACTTAAAGACAAAATTGGAATCATGGCTAAAGGATTCAAAACTCAGGGACTCATAGTAAACTAGGGTTGACCTGATGTCCCCATCATGAACTCATGGAGAACAACCTTGAAAATCAAATTAAGATCCTCACTGAGCAAATTGCCAAGTTAACCCAAAAATTTGATAGTGTTAAAACCAAGCTAGGAACTTTGGAAGGGGTCTAGGAGCCACACGCTGAACCAGAGTTTGAGTCACCTCCCCACCCTAGGAGATTCCATCAACATGATCCCTCCTTAGAGGCTGAGACTAGAAGAGTCCCACATCCTAACCCAGCCTAAGAGGTTCACCATAGGAGACCCAATCAGGAGTTCATGGACCAGGAAGAGAGAGCCATCAGGAACATTAAGCTAGAGGCACCCCCACCTTCGATGGCAGTTTAGACCCCAAAGTTTTCATAGATTGGGAGGAAGACATGGAACAATACTTCGAGTGGTATACGATGTTGGAAGGGACAAAGTTCAATTTTGAAACTTAGATTGGTTCACCAGGCTAGGTTATATTAGAATAATATTGAGAGGATAATCAGGCAAAGAGGAGAAGAACACATAGCAACCTGGGGGGCCATGAAAATTAGGCTTAGAGAGAAGTACATCCCAATGTCATTCCACCAGAAGTTATTGGATCAATGGCAAAGATTGACTCAAGGGAACAAGAGCATGGCCGAGTACATCACAAAGTTTGATGAGTATGTCATGCGATGTAAGATCAACGAATCTGAATCTATGACCCTGTTTAGGTTTAAGGCTGGCCTACATGAGGATATCCAAAGAGAGTTTTATTTTAAAGAAGTCCATGACTTAGAGCAGGCTTACCAAGTTGCTAGGAATTATGAGCGATTCCAAAGGACACCCTCTTATCATAGACCTGAACCCTTGGGAACCCTAGCCGAATCATAGGATCTAGTCTAGTCTAACCTAGTTGACCCAACCCGAGCTGACCTAGTCCAAGCCAACCTGACCCAAGTCGACCTAGTTTCAGTAGAGAAGATAATGGTAAATCAATTAAGGTCTAGAGAAGCCCTAATCCTCAAACACATGCTTTAGATGCCATAAACTAGGGCAATATGCTAACCACTGCACCTCCAAAGCCCAACTTATAGAGGAGCCAGCTGAAGATGAGTTAGAACCCATTGCTGAGATGAAAGGAGAAGTTTATGATGTGAAGGATCAATTGTTAGAAGAGTATGAGGGAGAGGAAGAACTGCACGAGTCTGATGACCTGTTAGGAGTAGTCAGGTGCATCCTAAGCCAGAACATAGTGCAAGAAGATTGGCATAGGACTAACATCCTACAAACCTTCCTCAAATTAGGAGATAAGGAGTGCAAGATCATAGTAGATAGTAAGAGCTATGTCAACGCCATCTTGTTGAGTACTATCAAGTCCTTAAGATTGACCCCAGTTCCCCATCCTAGCCCCTATAAGGTCTCATGGATAGATTCAACTTCCATACCTATCAAGTCTAGGTGCCAAATCATGATCAAATTGCTATCATATGAGGAGAAGATTTGGTGTGATGTCCTTTTAATGTGAGTTAGTAGCATTATCCTTGGTCGACCCTGGCTTCACGATCATGATGCCACCCTATTGGTCAGACCAATACCTATGCCTTTAGTCACCATGGGAAGAAATTTGTAATCAGTCCAACTCCACCTAAGGACCAGGTTAAAACAGGATCTAGTAGCCTAAAGGAAAGGGAGCCAGGAGTTAACATGATCAAGGCCAAGGAGTTAGAGAAGGAGATTACTGAGGGAACCCCTATCACTAAAGAAATTCATGAACCGACCCAAAGAGAATACCCTCAAGAAGTAGTTGAAGCTCTGAAAGAATTTGAGGATGTATTTCCCGATGAGTTACCTAATCAACTACCACCCCTTAGGGATATCCAGCATGCTATAAGCTTGGTCCCAGGATCCTCATTACAAAACCTTCCTCACTATGGTATGAACCCCACCGAGCCCTATGAACTACAGAAACAAGTGGACCGTATGACACCCATAGATCAATGTTCAAATCTTAAGGTCATCCCGAGTAACCAAGGTCTGTTTCATGCTTCCAATAGATTATCCCAAGACTCCGATTCTTATTTCCTCTGATACCTTAAGGCTTCCAATGTTCCCCGAACTTTTAAATCACACTGTGTTGAGGTCATTCGGTTGCACCAGTTCTTTAAGTATGTTAGGTTTGCAACCTACTTTTGGAAGACCTTATGGCATTTGCTAGGAATCCATTATAAATTTTTGTGTGCATACCAAACCAGGGTCAAACCTAGAGAGTCTATAGTCTGTTAGGTTTAGGCCTAAAGAGTCCAATAAAATTTCTCTCAAAAGGAATGCATAATTGAGTCTACATTTTGTTAGGTGTCAGTATGAGTCTCAGAGTCCACAGAGTCATTCGCATAGCATGCATAAGGAGATTAGAAAAAATCAATCTAAGTAATAATATAATTGGCTAATTCCCGAAAGAAAGCCAAAGAGTTTGATGTAGGGGACTCTGTAATGATTAGGCTTAGGCTTGAGTGCTTCCCACCAAGGACCATTAAGAAGCTGCATGCTCACAAAGCTGGACCCTTTAGAGTGATTAAGAAAGTAGGACCTAATGCCTACGTGCTGGATTTGCTCCCGGATTTTGGTATTAGCTCGATTTTCAATATCTCTGACTTAGTCGAGTATAAGGAGCCAGCAATGATACCCAACGAGCTATTTGGGCCCGACCTATCCTTTGAGAGTGAACTCGACCTTGAGTGTCCATCTCCAATTTTACCTGAGAGAGGAGAACAAATTGAGCGTGTCCTGGATATTAAAGCTATCACAACCCGGGGCAAAGGCTATCAGCATTACCTAGTCCATTGGTAGGGTCGACTGGAATCTCATGATTTGTCGATTACCCGAGAGGACTTGCAGTGCCTCGACCCTGATCTTCTTAAGAAATACTAGAGCCAGATCAACCCTTACTCGACAAGGTCAAGTTCCTCCCACCCTGGGAGAATTGGTGTAGGCACTAAGATTATACAGAGGCTTCTTAACCTTCTTTGGATCTCTGATTAGGGTTTTAAGTCTTTTTGGATCCTGTAATAAGGCTTAAGACAATTAAGCCTGAGTAATTTTCATTCGAGTCATGTAATTAGTATATAGTTAGTTTCAATTTTGTTTTAGTCTTTTAATTTGGCCAGAGTGAGTTAATTTGGTCAAGTTAGGGTCAATGGGTCCTGTAATTAGCTAAGTAGGTTCACAAATTCAAGTCAATTTGAAGATGGGTTCAAGCTAATTTGAAGATGGGTCCATAAGTGAGCAAACAAGTTCGGCCTGATCAAGCCACTTCTCCTCCACACCAAGTTAGGATTGCCAACTCATCTTCCAAGTCATGGAGAATGCCACATCACCAATGCCATATGTCATGAGAGTGCCACATGTCATGAGAGTGCCATATCACCAATGCCACATGTCATGAGAGGTGCCACATCACCAAAGACATGTCAAACACCTTGGACGGCCAAGTCTATGATGAAATTTCAAAGTCAAACTCCAAGATGGGCGCCCTCTAACCCACCTTGATCCAGGTAGACAACATCCTCACTCTACTCCACAAATCAAGCCACATCACCAAGATCAAGCCAAGCATCATGGTTGGCCAAGTTTCATGAAAGAAAATTCAAAATTCAAAGTTAGGCACCCCTTGATTCATGAAGACAACCATCCCCATTACACTCCCTAAATCATGTTTGTAACCTCCTTTTTCAATTTGAATTCAAATGAGGACTTGGGAGCTTATAAATATGGCCCTAACCCTTTTGTAATTGAAAAATGATGAATGTTGAATCAAATAAAATTCTAAAATCTTTCTAGCCCTTATCTTTGTGACTTGGAACTCTGTGAGAGACTGAGCCTTCGCTTTCGAGCATCGAGGGGTGTGAGGCCCTAGATATCCTCTTCCTATACAAGCCACTAAGCCACCTCCCAAGTTTGGATGCCCCTCTAGAAGCTCCTCCTGGATTCCTAATAAGAAGAATCTCCTCTTGACTGCCACCCTCAACTTCACCCCTCTTCATTTCTTTTCTATATTATTCCTTCTTTTTTTCTAACTTGATTCTAGGTTGCTCGCAGGTTCTTTAGGTGCCACGGACAAAGGAGTCGGCCTACCTTTCCTTCAGGACCATCTGACGGAAAGCCGGTGAACCTGCAGGGTCGAGGGCTTGATTTTCCAGGCCGCATTCATAAGTGTGAGCAAACTTGGCATCAGGCATTTCAATATTTGAATGGTTTGCACTCCCTAATCTTCTGATTAAGGTTATTAATTTAGTGCTAAGTCCTACTAGGATTTCTCAATCCTGGGGTCCTACTTTATTACTGTTTAGGGTCTATTTCTACATGCTATAGTTTCTTGATCTTTATGCGAGTCTCTAGATCTATCCGTAGTTTGATTTCAGGAATTGGTCAATTCATTAAAACATAAAAACAACAAAGAATAATTTGAATGCATCTTAGTCCCGCATCATAGTCCCGCATCAATAGGGTCTTACACCCCTCAACGCCCGAAGGCGAAGGCAAGATGGACCTCACGCCCACTCCTTTATGGAGGTAGAACGAAGAATCACTTCTCACAAATCATCATCATTATTATTATTCCTTTCAATACAAGAGAGGGGTTGTTATATAGGGAGCCCTAACCATTGGAATATATGGAAAAATAAACAAAAAAAGGGGTGCTAACAAGCTTCCTTTTGGTGCCAACAACATGCCATAAGAGATGGGGCTAGAAGGGCAAGAAATTTCATGCTACAAGGAAAGATGGAGTGCGCCACAAACATTCCATAAAAGGGTTGTCAATACAAGGAATAAAATCTCATGAAAGAGGGAAGGAGAGTGGGTGCCCAAATGCTACTTGATTTGTCTGATACTCCCTTCCATCTTATCCTAGGTGGTCCCTAATTTCCATACGGGATGTTGATATGCTGCCTTTTATGCTTGAGTTGATATATGAGAATCCTGGGATGCCAAATAGGGTGGATGACGCCTGCTGGGACTCCACGTGGCAGCTGATAACTCTCTGGTCCCCATCAGCAAGCCCCCTATTATAAGAAGGACACCTGTGGACATCTATGATACCATGGTGACAATGCATGACTGGGAGGTTCTACCAGCTGCACAGGGGGCCCCCATCGCCATGATGACCCATAGAGCCCTGAGGGGGAGCTCCCCTCTCCACAGCCACCACCTTTGATGGATCTCCAGATCACCGCACTCGCGCAGCAGGTCCATGCCCTGGCTATAGTGGTGCACCAACTTCATCAGTGACACCAGTCCCTTGCAACTCAGCAGCAACCAGGGATGCCGGTAGCCCATGCCACCGACCCCTACACCAGCCTACGATCCTTCTGGAAGGGGTCATTACAAGCGGCATCTCACCCATAGGTAGATAATCAGGTAGTCAAGAAGAAGCAGTAGGATGGCCCGACCGACCGGAAGAACCACTCCCCAATCACAAACCATCGTGCACGCTCCCACTGATGGCACAATCATGGTTGGGAACTCTGGCGAGAGTTCCTCCACTTTACACCCCCTTTGTCCTTATTGGTCTCCACCGAAGGGTCCACAAATGAGGCCATCCACTACTAGGTAGAAAGGCATCTTGAAGAGCAAGAGTGCAAGTTTGCTGACTTGTCTCACCTGTTTAGCAAGATTCAGGGCTCCCCAAGTGAGCCCACGAGTCACGACACCCGTCCACGATTCTTATGCAGAATCTGAGAGGAACCGATCCCTAGCTAGTTCTGCATGCCCCAAGTTGATATCTACGATGGGACAACTGACCCCTTGGATCACCTGGAAAGCTACATGGCCCTCATAAGCATCTATAGTCCCATCAATGCTCTCCTCTGCATCGCCTTCCTAGCCACCTGCCGGAAGGCTGCTTGAGCCTGGCTCTCCAAACTCGAGTCAAAATGCATTGACTCTTTCAGATAGCTGGAGAAAAAGTTTGTGGCACACTTTGATGCATGACAAAAAGCACCATTTGAGGCCAGTAGTCTCTCTCGATCCACTAGCAGGATCGAGAGCCCCTCTAGGACTGCATGTCCCAGTTTAAAGCTACCACCATGAAAATCTATCACCTCGATGAGCAAGTCACCATGTTGGCCCTGTAGAGGGGACTCAAGACCTCCCACTTCACCTACTCCCTCGACACGAAGCCTTCGAAGACTTACTCGAATCTCCTCCTCTAGGCCCATAAGTACATCCATGTGGAGGGGCCGACTATACCAAAACGGAGCTGGACTGGAGGCCATTATAGAGGCAGGCCATGGGGGTAACATCTAGCGCCCTGGCCCTAAAGGCTATGCTGGCCGTGCAGTCGAGGGCCAAGCTTGAAGTCGACCCTACCAAGGAAGAAGAGTTCACTCCCTTCTTACCACTAGAGCAAAGATCCTGATAGAGATTAAGGGCGAGTGCTTCCTACGTCATCCTCCTCTACTGAGGCTGTCCGCTGGATACGATAGATCCCGTTACTACCGCTTCCACCAGGACCAAGGCCATGTTACCAAGGAATGCCACGCCTGAAGAGGGAGATAGAAGACCTGATCAAGCATGGCTACCTTAACAAGTACATGGAGGGAGGAGCTACCCCAGCGATCCAGAATGAAGAGCCCCAATCGCTTGCCATCGACAACCGCCCCACTAAGAAGCCAATGGGGATGATCTCCTAGGGGGCAGTGAGAAGCTCAAAGAGGGCTAGGGGTAGAGAGTGAAGTGATGATGTACTCCCCTACATGGAAGATGGACTGGCTAGAATAGATAACCTAAATAATGATGTTGTCATCATAGAAATGATCATAGATAAACATCCTATTAAAAGAATCTTGGTTGATAGTAGAAGCTCTATTGACATCCTTTTTTACGATGCTTTTGTAAGGATGAATTTGTCTACCGACCAAATAAAATCGTTGTCATGCCCTTAGTGGGCTTCATCGGAGATTTTGTCGGAGTTGAGGAAGAGATTATACTCCTAATAATTGCTTGGATGCCATTTCGGCAAAGCAACGTGCTGACAACATTCACCATTGAGAGGCTTCCTTCACCCTACAATGCAATCCTGGGATATCCTTGACTCAATCTACTCGATGCTACCATCTTCACCAAGCATCTCCTTGTCCAATTCCCCACTCCTTGGGGGATCAGAGCGATGAGAGGGTCCCGGCAACCGATCCAACACTTCTGCAGACCATCTTAGGATCGCAAGGGGCCAGCCTGAGCCGAGCCATTGACCAACCGAGCATGACAGAGCTGGAGTTGAAGGGTGGCCCGATTGAGCCCCTGCTATCTTTTCCTCTAAGAGAGGATCCCCTAAAGACTATGCAAGTGGGAGCCCTACTGCCCGAGGAGGAGGGATCTCATTTGCTAGGCTTTCTATGAGCCAACATGGATGTCTTCACCTGGACTACAATAGACATGCCCGGGATCCAACCAAAAGTGATCACCCACAAGCTGAATGTCAACCCCAACAACCATCCAGTCCGATGGAAGAAGAGGAGTTTTTCCCTGGAGTGATAGAAGGTGATTGACGAGGATGTTGAAAGCTCCTCGCAGCAGGCTATTAGGTTTCAGTGAAGCAGCGGAAGCATGGATTTCAAAAATTTCATTTTTTAAACTCAAACATCTTGAAACCCTAAGTCCAAGATCCCTTATTCATTACAATTAACAAGTCATTTAATTAAGGTTTAAAAAAAATACCTAGAATGCTAATTCCTTCTTCTTTCCACTAGGCACACAAGTGTTTGCCCTCCAGAGATGATCCACACAAGAATTGAACTTAGGAAGCACTCCTTAGTAGGTTGCTTAAACTACTAGGACTCTTTCGATGGCCTTTCTTCCTTTGGTAGCCTTTCCTTTCTTGCTCAGACCCTTGCCCTCCAGTAGAGCACTCTGAGCCCTCTCCAAAATCTCTCTTCACTCTCTTTAACTCTTTCTAATTTTCTTCCTAAACCATTATCTTAAAATAGTGAATTTGTCTTAAGACAAGACCTAAGTTCTAATAAGGGAGAGAAGAGACAAGGAGAGTGTGGCAGAGTGTAAGTGTAAGAAAGAGAGGATTTGTGATTACCATCGGCCTAAACACCGATGGCTATTTATAGGAGATGGGGGGTGCCATATATGGGTCTTCATCAGCCCTTGATCTGTCAATCAACAGATCATATAAGACCCTTCATTATGAAGGAGTCTTATCTTAAAACATCATGACCCTTCTTGCTCCAAAGACCATGACCTTTTCTGTGCCAAAAGACTTATCCAACTTCTCTGAATGATTTGGAATTTTATCCTCATGCCATTTGGCATGTAACCGGCTGATAGGGGTCTTAAGATGGCATGGAAGCAATGTGACTTATCCAAGAGTCATGTTTTTTCATTAGGAAAGATTCTTGGAATTTAAATGTTGCGGTTATCATGAAGGGACGCAACCCTTCATGTGCACACCATCTTTCTTCACAACCCACTCTCATTTCCACTAGTAACATGCCATAGCATTTGGACATGGGATAAGGCTAGGGATGTCTTATCTCATCTGGAAATTATTTCCCAAAGCAGAAGGACTCTAGGTCCTTTTCTGCATGCCAATAGTGAAAAGTCGCTGCTCTTCACTTATGCGCCACCTTTTCTCCATGCCAAACCCCATCTTTGACCAATCAAAGTCCATGAAATATGGGTGTCATATGAAAGGGGATAAAATGTAGTTTATCATCTCATAAGTGATAAACAAGTAGAATGACTCTTGGTCCTTCTGCACCCCTTTGATTGCAGAACACTTCTTTTGGTGCCAAGAGTTCCATGCCCTTGCAACTCTTGGTATTTGGTGCATAAGAGCCTTAATAATATCAGATAAAATATGATAAAATCATCTCACTCAGGACTCAACCTAATTTAGGATTTCCTCAAATTGGTTAGCCTATCAAGCAACCTTATAGACCAAATTCAGTTGGGTTAGCAGTGAGGTTAGCATACACATGCTAGTATGTAATCTAGCTAACCAATTAGGATCCCATGACCCTAATAAAATTTTAATTGACTTCCTAGGATAATTTCCTAATGTGTGTGACCCTTTAGGTTCCACATCTAGCTAGCAGTAGGTCTAGGTACAAGCCAATTCGATCCAATCGAATCCAATTTGACCTAATTATGTTAAATTGAGCTAACTTAAGTTGCCAATTTGAACAAGGTTTCGAATTGACTCATGAATTCAATGGAATTTATTCATGAAAACCTACAAGACATGATTGATGTCTAGAAATGTATCATGCCTACCCAGAAGATGAGAAATTTGATGAAAAGTACCAAAATTCTCTTTAATGGAAAGTTACCGTGCAATTCAATCCTTCGATCTTCCTTGGTGCGGGCACCAGGGCTAAAAGAAATTGATAGGTTGAACTCACTTCCCTATGGATCACCTATGAGTAAAACCCTGAACCCAACCCTATTTACCATGTAAATATTTATTTTAAATTATGCTATTTTGTTTAGCTAGGATAAACCCTTTTTACCAACTGTAATTAGGATTTTGTTTATGTTGGGATAAAACCCTTTTTACCAAGTTGAGACGAAACCCCAATTGAGTCAAACCCTATTTATCTAATTGGGATCTTAATGATCCAATTTAATTAGCCCTTTTTACCAACTTTAATTGGGTTTTTTATTTGAAAGCCTAATTATGTATGGTTGGTTCAATTAGTTATTAGTTGGTTAAATCATGTGGTTAGTTATTCATTGAGTCCATGTAATTAGTTGTGTCATTGAGTCCTGTATTACAAGGGGCATCCAATTGAAGACCCATGTAACTAAAATCAAGACCCATGTGCTAGCTCAAGACAAGCCCATGTGACTCCATGTGCTAGCACAAGTTTCTTGCCACATGTCATCCAATTTGGTGCCACCTTCGCACGACTTCTAGAAAACACTTGCCACATCACCAGGGGACATCAACACATGGCATGTCACTTGTGTTTGGACATGCAACAAGATTAAGACATCACCACACCCTTTGGTTGGCCACTTAAGAAGGAGTTAGCATCTCTTATTTTTGTAAGAGGAGTAAAGTAGAAGGAGATCTCCAAATTGGCACCCTCCCACTCCATTCCTTCATGACAAAAACAAGAAAAAAATCACCCAACATTTCAAAGAGTTCCAAGTCATCTCAAGTCATCGAAGCGGAGAAGGTTTGAAGGTTTTTCTACTTCAAGAGTTTTGATAAAACAGGTTGGAAGCTGATTAAGTTCCTAGGACTCAAGAGTCTCACCAAAACTCTTAAGTCTTCTTCAATCCAAACTGAAGAGTCCACTCACATACAAAAATCCAGATCAGTCCAACAAGCAAGTGTCCAAGACATCCAGAAGTAGGACTCTAGGAGTTGTATTCCAAGGGAGCACAAGACTAGTGTTTGTGTCCCTTACATCATTGGTTGGGAGTCTATAAATACCCCACCAACCCCCCTTGTAATTAATAAATTATTCATCAATATACAACAAAATTCTATTGAATTTTATTCCTTTGCTCCGTGCATCGCGGGGTGTGAGGCCCTTCTTTTGTTTTGGAACATCGCGGGGTATGAGGTCCTATTTATCCAGCCATCAAGAAATCAAAATCTACCATTTCTAAACCCTCTTTTCATTCATTTTCTCCTTTCCTTTGCTATTTTTTAATTCGAGAATCTTTCTTTGTTGAGTGTTATAGAGGTGAACAAGAATCTAGATCATGTTTTCTTGCCTTAGAACCAGCTTCGTGCAGAAGATCGGAGCCCGGAAGTGAGATCTTGAAACCCTGCCATAAAGATCTTAAGTGTTATGTCAGATCCAATTCGAAGGAGTGTATCTTCATTGGTAAAATTAGAGCTTATTCCCTTCTCATAATTTCTAACTTGTTGAATAGATAAACCCTTGTTTATGATGGTTTCTCAGCCACCAAGTCCTGTTTTTTCTAATTTACTTTGTTAGGTTTACTTTACGGTTAATAGCTAGTAGACTAGTCTTTTTTTATTAAATACTTTGAATCTCTAAAATTCTAAAAATCTAAAAAAAGGTAATCTCTATTGTTCCTCTGTTAATTAGGTTTAAATATCTGTAATTTAAATTTTGGTTTTTATCCCACATGATGCGGCAAGCATATGATTAATGTTTTGAATATGGTTTGCAGAGCAATGAAACCTAATTATACTAGCATTGTACTCATCATAATAAGACTTAAGGATTATAAGAAATGGGACTTTTACTTGATTAGACACAATCCTAAACTAAGATGGAAGAAGATCTAGACAATAGGGGCTAATGATTGTGGACTTACCTTGATAAGTTTTCCAACCTTCTTTTGATTCATGCCTTGAAACTACCAATGCTCAGAACTGAAGAACTTGGATAACAGAGATCAGAACCATGGACTTGGGGGCTTTAGCTTGTTGGTTCTTTGTCAAGGTGAACCCGGCCCACAACTCAAAGACTTCGAAGGACCCTGCAATAAAGATCAAAGTTAAGGAAGAAGGATAAGAACAGATAGAAGGGATGGGAGAATTTATGAACTAAGAATAGAAATTTGAGTAGATCTAGCCGACTCCAATGCCTTCACTTGAGCTTGGAAGATGCTTTCCTAGGGAAAAAGAAGGGCTTTGGAGTGGAGGAAAAAGGATGGGAAACTTTCACATAAAAAAAAACACAAGACAACTTCTACTTCCAAAATTCAACTTCACTTTTCATTCATTCCCCGCAAAATCAATCCCCTTTACAATGGGTGTCCAAGGCCTTTAATAGCCTCACAAAGCTAGCTTTTGAAATTTAAAACCTCCCCAAATTGAGGTGGATTACAAGGGGGTTGGAGGATTTGGTGGATAGTTTGGAGGGATGGGGGGGGTTGGAGGATTTGGTGGAGGACTTGGAGGGGTGTGGCCAACCTCCTTGAATTTGAATCTTCCTTGTTGGCACCAAAGAGTGATGAGGTGACTAGTGAGGTGGCGCCTGATGATGTGGCATGATGAGATGGTCTTCTACTTGGATAAGGAATGACATGTGGTGCCAAGTGGTCCTAGTTGATGGTCCTTTTCTCTTGCTTGGTTGATGTGTCTTCTCTTCTTCATGTGGTCAAATTCTGGGGTCCAGAATTTGAGTCTTGTTGCTAGCTTTTAGTGCTTTAAGACTTGATTAACTGAAATAGACTTAACTCAACTGAACTGACTTGATTGACCTAAACTTGAAACGGACTTAAAGGAAATGAATTTTTTTTTTAAAAAGTAATTACAGGACTCAATAAACACTCTATATTAATTACAGGACTCTTGAAAAGGAAATGGCTCTTGAAAATAAAACATTTTTGAACTAAAGGATACAAGGTAACCTAATTATCTTCGATCCAAATTGGGATAAGGCTAACCTTGTTGGAGTAAAGTTTCTTTCGATTTCTGGTGTCCACACCAATTCTCCTGGGGTGGGCAGAACTCGACCCAACCGAGTATGGTTCAGTTTTGCCCTGGTAATGCTCGAACAAGTCTGGGTTAAGTGATGCGGACATCGAGATGAATATTGAGCCTGATCAGTTGACTCATATTTCAAGATAGCCTGGTGATAGTTCGGCGAAGCCCAACTCAGACGTTTCAGTTCAGCTTCCAGCCCATGATGATTTGGGGCCGCCAGCCTCACCAGCAGGAAATGTGCACAGGTCCAGACGCCTTCAAGGGAAGCAAGTTTCAAATCTGACCCATTTTTGGGATGAAAACAATTAATTGAGAATTGGGCCGATGGCCCAATACACTAATTGCGTCCGTGGAGTTTCGGATCCAGAAAAAAACACCGGAGTCTTTAGTCTTATTATTATTATTATTATTTTATTAGTGGCATGATCTCTTATTTTTTTTATTTTTTTTTTTAAAAAAAAACAACCCATTTGAATATTTCATGCAAGGAGTCAGCGTGTTGAAGTTAGCATGTTGGAGTTGTGTTACATTTGTTGTATTTCCTCCCTGTTAGTCATGTGGAGGACATTACATCTTGGTATTGATGCTTTAAAAAAAAAAAGGGAACCAAGGAATAAAGGGCGTTAGCATTTTTTTGGAATCATATTGGACGGTGCTTTGGTGTTTTCCGTCGAAGGCCGCCGGCTCTCTCTCTTCCCCCCCCTTGCGCACACTAGGCCGAAAGCCTGGGTGGGAGAGGATGATTTTGTGAGGAATCTCTTCCTTCCGTTCCAAGTTCTTGATAAAAAAAAAAAAACAGGGACTCACGGTGAGAAACCCATCGTTCGTCCCTTTCAATCATGAAGACCCGGATTGAAATCCGGTAGAGGGCTGGCAACGTGAGGAATCACGTGGCCCTTCCAGTGCTTGATCGTTGCAGGTTTCAAAGGATCTTCCCCATCTTTCTCAATCCTAGCAACCAAGAATTCTAAGACCCGTTCTAGCTGAGTCGGGGTTTTGGTCACTGCAGGCATTTGACACTCGCCCTGCACCAGCTTGGTATCAGAGCCTTGATCCATTCTTGATCAGAGCCTTGATCCGTTCTTGATCAGGGCCTTGATCCGTTCTTGATTTGTCCCTGATCCGTTCTTGATCTGTCCTTGATCCGTTCTTGATTAAAAAAAAAAAAATTTAGCCGGCAACCATGGAGCGGAACAACGAGGAGCTTTCTCTTCGTGATGTTATGGTGACTCAGCAGCAGATGATGGCTGTTTGGAAGCAATGATGGCACGTTTGGAGGCACAAGATCGTGCTATACCTCATCAAGATCGCAATATACCTGATGAACATCGAGAAGGTGATGCCGACCCTTTCCAGAATATTGAAGATCCTCCACCATTGCAAAGAGGGCAGCAACCGCGGCGTGATGTAGCACTTCCCAGGCATTTCGAACCGCCGCCTATGCATGACAATCAGACTCGTTGGGAGTCTGGGTTTCGGAATGAAATACCAGAGTTCAGAGGTGGTTTGAATCCTGATGAGTAAGTGGATTGGACCCTGCAGGTTGATGATGTTTTCAGGCTGAAAGAAGTGCCTTTGGACAAGCAAGTGCCACTTACCACAATCCGATTTCGAGATCGAGCAGTGGCTTGGTGGCATGCACAGCACTACCGGAGGTATATGGATGGGAGGCCACCAATTGCATCATGGGTAGCCTTGAAGCAGGAGATGAATCGGGAGTTCCTTCCTCAGAATCAAGAACAGGTCCTTTATTCTAAATTGCATGGTTTAACACAAGGAAATCGAAGCGTGGAAGATTATACTACAGAGTTCTATCGACTGGTGGTTCGAAACTGATTGATGGAGTCAGAACCGAGGTTGGTAGCTATGTATTTGCTTGGACTGCGATTCCCGATCTAGGATGCGTTGGCTCTGCATCGAATTGACAGTGTTGGTGACGCGCACATGCGGGCGCAAGCAGTGGAGAGGAGGCTGATGTGGAATAGAGGGTTCCAGAGTTGAGGAAAATTATCTGGTCAGTCTTCGGGGCAGAGTTCTGGTAGTAAGAGTGCACCTCTTGTGGTGAGGCAACAAACTTCGGCTGTTCATCCGAGACCTGCAGTGCCGAGTAGGACTTCAGGTCCCCAGCAGAGGGTGGGCAGCAATCGAGCCAATATTTGCTGCCATCGGTGTTATGACTTAGGACATTATGCCAATGAGTGCCCCAAGGCATGTACCCAGTTACTTATGGAGGAGGAGCAGGAAATTGAATTTCTCGAGGATGAGGAGTTCGAGGATGAGATGTATGTGATTGACCCAGACCACATCTAGGGAGAGAGTCTGATTATTAGGAGGATGTCTTGCACCAAGAGCTGGAGGAGATTGGCGTCGGCACGATATTTTCTCAACAAAGTGCACTGTAGCTGGTAAAACTTACAAGGTAATTATTGATTCTGGAAGTTGGGAGAATGTTATTGCTGAGGAAGTTGTAAAGAAATTGGGGTTGATGACTGAGCCCCATCCTCAACCATACAAGCTCGGCTGGGTGAATCGGGATGCAGATATTCAGGTCAGTCGACGTTGTAGGTTGGCCTTGTCTTTTGGTCCTCAGCTTGAGACGTCAATAGTAGCTGATGTTGTACCGATGGATGCGACACACATCATTTTGGGATGACCTTGGCAGTTTGATAATAAAGCAGTGTATAATGGTTACACTCATACTTATATGCTGCGACCAGATGGGAGAAAAGTGATCTTGAAACCGTTACAGGACATGGCTGAACAGAAGGTAGTAATTTGTTTGCCAAGCAGGGAGTTTGAGGTGAGTTTAGAGGGAGAAGATTTCTGTTTTGCCCTGGTTAGTAAGCCAGAAGAGTTTGGCCAGAATGGGGAGCAGGAGCTACATGATCTTCCTTAGGAGTTGGTGTCAGTTTTGGTGGAATTTCGGGATGTTGTACGGAATGAGCTTCTTACGGGTTTGCCACCACTTCGAGATATTCAGCATGAGATTGATCTGATTCCGGGTTCTGTGTTGCCGAATAAGGCTCATTATCAATGACCCCACAGCAGCATGAGGAGCTGAAGAGGCAAGTTCAAGATCTTTTAGACAAAGGCTTTGTACGGGAAAGCATTAGCCCGTGCGCGGTACCAACACTTTTGGTGCCGAAAAAGGATGGTTCATGGCGTATGTGTGTTGACAGCTGGGCAATAAACAGAATTACTGTGAAGTATAGATTTCCAATACCGAGGCTCGATGATATGCTAGATCAGTTGAGTGGTGCCGTGTTCTTTACTAAGATTGATTTGAAAAGTGGGTATCATCAGATCAGAATGAAGCCAGGTGATGAATGGAAGATAGCCTTCAAGACAAAGGAAGGCCTGTATGAATGGTTGGTGATGCCATTAGGGCTATCTAATGCGCCTAGTATGTTTATGCAAGTAATGAACCAGGTTTTGCGTCCATTCCTTAGTTCTTTTGTTGTTGCATACTTTGATGATATATTGATATACAGTAAGATAGCACAAGAGCATGTTGAGCATGTTTCACAAGTTCTAAAAGTATTATATGAAAAACAGCTTTTTGCTAACCCAAAGAAGTGTATTTGGATGGTAGACAAATTAATTTTTCTGGGATATGTTGTTACTGGTGATGGGATTCTTCCAGATGAAAGTAAGGTGCGAGCGATAGTGGACTGGCCAGCACCTACAACTTTAACTGAATTGAGATCCTTTTTGGGTCTTACGGGTTTTTACAGAAGGTTTGTGAAGAGGCATAGTGAGATTGCTGCACCCTTAACAGACTTGTTAAAATTAAATCAGTTTGGATGGAATGACACTGCTCAGGCAGCATTTGATGAGATGAAAGTCAAGTTGACACAAACACCACTGTTGGTTCTTCCAGATTTTGACAAGGTATTCGAAGTGAATTGTGATGCTTCGAAGACTGGGATTGGCACAGTACTCAGCCAAGATGAGAGACCCGTTGCTTTCTACAGTGAGAAGCTTGGAGGTGCCAAACTGATGTATTCGGTTTATGATTTGGAGCTATACGCCATTGTGAGGTCATTGTATCATTGGCGATATTACTTGATCCAGCGAGAATTTGTGCTGTACTCAGATCATCAAGCATTAAAATTTCTACAAGGACAGCATAAGTTGAGCTCCATGATGCAGAACAAATGAGGTGACGCGATGCGGAAGTAAATTAAGACTAATTCTTTTTTTTGTTATTTTTTTTTAATATTTTCAGAAGTCGGCTTTGACTCAAAGGAAAGTTAAACTAAAATGAAAGAAACTATGTAATAATTGAAAGCACAATTTAAAGAAACTAGGTTATCAGAGTAGTTCAGAAGTAAAGGATCGCTGGGGGTTGAGAAACTCCCAGACCTAGGGTTTCGCTCTAAACTTTCAACATGACAGAAGTAAAGAGAAGAGAAGGATTACAGACCAGGCAGTGATCTTCACAGAGTTTAGTGGAAGGACTCTCTTGAGCAGATTATTGGATCCCCGGATTCAGATATCTTCGCAATGGATCCTCCAATACTGGTCCTTTGGCAGAGTTTGCTTCTCCTGAACTCAAGATCTAGGAAAGAAGAAGAACAATTTATGGAACCAGATACTCAAGGAAGGATTTACCAGATTGAAGAACTTGAAAGCTGATGTTGCCGAAATCCGGATTCTCTTGGAGGCTGATCTGACTTCCTCTGGGAATTGCTCTGAATCTGAAGTATCCGGACTGGACCTGGATGATGGAGGTCAGCCTTGACTTGGAGAGAGTGACCGTGAGAGATGGGGTAGTCTAGGGTTTGGTGGAAAGAAAAGGATGAAGGGCAGATAGGGTTTGGAAGTGAAGTGGCTAACCTAGGGTTTTGGGGTTGGAGATCTCACACCTCCTCAAGGTTCCTGGGGAACCCGGATTTACTCCCTCACGGAGCTCAACACCTGGATGCAAGTGCGGAAGAGAGAAACACAAAGCTTGCTCACACATAAATTGGATGCATTCATTAGATATCTTTAAAATTTACAAGAGGGGCTTAATTTATAGGACTTTACAAGAGAGCAGGGTTTTACATCTTCCCATGTGGGACTAATAGGGTGGATCTTCAAATTAGGTTTGTAGAATCAATTCACACATATATGGCCGGCCAAGAGGTTCCAAAAATGTTGATTGGTGGCTTCAAAAGGTAAGTAGGTGGCGCCTCCTAGCCTTGTTCTTCAAGAGAAAATTTCTTTCCTTCCATGGCTCAACTCTTTTGGACACCTCCTTTTCTTTCTCCCTAAGTCATGGTTCTTCCCATCTTTGCTTTGGGCTTTTTAGGCATGGATTGGGTGCCCCCTTGAAGTGCTCCCCAAGAAGAGCTTCTTTCTTTACATAGCTTGGCTCTTATGGAATGTTTTGGGCCGCCCTCTTGAATTGTGGATCCCAGATTATTTTCTCCTCAAGTGGCGCATGAGAGAAGGGACATGCTATCTTGTGGTGTGGGGACCAGAGCATACTGGATGGAGTTGTGGCGCCCCCTGGACTCAGGCGTGTGGCTGGGAGTGTGGCTGGGAGTGTGGCGCCCACTTGCTTGGCCTTGGGAGAAAAATATGACAACCAGGAGAAGACCTAGACCACTACCGAGTCAACATGACTCAACAAAATTAAATTATAGGGAAATACAAACTCAAGCTAAAATTGAGTTGATCAAGTCAACCCTTATTACAAACCAAAAAATCCTAATTCTTCGGGCAAGGTCAATCAGAGATCCAGATGGAGCCCAGAAGTCTTCTTCTGAGTCTGGTGCCCGCACCAATTCTCCCGGGGTGGGAGGAACTCGACCCTGTCGAGTATGGATCAAGTTGGCTCTGGTATCTCTCCAAGAGGTCTGGGTCCAATTCTTGTAATTCTTCTCGGGAGATCCAAGAGTCATCAGAATCTGGCCTTCCTTGCCAGCGGACCAGGTATCTTTGGTATCCTCGATTACAAGTAGAGATAACCTGATCATCCAGGATCTTTTCAATCTGCTCTTTCCTCACAGGCCAGTTTGTTGGTGGACACACAGGGTTGGGTTCACTCTCAAGAGCAGGATTAGGCTCAAAAGGCTCACTGGGAATCACATCTGGCTCTCTATACTCTACTAGGTCTGTAATGTTGAAAGTGGAGCTAATGCCTAGTTCTGGAGGCAACTCAAGCACATAGGCATTGGATCCTACTCTCTTTACCACTCTAAATGGTCCAGCTCCTCTAGCATGTAACTTTCTAACGGTTCCAGGAGGAAACCGTTCAGGCCTTAACCTAATCATTATATAGTCTCCCTCATCAAAAGTTTTGACTCGCCTTTGAGAATCAGCCAACTTCTTATAAGTTTCATTACTTAAATTTATTTTGGCATGAATTTCTTTATGCAAGTCTTTTATATGCTGTGCAAAAACTTCGGCAGACTCGGAGACTCGTGTGTGGACTGGTAAAAGAGCTAGGTCAAGAGGTGTGTGAGGTTTGTAACCATGCACAATTTCAAATGGACTCTTACCTGTAGACCTATTGACCGAGTCATTGTATGCAAATTCAGCTCTAGGTAAGTACAAATCCCAGTTCTTAATGTTTTCACCAACAAGACACCATAACAGATTGCCTAAACTACGGTTCACTACTTCGGTTTGGCCATCAGTTTGGGGATGATAGGCAGTTGAAAACTTATGTTTTGTCCCTAACTTATGCCAAAGGGTTTTCCAGAAATAACTGGTGAACCGGACATCCCTATCTAAAACAATGGTCTTAGGTAGGCCATGGAGTCGAACTATCTCATTAAGGAACAGGGTGGCTACCTTAGACGCATCAAATGTATGGGAACAAGGCAAGAAATGGGCCATCTTGGAAAATCGGTCGACTACAACACAGATAGAGTCATGCCTCCTCTAGGTCTTAGGCAAACCTTACACAAAGTCCATGCTCACATCTTGCCAAGGACGATCTGAGACAGGGAGTGGGGTATAAAGGCCGGTGTTCTATTTTTGCTGTTTGGTAACAGCGCAGGTTCGACACCTAGCCACAATGTGTGCTACATCTCTTTTTAAGCTAGGCTAGAAAAAGTGGTCTTCAATAGCTAGGGTGGTCTTGTCTTTTCCGAAATGGCCAGCTAGACCTCCAGCATGAATTTCCCAAATCAAAAATTCCCTAAGAGAAGTTCTAGGGATGCAAAGCCTATTCTTAAAGAACAGAAAGCCATCTAAAAGGGTATAATCCTTATGATCACCAGATGGTCCTTGAGTTAGATCCTGGTACACAGACTTAAAATCTGGACATGACTCATATTCCTCTTTGATCTGCTCAAACCCTATGACTTTAGCCATAACAGAATTCAGTAACAAAGATCGACGACTAAGGGCATCAGCTACCTTATTTTCAGTCCCAGCCTTATGTTTCAAAACAAAAGTATAGGACTGGATATACTCTACCCACTTAGCATGCCTAGGGTTAAGCTTCTTCTGGGAATTCAAGAATCTAAGAGCCTCATGGTTCGAAAACAGCACAAATTCTTGCTGTAGCAAATAATGTCTCCAGTAACGCAAAGCTTGCACTACCGCATAAAATTCCTTATCATAGGTAGAATACCTAAGCTTAGCATCATTAAGTTTTTCACTAAAGAATGCTACGGGATGGTTCTCTTGGCTTAGGACTCCACCTATGCTTACTCCTGAAGCATCACAGGCAACCTCAAATATTTTAGAAAAGTCGGGTAACCTCAAAATGGGTGCCTGGGTCATCCTATCCTTAAGATCTAGGAAGGCTTTATGGGCTGCTTTAGTCCACTGAAATTCTCCCTTCCTAATACAGTCTGTGATAGAAGCAACTACAGTACTAAACCCCTTGATGAATCGCCTATAGAAGGTAGCCAAGCCGTGGAAACTTCTGACTTCATGCACACTGGTCAGCTCTGGCCATTCTAATATGGACCTAATCTTTTCTGGATTGGCAGCCACGCCGTCAGGGGTTACTACAAAACAAAGGAAGATAATTCTACTGGTTATGAATTCATACTTTTTGAGATTACCGTAGAGACTATCATTCCTCAAAACTTGGCAGACTTGTCTAAGGTGGCCTAGGTGATCTGCAGGGGTCTTACTATAGATCAGGATGTCATCAAAATAGACCACTACAAACTCCCCTATGAAAGCTCTAAGCACCTGGGTCATAATCCTCATGAAAGTACTAGGGGCATTGGACAACCCAAAAGGCATAACAACCCATTCATAGAGACCATCCTTAGTTTTGAAAGCGGTTTTCCACTCATCCCCTGGTCTAATTCTAACCTGATGATAGCCGCTCTTGAGATCAATTTTAGAAAAAACCATTGCACCGGCCATCATATCTAGCATGTCATCTAGTCTAGGGATGGGGAACCTATACTTGATTGTGATTTTGTTGATGGCACGACTATCAACACACATCCTCCACGTGCCATCCTTCTTTGGGGTCAGAAGTGCAGGGACTGCACAAGGGCTAAGACTCTCTCTAATGAACCCCTTCCTCAACAATTCTCCAACCTGCTTTTGCAGTTCCTTATGCTCAGATGGATTCATCCTATAATGGGGCAAGTTGGGTAACGTAGCTCCTGGGACTAAATCTATGGAATGCTGGATATCCCTAAGAGGTGGAAGGTGGTCCGGCAGATCCTCGGGAAAAACATCCTCAAATTCTTCTAACAAAGGTTTAACTTCCTGAGGAGGCTCTGAGGGTGTAGGAGTCCTAAGTTCCTTAGCAGTCAACATCCAAATATGTGAACCACTATAAATTTCTTGTTCTAGATCCTTAGCACTAATTAGGTTCACTCTAGTCTTCATCTCTCTGACCTTATTGGGTCCTTTAGCTACCTTATCCTTAGGAGGGACTGAATGGATTGTGATTTTCTTCCCATTAAAACTAAAGACACAGGTGTTCGATTTTTCTAAGAGGGTGGCATCATGATCATATAACCAAGGTCTTCCAAGAATTATACTGCTCACCCCCATGGGCAAGACATCACACCAAATCTTCTCTTGATAGGATTGCATTTGGATTTGGACCTGACATCTAGACTGGATGGGTATAGAGGTAGAGTCTACCCAAGAAACCTTATAGGGGTTGGGGTGGGGGACTGGGGTTAAGCCTAACATTTTGACAGTGCTAGCAGAAATGGCATTCACATAGCTCCCACTATCTATGATGATCTTACATACCTTATCCCCTAGTTTAAGAAAAGTTTGTAGGATGTTAGTCCTACGCCAATCTTCCTGTACTCTATTCTAGGACAGGATGCATCTCACAACCCCTAATTGGTCAGACTCTGTGGATTCCTCCTCTCCTTCATACTCATCGACCAAATTCATTTCGACCTCATAAACTTCTTCTTCAAACTCTTCATTGGGCCCGGAATTCTCTTCTTCTCCTTCTTCTATGTAAAGGGATCTACGAGGGCACTGGCTAGAAACATGACCTACCCTATGACACTTAAAACAAGCTATGGCTGTGCACTGGTTGGAGATATGACCGGGCTTCTGGCACTTAAAACAGATGATACTAGGGGTTCTCTGGGTGTCAGGTGCCTTACCTTTGTCCATGGGCCTAGGGGTGGGAATACCCTGATTAGGCTTGCTAGGGGTAACTTGGCTAGGTCCATTTCGTGGGATTGGGGCACTAACCCTAGAAGGCATAGGTCCTCTTTGAAACTTCTCAGTGTTCAGTGCAATCTGATAGGCTTGGTCTAGGTCAGTAACCTCTCTCAGAAACAACTCCCTCTTTATGTCTTCCATAAGTCCAGCCCTAAACCTAGACAAAGTGACCTCATGGGCTTCACTCACATCACATCTCATCAGGTATTCATCAAAGGTGGTTATGTAGTCTGATACAGATCGGTTCCCTTGTTTCAAAGTCTACCATTGGTCTAACAGATTCTGCTGGTATGAAATGGGTAGGTACTTATCTCTAAGCTTCTCTTTCATACCCTGCCAAGTGGTTATGGGCTCTATATTTCGTCTTCTAGTGGTTAGCTCAATGTTCTCCAAGTATAACCTAGCTTGACGTACTAACTTCATCTTGGCAAACTTGAACTTCCTTTCCTCAGACATGGCATACCACTCAAAGTACTGGTCCATCTCACCCTCCCAATCTGAATACACCTTAGGGTTTAATCTACCATCAAAAGTGAGTGCATCTAATTTGATGTTCCGAATGAACCTATCATCTCTATCTTCAGGTTCTAGGTCAGGCCTCCTATGATTAGGTTCAAGATCTCTGTATAAAGGTCTTCTAGGCTCTTGGTGTGGGTGAGGTTAAGGCACATTAAAATCTGGGTCAGGAGTCCAATTATGATGCCTGGGTTCCTCAAGTACTTGGACTCGATCCCTAAGCTGGGCAAAATTTTCATGGACCTGTTCTTTAAACTGGGCAACAGTAGCAGTCACATCCTAACTCAATTTGTTCATACTCTCAGTAAGAGCTCTAACCATGGCCTCTAAATAAGGTTGGGTTTGACCAGGTTGGTGGGGTACTCCATTCCGGGTAGACATGATGATGCAAGCAGACACACCAAATGAGACTCAACTGAAATGACTACGGGCTAACTAGACCTAGAGCCCAAACTAGATGCCCAATCAGAGTGGCAAGCTAGCCTGTAGTAACTCAGGACTCAGCCAGGCAGGTGTAAGGGGAGTGTTAGGTCCCTAGATGCCGATCCTAGACACCAATCAGTGATTGGCCAGGTAGGTGGACCAGCACACAAGCCCTTCGAGATAGAATCCCTGTACCACCGTTCTAGACACTGAGTACAAAGCACACACAAAGTAACTAGACAAACTGACTCAACACTAGCCTTGACCCGACTTGTTGATGTCCCTAGCCCACTACGGCAAATTAAGTCTAATAAATTTAAAATTAGTCTTAGGATCGAATGAATGGGTGGTGGTTTTGGGCTAAGGAGAGGTTATCAACTCCTCCCCTTATCTTAGATGCTCAATTGCCCTTAAGATGAATTAGGAGATGATCACTCAAAATAATTGAATTGCAGAAACACAGAAACAGAGTTGCTATAATTTAGCTCTCAGAAATTTCACAGAAACCAATAAATCACAGGAAAATTATGTAAAATAGTTTCAATTATACTGGTTACAGAAAAATAAAAATCACATAATTTGAAGTTACCTACAATGAGAAACAATTCCTGCAATAGGATAGTTACAGACTAAAAATAGAGTGCTTCCCCTGTTTACAATTCCTGCCACGAAGTTGTAACCCAGTGGATCCCCTACACGCCCTAGGAACACCTCGTGGAATGGGAAGAGGAGGTTTGCACCTTTCTTCGTTCTTAGGACCGGACATCCTGGGGAGTCTACTTCGAGCAGACAAAGTAAAAGAGAGATACTCAAAACATGCAAGCAAATCAGAAACCCTAGACAGGGCTCTGATACCAAAAATGATGCAGAACAAAAGAGGTGATGCGATGCGGAAGTAAATTAAGACTAATTCTTTTTTTTGTTGTTTTTTTTTTTAATATTTTCAGAAGTCGGCTTTGACTCAAAGAAAAGTTAAACTAAATTTAAAGAAACTATGTAATAATTGAAAGCACAATTTAAAGAAACTAGGTTATCAGAGTAGTTCAGAAGTAAAGGATCGCTGGGGGTTGAGAAACTCCCAGACCTAGGGTTTCGCTCTGAACTTTCAACAGGACAGAAGTAAAGAGAAGAGAAGGATTACAGACCAGGCAGTGATCTTCACAGAGTTTAGTGGAAGGACTCTCTTGAGCAGATTGTTGGATCCCCGGATTCAGATATCTTCGCAATGGATCCTCCAATACTGGTCCTTTGGTAGAGTTGGCTTCTCCTGAACTCAAGATCTGGGAAAGAAGAAGAATAATTTATGAAACCAGATACTCAAGGAAGGATTTACCAGATTGAAGAACTTGAAAGCTGATGTTGCTGAAATCCGGATTCTCCTGGAGGCTGATCTGACTTCCTCTAGGAATTGCTCTGAATCTGAAGTATCCGGACTGGACCTGGATGATGGTGGTCGGCCTTGACTTGGAGAGAGTGACCGTGAGAGATGTGGTAGGCTAGGGTTTGGTGGAAAGAAGAGGATGAAGGTCGGCTAGGGTTTGGAAGTGAAGTGGCTAACCTAGGGTTTTGGGGTTGGAGATCTCACACCTCCTCAAGGTTCCTGGGGAACCCGGATTTACTCCCTCATGGAGCTCAACACCTGGATGCAAGTGCGGAAGAGAGAAACACAAAGTTTGCTCACACATAAATTGGATGCATTCATTAGATATCTTTAAAATTTACAAGAGGGGCTTAATTTATAGGACTTTACAAGAGAGCAGGGTTTTACATCTTCCCATGTGGGACTAATAGGGTGGATCTTCAAATTAGGTTTGTAGAATCAATTCACACACATATGGATGGCCAAGAGGTTCCAAAAATGTTGATTGGTGGCTTCAAAAGGTAAGTAGGTGGCGCCTCCTAGCCTTGTTCTTCAAGATAAAATTTCTTTCCTTCCATGGCTCAAATATTTTGGACACCTCCTTTTCTTTCTCCCTAAGTCATGGTTCTTCCCATCTTTGCTTTGGGCTTTTTAGGCATGGATTGGGCGCCCCCTTGAAGTGCTCCCCAAGGAAAGCTTCTTTCTTTACATAGCTTGGCTCTTATGGAATGTTTTGGGCCGCCCCCTTGAATTGTGGATCCCAGATTATTTTCTCCTCAAGTGGCGCATGAGAGAAGGGACCTGCTATCTCGTGGTGTGGGGACCAGAGCATACTGGATGGAGATGTGGCACCCCCTGGACTCAGGCGTGTGGCTGGGAGTGTGGCGCCCACTTGCTTGGCCTTGGGAGAAAAATGTGACACCCTGGAGAAGACCTAGACCACTACTGAGTCAACATGACTCAACAAAATTAAATTGCAGGGAAATACAGACTCAAGCTAAAATTGAGTTGATCAAGTCAACACTTATTACAAACCAGAAAACCCTAATTCTTCGGGCAAGGTCAATCAGAGATCCAGATGGAGCCCTGAAGTCTTCTTCTGAGTCTGGTGCCCGCACCACTCCAGACATGCAAAATGGGTAAGTACTCTACAAGAGTATACTTTCAGCATCAAGCATAAGTCAGGCACTTTGAACAAAGTGGCAGATGCTTTAAGTAGACGGAGTTTATTGATTGGTGCTATGCAAGTATATACCCTTGGGTTTGAAAGCATGAAGGATGATATCCGTGCAGATGAACATTTCCAGAGCATTGTGACTGAATTGGAAGCTGGAGGTCGATCTGACTTCGTCCTACATGATGGATATTTGTTTCATGGTAATTGCCTATGTATTCCTCACACTTCACTGCGTGTATTGATTATTCAGGAGCTGCATAATCAAGGACATTTTGGAAGAGACAAAACTGCATGGTTAATTCATCAACGGTTTTATTGGCCTATGCTTGACCGAGATGTCAAAGCCTTTGTGAAGAGATGCCGTTTGTATCAGGAATCCAAAGGATCAGATACAAATCAAGGTTTGTATACCCCTTTACCAATTCCAGATGAGCCATGGCAAGAGGTATCTATGGATTTTGTTGTTGGTTTACCACGAACAGTGAGAGGTCTAGACTCAATTATGGTAGTCATAGATCGGTTCAGCAAGATGGCTTGTTTCATGCCATGCAAAATGATATTTGATGCTTTGAAAGTAGCTGATCTTTATTTTTCTACAATTGTTCGACATTATGGGTTACCATCGTCGATATTTTCGGACCGAGATAGCAAGTTTATGGGGCATTTCTGGCATGAATTATGGAAAAAGTTGGGTACAAAATTAAAATTCAGTAGTCCCTATCATCCTCAGACCGATGGGAAAACTGAGACTGTCAACCAAAGTCTTGGTAACTTGTTGAGAGCCAATGTGCTAGAATTTAAAAACTGGGATGTATGTTTGCCAAAGATTGAGTTTGAGTTCAATTCTTCGGTGAACCGTTCTACTGGTTTTGCACCCTTTCAGGTATTGTATGGATTTTTTCCAAGAGGACCACTTGATATTTTACCTGTTGATGTGCCAAACAAATCAAGTAAGAAAATAGAAGATCGAGTGGCTGATCTATGTGAGGTGCACGCAACTGTTAAAGCTAATCTAGAGCAAAATTATGCCAAGTATAAGGCTAAGGCTGATCAGACGCGTCGACAGCAGACTTTTGAGGTTGGTGATTTGGTATGGGTCTTCTTGCCAAGAGAACGATATCCACAGGGGGCCTACACTAAACTCAAACCAAAGAAAATTGGTCCTTGTCAGGTGTTGGAGAAATTTAGTGACAATGCCTACCGAGTTGAATTACCAGACGATGTCCTTATTTCTGATGTATTCAATATTCGACATCTAACCCCTAATGCAGGTGATAATTCAAGCTTGAGGACAAGCTTTTCAGAGGAAGGGGAGAGTGATGCGGACATCGAGATGAATATTGAGCCTGATTAGTTGACTCATATATCAAGATACCCTGGTGATAGTTCAGCGAAGCCCAACTCAGATGTTTCAGTTTAGGTTCCAGCCCATGACGATTTGGGGTCACCAGCCTCGCAAGCAGGAAACGTGCGCAGGTCCAGACGCCTTCAAGGGAAGCAAGTTTCAAATCTGACCCATTTTTGGGATGAAAACAATTAATTGGAAATTGGGCCAAAGGCCCAATACACTAATTGCATCCATGGAGTTTCGGATCTGGAAAGAAACACCGGAGTCTTTAGTTTTATTATTATTATTATAATTTTATTACTGGCATGATCTCTTGATTTTTTTTTTTTTAAAAAAAAAAAACCCATTTGAATATTTCATGCAAGGAGTCAGGGTGTTGAAGTTAGTGTGTTGGAGTTGTGTTACATTTGTTGTATTTCCTCCCTGTTAGTCATGTGGAGGCCTTTACATCTTGGTATTGATGCTTTAAAAAAAAAAAGGGAACCAAGGAATAAAGGGCGTTAGCATTTTTTTTGGAATCATATTGGACGATGCTTTGGTGTTTTCCGTGGAAGGCCGCCGGCTCTCTCTCTTCCCCCCCCTCGCGCACACCAGGCCAAAAGCCTGGTTAGGAGAGGATGATTCCGTGAGGAATCTCTTCCTTCCGTTCCAAGTTCTTGATAAAAAAAAAAAATAGGGACTCACGATGAAAAACCCATCGTTCGTCCCTTCCAATCGTGAAGACCCGGATTGAAATCCGGTAGAGGGCTGGCAACGTGAGGAATCACGCTGCCCTTCCAGCGCTTGATCGTTGCAGGTTTCAAATGATCTTCCCCATCTTGCTCAATCCTAGCATCCAAGAATTCTAAGAACAAGTTTTCGCTGAGTCATGGTTTTGGTCGCTGCAGGCGTTTGACAACCGCCCTGCACCAGTTAAGTCTTTGTAGGTCCTCTCGAGTAATCCAAGAGTTGTCGGGCTCAGGTCAACCTTGCCATTGAACCAGGTATCGCTGATAGCCCTTATTCATAGTTGTAATGGTCTTGTCATCCAGGATTCTCTCAATCTTCTCTCTCCGCTCAGGTAGGGTTGGTGGTGGACACTCGAAAATATGTTGATGCAGAATGAAAGCTCTGATACCAAAAATGATGCAGAATGAAAGCTCTGATACCAAAAATGATACAAAACAAAAGAGGAGATGATGCGATGCGGAAGTAAATTAAGACTAATTCTTTCTTTTTTTTTATTTTTTTTTATATTTTCAGAAGTTGGCTTTGACTCAAAGGAAAATTAAACTAAATTGAAAGAAACTATGTAATAATTGAAAGCACAATTTAAAGAAACTAGGTTATCAGAGTAGTTCAGAAGTAAAGGATCGCTGGGGGTTAAGAAACTCCTAGACCTAGGGTTTCGCTCTGAACTTTCAACAGGACAGAAGTAAAGAGAAGAGAAGGGTTACAGACCAGGCAGTGATCTTCACAGAGTTTAGTGGAAGGACTCTCTTGAGCAGATTGTTGGATCCCCGGATTCAGATATCTTCGCAATGGATCCTCCAATACTGGCCCTTTGGCAGAGTTGGCTTCTTTTGAACTCAAGATCTGGGAAAGAAGACGAACAAGTTATGGAACCAGATACTCAAGGAAGGATTTACCAGATAGAAGAACTTGAAAGCTGATGTTGCTGAAATAATGATTCTCCTGGATGCTGATCTGACTTCCTCTGGGGTTTGCTCTGTCTTCGAAGTAGCCGAACTGGACCTGGATGCTGGTGGTCGGCCTCTACTTGGAGAGAGGGGCCGTGAGAGATGGGGTAGGCTAGGGTTTGGTGGAATGAAGAGGATGAAGGGCGGCTAAGGTTTGGATTGGAAGTGGCTAACCTAGGGTTTGGGGGTTTTGGGGTTGGAGATCTCACACTTCCTCAAGGTTCCTAGGGAACTCGGATTTACTCCCTCACGGAGCTCAACACCTGAATACAAGTGCGGAAGAGAGAAACACAAAGTTGCTCACACAGAAATTGATTTCATTCATCAGTTAATTCAAGAGTTACATAGAGTTGAATATATAGACATAACAAAGAAATAAAATTTCATACACTTCCCATGTGGGACTAATAGGACTAACCCACACTTTAGGCATCAAATTCTCTTCCCAAGACTCCTTCCATGAGTGGGCAGCGCAAAAACTCCAAGAAAACTTGAAAATCAGCTCCAAATGGTAGGTTATGGGGGTGTCTCCTAGTATCTCTCCATGAATCAAGGATTTTTCCTTCATGGTTTGGCTCTTTTGGACACCTCCTAGTCTTTCTCCACAAGTTTAGGCTTCTTCCTTTCATGGCTTTGGCACTTTAGGAAACTTTTGGGTGCCTCCTTGATTTTCTCCCCAAGACATGCTCTCTTCCCTTTTATAACTTGGATTTTTATGGAACATTATGGGGCACCTCCTTGATCCTCTCTTCAAGAAAAATTCTTGCCATCCTGGCTTGGGTTTATCTGGAAAGAAGTTGGCTCCTCCTTAGATTGAGGTATCTTGATGGATTTCTCTCCCAAGGGGCGCATGAAAGAAGGGACCTGCTTTCTTGTGGTGTGGGGACCAAGGCATATTGGATGGAGATGTGGCGCCTCCTGGACTCTGGCATGTGGCTGGGAGTGTGGCGCCCACATGCTTGGGCCTAGGAGAAAAAATTAGGCACCCTGGACCTTGACTTGATTTAAAAAAAATGGCACCAACCTGGAGAAGACCTAGACCACTACTAGGACTTGTACTGAGTCAACATGACTCAACAAAATTTAAATTGTAGGAAAATACAGACTCAAGACTAAAATTGAGTTGACCAAGTCAACCCTAATTACAAAACCAGAAAACTCTAATTCTTCGGGCAAGGTCAATCAGACATCCAGATGGATCCCTGAAGTCTTCTTCTGAGTCTGGTGCCCGCACCAATTATCCCGGGGTGTGAGGAACTCGACCCTATCGAGTAAGGCTCAAGTTGGCTCTGGTATCTCTCCAAGAGGTCTGGATCCAAATCTTGTAGTTCTTCTTGGGAGATCCAAGAGTCATCAGAGTCTGGCCTTCCTTGCCAGCGAACCAGGTATCTTTGGTATCCTCTATTACGAGTAGAGATAACCTGATCATCCAGGATCTTTTCAATCTGCTCTTTCCTCATAGGCCAGTTTGTTGGTGGACACACAGGATTGGGATCACTCTCAATAACAGGATTAGGTTCAAAAGGCTCACTGGGAATCACAGCTGGCTCCCTGTTCTCTACTAGGTCTGTAATGTTGAAAGTAGAGCTATTGCCTAGTTCTGGAGGCAACTCGAGCACATAGGCATTGGATCCTACTCTCTTCACTACTCTAAATGGTCCAGCTCCTCTAGCATGTAACTTTCTAACGGTTCCAGGACAAAACTGCTCAGGCCTTAACCTAATCATTACATAGTCTCTCTCAACAAAAGTTTTGACTCGTCTTTGAGAATCAGCCAACTTCTTATAAGTTTCATTACTTAAAGTTATTTTGGCATGAATTTCTTTATGCAAGTCCTTTACAAGCTATGCAAGTGCATCAAGAGACTTGTGTGTGTAGGCTAATAGTGAAACCAGATCAAGTGGTGTGTGAGGCTTGTATCCATGAACAATTTCAAAGGAACTCTATCCTATAGACCTATTGATCTAAACATTGAATGCAATTTCAGCCCTGGACAAAATACAAATCCCAATTCCTGGTGCTCTCAATCAAACCAAAATCTGAGTCAAAGCCTAGTAAAGGGTCAAGAAAAACTAAACTAGACTGACGACGCATTCCTAAAGAATTGACTTTATTCCAAAGGAACCCTAGGTCTAAACCTAATAAACTACGGCTCTCTAGGTTTGACCTTGGGTCGGAGGATGGCATGCAGAGCATGAAAACTTATCATGGGTACCTAGTAGGTGCCATAAGGTCTTCCAGAAGTAGGTGGCAAACCTAATAGGTTCTGACACGTGGTTCACTCTAAAGACTTCGACAAAGTATACTTGGATGGTGTAAGAAGCATTGGAAGTCCTAGAGAAAGGGAGGAAATATGAGGTGGAGTCTCGAATTACCTGTTGACTAAAGGTGGTGACCTGAAGGTTTGAATGGTGATCTATGAGTGTCAACTGATCATCCTTACTAAAGGAAAAGTTTGCTACTCCCAGGAATGGATCAAGAGATGGTTCGGGAAGTAGCCTAGGACATGTGATTGCAACAGTTAAAGTTTGTTCTCTAAGCAAATAATGATCCATTTTCTCAAGAACTGGATTGAAGAATGATTCATGGAAGGGCCTATGGATGATGACCTCAAGACTTGAAATTTGACATATGGGTGCGGAAAGGTATACTTTATAGAAGGGTAGGTCAGTCATGCGAAGGAAGGGGTCTGGGGTCGTAAGGAGGACTTCTACAAGATTGGGTGAATCAATCCGCTTAAGACAAGGATGCTCAACTGAGATTACGGGAGAGACCTTAGTGGCTGGGCATGGGACAAGGTCCAATTGTAAGAGGCTTGATTCAGTCATCCTAAGGAGAGGATCTACCATAGGATGGGCAAACTTAAACAGTTCAGTGCAAAGATCTTCAATTGGTACTTAGAGAATGACTGTCATTAGAGGGTACGAACTGATAGCTCGGGCTAACACTATGAGTTCTTCCTGGGGGTATTTGACTAAAGGAACCTGATTCTCACAAATCTCTTGAATTTCTGAACTAGGTCCTACCACTTGGTTGCTCTCCAAGGTCTCCTCAGGTAAGGAACCAATAGTATCGATGTCACATTCTTCAAGTTCTTCCCCCTCATATTCATCAACTAGACTCAAGCCTTCATCATATACTTCCTCGATGCTATCTTTAATGGGTTTTGGGTCAGTGGTAATCGGGTCAACTGATTCTGGGCTTGTCATACCTAACCTTTCTTCCTTATTGGTAGGCTTGGGTTCTCCCTCATTAATGCCATCCTTAGGATCTTACCACTTAGCTGTGCACAAGCCAGTCCTATGCATGGGCACTGACTAGATTTATGGCCTCTTTCTCCACAAAACCAACATTCTTGCAATATAGGAACCTGGGTCACACTGGGTTTCAAGCTAGTAGAGACCTTACTTGGGCATGGGTGTGGATCTAAATGGTTTGATCTAGAAGACTTGGGTTGTTGAGTGACTGGTCTAGAATATTGTAAGGACCTCTCATAGACACGATCCACACTATAGATATCATGGTTAGGCTTCCTAAGGTTATGCTCGGGATCACGGTATAAGGTCCTCCTAGGCTCCTGGCATGGGTGAGGTTGGGGCCTATTAAATTTTGGATCAGGGGTCCAATTTTGATGTCTACGTTTCTTAACTAGTTGGACTCGATCCCTAAGCTGGGTAAAATTCTCATTCATATCCTGACTCAATTTGTTCATACTTTCAGTAAGAGCTCTAACCATGGCCTCTAAATCAGGTTGGGCTTGACCAGGTTGGGAGGGTACTCCGTTCCGGGTGGACATGATGATGCAAGCAAGCACACATAATGTGACTAGACTAAAGCGACTACTGGCTCACTAGACCTAGAGTCCAAACTAGATGCCCAATCAGAGTGGCAAGCTAGCCTGTAGTAACTCGGGACTCAGCCAGGCAGGTGTAAGGGGAGTGTTAGGACCCTAAATGCCAATCCTAGACACCAATCAGAGATTGGCCAGGTAGGCGGACCAGCACACAAGCCCTTCGGGATAAAATCTCTGAACTACCGTTCTAGACACTGAGTACAAAGCACACACAGAGTAACCAGACAAACTGACTAAACCCTAGGCTGGACCCGACTTGTTGGTGTCCCTAGCCCACTAGGGCAAATTAAGTCTAATAAATTTTAAAATTAGGCTTAGGATCGAATGAATGGGTGGTGGTTTTGGGCTAAGGAGAGGTTATCAACTCCTCCCCTTATCTTAGATGCTCAATTTCCCTTAAGATGAATTAGGAGATGATCACTCAAGAAATTGAATCGCAGAAACACAAAAACAGAGTTGCTATAATTTAACTTTCAAAAATTATACGGAAACCAATAAATCACAGGAAAATTATTTAAAATATATTCAATTATACTGGTTCCAGCAAAACAAAAATCATGTAATTTGGAGTTAACTGCAATGAGAAACAATTCCTTCAACAGGGTAGTTACAGACTGAAAACAGAGTGCTTCCCCCGTTTACAATTCCTGCTATGAAGTTGTAACCCAGTGAATCCCCTACACGCCCTAGGAACACCCCATGGAATGGGAAGAGGAGGTTTGCACCTCGCTTCGTTCCTAGGACCGGACATCCTGGGGAGTCTACTTCGAGCAGACAAAGTAAAAAGGAGAGACACTCAAACAAGCAAACAAGACAGAAACCCTAGACAGGGCTTTGATACCAAAATGATGCAGAATGAAAGCTCTGATACCAAAAATGATGTAGAACGAAAGCTCTGATACCAAAAATGATGCAGAACAAAAGAGGAGATGATGCGATGCGGAAGTAAATTAAGACTAATTCTTTCTTTTTTTTTATTTTTTATTTTTATATTTTCAGAAGTCGGCTTTGACTTAATGGAAAGTTAAATTAAATTGAAAGAAACTATGTAATAATTGAAAGCACAATTTAAAGAAACTAGGTTATCAGAGTAGTTCAGAAGTAAAGGATCGCTGGGGGTTGAGAAACTACCAGACCTAGGGTTTCGCTCTGAACTTTCAACAGGATAGAAGTAAAGAGAAGAGAAGGGTTACAGACCAGGTAGTGATCTTCATAGAGTTTAGTGGAAGGACTCTCTTGATCAGATTGTTGGATCCCCGGATTCAGATATCTTCACAATGGATCCTCCAATACTGGCCCTTTGGCAGAGTTGGCTTCTTTTGAACTCAAGATCTGGGAAAGAAGATGAACAAGTTATGGAACTAGATACCCAAGGAAGGATTTACCAGATAGAAGAACATGAAAGCTGATGTTGCTGAAATCATGATTCTCCTGCATGCTGATCTGACTTCCTCTGGGGTTTGCTCTGTCTTCGAAGTAGCCGAACTGGACCTGGATGCTGGTGGTTGGCCTCTACTTGGAGAGAGGGGCCGTGAGAGATGGGGTAGGCTAGGGTTTGGTGGAATGAAGAGGATGAAGGGCGGCTAGGGTTTGGATTGGAAGTGGCTAACCTAGGGTTTGGGGGTTTTGGGGTTGGAGATCTCACACCTCCTCAAGGTTCCTAGGGAAACCGGATTTACTCCCTCACGGAGCTCAACATCTGAATACAAGTGCGGAAGAGAGAAACACAAAGTTTCTCACATAGAAATTGATTTCATTCATCAGTTAATTCAGAAGTTACATAGAGTTGAATATATAGACATAACAAAGAAATAAAATTTCATACACTTTCCATGTGGGACTAATAGGACTAACCCACACTTTAGGCATCAAATTCTCTTCCCAAGACTCCTTCCATGAGTGGGCAGCCCAAAAACTCCAAGAAAACATGAAAATCAGCTCCAAATGGCAGGTTATGGGGGTGTCTCCTAGTATCTCTCCATGAATCAAGGATTTTCCCTTCATGGTTTGGCTCTTTTGGACACCTCCTAGTCTTGCTCCACAACTTTAGGCTTCTTCCTTTCATGGCTTTGGCACTTTAGGAAACTTTTGGGTGCCTCCTTGATTTTCTCCCCAAGACATGCTCTCTTCCCTTTTATAACTTGGATTTTTATGGAACATTGTGGGGCACCTCCTTGATCCTCTCTTCAAGAAAAATTCTTGCCATCCTGGCTTGGGTTTATCTGGAAAGAAGTTGGCTCCTCCTTGGAATGAGGTATCTTGATGGATTTCTCCCCCAAGTGGCGCATGAAAGAAGGGACCTACTATCTTGTGGTGTGGGGACCAAGGCACACTGGATGGAGATGTGGCGTCTCCTGGACTCTGGTGTGTGGCTGGGAGTGTGGCTCCCACATGCTTGGGCCTGGGAGAAAAAATTGGGCACCCTGGACCTTGACTTTATTTAAAAAAATTGTCACCAACCTGGAGAAGACCTAGACCACTACTAGGACTTGTACTGAGTCAACATGACTCAACAAAATTTAAATTATAGGGAAATACAGACTCAAGACTAAAATTGAGTTGACCGAGTCAACCCTAATTACAAAACCAGAAAACTCTAATTCTTCGGGCAAGGTCAATTAGACATCCAGATGGAGCCCTGAAGTCTTCTTCTGAGTCTGGTGCCCGCACCATATGTTCACTCTTAATGAAAGTTTCTGGCCCAAAAGGCTCACTAGGTATTAGTACTGGTTCTTTGTATTCTACTAGGTCGAAACATTAAAGGTTGTACTGATACCCATATCAGGTGGAAGTTCCTAAACATATGCATTAGGCCCTATTTTCTTTAAGATCTTGAAAGGTCCCGCTCTGTGGGCATGCAGCTTCTTTATGGTTCCAGAGGGGAACCGTTCAGGGTTGAGCCTAATCATCGCATAATCCCCTTCATAGAATTCTTTAGCCCTCTTATGTGAGTCAGCTAAGTGTTTGTAAGTTTCATTGCTCAGGTTGATCTTATTACTGATTTCTTTATGCAGATTTGTGACATGTGTGCAAAAGACTCAGCAGACTCAGAGACTCGTGTGTGAATAAGTAGTGGGATTAGATATAAAGGCTTCCTAGGCTTGTAACCATGTACTATCTCAAAGGGACTTTTGCCCGTAGATCTATTGACCGAACTGTTGTAAGCGAACTCAGCACGTGGCAATAATAAATCCCAGTTCCCTAGACTTTCTCCGACTAGGCATCTCAGCAAGTTCCCTAGACTTCTATTTACAACCTCGGTTTGTCCATCAGTCTGGGGATGGTAGGCTGTGGAGAATTTCAATCTGGTTCCTAATAGGTGCCAAAGGGTTTTCCAAAAGAAACTTGTGAAGTGGACATCCCTATCAGAAACTATGGTTTTTGGTAACCCGTGGAGTCTGACTACTTGATCAAGAAAGAGTTTGGATATCCTAGAGGCATTGGAAGTTTGGGAGCAAGGTATGAAATGGGCCATTTTTGAAAACCGGTCGACCACCACAAAGATTGACTCATGTTTTCGAATGGTCTTGGGTAATCATAGAACAAAGTCCATGCTTAGATCCTGCCATGGACACTCAGGTACAAGTAATGGAGAGTATAGCCCGGTATTCTTCTTTTGCTGCTTTGCAACAGCATATATCCTACATCGGGCTACAAGGTTTGCTACTTATTTCTTAAGGCCTGGCCAGTAAAATTGTTCCTCAACAGCCAAGATAGTCTTGTTTCATCCGAAGTGGCCAGCCAAACCTCCAGCATGTATCTCCCAAACTAAAAAATCTCTTAAGGAGGTTCTTGGGATGCAAAGCCTATTCTCTTTAAAAAGATAACCATCTAGAAGGGTATAGTCACTATGATCACTAGATGGTCCTTGACGCAAAACCTGATAAATTTCGCCAAAATCTGGACAGGTTTCATACTGCTCCTTAAGTCTTTCAAAACCTATGACTTCAGTATTGACTGAAGATAAAAGTAACGTTCTATGACTTAGAGCATCAGCTACCTTATTGTCAGTTCCCGATTGATGTTTTATGACAAAAGTATAGGATTGGATGTATTCTACCCATTTGGCATGCCTAGGGTTTAGTTTCTTTTGGGAACTCAAAAACCTAAGGGCTTCATGGTCTGAAAATAAAACAAATTCTTGGGGTAGGGGATAATGCCTCCAATACTTTAATGCTTGAACTACCACATAAAGCTCCCGATCATATGTGGAGTATTTCTTCCTGGCTTCATTCAATTTCTCACTAAAGAATGCTACGGGATGGTTTTCTTGACTCAAAACTCCACCAATCCCTACTCCCGAAGCATTGCATGCTACTTCAAAGACCTTAGAAAAATCAGGTAGCCTTAAGACTGGTGCTTGGGTCATCTTATCTTTGATGTGAAGGAAGGCCTTATCAGCTAACTTCGTCCATTCAAAATGGCCCTTCCTAATACAATCCGTGATAGGAGGGGAAAGGAGTTTTCTCACCCAGGCTAAAACCCAAGAAGATTGGCGTAGGACTTGAAAGAAAATGGTGCAGGTGGTTTGACATGATCCTACACTAGGCATGCAAACAGCAACGGGAGCAGAATGGATTTTAAAACTTTTTTAAAAATTCTTGCAGCGGAAAACTGCTCCGCCCAGAACCTAACCTATTCATGTTGCTTGTAGGCATGTATGATAATATAAAATATTTGCAAAAATTAAACAAATAAATCTATTTATGCATGATTAAAAAAATAATTTTCCATACCTTTATTCTGCCTGGATTAACTCTGGAATAAACCTGGAATAGGCTGGAATAGCTGGAATAAAACTATTCCAGCCTTCTTCTTCCTTGGAACGTTTGAAACTCTGTTTTTGGGACTTCAAAACGTCATCGAAATACCACCTTCTGGACCTCCGTTTCCTCCCGAATCGAAGCTACAGCAAGGGGATGAAGTGGCCTTCGTTTTGCCACCGAGATCTGCAAGCAAAAACCAACAAAAACGGTGTACAATTCACCCAAAATCTACTACCATAATTTTGCTATAGAACAGGACAGCAGCTTCTTTCTTCGTGTATGGAGCAACAGCAGCAAATCCGGCTCGCCTTGCTTGCACCTAGGAGTAGAAGAGTACTCCCTCTAGAGGGGAGACACACCCGGGGCTCTCGGATCTGCCTTCATGCGCGGTGCTAGCTGCTGGAAGGAGACACGGTCACAGGTAGATGGCAGCAACACACCTTTGCTGCAGTGTAGATTTGAGCACAATAAACAACAAAGAAAATGGCCTTGTTTCTCTCCCTCAAACACTCTAAAACCCAGCCCAAAGAATACTCAATGAAATGAAGGAATGATCTCTCAAAATGAAAGATCTCACTCGGCCTTTCAAAAAGAAGAACAACGCCCGGATTAAACTTGCTGTTCCTTATTTTCGCTGAAACAGGGGATAGCTATTTATAAAGACAGCAGGGAAAAGGAAAAGGCAGGGAGGCCGGGAAATCAAGAGGTAGCGGCTGTCGTTCTCCCAATTAAACAGCCATTATACAAGGTCTAAAGCAGCGGGTGGGGGAGAGGAAGAGACGCCCAGCTATGTAAGGTTCGTTCGGTCGTTTTGGTTTCCAAGCGATTGGATTTCAACATGTAATCCGGTTACACGATAGAAAAGCAAATGCTGGTTCAATTAACCGGTCCAAATCCATTTAAACCAAGAGATGGTTCAATCCAATTGAACCGGTTCAAACCCAACAATATTGGTTCAAGGGATTAAAATTGGTTCACAACCAATTGGAGGCCGAAACGAGCTCCGAATCAGTTCAAAACTGATTCAGAAAAATCCTGGTGCTGTCCTGGTCAGCCCAGAATAATTTTTGGTTGACACAGACAAGGGTAAGATGGAGAAAAGAGTGCTCAAAAAATACTGTGACCCTAAAACTGAGACGATTCGCAATCGTAATCGGTATCCGGATCAGAGCGTATCCTCTATGGCGTGTGACCTCATAGGTTCGAACCTAAACGGTAGCACTACAACAATTCTAGTACCAGCACAGGAAACCATCTAGCAATGGGTCCCGGCGTCTAGATAGGTCGAAGATGCGGGAGCAAACTATCAAACCTCTGGTATATGGTTACCGTATAATTCATCCCTTTGACCTCTAATGCTCGGGATGACTGAGATTGGGCTGCCAACCCAGACTGAGTCAGTCGACTACGTGTCTCAACCTTGCAAGCCCAGTGACTATTCACTAGGACTACCCCGGCCGAGGATTTGCTAAATTGAGATACTGCGAGACATTCAATCCAAACTGTTTGGACAGGTCAATTCCATCTTGGTCCATCACTACTCCACAAGTACTTGCCTGTACCTAGAAACCTTCCATCACCGGATTAAAAATCCGGGTAGTCCGACACCAAAGACAAGGAGTTGCTTGCAAGCTACCATGATGTCCTCAGGTCAGAGGGACACATATACCCATATCCAATCGTGAGTATCCCTTTGGCAGAAAGGGGCTGCACGGAGTCAAGTTCAATAAGATATCACTTATCCCACTTGTAGATCACATCAATGTCACCACACTCATTTGGTCAAGAGGACAACCAAACGATGTGAACTACAACAACCTATACTTGATATATTATCGTCCAGTACAATATATCCTTTGGTTGTGAACAGGGTTTAAGGACCACTCAATACATCCTCTCTGTATCGAAGTCAGTGTAGTCCTAAGGACTTCATCACATGGAAAGAGTTCATTTCAGGGAAATTTAGTATATGATGAGCTGCCAAAAATATATTTTATTAATTCAAAGAAAGAGTACAATACTTAGCTCAACCGCCTACAACCCAGGCGATTGGCTTTGGGACATAATTCCCAACAACTCCCACTTGTACTAAAGCCAATTAGAAGAGTATCTAATACCCATTTCCCATTTACAATAGTCGAACTCTTTTATTCCGAGAGCTTTAGTGAAGGGGTCGGCCAGATTTTCTTTTCCATCGATCTTCAGAAGATTGATGTCGCCTCGTTCCACGATTTCTCGTACGAGGTGATAGCGCCACAGTATGTGCTTGGTGTGGTGATGAGATTAAGACTCCTTAGCTTGAGCAATGGCTCCAGTGCTGTCACAATACACCAGAACAGGACCATCTAGGGAAGGTGCCACCCCTAGCTCTCCAAGGAACTTCCGCAACCACACAGCTTCCTTTGCTGCATCTAATGCTGCAATGTATTCTACTTTGCATACTGAGTCTGCAATAGTTGCCTGCTTGGAACTTTTCCAGTAGATCGCTCCTCCATTCAGGGTAAATACAAACCCTGACACACTCTTGCTATCATCTCTATCCAATTAGAAACTGGAGTCAGAGTACCCCACAAGTTTCAAGTCAGTTTCTCCATAAATCAGCCATTGCTCTTTAGTATTTCTCATATTCTTAAGGATGGACTTAACCACCTTCCAATGTGCCTCACCTGGGTCAGACTGGTATCTGCTCACTACTCCTAGTGAGTATGCCACGTCTGGTCTAGTACAGGTCATAGCATACATGATAGAGCCTACTGCAGAAGCATAAGGTACTCTACTCATGCGCTCTCTTTCCTCAGGAGTTGTCGCACAATTCTTCTTGGAAAGATTAATTCCAGAACCTATCGGGAGATAGCAATTCTTGGAATTTTCTATGCTCAACCGTTTCAGCACGGTGTCAATGTACGTAGACTGGGACAATCCTAAAAGCTTCTTAGATCTATCTCTATAGATCTTCATACCTAGTATATAAGAAGCTTCACCCAAGTCCTTCATGGAGAACTGAGATGATAACCAGACCTTTATTCCTTATAATGCTGCGACATCATTCTCGATTAAGAGAATGTCATCAACATACAGTACTAGGAATACAATTACAGAACCATTAACCCATTTATAGATGCACGGTTCTTCTCCGTTCATAACGAAGCCATACGA
Organism: Areca catechu; assembly: GCA_021397845.1. Taxonomy (NCBI): domain Eukaryota; kingdom Viridiplantae; phylum Streptophyta; class Magnoliopsida; order Arecales; family Arecaceae; genus Areca; species Areca catechu. Next base: position 84,478,684 of record CM038044.1, on the reverse strand, counting down.
TTTGATACACCTATCAAACCGTAAGTTCCAACTTCGAGATGCTTGCTTGAGTCCATAAATGGACCTCTGCAACTTGCATACTTTTGATTCATCTGTGGATGTGAACCCTTCAAGCTGTATCATATACACCTCCTCTTCCAGCTCCCCATTAAGGAAAGCGGTTCGGACATCCATCTGCCAGATCTCGTAATCAAAATATGCTGCCAAAGCAAGCATGATCCGAATGGAATTGAGCATTGTCACAGGGGAGAAAGTCTCGTCATAATCGATACCATATCACTGACGATACCCCTTGGCAACCAGACGGGCTTTGTAGGTCTCTACCTTCCCATCTGCGCCCCTTTTCCTCATGAAGATCCATTTACACCCGATGGGTTTTATTCCTTCAGGCGGATCAACCAATGTCCAAACATTGTTGATTTCCATGGACTCCATTTCAAATCGCATAGCTCCAAGCCATGCCTCAGAGTCAGATCTCTGAAGAGCATCCATATAGATGATCGGATCCTCATTGTTCTCATCGAGCTCAATGGGATTGCCATCCCAGACCGAGAAACCGTAGTATCTGTCCGGCTGATGCGGTATTCTACTGGATCTCCTAATGGGTTCTGGGTGTGATTCAATCACAACCGGTTCTACGATGTCCTTAGAGTGTGCAGGTTCTTCTATTTGCTGAACTTCATTAAGTTCAATCTTAGAAGCTATAGTTCCTTCCCCAAGGAAGTCCTTTTCCAAAAAGATAGCTCTAAGAGCAACGAACACCTTTTGTTCATTCTCCAAATAGAAGAAATACCCTTTGGTTTCCTTAGGATAACCAATGAATAAACACCGATCAGACCTTGGACCAAGTTTGTCTGAGTCTAAACGCTTTACATAAGCCGGACAACCTCAGACCCAAAGGTGTGAGATTGAGGGTTTACGTCCATTCCACATCTTATACGGAGTGGAGACAACAGACTTACTTGGAACATTATTTAACAAGAAACACGCTGTCTGAAATGCATATCCCCAAAAGGATAGCTGCAGAGTTGCAAAGCCCATCATGGATCGAACCATGTCCAACAAGGTTCGATTCCTCCTTTCGGACACACCATTCAACTGTGGTGTTCCTGGAGGAGTCCACTGAGAGAGAATTCCATTCTCCTCAAGATATGTCAAAAATTCACCAGATAAGTATTCACCACCTCGATCAGATCGAAGGGTTTTAATACTTTTTCTAGTTTGCTTTTCTACTTCATTACGGTATCGTTTGAATATTTCAAATGACTCAGACTTATGTCTCATTAAAAAGACATAACCGAACCTTGAAAAGTTATCTGTAAAAGTAATGAAATATTTGTATCCTCCTCTGGCACTAACTGTCATCGGTCCACATACATCAGTATGTATTAGACTTAGAAGTTCTGTAGCTCGTTCACCTTTTCCAGTAAAAGGTGACTTGGTCATTTTACCAAGTAAACAGGATTCACAAGTGGGTAGTGATTCAGAATCACTAACCTTGAGGAGTCCATGTCCTCGCATCTTATTTATCCTATTTTGGTTAATAAGACCCAGCCTATAGTGCCAAAGATACAAATCATTGACATTATCTAACCTTGGGCATTTGCTCGAAGTGTACATTACACTAACAGGCCTTGATAGTACATATATGCCATTATTTAATCTAACTTTCATTATAACAGAGTTATTCAAAATAACATTGCAAAAATCTCCTTTTATTGATAGTTCAAAACCACAATTGGACAAAAGGCCTACAGAGATTATGCTCATAATGAAACTAGGACAGTAGTGACAGTCGACTAGTTTGATAGTACAAGACTCAAAGACAAGATGCAGGAGTCCGACAGCCAGTACTGGAACACGATTTCCATTCCCGACGCTCAGAAACTGTTCTCCATCTTCAAATTTTCTACTAACTAGAAGTCCCTGTAACGAATTACAAACATGAATTGGACTACTAGTATCTAATACCCAGTTAGCAGTATCAACAATAGAGTAATTACAAGGTTTTATCATACAAATACCTTGTTCAGCAGACTTCTGCTTTTTCGGCCTGTTCGGATCAAGGGACGCAATATAAAGAGAACAGTTCCTCTTATAGTGTCCCTTCTTCTTCTAGTAGAAACATTCTGCAGAAGATTGATCAGCCTTATACTTCCTGTTCTGACTAGAGCAAGGAGCATTCTACACCTTCTTTCCCTTTTTATTTGTTTTCTTCTTCCCTTTCTTAAAGGGACGACGACCTCTACTACATCCCACTAAATTCACCACCCCCTTATTCAGTTGGTGATCTTTCTCGAAAGTCTATAGCAACCCCAAAAGACCATGGTAGTTGACTGTAGGCTTCTTCATTCTATAATGATCGAGAAAATCAAGATTGGAGGAGGGAAGAGAATTCAGGATCGCATCCTTGCCGAGCTGCTCATGCAAGAGACATACAAGTTTGCCCAACTTTTCAATCAGCTCGATCATGTATAGTAGATGATCAGTGACTGAACCGCCATTTGGCATCTTGGAATTGTAGATGGCATAAGACACTTTGTACCGTTCAACATCATCCGGGGTGCCGAAGGATTCCTTCAACTTTTGAAGGATTTCATCAGGTTGGGCCTCCTCGAATTTGTGACTAAACTCGTCGTTTATCGCTGCTAACATAATGCATTGGACAGTAGTCCGATCAGAGACCCACTTCAGATAAGCATCTCTGACCGCACTCCGTGCATTAGCGGGTGGGATTTCAAGTGCCGGATCCGTTATCACATAGAGGATCCATTAATGCTCCAGAACGATTCTCAATCTTCGATACCAACTATCAAAGTTGTGACCTTTTAACTTCTCGTTATCTAGAAGTGATCGAAGCGATAAATTTGAAGACATCTGAAAAGAAAATAAGACCAAATTAGTGTATGAATTAATAATTTAACCAAAAGACTTGGACTTTAGTCTAAAGGTTTCTCCCACTAATTTTTCAGATTGGTAGCCTCTAACTCCAATCCGTGAAAACACTTTTTCAAGTTGGTACTGAAATCCAATAGGCCACGCATGAGCCCGACTTTGGCCAGCTCACCCATACGAGCCTAAAGGTAGGTTCATAAACCTATTGCTTCCCTAAACAATTTTCAGTATTTCATTTTGCCCCAGAGAACACCCCAATCGGCCTTGGGGCCTCCTATTGCGGGTCTCTAGTTAGGTCCAACCATTAAAATGACAAATTCAATGCTTCCAGCTAATTAAAGACCAAGCTCGACTTTGGCTGGCCCACCTGGTCCCGTTAAGGAGGTTGTACTGAACCATCATCGATCAGATAGAAATTCCAGTCACCGGATGTACACCCGTTCTATGGAACTACCGATGCACACCAAGCTAGTGGACACATTTCTATCCAACTTAATGGGAGGCTAAGACACTGTCAACACTTTGACTTAGTCTTTTTAAGGACCTAATAATTTTAGAGGATTTTTTTAGTTGTTACAGAAGAAAAAGACAAGGACATGGATCATCCTCCCACTGAATCAATCAGATTCCAGGAGGGTTGAAATAAATCAACAAATGATCCATAGGCACCTATAGATCAGTCAGACTGATCAACTTGGGTGACATGGGTTAACTCGAGTCATTGAGCTTTTCCAATCAGTTCTGGTCGACTTAACTAGCTAGGTAGGTGAGATCATGGGTGAGTATTCTACATTAACCATCTTTCCTAGACACCAACCAAGTTGACCAGGAAAGAGGTAGCCTCATACAACCATGATCACAATGCCAAACCGACCTCGACACCAGTCGGTTTACCAGACTCGATCAGACTAGCCTAAAGACTTGGGCGTCCAGTGAGCCACTAATTGGATCCATTTTAGATGAACGGATCAACTAATCTAACTATTAGATAGTTCTAAAGAAGGGCCTTAAACAACTTTTGTTTAATCTTCTTGTAATTCAGTTCAACTAAACTTAGGTCTAACCCAGTTATGGACCCAACTAGTCAGCTAACTCAATTAACCCAAAATGGCTTATGCAATGTTTTAGATTTCATAAACCTAAAATTTTTAATAAGCCAAACACTTAATTAAAACAATTTTTAATTAAGTCACAATGTAAAACATTTTACATAACAAATCATGCATCAAGATTCAAATTTTACAAATATTTCATATCCATATAAAACATGCCCAATAACATGTTTCATCAAATTAATACATTTTTAATATTCTTTAAGGATCCTACTGAAGAGGCCAACACAGATGATCCGCATCGTGTCAAAGACACACGGTCATGGTGAAGGTCTTAACTAGGTTCCAAAAACAATCAGGATACATTTTTAGATTAAATAATTTTTAATCTATAAACATGAATACATGAATAGATTACACATGCAACCTGCTCTGATACCACTGAAAGAAAATGGTGTAGGTGGTTTGACATGATCCTACACTAGGCATGCAAACAGCAACGGGAGCAGATTGGATTTTAAAACTTTTTTAAAAATTCTCGCAGCGGAAAACTGCTCCGCCCAGAACCTAACCTATTCATGTTGCATGTAGGCATGTATGATAATATAAAATATTTGCAAAAATTAAACAAATAAATCTATTTATGTATGATTAAAAAAATAATTTTCCATACCTTTATTCTGCTTGGAATAACTCTGGAATAAACCTGGAATAGGCTGGAATAGCTAGAATAAAACTATTCCAGCCTTCTTCCTTGGAACGTTTGAAACTCTATTTTTGGGACATCAAAATGTCGTCAGAATACCACCTTCCGAACCTCCGTTTCCTCCCGAATCGAAGCTACAACAAGGGGATGAAGTGGTCTTCATTTTGCCACCAAGATCTGCAAGCAAAAACCAGCAAAAACGGTGTATAATTCACCCAAAATCTGCTGCCATAAGTTTGCTGCAGAACAGGACAGCAGCTTCTTTCTTCGCGTTTGGAGCAACAGCAGCAAATCCGGCTCGCCTTGCTTGCACCCAGGAGTAGAAGAGTACTCCCTCTAGAGGAGAGACACACCCGGGGCTCTCGGATTCGCCTTCACGCACGGTGCTAGCCGCTTGAAGGAGACACGGTCACAGGTAGATGGTAGCAACACACCTTTGCTGCAGTGTAGATTTGAGCACAAGAAACAACAAAGAAAATGGCCTTGTTTCTCTCCCTCAAACACTCTAAAACCCAGCCCAAAGAATACTCAGTGAAATGAAGGAATGATCTCTTAAAAAGAAAGATCTCACTCAGCCTTTCAAAAAGAAGAACAACGCCCAGTTTAAACTTGCTGTTCCTTTTTTTCACTGAAACAGGGGATAGCTGTTTATAAAGACAGCAGGGAAAAGGGAAAGGCAGGGAGGCCAGGAAATCAAGAGGCAGCGACTGCCGTTCTCCCAATTAAATAGCCATTATACAAGGTTTAAAGCAGCGGGTGGGGAAGAGGAAGAGATGCCCAGCGATGTAAGGTTCATTTGGTCGTTTTGGTTTCCAGGCTCTTGGATTTCAACGTGTAAACCGGTTACATGGTAGAAAAGCAAATGCTGGTTCAATTAACCAGTCCAAATCCATTTAAACCAAGAGATGGTTCAATCCAATTGAACCGGTTCTAACCCGATAAAATTTGTTCAAGGGATTAAAATTGGTTCACAACCAATTGGAGGCCAAAACGAGCTCCGAATCAGTTCAAAACTGATTCAGAAAAATCCTGGTGCAGTCCTGGTCAGCCTGGAATAATTTCTGATTGATACAGACAAGGGTAAGATGGAGAAAAGAGTGCTCAAAAAATACTATGACCATAAAACCGAGATGATTCCCAATCGTAATCGGTATCCGGATCAGAGAGTAATCCTCTGTGGCGTGTGACCTCATAGGTTCTAACCTAAATGGTAGCACTAGAACAATTCTAGTACCAGCACAGGAAACCATCTAGCAATGGGTCCCGGCGTCCGGATAGGTCAAACATGCGGGAGCAAACTATCGAACCTCTAGCATATGGTTACCGTATAATTCATCCCTTTGACCTCTAATGCTCGGGACGACTGAGATTGGGCTGCCAACCCAGACTGAGTCAGTCGACTACGTGTCTCAACCTTGCAAGCCCAGTGACTCTTCACTAGGACTACCCCGGTCGAGGATTTGCTAAATTGAGATACTGCAAGACATTCAATCCAAATTGTTTGGACAGGTCAATTCCAACTTGGTCCATCACTGCTCCATAAGTACTTGCCTGTACCCAGAAACCTTCCATCATCGGATTAAAAATTCGGGTAGTCCAGCACCAAAGCACAGGGAGTTGCATGCAAGCTACCATGATGACCTCAGGTCAGAGGGATACATATACCCATATCCAATCGTGAGTATCCCTTTGGCAGAAAGGGGCTGCACGGAGTCACGTTCAATAAGATATCACATATCCCACTTGCAGATCACATCAGTGTCACCACACTCATTTGGTCAAGAGGACAACCAAACAATGTGAACTACAACAACCTATACTTGATATATTGCCATCCAGTACAATATATCCTTTGGTTGTGAACAGGGTTTAAGGACCACTCGATACATCCTCTCTGTATCGAAGTCAGTGTAGTCCTAAGGACTTCATCACATGGAAAGAGTTCATTTCAGGGAAATTTAGTATGTGATGAGCTGCCAAAATTATATTTTATTAATTCAAAGAAAGAGTACAATACTTAGCTCAACCGCCTACAACCCAGGCGATTGGCTTTGGGACACAATTCCCAATAGGACTAGCATCCTACAAACATTCATTAAGATAGGTGAAAAAGTATGCAAAGTCATTTTAGATAGCTGTAGCTGTGTCAATGCCATATCCACCAACACAGTAAAAACCCTAGGATTGCCCACCGTACCCCACCCCAATCCCTATAAGGTATCCTGAATAGACTCAACCATGATTTCCATTAAGTCTAGGTGCCTAGTAATCATTCAGTTCCAATCTTACCTAGAGAAAATATGGTGTGATGTACTTCCAATGGGAGTAAGTAGCATAATCCTAGGCCGACCATGGTTGTACGATCTTGATGTAACAATCTATGGTCGTTCTAATTCGTGCTCGTTTACTCATAATGGAAAGAAGATCGTAATCCATTCTTCTCCACCTAAGAACCCCATTAAGAGAGGATCAAGCCAATTGAGTGATAAAAAAAAAGGGATAGACGTGATCACTGCTAAAGAAATGGAGCAAGATGATGCGGCAACCATATGATTATTGTTTTGAATATGGTTTGCAGAGCAATGAAACCTAATTACACTACCATTGTACGCATCATAATAAGACTTAAGGATTATAAGAAATGGGACTTTTACTTGATTAGACACAATCCTAAACTAAGAGGGACGAAGATCTAGACAATAGGGGCTAATGATTGTGGGCTTACCTTGATGAGCTTTCCAACCTTCTTTTGATTCATACCTTGAAACTACCAACGCTTAGAACTGAAGAACCTGGATAACAGAGATCAGAACCCTGGACTTGGGGGCTTCAGCTTGTTGGTTCTTTGTCAAGGTGAACCCGGCTCACAACTCAAAGTCTTCGAAGGACCCTGCAATGAAGATCAAAGTTAAGGAAGAAGGATAAGAACATATAGAAGGGATGGGAGAATTTATGAACTAAGAACAGAAATTTGAGTAGAACTGGCCGACTCCAATGCCTTCACTTGAGCTTGGAAGATGCTTTGCTAGGAGAAAAGAAGGGCTTTGGAGTGGAGGAAAAAGGATGGGAAACTTTCACATAAAAAAAAATACAAGACAACTTCTACTTCCAAAATTCAACATTACTTTTCATTCATTCCCCCCAAAATCAATCCCCTTTACAATGGGCGTCCAAGGCCTTTAATAGCCTCACAATGCTAGCTTTTGAAATTTAAAAACTTCCCAAATTGAGGAGGATTACAAGGGGGTTGGAGGATTTGGTGGAGAGTTTGGAGGGATGGGGGGGCGTTGGAGAATTTGGTGGAGGACTTGGAGGGGTGTGGCCAACCTCCTTGAATTTGAATCTTCCTTGTAGGTGCCAAAGAGTGATGAGGTGACTAGTGAGGTGGCGCCTGATGATGTGGCATGATGAGATGGTCTTCTACTTGGATAAGGAATGACATGTGGCACCAAGTGGTCCTAGTTGATGGTCTTTTTCTCTTGCTTGGTTGATGTGTCTTCTCTTCTTCATGTGGTCAAATTCTGGGGTCCAGAATTTGAGTCTTGTTGCTGGCTTTCATTGCTTTAAGACTTGATTAACTGAAATAGACTTAACTCAACTAAACTGACTTGACTGACCTAAACTTGAAACGAACTTACAGGAAATGAATTTTTTTTTTAAAAAGTAATTACAGGACTTAATAAACACTCTTTATTAATTACTGGACTCTTGAAAAGGAAATGGCTCTTCAAAATAAAACATTTACAGGACTCTTGAAAAGGAAGTGGCTCTTGAAAATAAAACATTTTTGAACTAAAGGATACAATGTAACCTAATTATCTTCGATCCAAATTGGGATAAGGCTAACCTTGTTGGAGTGAAGTTTCTTTCGATTTTTGGTGTCCACACCACCACATCAATTTTTTGGTATCAGTGCAGGTTAAACTAGGGTTTAATCTCTCTTGTGCCGACATAGTTCTCTTTAAGTACTCGGATTGGGTGCTTCACCATGGCCGTATAGTCATAGGAAAAAGTAGGGCTGCAAGACCCTCACAACCCATTCAAACAGAATATTTTATGGCGTGTAGGGGTGCTGTTGTGAATTGACCCTTGAAGAAGAAAATAAAGAGATAGGCATCTTTAGGTTTTAATTTCTACATCTCGGCTATCTTAGTACATACTCTATTATTTTAATTATTTCTATCTATAGGTAACTCATAAAAATCAAATTTTTATTTTTCTAGATTTGATATAATTGAAAATATTTTTAAAATTTTCTCATGAATTATTTTGGTCTGTAGATTTTCTGCCTATCGAAATACTACCTAAGAATAGTTCTGCCCTGTTCTTTAGCAAAGCTAATTTCAGCAAGTTTAGGGTTCTTTTGGTAATTTTTTTTGGATATTTTAATATTTCCTGCATATTAGGTACTTATCTGTTGAATATATCCTTGTTTAAATAAAAAACAAATAATTAATTTTTATTTTCTTCTATTTTTGCTTATTTGCATATTAGCGTTTCATCTTGTGTGTGCATCATCAAGTAACCTAATCTTAAGAGCACTTGAACAACTAGATTGGGGCAGGATTTCATCACCTGTCCAGAGCCCACAACAACTACCTATTACATCCAAACCTAACCTTGATTAAAATTGATTAGACTTAATTTTCTCTAGTGAGCTAGGGACACCAACAAGTCAGGTTCAACCTTTTTGAGAAAACTAGTTACACTCAATCGGCATTTGTGTCTTGAAGCTGGTGTCTAGGCTAGAGGACCAGAGGCAAATGTCCTAAGTGGTTTCGTGGTTTTTAATTAGGACCCTGCGAGAGTAGGGGGAGCCTCCCATGACCCCTCCTCTTACTTGGCCAGTGGATAGCATAATTGTTGTCTTGGCTGTGATTCAGTCGACTCATTTTGTTTGAGCTCTAGGTTTAGGAAATCCTAGTCCAAGTCGAGTTCGATATGTTTGCATTGCATAACCCCTAAATTAGGAGACAATACTTGTAGCCTCAAACCCAACCCAGTCTAGTTTAACCATGGAGTCTTGCTTCGAGACATTCCTTAGGACCTTCACTGAATAGTGTACCCAAATGAACCATAAGTTTGATCGACTGGACCAACGATTAGGAAACCTAGAAAAAGCCCGTAAGACCCATCCTGAACCTAAATTTGAAACACATCCTGACCCATTCCTAGAATCCAACCATAGGAAAGCCCCTCACTAGGGCCAAATCTAAGAGACTAACCATAGGACACCCAATTATGATTACATAGACCAAGTTGAGAGAGCCACTAGGTATATTAGTTTACCAGCACCTACATTTGGTGGTGATCTTGATCTTGAAGACTATATTGATTGGGAACAAGGTATGGATTTGTATTTTGAGAAAGATCAAATGACTGAGAAAGGAAAGTTTAAGATTGTTAAACATAAATTAGTATGCCAGGCTAGAATTTATTGGGATGATGTTGAAAGAACGATCAAACGAAGAAGAGAAGTCCCAATAACTACTTGGAGCGACATGAAACTTAAACTTAAGAAAATGTATCTACCCAGATCATATGAACCTAGTTCTTATGCTCCCAGATCCTTTGAACCCAGCTCCTACAAACCTAGATCCATAACCCATATGTATGAACCTATAGCCTATGAACCCAAGGAACACATAACCCCTAGGTATCAATCTAGTGCCAGTCAGGTTTCGCTTAGTTAGCCAGAACCCATTAGGATTAGAGCCCTTTATCAAAAATCAAGATTTATCCAAGTCCACCCAAGTCGATCCATTCCTCAATAGAGTTAACCTAATTCTCACCCGAGCCGACTCAACCCTATTCCGAGCTGACCCACCCTTGTTATTCCAGATCCTAGACAATTTCCTCTTAACCAACCTACTCCTACTACCCTATTGGTTCACCAAGATGCTATTGAAGAAGAAGTTTATGAAGCTGATGTGAGCTTAGTAGATGAGTATGTAGAAGAGGAGATACCTATAGCTGACCTAGAATTGGCTTACCCGATAGGTACCCAAACTAAATCCAACCCAGAGATAGGTAATCTTGACCATACCCAAACTGAAGCTAGCCTAGAGTTAATTGACCCTGACCAGACTGAAACTGTGCTGGTAGGATCTTTAGAAAAAGAAATCAATGGCAAACCTAACCCTACTACTAAGACCTTACTTAGGAAAATCCTAGAAAAGTGTCAAGTCATAGAGCCTAGTCCTAAAATTCAAGAACTAGAAGAGCTTAATGAGGACTTGATTTTTTCAAATCAGCAACCTTAGGAAGAATTCACTCCATCAGTCCCAATTGAAGATCTTTTCCTGAAATTACTGACCCATTCTTCTATAAGGCAAACACTGTAGAAATGCCCCAAACCTTTAAGGTCAACCCTATTAGTCTAGGACCAATCCCTGAACCCTTTTCATATTTCCTACCCTACCAAGTCAACCCCAAACCCAGTTCTTATTTTTCACCTTTTCCTGAAGCTTCCAGCATTTCTAGGACCATTAGTTTGCATTTTATAGAAGTTAGCATGTTGCATAAGTCCATTGAGCATGTTAGGTTTATAACCTATTTCTGGCAAACCCTATGGCATTTTTTAGGAGTGCATGTCAAGTTTTCATTTGCATGTCATCCACCGACCAAGGGTTAAGCACATAATTGAAATTAAGGACTTGAATAGATAAAATAATAATAATAATAATAATAAAAAAAATAAATAAATAAAATTTCACTACAAATGCATAGTTGAGTCTATTAGACATTTGCAGAGTCATATGCACAATATATTAAAGAATTATATAAGAATCATATGTGGTGCGGGCACCAGACTCAGAAGAAGACTTCAGGACTCCATCTGGATCTCTGATTGACATTGCCCGAAGAATTAGGGTTTTCTGGTTTTGTAATAAGGGTTGACTTGGTCAACTCAATTTTAGTTTGAGTCTGTATTTCCCTGCAATTTAAATTTTGTTGAGTCATGTTGACTCAATACAAGTCCTAGTAGTGGTCTAGGTCTTCTCCAAGGTGCAACATTTTCTCCCAGGACCAAGCAAGTGGGCGCCACACTCCCAGCCACACGCCAGAGTCCAGGAGGCGCCACATCTCCATCCAGTGTGCCTTGGTCCCCACACCACAAGAAAGCAGGTCCCTTCTTTCATGCACCACTTGGGGGAGAAATCCATCAAGATACCTCAATCCAAGGAGGAGCCAACTTCTTTCCAGATAAACCCAAGCCAGGATGGCAAGAATTTTTCTTGAAGAGAGGATCAAGGAGGTGCCCCACAATGTTCCATAAAAACCCAAGTTATAAAAGGGAAGAGAGCATGTCTTGGGGAGAAAATCAAGGAGGCACCCAAAAGTTTCCTAAAGTGCCAAAGCCATGAAAGGAAGAAGCCTAAACTTGTGGAGCAAGACTAGGAGGTGTCCAAAAGAGCCAAACCATGAAGGGAAAATCCTTGATTCATGGAGAGATACTAGGAGACACCCCCATAACCTGCCATTTGGAGCTGATTTTCAAGTTTTCTTGGAGTTTTTGGGTTGCCCACTCATGGAAGGAGTCTTGGGAAGAAAATTTGATGCCTAAAGTGTGGGTTAGTCCTATTAGTCCCACATGGGAAGTGTATGAAATTTTATTTTTTTGTTATGTCTATATATTCAACTCTATGTAACTCTTGAAAAAAGATGAATGAAACCAATTTTTTTTTGTGAGCAAACTTTGTGTTTTCTCTCTTCCGCACTTGCATCCAGGTGTTGAGCTCCATGAGGGAGTAAATCCGGGTTCCCCTGGAACCTTGAGGAGGTGAGAGATCTCCAAAACCCTAAACCCTAGGTTAGCCACTCAATTCCCAAACCCTAGCCGCCATCACCCTTCTCTTTCCACCAAGCCCTAGTCTATTTCCCTTCTCACGGCCACCATCTCCAAGTCTAGGCCGACCACCAGCATCCAGCCCCAATCCAGACACTGCAGATCTACAACAATTCTAAGGGGAAGTCAGATCGGCCGCCAGGAGAATTCGATTCCAGCAACTTCAGCTTTCAAGTTTTTCAACCTGGTAAAATCTTTTCTTGAGTTTCTGAATTCCATCTTTTGTTCCTCTTCTTTCCCAGATCTTGAGTCCAGGAGAAGCCGACCCAACCACAAGACCAGTATTGGAGGATCCATTATGAAGATATCCGAATCCGAGGATCCAACAATTTGCTCGAGAGAGTTCTTCCACCCAAATTCTGTGAGATCACTGTCTAGTTGGTAAACCATCTCTCCTCTTTATTTCTGTCATGTTGAAAGTTCAGAGCGAAACCCTAGGTCTGGGAGTTTCTCAACCCCCAGCGATCCGTTACTTCTGAACTACTCTGATAACTTAGCTTCTTCTAAATTGTGCTTTCAATCCTTACCTAGTTTCCATCAACTTAGTTTAACTTTACTTTGAGTCAAAGACAATTTCTGAAATATATAAAAAAAAAAAAAAAGAATTAATCTTAATTTTACTTCCGTATACGCTTCTTTGTTCTTTGTTCTGCATCATTTTTGGTATCAGAGCGTTCTGTTCTACATCATTTTGGTATCAGAGCCCTGTCTAGGGTTTCTGTTTTGATTGCTTGTTTGAGTCTCTCTCTTTTTACTTTGTCTGCTCGAAGTAGACTCCCCAGGACGTCCGGTCCTAGGAACGAAGCGAGGTGCAAACCTCCTCTTCCCATTCCATGGGGTGTTCCTAGGGCGTGTAGGGGATCCGCTGGGTTACAACTTCGTAGCAGGAATTGTAAACGGGGAAAGCGTTCTGTTTTCAGTCTGTAACTATCCTGTTGTAGGAATTGTTTCTCATTGTAGTTAACTCCAAATTATATGATTTTTGTTTTGATGGAACCATATAATTGAAAATATTTTACATAATTTTACTGTAATTTATTCAATTTTGTGAAATTTCTGAGAGTTAAATTACAGCAATTCTGTTTCTGTGTTTCTGCAATTCAATTTTTTTGAGTGATCATCTCCTAATTCATCTTAAGGGCAATTAAGCATCTAAGATAAGGGGAGGAGTTGATAACCTCTCCTTAGCCCAAAACCACCACCCATTCATTCGATCCTAAGCCTAATTTTAAAATTTATTAGACTTAATTTGCCCTAGTGGGCTAGGGACACCAACAAGTCGGGTCTAGGCTAATGTTGAGTCAGTTTGTCTAGTTACTCTGTGTGTGCTTTGCACTCAGTGTCTAGAATGGTGGTTCAGGGATTCTATCCTGAAGGGCTTGTGTGCTGGTCCGCCTACCTGGCCAATCTCTGATTGGTGTCTAGGATTGGCAATTAGGGACCTAACACTCCCCTTACACCTGCCTGGCTGAGTCCCGAGTTACTACAGGCTAGCTTGCCACTCTGATTGGGCATCTAGTTTGGGCTCTAGGTCTAGTTAGCCCGTAGTCGTTTCAGTCGAGTCTCATTTGGTGTGCTTGCTTGCATCATCATGTCCACCCGGAATGAAGTACCCTACCAACCTGATCAAACCTAACCTGATTTAGAGGCCATGATTAGAACTCTTACTGAAAGTATGACCAAATTGAGTCAGGATATGAATGAGGGTTTTGCCCAGTTTAGAGACCGAGCCCAGGGACTTGAGAAATGTAGACATCAAAATTGCACCCCTGATCCAAAATTTAATAGGCCCCAACCTCACCCATGCCAGGAGCCTAGGAGGACCTTATACCGTGATCCCGAGCATAACCCTAGGAGCCTATATCCATACTTGGTTGACTCAGAAAAGGGACCTGTTAGGAACACCGAACCTTATGCACCCACTTTTGATGGAAGACAAGAGACATATATTAAGTGGGAAGAACAAATGGATCTGTATTTTGAGTGCACTAACATATCGAAATTAGGACAAATTAGGTTGGCCAAAACCAAGTTCACCAAACATGCTAGGTCGCATTGGTATGCTATTGAGCATGAGTGTTATCAAAGGAAAGAGGAAATATATACTTGGAGAGATATGAGAAGTAAGTTGAGAGATAGGTACCTAGGTAGATCCTATGAGAAAAGACTTTTAGACCAATTGTACCAATTGCGACAAGGTAATAGGCCTGTGTCTAAATATATCGAGGACTTCCGGTGGTACGACATGAAATGCAATACCATTGAGACCGAAGCTCAGATCACATCGAGGTTTAGGGTTGGGTTACACCCAGACATTTATAGGAAGCTATGCCTTGAAATAACCAATAAGTTAGACCGAGCCTACCAAGAAGCCCAAGACTATGAGTGGTCTTTAAGATATAACCAATCAAGTACTTTGGACTTAAAGCCAACCTCTACCAACTTGAGTCAAGTTCCGATTGATCCGACACCCGTAGTGAACCAGATTTTTGTTTGTCAATTCCCACTTGTGTCACCTCTTGACCAGAAGGATAACACTGAGAAGGAGTTAGGCATGGCCATCCCAAAATTAGTTGACCTGACCAGAGCCGTACTTAAAGAGGAATCAAAGGAGAATAGATTAGAACATTTCAGTGAGATTGAGGAAGAAATATATGAGCCTGACATAAGTTTGATAGATGAATATGAAGAAGAAAAATTTGAGGATATCTCTCCCGATAATTCAATTAACCAACTCCTACCTAATGGGGTTATTGAGGGGACCCCTGCCACTCAAGGAATTCAGGAGCTAACCCTAAGAGAAGACCCTTTTGAGGAAGTTCAGGAAGAGGAAATTACACCAAATGAAAGTTTAAGTGAGAATACCCCTGAACTCATTGAGGAATCCAAAGAAGACACCCCTGAGTCAAATCTGGTAGAGAAGTGTGGAGAAGGAAGGGGTTCACAAGAATTGCCCATTGAGAAGGTCCAAGAACAAGAAAAAGACAGTAGCTTAGAGGACTTTTTAGATAAACATTCCAAAGACCTTCCTGATAACCTTCCACCTTCTAGGAGCACCCAGCCTACCCTAGAACTTGCACTTGTAGACCCTCCTAGAGCAAATCATGAGGTTTGGATGAGTGCACCTATAGAACAATGTCCTCATTTTAAGGTCATCCTGAATAACCAAGGTTTGTTTCTTGTTTCTGATAAGCCACCTCAAAACTCTGATTCTTATTTCCTACCCTTCCCTGAATCTTCTCATGTTCCTAGAGCTATGGGATTACACTTTACTGAGATCTCTAGGTTGCAAGACTCCTTAGAACCTATTAGGTTTGCCACCTACTTCTAGAAGACCTTATGGCACCTACTAGGCATCCATAATAAGTTTTCATGCTCTGCATGACCTCCTCCGATCCAAGGTCAAACCTAGAGAGCCTTAGTTTGTTAGGTTTAGACCTAGGGTTCCTTTGGAATAAAGTCCATTCTTTAGGAATGCGTCGTCAGTCTAGTTTAGTTTTTCTTGATCCTTTACTAGGGTTTGGCTTAGACTTTGGTTTGATTGAGAGCACCAGGAATTGGGATTTGTATTTTGTCCAGGACTAAATTTGCATATAATGTTTCGATCAACAGGTCTATAGGCTAGAGTCCCTTTGAAATTGTTCATGGATACAAGCCTCACACACCACTTGATATGATTTCACTATTAATCCACACACACAAGTCTCTTGATGCACTTGCATAGCATGTAAAGGACTTGCATAAAGAAATTCATGCCAAAATAAATTTAAGTAATGAAACTTATAAGAAGTTGGCTGATTCTCAAAGGCGAGTCAAAACTTTTGTTGAGGGAGACTATGTAATGATTAGGTTAAAGCCTGAACGGTTTCCTCCTGGAACTGTTAGAAAGTTACATGCTAGAGGAGCTGGACTATTTAGAGTGGTGAAGAGAGTAGGGTCCAATGCCTATGTGCTCGAGTTGCCTTCAGAACTAGGCATTAGCTCCACTTTCAACATTACAGACCTAGTAGAGTATAGAGAGCCAGCTGTGATTCCCAGTGAGCCTTTTTGAGCCTAATCCTGCTCTTGAGAGTGAACCCAACCCTATGTGTCCACCAACAAACTGGCCTGTGAGGAAAGAGCAGATTGAAAACATCCTGGATGATCAGGTTATCTCTACTCATAATCGAGGATACCAAAGATACCTGGTCCGCTGGAAAGGAAGGCCAGATTCTGATAACTCTTGGATCTCCCAAGAAGAATTACAAGAATTGGACCCAGACCTCTTGGAGAGATACCAGAGCCAGCTTGATCCATAATCGATAGGGTCGAGTTCCTCCCACCCCGGGAGAATTGGTGTGGGCACCAGACTCAGAAGAAGACTTCAGGGCTCCATCTGGATCTCTGATTGACATTGCCCGAAGAATTAGGGTTTTCTGGCTTTGTAATAAGGGTTGACTTGGTCAACTTAATTTTAGTTTGAGTCTGTATTTCCCTGAAATTTAAATTTTGTTGAGTCATGTTGACTCAATACAAGTCCTAGTAGTGGTCTAGGTCTTCTCCAAGGTGCAACATTTTCTCCCAGGACCAAGCAAGTGGGCGCCACACTCCCAGCCACACGCCAGAGTCCAGGAGGCGCCACATCTCCATCCAGTGTGCCTTGGTCCCCACACCACAAGAAAGCAGGTCCCTTCTTTCATGCGCCACTTGGGGGAGAAACCCATCAAGATACCTCAATCCAAGGAGGAGAAAACTTCTTTCCAGATAAACCCAAGCCAGGATGGTAAGAATTTTTCTTGAAGAGAGGATCAAGGAGGTGCCCCACAATGTTCCATAAAAACCCAAGTTATAAAAGGGAAGAGAGCATGTCTTGGGGAGAAAATCAAGGAGGCACCCAAAAGTTTCCTAAAGTGCCAAAGCCATGAAAGGAAGAAGCCTAAACTTGTGGAGCAAGACTAGGAGGTGTCCAAAAGAGTCAAACCATGA
The DNA here is from genome assembly GCA_021397845.1 of Areca catechu. NCBI lineage: Eukaryota > Viridiplantae > Streptophyta > Magnoliopsida > Arecales > Arecaceae > Areca > Areca catechu. The sequence continues at coordinate 84,461,217 of CM038044.1, read as the reverse complement.
AGGGAAAATCCTTGATTCATGGAGAGATACTAGGAGCACCCCCATAACCTGCCATTTGGAGCTGATTTTCAAGTTTTCTTGGAGTTTTTGGGTTGCCCACTCATGGAAGGAGTCTTGGGAAGAAAATTTGATGCCTAAAGTGTGGGTTAGTCCTATTAGTCCCACATGGGAAGTGTATGAAATTTTATTTTTTTGTTATGTCTATATATTCAACTCTATGTAACTCTTGAAAAAAGATGAATGAAACCAATTTTTTTTTGTGAGCAAACTTTGTGTTTTCTCTCTTCCGCACTTGCATCCAGGTGTTGAGCTCCGTGAGGGAGTAAATCCGGGTTCCCCTAGAACCTTGAGGAGGTGAGAGATCTCCAAAACCCTAAACCCTAGGTTAGCCACTCAATTCCCAAACCCTAGCCGCCATCACCCTTCTCTTTCCACCAAGCCCTAGTCTATTTCCCTTCTCACGGCCACCATCTCCAAGTCCAGGCCGACCACCAGCATCCAGCCCCAGTCCAGACACTGTAGATCTACAACAATTCTAAGGGGAAGTCAGATCGACCGCCAGGAGAATTCGATTCCAGCAACTTCAGCTTTCAAGTTTTTCAACCTAGTAAAATCTTTTCTTGAGTTTCTGAATTCCATCTTTTGTTCCTCTTCTTTCCCAGATCTTGAGTCCAGGAGAAACCGACCCAACCACAAGACCAGTATTGGAGGATCCATTATGAAGATAGCCGAATCTGAGGATCGAACAATCTGCTCGAGAGAGTTCTTCCACCCAAATTCTGTGAGATCACTGTCAGGTTGGTAAACCATCTCTCCTCTTTATTTCTGTCATGTTGAAAGTTCAGAGTGAAACCCTAGGTCTGGGAGTTTCTCAACCCCCAGCGATCCGTTACTTCTGAACTACTCTGATAACTTAGCTTCTTCTAAATTGTGCTTTCAATCCTTACCTAGTTTCCATCAACTTAGTTTAACTTTACTTTGAGTCAAAGCCAATTTTTGAAATATATATAAAAAAAAAAAGAATTAATCTTAATTTTACTTCTGCATACGCTTCTTTGTTCTTTGTTCTGCATCATTTTTGGTATCAGAGCGTTCTGTTCTACATCAATATGGCTAATTCAAAAAAAAGACTCAAAGAATTCAATGGAGGAGACTTTGTTATGGTTAGGCTATGACATGAACTAATTATATACCCGTAGTAGTGGACCATACAAAGTAATTAAGAAGATAGGAGCTAATGCCTACGTGCTTGAATTGCCACCTAAACTTCAACGTTTCAGACCTTATCGAGTATAGGGAACCAACATTGATTCCTTGTGAGCCATTTGAGCCTAATCCAGTTCTTGAGAGTGAACCAACCCAAGTGTGTCCACCTACCATACCACCGGCCTGAAAAGACAAGATCGAACGGATCTTGGATGACAAGATCATCACTACCCGGAGCAAAGATTACCAGCGATATCTGGTTTGTTGGCAAGGATGACCTAAGTATGATGATTCTTGGATCACCAGAGAGGAGTTGCAGAGAGTTGTCCCTGACTTACTAGAGTATTATAACGGTGGAATTGGCACATGCTCAACAAGGTCGAGTTCCTCCCACCCTGGGAGAATTGGTGCAGGCACCAGGGCTAAAAGAAGTCGACAGGTTGAACCCACATCCCTGTGGATGTGTGAGTAAAACCCTGAACCCAACCCTATTTACCATGTAAATATTTATTTTAAATTCCATTATTTTGGTTTAGATAGGGTAAACCCTTTTTACCAACTGTAATTAGGGTTTTGTTTATTTTGGGTTAAAACCCTTTTTACCAAGTTAAGTCGAAACTCCAATTAAGTCAAACTCTATTTACCTAATTAGGATCTTAATGGTCCAATTTAATTAGCCCTTTTTACCAACTTTAATTAGGTTTTTTATTTGAAAGCCTAATTAAGTATGGTTGGTTCAATTAGTTATTAGTTGGTTAAATCATGTGGTTACTTATTCATTGAGTCCAGGTAATTAGTTGAGTCATTGAGTCCTGTATTACAAGGGGCATCTAATTGAAGACCCATGTGCATCTAATTGAAGACCCATATTACTCAAATCAAGACCCATGTGCTAGCTCAAGACAAGCCCATGTGACTCCATGTGCTAGCACAAGTTTCTTGCCACATGTCATCCTATTTGGTGCCACCTTTGCAAGATATCTGGACAACACCTGCCACATCACCAGGGGACATCAACACATGGCATGTCACTTGTGTTTGGACATGCAACAAGATTAAGACATCACAACACCCTTTGGTCAGCCACTTAAGAAGGAGTTAGCGCCTCTTTTTTTTTTAAGAGGAGTAAAGTAGAAGGAGATCTCCAAAATAGCATCCTCCTCCATTCCTTCATGCTAGAACCAAGAAAGAAATCGGCCAACATTTCAAGGAGTTGCAAGTCATCTCAAGTCATCCAAGTGGAGAAGGTTGGAAGGTTTTCCTGCTTCAAGAGTTTTGATAAAACAGGTTGGAAGTTGCTTAAGTTCCTAGGACTCAAGAGTCTCACCAAAACTCTTGAGTCTTCTTCAATCCAAACTGAAGAGTCCACTTACATACAGAAGTCCAGATTAGCCCAACAAGCAAGAGTCTAAGATGCCCAGAAGTAAGACTCTAGGAGTTGTATTCCAAGGGAGCACAAGACTAGTGTTTATGTCCCTTACATCACTTGTTGGGAGTCTATAAATACCCCACCAACCCCCTTCTAATTAATCAATTATTCATCAATATATAACAAAATTCTATAAAATATTATTCCTTTGTTATGTGCATCATGGGGTGTGAGGCCCTTCTTTTGTTCTACGGAACATCACAGGGTGTGAGGCCCTATTTATCAAGCCGTCAAGAAACCAAATTCACCATTTCTAAACCCTCCATTCTTTCATTCTTTCCTTTCCTTTGGTATTTTTTAATTCGAGAATCTTTTTTTGTTGAGTGTTACAGGTGAACAGGAATCTAGATTAGGTGTTCTTGCCTTGGAACTAGCTTCGTGCAGAAGATTGGAGCCCGGAAGCAAGATCTTGAAACCCTGTTGTAAAGATTGTAAGAATTCTGTCAAATCCAATTCAAAGGAGTGTATCTTCATTTGTATAATCAGGGCTTATTCCCTTCTTATAATTTTTGACTCGTTGAATAGATAAACCCTAGTTTACGGTCGTTTCTCAGCCACCAAGTCCTGTTTTTTCTAGTTTACTTTGTTAGGTTTACTTTATGGGTAATAGCTAGTAGACTAGTCTTTCTTTATTAAATGCCTTGAGTCTCTAAAATTCTAAAAATCTAAAAAAATTAATCTTTATTTTCTCTTTGTTAATTAGGTTTAAATATCTGTAATTTAAATTTTGGTTTTTTTCCTGCATCATCCCTATATCTCGATTAAGTGATGGGCATGGATAAATGTCAAACCCTAGCACTTAATCATTTTGAATCTCAATTTGATAATGAAGACTCGACCGATGAAAGATTAGAACACCTTATCTAACTCATCCTACTTTGATCAAAGACTTCCTGAGTCATCATTGAAAGAGATCACAGGGGATAACTTCTTCTCTTGCTAGGAGTGATCGATTCCTTGTTGACCTACTCATTACCTTCATACACAATCCACCATATCCAGAAACATCCCGTACATGACTTAATTGTCATGAGTGAGTATGCACCAAAATATTGGTTCATGTGCATAAGATACTATGGTAGTTTCATGCATAACTCCCACTAAGAGAATATTCTTTTGACAAGTAAGTAAGACTTCCATTTGATATTCTCTTGTTGGATCAGTTCAGTAGACTCAAAACCTAATGAGCACCCACATCCTTGTATTAGTGTCTCTACACAAGTGGTTGTGTGACCAACCACCCTCTTCATTGAGCATACATAGGATGTGCTAGTCTTTTCGGATTCATTGATCCCCGAATAGATTATCCAACGACTAGGAACATTTTAGATTAAGGTTTATAGGAACTTAGGTCTCACCGTTATGATCTTCATCATAACCCTAATTTCATTTTCCAAACCTATGGGGTTCATCATAATCTTTATAAGATGAAGCAGTATGATGAATCAAAAGATGCTTTTTATTGATAAATAATATCATACATGAGTTGGAAGATCATTGCATTGCGCTTACAATGATTGGCTTTTAGGGCACCATTCTTTCAACTCCCACTTGTACTAAAGCCATTCGCCTTTGTATTTTATAACCATATAATCTAAGTGGCAATCAAACTGCTACTTTGGTAGTTGTTTAGTGAATGGGTTTGCTATGTTGTTCTTTGTATCTATTCGTTCAATGAGAACATCTTGTCTTTCTATGATGTCTCGAACGAGATGGAAGCATCTTAGGATGTGCTTGGACTTATGATGAGACCTTGGTTCCCTTGGTTGCATAATAGCTCCAGTGTTATCACAATAAAGTGGCACCGGTTGTTGTATAGCATAAACCATGCCCAATTCCGTGATGAATTTTTTCATCCACATAACTTCCTTTGCAGCTTCACTTTTAGCTATGTATTCAACCTCAGTGACTGAGTCAGCTATAGTTGGCTGCTTTGTACTCTTCCAACTTACTACATCATCATATAGGTTGAAGACATATGCTGATATAGATTTACTATCATTCGGATCTGATTGAAAACTAGAATCTACATATCCTTCTAGTTTCAACTTTGATCCACCATATATTAGAAAAACATCTTTAGTCCTTCTCAGGTACTTAAGAATGTCTTTTTCACAGCTTTCCAATGATCCTCCCCTGGATCAGCCTGGAACCTGCTTACTATGACTAAAGCATAAGCAACATCAGGCCTGGTACATAACATGGCATATATAATTGAGCCAACAGTTAAAGCATAAGGAATCAAACTCATTCTCTCTCTCTCCTTCGATGTCTTAGGAGACATCTTCTTGGAGAGATGTATTCCTTGACTCATGGGCAAGTAACCTTTCATACTTTCCTCCGTGTTGAATCTCTTCAACACTAAGTTAATATACCTGGATTGGGATAAGCCCAGCATCCTCTTAGATCTATCTCTATAAATTTTTATACCTAGTATATAAGATGCCTCTCCCAAATCCTTCATGGAAAATTGTTTTGATAGCCAAGATTTAATTGATTGCAACATTGGGATATCATTCCCAATGATGAGTATGTCATTAACATACAAAATCAAGAAAACAAGGGCACTCCCACTTGTCTTCTGATACACACATGGTTCATCCACATTCTTGATGAAACCAAACTCTTTGATTATTTCATTAAAGTGGATGTCCTAACTCCTCGATACTTGCTTTAATCCATAAATGGACTTCTTAAGTCAACGTACTTGGTTTGGTCTCTCACTTGGGACAAACCCTTCTAGCTGTGATATATAGACTTTTTCCTTAAGGTATCCATTAAGGAAAGCAGTCTTTATGTTTATTTTCCATATCTCATAATTATAGTATGCAGCTATAGCAAGCAATATCCGAATGGACTTGAGTATGGCTACTAGTAAAAAAGTTTCATCATAGTCAATGCCATGTTTTTGTTTGAAACCTTTTGCCATCTGTCTAGCCTTATAGGTCTCTACTAGACCATCTACTCCAATCTTCTTCTTGAAGACCCATTTAAACCCGATTGGGTTTACTCCCTCAGGTGGATCAATTAATGTCCAAACCTGATTAGAGTACATGGATTCCATCTCGGATTTCATGGCTTCTAGCCATTTATCAGAGTCTCCACTCATGACAGCTTCCATATAGGTCATAGGATCATCATCTTGTATGATACTGGCTTCATTATTATTTCCAATGACAAAGCCATATCTGAGAGGTGCACTTTGTACTCTCTGACATATGGAGAGGAGTTGTGTGTTGTAGTTGTTTCTGAATCTTAGGAACATCTGGTTAAGGAATTGTTTTAGGTGTAGGTTGAATTTCTTCAAGTTCAATGATCCTCTCATTGCGCTTTTCTTGGTTAAACTCCTTTTCCAAGAATGTGGCATGCCTACTGACAAAGATCTTTTACTCAATAGGGTGGTAGAAAAGGTAGCCCATACCTTATTTAGGATATCCTACAAACCTGCACTTGTCAGCCCTAGCACTAGCTTATGTCCCAAAACATTCCTGACATAAGCAGGGCAACCCCAAATCTTAAAATATTTAAGAGACTTAGCCTTTTTCCATTCCATAATTCATTTGGAGTGCTTTTAACTGCTTTTGATGGCACCTTATTTAGTATGTGGGTAGTAGTCTCTAAGGCAAAATCCCAGAAGGATACTGGAAGATCTGTGAGCACATCATGGACCGTACCATGACCAACAAGGTTCAGTTCCTCCTTTCTGCTACACCATTTAATTGTGGCATATATGGAGGGATCCATTCAGAGAGAATTCCACTATCTTTAAGATGATCGAGAAAATCACTAGATAAGTATTCCCCTCCTCTATCAGATCGAAGGATTTTAATACTATGCCTAGTTTGTTTCTCAACCATACTTTGATACTCTTGGAATTTTTCAAAGGCTTCGGACTTATGTTTCATAAGATACACGTATCCAAACCTTGATAAGTCATCAATAAAACTCATAAAATAAGAGTATCCTCCTCTAGCCTAGGTTGTCATAGGACCACACACATCTATGTGTACTAGGCCTAACAACTCAGTTGCCCTATCTCCATGTCCAGTGAATAGAGATTTGGTCATCTTTTCCATGAGACAAGACTCACAAGTTCCTAATGATTCATGATCAAAAGGTTCAAAGAAATTTTCTTTGCACAACTTGTTTATCCTAGACTCACTAATATGACCCAAACGACAATACTAAAGATATGTGACATTTATATCATTTCTCTTTCTCTTCTTGTTTTCAACAAGCATAACTTCATCATTAAGTGATAGAATCAAAAGACCATTAACAAATGTGCCACAACCAAAGAACTTCTTTGAAAAGAAGATCGAGCACCCATGGCATAAAATATTTATGTCAAAACCTTGTTTTAACAACAAAGGTATAGAAATAATATTCTTTATAATGTTGGGTACATAATAACAATCTTTTAATTCAAGAATATTGCCCGATGGCAATAACATCAGATAGGTGTTAACAGCTTCAGCATGAATGGGATCACCACTCGTGCCAAACAGCTCGAAATCACCCTTCTTCAAGCTTCTGGGTCTCTGTAACCCCTGCAATAACTTGCAGATATGAGACCCACATGCGGTATCCAATACCCATGTATCAGAAGCTGAAGAACTTAATGATAAGTTTGATTGTATCATGTACAAACTTTTCGATGCATCACTAGCATCATGCTTCTGACTTGCATGATATAACTTACAATTCTTCTTCCAGTGCCCTTGCTTTCCACAGTGATAGCAGGTTCCACCAGTAGAGGGCTTCCTTGCCTTTTTCCTTTTCTAGAAGCTACTCTTTGGGTTCCTTTTTCTCTTTGAACCCTTCTTGATAGCATCTTCTTTTACCAGATCTAGGTTAGGAGTATCAAGGATATAGGCAATTTTCTCTTGAGCTAATATAATTCTCAGGTTCCTCAACCAATCCACATAATTTGGATCAGTCAACTTCTTAGCATCAAAGATGCCCTGCAATGAAAAAGTAAAAGCCATAATGTAACAATCTACAGTAAGTAAAGAAAAACTATAAGCAGACTACTCGTGATGATATTCATAATTAGGCAAGGACTTTTGCATCTAATTGTATCTCCTACTATTTTCTAACGAATACCATAACCCTCAACTATGGTAAGCGGGAAACCCTCCCAGGGCTTTCTTAGTGGGATTGGGATCCCAATTCCTTATAAATGCCTTGTGTGTACACAATAAACACTTATAAGTTCAAGGGTAGGAAATCATCCTTTCCAATTGCATCCCTTACAATTCTCAACATAACTTTTGCCTCTAAGACACTTATAGCCTTGTGTGTGCACAACATACCATAATGTCTTAATTTAGTCGGACCCTTCATTTCTATATAGCCATGATTGAATAATGTTGCCCTTGTGTGTACACAACAAAGCAACATTATCAGTCATGCTATAAAACACTAGGTGCACCAAGATAAATTTTATACCAAATGCTAGAGCATGCCTTGTGTGTACACAACAAACCTACTATAGTGTTGTCATAAATTTGGCTCTTAGCATGAAGGAAGGCAATTTGTAGTGTGTTTAATAAATTAGCATTACCAATTTAAGGTTTAGATGTGACCAAATTGGCTAGGTAAGTGGAAGAGATGAGGGGGTCCCCCCGTTGCTTTCCTTAGACACCAATCAAATTGGCCAAGTAAGACAATAGAACCAATTAAAAATCTCATTCCCTTTCCTTCCCAGAATCACTTGCCTAGACACCAATTTGCTAATCATACCCTAATCGAATTTTCATCATGATTAACTTACACTATGACTATATATATTTTTTATGAGGGCTTTGATGGTCTCTAACACATCCTAATATAGACTTAATTATGTCAACCTAACATTCATGACATCATAAAACCTAACATTCATGACATCATAAAACCTAACATTCATGACATCATAAAACCTAACATTCATGACATCGTAATGTATTCATAACCATACACATATGAAATGATATTCATTCCATCAGTCAAGCATATTAACCCTAATATACATACCATAAGCATGATTATAATATCAATCTATTCACCTCAATTGTTCATGGGATATGGTCATAGTGGCATCCCTACATGCCATAGGAGACCCCATTGAATGAAAAGAGAGGGTCATTAAACCCTAAATAAATCCTATGATCGGACGGCCATGGTGACTAACCCAATCCGAAGCAATTCTAGGATATAGCACATTTCAAATATTTGATTGAACTAATCATGCATAGAATCATAATATTATTCAATAGCATGCACCATACTTGATAATACACACTATCATATAATGTTTCAATAGTATGCATCATACTATGATTTATATATGAGATCATATTATCATTCACTATATAAGTGAACCCTAATTAGTGGCATGCATCGAATTACCATATCTGATCATCTTCACTATCACATAAGCATATTCAATTGACCATTAACTAAATAAAATAAGAGGGCTCTGATACCACTGTTGGGTTTCGGTGATGCAACAGAAGCATGGATTTCAAAATTTTCATTTTTGAAACTCCAAACATCTTGAAACCCCAAGTCCAAGATCTCTTATTCATTACAATTAACAAATCATTCAATTAGGGTTTGGAAAAATACCTGGAATGCTAATTCCTTCATCTTTCTACTAGGCATATAAGTGCATGCCCTCTAGAGGTGATCCACACATGAATTAAACCTAGGAAGCACTCCTCAGTAGGTTGTTTAAACCACTGGAACTCTTCTGATGGCCTTTCTTTCTTTAGCAGCCTCTCCTTTCTTGCTCAGACCCTTACCCTCCAGTAGAGCACTCTGAGCCCTCTCCAAAACCTCTCTTCACTCTATTTAACACTTTCTAATTTTTTTCCTAAACCCTTGTCTTAAAATAGTGAACTTGTCTAAAGACAAGACCTTAGTTCTAACAAGGGAGGGAAGAGACAAAGAGAGTGTGGCAGAGTGTAAGTGTAAGAAAGAAAGGATTTGTGATTACCATCGACCTAAACACCGATGGCTATTTATACGAGATGGGGAGGTGCCACATATGGCTCTTCATCAATCCTTGATCTATCAATTAATAGATCATATAAGACCCTTCATTAAGGTGTCTTATCTTAAAACATTATGACCCTTCTTGTGCCAAAGACCACGACCTTTTCTGTGCCAAAAGACTTATCCGACTTCTTTGAATGATTTGGCATTTTATCCTCTTGCCATGTGGCATGTAACCAGCTAATAAGGGTCTTAAGATGTCATGGAAGCAATGTGACTTATCCAATAGTCAAGTTCCTTCATTAGGAAAGACTCTTGGAATTTAAATGTTTCAGTTATCATGAAGGGACGCAACCCTTCATGTGCGCGCCATCTTTCTTCACTGCTCACTCTCATTTCCATTGATAAGGCTAGGGATGTCTTGTCTCATCTGGAAATAATTCCCCAAAGCAGAAGTATTCTAGGTCCTTTTCTGCATGCCAATAGTGAAAAGTCGCTACTCTTCACTTATGCGCCACCTTTTCTCCATGCCAAATCCCATCTTTGACAAGTCAAAGTTCATGCAATATGGGTGTCATATGAAAAAAAATAAAATATAGTTTATCACTTCATAAGTGATTTACAAGCAGAAGGACTCTTGGTCATTCTGTGCCCCTTTGATTGCCGAATACTTCTTTTGGCGCCAGGAGTCCCATGCCCATGGGACTCTTGGTATTTGGCACATAAGAGCCTTAATAATATTAGATAAAATCTGATAAAATCATTCCACATAAGACTCAACCCAATTTAGGACTAACATATACAGGACTCAACCCAATTTAGGACTTACCCCATTAAGCAACCTTATAGACCCAATTAAATTGGGTTAGAAGCTAGGTTAGCATACACATGCTAGTGTGTAATCTAGCTAACCAATTAGGATCCCATGACCCTAAGAAAATTCTAATTGACATCCTAGTCCAATTTCCTAATGTGTGTGACCCTTTGGGTTCCACATCTAGCCAACAGTAGATCTAAGTCCAAGCCAATTTGATGCGGGACTAAAGATGCATGCAAAGTATTTTTATATTTTTATATGTTGAGTCTAGTGTCTAAATCCCAAAAATAAGGCCAAGAATTAAAGTAGAGAGTTATATGCAAAAATAAGAAGTAACAGTATGCAAAAGACCCTAAAAGTAATAGAAAAGAGGACCGCCGAGGCTGAGAAGCTCCAGTTGGGCTAGTTCCCCTTCAATAATGCTATCGGCAAATAGAGGGGCTGTATCTGACAGGATCTAGTAGATGAATCCTTGCAGAGGTCTTTTTTCACTCCCGGATACAGCCTAGATGATCAAGCTGAAGACCTCATGGATTCGCGGCTTTCAACCTGGTGATCCGATCGCTACACGGTTGGAATCAATGGATTCGTAGACTTCGAGGGACCTGCAAATCATTTGTCAAGGGTTAGAAATCGATGAAGGGATGAAGGAATAATTGAAAAAATAGCAAGGAAAGGGATGTTTTGAAGTTGGATGGCCAAGCTTGGAGAGATGGCTTCTAGGGTTTGATGGCGATTGGATACTGGGCGTAGGAAACAAGGAAGAAGAAGGGGCTCACACAGAATTCCCTTAGCACACAGTAAAGCACATTGTAGTAAATTGAAAACTCAATAATATTCATGAAAAATTATTCTTGACACAAGAGAAGAGAGCCTCTTAAATAGACTCATAAACTTGCCCCCCAAGTAAGGATAAAAGAGTCTTTTCATAGGAATTTGAATACCACCCAAACCCTAGCTAGAATACATGGTAGGTCAATAATTTCCTTTCCCTCAAATTCTCCCTCTTTATCTTGCCTTGGTTGGCCAAAGGAGGTGACCCAAAGTGGCAAACCAAGGGGTGGTAATCATAAGCAAGTAGCACCCCTTGGTTTCTCTTATGGGCCTTGGCTAGCCCAGTTTGCTTCAGGCTGCGGTCTAGGGCTCCAAGCTGCTCTCCAAGGTTCTAGGGCTTCCAATTTCTCCTACTAGGCCTTCCATGGTCTTTATAACTTCAAGCTAGGTTGGTCTTCTGTTGTATTGAGTCTTCATTGGACTTGGACTAACATATACAGGACTCAGAAAAAGTTTAGCTCAACATGAGCTAAATTGACTGACTGATCCAAACCCTGCTGGAATGAATCCACTATGAGTACAAAACTCAAATGATGAAAAGAAAAACTCTAAAAGGCTGAGCTCTTATTATAAATTGGACTCAAACACTACTAAGTAATCCACAAGGGTTAAGAAGCCTCTGTCTTATTCTGGTGCCTCTAGTGTATGTACCAATTCTCCTGGGATGGGAAGAACTTGACCCTATCGAGTAAGGATCACACTGGCTCACATATCTCTCGAGAAGGTCTAGGTCAAGGCGCTTCAAGTCCTCTCAAGAAATCCATGAATCGTCCAATTCTGGCCGGCCTTGCCATTGGACCAGGTAGCGTTGATAGCCACGACCCAAGGTCGAGATGGCTTGATCGTCTAGGATATGCTCGATCCGTTCTCCTCTCTCAGGCTAATTAATTGGTGGACACTCTAGGCTAGGGTCACTCACAAGGGATGGAGTAGGTCCAAAGGCCTCACTGGATATCGCTGCCGATTCCCAATACTCAACCAGGTCTGCAATATTAAAGATAGAACTAATACCAAATTTCGAGAAAAAATCTAACACTTAGGCATTTGGTTCAACCTTCTCTATCGCTCTAAGGCCTAAGTCTTATCATGACAGAATCCCTTACATCAAATTCCTTGGCCATTTTTCAGGAATTAGCTAGTTTTTTATATGTTTCATTACTTAGGTTAATCTTTTGGCTAATGTCCTTATGCAAGTCATTAATATGCTATGCTAATGACTCTGCAGACTCTGAGACTCGTGCATGAACAGGTAAAGGAATTAGATCGATGGGGTGATTAGGCTTATACCATGGACTATCACAAAAGGACTCTTGCCCATTGTCCTACTCATTGAGCTATTGTAGGCGAACTCTACTCTGGCAACAATAAGTCCCAACTTCCAATGTGTTCATCTACCAGGCATCTAAGGAGGTTTCCTAGGCTACAGTTCACCACTTCGGTTTGGCCAATTGTCTGGGGGTGGTAGGCTATAGAAAATTTAAGCTTGGTCCCTAACAGGTGCTAGAGGGTTTTCCATAAATAACTGGTGAACCTAACATCCCTATCTGATACGATGGTCTTGGGTAGGCTATGGAGTCTAACCACGTTGTCTAAGAAAAGCTTGGCTACTCTAGATGCATCAAAGGTCTGGGAACACAGGATGAAGTGAGCCATCTTAGAGAACCTATCGACCACTACAAAGATATAATTGTGTCTTTTTTGGATCTTATATAATCCTAACATGAAGTCCATACTACGATCCTGCCAAGGGCGATCAGGCATTGGTAAGGGTGCGTAGAGACCAGTGTTTTGCTTTTGCTGTTTTGTAACAGCACAAGTTCTACACCTGGCTACAATCTGAGCAACATGCCTTTTCAAACTTGGCCAATAAAACTGGTCATTTATCGCCAAGATGGTCTTATTCTTACCAAAGTGACTAGCTAATCCTCTAGCATGGGTCTCCCAAATTAGGAATTCTCTAAGAGAAGTTTTAGGGATATAGAGTCTATTATTCTGGAATAGGTAGCCATCCTAAATGGTATACTCACTATGGATACTGGATGGTCCTAGCCTAAAGGTCTAGTAAATGTTTCCAAAGTCTAGGCAGGTTTCATACTCATCTTTTAATCTATCAAACCCTATGACTTGGGTGCTGATTGAACCTAAAAGCAAAGACCAACGGCTAAGGGTGTCTACTACCTTATTGTCTATTCCAGCATGGTGTTTCAGGATAAAGGTGTATGCCTGAATGTACTCGATCCATTTACTGTGCCTTGGGTTGAGTTTTTTTTGGGAGTTCAGGAACCGGAGTGTCTCATGATCAGAAAATAAGACAAACTCCTACAGTAGTAAGTAATGTCTCCAATATTTAAGGGCCTGGACTACCGTATAAAATTCCTTGTCATGGGTAGAGTACTTAAGTTTAGCCTCATTCAGCTTCTCACTAAAGAAGGCTATAGGATGATTTTCTTGACTCAGTACCCCACCTATTCCTACTCTCAAGGTGTCGCAAGTGACCTCAAACACCTTAGAGAAATCAGGTAATCATAGGATGGGTGCATGGGTCATCTTATCCTTAAGTTCTAGGAAGGCATTATCAGCTGCTTTGGTCCAGTCAAATGTACCCTTCCTAATGCAATTGGTTATGGGTGCGACAACAGTGCTAAAACCCCTAATAAATCTCCTATAGAAGGTTGTTAGGCCATGGAAACTACGCACATTGTGGACACTAGAGGGTACAGGCCACTTAATAATTGTCCTAAACTTTTTAGGATCTGCAGAAACTCCCTCAAGGGTGACATCAAAACCTAGGAAGATAACCCTATGTGTCATGAACTCACATTTCTTGATGTTGGCATAGAAGCTATTCTCCTTAGGGGTCTGGCATACAAACCTAAGGTGACTAAGGTTGTCCTTTCTAGTCCTACTATAAATCAAGATATCATCAAAATAGACTACAATAAATTTTCCAGTGTATTCTCTTAGGACTTGGGTCATAATCCTCATAAATGTATTTGGTATATTTGAAAGGCCAAAAGGCATCACAACCCACTCAAATTGGCCATCTTTAGTCTTGAATGCGATCTTCCACTCATCCCCAGGTCTAATTCTAACCTGATGATAGCTGCTCTTAAGGTCTATCTTAGAGAAAATTTTAGCACCGGCCATCATATCTAGCATATCATCCAATCGGGGGATGGGAAACCTATACTTCACAGTTATATTATTGATGGCTCTACTATCTACGTACATCCTTCAAGTACCATCTTTCTTAGGGGTCAGCAGAGCAGGGATTGCACATGGACTCAAGCTCTCCCTAATGAAACCCTTCCTAAGTAACTCTCCCACTTGTTTTTGTAATTCTTGATGCTCACTGGGGTTCATTCTATATTGAGGAAGGTTTGGTAAAGTGGCTCCTGGGACCAGATCTATGACATGTTAGATGTCTCTAAGGGATGGCAATTGATCAGGTAAATCATCAGGGAAGACATCCTTAAATTCTTTAAGATTCTCAACAATTTCTGGAGGGTGTTTCTTTTGGGTCGGCTCATGAATTTCTTTGGTGGTCAAGATCCAAATAGGGTTACCCTCAGCAATCTCTTTCTCTAATTCCTTAGCCTTAATCAGATTAACTCCTAGTTTCTTGTCCTTAAGGCTACAAGAACCTCTCTTAATTGGGTCTCTAGGTGGAGTTGGGTGGATAACAAACTTATTCCCATGGTGGCTAAAAGTACAGACATTGGTTCGACCAAACAGGGTTGCATCATGATCATAAAGCCAAGGTCGACCTAAAATGATACTACTTACTTCCATGGGAAGGACATCACACCAAATCTTTTTCTCATATGATTGCAGCTTAACTAAGATTTGGCACCTAGACTTGATCTGGATGGAGGTGGAATTTACCCATGAAACCTTGTATGGGCTAGAATGGGGAACTGTGGTCAACCCAAAAGATTTGACTGTACTAGTAGAGATGGCATTCACACAACTCCCACTATCTACAACGATCTTGAACACCTTACCACCTATCTTAACAAAGATTTGTAGGATGTTAGTTCTACGCCAATCTTCTGTAACTTGGGTTTGGGTCAAGATACACCTAACCACTCCCAACATGTTCTCAGACTCAGGTACCTCTTCCTCCCCATCATACTCATCTAACAACTGATCATCAGCCTCATAGATTTCTCCCTCATGTTCAGCTATGGGTTCATGCTCCTCTTCCTCTAGCTCAACTAAGTGTAGGGCATTAAATAGGCACTAACTAGCGAAGTGGCCTAGTTTTCAATATTTAAAACAAGTTTTCTAAGTATTGGGACTTCTGTGGACCTCTCCTGATTTACCTCATCATCTTTACGGGTCAAAGGAGTACAAGTCTGGGGTTGGCTCGGGTCAGGGTGGCTCAGACTAGGTCGACTCAGGCTAGGTAGGCTTGGGCTGGGTTGGCTCTAGTCGGACCGGCTAGCTCCTGGTACTGACTGTGATATCTAGTGGGCTCGGGTCTACAGTAGATGGGCCCTCTCTGAAAATGCTCATAATCCCTAGCATCTGGTAGGCATGGTCCAGGTCACTAACCTCTCTCATGTAAAGCTCTCTTTGAATCTCCTCCCTGAGGCCAGCTCTAAACTTAGACAAGGTGATTAACTCAGGCTCATCTACATTGCATCTCATGGCATACTCATCAAATTTTGCTATATACTCAGCCACACTCTTGCTACCCTGATTCATTCTCTACCCTGATTCAATCTCTACCACTTATCCAACAACCCTTGATGGTATAACTCTGAGAGATATTTGGTTCTAAGCCTAGCTTTCATGGCACCCCAGGTAACTATGGGTCCACGGCCCGCTTGCCTAAGTGTTCTCTCAACATTCGCCCAATATATCCTGACCTAGCGGACTAGCTTAAGCTTGGCAAACCTATACTTACACTCCTAAAACATGTTGTACCACTCAAAATACTGGTCTACCTCTCCCTTCCAATCTATGTAAACCTTTGGGTCAAGACAGCCATCAAAGGAGGGGGCTTCTAACCTTATGTTCTTGTAGGCTCTATCTTCCTGGTCTATGAAGTCCTGATTAGGCCTCCTTGGGTGAATCTCTGGGAATTGGTCAGGTCGAGGGATTCTCCTAGGATGTGGAGGTGTCTTAGGGTCTGGCTCACTGCAAGGCCTACGTGCCTCCTCTAGGGTGTCTAACCGGTTGTCTACACGGTCAAACTTATGGTTCAACTAGGCCATTTATTCTACAAGGGCTCGAATCTGGGCTTCTAGCTTATACATGGGTTCAGCCAAAGGTGGAGATGGTGGATGAAATGGGACTCTTAATCTAGTGCACATGCAAGACTCAACAATAACTCGACTACGGCTACCTAGACCTAGAGCCCAAACATAATGGGTTGACTCAACTTACACACAACGCAACTCCTAGTCCTTCAACTGGCTAGGTAAAAGGTGGGATGGTGGGAGGCCCCATGCTCTCGTAGGGATCCAATTAAGGAACCACCGATCCACGTAGGTTGTTTGACATTATACCTCTAGCCTAGACACTAGCATCCAGTAATAGGAGATGAATTGGGTGCACTAGTCTTCCCATAATGGTTGACCCAACATGTTGATGTCCCTAGCCCTCTAGGAAAATTAGGTCTCCTCGATTTTAATTAGGGTTCAGTTCAGATGCAAGAATTATGGTTTTGGGCTAAGGAGAGGTGATCAAATCCTCCCCCTATCTGACATAGTAAAATTGCTCTTAAAGTAGTTTATGCTCATGATGGCAGGCAGATGAAAATGCAAATTTAGGTTTCAAGTATTTTTGGTGTTTTATGAGTATATTTGTTTTTTTTATTTTGGTATTTTTTAAATAGAAATATAATATGAAAATAATGGCCTAATATGCAGGAAACATGCCAAAAATTTAAGATATGCAAAATTATACAAAAAGAAACCTAAACTTGCTGAAATTAGCTTTGTTGAAAAAATAGGGTAGAATTATTCTCAGGCAGTATTCCAGCTGGTAGAAAATCCACAGACCAAAATAATTCCTAAGAAAATTCTAAAAATTAGTTTCAATTATGATGAATTTAGAAAAAGAAAAATCAAAATTTTTAAAATTTTTTAAAAGCAAAAACAATTAAAACATAAGGTTATGTGCTGAGATGGCCGAGATGCAAATTACCCTAATGAAGTCCTTTGTTTTCTTCTTCAAGGGTCAATCACAGTGGCACCCCTACATGCCATAGGAGATCCCATAGATTGGGAAGAGAGGGTCTTGCAGCCCTACTTGTCTCTTATGACCGGATGGTCATGGTGAAGCACCCAATCCGAATATTCAAAGAGAAACTGAGCCCAAACAGGCTCTGATACCAAATAATGCAGGACAAAAGATGTATGCAAAGTATTTTTATATATTTTTATGTTGAGTTAGGTGTCTAAATCCCAAAAATAATGCCAAGAATTAAGGAATAGAGTTCTATGCAAAAATAAGAAGCAACAGCATGCAAAAGATCCTAAAAGTAATAGAAAAGAGGACCGCCGAGGCTGAGAAGCCTCGGTTAGGCTAGTTCTCCTTCAATAATGCTACTGGAATATAGAGAGCGTGTACCTGACAGGATCTAGCAGATAAATCCTTGCAGAGGTCTCTCATCGCTCCCGGATGCGGCCTGGATGATCAAGCCGAAGACCTCATAGATTCACAGCTTTCAACCTGGTGATCAGATCGCTTCCCGGTTGGAATTAATGGATTCGTAGACTTCGAGGGACCTGGAAATCACCTGTCAAGGATTAGAAATTGATGAAGGGATGAAGGAATAATTAAAAAAATAGCAAGGAAATAGATGTTTTGTTGTTGGGCGGCCAAGCTTGTAGAGATGGCTTCTAGGGTTTGATGGTAGTTGGAGACTGGGTGCAGGAAACAAAGAAGAAGAAGGGGCTCACATAGAATCCCCTTAGCACACAGCAAAGCACACTACAGTAGATTGAAAACTGAATAATATTCATGAAAAATTATTCTTGATACAAGAGAAGAGAGCCTCTTAAATAGACTCATAAAGTTGCCCCCCAAGTAAGGATACAAAAGTGTTTCCATAGGAATTTGAATCCCACCCAAACCCTAGCTAAAATACATGGTAGGTCAATAGTTTTCTTTCTATCAAATTCTCCCTCTCTCTCTTACCTTGGTCGGTTAAGGGAGGTGACCCTAAGTGGCTGACCAAGGGGTGGTAATCATAAGCAAATGTCACCCCTTGTGATGCGGGACAGGAGCCCCAATCAAGAATTATTCCAAGGAGATCGGATTGTTGGTCGTTAAGAAATGACCCTAGGCTAGGTTAAACCAAAACCAATTATTTTTCCTTAATTTCTTTATTCAAATGAAATCTTTTTTTTATATACTTTTTTTTCTTTTTTTTCTATAATAATAAACCCATACTTTTCCTTTTTTCTTCACTCTTTTTTTTCTCATGATATTTTTTTTCTTCTCTGGTTTATTCCCTAATCTTGAAGTCAGCAATGGAAGTCGGCTTTGCCTTCATGACCATGCATGCACCATCTTTGGTGCTTTGACGGTCGTGCAAATAGAGGATCGGCATCGAAGAAGCAAGTCCGGCAGGCTCTCGCCGGTGATGGCGATGGGGGAGGAAGATAGCTGCTCGGGAGTTGGCGGTGCGACCTCTCTGGCCAGTGGTGGGCTCCATGGTAGCAGAGAAATGGGTGACCACCGGTAACGGGGCTGGGGACAGCGACGGTGGCGGCCATGGTAGAACGAAGGCACCGGAGAGGGGCTTCAGGCGAAAGACCGGTGGGCTATCATCGGTGATAGTCTTGATATGGCCGTGGGTGACTCCGGCGAGCAATTTGGTAGCGATGGATCCAATAGGATCCGATCATGGTTCAGTCGAGTAGTGGTTTTCTTATGGACAGAAGGGAGTGGCGGCTTGGAAGTTGGTGGTCGGGTGGAGTCTTGGATGCAGTGGATCCGGGATCCAAGAGATGACTTCGTCAATTACTGGGATGGAGCAAGGAGGGGTTCCGGTGGGTTGCTTTAATTGAGTGGCAGGGGAAAGAAGAAGAGGAATGGGGGGATGAATAAAAGAGCCCAGGGAGAAGAAAGGAAGCAAAGAGGAGAGCAGCCGGAGGAAGAATATCAGAGGAAAGAAGAACCAGAAGAGGGGGGAGGTGATGGGATAACACCCAAACTTTTTTTCATAATAATATTCTTTGCTAATTTATTATTGAATAACCAAACATCTTAAATAGACTAACCTAAGGTATCCGATATCTTGATCAGATATCCCTAACAAATTCAAACTACTTATTTTAAAAAAACAAACTAATCCAAGGATAAAGTAAATCCAAAAATAAACTAAGCAATCATAACATAAAAATGAATTCCTAAAAATAACTTAGATATGCTCTAGGATCTATGCTGCTCCGGGATGTGTGCTCATCGACTCCAGGATCTTAGGCCCCAAGGTTTGGGCTGGTCTTGGCTTCAGGTTCTAGGTTGGCTTCTGGGTTGGGCTGGCTTCTGGGTTTGGGCTGGGCTGGGCTTCAGGTTTGATCTGGGCTACTTGAGATTCTAGGCTAATGTCCCCATCACCTTGGTTCCTCTCATGGGCCTTGGCTGGCCCAATTTGCTTTAGGCTATAGTCCAGGGCTCGAAGCTGAACTCCAGGGTTCCAAGGCTTCCAATTTCTCCTACTAGGCCTTCCATGGTCTTCATAACTTCAAGCTAGGTTGGTCTTCACTTGTATTGGCTTGGTCTTCACCTGTATTGAGTCTTCATTGGACTTGGACTAACATATACAGGACTCAGAAAAAGACTAGCTCAACATGAGCTAACTTGACTAACTGATCCAAACCCTAATGGAATGAATCCACTCTGAATACAGGACTCAAATAATGAAAAAAAAACTTTAATAGGCTGAGCCCTTATTACAAACTAGACTCAAACACTACTAAGTAATCCACAGAGGGATGAGAAGCCTCTATCTTATTTTGATGCCTCTAGTGTTCGCACCACAATTCGATTCAATTGAATCCAATTTGATCTAATTTGGTCAAATTGAGCTGACCTAAGTTGCCAATTCGAACTAGCTTTCAAATTGACTCATGAATTCAATCGAATTGATTCATGAAAACCTACAAGACATGATTGACATCTAGCAATGTGTCATGCCTATCCGAAAGATAAGAAATTTGGTTGAAAGTACTAAAATACCATTCAGTGGAAAGTTACCATGCAATTCAATCCTTCGATCTCCCTATATCTCGATTATGTAATGGGCATGGATAAATGTAAAACCCTAGTACTTAATCCTTTTGAATCTCAATTCGATAATGAATACTTGACTAATGAAAGATTAGAAAACCTTATCTAATCTCATCCTACTTTGATCAAAGACTTCTTGAGTCATCATTCGAAGAGATCACAGGGGATAACTTCTCCTCTTACTTGGAGTGATCGATTCCTTGTTGACCTACTCATTACCTTCATACATAATCCACCATATCCAAAAATACCCTATACATGACTTAACTGCCACGAGTGAGTATGCACCAAAATATGGGTTCATGTGCATAAGATACTATGGTTGTCTCAGGTCTAAGGATCATTTTCACAACTCACACTAAGAGAACATTTTTTTGATAAGTAAAACTTCCATTTGATGTTCTCTTGACGGATCAGTTCAGTGGACTTATAACCTATTGAGCACTTACATCCTTGTATTAGTATCTCTATACAAGTGGTTGTGAGACCAACCAACCTCTCCATCGAGCATACATAGGATGTGCTAGTCTTTCTAGATTCATCGATCCCCGAATTGATTATCTAATGACTAGGAATATTTTATATTAGAGTTTATAGGAACTTAGGTCTCACCATTATGATCTCCATCATAACCCTAATTTCATTACCCTAACCTATGGGGTTCATCATAATCTTTATACGATGTAGCAGTATGATGAATCAAAAGATGCCTTTTATTGATAAATAATATCATACAAGAGTTGGAAGATCATAGAAATGCCCTCACAGTGTTTGGCTTTTAGGGCACCATTCTTTCATAGGCTTCATCTACGAGGTACGGTATCCTGACTAGCTTGCTAATGTAATGATGGTCAGGAAGGCTCTCGAAAAGTGGAGGATTTGCATGGACTATACTGACCTCAATTGGGTATGCCCGAAGGATCGCTTCCCACTTTCCAAGATTGACTAGCTAGTGGATGCAACCTTAGGCCACAAGCTCCATGCTTCATGGATGCGTTCTCCGAATATAACCAAATATGCATGCACTCGAAGGACGAGGAGCACACGACATTCATGACTGATAGAGGTTCGTACTGATACAGGATGATGCCTTTCGACCTTAAGAATGTAGAAGTCACGTACCAGCACCTAGTCAACAGGGTCTTCAAGGACCATATCGGCAACATGCAAGTCTTCGTAGATGACATGCTTTTCATTAGCGACTAGGAGTCAGGCCACATCACCAGCTTGGTGGAGGCCTTTGACAACCTCTTCCTCTACCAGATGAAGTTGAGCCCCACCAAATGCATATTTGCTGTTGCAGCGAGAAAATTTCTGAGGTTCATGGTGACCCAAAGGGGGATAGAGGCCGACCTCAAGAAGATCCAGGCAATTATTTACATGAGACACCCTATCTCCAAGAAGGAGGTTTAGTGCCTGACTAGATGCATTGTGGCACTAAGACATTTCATCTCGTATTCTGCCGAGCACTGCTAGCTATTCTTCTAGGTGCTATGCAAGATGCATGACTTCACCTGGATAGAGGAGTGCTAGAAGGCTTTCGAGGTGTTGAAGAAGCTCCTCACCTCCCTACCACTGCTATCTAGGCCGGAGCCCGAGGAAGAGCTCCTCCTATACCTTGCGATCTCATTAGAAGCGGTCAGGTTAGTACTAGTCTGCACTGACAAGGATGGTTCCTAATGACCGGTCAACTACACTAGCAAGCTACTCCATGATGCGAAAACTAGGTACACTCAATCTGAAAATATTATTTTTGCACTCATTATGTCTGTATAGCATCCTAAGCCCTATTTCCGAGCACATCCGATCACTGTCCTCGCCGACCAGCCTCTAAGGGCCATCCTAGGCCACCTTGATGTATCGAGGCGCCTGGTCAAGTGGGCGGTGAGGCTCAACGAGTTCTACATCACCAACTATCCATGACTGGTGCAAAAGGCCCAAGTTGTTGCTGACTTCCTTGTAAAGTGCACCTGGGTGGCCGAAGATTTGGAGGAGGCAGATAAGTGAACTAAGCCTGGGCAAGACTTGGCCCCGGGAATGATGACGTGGATCCTCCATAGTGACAGCATGTCCAACACTAGAGGGAGTGGAGCCGGGCTCATCCTCGCCAACTATGATGGGGTCATCGTGGAATATGTGCTATGCTTCCTCTTCAAGATGACCAATAATCAAGCTGAATATGAGGCGCTCTTCATGGGATTGAAGGTGTCCCACGAACTAGGCATAAAGTGCCTGAAGGTCTTCATGGTTTCATAGCTTGTGGTGGGCTAGGTCTTCGACGAGTATGAAGCTCGAGATCCCATGATGGCAAAGTTCTGGATAAGGTACGCTCATGCACAGTGAACCTCTAGCACTTTAGCATTTTTCACATCCCTCATGCGGTGAATGCCCGGGCCGATGTCCTCTCCAAGCTGGCCACCCCATCAAATTCATTAATAGGATGTACCTTCATCAAATATCTAGAGACCCCCAGCTTCGAGTCTGTAGCAGAGGTCCAACAAGTCATCTGCAAGGCAAGCTGGATTTACCCCTACATCAAATACGTTGCCACCGATGCCCTACCCGAGGATCGCAAGGAAGCTGGCCTCCTTAAGAAGAAGGCCATGCGGTTCATGTTAATTGATGGGCAAATTTCTCAAAGGTCTTATTCTTATCCCCTACTGAAGTGGTTAAAGCCCTTAGAAGCCACCTACGTGCTCCAAGAGATACACGAAGGCATCTACGAAAATCATTTGGGGGGCAGGACTCTGGCTTATAAGGCACTCCAGCAAAGATATTTCTGGGTGACCATGCGAGAAGGCACCACCAATTTTATGAGAAGATGTGACCTCTATCAAAGTCACACCCACATCCAACGTTAGCCGGCTACCCCGCTCTCCCAGCTATCAGCTCTGTGTCCATTCGCCCATTGGGGAATGGACATCCTAGGTCCCTTTCCTCCTGTGTCCAGCCAATAGAAGTATTTGATTATGGCAATTGACTACTTCACTAAATAAATCAAAGTCAAACCCCTGACATGGATCACTGAGGCCAAGGTCAGATTCTTTTTATGGAAGTCAGTCATCTACCATTTCAGACTCCCACACTTAGTCATCACTGAAAATGGATGGCAATTTGACAACCATCTTTTGAAGAGTTCTGTATAGACCTCAACATCTGCCATCGCTTCACTTCGGTGGCTCACTCTCTGACCAACGGGAAGGCTGAGGTGACCAATCGAACCATCTTGCAAGGGCTCTATACTGGACTGAATGAGGCCAAGGGTCGATGGACTGAAGATCTCCCCAGTGTACTATGGGTCAACCACACAACATCTCGAATGGCAACAAGTGAGATGTCCTTCAACCTCATCTTTGGTTTGTAGGCTATTATTCTGGTGGAGGTAGGTCTGCCCACACTACAGGTAGAGTAGTACAACGAGGCTAAGAATCCGGCCCACCTCCTTCTCAACCTGGACCTTCTGAATGAGATGAGGGATAAAGCTTGACTTCGGATGGCAACATATCGGCAACGGGTAGCATGCTACTACAATGCCCGCATTAGGCCCAAGACGTTCCATCCAAGCGACCTGGTTAGTAGGTGAGTAGAAGTATCCCAACTAGGAGAATATGGCAAGCTATTCCCAAACTGGGAAGGCCCCTATAAGGTGGTGAGGCTCTGTCAAACAGAGCTTATTACCTCGCTATGCTCAACGGTGACCGGTTCCCTTAGACGTGGAATGCCAGCAATTTAAGGATAAGTCTCTCCCTTAATTATTAAATTTCTTATTGGTGCAACACTATCTTCCACATATGCAAGAACTCACTCACCCAACTCCAAGTCTGGTGACCAAAGCCGGAAAACTTATGAAGCCCCGCACTCCAAAGTGGGAAAACCTACAAAGCCTCACACTCAAAACCGGGAAACTTACGAAGCCCCACACTCCAAAGCTAGAAAACTTACGAAGCCTGCACTCAAAGTTGGGAATCTTACGAAGCCCAGGACTCAAAGCTAGGAAACTTATGAAGCCCTGCACTCAAAGCCAGGAAACTTACGAAGCCCCATATTCAAAGCTGAGAAACTTATGAAGCCCCGCACTCCAAAGCTAGAAAACTTAAGAAACCCTGCACTCAAAGCTGGAAAAATTATGAAGCCCCATACTCAAAGCCAGAAAACTTTCGAAGACCTACACTCAAAATCGAGAAACTTACGAAGCCTCGTACTCTAATGCCGGGAGACTCCAGAAGCCCTTTATTCAAATGCCCTCTCATAGTTCGGAGATGTAAGCCGGGAAGCTTCCGAAGCCTCAGTATCAACTGCTTGACTCACAATTTGGTATATCAAGCTAGGAAACTCTAGAAGCCCTGCACTCAAGTCTGCATGACCTCAAGACCAGCAAAGCAAGGACGTAATGTTTACATAGTCCTCCATGCCGGTCCCAAGATTTCGAAATCAGCCCATAATGGCCAGGACCTAGGAAGACTCACACATGGCAGCCATGGATCCTATCTTCCTATCATGCAAAAGGATAAAGAAGCTGAAGGAAGAAAAGAACAAGATGAAGTTCATCAACCGAGTAAGACTTGTTCTTCATTACAGAAATAATCCCTTTTACAATTTGAGTAAGGCTTATTCTTCATTACAGAAATAAGTCCTTTACATTCTGAGGGATTCCTTGGAAATGCTTCAAAGTATGTCAAAAAAAGAGAAGATGAGAAAGGAAGGGGGCACATCAGTTGCAACAAAATTATATTCATTTATCAAAGTCCTCTTTACATCACTCAAGGCTCCCGACAAGCTGGGAAGCCATTCAAAAACTCAAACATGAAAAAAATAGAAAGAGCACTCGGCAAGTGAAAAAATAATATGTTCATTGATCAAAATTTTTCTTATAGTAGTAAAGGCTGCCAATAGTGATGGGGATCTCAGAGCATCACTAATCCCAGAGCAGCACTGATCTCGAAGCCGCACTGATCCCGGAGTAGCATAGATTTTAATAAATTAGTTTGATATTTATCTTTTGTTTGAATTTTGAATTAGGATTTGGTTGGTTAGGATTGAGATATGGATAGGCTTATCTTATCCTATCTTGTGTTTGAATTTGAATCATTTCTATCTTTTTATCCTATATTCAAATTCAAATGAGTGTTGGACAGGTCTATAAATACCACCCTCAGTCCTTTGTAAAAGATAGCTTTTGGAAAAGAAAAATTGAGTTTTTAGAAGAGTGATTCTTCTTGCCTTCGGGCATGGGCGTGAGGCCCTAGTTATCCCCTTTCCCAATCCATTTTCTTTAACCTCTCATGACCTTTGAAATTCAACCTAGCACCTCCAAGTATCGAGGAGGGTGTAATGCCTTAGAGATGAGAGATCTCTTCGTAGGGTGAGTCCCATAGTCCATGAGATTCAAATCCCTGTCTTCCATCCACACTATTCCTTCGCCACCCCTTATAAAAAAATTCAAAAAAAAATGGTACCCTAATCTAGGTGACATCTAGGCTCACCAACGATCCTATCCATCTATCCCCCATCAATTTTGGTATCAGAGCTAGAATATTTGGGTATCTTTATATCAATCCAGATTTCCCACCACCGATTCTAATTTTTTTTCCATCCTATCATGTTTCCATATCCAAAAAAAAAAAAAAAAAATTGAAGTTGCTAATAATTTAATTTTCTTTCTTTCTGTGTTTCCTTCCAAACTCCATCCTCCACCGATAGTCATTTTTTTCTCCTCAGATCCGGGGAGAACTTCGTCACTACCGGCCATCCCAAGCATCCCCTCCGCCATGCCACTCCTCCGATGATCCTAATCCCGTCGCTGATCCCCTTTTAATTTTTTTTCCTTCCACCACCGAGCCAAAACCCGTCCCCTTTCTTTTTCCCCGAATCACCCAACCGGAGAGACCCAGAACAACATCCCCCGTGACTTGCCCCTCAAGGCCTCCTGCACCCTCCCTGCCAAATGTCAGTCCACCGAGAACTCGGACTCGGTCCTCCGCTTCTGCATGGAGATTGGTCCTCCCTCTCGCTGTCGGTGACGGCACCACCACCATCGTCGTCCTCGCCAACTCACTCCTCCGGCACTCCCTCTCTCTCCTCTCAACCAGAATCCACCCAATCGCTCCCACTTTGCCCACATCACCATTGCCGACCTCCTCTCTTGGATCAGCAGATCTCTCCATCTCGGCCACTCCGTTGAGATGGTACAGGTCTCCTCCATCACTGGCGCCACCGCCCCCTTCTTCCGGCCGGCGTTTCTTCTCCGTCCCCCATCAAATTCCCATCGGATCGCCTCCCCGCCCACTGCCAGTAGCCGCCAGCCTTCTTCCGTCCGAAGACATCCACGACCAGGTCATGACAACCACCAAGCCATCAATTCTTCTCCAGAACTGCACCTAGGATTTTGCCCATCCCTCTCTCTTCCTCTCTAATCTCCAATGCTGGCCGCCTCACCACATCCGCCTCGACTAGTCCCATTCCTTCTCTCCATTGCCCCGCCCTCCTCTTCACCCAACCCTCCATCCGTGCAAACACCGTAGCTGACTTCCTTGTCGCCCGCCACCATGACCCCACCTACTGCCACCTCCCAGAACTGCCTCTTGGAACCGCCATCCGGAACCCCCTGCTACCACCGCCCGAAACCGCCTCCATTGCCTGGAATAGCCGTGGATCGCAACGCCACGCCCAGCCAAGCTGTAGTCCCCTTCGTGGGATCTGCCTCCGTCCATGCGCACTTCTCCTAGCCGGGCGCCGTCTTCCTCCCTAGCGTCGTCCCCTATGAACGCCCACCGGTGACACCCCTCCACGAGCCCCTGTGTTGGTTCGGTCCATGAAGAAGAAGGGGAGGGATTGCACGAGCGTGAATGCAATTCCCCCTGCTGCTGACTTCACTTTAAGGGATCCCGCACCAATCTCAAAGCTACAGTCTTCTTCGTCAGGTCCTCTCCCAGATCCTGTTTCAATTCCATTCACTAGGCCATGTTTCAGAGTCACACGGAGTTCAAAGCTGCACCAATTTCAAAGCACATGATCTTCAAAGCTATACACTCTTTAAAGCACACAGATCTCATAGCAGAGCAAAAAAATTCATTTTACAGGTCATGTGCATCCTAGAGCCAGCCTAACTCGATGGAGTCGAGTTTTCCCCACAACAGGGGAATGATGGGGATCTCAGAGCAGCACTGATCCCGGAGCAACACTGATCTCGAAGCCGCACTAATCCCGGAGTAGCATAGATTTTAATAAATTAGTTTAAGATTTATCATTTGTTTGAATTTTGAATTAGGATTTGGTTGGTTAGGATTGAGATATGGATAGGCTTATCTTATCATATCTTGTGTTTGAATTTGAGTCATTTATATTTTTTTATCCTGTATTCAAATTCAAATGAGGGTTGGACAGGTCTAAAAATACGACCCTCAATCCTTTGTAAAAGATAGCTTTTGGAGAAAAAAATTTGAGTTTTTAGAAGAGTGATTCTTCTTGCCTTCGGGCATGGGCGTGAGGCCCTAGTTATCCCCTTTTCCAACCCATTTTCTTTAACCCCTCATGACCTTTGAAATTCAACCTAGCACCTCCAAGTATCGAGGAGGGTGTAATGCGTTAGAGGTGAGAGGTCTCTTCATAGGGTGAGTCCAAAAGTCCATGAGATTCAAATCCCTGTCTTCCATCCACACTATTCCTTTGCCATCCCTTATAAAAAAATTAAAAAAAAAAATGGTACCCTAATCTAGGTGACTTCTAGGCTCACCAACGATCCTATCCATCTATCCCCCATCAAATAGGCCAGGAAGTCTTTCAAGATTTAGTTACAAAAAGAAAAAGAAAAATTCAAGCTTCAGTCACCAGCTCCTTCCCTAGCAATGATTGACTCCCCCAGATGCTGGCATGGCATTAGATAGAGGGGCATCCCAGATGGTGGCGAATCCAGCCTCGGCCACCACTCTAGACTCTGGCTCCAGCTCTTGCTCCACCTCTATGGCAAGAGTCCTTGGCACCCCAAGGACAGGCAGTTCGGGCTGGATGATGTCCAGCTCTTTTAGCATAAAGAGATGGCTGGACTTGCATTGGAAGTCATTGAACTTGGGGACAGGCAGTTCGGGCTAGATGTACTCCAGCCCTTTCAACCCGAAGAGATGGCTGGCCTTGCTTCATAAGTCATTGAACCCCTTGTGGTAGGAGTCTAAGACTACCTCCGTGACTGCATCTTAGAAAGCATCAGATGCCTTGAATCACAGGATGGCCTCGGTGTCTTCCTTCTTCACTGCCTCCATCAATGCTATGTCTATGATGGCCTTCTCTAAGGTCGCTATAGATCGGGCCGCTTCCTCCTCTAGTTGGACCTGGAGGGTTTGTGTCCTTCCCTCTAGGTGGGTTACCTCCATCGCAGAGTTGGCCTCCTTCTCTGCTAGGTGGAGGGTCTTCCCTTTCTCCACCTCTAGAGCCCCATCGAGCTCGGTGGATTTCTTCTCAAGCTCCATCACCCTCACTTGGGAGCTGGCCAGTTGGTCCTAGAAGGCCTTCACCTGACCCTCAAGTCCTTAAACCTGGGTGGCCTAATGATGCCGGATGATCCTAGGACTGATGCAAAACAAAAATCAATTTTTTTTTGTTTTTTTTTTATTTTTTTAAAATTAAATTTGCAGGCTAATAACCCAAAATTAAATACAGAATCATAAATAGGCATGTAATGCAAGAAACTATCATACCCATAAAATAACTCATGCGGAATAATAAAGTAGGATCTCGGGTGTTGACTCCGTTATTGATTTTGATGATAAGCAAAATGGTTAAGTATAAGTTGAGTACTAATGATTTCTTTGAAGTATGTTTTTATACAAAAAGGTGCTCATCAATTTGAAAAATGATTATTTGATTGAAGAAGCCAAGTTTAGATGAAAGATTTGCTCAAAGAAGACTTAGATTGTTAAAGTTTGCTAGAATGGACACTTTATTTCAATGAAGACTTGATTCAGCACAAGTTCAGATATTTTTGTGAAGATCTCAATGATGTGTCGACTCAAAGTATCAACACATGATACCAAGTATCGACACATGACAGTGAAGTGTCGACTCAAGCCGATATGCAAAAAAAATTTTAGATGGCACGACTGAAGTATCAACACATGAACTTGAAGTGTCGACTCAAATTGTCAACACATGAATCAGCTCATTGCCTGAGATTTTTCAAATCATAGAACTTGCTGAAGATGAAGGACTTCAGAAGTGTCGACACATGGATATGAAGGTCGATTCAAGGTGTCGACTCACCTGAAGAAGTGTCAATACATTTGAGATTTCTAGAAAGCCAGATTGAAGATATTTGAACTGGGTGTCGATTTAAGAAGTTCAAGTATCAACCTGAAGTATCGACTCATAACCTGAAATGTCGACACATGAAGTTTTGGAAATAGTAATAGCTAGTTTTTCAAATGCAGAACTCATTTGTTTTCACCTCCAATGGCTAGATTTTCGTGTCTAATGGCTAGAAACTGGATTTAAGGCCTTGGAAAGTTATTTATATGCTCCAAATCAAATCAAAATAAAGAATTATTGATGAAAATGAAATAGAAATATCCAAGAGAGAAGAAAAGAGTGCATTCACTCCTATTTATTAAAGTTCAACCACTCTCAAGCAAAAGTAAGTCTCCAAGCATTCAAGAGCATTAAAAATCAACCATTCTTGAGCAATCAAAGAGGCTTCATCAAGTTGAAAGCATCACAACAATGAGCTTCAAAGAGATACCCATTTTTTATTAGAAAGCTTATATTGTTTCTCTACTTCAAACTCTTATTTGTTGTAAGGGTTCTTGGTTAGCCTATTGCAAAACCAAGGGAGGTTATTAGTGAGCCTTTGAAAATCAATTAAGTTCTTGGTTAGCCCAGAAAACCAAGGAAGGTTGGTGGTGACCCTTAAAACCATTTAGATTCTTGGTTAGCCCGTAAAACCAAGTGAGGTTTTGACTTGTGAGCCTTGTGAAAACAAGTCGGGTTTTGATTAGTAAGCCCGGAAAACTAATCGACTATAATCGGTTGAGATTATAGCGAATTCCCTAGGGGATCTTGGGGAGTAGATGTAGGTGCATTGGATTGCACCAAACCACTATACTTCATTTGTGTTTGTGGTTGCTTGTCTCCTCTTATTGCTCTTACTTTTATTGCCTTATATTTTCGCTGCACATTTATTTAAGAGCATTTCTTTTGAATTCATAGTACTTGTTTAATTATTGGATTGGATCACACACTATTGCATTGCATCAATTAATAAATTTTTAGAGACCCAATTCATCCCCCCTCTTAGGTTGCTTACTGGGCAACAAGTGGTATCAGAGCCCTGTTCTCAGTTTATAGGCTTTACCGCCTTGAGTAAAGATCTATGGCAGCCCCTATTGGTATTAGTGTAGTTGAGGGCCAAGCCTCAAATAGACCTCCATTTTTTAATGGATCAAATTATATATATTGAAAAACTAGGATGAGAATTTATATGCATTCTATTGATTATAACTTGTGAAGAGTAGTTGATAAAGGTCCACATATTCCTTCGATTATGGTTAATAGTATTTCTATCCCAAAGATCATAGAGGATTGGGATGAAAATGATATTAAACAATCCAAGATCAATGCTAAGGCAATGAATCACCTTTATTGTGCATTAGATCCTGGTAAGTTCAATAGGATATATACTTGCACATCAGCCAAAGAAATATGGGATACACTTGAAGTTACCCATGAGGATACCAATCAAGTGAAGAATACTAAGGTGAACATGTTAGTGCATGCTTATGAAATGTTCCAAATGGAACCTAATGAGTCAATCACTAAATGTATATTAGACTTACAAATATTATAAATGGAATGAGAAGCTTAGGAAAGGTAATGTCTAATACTGATCTTGTTAACAAAATCCTCAGATCACTTCCAACATCATGGGATCCGAAGGTGACCGCCATCCAAGAAGCTAAAGATGTTGACAAGCTACCTTTGGAGCAGCTGGTAGGATCGCTCATGACTTATGAGCTGAATTTGAAATAAAAGTCAATGGACATGGATAAGAAGAAAAAGGGGATTGCATTCAAATCAAATATACAAGAAGAATCCTCAAATGATGACTCCGAAGAAGAAGAAGATGATGAAAATGAAGAAGCTTTCCTTGCTAGAAAATTTAGAAGATTTATGAAGAGAAGGAAGTTCCCTTACACGAAGAAACTTCAATCAACTAAAGAAAAGGGAAAGGAGAAAGAAAAAGAAAAGGAAAAGGAAAAGGAGAAGGAAATACCTACATGCTTCGAGTGTAAGAAGCTGGGACACTACAAATTCGACTGCCCTCTCCTAAAGAAGTCAAAGAAGAAGCTAAGAAAGAAGGTAATGATGGCCACCTGGAGTGACAGCAAGGACTCCAGTTCTGAAGAAGAGCAGATAGAAATTGCAAATCTTTATCTCATGGCACATCAAGAGCAAGATGAGGTAAATTCTAACACAGAAGTAGATTTTACTTTTGATGAATTAAGAAATGCCTTTGATGAACTTATGCATGATTATAAATTGTTTTATTTGAAAATAAAAGATTGAAAAAGCATGCAAACAGTTTTTCTCATGAAAACAATTTTTTATTAAATGAAGTTAGTGATTTGAAAACTAAACTAGGTGTTTTAGAAAACAAAAATAATGCTTTAACAATGAAAAATGAAGTTTTAAAAAAACTCAAAACTATTATTTCAAATGGTGATCTTTTAAAGAAAAATAAGGATTTAGAGTTGGGAAATAAAAAGTACAAAAATGAACTTGATAAAATGAAGCCTTTTGTTGAAAAATTTACCTATAGTTCAGAAAAATTAAACCTACTTTTGAATAGCCAAAGAGCCATTTTCAACAAAGCAGGATTAGGTTATAGACCTCAAAGACAACAAAAATATTTCAAACACTTTTTTGTACCTGCATCATCTAGCATAACATGTTTTTTATGTAAAAAGCAAGGTCATAAATCTTTTCAATGCAATATGAGAAAAATTAATTCTTTTAAAAAAGTTTGGGTTCCAAAAGGAACCATGTTAAGTGCTAACCCTAAAGGACCCAAGTTGGCTTGGGTACCTAAAAACAAAGCTTGATTTTTATTGTAGGTGTGTCTTGCAACCAAGGAGAACAAAAGACTTTGGTATCTTGATATTGGTTACTCAAAGCACATGACAGGAGATGTGAAGCAATTCACATCTCTTGAAGTAATGAATGGAGGGAGTGTGACCTTCGGGGATAATGGTAAAGAAAAAATCATTGGTATTGGTAAGGTTCACATTACTCGTTCTAGTTGTATTAGTAATATACTTTTAGTTGAAGGTTTAAAGCATAATCTTTTAAGTGTTAGTCAATTTTGTGATAAAGGATTTTAAGTTGTTTTTAAATCATTTTATTGCATGATTGCTAGTCTGGATAAAAATGGAGTACAATTCATTGAAAAAAGGCATGGTAATATTTATTTGGTAGATTTAGATGATCTATCTTTGCCTAATGGAGAATGCCTTATTACAATGAATTCTACTAAAGATGAGACTAGTTGGCTTTGGCATAGAATACTAGGTCATGCTAGTATGTATCTACTTTCAAAACTTTGCAAAAAAAATTTAGTTAGAGATTTGCCTGAACTTTGTTTTGAAAAAGATAAAGTTTGCCAAGCATGTCAATTTGGAAAATAAGTTAAAACCTCTTTCAAACCTAAAGGTTTTGTAGCTACTAGTAGGCCACTAGAACTACATCATATGGATCTCTTTGGACCAACTAGAACATCCAGTCTAGGAGGCAAGAGATATGGATTAGTCATAGTGGATGATTTTTCAAGATTTACATGAGTTTTCTTTCTAGCACATAAAGATGAATCATTTTCTGCATTTATAAAGTTTTATCCAAAAGTTTCAAATGAAAAATATGTTTCAGTTATTTGCATTTATAGTGATCATGGAACTGAATTTGAAAATCAGGATTTCAAAAGTTTTTGTAATGAAAAAGGTATTGAACATAATTTTTCTGCACCTAGGACACCTTAACAGAATGGGGTAGTAGAAAGAAAAATTTGTACTTTAGAAGAAATGGCATGCACTATGCTTTATAAAAATGATTTACCAAGATATTTTTGGACTAAAGCTATTAATACTACATGTTATATTCTGAATCGAGTTTTAATCCGCTCTATTTTGAAAAAAACTTCTTATGAACTTTGGAATCAAAGAAAACCAACCTTAAAGTATTTTCGAGTTTTTGGTTGTCAATGTTTTATCTTAAATAATGGCAAAGACAATCTTGGAAAATTTGATGCCAAGTCTGATGAAGGTATCATTTTAGGATACTCTATATCAAGTAGGGCATATAGAGTTTTCAACAAAAAAACTTTAGTTGTAGAGGAGTCTGTACATATTATTTTTGAAGAATCTACATACAAATCCTCCAAAAAAGAGGATACTTCTGATGCATGTGCAGGTACTGATAAGCTTCAAAAGTTGACATTGAATGATCAACCCCATCAGCCAAGTGAAGAAGATCAAGACAACAGTGATAAAGGTGAAGACACTCCAAAGCACCAAGATCTACCTAAGGAGTGGAGGTATGCTCATGAACATCCTAAGGATTTAATCCTAGGTAATCCATCTAAAGGGGTAAGAACTCGAGCCTCAATTAAAAATGATTATGACTATATAGCTTTGGTTTCTCAAGTAGACCCTAAATATTTTGAAGATGCTGAAAAAGACCCTAACTGGATAAATGCTATGCAAGATGAATTAATTCAGTTTGATAGAAATAATATCTGGACATTAATAGAAAGACCATCTAATGTTTATATTATTGGCATAAAATGGATATTTAGGAATAAGTTAGATGAAAATGGAATTGTTGTTAGAAATAAAGCTAGGCTAGTTGCCAAAGGCTACAATCAGGAGGAAGGAATTAATTTTGATAAAAATTTTTCTCCTGTTGCTAGACTTGAAGTAATTAGACTACTATTAGCATTTGCTTGTCTTATGAATTTCAAACTCTTTCAAATGGATGTTAAAAGTACTTTTCTAAATGATTTTATAATAAAAAAGTTTTTGTTGAACAACCACCTAGTTTTGAAAATCATGCATATCCTGATCATGTTTTTAAATTGCACAAAATACTTTATGAATTAAAGCAAGTACCTCAAGCCTGGTATGAAAGACTTAGCAAATTTTCGATTGAAAATGAATTTTCTAGAGGCCATGTTGATAAAACTTTATTTCTAAAGAGAAAAGATAATGATTTATTAGTAGTGCAAATATATGTTGATGATATTATTTTTGATGCTACTAATGAAAGTCTTTGTCAAGAGTTTGCTAAGCTAATGCAGGATGAGTTCGAGATGAGCATGATGGGAGAATTCAATTTTTTTCTCGAACTCTAGATCAAGCAAACTAAAGATGAAATCTTCTTCAACCAAGCTAAGTATACGAGAGAAATTATAAAGAAGTTTGGGATGGAGACTACTAAATCAATAGCTCAACCTATGAGCCCCTCTTCTAAACTTGATAAAGATGAGCATGATAAATCTGTAGATCAAAAATTATACAGAGGTATGATTGGCTCTTTACTGTACTTAATTGCTAGTAGACCAGATATAATATTTAGTGTATTCATGTGTGCTAGATATCAGTCTGAACCTAAAGAATCACATTTATTGGATGTTAAGTGCATTATTAGATATCTATCTGGTACAATTGATATTGGCTTATGGTATTCTAGAGATTCATCTGCTAAATTAATTAGATATTCTTATGCTAATTTTGTTGATTGTAAATTAGATAGAAAGAGTACTAGTGGAACTTGCCAATTTTTTAGAGTTAACTTAATCTCCTGGTTTAGCAAGAAACAAACTTCAGTTGCACTATCCATAGTTGAGGCTAAGTATATTGTAGCAGGAAGTTGTTGTGCTCAAATCCTATGGATTAAGCAATAACTTAGAGATTTTGGAATCAAGTTGACTAGTACACTTATAAAGTGTGATAATACCAGTGCTATTTGCTTGACTAAAAATCCTGTTCAACATTCTATAAGCAAACACATAAAACTTAGGCATCATTTTATTAGAGAACATGTTAAAAATAATGATATTATGCTTGAATTTATCAGTATTGAATTGCAATTAGCTGATTTTTAACTAAGCCTCTCCTAGAAGATCGATTCTGTATGATTAGAAGAGAACTTGGAATCATTAATCCTTTTGATTAAAATCTTCCTATCTTTGTCTCAAATAGATCAAATTTGACATCAATCATATTCAATTATTATTAATTTTATTGAATTACCTGTGATTTTAATCAGCCTTTGATTCTCTTAATTTTTGATTTTAAGTCGATGTGTTGACACATGCATGTGTCGACACTTGAATGTGTCAACACATTCGTGAGTTGACACATGAATGGTAGCAGACCGAGGTTAAGGGCATTCCTAAGAATTTTTTCCTCCATTTCACCTCCCCACTCGAGCCGACACAAACACAAACTCACTCCACACTATTCCTTCCCTCCAATCTGTGCTCAAAACTCTTCGATTCTTCATTTGGGATGCTTTTTGGTTCGAATTGAGCAACATTTCACCTCCCATTTTCACTTTGAACCCTAGAAACCCTAGGTTTCTCCTTCAAACTTGTTCAAATCCTTATTCTGTGCAATGGAATCCCAGAAACAAGTAGTCCATCGCCCTCGGACATCCAATCAGGAAGAAGAGTGAAGAACCAAGGCTAGACATGAAGCTAGATCTCCAGATCCACCTGTTTGAACCCTATTTACAGCTTCTAGCCGGATGAGCTCGAAGACGATTGTCGAAGGATGCTGTGTGGACTTCAGTTTCATCGACCAGTAGCACTTCAGGATCGGTTAGTGGATTAGAGATGCTGGTCTGACATCTTTCTTTTCTCTAAGCGAGAGATACTACCTAGGGCTCATACGAGAGTTCTATCGATCATTAGCCCATGGGAGTGATGGCTGGATAGCTCAGGTCAGAGGTAGGGATATCCCCATTACTTCAGAGATATTAAGCAGAGTGTGGGATATTTTTATGACTGGTTCAGTTGCTGAAAGTTTGATTGACAGAGTGAGTGGACTCCAGTGTGTATTCGAGTCAGACATTTTGCCTGAGGGAGCCACTGTGCCTGCATCTCGTTTATCTGCAGAGATGAGACTTCTGTACCACATTATTGCCTGGGTCCTTCTACCGAAGATCAGATGCTTTGATTTCATCATTGAGAGAGAGTTGCTCGTGATGGTCTCGTTGGTACAGCACACACCTGTCTACCTTCCGGTGGTCATGGTTCCTTAGATGACGGAGGCTTCGATGAGTTAGCGACTGTGCTTACCCTACGGGATGGGGCTAACACTATTTTTAGAGCTTATGGTGTTACTTTTGAGGATGAGCCCTTCTGTATGCTCTTACATACTGATGTTTATGACATCAGGTCATTACATCGGATGGGTTATCACCCGTTCAGAGGCCAGTGGAGATGTAGAGTATCAGGTCAGGCCGACGACAGAGATGATAATGATGCTGTGGAGGAGGAGCGTATCCATTCCGGTGAGGCAGGACCTACAGAGGCCTCTCTTCTAGAGAGTCATCCTGAGCCAATAGCGTAGCCAAAGTCTGCTTCTCAGTTTGAGCCTACACCATAGCCTCAGCCAGTTCAGTCGGATACTCCAGGAGTTTTAGAGATTTTGATGGACAGAGTCTGTCGCATTGAGATAGACATCTTGATCATTTGACAGCGACTTGATTGATATATTGCTGAGACCCGAAAGAGCCACAAAGGACTGAGTGATGGCATCTTAGCTTTTCCGACCACATTGTCCAGACCTTCTACAGGGAGTTCTCCAGTTTTTGATTTAGCTCCATCTGCCCCAAAACCAGTTATTGATGATAGTGATGATGATGGCGATGATGAGGAGACTGACTCTGATAGTTTCGACTTTCCAGATTTGATTTCAAAGCTAGCAGCAGAGGTGACAATAGACTTGCCTGGGAGTCCCATTTGTGACCCTTCTTGTTCACCTACTCAGACTCCTATCCTATCTACTCCACCATCTAGATCAAATGTTCATGTTCCCATTATTATTCTTTCACCTGTTGTTGATACCTCCATTATTGACATTCCTATTGACTCACCGATTATAGATACACCCATTCATTCTTCAGCTGATATGCCTATCGTTGATACGTCTATCATTTCATTAGCTGATACACCTATTTTTGACACACCCACTATTGATACACCTACCATCCATACATTCTCTCTTATCTGAGAGCTAGGTCTTTTACACACCAGGATTTCAGTATCTTGATTCTAGTCCATCCTTTGATTATACACCACATCCAACATTTGTAGAGACTGTCACCCCGATCTGCTTTGTTCCTGCTAAGGACATAGCCTCCACCTCTTCTGCTTCAGCTAGAGGTAGGAAGTATGTTCGACATAGACGACGTGGTCGTCGTACTCCTTCACGACCGACCAGGACCCGTCTTCGGATCTCAGATCGATATGGCCCCGAGCTCGCTCTTTCATTGATATTGGTCAGATTGAGATTGGATCTTCCGATGATGAGGATGAGGATTAGGATCTTTTTATGTTTAGATAGTTTACTTTTATGCATCTTTTGTATGTTTTGTTGTTGTACAAATTCTTACTTTAAATGAAATATTATGTTGTACTTCCTGATTATGACTTCAGATGAATGAAATGCTTTAACTTTCCTTTAGTACTTCATTGTCGTTTGAATGGATGAATGAATTTTTATAATATACTTTAATGTTATATCTTGAATGACTTGCCTATTTTTCTTTCTACCTTTTTAATGATAATAAAAAGGGGGAGTAATAAGAATATAGTATAAATGTGCAAGGGAGTTATAGTATAAATTTATGCTTGAAAATGTGCAAGGGAGTAATAGTATAAATATATGCTTGAAAATTTGTCATGTTTGACAATTCCTTTGAAAAAAAAAAATTGAAAATTCTTTTGAAAATTAGGTTGAGCTTGAATTGAAAATTCTTTGTAAATTCTTTAAGGGGGAGCAATACCTCCTTTATATTGAAAATCTATTTTGAATTGAATTTCATGTTAAATCTTTTCTTTAGATACTTAAAAAGATGTTTACAAACTCTTTTATGAATCATCTGTTAAAGGGGAGCCTTGTCTATTACTGAATTTTTGTTTTTGGTCTTTCCTAAGCATGTTTTCTTGTAGACTATCACGATACATGAGTTTACTTATATATCCCAAAGCTCTGATACTCTTAATAATTATATCACTCTTTCTCTGATACATCTTTTCAATATTGTAATTACTTTGATACACCTATTGCATTTAGCTCTTCGCATCTTGAAAAAATTCTTTTGAAAGTCTTTTTATGCAATTTATACTTAAAGATTTTGTCATCATCAAAAAGGGGGAGATTGTTGACTCCGTTATTGATTTTCATGATAAGCAAAATGGTTAAGTATAAGTTGAGTACTAATGATTTCTTTGAAGTGTGTTTTTATAGAAAAAGGTGCTCTTCAATTTGAAAACTAATTATTTGATTGAAAAAGCCAAGTTTAGATGAAAGATCTACTCAAAAAAGACTTGGATAGTTAAAGTTTGCTTGAATGGATACTTAATTTCAATAAAGACTTGATTCAACACAAGTTCAGATAATTTTGTGAAGATCTCAGTGATGTGTCGACTCAAAGTGTCGACACATGACACCAAGTGTCGACACATGATAGTGAAGTATCGACTCAAGCTAATATGCAAAGAAAGTTTTAGATAACTTGGCTAAAGTATCAACACACGGACTTGAAGTGTCAACTCAAAGTGTCAACACATTGATCAGCTCATCGCCTAAAATTTTAGAAGTCACAGAACTTGCTGAAAATGGACTGCAAAAGTATCGACACATGGATACGAAGTATCGACTCAAGGTGTCGACTTACCTGAAGAAGTGTCAACACATTTGAGATTTTCAGAAAGCTAGATTGAAGATATTTGAACTAGGTGTCGACTCAAGAAGTTCAAGTATCGACCTGAAGTGTCGACTCACAGCTTGAAGTGTCGACACATGAAGTTCTGGAAATAGTAATGGCTAGTTTTTCAAATACAAAACTAATCTCTTTTCATCCCCAACGGCTAGATTTTTGTGTCTAACGACAAGAAACCATATTTGAGGCCTTGGAAAGGTATTTATATACTCCAAATCAAATCAAAATAAAGAATTATTGATGAAAATGAAATAGAAATATCCAAGAGAGAAGAAAAGAGAGCATTCACTCCTATTCATTGAAGTTCAACCACTCTCAAGCAAAAGCAAGCCTCCAAGCATTCAAGAGCATTAAAGATCAATCATTCTTGAGCAATCAAAGAGACTTCATTAAGTTGAAAGCATCACAACAACGAGCTTCAAAGAGATACCCGCTTTTTATTAGAAAGCTTATATTGTTTCTCTACTTCAAACTCTTATTTGTTGTAAGGGTTCTTGATTAGCCTATTGCAAAACCAAGGGAGGTTATTGGTGAGCCTTTGAAAACCATTTAGGTTCTTGGGTAGCCCGGAAAACCAAGAGAGGTTGGTGGTGAGCCTTAAAATCATTTAGATTCTTGGTTAGCCTGTAAAACCAAGTTAGGTTTTGACTTGTGAGCCTTGTGAAAATAAGTCGAGTTTTGATTAGTGAGCCTGGAAAACTAATCGACTATAATCGATTGAGATTATAGTGAATTTCCTAGGAGATCTTGGGGAGTGGATGTAGGAGCATTGGATAGCACCGAACCACTATACTTCTTTGTGTTTGTGGTTGCTTGTCTCCTCTTATTGGTCTTACTTTTATTGCCTTATATTTTCGCTGCACATTTACTTAAGAGAATTTTTTTTGAATTATAGTACTTGTTTAATTGTTGGATTGGATTACACACTATTGCATTACATCAATTAATAAATTTTTAGAGTCCCAATTCACCCCCCCCCCTTGGGTTGCTTACTGGAAAACACTGGAAATTGAGAAACCCCCGATTTAGGATAGCATACCTTCAATAGATCAAAAATCAGGATTAGGGAAGTATAGTACGGTAGTGATTGCAAATCTTGCTGATGAAGACGTCTCTCATCACTCAAGATGGCACCTGTAAGACAAGCCTATAGTTCCCGAATTTGAAGGCAATCTGGATCTAGTTTGAAGGCAAAGAAAGTCTCCTCTGGAAAGGGGAAGAGACCTTGGGGATCCTACAAGTGTTAAAGGTTAATCAAAGAAACAAAATACAAATGAAAGAAACTAGGGTTTTGAAGGAAGAAGGATTATGGTTTAGAAGAGCTGGCAGCCTAGGGAAGAAGAATATCCTTGGCTTGTTGGGTGGCTTGGGCTCTTTTTCCTTGGGTGTGGCTGATGAAGACTTGGGCAAGGAATCAAGGGTTGGCTAGGGCACACAAAACAACCACACAAAACACAAGAACAAAGAACACAAGCTCGCAAGCTCAAAATTTCAGCAAGGTTTTGATTTCGTGAATAATGTTCATACAAGAGGGGGAGGAGTGGGGTTTATATAGATGTTCCCATGCCCTCTCCTAGAAAGAATACAAGTCCTCTCCTAGAAACAATACAAGTCCTCTCTTAACCATGTTAGAAAAACAAGACCAAAACAACATAGAAATCCTAAACTACATAGCAATTTGACCTAGTCTTCCGTTCTCCACTTGGCTTGGACCAAGTCAAACATGTAGATGCCTCCTTGGTTGGCATGTTGGGCTCATGGGGCAGCAAGGGTGGGTAGAAAAAGGGCTTTGGCACATGGGCTTTGGGCCACCTGGAAGCTTGGATGCCTGGGTACTGGAGCAAGAATATTCCTTGTATCAAAACAGGATCTTTGTTCTTATGTACTTGGATTTGACTCTTGGGCTTGGGATTTCAAGGCTTGGGGTGCTGGAATATCCTGGGAATCAAGGGGCACCCTGGTCTAGGAATATTCTCTAGCATCTTGAGGCAATCTAAGATCTGGAGAAACACTTGGAAGGAATCTGGGCATCTGTAGAGCATCTTGAAGGAATCTGAAGGGGATCTAGGCCTCTAGCTCCTAGATGAGGCCTGTTAGTGCTCCAAAGTGCTCCAAAACTATGTTTCCTCTCATCTTGTATAAAAATTGAACTCTCACTGGACTCATACTTACCATGGCATGAGGCTCAATGACATGGTACCCGCACCTCTCATGGCAAACTGCACCACCATAGGGACAAGATCTGTACTACGTCGGAAACACCCCCAATAGAAGGATCTCCTTTTGAGGACCGGTATGACAAGGGGGAGGTCATAGACAAAGGAAAACCCCTCTCGAAACGGGCACAAGGAAAGTGATATCTCGATGAAGCCCCGGACTTGGTCTAGGCCATTCCTCTCTTATAAAATAGAGGAAGGGAACTCCGAAAAGGGGAGAGAGGCAACTGGTAAGACACAAAGAGCAAATAGGTAAGGAACCAGCCAAAAGAACCTCCCTACTCTCTAATCTCCACTATACCTTGTCTTTCCATTTTCTAAATCTTATCTTGCACCCTCTACATGGAGAGGTCCCAAGCTCTCCATCACAGAGGTCTGTTCCCCTTGATTATCCTTACGACATGATCATCGGAGTATCCCCATCAAAATCCCCAGCCTGGGTCACCTCTTTTTTGCAGGCCACACTGACTCTGGAGCTAACCAGAAAAGAGGACCTAGCACTTAGAGGGAGCTCGATGCTTCCGTAATATGTCAAAGCTATGACTTACGACGATCTAGGCGGCAATAGGGGAATAATAAGAAAAATAAGTATATAATTGGAGCTACTTTCACTTTCTTATTCTTACACTTGTCGAGTCTCAGACATAAGGTAAGTCACATACTTTTGATTTGTAATTGATTGAACAATCTTGATAATTTTTGAAATACTATGGGATAAAATATTAATAGACTCAACTAAAAAGGTAAGTAAGAATGAAATCAATTTCTAGATAATTCTAACCCTCCTATTCATATCAAAGAAGAATCTACTTCTTAGGTGTATGTGGGTATTGACAAATGCAAAGTTTTCTTTATTAGTCATGAAAAAAAAAGAATGAGATAATAAAAGTAGGTTCTAAACATTATTCTATTGAGTAATCAGGCCTCTTCACCTATGTAAGAATTGATTCTCGCATCAAAAAGTGGAGATGTGAAAAAACTTTGCTATACAGCTAGTTTTGATCTATAGACTTTTTGACTGAGCCAATAAGTCCAAGGGGTGTTCTACACCTAGTTTTTCTAAGGTCAACTAGTTTGGGAGACATTGATCAAAAACTTATTACAAGGGTTAAATAGAAAGCTTAAGAGATCAAGGCATTGCATAGTCTATATTTAAAAAAAGGAAAAAAAAAATGTAACAATAAAAAGAACATACTTGCACCAAAATAATATTTCACCACTTCATGGGAGTAGAAGATTTAGAAATAACAATAGGAGTTGGTCAATAGTTATCTTGAAAATATGAGGAGTTTGCACTTAACCAATTTACTAGAAGCTATTAATATCCCAATGACTTGTTTCATCTACTATCTAATAAAAAATCTTTTACTTATAAAAAGGGTATGAGAACAACCTTTGAATTTTACCAAACTTGTGTAAGGTATTAAGAAATTTTGGTAGCCCCCTTAATTATTTTCTAATAAGCAATTCACGAACCATCTTTTATTCTAACTCGAGGATGAGTAAGATTCAAGTTGGGAGATGTGATAAGTATATAAAAATAGCTATAAAAGTATTAATTTATATGTCAAATTATCTTTACTTTTTAAAATTGATATTTTTTTTTGTATTTTGTAGAAAAGAGGTACACCATAATAAAGAGCTCGATCTACAAGCCTAAAGGATATAAATTAGAGTCCAAATAGTGAGCAATTGGAGCCCAACACCCATCTTAAAGGTAGCCCAAAAAAGTCCATATGCTACCGGTCCACCATGGACCAGTAGCTTGGTCCATAAGAAGCTTTCATGTGGTCCACCAATAAACTTGAAGGAGATTTGGGACCAAATTCATCAATGAATTTGAAGGAGATTTGCATCCAGATTTATCAATAAATTAGGAAGAGAATTATGGCTACATTCATTTGGAATTTAAATTTCTTCATTCTTTTTATTCCCACTCAAAAGAATGTAAACAATTTTTCTTCCATGGCACCTATAAAAACTTCATGGAAAAGGCACTTCCCACTTTCTTTCACCCTTCCAACATACAAGAAAGAGAGGGAGCTGCAAAAAAAAAAAAGCCTCTATCAAGTTCTAAAAAAAATTTATTCTTTTTTAACTCTAAGCCCTTAAGTTTTTGGACATTATTGAAGAGAGTCGACTTTTAAGATCAGAGCTATCTCTTATAGGATAATAGAGACATGGATTTTTGGACACTATTCATTTGAGCTAACTTCTTTCAGAGGATCTAACTGTCAATCTATGAATGAATTGCTATAGTAACAACTAGTTCTAGAACTTCTAGATTTTGATTTCTAATATTTCTATTGACAATTTCTTAGTTTTGAATAGCTATAAATGGTTAGAAATGACTTTAAATTCCAATTATTGAGAATGTGGAGAATATTCTTTGTGGTCATTGAAAACTCAAGAGGAGTTTTAACTTCATTCTACCTAACCTCTTGGAGCATTAAGTGAGGATTGAAGAGTAGATTGAAGAGCAACTTTTGAAGCCTTTGATAGCTATATATCAAGCTTTAACTACAACAATCACCTCTTTTTGGAGTTCATTTTCTGTTGCCCTATTTTGAATTGTTTGATTATTTTTGTTACAAGTTTCAATAGG
Organism: Areca catechu; assembly: GCA_021397845.1. Lineage (NCBI taxonomy): Eukaryota > Viridiplantae > Streptophyta > Magnoliopsida > Arecales > Arecaceae > Areca > Areca catechu. The sequence continues at coordinate 84,416,893 of CM038044.1, read as the reverse complement.
GAGCTAAAATTTAGGTTTGGTTTAAGATTTTGATTGGCTATCCTTGGAAAGCTAATTGGATTATATATAAGCCTAGAAAATAAACACATATTGGATTTGTTTGGGGTCCCATAAAATAAATATTATATTTGGATTTTAGTTTGTAAGCCTGGGATAAAATAAATTAGCTATATTCTTATGGAATTATAGTTAAAATCTCAAGAGGTCCTTGGATAGTGGATGTAGGAGTGGGTTCGCTTCGAACCACTATAATCTTATTATATTTGTATTCTTGCTTGTATCTTTGTCTTTCTCATTTATATTTTAGTGTTTACACATATTGCCTGCACAACATTTGGTTCACACATTGCATTTGAGTTTTAAAAAAAAATACTTGTTTTAATTTTTGAAAACCTAATTCACCCCACTCTTATGTTATCGGCTTGGGCAACAATGTAGTACTCTACTAGATCTCCTTAATGGTACCTCTATATTAGGCTCTGGGTTTGATCTAATCAAAATTGGTTCTATATTTTATATCAGTTCTTCTACCTGTCGAACTTCATCAAGTTCAACCTTAAAAGTTTTAGTCCCTTCGTCAAGGAACTCCTTTTCCAAAAAGGTAGAACTAAGACTGATGAACACATTTTTTTCTTGAGCAAGGTAGAAGTAATAACCCTTAGGTTTTTTGGGATATCCAATAAATATTTATCAGACCTTGGTCTAAGCTTATCTATCTTTAAATGTTTGACATAAACTAGGTATCCCTAGATACTAAGGTGTGAGGGTGTCGGCTTACGCCATGTCTATATCTTTTATGGTATTTTATCAATAGATTTGCTTAGAATCATATTAAGAGTGTAATAGGTCAACTTAAAAGCATATCCCTAAAAGGAGATTGACAAACTAGCAAAGTCCATCATAAACCAAACCATATCTAACAGAGTTCGATTCCTCTGTTCAGACACTCCATATAGCTGAGGTGTCCCAGGAGGTGTCTATTATGAGAGAATCTCATTATCTTTTAGATATGCCTTAAATTCACTAGCAAGGTATTCTCCTCCTTGATCTGATTGAAGAGTTTTAATACTCTTTTCAGTTTATTTTTCTACCTCATTTGAAATTCTTTGAATATTTTAAATGATTCTAATTTATTCTTCATAAGATAGATGTACCATTACCTAGATAGGTTGTCAGTAAATATAATGAAATAATATTACCCTCCTCTAGCACAAGTGCTCATTGGTTTACATACATCAGTATATATTAGACTTAGAACTTTATTAGCTCTTTCACCTTTTCTTGTAAAAGGTAACTTGGTCATTTTTCTAAGAAGGTAGGCTTCACAGGTCGACAATAATTCAGACTCATTGACATCGAGGATACCATCTTTTGTCAACCTATTAATCCTATTCCTATTAATATGATCTAACCTATAGTGCCAAAGATAGGCATTAGTGACATTATCCAATCTGGGATATTTATTAGAAGTGTACATTACACTAATAAGCTATGATAGTATATAGATATCATTTCTCAATTGTCCACACATCATAGTAATACCATTCACAATGATATTACAAAGATCATTCTTTATTGAAAATTCAAAACCTTCATTGGCCAAAAGGCCTACAGAAATGACATTTAATTAAAATATTGGAGAATAGTGACAATCACTCAAAATGACATTACAAGATTTGAAACAAGCTTAATGACTTCTAATGCTATGACTAGACTTCACTTCCATTTTTGACATTCAGGAATCTCTTGCCATCCTTAAATTTTTTACTAACCTGAAGTTCTTGTAACGAATTGCAAAAATTAATTGGACTTGCGGTATCCAATACCTAAGTAGTATATCATAAATAGAGAAATTACAAGGTATTATTATATAATTACCTTGTCCAGCAACTGCTTGTTGCTTTCTCTTATTCGGCCTATTAGTTCAAAGGAAGCAATATTAAGGGACAGTTCCTCTTCCATTGACCCTGCTTCCTATTATAGAAGCATTCTTCATGTCTATTATTAGACTTGGACTTCTTAATCTGAATGGGCTAAGATGTCCCAACACATTGCACCTTATTTTTACTTTTTTTCTTTTCTTAAAGGGATGATGCTTAGAAGAAGATCCTCCCAATACATTCACCGATTCCTTATGGAGCAGGTATCCATCTCATAAGTCTAGAGTAATACTCGCAAACCATGATAGTTCACAGTAAGTTTCATCATTCAATAATGACTGAGAAAATCCAGGTAGGAGTTGGGTAAAGAATTCAGAATCATTGATAAGTCTATTAATTATCCCAATTTAACTATTAAAATAAGTATTAATTAATCGATATTTATTAAGAAATGATACTTTTTTAGAGTTTTGTAGAAAAGGAGTACATGAATGGAAAGAACTTGATTTCTGGAGTCCAACAGCATAAACAACATGCAAATCATAGTTCGAACAAGCTCGAATTTTAATTTTGAAGTTTATTAAAAAAAATGTACATATTTTAAAGCATTCGGTCCACCATGGACTAGTCACTTGGTCTACAAGAGCTCGTCTAGTCCATTGGCAGCCATTGCTACTGGTCCATGGACCCTATCCATGGACCATCCTCCTATCCGAACATCATTCTTGCTGGAAAAGCCATTGTGGAGCCTTCCCTTACCATCGATAGCTTCCCCTTGTTTCCGGGATCCATCCATCACCAAAAAAGTCAACGTGAAGCCACCCAATTGCTGGTTGCTGCCCATCCCTCACAGCTAGCCTCCTTTCCATCAAATCCTATCCAAGTCATCATCCCGTCTTGCCGTCCTGCCATTCCGACTTGCCATCCCACCATCCTGCCATCCCTAGCCATTGCCCTCTACTAGCTAGTCATCACCCGCTAGTCATCCTCCTCTCTCAATTTTCTCACTGATTTGCCATGACAACTGCTATCTTTTTCCCAACATAGCCACCCTCTCTCCACCATCCACCACCAGCCTCTCGCCATTGTTCAAGCATCTAGCACCAGCCAAGAGGTTGTCGAGCATCCTTCTCATTATTGACCATCACCCAGCATCGATCGTCCTCTTCCTAGTTTGATCCAACACCAACTGCAATAGGGTTGCCAACCAATGGTTGCCATATTCCTGTTATTCTCTTCTTATCATTGGTCATCCCCAACCACTCGTTGCCTCCCGTATTCCATTGCCCAAGACATCGGCCATCCAGGTGCTCAACCCAAATGCCGAGATCCCATGGCTGCTCCCCCCTCCCATGGCCTCCTCCCTGATTCGTGGCTATCGACGATTCCCAGCCATTGAAACCAGTAATCCAATGGTCATTGCCATCCATGGAGTTCAATTGATCTTGACCATCCAAAAGGCTTGATCTAATGGCTGATAGAGAATCCCAGCCAAAGCATGATCCATATGATTTAGATGATCAAACGGTCCAAAGACTCTAAAAATCAATCATCCCATGGCTCATATTGATTTGACTTGACCTAGAGCCTTCTTCAAATTCTATTTAAAGGAATCCTAGGATATAGAAGAAATCATCCTAGAGAGAGGGTACGGTAGGGTAGAGGGTATAGCTATGGGTTACAGGTTGGCCCTTTAAGAGTGAGGTTTCTTAGAAGAGAGTTTTGCCCCCTAAACCATATTCAAGCCTACCGCATCTCAAGATCAAGATCCAAGGAGGAAGAAGTAGAGAAAGCTAGTTTGCTCCAAGGAGTACGAAGGAAGATGATGCGGAACTAATATGCATACGATTAATTTTGTGAATTTTGTATGTGGGGTTAGGTGATTAATTCCCGAATATCAGATCAAAATAAGTTGTAGGAAATTTTATATGAATTTTAGAATCTAAGCATGTAGATTAGGACCTAAGAAAGCAGTAAAGATGGATCGCCGGGGCTGAGAAGCCTCGGTTAGGGCAAGTTATAACACAATAAAATTACTAGCAGTAGAGGGGGTGTACCTGACAACATCTGATGCATCCGATGAAGATCACAATGAAGGGATCTCTTGTTCCTCAATGGATGCGGCATGGAAAATCGAGCCAAAGACCCGCGGATACCTGGCTTTCTGCTCGGTGGTCCGATTGAGGCTTGACTAGAGTCATTGGATTCGTAGGAACTCGGGGACTTGCAAACGACCTGTCAGGGGTTAGAAAACTCAAAGGAGATGAAGAAAAGAAGAGAAAAATAGCAAGGATGAGGTGTCTTTTGAGTGGGCGGCCAGGGTTCTAGAAGGCTGGCTGGTGACAGGAAGATAGTTGCAAAATCGGGAAGAAGAAAACTCTCAAAACCTCTTTATGCACACAGTAGGGTAACACACAATAGTTGTAGAAAACTCAAGTACTTTTTTCATATATCAAAATAAATCCTCATACAAGAGACTAGGGTCCTTTAAATAGACCCTTAGTCTTGGACTCCAAGTAAGGACACTAAAGTAATTACATAGCTCCTTTTCCCACCCAAACCCTAGCTAGAAAAATAAGGCAACATAGGTAGAAGAATCCCAAAATTTTCTCTCCCTCTTCTTGCCTTGGTCGCCAAGAAGGTGACTTTAAGTGGCCGACCAAGGGGAGAGTCACCATAAGGATTGGCGCCCTAGCTCCTTCCTGGGCCTGGGCTGGCCCAATTTGCTTCCGGCTGGTCCAGGGCTTCAAGGTTTATATATGTTTTTATTTTCTCCTCCTGGGGTCTTCAAGTCTTCAAATTGGGTTGGACTTGGGCTAAACTCCGATGTCTTCAATCTGATTGGACTTGGTCTTCACTAGTATGATGTAGTCTTGAGTCTTCAGTGTGCTTGGACAGGACTTAAAAATTAAAATTTGCTCGACAGGAGCTAACACTGGACTGGACTAGATCAACATGAGCTGACTAATATAGGACTCAAATAAAGATAACTTAGCTGAACTAAGCTTTATTACAATGGACTCGAATGTCATTAAGTGATCCACAGAGGGTTGATAAGCCTTTGCCTTATTCTGGTGCCTCTGGTGTCTGCACCAATTCTCCCGAGATGGGAAGAACTCGACCCTATCGAGTGAAGATCAGACTGGCTCGCATATCTCTCGAGAATGTCTGGGTTGAGGCATTGCATGTCCTCTCGAGAAATCCACGAATTGTCCGACTCTAGCCGGCCTTGCCATCGGACCTGGTAGCGTTGATAGCCATGGCCCTAGGTCATAATGGCTTGATCGTCCAGGATACGCTCGATCTGTTCTCCTCTTTCAGGCCAATTAATTGGTGGACACTCTGGGTAAGGATCACTCTCAATATAAGGGATAGGTATAAAAGCCTCACTGGGTATCGTTGCCAGTTCCCTGTACTCACCAGGTCTGTAATATTGAAGGTAGAACTAATGCCCATATCCGAAGGCAAGTCTAACACATAGGCATTTGATCCAACCTTCTTTAACACTTTAAAAGGTCCAGCTCCACGAGCATGAAGCTTCTTAACGGTCCTGGGTGGGAACCGCTCAGGCCTAATGATGCGTCAAGCATATGATTAATGTTTTGAATATGGTTTGTAGAGCAATGAAACCTAATTACACTAGCATTGTACTCATCATAATAAGACTTAAGGATTATAAGAAATGGGATTTTTACTTGATTAGACACAATTCTAAACTAAGAAGGAAGAAGATCTAGATAATAGGGGCTAATGATTGTGGACTTACCTTGATGAGCTTTCCAACCTTCTTTTGATTCATACCTTGAAACTACCAACGCTCAGAACTGAAGAACCTGGATAACAGAGATCAGAACCTTGGACTTGGGGCTTCCGTTTGTTGGTTCTTTGTCAAGGTGAACCCGGTTCACAACTCAAAGACTTCGAAGGACCCTACAATGAAGATCAAAGTTAAGGAAGAAGGATAAGAACATATAGAAGGGATGGGAGAATTTATGAACTAAGAACAAAAATTTGAGAAGATCTGGCTGACTCCAATGCCTTCACGTGAGCTTGGAAGATGCTTTGCTAGGGGAAAAGAATGGCTTTGGCATAGAGGAAGAGGATGGGAAACTTTCACATAAGGAAAAAAAAAAACACAAGACAACTTCTACTTCCAAAATTCAACTTCAATTTTCATTCATTCCCAAAATCAATCCCCCTTTACAATGGGCACCCAAGGCCTTTAATAGCCTCACAAAGCTAGCGTTTGAAATTTAAAAACTCCCCAAATTGAGCAGGATTACAAGGGGGGTTGGAGGATTTGGTGGAGAGTTTGGAGGGATGGGGGGGGGGGGGGGTTGGAGAATTTGGTGGACTTGGAGGGGTGTGGCCAACCTCCTTGAATTTGAATCTTCTTTGTTTGTGCCAAAGAGTGATGAGGTGGCTAGTGAGGTGGCGCCTGATGACGTGGCATGATGAGATGGTCTTATACTTGGATAAGGAATGACATGTGGTGCCAAGTGGTCCTAGTTGATGGTCCTTTTCTCTTGCTTGGTTGATGTGTCTTCTCTTCTTCATGTGGTCAAATTCTGGGGTCCAGAATTTGAGTCTTGTTGCTGGCTTTTATTGCTTTAAGACTTGATTAACTTGAAATATACTTAACTCAACTGAACTGACTTGACTGACCTAAACTTTAAAACTTGAAATGACTTACAGGAAATGAAATTTTTTTTTAAAAGTAATTACAGGACTCAATAAACACTCTTGATCATTTACAGGACTCTTGAAAAGGAAATGGCTCTTGAAAATAAAATATTTTTGAACTAAAGAATACAAGGTAACCTAATTATCTTCGATCCAAATTGGGATAAGGCTAACCTTGTTGGAGTGAAGTTTCTTTCGGTTTCTGGTGTCCATACCACCTAAGCCTAATCATGACAGAATCTCCTATATCAAATCCTTGATCCTTCTTCGAGAATTAACCAATTTTTTATAAGTTTCATTGCTTATGTTTATCTTTTGGCTAATGTCCTTGTGCAAGTCTCTAATATGCTATGCAAATGACTCTGCAGACTCTGAGACTCGTGCGTGAATAGGTAAAGGAATCAGATCAATGGGGCAGTTAGGCTTGTACCCATGGACTATCTCAAAAGGATTCTTACCCGTTGTCCTATTTACTGAACTATTGTAGGCAAACTCTGCTCTAGGCAATAATAGATCCCAAGTTCCAATATGTTGACCTACCACGCATCTAAGGAGGTTTCCTAAACTATGGTTCACCACTTTAGTTTAGCCATCTATTTGAGGGTGGTAGGCTGTAGAAAACTTAAGCTTGGTCCTTAACAGGTGCCATAAGGTCTTCCAAAAATAACTGGTGAACCTAACATCACTATCATATATGATGGTCTTGGGTAGGCCATTGAGTTTAACCACATGATCTAAGAAAAGCTTGGCTACTCTAGATGCATCAAAGGTTTGGGAATAGGGGATGAAGTGAGCCATCTTAAAGAACCTATCAACCACTACAAAGATAGAATCATGTCTCTTCTAGGTCTTAGGTAATCCTAACACGAAGTCCATACTTAGATCCTACTAAGGGTGATCAGGCACTAGTAAAGGTGTGTAGAGACCAGTGTTTTGCTTCTACTATTTTACAACAGCACAAGTTCTACATCTGGCTACAATCTGTGCAACATGCCTTTTCAATCCTAGCTAAAAAAAATTGGTCCTCTATCGCTAAGATTGTCTTATTTCTACCAAAGTGACCAGCTAAACATCCAACATGGATCTCCTAGATTAGGAACTCTCTAAGGAATGTTTTGGGTATATAGAGTTGATTGTTCTGGAAAAGGTAGCCATCTTGAATGGTATACTCACTATGGGTACTGGATGGTCCTAGCCTGAGGGTCAGGTAAATATCTCCAAAGTCTGGAAAGGTTTCATATTCATCCTTTAACCTATCAAACCCTATGACTTGGGTGCTAACTGATCCTAACAGTAAAGACCTATGGCTCAGGACATCTGCTACATTATTTTCAATGCCGGCACGGTGCTTCAGGACAAAGGTGTAAGCCTGAATGTACTCAATCCATTTATCGTTCCATGGGTTAAGTTTCTTTTGGGAGTTTAGGAATCGGAGTGCCTCATGGTCAGAAAATAAGACAAACTCCTATAGTAGTACATAATGTCTCCAATATCTAAGAGCCTAGACTATCGCATAAAATTTCTTGTCATAGGTAGAGTACTTAAGTTTAGCCTCATTGAGCTTCTCACTGAAGAAGGCTACAAGGTGATTCTCTTGACTTAGTACCCCACCTATTCCTACTCCCGAGGCATCGCAAGCGACCTCAAACACCTTAGTGAAGTTAGGTAATCTAAGGATGGGTGCATGGGTCATCTTATCCTTAAGCTCTAGGAAGGCCTTATCAGCTACTTTGGTCCACTCAAATGTACCCTTCCTAATGCAATAAGTGATAGGTGCGACGACTATACTAAAACTCCTAATAAATCTCCTATAAAATGTTGCAAGGCCATGGAAACTACGCACATTGTGGATACTAGTGGGTGTAGGCCACTCAACAATTGCCCTAACCTTTTCAGGATCTGTAGAAACTCTCTCAGGGGTGACAACAAAACCTAGGAAGATAACCCTATGTGTCATGAAATCACACTTCTTAAAGTTGGCATAGAGGCTATTCTTCCTAAGGGTCAGGCATACTAGTCTTAGATGACTAAGGTGGTCCTTCTTAGTCCTGCTATAAATCAAGATATCATCAAAGTAGACCACAATGAATTTTTCGATAAACTCTTTCAGGACCTGGGTCAAAATCCTCATAAAAGTACTTGGTGCATTGGAAAGTCCGAAAGGTATTACAACCCACTCAAACAGGCCATCCTTAGTCTTGAATGCAGTTTTCCACTCATCCCTAGGTCTAATCCTAACCTGATGATAGCCGCTCTTATGGTCTATCTTTGAGAAAAATTTGGCTTCGGCCATCATGTTTAACATATCATCCAATCGAGGTATGGAAAACCTATACTTCATAGTTATCTTGTTGATAGCTCTACTATCTACACACATTCTCCAGGTACCATCTTTGTTATGAGTCAGTAGAGCAAGGACTGCGCAAGGACTCAGGCTCTCCCTAATGAAACCTTTCCTAAGCAATTCTTGCACTTGTTTCTGTAATTCTTGATGCTCACTGGGGTTCATTCTATAGTGAGGAAGGTTTGGTAAAGTGGCTCCTGGAACTAAGTCTATTGCATGTTGGATGTCCCTAAGGGGTGGTAATTGATCAGGTAAATCCTCAAGGAAGACATCCTCAAATTGTTTCAAAGCCTCAACAATTTCTTTAGGGTGTTCCTTTTGGGTCGGCTCATGTATTTCCTTGGAGGTCAAGATCCAAAAAGGGTTACACTTAGCAATCTCCTTTTCTAACTCCCTAGTTTTAATCAGGTTAACTCCAGGTTTCTTGTCCTTAAGGCTACTAGAACCCCTCTTAACTGGGTCTCTAGGGGGAGCTGGATTGATAACAAACTTATTCCCATTTTAGCTAAAAGCACAAACATTGGTTCGACCATACAAGGTTGCATCATGATCAAAAAGCCAAGGTCGACCTAGAATGATACTACTCACTTCCATGGGGATGACATCACACCAAATCTTTTCCTCATAGGTTTGTAATCTAATTAAGATTTGGCACCTAGCTTGAATCTGGATGGAGGTGGAATCTACCCAAAAAACTTTGTACGGGCTAGGATGGGGAACTGTGGTCAATCCTAATGATTTAACTGTGTTGGCAGAGACAGCATTGACACAACTCCCACTGTCTATGATGATCTTAAGAACCTTACCCCCTACCATAACAAAAGTCTGTAAGATGCTAGTCCTATGCCAATCTACCTTAACTGGGGTTTGGTTTAAGATGCACCTAACCACTCCTAATTGGTTCTCAGACTCAGGTTCCTCTTCAAAACCTTCATACTCATCTATTAATTGATCATCAGCCTCATAAATTTCTTCCTCAGGTTCAGCTATGGGTTCAGACTCTTCTTCTATTAGCTCACCTAAGTGGAGGGCACTAACTGGGCATTGGCTCATTAAGTGGCTTGGTTTCTTACATCTAAAACAGGTTTTCTAGGGAGGGTAACTCTTGTTGACCTCTACAGATTTACCTCGATCATCCCTACGGGTCAAAGGAGTACAAGGCTAGGGTCGACTCGGGCCTGGCTGACTAGGACTGGGTCGATTCGGACTAGGTCGGCTGGGCATGGGTTGGCTCTGGTGGGACTGGCTAGCTCCTGGATACTGACTAGGGTATCTAGTGGGCTCAGGTCTATGGTAAACGAGCCCTCTCTGAAAATGTTCATGATCCCTAGCAATCTGGTAAGCATGGTCCTGGTCTCTAACCTCTCTCATATAGAGCTCCTTCTTAATGTCATCTCTCAGTCCAACACTAAACCTAGATAAGACAACATCCTCAGACTCCCTCAAATCACATTGCATGGAATACTCATCAAATTTCGTGATGTACTCATCTATACTCCCATTACCCTGATTAAATCGTTGCCACTAATCCAGTAAACCACTACGATATGAAGGTAGAACGTATCTTGTCCTAAGCTTACCCTTCATGGCCCACCAGGTGACTATAGGATCATGCCCTCCTAGTCTAAGGGTTCTCTTAACTCTAGCCCAATGTAACCTGGCTTCCCGAACCAATTTAAGCTTAGCAAACCTAAACTTATGCTCCTCCATCATATCATACCACTCAAAATATTGATCCATCTCTCCCTCCCAATCTATATAGACCTTAGGATCAAGACAACCATCAAAAGTGGGGGCATCAAGCTTAATATGTCTATAGGATCTATCTTCCTGGTCTACAAAATCTTGATTGGGTCTTTTTGGATGAACCTCAGGGATTGGGTCAGGACAATGGGCTCTCCTAGGTTCAGTCTCAAGGTATGGATCAAGGTTTGGGGCCCTCCTAGGTTCAGTATCATAGTATGGGTCATGACGATGGGTTCTCCTAGGCTCAGCCTCAAAGTGTGGATCATGGTTTGGGGTCCTCCTAGGTTCGGTGTCATAGTATGCGTCCTGATGAGGAGTTCTCCTAGGATGGGGAGGTGACTCAAGTTCTAGCTCAGACAAGGTCCTACGTGTCTCTTCTAGGGTTCCTAGTCAAGAATCTAATTGCTCAAGACTATAGGTCAACTGGGTATTTGCTTGCTCAAGCCTATGGGTTAATTGGGCATTTGCTTGCTCAAGCTTATGGGTCAACCGGGTGTCTGATTTATCAAGCCTAAGATTGATGGTTTGGGCTAACCTTTCTCCAAGGGCATCAATTTTAGCATCAAGATGGTCCATGGATTCAGTCATTTGTGAAGGAGGTGGATGATATGAAACCCCTGATCTAGTGCTCATGCAAAACACAATCAAACCAACTACAGATAACTAGACCTATTGTCCAAAACTAAGTGTTCAATCAAGGTGGCAAACTAGCCTATAGTAACCCTGTACTCAGCCAGGCAAGTGTAAGGGGAGTGTTAGGTCCCTAATTGCCAATCCTAGACACCAATCAGAGATTGGCCAGGTAGGCGGACTGGCACACAAGCCCTTCAGGATTGAATCCCTAAACCACCATTCTAGACACCAAGCACAAGGCACACACAGGTTAGCTTGACACAGTGATCTGACACTTAGCCCAGACTCAACCTGTTGGTGTCCCTAGCCCACTAGGGCAAATTAAGTTTAATAAATTTTAAGTTAGGCTTGGGACCGAATACAGGGGATGTGGTTTTGGGCTAAGGAGAGGTTATCAACTCCTCCCCTTATCTGGTATAGCAAGAGTGCCCTAAAAGGTAGATTATGCAATGATGGCAAGCAGATGATGCAAATTAGGGTTAGATGATTTGGTAGCTTTTTTTATATATGTATTTTTTTTTGTCCTTTTTCAGAGACACGATTTGCAGCAAATGACCTAATATGCTAGAAACATACTAAAAATAAAAGATATGAAAAGAGATGCTAAAAGAAACCCTAAAACTTCCAAACTTGTCTTGTTGAAAAAAATAGAGCCAAGAATTTGTAGGCTATATTTTGGCTTGCAGAAACTGCACAGATTGAAGTAAAATCTAAAAAAAAATTGTAAAATACAATGAATTATGATGAATCTAGAAAAGCAAATTTCAGAATATCTTGAGTTTTGAATAGGGAGAAATAACTAAAATAACAGAGTATATATGGATTGTAAAAGATGCAGAAAACAAGCCCTAATCTAAGCTCTGATACCAGATGATGCGGAACTAAAATGCTTGCAATTAATTTTGTGAATTTTTTATGTGAGGTTAGGTGATTAATTCCTGAATATCAGATCAAGATAAGTTGTAGGAAATTCTATATGAATTTTAGAAACTAAGCATGCAGATTAGGACCTAAGAAAGCAGTAAAGATGGATCGTCAGGGCTGAGAAGCCTTTGTTAGGGCAAGTTCTCCCATAATAAAATTAATGGCGGCAGAGAGGGTGTACCTGACAATGTCTGATGCACCCGATGAAGATTGTAGTGAAAGGATCTCTCGTTCCTCGATAGATGCGGCCTGGAAAATCGAGCCAAAGACCCACGGATACCCAGCTTTCTGCTCGATGGTCCGATTAAGGTTGGCTAGAGTCGTTGGATTCGTAGGAACTTGGGGACCTGCAAATGACCTGTCAGGGGTTAGAAAACTCAGAGGAGATGAAGAAAAGAAGAGAAAAACATCAAGGATGAGGTGTCTTTTTTCTGGGCGGCCAGGGTTCTAGAAGGCTGGGTGGCGGTAGGAAGATAGTTGCAACACCAGGAAGAAGAAAACTCTTAAAACCCCTTTATGCACATAGCAGGGTAACACACAATAGTTGTAGAAAACTCTAGTATTTTTTTCATATATCAAAATCAATCCTCATACAAGAGACTAGGGTCCTTTAAATAGACCCTTAGTCTTGGACTCCATGTACAGACATTAAAGTAATTACATAGGACTCCTTTTCCCACCCAAACCCTAGCTAGAAAAATAAGGCAACATAGGTAGAAGAATCCCAAAATTTTTTCTCCCTTTTCTTGTCTTGGTCGACCAAGAAGGTGACTTTAAGTGGCCGACCAAGGGGAGAGTCACCATAAGGATTGGCGCCCTAGCTCCTTCCTGGGCTTGGGCTGGCCCAATTTGCTTCCAGCTAGTCCAGGGCTTCAGGGTTTATATTTGTTTTTATTTTCTCTTCCTGGGTCTTCAAGTCTTCAAGTAGAGTTGGCCATGGGCTAAACTCCCATGTCTTCAATCTGATTGGACTTGGTCTTCACTTGTATGATGTAGTCTTGAGCTTCAGTGTGCTTCGATAGGACTCAAAAATTAAAATTTGCTCGACAGGAGCTGACTAACACTGGACTGGACTAGCTCAACATGAGCTGACTAATACAGGACTCAAATAAAGATAACTTAGCTGAACTAAGCTTTATTACAATGGATTCGAATGTCATTATGTGATCCACAGAGGGTTGAGAAGCCTTTGCTTTATTCTGGTGCCTCTGGTGTCCGCACCAGAAGAAGGGAGTTCATCAACTATCTTCCCGATGAGGTTGTGCCAATCTACTTCCAATCTTTGTTACCACTTTTCTTATTGCTTTTCTTAGTTATTAAATTATCTTTTTTTCTGTAATAGAACTCTCTTTTATTTAATACAAAAAAATATTTTTACATACTTTTAAATTCATGTTCTTTATTTTTATTACAAGTAGATGCTAGAATCTAAATAGTATAGTACCAAGTTATTTATTTTTCATATTTTCAATTTTTACTTCCTCGATTTCAATTTATTTATTTTCTTAAATCAAGGATTTCAAAACATTCAATATACTACCTTCCCTATGGATATGACTTGACTCACCCTTTCTACTTGTTCTTAATTTAATTTAGAAGCCGGTTAATTAAATTGATAGCTGTGGTGTCTTAACAACAACATCACATTCTTTCAAGTTTTTGGAGTCATTGCCAGGAAGGCATGAATGCTAATATTTTTGACCTCTTTGATTTTTTTTATAAATTTAGTTTACTAATTTTTCTTGTTCTTTTTTGCAGATCAAAAAAATAAAAAAATAAAAAAAGATGAGAAAGAAAAAGTCTACAATTTTTGGTGAGATCAATCCTAACCCTAGATTAGTTTTCTCTTTTTTTGCTGATTCTAATTAACTTTTGCCTTTCCATATTTGCCAAAAAAAATTTTGGGTTTCCTTTGATTAGTCTTATTTTTTTAAAAATCTATCTAATTTTTTTAATTTATTTTCTTTTTTTACTGCTATCATCCTTTTCAATTAACATAAAAGAAAAAAAATTCTTTTTAGTTTCTTTCTTTTAAAACTACCTTTAAAAAAATCCTTTTTTAGTTTCTTTCTTTTTAAAAATTACCCAAAAAAAATTACTTAACTTTTTAATTAACTATCTAGAATACTAATTTAATTTCTTACATTAATTATAAGACCTATAGTTTCTTTATTTGCTTAACCTAACTTTAGTCTTTTTTTTCTCATACCTAATTAACTAAGATTAAAAGCTACTTTTTACCTCTCATGCTTGAAATAACATAATATAAAACAAAAATAAAAATACCGCATAACACTTAACTAAAATAGAGTAACTAACTAAAACTCAAAAGCTTATTACTTGTTTGGGACATCTTCTTATCTTTGCATTGCATACTTTCATAAAATATCTTAAGGGTATTAACCCATAAACAAGATAATGTGGGATGTTGATAACCATTCCTTAGTCCACAAACCATCACCCTGCATCTTGCATTGACCTAAGCCTATTAATTAAAATCATTTAGATGTTAGCCTCTAAGGAACTCGAGATCAATAGGAAAAGGCATCTAAAAGAGGTAGACGGAGCTAGGATTGGCTGATTAACTAGTGTCTATGAAAGGGGTTCAAAGATGATGTAGCCCTGAAGAAAGGTGATTTGTAATTGGTTTTGTTGACTGACCTGGCCAATCTAATTGGTATCTAAGGAAAGCAACGGGAGTACCCCCACCAATCTTACCCTTACCTGGTAAGTTAATAATTATCTTTTGACTTGGAGAGCTCTAAGGTTACCTTGGCAATTAGGAGCTATCTAGATTTAGGATAATCCTAGGATAGAGAGTCAATGTATGCTAACTTATTTGTAAATAATATCAACCCTAACTAATTCTTTTCTCTCTTTCTTAGCTTTAGGACTTCTTAGGCTCTCATCTTTAGAACTCTTATATCTTCTTCATCTCACCACTCCTCTTTAAAAATAATAATAATAAATAAATAAATATATGAATACATAAGGATTGCTCTGATCTAAAACTTTGATTGCATATTCTAATAATCAGAGCAATCCAATAGACTGAATCAATGCTAGGAGAATGAATCCTTATAGTAAAGTACCCTTTCTTCCGACATAACAAATTTATTCGAGCCCTACTTTGAGAGTGAGTGCCCAACCGGCTATCAACCTCTTGAGTTTAGGTATGACCAAGTTTATTAAAATCAAACCCAATCAACCTATAACTTAGGAGATAATACATACTTTAATACTTATAATTTTGGTTTTGGGGCTTAACCAGACTTTTGATAGTAACCACTCCTAGTTGTTATCCCAGCAACCCAAGGATCTTTATTCATAGGTATATCCTATTACGATCAGCCCAATCTCCATTATCAACTTTCTCTAATTAACTATAGTCCATTATTTGAAGAGAAGGTTCAGCAAGAACCATACCCACCTCTCCTATAAACCAATTCAGATGTCAATAGGTTTGCTCAATTTCAACAAAGATTATAGTTTGATAGTAATCTATTGATAAACTAATAAATCAAACTGATTGATGTAGATTTTTTAATTAAACCGCAAGCGCATGGTGTGCAGAGTAGCACGTCCGACGAGTACGGGTCGATCCCACAGGAAAATGGATCTTAATCGGTTTTCAAATCCTCGCTTAAAGAAGCTGACAAAAATGAACAAAATTAATTTAATGAGAAGGAAGATATAATTTAAAGATCTAGGGCTTTTGAATACACTAGACAAACGATTTAGAAAACTACTCTAAGGATCTCTCTAATAAATCATTCCAACTTCTTTCTTTATTATCCAAGTATGGATTTTGAAAAGATTAAACTCAACAATAACCCATCAAGGTTTTACAAGGAAAAAGAGAAAGCAACGAAAAATAAATAAATATTGAGCCCCCTGTCTTTCATCCTTCTTGCACCAAATCACGCATGAACTATGAAGGGATTGAAACCCAACTATAGCTCATCAAGTCTCTAGTCAAGAAGCTCAGAAAAAGATAAAAACTCCTAAAAATTAGAGCTCTAGAAAAGATCCAAGAAAAGGCTTCTAATCTTGGTCTAGCTTCATCTCCAACCCCAGAGGGTTTGCTTAGCCATACATGATTAAAATATAACTTTAAAAATTAAGATAAAATAATATAAAATTTACCTATACTACTCGTAAAAAAATCAAAATTACAAAATGTAAATGTAAAAATAAGAACTACTTTAATTGCTAGAATGTAAATTGCATATTATAAATTGCATAAAATAAATTTATACTAATATGCAGGAAATTAAATTGCATAATTTAAACAATCCTAGCAGAGATTATAAAATAACAGGAAATAGAAAAAAAATAAATCTATATTGATTAACTATAAAAAAAAATCTAGAACAGGGAAACAAAAATAAGGCTAAAAATAAAAACTCCTTCGGCTCTGCTCTCTCTTCTGCTCCTCTCGAAAAATAAAATCAAACTTAGAAATTCCTTTTTCCAGGCTTCCTAAGGCCATTGCATGGGAGAAACTGCTCGGACTCTTCTCTCCATTGCGTCTGGGTCTTGGCCACCACTTTCGTAACCAATTCCACCACTGTGTTTGGTGTTATCCCGAGTCCGCGATTGAGATCCTTCAGACATCCAAGTTCTCGACAAGAAGTGGATTGCACCGAACCATGGAGGAAGACGAAGCTCAACCGTGGAAGATGGCAGCAGCATGAAGAAGATGGCTTGCTGGTGGCTTGGAAGAATGGGGCAGCATAGTGGAGGAGATGGGAAAACAGCAGGGAAGAAGATGATGGCAGCAAGCTTAGTGCTCAGTTTTTGAACAGGGGAGGCGGAAGGAGATGTCCACAACGGTGGTGATCCTTCCTCTCTACGGTGTGCACAGCGGTGTCCGATCATGGAGGGAATAGTGGCTTGATGGGGATCTCGGACGGCCATGGGAGCGGCAGCAAGTGCAATAAGGGAGATGAACAGTCATGGGAGAAGAGCAGCAGCGAATAGGGAGCAGCAAGAGGCTTTTCCGGCCATGAGGAAGGTTCTCTGGCATCTTGGCAGCTAGAGAGGGGTCTCCGACGAGTTCTCCGGCGAGTTCGTAGCTTGGAGAGGCCTGTGGTCCATGAACTGAACCCGTGGATCGGCTACAATGGCAGCTATGGGCCGAAAAAATTGTGGTGAACCGTTGAGCTGGTTCACGTTGAACCATTAAATCCTGTATGCTTTAAATTTCGTACTATTCCATGGGTTAATCCTTCAAATTTCAATTCCTAGCTCAGTTCAAGTCCGATTCGCATGCCGTTGATGCCGTTGGATCCCTAAAATTGTGCTCTTCATGTTGGTGGGGTTCAATTATCTAAAACACTACATAAAAATATAAAATTTAATCAAATAAAGGTAATTTAATATATAACTTAGTGCTTTAATACTTAATTTTTATGCATTTATCACTCCTCCCAACTTGAATCTTACTCGTCCTCGAGTAAGGATAAAAGATAATTCATGAATTTTTATTAGAAATAATTAAGGAGCCTACCAAAAACTCTTGATACCATATACAAGTTTATTCAGACTTAAAAGTTACTCTCACATCCTTTTTATAATTAGAATATTTCCCATTAGATAGTAAATGAAATGAATCATTGGGATATTAATAGTTTCAAGTAAATTGGTTAAGTGCAAACTTCTCATTTTTCTAAATAATTCTTGACCACTTCTTTTATTATTTCCAAATCTTTTTCTTCATTGGAGTGGTGAGATATCATTAGTTTAAGGGTGTTCCTCTTATTATTACACTTTCTCTCATTTTTTTTTTCTACAGACCGTGCAATGTCTTAATCTCTTAAGCTTTCTATCTGACCCTTGTAACAAGTTTTTGACCAATGTCTCCCAAATCAGTTGACCTTAGGGCACTAGGTGTAGAACACCCCTCGGGCTTACTGGATTGAGTCAGAAAGGCTACAGATCAAAATTGGCTGTAAGGCAAGGTTTCTTCACATCTCCACTTTTTGATGCGAGACTCAACCGCTTACTTAGACGAAGAGGGGTTACTCGATGAAACAATGTTCAGAACTTGCTTTTATTAACTTTCTCTCTTTTTTTTCTTTTATAAATAATAAGGAAACTTTTGCATTTAACAATACCCACACACACCTAAGAAGTAAATTCTTTTTCTTTGCAAATAGGAGGGTTAGAATTATCCAGAAAATTGATTTCATTCTTACTTACCATTTTTACTTGAGTCTATTAATATTTAATCCCTCAATATTTCAAGAATTATCTAAATATTCAATCAACTACTATTCAAAGTGTGTGATTCACCCTAAGTCCAAGTTTAACAAATATAAGATATTAAGGTGAAGGTAGCTCCAAATATTTATTCATTCAGCTTATTATCCCCCCATAAATAAAAATGATTCTAGATATATGCATGATATAGAGTAAAAGGAAACGAAGACACCTAAAGAATTATCTTGAGATCTCCTCCCAACTTAGCCAATAGAGCTTTATTCAAATCAAACTCCGCTAAACCTAACAATATTAAAAAGAAAATTTATTAGACAGAAAGAAAGAAGCTGGGCTACCTCCCAGAAGTGCTAAATTTAAAGTCTTCAGCCAGACCAAGTGGATCTTTTAGATTATGTCGGTTGATACATCCATTAAATTATCAGACATACCTAGCCACGGTGGATGATTGGACAAAGTCCAATCAGTAATGTCCCATATGATATCATTGTTATAATAGGTACCTGGAGATGGC
Organism: Areca catechu; assembly: GCA_021397845.1. Classification (NCBI taxonomy): domain Eukaryota; kingdom Viridiplantae; phylum Streptophyta; class Magnoliopsida; order Arecales; family Arecaceae; genus Areca; species Areca catechu. The sequence goes on along the minus strand of CM038044.1, from coordinate 84,397,947 downwards.
TTGGTTGATGGTTTATCCATTTCCAATAGTGTTTCAGTAGGAGGCTCCCACCTCTGGCCATTTTTATTATCTTCAAGTATTTTATCAATATCTTCATTCTCTTGTGTTGGCCAGATATTAGACTCAAGATCGACTTTCTCTTTGCTAATGTCTATAGGTTCATAAATTTCATCTTGAATTAACTCACATTAGCATGATTGGTGATTCCTGTTCCAAATTGAATAACTTCAGATCAATAGTCATATTCCTAAATGACAGTTTCATAAGTCCATTCCGATAATTGATTTCAGCATTAGCGGTAGCTAAGAATGGTCTTCCTAGAATAACAGGAAAATGACCTTTAGAATTCAACACTAGTTCAATCTCCAAAATGATAAAATCAACCAGAAAAATAAAATTTCGAACCTTAATCAAAACATCTTCTACCATTCCCTTAGGGATTTTGGAAGATCGATCTGCTAATTGAAATGTAATCCCTATTGGTTGATGTTTCCCCAATCCCAATTGCTCATACACTGAATATGGCAAAATGTTCACACTAGCTCCTAAATCAAGTAAAGCCTTCTCAATATGGGTTTCTCCTATGATACAAGAAATTGTTGGAGAACCTGGATCCTTATACTTTATAGGCATGTGACTCAGTAGGTAGGAACTCACACTTGCTATTAAGAAAGCTCTTTTTGGTACATTAGTAGTTTTTTTCTTGGTACAAAGATCTTCTAGGAATTTGGCATAAGTCAGAACCTGCTGGATCATGTCTAGAAGAGGGATATTAACCTGAACTTGTTTAAACATCTCCAACATTCTATCTAAATGTTATGATAATTTGTTAGACCTTAATCAATTTGGAAAAGGAGCTTTAAGAATTATGGGTACCTGATTCAGTGCACTATCAGTTTCAGGAGCTTGAGTTTGTAATGTAGGTTGTTCATTGGGTGGCTCAGCAGATTCAGATTCAGTAGTTAAATCTTCTCTAATGTCAGACTCTCTTACTTGATTATCCACTCATTTCCCTGATCTTAATGAATGAATTGCATTTACATGATCGACTTGATTTCCTTGTTGGGATCGTGGACCAGTTTGGTTCCTTCGGTTGGGCTCAGGTTGGCTAAGTAGCCTACCTCGTTCTTTTTTAGCAATGGTAGATGCTAGTTGACCCACTTGCATTTCCAATCGGGCTATGGCTTGGCTCATTGTTTGCATAAAATTATTCATTGTAGCACCAGTGTCAACATTTGATTTGGCTAAGGCTTCCAGGATTTTTTCTAAAATGCTAAGCTTCTTTTCATTAATATTAAAGCCTGGTGGTGGTAGGTTGTTCATCACAGGATTAGGCCTTGGGTTTTGTTGATTGAAACTTAGACCGCCTACATTTGGGTTCTGTGACCATGGAAAATTTGGATGATTCCTCCATCCTGGGTTATAGGTGGGAGCATAGGGATTGTTCATTGCTCTCTGGAATGTAGCATTTACCTGTGCACATCCATTATCTATTTGGTTCATCAGGAAGGGACATTCTTCAAAGACATGGTCAGATGCATTGCACCCATTGCACATGGTTGCAAACACTTGATTGATACTGGTTGGTCTCTGAAGCTCTAAGGCCTCTAACCTACATGTCAGTGTTGCAATTTTGGCTTCAGCAGCTAGGGTAGTCTGAACTTGATGGATTTTACCTCTTGATGGTGTGGATCTTTCTGGTTCCCTAGTTGTTTCCCATTATAAACTTTTCTTAGCTAGGTCTTCTAAGAATTGCCAGGCTTCTTGGGTTCTTTATATATAAATTGGCCCTGACACATGGACTGTAGCATGGTTCTCGAATGAGAATCTAAACCCTCATAAATGATTTGGCATAATCTCCAAATTTCTATTCTATGATGCGGACATTGGGTCAAGAGATTCTTAAAATGGTCAAAATATTTCCAGAATGACTCACCGGCTAATTGATAAAATTGATTTATTTCATTTCTGATCTTAGCTTTCTTATGATGAGGAAAGTATTTCTTAAGGAACGTTCTAACAAATCCCTCCCAGGTCGTGATAGATTGATTTGGGAGACCATAAAGCCATTTCATTGCATTATCCTTAAGGGCAAATTTTATTAGTCTCGGCTTGATTTCGTCCTCAGTCAACTGTTGCAATCTCATTGTTGCACAAACCTCTTCAAATTCCCTAATGAATAAGTATGCATCTGATAAATCATGGATTTACACGTTTAATTTAAGTATTTTAGTTAATTAATGGTGCTAACATTCTTTTAATAACCTAATTTCATTATTAATTTGGACTTTCTTGCAAAACTAATTATTTTAAAAATATCTTTGAAAAATGTGAAATTAGTGTACGTTCATAAAAAATAGATTTCAAGTCAAGCACCACGCACCCATTTAAATGATTAATAAAATATTAAATAATTATAATTAATGATCATGGAATTGGTAAAATTAATAAGTTTGAAACTTGCCAATAGGTAGAGCTTGATTTATGAAATCCAACGACGCAAACGGTACTTAAATCAGGTTTGAAATGAAGAAGTTATGAATTTTTTTGGATTTTTGCACATATTTTGATGCTGCACAGTTTTTGGAGCAGCCGGTTTATAATTCGTCGGATGGTTCACCGGCAACCATTGTTGCCGGTCCATGGAATAGGGCGTGGACCACAGCCCTCCAGAGATGCCGAAACTTGCCAGGAAACACGCCGGCGGTGTCCCTGGCCGGAGGAGAAGCTTCGGCGATGGTTTGACGGGTGGTGGTGGCAGTTTTTGGTGGCAAACGAGAGGAACGCAGTCCACGTTCTTCACGGGCAAGCAGTCCATGGGCATGAGCGTTCTTCGCGAGCCGAGCTTCTCCACGGGCACGGGCGAGCAGTCCACGGGCACGAGCGTTCTTCGTGAGCCAAGCTTCTCCACGGGCATGAATGCAGTCCACGTTCTTCACGGGCGTTGCACGCAATCCATGAGCTCCAAGGCGCAGTCCACGAGCGGTGTGATCTACGGAGCAGCAATGGTGGTGGCGGTGTTTCTTTTGTCCCACATCGCTAATATGCAACGAGCTCTCCTCTCCGATCATTTATAAAATGAACCCCATAGCACAAGGCAGAGGTATCCTGGAGAATGGGCAAGGTACAGGGTAGAGGGCATTGCTTGGGTTGCGGGTTGGCTTTTAGGAGTGAGGTTTCTCAAAGGACAGCGTGTCCCTACACCATCTTCCAGCCTTCTCCCTCTCTGAGATCATGATCCGAAGAAGAAGACGCAGAGGAAGCCCAGTTCGTTCCACGGAGTATGAAGGAAGGAGCTATCTTCCCGACGAGGCTGCGCTGATCTGTTCTTGTCTTTGTTCTTTGTTATTTTAGTTTTTTTTTGGGCATTGTACTTAGACCTTAAAATCAATGCAATATTTCTTTTTTTAATTCCTGTTTTTCACCTTGTCTGCAAGTAGATGCTAGGATCTAAATAATAGATCCCAGTGCCAAGTTTACTTTTCCTGCAATTTTAATTTTTATATTTTTTCGACTTCAAATTTTTTTTTTACAAGATCAAAAATTTCAAATCCTAAACACCGCCTTCTCTGTGGATTCGACCCGACTCCTCTTGCTACGTATTTTTAAATATTTTAAGAAGTCAGATTTTAAACTGATAGCCATGGTGTTTTAACGACAACCCCGCGGTCTTATCATGTTTTTGGCACCGTTACCGGGGAAGGCATTAAAATAATAGTTTTTGATCTTTTTGATATTTTATTCCGTGCTAACTTTTCTTTTTCTTGTAGATTAAAAAAAAAAAGGGAGAAAAGCAGAAGAGGAAGAAAGTCTCCCAATGAATTAAAAAAAAAAAGAAAGGAGAAAAGCAGAAGAGGAAGAAAGTCTCCGAATCAGTAAGATCCATCCTAAACTTTCTTTCCTCTTTTACATATTAATTGTTTTCATTTTTAGTTTCTTTTCTTATTTCCAAAAAAAAAATTTCAAATTTCAAATTTCAAATTTCAAAAAAAAAAATTTTGTTTTTCATTTTTAGATTCATTTAGGTAAATTTATCTTTTCTGCAAAATCCAAAAAAAAATTGCCCAGACATTTCATAATTTATTAGGATTAGAAACTTAATCACAAAATTAAAAAAATATATATAGCTTTAATTTAATTTTGTGTGTTTATAACTTTTATTTTGGACATCTTATTGCATTTCATAATCTCATAATCATCTTAAGGGCACTAATCCATAAACAAGATAAGGTGGGGAGTTCAATATCCTTCCTTAGCCCACAAACCATCACCCCTCATTTTGCATACCTAAGCCTTCTAAATAAAATTAACTAGACGTCAGCCCTATGGAACTCGAGCTCAATAGGACAGGGCACCTGGAAGAGTTGGACCGGGTCAAGATTAGTTGGTTAACTGGTGTCTAGGAAAGGGGTTCAGGGATTACGTCTCGAAGGAAGGTGGTTGGATCCGCCTACCTTGCCAATTTTCAATTGGTGTCTAAGGCAAGCAAAGAGGGAAACTCCACCGACCTTTCCCTTACCTGGCCAGTTAGCTAATTGGTCTTTGACTTGGAGGGCTCCAAGGCAGTCTTGGAAGTTAGGAGCTGTCTAGAATTAGGGAACCTAGGATAGAAATATGTTTGATAAGTGTTTGAAAGCAAAAAATAATAATAATAATAATAATAATAATAATATAAAATAAAATAAAAAAATTGATTCACATATTAGGGTTGCACTGTTACATGCATGGTAGGAGATCTTTATTTCCAGACCTAGTTGACTTCAACCCTGAAATCGAATGACTGATCCATAGTATACCAAAAAATCAAATGGCTGGAAACCCAGAAGAACCACCTAGGCAAATGAAGGAATACTTTATTCCTTCCACCTACAACCCATCGACTTGTATCCATTTACCTGAAATACCTGCTAAACAATATGAGATCAAGTCTGCCACAATCCAGATGCTCCCTTCCTTTTATGGGAATACCAATGAAGATCCTTATAAGCATCTAGATGAGTTTCTTGAAATCTGTTCTACGGTGAAGATCCAAGATTTTACTGATGATGCCCTTAGGCTAACCTTGTTCCCCTTCTCACTTAAGGATAAGGCCAAGTACTGGCTTGGCACAATAGGGAAACCAATTCGAACTTGGGCTGAAATGTAGCACGAGTTCCTTAAGAAATTCTATCCTATAGGTCGAACCAACACCATGAGGCGAGCCATCACTGGATTTGCTCAGCTTCCTGGTGAACAAATTCATGAATCATGGGAGAGACTTAAGGAACTCCTTAGAAAATGCCCACATCATGGTCTTTCTAAGTGGCAAATTGTCCAAGCTTTTTATGAGGGATTAGGAGACCAGTATAGACAGATGGTGGATGCATCTTGTGGAGGTGCATTCATGAGTAGATGTGAGGATGAAGCCTATACCTTGTTTGAAACCCTAAGTGAAAATTCGATCAACCATGCTTCTTTGACTTCATATGAATGATCGATTCCTCACCAAAAGCGGGCAGGGATTTATGAAATTAAACATTCAAATGTCGACTTGAACCTAATATCCCAAAGATTAGATACAGTCGACCTCCTTTTCCAAAAGTTGGACCAAGTCCTAGCCCTCAGTCAACAATCTCCTGCACAATACCCATCACACCCATCACAATACCCATCACCCTCTAATCATTAGGAGATTTGTTCTTTCTGTGCTAGCCCAGCCCATCACATGAATGAATGTCCTACGGTTGCACAGTTACCACCTTTTATCCAAGAAGAAGTCCAAGCTGCTCAAGGTTACTCCAAGCTAGGTAATGACACATTTTCAAATACTTATAACCCGGTTTGGAGAAACCATCCTAATTTTTCTTGGAAACAACAACAGACTCAAGTTCAGACCCAAACTCCTCCTGCACGGAACTTTCAAAATAGGCCCCCATACCAAAACTATGCCTATAATAAAGGTTAGCCTAGTCAGCCTGCTCAGCCACGATATCAGCCACCTTATCATCATCAGTCATCATATCAACCTCCTCAACATACCAATCTGGCCGACGATAGGTTTGATCAACTCTAACAATTAATCATGACCCAACAACAATCTATTGCCAGGTTAGAAGTTCAAATAGGACAGTTAGCTGAATCTACTATGAGGAGAGAACAAGGTCAACTACCGAGTCAACCAATACCGAATCCTAGAAACAACCCACTCATTCTTCAGCCTAATGTTCCACCTAAGAACCCTCAATTTAAGAATGCTAAAGCAATTTCTGAGCTTAGAAGTGGTAGGATTCTTAGGGACAGATATCAAGACCAGGAGAGAGAGGCTAGTACTGATGCTAGCGAGAATGAGAATTTAGAAGATGATGTTAGTACTGAGACTAACCATGTAGAAGAGCCTGAGCCCGGGACTAGTACTGATACTGGTTCCGATTTAAATGAGAAAGGGAAGAAGAGAGCAGATGAATTACCTGAGACTTATAAACCTAGAGTCCCGTTCCCTTCAACCCTAGAAGCTGGTTCTTCCCGTAAAAAGCAAGGAGCACGCAACGAGGAGCTGATGGAATTATTCAAGCAAGTCCATATTAATTTACCCCTCCTCGATGCAATTCAGCTCGTTCCAGCTTACGCCAAATTTCTCAAAGAACTCTGCACCCAAAAGCGTGAGCCACGAACCATAAAGAGAATCATATTGTCTGAGGATGTAAGTGCAGTCTTGTTAAATCAATTACCTCAGAAAATGAAAGACCCCGGTGCTTCATTGATTTCTTGTGTTATAGGAGGCATTACCTTTGATCGAGCCCCGTTAGACCTAGGAGCTATTGTGAACCTTCTTCCAACCTTGGTCTATGAAAAATTTGGGATAGGTGAACTAAAACCCACGTCAGTCATTCTACAACTAGCCGATAGATCTATCAAGACACCACGTGGTTTAATTGAGGATGTCTTAGTTAGAGTGAACCAATGTTATTTCCTAGTATACTTTCTCATACTAGACATGGAACCATCCCAAGAGCTAAATCAGAATCCCATGATCTTAGGTCGTCCATTCCTAGCCACTGCCAATGCCAATATCAATTGTAAACCGGGAGCTATGGACATTTCTTTTGGGGATCAAAAGGTGAGAATTAATATTTTTAATGCCTCAAAATTTGCTCGAGAGGAGGAAAATTGTTCTATGATTGGTTTAATAGATGAGATTGTTGAGTCTGAATTTTCCTCCAATTTGATGGAAGATGACGAGCCTATTGCTGAAACCCAAGTCCAAGAGGTAAATGCCCTACTTGATTCACCTCAACCTTCACCACCTTGGTCAATGCAAACTGAATCCTTACCTGACCTAGGAACTGAGCCTATGCACTCTTTGATTCAGGCCCCACCACAATTGGAACTAAAAACTTTGCCTGAATCACTTAAGTATGTGTTTTTAGGACCCGAAAAAATCCTGCCTGTAATCATTGCTTCTGACCTAACCATTGAGCAGGAAAACCAATTGATAGATGTTCTGAAAATACATAGGGAGGCCATAGGTTGGGCCATTGCTAATTTAAAAGGCATTAGTCCATCAATTTGTATGCACCATATCTATACTGAGGATAGTGCCAAGCCAACTAGAGAGATGCAAAGACGGCTCAACCCAAACATGCAAGAAGTGGTCAAGAAGGAAGTGATTAAATGGTTAGATGCTGGTATTATTTATCCTATTTTTGATAGCCACTAGGTGAGTCCTACTCAAGTCGTTCCAAAGAAATCTGGACTCACGGTTGTCCATATGACCATGGGAATTTAGTACCAACACGACTTTCTACTGGGTGGCGTGTCTGTATAGATTATAGAAAACTTAATGCAGCTACCCACAAAGACCACTTTCCCTTACCATTTATTGATCAGATCCTAGAAAGATTAGCTGGCTAGCAATACTTTTGCTTCTTAGATGGATACTCAGGATACAACCAGGTAGCAATCCATCCAGGAGACCAAGAAAAGACCACCTTCACATGTCCCTATGGAACCTTTGCTTTCCGTAGAATGCCTTTTGGATTATGTAATGCACCTGCAACCTTTCAAAGGTGCATGATATCAATTTTCTCGGACATGGTAGGAGATTTCTTAGAAATTTTTATGGATGATTTTTCAGTCTTTGGAGAATCTTTTGAGAGTTGCCTCAATAATTTGAAGAAAATATTAAAACGATGTATTGAGGCGAATTTGGTTCTGAGCTGGGAGAAGAGCCATTTCATGGTTCGAGAAGAGATTGTTTTAGGACATATTGTATCTAAGAGAGGGATCGAGGTAGATAAAGCAAAGGTTGATTTGATCTATAAACTTCCTCCACCCATCTCTATCAAACAAATTCGATCTTTTCTCGGCCATGCAGGATTCTATCATCGCTTCATCAAAGACTTTTTCAAAATTTCCCATCCTTTGTGTAATCTGCTCGCTAAGAACGTTCCTTTCAATTTTGATGAAGATTGTCTTAAGGCTTTTAAGTTTCTAAAGGAAGCTGTGACCCAAGCCCCAATCATCCAACCCCCTGATTGGTCACTACCTTTTGAAATCATGTGTGATGCTTCAGACTTTGCCATAGGAGCTGTCTTGGGCCAGAGGGTTAACAAATGTCCCATAGTGATTTATTATGCTAGCAGAACTTTGAATGAAGCCCAAAAAAATTATACCACTACTGAAAAGGAGTTGCTAGCTGTGGTGTTTGCCCTGGAAAAGTTTAGATCATATCTTTTAGGTTCCAAGATTGTGGTTTATTCGGATCATTCGGCTTTGAGATACCTGCTCTCAAAGAAAGATGCTAAACCACGATTGATTAGATGGATCTTACTGCTACAAGAGTTTGATATTGAAATTCGAGACAAGAAAGGATCTGAGAATGTTGTAGCTGACCATCTATCTAGGATTTTAGTTGAAGAGTGTGAACCTGCATCAATTGAAGAATCTTTTCCAGATGAACAGCTCTTAGCAGTTTCACATGCAAAGGCCCCTTGGTTTGCAGATATTGTTAACTACTTAGTGGTTGGACAAATCCCTAATGGCTGGTCCAAGAATGAAAAGGATCGATTCTTTGCTCAAATTAAATATTACTTTTGGGAAGATCCTGAACTTTTTCGAATTTATGCTGATCAAATCATCTGTAGGTGTGTTCCTGAATCTGAACATCTGAGTATTTTAAACTTTTACCAAACCCTTGCTTGCGGAGGACATTTTTCTGGTCAAAAAATTATGGCTAAAGTTTTGCAAAGTGGATTTTACTGGCCGACATTGTTTAAGGATGCATATACTTTTGGCAAAGAATGTCTTAAGTGTCAAACCTAAGGAAATATTTCAAGAAAAGACATGATGCCTTTAAATCCCATCTCGGTAGTTGAAATCTTTGATGTTTGCGGAATTGATTTTATGGGACCCTTTCCACCCTCTAATGGTTATGAATATATTTTGGTGGCTGTCGATTATGTTTCTAAATGGATTGAGGCAATGGCAACACGAACCAATGATCATAAGGTAGTCATAAAGTTTGTTCAAAAGAATATCTTCTCTAGGTTCGGATTTCCACGTGCCATCATTAGCGACGGAGGTGCCCATTTCACAAACTCCTAATTTCGAATGCTTTTACGAAAATATGGGGTCACACATAAAGTAGCTACACCTTATCACCCGCAAACAAGTGGCCAAGTGGAAGTATCCAATAGGGAGATCAAGAACATTTTGCAAAAGACTATTAGGCCCGATCGTAGAAATTGGTCAGATTGATTAGATGATGTATTATGGGCATATCGGACAGCTTACAAGAATCCCATTGGAATGTCTCCCTATAGACTGATCTTTGGAAAAGCATGTCATCTTTCGGTAGAACTTGAACATAAAGCATATTGGGCGATTAAGCAATTAAATTTTGATTTAAAGCAAGCTGGTTCTAACCGGATGTTGCAACTGAGTGAATTAGATGAACTGAGGTGAGAGGCTTATGAAAATTCACGTATTTATAAAGAGAAAATAAAAGCCTTTCATGATCAATTTATTTCTAGGAAAATCTTTGAGCCAAATCAACAAGTCTAGTTATTTAATTCAAGGCTTTGATTATTTCCTGGAAAATTGAGATCTAGATGGGATGGACCTTACATTGTTAATTAAGTATTCCCCCATGGTGCAGTCAAAATTTATGATCCTAGGTCAGGAAACTTCTTTAAGGTGAATGGCCAACGTTTAAAACCATACATTGAAGGAATATCAACAAATCGAACCATTGACCAAGTAACATTAACTAACCCACACTGAACTGAGCTGCATTATGTCTGGCTGAAGACATTAAACTTAGCGCTTGTTGGGAGGCAACCCAATATGTACTCTATTTAAAAAAAAAAAAAAAAAAAATTTGTAGCCTCTACATTGTTCATGAGCTCCTCTTCTCAGGTAACCCCTATCCGTTTACTTTTATGGTTTATTCCTTTGCCTTTTTATATTATTAGGGACAATGGTATTTAAGTTGGGTGGTCGGGACAATTTTCTTAAAATTTTGAAAAAAAAAAAAATGTTTTCATGTGTCAAAAATAAATCTGGAGCAAGATAGACTAGGAAAAGTAATAAGAGTTAGGGAGTGTTGCTAATGACTATAGCGAGTCAATAAGTAGACTAGCATGTCAGACTTTTAGGGCCTACTTAGATCACCTAAAGGCTATTAGCACTTCCATTGCACATGCACGCTGACGAGACAAAGTAAGTATTAGTTGTAAGGATAATTGAGGACTTAATTATCACTGAAAACTGGTAATTGATATATATCCCAATTTAAAATTTTTTGAATTGAGGAAAGAGCTACCTACCTGAAATAAAAGTGCAAAACATAAGTATATGTGGATCACCCTGAACTTAGTAACCGGGTCTCTGCACCTAAGTCAAGTGTAGAGGTTCGCGTCAAACGGTGAAGGGAAGGCCAAGATGGTCAGCACAAAAAAAAAAAAATAATAATATATATATATATATATATATATATATATATATATATATATATATATATATATATATCAGGTAGTGTGAAAGCTAACTCAGTTCATAAGCTTAATTTAGGGATATATAGAAAATTAACCAAAGTAAGTGTTAATCAAAGATACATTTGTTCTTGCAAACTAGTACCAAAATGTTAAGTTAGTCATCACAAACACAAGTGTTGTAGATCTTTAGATGAACTCTAAGAAAGTTTCTAATTATGTTGACTGCAAAATTTATTTCTGAAACTCAATACTTAGTTAGTGATACTTGCTAGATCTTTTTACTTTCAAACCTGGATCTATTTTTGTAAAGGATGATCTTTGTGACACATAGTTATACTTTTTGCATTGCTAAGGGACTAGTAATAAGTAAGTTGGGGGGTGTGATAAATCATTGATTTACACGTTTATTTTAAGTATTTTAGTTAATTAATGGTGCTAACATTCTTTTAATAACCTAATTTCATAATTAATTTGGACTTTCTTGCAAAACTAATTATTTTAAAAATATCTTTGAAAAATTTGAAATTAGAGTACGTTCATAAAAAATAGATTTCAAGTCAAAGCACCACACACCCATTTAAATGATTAATAAAATATTTAATAATTATAATTAATGATCATGGAATTGGTAAAATTAATAAGTTTGAAACTCGCCAATATGTAGACCTTTATTTATGGAATCCAACGACGCAAACGGTACTTAAATCAGGTTTGAAATGAAGATGTTATGATTTTTTTTGGATTTTTGAACATCTTTTGATGCTGCACAGTTTTTGGAGCAGCCGGTCCATCATGGACCAGCTGCTGGGTTTATAATTCGCAGGATGGTTCACCGGCAGCCATTGCTGCCGGTCCATGGAACAGGGCGTGGACCACAGCCCTCCAAAGATGCCGAAACTCGCCGGGAAACACTCCGGCAGTGTCCCTGGCCGGAGGAGAAGCTCCGGCGGTGGTTTGACGGGCGGTGGTGGCGATTTTTGGCGGCAAACGAGAGGAATGCAGTCCACGTTCTTCACGGGCGAGTAGTCCATGGGCACGAGCGTTCTTCGCGAACCGAGCTTCTCCACGGGCACGGGAGAGCAGTCAACAGGCACGAGCGTTCTTCGCGAGCCAAGCTTCTCCAAGGGCATGGGCGAGCAGTCCACGGGCACGAGCTTTCTTCCCGAGCCGAGCTTCTCCATGGGCACGAATGCAGTCCATGTTCTTCACGGGCGTTGCACGCAATCCACGAGCTCCATGACGCAGTCCACGAGCGGCATGATCTACGGAGCAGCAACGGCGGTCGCGGTGTTTCTTTTGTCCCACATCGCTAATATGCAACGAGCTCTCCTCTCCGATCAATTATAAAATGAACCCCATAGCACAAGGCAGAGGTATCCTGGAGAAAGGGCAAGGTACAGGGTAGAGGGCATTGCTTGGGTTGCGTGTTGGCTTTTGGGAGTGAGGTTTCTCAAAGGAGAGCATGTCCCTACACCATCTTCCAGCCTTCTCCCTCTCTGAGATCAAGATCCGAGAAGAAGACGCAGAGGAAGCCCAGTTCGCTCCACGGAGTATGAAGGAAGGAGCTATCTTCCCGACGAGGCTGCGCTGATCTGTTCTTGTCTTTGTTCTTTGTTATTTTAGTTTTTTTTGTGCATTGTACTTAGACCTTAAAATCAATGCAATATTTTTTTTTTTAATTCCTGTTTTTCACCTTGTCTGTAACTAGATGCTAGGATCTAAATAATAGATCCTAGTGCCAAGTTTACTTTTCCTACAATTTTAATTTTTATATTTTTTCAACTTTAAATATTTTTTTTTACAAGATCAAAAATTTCAAATCCTAAACACCACCTTCTCTGTGGATTCGACCTGACTCTTCTTGCTACATATTTTTAAATATTTTAAGAAGTCAGATTTTAAACTGATAGCCACGGTGTTTTAACGACAACCCCACGGTCCTATCAGCATCCTCTATCCCAGTGAATTTTGGAAGCTTATTAATGATCTGAGGTTTAATTTCAAAGTTGTTTGCAATGGATCGTGGCGACATTATACAGGATGGTTGGACGGAACCAACTGGATAACATAAATCCTTAAGGGTTTGGGGATGATTCACAATATCCATTGTTGGATCTGAAACAGGAATTGGATCAGCTCTAATTAATCGACCTGATAATCTTCTCCAAATAGGAGTTGGAGAATTTACAATATTCTCAATGTCCTCAATTTTTTCAGAATTTTGGCTTTATAATTTTTTTATATTTTTTATTTTTTTTCAAACAAGTTTCACACAAATTAAATCTATCCTATGGTAACCTAAATCTAGACAGCTCCTAACTGTTCCATGTTAACCTTTGAGCACTCCAAGTTTAACCAATATACCAAATTGGCCAGGTAAGTGTAAGGTCAGCGAAGGTCCCTTTGTTGCTTGCCTTAGACACCAATTAAAAATTGGCCAAGTAAGCGGAACCAGAGCACTTTCCTTCGGGACTTAATCCATGAACCACTTTCCTAGACACTAATTTAGATATTGAATCTAGCTTGGTATAACCCTTAGGTCTCCTTGTCATATTGAGCTCGAATGTCCCTAGGGTTAATGTCTAATTAATTTTATTTAGAGGCTTGGGTTAATGCAAATGAAGAAGTCTGATTTGTGGGCTAAGGAAGGGTGATGAAATCCCCACCTTATCTTATTTAGGGTTTGTGCCCTTAAAATAATTTAAATATGCTATGCACAATAAAAAGTGAAACCAAATAAATTTAAATTAAAAAATAAACTAAAATAAGATAAACTAAACTAAGATAAGATTTGATAAACTAAGAGAAGATAAGATGCGATAAACTAAGATGCTGAAATAAAAATAATAATTTAAAACTCATCTGGTTTCCAGCACTCACCAACTTTAAAAATAAACTAGATTAAACTAAAGTTAAAGCAAGAATTTAAAACACAATTAAAAACAAAACACTTCCCCGGCAACGGCGCCAAAAACTTGATGTAGATTTTCTAATTAAACCGCAAGCGCACGGTGTGCAGAATAGCACGTCTGACGAGTACGGGTCGATCCCACAGGAAAATGGATCTTAATCGATTTTGAAACCCTCACTTAAAGAAGCTGACAAAAATGAACAAAATTAATTTAATGAGATGAAAGATATAATTTAAAGATCTAGGGCTTTTGAATCCACTAGACCAACGATTTAGAAAACTATTCTAAGGATCTCTCTAATAAATCATTCCAACTTCTTTCTTTATTAACCAAGTATGGATTATGAAATGATTAAACTCAACAATAACCCATCAAGGTTTTACAAGGAAAGAGAAAAAATAACGAAAAATAAATAAATATTGAGCCCCCTATCTTTCAACCTTCTTGCACCGAATCAAGCATGAATAATGAAGGGATTGAAATCCAACTATAGCTCATCAAGTCTCTAGGCAAGAAGTTCAGAAAAAGAAGAAAACTCTTAAAAATTAGAGCACTAGAAGAGATCCAAGAAAAGGCTTCTATTCTTGGTCTAGCTTCATGGCCAACCCCAGAGGGTTTGCTTAGCCAGACATGATTAAAATTAAACTTTAAAAATTAAGATAAAATAATATAAAATTTACTTATACTACTCATAAAAAAAATCAAAATTGTAGAATGTAAATGTAAAAAGAGGAACTACTCTAATTGCGAGAATGTAAATTGCATATTATAAATTGCAAAAAATAAATCTATACTAATATGTAGGAAATTAAATTGCATAATTTAAACTATCCTAGCATAGATTATAAAATAATAAGAAATAGAAAAAAAAATAAATCTTTATTGATTAACTATAAAAGAAAATCTAGAACAGGAAAACAAAAATAAGGCTAAAAATAAAAACTCCTTCGACTCTGCTCCTCTCGAAAAAGAAAATCAAACTCGGACATTCCTTTTTCCAGGCTTTCGAAGGCCATTGCATAGGAGAAACTACTCGGACTCTTCTCTCCGTTGTGTCTGGGTCTTGGCCACCACTTTCGTAACCAACTCCACCACTGTGTTTGGTGTTATCCCGAGTCCACGATTGAGATCCTTCGGACATCCAAGTTCCCGACAAGAAGTGGACTACATCGAACCGTAGAGGAAGACGAAGCTCAGCCGTGGAAGATGGCAGCAGCATGAAGAAGATGGCTTGCTGGTGGCTTGGAAGAATGGGGTGGCATAGTGGAGGAGATGGGAAAACAGCAGGGAAGAAGATGATGGCAGCAAGCTTGGTGCTCGATTTTTGAACATGGGAGGCGGAAGGAGATGTCCATAATGGTGGTGATCATTCCTCTCTGCGGTGTGCACAGCGGTGTCCGATCATGGAGGGAATAGTGGCTTGATGGGGATCTCAGACGGCCATGGGAGCGGCAGCAGGTGCAACAAGGGAGATGAATAGTCATGGGAGAAGAGCAGCAGCAAATAGGGAGTAGCAAGAGGCTTTTCCGGCCATGAGGAAAGTTCTTCGGCATCTTGGCGGCGAGAGAGGGGTCTCCAGCGAGTTCTCCGACGAGTTCGTAGCATGGAGAGTCCTGTGGTCCACTGACTGAACCCGTGGACAGGTTGCAATGACAGCTATGGATCAAAGAAATTGTGGTGAACCGTTGAGCTGGTTCACGTTGAACCATTAAATCCAGTGTACTTTAAAATTCGTGCTATTCCATGGGTTAATCCTTCAAAATTCAATACCCAGCTCAATTCAAGTCTGATTCGCATGCCGTTCATGCCGTTGGATCACAAAAATTGTGCTCTTCATGTTGGTGGGGTTCAATTATCTAAAACACTGCATAAAAATATAAAATTTAATCAAATAAGGGTAATTTAATATATATCTTAATGCTTTAATACTTAATTTTTATGCATTTATCACTGATCAATGATTAATTGAGCTTAATAGAGATGAGGGAGGTGAACTGCCTAGTCAACTCGAGAGTAACCTAGAGGGACCATACCTAGCTCATAACTTTAATGACCCTCTATCTTTTCTTGAACAATCAACTCTGACCTTTCCATGATATTAAAATAATGTATAGAGACAAGTTTAATATTAATCTAGAAAAGGTGCCTAAATTTAAAATGGGAAGGGACATTGACCAAACATAACATGTCCGAGAAGGGGAGTTGGTAGACCATCCCATAATTGAAGAAATTTTTAAACTACCACCTCCAATCTCGGCCCAACAAGCATAATCCCTTCCTAAGTATCATATAAGCTATAATTGATCATTTTAAATCCTAGGATAACATGCTTGCCCAGTGTACTTTATTGATTCGGGATAATCATTGTATAGTACTCTATGAATAATTTTCTACCATGATGACAAGGCCTTCTGATTGGCCTTATCCGTTTAATGTTATAAGGACACATTAAAGTTAACATCTATTAGATTCTCTCATAATGTATGGCTGAAGATGTTAAACTTAGTGCTTATTAGGAGGCAACCTAATATTTATTCTTATACCCTTACAAATAAAATAAAAATAATATTATAAAAATATAAAAAATATAGAAGAAATTCCAATCCAAGTTGATGATTGCAGCCTTTATCTTATTGATAAGCTCCTCTTCTCAAGTAACCTCTATCCCTATATATTTCTTTTTATCCTTATGATTTGAGTTTATTTCTTGAACTTGTTTATACCATTATAGACAATGGTATTTATGTTGGGGGACAGGAGCAAACTTTTAGACTTTAAAATTTTTTTAAATTTTTTAAAAGTTATTGAGAATTTTTTAAACATTATTGAGAATTTTTGAAAAATCTTTTGAAAATCTTGAAAATAGAAAAACTTATCTTTTATAAATCATATTCTATGAAAATTCTTGAGCTAAATAGACTACAAAAAGGATAATAGAGTTAGAAAGCCTTCAATAATGACTGTAGTGAGTCAAGAAGTAGACTGCTAGTCAGATTTTTAGCGACCTACTTAGATCACCCAAAGGCTATTAGACTTCCATCGCACAAGCACACTGATAAGGTAAAGTAGGTATTAGTTGTAAGGTCAATTAAAGATTCAATTACTATTGAAAAATTGGTAATTGATATACATTCCTCTCATTTAACTTGAATTTGGGAAAATAGCTACCTGCCTAAATAGAAAAAGAAAAAAGAAGAAGAAGAAGAAAAAGGGGCAAATTCTAAACATTGGTTTCCCACTGAGTAACCGTGCACCTTCGCCTACGTAAGCAATATTGTTCACATCAAAAAGTTGGCAGTATGAAGACATCGCCAATCAAAAAAAAGAGAGAAAAAAAAAGAGAAAAATTTAGGTGGTGTAAAAGATACCTCAGTCATAAGTAAAGATATAATTGTTCTTTACAATCTAGCACTAAAATACTAAGTTAGCCATCACAAACACAAGTGTGGTAAACCTTTGGATGAAGTCTAAGAAAGTTTCTAATAGTTCTAACTACAAAATTTACTTCAAAAATTCAATATCTAGTTAATGATGCTAGCTAACTTCTTTTGACCTTAAGCCTAGATCCAAAGGAGAATCTTAATGATACATGGTTATAAAATTAATACTTATATCTTAATTACATTCCTAAAAGACTAGCAATGACTAAATTAGGGGGTGTATAAGTCTATTAATTATCCCAATTTAACCATTAAAATAAGTATTAATTAATTAATTTTTATTAAGAAAAGATACTTTTTATTAGAGTTTTGTAAAAAAGTCCATGAATGGAAAGAGCTTGATTTTTGGAGTCTAACAGCATAAATGGCATGTGAATCAGAGTTTGAATAAGCCCAAATTTTGATTTTGAAGTTATTAAAGAAAATGCACATATTTTAAAGCTGCTGGTCCACCTTGGACTTGTTACTTGGTCTATAGGAGCTCGTTTGGTCCATAGGCAGCCATTATTCTCGGTCCACGGACCCTGCCCAAGGACCATCCTCTTTTCTAAACATTGTTCTCACCAAAAAAGCTATAGGGGAGCCTTCCCTCACCACCAGGATCTTCTCCTCATCCCGAGAGCCATCCATCATCGAAAAAGTCATCGAGAAGCCACCCAAATGACAGTTGCTGCCCATCCCTCACCATCGGCCTCCTTTCCATCAAATCATGCCCAAGCCACCGTCTCACCATCAAGCCACCGTCTCACCATCCTACCAACCCGAGCCACCACCCTTTGCTAGCCAATCGTCACCCGCCGGTCATCCTCTCTCAATGGCTCTCACTGATTCGCCATGATTTCCACCATCTTCTTCACTACCACAACCACCCTCTCTCCGCCGTCCACCACTAGCCTCTCACCGTTATTCAAGCATTTGGCACCGGTCAAAGAGGCCATCGAGTATCCTTCTCATCACTAGCCATCTCCCAACACCAACCATCTTCTTCCCAGTTTCATCCAACACCAACTGCAACAGGGTAGCCAACAAATGGTTGCTATCTTCATACTATTCTTCTCATCACTAGTCATCCCCAATCGCTCATCGCCTCCTGTGTTCCACCACCCATGGCAACGGCCATCCAGGTGCTCAGCCTAAATGCCGAGATCCAGTGGCTGTTCCCCCATCCCATGGCCTCCTCCCTGATCCATTGCTATTGATGTTTCCCAGTTTTTGAAACCAACAATCCAATGGTCATTATGCTCCATGGAGTTCAATTGATCTTGACCATCCAAAAAGCTTGATCTAATAGTTGATAGATAATCCCAATATAAGATGACGTGCCGAAGCATGATTCATATGATTTAGATGATCAAACGATCCAAAAGCTCCAGAAATCAACCATCCGATGCCTCATATTGATCTAACTTGACCTAGAGCCTTCTCCAAATTCTATTTAAAGGACTCCTGGGCT
This sequence comes from Areca catechu, assembly GCA_021397845.1. Classification (NCBI taxonomy): domain Eukaryota; kingdom Viridiplantae; phylum Streptophyta; class Magnoliopsida; order Arecales; family Arecaceae; genus Areca; species Areca catechu. Next base: position 84,379,169 of record CM038044.1, on the reverse strand, counting down.
ATAGAAGAAATCATTTTGGAAAGAGGGTATGGTACAGGATAGAGGGCATAGCTTTGGATTACGGGTTAACCTCTAAGAGAGATTTCTTAGAGGAGAGTTCTGCCCCCTACACCATCTTCAAGCCTACTCCTTCTCCAAGATCAAGATCCAAGGAGGAAGAAGCGAAAAAAGCTAGTTCACTCCGAGGAGTATGAAGGAAGAAAAGAGTTCATCGACCATCTTCTTAATGAGGCTGTGCTGATCTACTTCCCGTCTTTGTGACTATTTTCTTTATAGCTTTTCTTGGTTATTAAATTATCTTTTTTTATAATAAAACTCTCCTTTATTTAATGCAAAAAATTATTTTCATGTGCTTTTAAATTCATGTTCTTCATTTTTATTGCAAGTAGATGCTAGGATCTAAATAATAGATCCTAGTATCAAGTTATTTATTTTTCATACTTTTAATTTTTACTTTCTCGACTTCGATCTATTTATTTTCTAAAATCAAAGATTTCAAAATATTAAACATACTACCTTCCCTATGGATTTGACCCGACTCACCCATTCTATGTGTTCTTAATTGAATTTAGAAGTTGGTTAATTAAACTGATAGCCATGGTGTCTTAACGATAATATCATGGCCTATCAATCATAACTTTCTCCAGCTACTCGTAAAAGGAAAATCCAAGTTTTCTTAGATGTATGATCTGCTTGATCATGTATAATACATGATTAGTGACTGACGCCCCTTCATGCATCCAAGCATTCAAAATAGTATAAGAGATCTTATGCCACTCAACATCATCTATCATGCCAAATGACTTGTTCAATATTTGAAGCATTTTCACTGGCTAAGCATCCTCAAACTTTCGACTGAACTTGTCGTTCATCACTGCCCTCATTGTGCAATGCATAGTGATTCGGTCATTGAGCCACTACTGATAAGTGTCCTTTGTGACACCATGAGTATTAGGAGTTGGCTTCTCAAGTGCTAGATATGTTCTCACAAACAAGATCCATTCATGCTCCAAGTAAATCATGAGCTTTCGATGCCAGTTATCGAAATAAAGTCCTATTAATTTATTATTATCCAATAATGACCAAAGTGACAAGGTAGTAGCCATTACTGAAAAGAGAATATTAGATCAAATTAGTATATGAATTATTTAAATCTAAAGACTTGGACTTTAATCTAAATGTTTTCCTACTATTTTATATGATTGGTAGCCTCTACCTCCAATCCATGAATTTACATTAATTTCTTAGTGGATACTAGAACCCATATAGATTGCACATGAGCTCGAGTTTGCTCGGCCCACCCATGTGCAATAGGTTGAAAATCTAGATATGATTTTATGCTAAATAATTTAACATAACAAATCATATATCCCTTTGTAGATCTAATCTAAACATGATTATGATTTTAGATATAAATTACAAATATTAAAATAATTTTAATTAGAACCCTTTTTGTGGTTCTTCTTCATGAGTCATATCACAAGCTGCACCCCTACAAGTCATAAGAGACCCCATCTAATAGGAAGGGATGGTCTTTAAATCTACTTCTCTCTTATGATCGGATGATCATGGTGATCCTACCCAATCCATGTAGTAAGCAAAAAGGTTAAATCTAATAAAATCTCATATTTATATGCAATCATATCATGCCCAATGAACTTGGCTTTGATACTAATTGAAGGAAACCTTGGACATTTCATGCATGCACTTCAAAACTTGTTCAAAATTTATAGTACCAGAAATAATTTAGATTAATCTATTTAATCTATCATGCATTAGATCTAATCTACAAATAGCCAATATAAGGATCATGACATGATAATGATGCATATAAAGAAAACTGAAATCCAAAAGAGCAAGCATATATTACGTCCATGCTTTAAAACTGATACAATAAATCACATCTACAATGTCAATGAGTTTGAAACCCGTTACCTTTACACAGTCAAAGATCTCCATAGCTGAAAAACCTTGGTGTCAAGGTTCTTCCTAGCCACACATGCTATGGCCTCTACAGGATGTCCATATGAAGCCTTGTGCTAACTGACCTCACTAGAGTGCTAGCTCCTTACAGAGGCCTTTTGATGGCTTATCACTCTTTCAGACCACTTAGACTTCTCTAAAGGATGAAGAAGAATGCTTGAAAGAAATGAGAAGGTGGAAAAATATTAGAAGAGGCCAGACACTTTAATTTTTTCGCTCTTTCCAAAATTGAGTAGAAGACCTAGAAAGTACCCACTAAAAGAATAGTATCCTGAGAGCCAATCATATTTTTTATGTAACAAGAGATTTACTATAAAATTTTCCTGACTCATGTATGATATTATATTAATAAAAGGTATTTTGATTCATCATATGCTATGTCTTATACCTTTTTTTTTTAAGATTATGATGAACCCCATAGAATAGGGTAATAGATTTAGAGTTATGATGAAGTTCATGATAGTGAAACCTAAGTCTTATAAACCTTAATATAGAATATTTCTAGTCAAAGGATCATCGAGTTAGAAATTGATGCTTCTAGAAAGATTGGCACATTCTATGTATGCTCGATAGATAAAGTGGTTGGTCTCACAACAACTTATGTAGGAACAGTAACACAAGGATGTGGGTGCTCATCAGGGTATGAGTTCATTGAATTGATCTATCATGAGAACAACTTATGGAACTCTTACTTATTAAAAGATGATTCTCTTAGTGGGAGTCATGCAAGTGATCCTTAGACTTGAGATCATCATAAAATCTTGTATACATGAATTCATTTTTTTGGTTCATACTCATTCATGACTTAATCATGTTTGTGGTGTTCATGGATATGATGAATGGCATATGAAGGTTATGAATAGTTCAATAAGAAATCGATTACTCCTAGTAAGAGAAGTATTTATCCCATGTAATTTCATCGATCGAGTCTGTGATCAAAGCAAGATGAAATTATAAAAAAGGTTTCTAACCTTTCTTTGATCGAGTCTTCATTAGTGATTTGAGATTCAAATAAATAAATTGTTAGGGTTTGATAATTTTCCATATCCATCGCTTATTTGGGATAAAGGAAGATCGAAGGATTGAATTTCATGGTAACTTTCCACTGATGGGTATTTTGATAATATCTACTAAATTTCTCATCTTCTGGATATGCATGATAAATTGCTAGATGTCAATCATAACTTATAGGTTTTCATGAATTAATTTGATTGAATTCATAAGTCAATTTGAAAGATGGTTCAAATTGGCAACTAGGGTTAGCTCGATTTGACCTAATTTGATTTATTGATTTCTAATTAAATTAAATTGACATGAACCTAGGCCTATTATTAGCCAGATATGGAGCCCAAAGGGTCACAGACACTAAGGAATTGATCAAGAAAGTCTATTATATTTTTATTAGCATGATAGGATCCTAATTGGCTAGCTAATTAATATACTATCATACAATGGTTAGCCTAACTCCTAACCTAATTAGATTAGATTTAATTTCTTACTAATTGGACTAACTAATTTGAGAGGGACTTGAATTATATTAGAATATTAAGTGTTGAATCCTATTTGGACTCTAAATAGCCTTATCCATGTTAATTACTAAGAGTCCCAAGGGCTTGGAACTCTTAGCGCCAATTTAAATGGGGCACAAAAAATTGGCATGCAGAAGGACCAAGAATCCTTCTACAAGTGAATCATAAATTTTTGATAAGGCTTATCTCTCTCTCTCTCTCTCTCTCTCTTTCACTCCCCTTTTGGAATGTTTGACTAGTAAAATAATTTCAAAATGGGTGCTAATCCTATCTTGGCATGAAAGGGTGTGTCTCTTGATTTTATGGTGCATGTAGAAGGGACATAGAGTCTTGCTTACCAATCACCCTTTCTAGATCACTTATTTATACATCTATTAGGATGGTTAACCAAGTATTTAGTTGATTAATTAAAGGCTTAATTATTAGATTATTCTAAAGAGTTGCGATAGGCAACTCTTGGTGCAAAGTATATGAAATGCCTTATGTTTATCATCATACCTTTCTGTCATGAGACTCCTTCTGCTTGAAGATTCTTATCTGATATTATTAATATCATATTAAGGATAGATAAAAGAGTGCTTTAAGCACCTCCTCTCTAACTATTTAAAGGATTTGGTGATTGAAGTCAGATCATCCAAAGTTTGTCTTGACAACTCTCTTCCTTCCCTTGTTAGGACAAGTCTTTTATTTTAAGAAAAGCCTGTCATTTTAAGACTAAAGCTTAGGAAGAGAATTAGAAAGGATAATAAGATAGTAAGAAAGGTTTCAAAGGGGTTTTGAAGTACTCTTCAAAAGGAAAAAGGTCCTAGAAGAGAGGAAAGGCTATTAAAAGAAAAAAGGCTACTGGGAGGAGAATCTAAGCAAGTAAAGTGATTCCTTTATCCAATTCTTGTGTGGATCACCTTGATGCGGGACTAATATGCATGCAATTATTTTTGTATATTTTATATGTGGGGTTAGGTGATTAATTTTCAAATTTCAGATCAAAATTAGTTGTAGGGAATTATGTATGAAATTTTAAAGTCAAGCATGCAGATTAGAACCTAGAAAAGTATTAAAGAAGGATCGCCGTGGCTGAGAAGACTCGGTTAGGGCAAGTTCTCCTACAATATAATTACTGGAGGTAGAGGGGGTGTACCTGACAATGTCTGAAGTGCCTAGTGAAGATCATAGTGAAGGGATCTCTCGTTCCTCGATAGATGCGACCTGGAAAACTGAGCCAAAGACCCGCGAATACCCGGCTTTCTGCTCGATGGTCCAATTGAGGCTTTGCTGGAGTCGTTTGATTCGTAGGAACTCGGGGACCTACAAACGACCTGTTAGGGGTTAGAAAACTCATAAGGGAACAAAGAAATAAAAGAGAATAGCAAAGAAAAGGTGTCTTTTGAAGTGGTTGGCCAGGGTTCATGAAGGTTGGCTGGTGGCAAGAAGATGGTTGCAGCACCGGGAAGAAGAAAACTCTCACACCCCTTTATGCACACAGTAGGGTAACACTCAAAGCAATAGAAGAACTCAAGGTTTATTTCATATATCAAAATTAATCCTCATATAAGAGACTAGGGTCCTTTAAATAGACCCTTAACCTTGGTTCCCATGTAAGGGTACTTTATACTTTACATAGGACTCCTTCTCCCTTTCAAACCCTAACTAAGAATACAAGGTAACATAGGTAGAAAATCCCACACAAATTGCTCTCCCTCTCCTTGTCTTGGTCGGCCAAGGGGATGACCATAAGTTGCCGACCAAGGGGAGGGTCACCATAAGAGATGGCGCCCTAATTCCTTCCTGGGCCTGGGCTGGCCCAATTTCCTTTCGGCTGGTTCAGGGCTTCAGGTTTGTGCTTATTTTAATTTTCTCCTCCTGGGATCTTCAAGTCTTCAAGCTGGGTTGGACATGGGCTCAACTTCCATGTCTTCAATCAGGTTAGACTTGGTCTTCACTTGTATGATGTGGTCTTGAGTCTTCGATATGCTTGGACAGGACTCAAAAAAATAAAATTAGCTCGACATGAGCTGACTAATATTGAACTGAACTAGCTCAACATGAGCTGACTAATTACAAGACTCAAATAAAAATAACTCACCTGGACTAAACTTTATTATAGTGGACTCGAATGATAATTAAGTGATCCACAGAGGGTTAAGAAGCCTCTGCCTTATTCTGGTGCCTTTAGTGTCCGCACCAATTCTCTCGGGGTGGGAGAAACTCGACCCTGTCGAGTGAAGATCAGACTGGCTCTCATATCTCTCGAGAAGGTCTTGGATGAGGCATTACAAGTCCTCTCGAGAAATCCACGAATCGTCCAACTCTAACCGCCCTTGCCATCGGACCAGGAAGCGTTGATAGTCACGGCCCCGGGTCGTGATGGCTTGATCATCCAGGATACGCTTGATCCATTCTCCTCTCTCAGGCCAATTTGTTAGTGGACACTCTGGGTTAGGGTCACTCACAATGAAAAGGAATAGGTCCAAAGGCCTCACTAGGTATCGCTGCCGGTTCCCTATACTCAACCAGGTCTGTAATATTGATGGTAGAACTAATGCCCATATCTAAAGGCAAGTCTAACACATAGGCATTTGATCCAATCCTTCTCTATCACTTTAAAAGATCAGGCTCTGCGAGCATGAAGCTTCTTTTAGGCCTAAGCCTAACCAAGATAGAATCCACTATATCAAATTCTTTGACTCTTCTTCAGGAATTAGCTAGTTGTTTTAAGATTAGTGCGGGTGGTGACATGCTAGGAACATGCAGACTCCTAACAAGATAATGCAAAGGACTCAAACCTACACCTAATAGACTCGACTAAAGAGGTTTATTAGGTCTTAACTACCACTTGGGCATGGGGGCATGAGTCATGGTTGATGGATGACATGCAGAAGAAAATTTGCTAGTAACTCCTAATAGGTGCCAGAGTGTCTGCCAAAAGTAGGTAGCAAATGGGATGGGCTCTATGGATCCTTGCAACCTAGTAACCTCAACAAAATATAACCTAAGAGTTCTAGACACATGAGAAGACTCAGGAAAGGGTAGGAAATAGGAAGTGGGTTCAGAATTAGTCTGGTAGGGTGGAGAAAAAGGTTCTGGGTTAGTTGGATAAAGTAGAATAAAAGAAGGCATGTCAGGGACTAATCCTAGACTAATGAGGCTAACCTTACGGGGTTGCGGTATATCTATGGGTAAGAAAAGGTATATGCTATGGAAGGATGGGTCAACAATTTTTGGGAAGAGATCTTCAATAGGAATGGCAGGAAGGGATTCATCCTAAGGGCAATGGGTTAAGTAAGCCAAATCCTCAATAAAGTCTTCTTGTTCATGGAATTTAGGAATAGGCTCTAAAATTAGATCCTTTTCTAGAGTTTCCTTAGGTAAAATCCTAGTATCATAGTTCTCTTCCACTAATTGTTCTTCCACTATAGCTTTAGGTTGGATGTGGTCAAGGTCAACTAGCTCTGGGTTGGTTTCTACCTGGGTATCTACTGGCTTAGCTAATTCTAGGTCTACTAAAGGTGTCTCCTCTTCTCCTTCATACTCATCCACTAGGCTCGCATCAGCTTCATACACTTTCGCATTAATGTAAGCCTTGTCAATCTCAGGAATTGTTGGAGAAGGTCTGCTAGGGGAAAATTGGCTAGGTATTGGTTTCTGATTATGGACACTAATCCTAGTAGGTTCAGGTTGCCTAAGGGGTAGTGGTTCACTACTGGGCTTATATTTAGGGATACTAATCCTATGGGATTCAAGTTGACTAAGGGAAACTTGACTAGTACTAGATTGATACCTAGGGGTTATGGGCTCCCTAGGCTCATAGGACAATGGTGCAGATCTATGGGTCACGGGATTATAAGATCTGGGGTCATAGGATTTGGGTTCAGCTCTATGGGTCTTTGGTCTATTGGACTCATGGGATATGGGTTCGTAGATTCTAGAGTCAGAGGGTTTGGAGTCATAAGATCTATAGGTTGTGGGTATACTAGGCTTATAGGGAGAGGGTAAATAGGATCTATCTTCCTGGTCTACAAAATCTTGATTGGGTCTTCTAGGACTAACCTTAGGGATTGGGTCATGACGATGGGCTCTCCTAGGTTCAACCTCTCGGTAGAGATCAGGGTTTGGGGTCCTCCTAAGTTCAGTATCATGGTATGGGTCATGATGATGGGCTCTCCAAGGTTTAACCTTACGGTAGGGATCAGGGCTTGGGGTCCTCCTAGGTTCAGTATCATAATAAGGGTCATGATGATGGGCTCTCCTAGGTTCAACCTCACGATAGGGATCAGGGTTTGGGGTCCTCTTAGGTTCAGTATAATAATAAATGTTATGGCGATGGTCTCTCCTAGATTCAACCTCACGGTAGGGATCATGGTAAGGGGTTCTCCTAGGATTGGGCTCCTTATATGGGTCAGAGTATTGGGTTCTCCTAGGATTGGACTCCCTATATGGGTCAAAGTATTGGGTTCTCATAGGGTTGGGCTCTATGGTTTCACTAGGTTGAGTTGGGTTGAGGCTATTGGTTTGGGTCAACTGAGTCATTTAGGTAATTAACTGGGTAGACATCTGGGCCATTTGGTCTATAAGGGCTTGAATCCTAGCTTCCTGCTTATCCATGGGTTCGGGAGATGGTGGATGAGATGGGACTCCTGATCTAATGCTCATGCAAGACTCGATCAAACTGACTATAGCTAACTAGAAATAGAGTCCAAAACTGGATGCTCAATCAGGGTGGCAAACTAGCCTATAGTAACCCTATACTCAGCCAGGCAGGTGTAAGGGGAGTGTTAGGTTGCTGATTGCCAATCCTAGACACCAATCAGAGATTGGCCAGGTAGGCGGACCAGCACATAAGTCCTTCGAGATTGAATCCCTAAACCACCGTTCTAGACACTGAGCACAAGGTACACACAGGTTAACTTGACACAGTTATCTAACACTAGCCCGGACCCGACCAGTTGGTGTCCCTAGCCCATAAGGGCAAATTAAGTCTAATCGATTTTACGTTAGGCTTGGGACCAAATGTAGGGGATGTGGTTTTAGGCTAAGGAGAGGTGATCAATTCCCCCCCCCATCTGATATAGCAAGAGTGCCCTTAAAGGTAGATTATGCAACGATGGTAGGCAGATGAGGATGCAAATTAGGATTTAGATGTTTTTGGGTATTTTTGGAGAATATGTAAATTTTTTTTTTGTTTTATATTTTGGTATTTTCTTAAATAGAAGAAATCTTGCAAAATATGGCCTAATATGTAGGAAATATATTAAAATTAAAAGATATGTAGAAAGATGCTAAACAAAACCCTAAAATTTCCAAACTTGTCTTGTTGAAAAAAAATAGAGCCGAAAATTTGTAGGCTGTATTTTGGCTTGCAGAAAATTCACAGACTGAAATAAAATCTAAAAAAATTCTAGAAAATAAACTGAATTATGATGAATTCAGAAAAAAAATTTCAGAATTTTTGGAGTTCAAAATAGGGAAAAATAACTAAATAAACAGAGTATATATGGACTAAAGAATTGCAGAAAACAAGCCCTAATCTAAGCTCTGATACCAGATGATGCGGGACTAATATGCATGCAATTATTTTTAAATGTTTTATATGTGGGTTTAGGTGATTAATTCCTAAATTTCAGATCAAAATTAGTTGTAGGGAATTATGTATGAAATTTTGAAGTCAAGCATGAAGATTAAAACCTAGAAAAGTGTTAAAGAAGGATCACCGGGGCTGAGAAGCCTCGGTTAGGACAAGTTCTCCTACAATATAATTACTGGAGGTAGAGAGGGTGTACCTGACAATGTCTGAAGTGCTCGGTGAAGATCGCAGTGAAGGGATCTCTCGTTCCTTGATGGATATGTCCTGGAAAATCGAGCCAAAGACCCGCGGATACCCGACTTTCTGCTCGGTGGTCCAATTGAGGCTTGGCTGGAGTCGTTGGGTTTGTAGGAACTCGAGGACCGGCAAACGACCTATCAAGGGTTAGAAAACTCACAAGGGAACAAAGAAAAAAAGAAAAACATAAAAGAAAAGGTGTCTTTTGTAGTGGGCGGCCAGGGTTCTGGAAGGTTGGCTGGCGGCAGGAAGATGGTTGCAGCATCGGGAAGAAGAAAACTCTCACACCCCTTTATGCACATGGCAGGGTAACACTCAAAGCAATAGAAGATCTCAAGATTTATTTCATAAATCAAAATCAATCCTCATACAAGAGACTAGGATCCTTTAAATAGACCCTTAACCTTGGGCCCCAAGTAAGGGTTCTTTAGACTTTACATAGGACTCCTTCTCCCATTCAAACCCTAACTAAGAATACAAGGTAACATAGGTAGAAAATCACACACAAATTGCTCTCCCTCTCCTTGTCTTGGTCGGCCAAGGGGGTGAACATAAGTGGCCGACCAAGGGGAGGGTCACCATAAGAGATGTCGCCCTAATTCCTTCCTGGACCTGGGCTGGCCCAATTTCCTTCTGGCTGGTTCAGGACTTCAGGTTTGTGCTTATTTTAATTTTCTCCTCCTGGGATCTTCAAGTCTTCAAGCTGGGTTGGACTTGTGCTCAACTTTCATGTCTTCAATATGGTTGGACTTGGTCTTCACTTGTATGATGTGGTCTTGAGTCTTCGATATGCTTGGACAGGACTCAAAAAAATAAAATTAGCTCGACATGAGCTGACTAATACTGAACTGAACTAGCTCAACATGAGCTGACTAATTACAGAACTCAAATAAAAATAACTCAGCTGGACTGAACTTTATTATAGTGGACTTGAATGACAATTAAATGATCCACAGAGGGTTGAGAAGCCTCTGCCTTATTCTGGTGCCTTTGGTGTCCGCACCACACCTCTACATGGTATACACTTGTGTGCTTGGGGAAATATCTAAGGATATGGTATTGCAGGTATTCCTTTATATTCCTTGTGATTATCCTAATTAATTGTTAATTCAAGGGATCCTAGGTCTAAGGTTTTGATTGACTAGGGTTTCAAAGTTTTAAAATTTTGAAATTTGGTCTTTTGCTGTACAATCATGACCCTGTAGTGGTATCAGAGTCACCATGATTTATTCAATTAATAGTCAATTAAATATTTAAATGATTATATCTATCATAATAGTTATAGCATATGTTGGTTGATGTATGCCACTAATTATGTGTTTTACTTAAACCCTAATTGATATAGAGATATGTTTATATTATTTAGTATTCATTTTGAAATAAGGTTATCATAACATAGTAGTGGATATCTGCTATGTTATAAGGTTATCCTAGAACGATGACACACTTGGCATATATTATGTTATGGTATAATATGCTTATTAAACAGTTTGTAGTATTAAGAAATGAATGAGACCATGAAAGCCCTCTTTAAAATTATATTTAGTCATAGTGTTATAAAATTATAATGCAAATCTATTTAGAGTTTGATCGATCAATTGGTGTTTAGGAAGGTGTTTATGGAAAGGTAAAGATAATGTGATTTTTAATTGGGTCCATTGCTTACCTGGCCAATTTTTTGGTATCTAAGGCAAGCGCGGGGGCCCTCCCACCTCTTTCAATCTTACCTGGCCAATTTGATTAAATTAGACATTGATTGGAAATGTTGATTGATTATAACACTACTAATTACCTTCCATTATACTAAGCCAAATTTATATCAAAAACTGTAGTAGGTTTATTGTGTTACACAAGGTCTACTCTAGGTTTTGGTGTGAAATTTGTCTTGGTGCATCTATTGCTTTATAGCTTTATTGATGGTGTTGCTTTGTTGTATAACATAAAGGCAACATTATTTAAACATGTTTATATGAAAATGAAGGGTTTGACTTACCTAAGATATTATAATTTGTTGTGTAATACAACTATAAGTGTCTTAGAGATAGCTGTCATGTTGAGAGTTGCATGGGTTACAATTGGAAAAGAAAATTTTCTACCCTTGAACTCATAAATGTTTATTATGTAACACAAGTCATTTATGAGGAATTAAAATCTCAACCCCACTAAAGAAATCCTAGTATGGTTTCTCACTTACCATAAGTAAGGGCTATGGTATTCGTAGTAAAATAGTGGGAGACACAATTAGATTGATAAGTCCTTATCTAGTTATGTATATCATCTTAGGTGGTCTGCTTATACTTTGTTCTTTATTTTTGGTATATTAATATTATGGTTTCTACTTTATCACTGTAGGATATTTTAGATTCCAACAAGTTGACCAGTCTCAATTACATGGATTGGTTAAGAAACCTGAGAATTGTCTTAACTTAGGAAAAGGTCTTGTACATCCTCGATTCTCATGATCCAAATCTAATCAGAGATGATGCTACAGAGGGAAAAAGGGCTACATATAAAATATGGTAGAATTACATTTTAATTATCAAGTGTATTATGTTAGCCTCTATGAGTAACGAATTCCAAAGGCAACATGAAGAAATGGAACCTTAATCTATACTACTCAATCTTAAAGAGCTTTATGGAGAGCAAAGTTGGGTTGTCTGATATAAAATATCAAAGCAGTTATTCCAAGCACGTATGAGTGAGGGCTCATCCATTCAAGCCGATGTAGTTAAGATGATTAACTTAATCACCGTTTATGTCAATTAAGATTTGTTTTGGATGGAGAGCTTAATCAGGGCTTAATCCTGCAATCACTCCCTGATTCTTTTTCATAGTTTATCATGAACTCTCATATGAACAAATTAAATATTTCATTATCTGAGCTACTTAACAAGTTTAAGATAGCTGTGAGCCATTTTAAGAGAGATAAGGCTCATCTTCTTCTAATTGATGGAAAGAAGAGAACAATAATAAAGAAGGATTCAAAAAGAAAGTGGAACCCTAAAAAAAGCATCCAGAAGATGAAGAAGGCAAAGAAGCTCTCTATTGATAGAACCTATTTTCATTGCGGGAAGCAAAGACATTGGAAGAAAAGCTATAAGTCATATCTTCTAGTTTGAATCTTAATGCTAGTGGAGCATCAAAAGATTTGTACATGATACAAACTAACTTGTCATTGAGTACTTCGACTTCTGATTCATGGGTATTGGATATCGTATGTGGGTCTCATATATGCAAGTCTTTGTAGAGATTTCAAAGAACTAGGAGCTTGAAGAACGGTGAATTTGAGCTTCATGGTGCAAGTGGTGAAGCCATTCAAGTGAAAGCTATGGTACCTATCTATTATTATTGCCTTTAGACAAAATTTTGAAATTGAAAGACTATTATCATATTTTGAATATTATTAGAAATATTATTTCTATACCCTTGTTATTACAACAAGGTGTTGAAATTAATATAAAGAGTAGTGGATGCTCCATTTTTCATTCTGATAATTTATTTGAAAGTGGTTTATTTATTAATGGTCTTTTAGATTTTTCACTCAATGATAAAGTTTGATTTATTAAAAAAAAGAAAAGAAAGCGAGATGTTACTATCACTTCTCTTTGGCATTGCCAAGTAGGTCATATTAGTGAGTCTATGATAAACAAGTTACACAAAGATAACTTCTTTGATCCTTATGATTAATATTATTAGAAACTTATAAGTTCTATCTCATGGGTAAAATGACTAAGTCTCCATTCACTAGTCATGAAGATAGGGCAACTAAGTTATTAGGACTAATACATACAAATATATGTGGACCTATCAACTCAAGCCAGATTAAGATACTCTTATTTCATCACTTTTACTGATGATTTATTTAAATTTGAATATATGTATCCTATGAAACATAATCCAAAGCCTTTGATAAATTTAAAAAGTATCAAAGTATGGTTGAGAAACAAACTGGAAAAAGTCTAAAATCCTTTGGTCAGATCAGAGAGGAAAATACTTATCTAGTGAATTTTATGATCATCTTAAAGATAAAGGCATTTTCTCAGAATGGACACCTCAATATACACCATAATTAAATGATGTATCTGAAAGGGGGAACTGTACCTTGTTAGACATGGTAAGGTCCATGATGAGCTTCACCGATCTTCCTATATCCTTCTACGGTTATGCCCTAGAGGCTACTACTTATGTACTAAATAGAGTACCATCAAAGTACCTAGTACTCTATATGAATTATGGAAAGGCAAAAGGCCAAGTCTTAAATATTTTAAGACTTGGGATAGCCCTACTTACATTAAAAATGTGTTTGGATATAAGCTAAGTTCTACAGTTGATAAATATTATTTCATAGGTTATCGTCAAGAGGGTATTGGATACCTCTTTGATTATCATACTGAATAAAAGATTTTTGTTAATAGGCATGCCACTTTCTTGGATAAGGAATTTTTCAAAGGAGACAGTGGGAGGATACTTGAACTTAATGAAGTTCAAGACCAACAACCTACTTTTATAGACAATCAACTTAAAATTTCTCAACCATAAGTACCTATTAATTAGGTACAACCATAAACACACACCTCTCCATAGGTCAGAGAGAGTATAGGATACACCTCTTAGATATGGCTATATTAAAAATAACATTGAAGCCAGCATCATTCAAGATGATGATCTTGTGACCTATACGGAAGCTATCAAGAATAAAGACTGACAAATGGCTTGATACCATGAAATCTAAAATAGATTCCATGTAATCCGGCAAATTTTGGACCTTGGTTGATCCACCTAAGCGAGTAAACCTAATAAGGTGCAAATGGGTCTTCAAAAAGATGATTAGAGTAGATGGCCAAGTAGAAACCTACAAGACTAGGCTAGTGGCAAAAGGTTTCAGACAAAGACAAGTAATTGACTATGATAAAACATTTTCACCATTAGCTTTGCTTAAGTCTATTAGGATTTTGCTTGATGTAGTCACATACTATGATTATAGAATCTAGCAAATGGATGTAAAGACAGCCTTCTTTAAAGGGTATCTTGAGAAAGAAGTCTATATGTCAACCAGAAGGGTTGTCTTAAGTGGAAGACCAAACCAAGTATGCAAGCTAAAGAAATCCATTTATGGATTAAAATAAGCATTTGGAACATCTACTTTGATGAAACAATCAAGGAATTCGATTTTATTAAAAATGTGGATGAACCATATGTGTATAAGAAGACAAGTGGAAGTGCCATTGTCTTCTTAATATTGTATGTTGATGACATACTTATCATTGGAAATGATATTCCATTGTTGCAATCAGTCAAAGCTTGGCTATCTAAAAGGTTTTCATGAAGGATTTGGGAGAAGCATCCTGTATACTAGGTATACATATCTATAAGGATAGGTCTAAGAGGATGCTCGGCTTATCCCAATCTAGTTACATTGACTAGTATTGAAAAGATTCAATATGGAGGAAAGTAAAAGGGATTATTTGCCCATGAGTCAAGGGATACATCTCTCTAAGAAGATGTCTCCTTAGATACCTGAAGAGAGAAAAGTTTAGTAAGATTTCTTATGCTTCGGCTATAGGATCTGTTGCCCAGCATAGCAATCCAAGAAGGGGGGTGAATCGGGTTTCTTTAAAAAATTAAAGTAGATATGTACTGAAATTAATGTGTTTGTGAAGCAATGCAAGTGTGTACCAAGAGAGTGAGATGCAAATGCTAAGAGTATATGCAGTAAAAGCAAAATAGTAAAGAGCATACACACAAACACAAGGTTTATAATGGTTTGGTGCACACCAAGCATGATGCGGGACAGAGTGGGGAGGATCGCTGGCGAGCATAGAAGTCACCAGAAGAGTAGGGCTTGCACTCAAGAACTAGGAACCCGGGCATCACACCCACTCCAATCTGGAGAAAAAACTCAAAACTCAGACAAAATAACTTTTTATGTTGTATTCATGAGAAGAAGATGTTTAATACAAGAGGGGAGGGGTGGTATTTATAGATTCACCCATAGTACATTACTTGAGGGCTAAGAAACACTAACTTATGGGCCAAGAAACCCTGGTGGACCAGTCAATAGTGGGCCTGTCATGGACTGGAATTCTTTCTTGCGGGCTTAGCGGCATGAAAGGGTCCAGGTGCATGAAGGCCGGCTCTAGTTGGAGGGATCTGGTGAATCTCCTGGCTATTGATGACTCTCCTCTTGACTTGAACAACTTAACTAGACTCTTGACTGAACTAAAATGACTGGACCAGACTAAGTGGACTCAATTGACTCAGTTGTCCCACTTTATTACAGGACTCAAGTGGCTCACTAAGACTCAAGTGACACAGGACTAATGGATTCAAATAAAATAAAATAAAATAGGTTTTTGGGTCCCCATCATTCTCCTCGACCGCGAAGAACTCGACTCCGTCGAGTTCAAAAAAAGGAGCACACCCTAATCCACAACTCGCTCTGATACCAAGTTGATGCGGGATGGCTGAGACTCTCCAAGCTACCCCTTGGGAATTTCACTATAATTAACCTAGATTATAGCCAACTTATTTTCAATGGGCTCACAAGTCAAACCCAAAGTTGGATTTCTCATTTAGGCTCACCAACAACCTTTACTCAAGACAACCTAGGCTTGGAAGGGCCTAACACCTAGTTTCAAACACCCTTGAAACTAGTACAATAAATGAAATCAAAGATACAAATATAAAGCCCAAGCAAACTCTCTCATAGAGTGGAACATGGAAGCTTTGAGGCTCTTGATGATTGCTTGAGTTGTCTTCTTTTTGGAATCACTTCAATGACTATTTTTGGAATTCTGAAATGAAGGCTTGTAAGCTTTTTCAATGGAATCTTCACTTTTGCTCTCTTTTTGACTTTGGAAGTGAAGTTCTCAAGAAATGTCTTGTCTCTTGTGAGTTAGTTCTTTATGAATGAGTTTGATGAAGCTTAAATACAACAAAAACTTTCAAAAAATATTTTAAGACCATTGGTGAAGCAAAACTAGCCTTTGGAAGCTTGTAAGGCTCAAATCTGACTCTTAAAAAATATAGCCATTATAGTTGTCAGAACCCGTGGTCAACACTTGACTTCTGTGAATCGACACTTGAGTCTTCATTAGTCAACACTTGGATTAGCATGAGTCAACTCAAGGAATAAGCTTATAAAAAATTAGGGTTTTGTCATTTTTTTGTTCTTAAGATATAAGTCGACACTTGAACTATGTGAGTCAACACTTGAGTCTCCTGAGCTGACACTTGATAGAAAATACCTCAGAACGGCATAGTTCTATATCTTCAATTTTTTCAGGCCATGAGTCAATACTTCATTTCTATGAGTCGACACCTGACTTCTTTGAGTTGACACCAAATTTTTGTGAGTCGACACTTAGCATTCCAAAAGAAATTTTTGCATGCCAGTCTTTTGAAGTGTCGACACTTTGCATGCCATGAGTCGACACTTGACTCTGCCACTTGAAAAAACTTGTACAAACCTTTAAGATTCAAAATGTTCTTCAATGAAACTTCAATACACTTTTTGTAAAGCTTTGATTAATCTATTTTGAGTCTTTTTTAGGATGAGAAGACTTCTTAAAGAATAAAAATTGCTTAGCTTCCATCGAGTGCCTTGATACTTATATATTAAAAATTTAAGGTGCCTGTATCCTGAAACTCATAACTACAATTGAAACATTAGTATAAAACATATACTTAACAATTTTGTTAATCATCAAAATCAAGGACTAAAGCCAATAATCTCCCCCTTTTTGATGATGACAAAATCTTGAGTATATAAGCATTTAAATTCAATTATAGATATTGAACACTCATTCAAGTGAGCAAATACTTACAACTCATAATAATTGATTTAAATTCAGCATATCAAAGATTAAACAACATAGTTTTATAGAGGAGAGGTGGCAAACAATATTAAAATTTATTTTGTTTCCCCCTATGTTAGATAAGATATGATACATTTCATAATTTATAAAAAATGCTTATATATAGATCTTACTCTCCCTTTTTGTCAACATTAATCATTAAAAAGAGTAATCTTCCCCTGAATTAATACATTAGAGTATACAAAGTTGGTTAGGGGCCATGATTCAACAATATATCAGTAGATATCAATTGGTATCAGAGCAAATGGACAAAAGGAAGAGTAATCATGAGATAAAAGTAAGCTTCCATATATTTAAAAGAATTTCAGAACACAAAATTGCTTACATAGCATAAACTGAAACATGACTAAAAACTAATACAAAGTAAATAAAAATGCATAAACATAATCAATAAGATAAACATCTGTGAGGCTACTCCATATCAGATGGATGCTCAAAGTAAATAGGAGCTCTAATCCTAGTCCTAGAAGCAAGGAGTCTAGGGGTCTTAATGGTGCCATGGCTCCTAGTCCTAAGAGCTGGTCCAGAACGGGGAATGACCCTAGAGGACCTAGTAGAGGGTGGAGGCAAGGTCTCTGCTGGTGTCAGAAAAATAGGTGTAGTGGCAAGCTGAGCATCTCTAGGAGTATCAGTAGTAGCATCTGGAGTCTGAATCTCCATGCTAACAATCTCATAATCTCCTGTTCTGTCGTCGCTGCCATCACTATCATCACCGTCAAGAATATCTATGTCTCTATCAACCTCACCACCACCATCACCAGTAGTGTCATCATGTTTGTTAGGTTGGTCGTCATCATCTGTTGGTAGAGGAGGAGGTGGACCAGAAGGTGCAGTCATTGGCAAAAGTGATCTCAAAAGATCATGAATCTCCATGAAGCCTGCCTCCATAGACTGTCTAATGCCTGAGAGCTGATCATCAGTGTGTGCTCTCAATCCTAGTACCTCCATTTTGAGCTGTGTATATCTGACTGCTAATGCAACAACCTCCTCCCTGACCTCAGCAATCTTAGCCCTGATCTTCTCCATAAAGGTAGACTCAGTAGATGTGCGTGGAGTAGCAGCTAGTGAAGAAATAGGTGCTGGGGTTATTGGCTCAGACTCTGAAGCTGCTACAGGTGTTGGTCTATGAGGTGTGAAGTGCTCAGTAGGCCTAGATGGCCCTGCCTCTGCAGCTCGTAACTCATCCTCCTCATCAAGCTCCTGACCAGACTCTCTACGTACCCACCTGCCGGCAATCCTTTTGATCCTATACGATGCAGAGATCGCTCGTGATACACATCAGTGTGTAGAATATTATTAGAGGCCTCCTCCTCCAAAAGAACATGATAAGCTCTGAACAGTTGATGGGAGAAAAATAATCTATTTTATTTTATTTTATTTGAGTCCATTAGTCCTGTAATTAAGTGAGACAACTGATTCTAGTTGAGACCACTTAGTCAGGTCCAGTTATTTTCAGTCCAGTCAGTACAATCAATTGAGTATGATCGAGTCCATTCAGGTCATGTACGAGAGGAGAGTTCGTAGCTAGGAGATCCACCAGGCCCCCCAACCAGAGCTGGCCTTAATGCACTTGGGCCTTTCATGCTGCCAAGCTAGCAAGACAGAGCTCCAATCCAAGATAGGCCCAATGTTGACCAGGTCCACCAGGATTTCTTGGCCCACAAGTCAGGGTTTTTTAGCCCTCAAGTTATGTACCCTGGTGTGAATCTATAAATACCACCCCTCTCCTCTTGTATGAATTATCGTTTTTCTTATGAATACAAATAGAAAATTATTTTGATTTGATTTTTGAGTTTTCTCCGGATTGGAGTGGGTGTAACGCCATGGATCCTTGTTCTTGAGTGCAAGCCCTGATCCCCTGCTGACTTCTACTCTCACTAGCGATCCTCCCCCGCTCTGTCCCGTATCAACTTGGTATCAGAGCCCAGTGGATTAGGATTTTCTCTTCCTTCCTGACTCTGCATCGTTCCTTCTGTTCAAATTTTCTTGTGCAGGACTCCTTCTCAAACCTCAGTCAGTTACCGAGGTCCATCAACACCCCATCGTCGTCGATCGTCGCTGCCCGAGCCATCTCCACCGGACCTCTGCCCGTGAAGCCCGTCTCCATCGGCATATCCGATCTCCATCACCCTAATCAACGCCCAGTAGACGGAACCCCGTGCTGCAGACTTCCACGTACGGTCCACCTATCTGGCCACCCATGTCACCCGCAGGAAGATCCATCTCAGCTCCTGCCCCAACCTCTTCCTCCCAGTGGGAGGATGCCGGCATATTCGAAGGGGCTAGATGGAAGAAAAGAGTCCCAGATATGCTCCTGGCCTCCTCCCGCTACCGATGACGCCGACGCACCCGACGGCTGCCCTGCTCTCCATCCGCCACCCGCCCCCTCCCCCCTCCGCCTCAAACCAGAAACACCTAACGACAATGCTGGACTCCTCCGGATGCATGCCCAGCCGAGATGGAACTTGTGACCTTTTCCCGATCATGGAGATCGGCCAAGATGTTCACCGTGCCAGCCTTCTCCCTGTCCGTGCCACCGCTGGCACCGGCAAGACCCTCTCCACCACCCGCTTCGGCTTGGACCGGACTCTGGTAGCCCATCTCGCTTACCCTCGGATCAGACTACGACCAATGACCTTGGATCTGCCCGTGCCAGGCTACCACCCGCGCCCCCACTACCACCCACACCCCACCGCCGTTGTCCCATGCTGTCCACCGGAAGCTTCTCCATGAGCCACTGTCTTCGCCCTAGCGCCGCCATCGGTGAAGCTCGCTGGACGTCCCTCCCCCCTCTGCGAATCTCCCCTATTTTGGTTTATGGAGAAGAGATGCTCCAGCACGAATGTGAATGCAGCTCCCAGCACTGTTGCCGACTTCAGTGCATGATTTCTGGAGCAGCACGCCTTTTGGAGCAGCACGGATCTTAGTCCTGCATAATCTTCAAAGATGCACTGATCTTAGAGCAGCCAATAAAAAAAGAAAAATAGTAAAAAAATTAGAGGAAAAAGAAAAGAAAGAAACAAAGATGGAAAAAGAGAAAAAAAATGATCCTAGCCTTTTTGCTTTAATTTGATTAGTATTAGTTCCGTCAAACCCCCATTGAGCCTGACTCGACGGAGTCGAATTTTTTCCACCGTAGGGGAATGATGGGGACCAAACAAATCTATTTTATTTTATTTTATTTGAGTCCATTAGTCCTGTAATAAAGTTAGACAACTGAATCCAGTTGAGTCCACTTAGTCGGTCCAGTTATTTTCAGTCCAGTCAGTATAATCAAGTGAGTCTGATCGAGTCCATTCAGGTCAGTATGAGAGGAGAGTTCGCAGCTAGGAGATTCACCAAGCCCCCCAACTAGAGCTGGCCTTCATGCACTTGGGCCTTTCATGCCGCCAAGCCCGCAAAAGAGAGCTCCAGTCTAAGAAAAGCCCACTATTGACCAGGTCCACTAGGATTTCTTGGCCTATAAGTCAAGGTTTCTTAGCCCTCAAGTTATATACCCTGGGGTGAATCTATAAATACCACCCCTCCCCTCTTGTATGAATTATTTTTTTTCTTATGAATACAAACAAAAAATTATTTTAATTCGAGTTTTGAGTTTTCTCAGGATTGGAGTGGGTGTGACGCCCTGGTTCCTTGTTCTTGAGTGCAAGCCCTGATCCCCTGGTGACTTCTACGCTTGCCAGCGATTCTCCCCCGCTCTGTCCCATATCAACTATACATGAAAGAGGCCCAAGATTTGGACCATGCATATCAAATAGCTAGACATTATGAACAATTCCACCCAGGACCTACCTATCAGAAATTTGAACCTGTTAGGAACAATAACTCATTCCCAAAGTCAAATCCAAACCAGGTATACCAAGGTAGATAAAATCCCAACCCCAACATAGGTCGATTTAACTCCAACCCAGTTAGGCCAAACCCTAATCCAGTCTGACCCAACCCTAATCCAATATGATTTAATTCCAACCCAAATCGGCCCAAACCTAATCCATCTTGACCTAACTCGAGTCTGAGTCCATCTAGTTATAGTAATTCTACACTTGCTAGAATCGATAAGGATAAGGCGCCCATGTTTCAGAAAGCCCCAAGCCCCAGCCCCAATGCTTGTTTTAGGTGTAATAAGGTAGGTCACTATTCTAGCCAGTGTCCCACCAGGTCATTTCACATAGGGGAGCTAAAGGAACAAGAGCCTAAACCCAATAATGAGGATGTAGAAGAAGAAGTTTATGAGGCTGAACCAGACTTGATAGAGGAATATGAAGGAGATGAGGAGGAATTTGATCAAGTAGGGGTGGTTAGATGTATTTTAGCCCAAACACAACCTGAGGAAGATTGGCATAGGACTAGCATCCTACAGAGTTTTGTTAAGTATGGGAATAAAGTATGTAATATTATAATTGATAGTGGTAGTTGTGTCAATGCCATTGCTACTGAGATAGCTAAATCTTTAGGCTTGACCCTAGTTCAACATCCTGACCCCTATAAAGTATCATGAATAGATTTCACCTCTATGCCAATCAAGTCTAGGTGCCAAATCTTAATTAAATTGCAATCATATGAAGAAGAGATTTGGTGTGATGTCCTTCCCATGAAGGTTAGTAGTGTCATTCTAGGTCGACCATGGCTATATGATCATGAAGCTGCCCTATCTAGTCGAACCAATACCTATACCTTTTATCACCATGGGAAAAGATTTGTGATTTACCCCACTCAGCCTAGGAGTTCAAGATGTTCTAGTAGCCTTAGAGCAAAATAAGGAGTTAATCTGATTAAGGCTAAAGAATTAGAAATAGACCCTTCTGAACCCACTAAGAAATTCATGAGATTTGATCGTGAACCCACTTTAATAATTGAAGAAGTAATTAAGACAGAATCAAACTTTATGGGTGAAGCTAATAATTTACAAGAGTTGTTCATAGAGAAAGCCCAGGATCAAATCCCTTAAGAACAACCAAAAGAAATAGGTGTATGTAATGAAACAACATCTGAATGTGAGTCCATCGACTCAATCTGTTTGCCTGCATCTACACTAGCCTATGCACAGCATATGCATCATGAAATTAGTCAAGAGCTGAACATAATTAATGAACTAAATAATAACTTGGCTAATTCCCAAAAGAAAGATAAAGATTTTTATGCAGAGGAATATCTGACTGTCAAAGAATTCTCTGCTCGCAAAGCTGGCCCATCCAAAATAATGAATAGTAGTGGACCCAATGACTATGTGCCTGATATATCACCTGATTTAGGTATTAGATCCACTCCAGCAGTGATACCGAGCGAGCCCTTTGAGCCACTCCCGTTCTTTGAGAAAGAATCCACCCCAGAGAGACCATATATAATTTGGCCTTATGGTGAGGAAATGATTGAGAGATCTCTGGATGATCAAGCTATCGGTATCCAGGATAGACACTGTCAGCGACATTTGGTCCAGTGGCAAGGTCAGCCAGAATCTGAAGAACTGTGGAACATTTGTGCGAATCTGCAGTGCCTTAACTGAGACCCTCCTTGAGCCAAATTGACCCATACTCGACGGGGTCAAGTTCCTCCCGCCCCGGAAGAATTGGTGGGGACACCAAGATCAGACATAGATCTCTGGATCCCATATGGTTTAATTAGTTATGTATTAAAGTTTTGAAAGTTTTGTAATCAATTAAGATTGAGTCCTGCAATAAGTTGAGGTTAATTGATTTGTCTCAACCCTCAACCTAGTCTGTATTTTGAGTCCTGTACATCAATTATGAGTCTAGTATGAGCCTGATTTTATACAAGAGAGGAGGTCACCCTATTTTGGAGTTCCACCAGGCCATATCCAGGAGTCAGAGGCTAGTACATCAGCCCATTGGATTTTGTGTGACAACCCAGGATCCAAGATGCTTCTAAAAACCTTGATTCCTTCCAGATGCCCTCCAAATGCCTAGATTCCCTTCTAGATGTCAGAGCATATTCCTAAACCAAGGCATCCATGATTCTAGAGATCCACCTACATCCCAGCCCAAAGAAATCAAGCCCAGGTGCCAAGCCCAAGCCTTTAAGAAGCAAGATTCTAGAGAAAATTTCTGCTACTAGGCTACCAGGACACCCAAGCTTCCAGAGACCCAAACCCATGCACCCAAGCCCCTTTAGGCCGGTCCCTTGCTGCTCCTAAAGGCCCAACACACCCCCTAGGCATCCTTGAAGTGTTGACCACGTCCAAAGAGGTTTGACCAATTCCAAGTTGAAGAGAAGAAGGAGAAGACCAAGTATATTCTTAACCTAGTTGGGATTTCTAATCCTTTTAAACTTTGTAATTCTAACCTAGCTAGGAAGGGACTTGTATTCCAATTTGGAAGAGGACTTGTAACCCAAGTGTAACCATGGTTATTGAGGGCATGGGAACTCTATAAATACCCCACCTCTCCCCCTCTTGTAAGCATCTTTCTCTTATGAATAAACCTTGCTGAAATTTTGAGTTATTGCCTTGTGTTGGTGTTTTGTTTAGGTTCTTTGGTTAGTGTTTTTGTACTTGGACGAATTCTTTGCTGCCCTAGCATCCTTCCATGCCCTAACTCATTGCCATCCAAGCCTTCACATATCCAAGAAAGAGTGCCCTAGGCTGCCAAGCAAGGAGATCTTCAACAATCTTCAAACAGCCCAGCTTCTAATCCCTAACCTGATTCCTTCTAAACCTAGTTTCCTTTCCTTTTCTTACTTGCTGTTTTGATTGACCCTTGACATTTTGCAGGATCCTTGAGGTGTTTCACCTCCCCAGAGGAGGCTTTCCTTGCATCCGAAACCATCCAAATCAGCCATCTAATCAAGGAAACCGAACTTCATCATCCATACTCCAATCAGAGTGCTATGTGATCTCTTCATCGAAAGTTCTTCAAATCATTGATTGGTAACATCCTTCCCTTCTTTAAATTTTTAATTTGATAAAGATTAGCTATCCTAATCCGAGAGTTTCTCAATTCTCGAGTCCTAAAATTTATTATTTTGTATGAGTTTGCCTGCGATACGATGATTCTATGCATTACTATTATTCTTGCTAGTTCTTACTTTTATTTAAAAATTCAGCCTATAAATCTAAATTATAAAAATCATAAAAAATTAGTTTACTATTTTTCCTACATAATTAGCAATCTTAGAGTCATCCTGCATCATGAGGGTGTGCCATTCTCTCATGCTCGGGCTGCTTTCCTCTGTCACTTTGAGCCTTGGTTCTCCTTTCGATAGAACCCTGACTCAACCTTTTCCTAGATACCACTTGCTTGCAGGGTCCCATAATCACCAATAGAGGGAAAAAACAAGGAAAGAAATGGGTGAATCTGGAAAAGGGCCAAAAGGAGGAAAGGATCAAAAGAGAGAAAAAGAGGCCGACGGGAAGAATAGGTGAATGTAAGCTATAATCAATCAAGGGAAAGGACCAAAATGGAAGGAGAGGGAGAAATTTGGAAGGGATTATGTAATAGCTCAAGCCGATCCACAAGAAATCAAGGAGAAAATGGACCAAAGAGATGAACGAAATCAGAAAGAGGGGTTCATGCCAAATCAACAAAAATCATAATGAACACGATGAGCAATCGGACCAAAAGAGGGAAAGAGAGAGGAAATTTTCGAAAAATTGAAGGACACGGATGGAAGAACACTGTTCTGAGGTCAATGGAGTGCTAGAGGACCACTAGGGCTGAGAAAAACAAAAGACAAGTGGCTTCGAAAGGAATAGATGATGCCCTAAAAAAATTGGATTTTCGCCTATGAGTCGACACTTCAAATTGGTCAAGTCTCAAGACTTGGCATGAGTCGACACTTTACCAAAAATCAAGTGTCGACACTTGGCCAGGAAATCCCAAAAATAATCGATAAAAATTCCAAAAATCTTGGGGTTTTTAGAGAAAGGCTTAAGACATAAAAGATATGATTTTAGGCACAAGAATTTGAGTAAGAAAAAATTTTGAAAGAGTTCTAAACAAAGGGATCTATGATACCTAACTCTCTCATAATCATGCAAAATCTTTCTTCACTTAGGGGTTTAGTGAAAACATCAGCTAATTGATTATCACTACAAACAAATTCAAGCATCACATTTGAGTTTTGCTTATGATCTCTTATGAAGTGATGTCTTATTTCAATATGTTTGCTTCTAGATTGTTAAATAGGATTTTTGATTAAATTAATTATACTAGTATTATCACATCTTATGGATGTCTTAGTTAATTTGATGCCAAAATCCTCAGTTGTTGTTTAATCCATAGGATTTGAGCATAACTCTTCTAGCTACTATATATTCAGCTTCTACCATAGAAAAAGTAATTGAATTTTGTTTCTTGCTACTCCATGAATTCAAATTAACTCTAAGAAATTGACAAGTTCCACTAGTACTTTTTCTATCAAGTTTACACCCTGCAAAATTAGCATCAGAATATGCAATCAATTCAAATGATAAATCTCTAGAGTACCACAGTCCAACATCTATAGTGCCAGACAAGTTTCTAAGCATGTATTTAACACCCAATAAATGAGAATCTTTAAGAGCAGACTGATATCTTGCATACATACAAACACTGAACATTATATCTAGACTACTTGCGGTTAAATATAGCAATGAAACAATGATACCTCTACATAGCTTTTGGTCTACACTTTTACCTAATTTATCTTTATCAAGTTTACAAGAGGAGCTCATAGGCAAACCTAATGATCTGGTATTCTCCATTCCAAACTTTTTTAAGATTTCTCTTGTATACTTAGCTTGGTTGATGAAGATCCCCTCTTTTGTTTGCTTAATTTGGAGTCTGAGGAAGAAATTTAGCTCTCCCATCATGCTTGTCTCAAACTCTCCCTGCATTAGCTTTGCAAACTCTTGACAAAGATGTCATTAGTAGCATCGAATATGATATCATCGATATAACCTTGTACAATTAAGAGATCATCAATTTTGTTTTTCAAAAATAATGTATTATCTATATTTCATGTAGAAAAATCATTTTTAAGCAGAAATGAACTCAATTTATCATACCAAGCTCTTGGAGCTTGTTTCAAACTATACAAAGCTTTATGAAGTTTAAAAACATGATTGAAAAATTCATGATTTTCAAAACCAGGAGACTGATCTACATAAACTTCTTCAATAAATCCATTTAGAAAAGTACTTTTGATATCCATTTGAAATAGCTTAAAATTCATAAAACATGAAAATGCTAACAATAGTCTAATTGCCTCAAGTCTAGTAATAGGAGCAAAGGTTTCATCAAAATCAATCCATTCCTCCTGATTGTATCCTTTGGCAACTAGCCTGCTTTATTCTTAGTAACTAATCCATCTTCATCAAGTTTATTTCTGAAAACCTATTTTGTACCAATTATTGAAACATCAGTAGGTCTTTCAACTAATGTCCAAACATTATTCTTTTTAAATTGATTTAGTTTATCTTGCATAGCATTTATCCAATTATAATCATTTTCAGCTTCTTCAATATATTTTGGTTCTATTTGAAAAATAAAAGCTAAATAATCACATACATTTCTTAATAAGAAACGAGTACTTACCCCTTTTGATGGATCACCAATTATAAATTCTTTGGGGTGTCCATGAGCATACCTCAATTCTTTAGATAATGGGTTAGATGCAGATGAGTTAACAACTTCTTGTACTTATTCCCTTTCATTGTTTTGATTGTCATCTTGCTCCTTGGAAGGCTCTTCATTGTTGTTCACTTTTTTAGTTCTTTGACTACCTATTTCATCATCAAGAACATCTTCTTCTCTAGAAGATTTTTAATTAGTCTCATCAAACACAACGTGGATGGACTCTTCAACAAGAAGTGTTCTTCTATTGAAGACCCTGTAGGCCTTGCTAGATGTAGAGTAACCTAAAATGATGCCCTCATCTGACTTGGCATCAAATTTGCTTAGATTGTCTTTACAATTATATAAAATGAAAAAATGGCATCCAAAAACATGAAAATACTTAATTGAAGGTTTTCTACCTTTTCAAAGCTCATAAGGTGTTTTCTTTAAAATCGATCAGATTAAAATATAATATAAAACATAACAAGCAATGTTTATGGCTTTCGCCCAAAAATATCTAGGCAAATTGATGCAGGACAAACCTAGGACTGATGATAAATAGAAAACTAATTTTTTTATAATTTTTAAGATTTTTAATTCAGTGGCTGAATACCCAAAATTAAGTAAAGAATCAGCATATAGGCTAGTAATGCAAGAAACTAACATACCCACAAAAACTCATACAGAATAATAAATAGTCAGGACCCAAGTGTTGAGAAACTCTCGGTTTAGGATAGCTATTCTTTATCAAATCAGAGATTAAGAGAAAGGAAGGTTGTTACCAATTAGTGATTTGAAGAACTTCCGATGAAGAGATCACACAGCACCCTGATTGGAGTCTAGATGATAAAGCTCTGTTCCCTTGATTAGATGGCTGATTTGGGGTGGTCCTGAAGGCAATGAAGGCCTCCTCGGGGGAGGTGAAACACCTCAGGGATCCTGCAAGTATCAAGGGTCAATCAAAATAGCAAGTAATAGAAGCAAAGGAAACTAAGGTTTGAAGGAAATCCGAATTAGTGTTTGAATGGCTGGCGGCTAGAAGCTTGATGAAGATCCTTGCTTGGTTAGCCAAAGGCTTGGATGGCAGCAAGTGTCCCTACCATAAATCATTTACATAAAGCATGGTGCGTGCCATTTCTTCAAGAGTTCTATTTTTTTTTCTACCACCCCATTTTGTTGAGATGTCATAGGTATAGAAAAGTTGTGATGAATACCATTTTCACAACAAAACTTTTTTCAAAATCATGATTTTCAAATTCTGTGCCATGATCACTTCTTAGAGAAACAATTGAAACACCTTTTTTATTTGAGACTCTTTTATGAAATTTAATGAATGCAGAAAATGTTTCATCTTTAAGAGCTAAAAACATGACACATATAAAATGTGAGAAGTCATCTACAATAACTAGAGCATACTTCTTACCTCTCAAACTAGTTATTCTAGTAGGTCCAAAGAGGTCAATATGAAGTAATTTTAGGGGTCTAGATGTAGAGACAACTTTCTTAGGTTTGAAAAAAGATTTAGTTTGTTTTCCAAGTTGACAAGCACTACAAATCTTATCATTTTCAAAACTAAGTTTTGGCAAATCTTTTATCAATTTCTTTTTGTTTGTAGGGTTCCGGTGCAACGCAGCGGAAGGGTAATTTCAAAATTGAAACTAAATTCACACCAAAAATCCTAAACCAGGAACTCCTTAAATAAGACTAGAACATATGACAAGCATATCTATGCAAATTAGGATTAGGGTACCAACCTGTAATCGCTTATTCCAACAAACTTGAAGTTGAAGGGGCTAATTGAATTCACCAGGCGTCCAGGTGTCCGCCCTCCGATGGTGATCCACACAGAGCAATGATCAAGAACACTATCTTCTTGTCCAATTGTTCCTCCTATTGAGTTCTTCTTCCTAGAACTCAATTCTTCGGATTATGGCTGGAATTCTTCCACACAAGAGGTTGCCTCCCTTTCTTTGATCTCTTCTCCTCCTTCCACTATGACCTTGACCCTCTAAGACAACCTTGTCTTGAAGATAAGACCTTGTCCTAAGAGGATTTAGGCTTGTCTTAAATTGGAGGAGAAATTAAGACAAGAATGTCTTAATGTAAGAAAGAAAGGAAAGAATAAAATCAGAACTCCTTCTTTCCTTTACCGTCGGAGACCTTCTCTTTTATTCTTGTTCAGCAACAGAGTTTCGACAGAGGAGTCCTCTGTAAAGGAAACAATGTAAAACAAGAAAGGAGGGAAGGAGTGTTTTGGAGAGGAAGAAGAAAAATAAAGCATTACCCCGGTTCTGATTTTTCCTGACCCCTTAAATAGATTTCAGATAGGCGCCCACACATCTCTCCGTGAAAGACTTCTCATGCCCTTTCTTATTTTCTCACGCCCTTCTCTTCTTTCTCACGGCCTTCTGGATTAATTCTCATGGCCTTTCAGAAATAAAAAATTGTGATGTTTTGAAAAGAAAGGAGTCGCGACTTTTCATCTCCGAAGAGATGTTATTTCGCACGACCAGGAAGAAACAATGCTTTCTTTCTTTCTTAAAACCCCACCACCCATTAGATTTCCATCCAAGGGAGGACAAGTGAGGTGCTAAGGTGAGAAAGAAAGGTCGCCCCATCTTAATTCATCGAAGAATTAAGTGGGCGCACCAAGAGTCCATGCGCCATGGACTCTTCCAAATGGCGCGCCAAGAGTCCATTAGCGCATGGACTCTTGGCATTTGGGCATGAAAACTCAAAGGAGCGGGTAGAGGGGCTAGACTAGATACTTGGTTAGCCAATAGAGTTAGCCATAATCCCTATAAACTCAATTAGGGTCTAATTAGATCCAATTAGAACCCAAATTGAACCAATCCGGAATCCTAATTCGAATATAATTCGAATAAAAGCTAGAATTTGCAACACCTGCTAGAGTGTCATCATGCAAAATGATTTAATTACAAAATTAAACCCTTGATCAATTCTCTTAAGTGTGTGACCCATTGGGTTCCACATCTAGCCAGCAGTGGGTTCGAATACAAGTTGACCTAATTTGATTAGAACTCTTTCTAATCGATTTAGGTCAAATCGGCCTTACCCAATTTTGATCAATTAAGACTCTTCCTATCAAATGATCATTAAATTTGATCAACCCACAAGACAAGATTGACGTCTAGCAACGTGTCATGTCTACCCGGAAGATATGGAAATTCTAGTGAAATACCAAAACTACCCTTCAATAGAAAGTTACCGTACAATTAAATCCTTCGATCAGCCTGCACCCAGAATATAATTATGGATATGGATATATGTCAACTCCAATATTATATTCATTTCTAGCTCAATCTTATATTGATGATTCAATTATCTTGATATTAGAAATCATCTCTAATATCTTTACTTTGATCAAAGATTCCCAGAATCATCATCCGATTGATAACTAGCTGGATGCAATCTCCTCTTACTAAGAGTGATCGATTCCTTGTTGACCTACTCATTACCTTCATATCCAATTCACCTTTCCCATTATCAATCATGTGCATGACTCAGTGTCATGATTAGAATTGAACCAAAGCATGGGTTCATGTACATAAGGTACTTATGGCAGTTTCAGGTCAAAGGATTACTTGTACCACTCCCACTATGGAACCTTCTATTGACATGTAGCTAAGACTCCATTAGATGTTCTCAAGTTGGATCATATCAGTGAACTCATTCTCTAATGAGCACCCATATCCTAGTATTAGTGTCATACACAAGTGACTGTGAGAGCAGTCACCCTATTCAGTATACATAGGATGTGCTAGTCTTACCAGAAAAACCCTGATCCCCTACTCAAGGTTCCTTTGACTAGGAATATTTTAGATTAAGGTTTTAAGACTTTAGGTCCCACTGGTATGATCTCATCATAACCCTAAAATCATAGTCTTAATCTATGGGGTTCATCATATAATAATAAACACAGCGTATGATGAAAAATAATGCATTTATTAGAATATTGTCAATTACAATGGTTTGGGAGATACAACATAGATTGGCTTGTAGGGCATATCTCTTTTATTGTTAAGTTTTGAAAGCAAATGCATACTTGCATGTCCTAGTCTATGATGCCAAAGCTAACTAGTTTCATTGATCTTGGCTTCCATTGCCACCAGCATTGACCATTTTGTACTGGAAGATCATCAAGATCAACCATATAAATATTGCCATGCTTATGACCAATAAACTCGATGCCATTGTCATCAAGAAATAATGCACATGGAAATTCAAAAATAACTTTAAAATCTTTGTCACAAAACTGGCTAATCTTAGTAAATTATACTTTAAACCATCAACAAAAAGAACATTATTTATATAAGTAGAAGAGGTTATATGGACTTTACCAATTTCAATAATTTTTCCCTTTCCATTATCACCAAAGGTTATATTTCCACCATTTTGATAATCAAGAGAAGAGAATTACTTCACATCTCTAGTCATGTGCCTTAAGCAACCGCTGTTGAGGTACCACAACTTTCTTTTGTTTGTTGTAAGACACACCTACAATGATAAATCAGGTGGAAACTTTAGGTACCCAAGTCATCTTGGATCCTTTAGGGTTAGTGGATATGGTTCCTTTTGGAACCTAAACTTTTCTAACTTTATTTAATTTCCTTCTATTACACAAATATGATTTATGTACTACATTGCCACAAGAATAACAAGTAATGGAAGATAAGCAGGTACAACGAAATTCTTGAAAAATCAAAGTTATTTCTGAGGTTTAAAACCTAATCCTACTTTGTTGAAAATAGCTTTTTGATTATTTAAAAGCATATTGAGTTTTTCAAAACTATAAGTAAACTTTTCAACAAAAGATTTTAATTTTTCAAGCTCATCCTTATACTTCTTGTTTTCTTGCAAAAGTTCTTTGTTTTTTTTAGCAAAATTTTCAGTTATTGCAAAAGATTTTTCCTTTTTCAAATCTTCCTTTTCTTTTTTCAAAAAGATAATTTTATCAGTTAACTTCTTATTTTCTTAAAGCAAACAATCATTTTCAATAAAGGACTTATCACTTGTTTTAATTAATTCCAAATAATGTTTCTTTAGCTCTTTGTTTTTCATTTTAAGTTTTTGATACTCAACAACTAAATCATCAAAAACATCATGCAATTCTTCGAAAGTAAATTCATCTTCAAGTTCAGATTTTACCTCATCATCGTTAGCCATTAAACAAAAATTGGCGACTTCTTACTGCTCTTCATCTGAACTCGAGTCCTCGCTCTCGCTCCAGGTGGCCATCATTGCATTCTTTCTTAGTTTTCTTCTGCTCTTCTTGAGTATGGGGTAGTCCATCTGGAAGTGGCCGGGTTTCTTACATTCAAAACAAGTAGGTTGCTTCCTTTCTTTCTCCTTTTCTTTTTCTTTACTAGGCTCTCCCTTTTGTGACTTTTTCTTGAAACCATACCTTTTCTTTCTCATGAACCTCCTAAACTTCTTTGAGATGAGAGCCATTTCATCTTCATCATCTTCCTCATCGGAATAATCACTTGGATCTTCCTTGGTTATGGACTTCAATGCTATGGTCTTCTTTTTCTTATCATTGTCCGTAACCTTCTGTTTCAATGATAGCTCATATGTCATTAGAGATCTTAAGAGCTGCTCAAGAGGTAGTATGTTGACGTCCTTAGCTTATTCGATGGCTATCACTTTTGGATCCCATGATGAAGGAAGTGACCTGAGAATTTTATTCACTAATTCAGCATTAGAAATGACTTTATCTAAGCTTCTCACACCATTCACAATGTTAGTAAATCGAGAATACATTTTACTTATAGATTTAGATGGTTCTATTCTAAACATTTTATATGTGTGAATGAGCATGTTAACTTTGGTAGTCTTCACTTGATGTGTATCCTCGTGGATAACTTCAAGTATGTCCCATATTTCTTTAGCGAAGAGATAATTTGAGATTCTTTTGAACTCACTTGGATCTAAGGCACACAACAGTAAATTCATAGCCTTAGCATTAAGCTCAACTTGCTTAATGTCATTCTCATCCCATTCATCTTCCAACTTAGGAGTGAGAATGCCATTAACCAAGGTGGTAGGCTGATGAGGACCCTTAACAATAATCATCCAAATGTTATAATCAATGGCTTGAATATAAATGCGCATGCATATTTTCCAATATATATAATTTGTGCCATTAAACAAGGGGAGATGATTTAAGGCTTGTCCCTCAACAATTCCAACACCGATTTGTGCTACCATTTAGATCTTTGACTCAAGATTGTTATACCTATAATCTGAGTACCAAACTCTGATACCTATTGTTGCCCAGCGTAGTAACCCAAGAGGGGGGTGAATTGGATTTCTCTAAAAAATTAAAGCAGATATATGCTAAAATTAATGTGTTTGTGAAGCAATGCAAGTGTACACCAAGTGAGTGAGATGCAAATGCTAAGAGCACAAGTAGTAAAAGTAAAATAGTAAAGAGCACACATACAAATAAAAGGTTTATAGTGGTTCGGTGCATACCAAGCACCTACATCCACTCGCCAAGGTATCCCTTGGAAATTTCACTATAATCAATCTAGATTATAGCCAACTTATTTTTAAATGGCTCACAAGTTAACCCAAAATTGGTTTTCTCACTTAGGCCGACCAACAACCTTTAGTCAAGCCAAACTAGGCTTGGAAGGACCTAACACCTAGTTTCAAACACCCTTAAAACTAGTACAATAAATGAAATCAGAGATACAAATATAAAGCACAAGCAAACTCTCTCATAGAGTGGAATATGGAAGCTTTGAGGGTCTTGATGATTGCTTGATTTATCTTCTCTCTAGAATCACTTCAAAGACTACTTTTGGAATGCTGAAATGATGGCTTGTAAGCTTTTTCAATGAAATTTTTTTTTTGCTCTCTTTTTGACTTTGGAAGTGAAGTTCTCAAGAAATGTCTGGTCTCTTGTGAGTTAGTTCTTCATGAATGAGTTTGGTGAAGCTTAAATACAATAAAAACTTCCAAAAAATAGTTTAAGATCATTGGTGAAGCAAAACTAGCCATTGGAAGATTGTAGGGCTCAAATATGACTCTTAGAAAATATAGCCATTATAGCTGTCAAAACACGTGAGTCAATACTTGACTTCTGTGAGTCGACACTTGACCTTCATGAGTCGACACTTGGATGAGCATGAGTAGACTCAATGTATAAGCTTATGAAAAACTAGGGTTCTATCCTTTTTCTATTCTCAGGCTATGAGTCGATACTTGAACCATGTGAATCGACACTTGAATGTTGTGAGTCGACACTTGAGTCTCCTAAGCTGACACTTGATCGAAAATACCTCATAATGGCATAGTTCTGTATCTTCAATTTTCTCAAGCCATGAGTCGACACTTCATTTCTATGAGTCGACACCTGATTTCTGTGAGTCGACACTTGGCATGCCAAAGAGATTTCTGTGTGCCAGTCTTCTGAAGTATCGACACTTTGCATGCCATGAGTCGACCTTGACTCTGCCACTTGATAAAAACTTGTGCCAACCTTCAAGATTCAAAATGTTCTTCAATGAAACTTCAATACACTTTTTGTAAAGCTCCGATTGATTTATTTTGAGACCTTTTTAGGATGAGAAGACTTCTTAAATAATGAAAATTGCTTAGCTTCCAATGAGTGCCTTGATACTTATATATTAAAAATTTGAGTTGCTTGTATCCTGAAACTCATAACTATAATTGAAACATTAGTATAAAACATATACACAACATTTTGTTAGTCATCAAAATCAAAGGCTATAGCCAACAGGATCAATCATGTATGCCATGTTATGTATTAGGCCTGATGTTGCTTATGCCTTAGGCATAACAAGTAAATTCCAGGTTGATCTAGAGAGGATCACCGAAAAACTATGAAAAATATTATTAAGTACCTTAAAAGGATTAAATAAGTTTTTCTAATATATGGAGGATCATATTTAAAACTAGTATGTTATACTGACTCTAGTTTTCAATCAAATCCAGATGATAGTAAATCCATATTTGGGTATGTCTTTACTCTATATGGAGGTACTGTGAGTTGGAAATGTTCCTAGTAATAAACTGTAGCTGACTTTGTTATTGTGGCAGAATACATGCAGCTAATGAAGTTGCTAACGAACCTATCTAGATGAAGAAGTTCATCTCAGAATTGGGTATAGTTCCTGAATACAACAACCAGTACCACTTTATTATAATAACACTAGAGTTGTTGCACAAGCTAAGGAATCGATATCTCATTAAAAATCCAAGCACATCCTAAGGCACTTCCATCTCACTTATGAAATCATTGAAAGACAAGATATGGTTATAGAATGAATAGATACAAAGAATAACATAGCAGATCCAGTCACTAATATCCTTTCTCAATAGTAGTTTGATCACCATTTAGATTGTATGGAAATTAAATACAAGGGGATTAGCTTTAGTGCAAGTGGAAGATTGAAAAAATAATGCCTTGAAATCCAATCATATTTTTTAATGTAATAGGAGCTTTTCTATAAAATTTTCTTGAATCATGTATGATATTATGTTAATAAAAGATATTTTTATTCATCATATGCTATGTCTTATATATTTTTATTTAAAGATAATGATAAATCCCATAGATTAAGGTAATGAATTTATAGTTATGATGAAGTTCATGATAGTGAGATCTAAGATCTTATAAACTCTAATATAGAATATTCCTAGTCAAAGGATCATTGAGTCAAGGATCGATGTTTCCAGAAAGACTAGCACATTTTATATATACTTGATGGAGAGAGCGGTGGTCTCACGACCACTTGTGTAGGGATATTAATACAAGAATTTGGTACTCGTCAGGATATGAGTTCACGGAATTAATCCATTATGATAATATCTTATGGAACACTTACTTGTTAGAAGATGATTCTCTTAGTAGGAGTTGTGCAAGTAATCCTTAGACCTGAGATCACCATAGAATATTGTAAACATAAATCCATATTTTGGTTCATACTCATTCATGACTTAGTTATGTACGGGATGTTTTTGGATATAGTAAATTATGTATAAAGGTTATGAGTACGTCAATAAGGAATCGATCGCTCCAAGTAAGAGGAGTATTTATTCCATGTAATCTCATCAAATAATGACTCAGAAAGTCTTTGATCAAAATAGGATGAAATTAGAAAAAAGATTTCTAATCTTTTATCAATCGAGTCTTCATTACTAATTCGAGATTTGAATGAATAAAGTGTTAGTATTTGACAGTTTTTCATACCCATCGCTTATTCAAGATAAAAAAAATTGAAGGATTGAATTGCTTGGTAACTTATCATTGAAGGATATTTTGATAATTTTAACCAAATTTATGATCTTCTAGATAGGCATGATATATTGCTAGACGTCAATTATGAATTGTAGATTTTTATAAATTAAATTGATTTAATTCATGAGTCAATTTGAAAGATTGTTCAAATTGGTAATTAAGGATAGCTCGATTTGACCTAATCGATTAGCTGATTTTTAATCAAATTAAATCGACATAAACCTAGAACTACTGCTTGCTAGATATGGAGTCTAAAAGGTTACACATGCTAAAAAATTTATCAAAAAAGTCAATTATAGTTTTATTAGGATGATAGGATCCTAATTGGCTAGCTAATTAATATACTAGTATATGTTGGCTAGTCTAAATCCTAACCTACCTAGATTGGATTTGTTGCCCAGAGAGCAACCTAAGAGGGTGATGTGGTGATGGCGGACACGAAGAAATCTGGGGTTATTCGGAAATGGAAAAAAAAACCTAAAGCAAATAAGGATTGTGGGAGGGCTAAGAAGCTTCCCGGGACTAGGATAGGACGACCCCGAAAATCCTAAAATAGCCAGACTCTTTTGATTTTCAGTTTTCTTGATGGGATGACGAAGGAAAGATGGAAATATGGAGGGGGAACAGGAATGAAACTCGAACCTATGATGTAGATCCGATGGAAAACAGAGAGATGGAGGGGAAAAGGGTACCTAGGGCTTCGAGCATCACATCAGCTATTTGGCAGCGAAGACCTTATTTGGGATCGCATCCTGCCATCATGCATGGAGGCACTGATGACATGGAGATCACACCCCGCCATCTTGCACGGTGACACTGATGACTTGGAGTTGCTTCACGCTCTTCGACGCTCTCATTGGAGCGAAGGCATTGGGGCCTCACACCCCTCGACATCCCGAAGGACGAAGGCAAACGGGCCTCTGCCCACTCCAAATGGAGACAGAACCAACAACTCTTTCAAAAACTCAATTTCATTAACTACTTTATTACAAGAGGAGTATTGGTATTTATAAATGCCCATATCCCTTTTGAAATTCAAAAATAAAATCTCCTGAAATCTTCCATTGATTTTGAAATCAAATTCAAAATCAAAATCCCAAATTTCCCAAATTATATTCATTAAAAAAATACCAAATAAATCTTGTTTATTTGAATTTTGAAATCCCCTCCACTCTGAAAGTTGTGCCGCTCCAAAAATCATGCATACAGTCTCCTTCCATCTACTTTGAGAAGCGTGCAGAGGGTTCTTGGGCTGCTTTGAGAAGTGTGCAGGTCTTTCTTCTCGACCGAGCAACAGGAGGAAAAAACCCGAACTTCGGTCTACCGGGGGCCAGCGGGCGGCAGCGCGGCCGACGGGGTGATAGCCAGGCAACGGACGGTGGCTGCTGGTGGTGGTAGGGATGGGACGGCCGCACGACATGCACGAGCATGCCGTTCGGTCTTCCCACAAGCGTTGGGCTCAGGGACGCCGATAGGGCGGCGGGGTGGCGGATCGGCGGTGCGCCGGCGGGCGGGCGGCGGTGGCGGGGTGGCACGGCGGCGACATCACGTGGGTGCATGGACGCCTCCTGCGTTCGTTCATCTTCCCACGGGCGTGGGCTACAGCGGACCCCACCGGGGCCGGGCGGGGGCCGGCGAGTGGCAGGAATGTCGGCGGGCAACAGGCCGGCGGCGGCGTAGGGTGGCATGGTCGCAGGTGGGCGGACGGATGCCTCCCGCGTCCGTTCGTCTTCCTACGGGCACGGGCAGCGGTGGCGGTTTCTCCGACGAGGGCAGGGGCTGGCGAGCGTCGACGGCGGTCCGGCGGGGCGGCCAGGGGTCGGGCAGCCCGGATTGGGCATGGGAAGGGGTGGTGGCTAGGTTTTAGCAATGAACATAATGGGTTGAAGAAGGTTAATGATGGAATAAGCTAGGAATAACAATGGGATAAATCTGGAATAAAATGGGAATAAAAGGGATAGCTAGAATAGTTGGAATAACTATAAAAAAAATTTTAAAAAAAATAAAAAGAGAAGCTCGGATGGGTTTCGGGTCCCCCATCAGAGGGGGGGTGAATTAGGTCTCTAAAAGAAATTTAAAGATAAGCTTGATAAAACAAGTAGCAAACTTCACAAGACAAGATATGCAATTCAATTCAATATGGTACTAAAATTAAAGTGCAATGCTCTAATGTAAAAGTGCAGCAGAAATTAAAAACAATAAGCGAAATGTAAAGAGCAAGGAGGGAGAGAACAAGAAATCACAACACAACAATCTATAGTGGTTCGGTGCCAATAATGCACCTACATCCACTCCACAAGATTCCCTTGGGAAATCACTATAATCCAATGATTACAGCTGATTAGTTTTCTGGGCTCACTAATCAAAACCTGACTTGTTTTCACAAGGCTCACAAGTCACAACCTCACCTGGTTTTATGGGCTAACCAAGAACCTAATTGGTTTTCACAAGGCAAACAAAAAACCTCCCTTGATTTTCTGGGCTAACCAAGAATCTTAGTGGTTTTGCAGGCTAACCACCAACCTAATTATTTTTCATGGCTTACCAAAAACCTCACTTGGTTTTCCAATAGGCTAACCAATAACCTTTACAAGATATAAGATAGAGAAATAAAGAACAAATATAAGCTTTCAATAAAAAAGCAAATAAGTCGATGTAGCTCGATGTAGTGTTGCTTTGCTCTTGTTGAAGCCTTTTAAGTTCCCAAGATTGAATGATCTTCAATGCACTTGACACCTTTGAATGCTTGGAAGGCTTTCCTTTGCTTGAGAGTGGTTAAGCTTTGAATGAATAAGAGTTAAGGCTCTTCTCTCTTCTTTTCTCTTTAAACTCTTTAAGGATATTCAATACTTATCTTCTTGATTTGATTTGGAGCCTTTATATACCTTTCCAAGCCCCCATAATCGAAATTTAGCCATTATACTTGAAAAACTAGCTGTTGGAGGGCATTTGGAAGAGTTCTGCACTTGAAAAAAACTAGCCGTTACTGTTGTCAGAACTCCATGTGTCAATATTTCCTCTTTGTGTGTCGACACATTAGGTCGATACATGTTCTTCTTGAGTCAACACAAGTTCAAAATGTTCCATTCAGATTCTCTAAAAAAATCAGCTGAGTTGACACGTTCTCAGTTGTGTCGACACATTGACTCGACACATAAGGTCCATGTGTCGACACATCAACTGTTCCTTCAATTTCTGCAAGTTTTGTGGCTTGAAATTCTCAGGTGATATGTTGATCCATGTGCTGACACCTTGAGTCAATACATAAGGTCCATGTGTCAACACATCATCTGTGCCATTTGAAATTTAGCTACGTACCAGCCTGAGTCGACACACCATCTTCATATATCGAAACATCATGTCATGTGTCGACACCTTGAGTCGACACGTCATCAAAAAAGGTGCAGAAATCGTTGAACTTGTGCTGGAACATGTTTCCATTTGCCTAAGTCATCCATTCAACCAATTCTTTGAATGTCCAAGTCTTGTTTTGCGCAATCATTCCATTCAAACTTGGTTCTTCAACACAATTGGACTTCTTCAAATTTTGTGAGCATCTTTTCAATTAAAATACACTTAAAGCAAATCATTAGTCCTCAAATTATACTTAACTATTTTGCTTATCATCAAAATCAATTAGTGGAGTCAACAATCTTCCCCTTTTTGATGATGACAAAACCTTTAAGTATAAATTGCTTTAAAAGTAAAGATTTAAGAGAATTGATCAAGATACACAATTTTGAAAGCATTAAGTATCAATCATTACTTAAAGATATAATCATTTAAAATACAAGTGGTAGAATTTGAGCTTGTTTCAAATATAGAGAGTATCAGAACTTAGTTAGAACTTTGATATTTATTTAAATGCATTAAGAACATGTATCAAGATACTCTTCAATGAAAATTTCAGCAATTAACAAAGCTCCCCCTGAATTAATGATTCATAACAAAATTTGTGAGAATCTTTTCAAAAACATTGAAAGAGGGGTTTTGATAATCAAATTTACTTTGACAAAAGGTGAAGATCCCCCTTTCATAAATTCAGGTTTTCAAAGTATAAAAGTTTTACTCCCCCTTTAGTTTGGAGAAGTAAACACGTAAACACATTTATACTTAAATAAAATCTTGAACTACTCCCCCTTTTTGTTATCATTAAAAAGGTAGGAAGTAAAAGAAATGAATAAACAAGACAAAGCATAGTCATTGAATGTATAAAAGCAATTCAAGACATCAGTTATGTTCATCAAAGATATAGAAATGAGAAAACACAAGGTTTTTCATATATGTCAGAAACTTTTCCATCAAGTACACAACAAGGATAAAAGTACATGTAAGCATGAAAGTAAACTATCTAGAAATATAAAACTATCTAGAAATACATCAATATCCTAATCCTCATCCATCGAGTCATCAGAAGATGAACCGATCTCGATCGGTCCGGTATCAGTAAAAGATTCTGCTCGCGGTGATCGTGGTCGAAAATCTTGAAGTCTGGTCCTGGTCGGCTAAGGAGGGGTACGACGTCCACATCTTTTATGACGAATATAGGCCCGACCTCTGGCTGAAGCAGTAGAGGTAGAAGCTACGTCCTTCGTAGGAATTGAACTGATTGGGCGAATCATCTCAGCAACAGCTAGAGCAGGAGTACGATCAAAGGTGAGGCCTGAATCGAGATGCTGAAAGCCGGGTGTATAAAATCCAAGCTCTCGAATGACTGATGAAGTATGAAGAGTAGGACTATCAAAAGTAGGTGTAACAGCTGATGATATAGGCATATCAAGAACAATAGTATCAGCTATGGAAGGTATCGGTGTATCTATAATATGTGTATCAAGTGAGGGGGTCTTGATGATAGGTGTTTGAATGTCAGGAGAATCAATGAATGAGATATCCATGTCAGGTAGGTCCACAACAGGACTAAGAATAAGAATAGGAACTGGAACTGGAGTGTGATCATATGATCTGGAAGGAGAGGATGAATCAGGTATCGAAGCAGGTGAGAACGATGGATCAACAGGTCTCGCAGCCACATCATCCGTCACCTCCATAACTGGCTTTGACTTAAGATCATCAATATCAATCCAGTCTGAGTCAGTCACTATATCTTCATCAATATCTCCAACAGTAGTACCTCCAACTCCATCTCCAATAGTAGTCTCAGCACCAGTATCAATTTCAGCAACGTCATCAGCTGGTGCTAGAGCTGGAACATCAACATAAGCAGGTACTGTGTCTGCAGCAGGAGCACTCGTAGAAGATCTGGACAGTGCTGAGAGAATAGCCGAAATACAATCACTGAGACTAATATGGCTCTCTCTCATATCAGCAATAAACACATCAAGACGCTGCCTCATGATGAAAACATCAATCTCAATGCATCTGACTCTAACCTCTAAAGTATCTGAAACACCAGGAGTTTCTGTCTGCACTGGCTATGGCTGGGCAAATGTAGAAGGATCGGACTAAGCTGGCTGTGCTGCCGTCTCAGGCTATGTCTCGTTCGGTCTAGCCTCACTTGATAGAATCCGCTCCTCCTCTGCTGTGTCCTCATCAATGTCGGCTGCATCCTCGGGCTATCCTGATGTCATCCGCGTCCACTGGCCTCGGACTAAATGATAACCCATGCGATGCAATGACTTGATGTCATATACATCGGTATGGATCAAAGTATGATAAGGCTCATCCTAGAAGCTGACTCCATACTCTCTGAATAGTATTGTCAAACCCATGCCATACGGTAAGCAGAGCAACTGACTAGACGCCGCCTCAGTAATCTGATGGATCATCAGAACAAGAAGACAAATCGGCGTCCGCTGAATTAGGGAGACCATCACGAGCAGCTCTAGCTCGGCAATGTAGTCAAATCGACCGGTCTTCGACAGAAGAATCCAAGCAACTATATGATGTAGCAATCTCATCTCCACAGACATTCTCGAAGCAGGAACAGTGGCTCCCTATGGTAAGATATCAGACTCAAAAATACACTGGAGCCCACTAACTCTATCAAACAGACTGTTAATAACTGATCCAGTCATAGGTATATCCCATACCCTGCTCAGAATCTCTGCTGAAATGGGAATATCCTGTCCTCTGACCTGAGCAATTCAGCCATCTGATCCGTGTGCAAGTGATCCATAGAACTCTCTCATCAGCCCGGGATAGTATCTCTCGCTGAGCGAACAGAAAGATGCCAAACCAGCATGTCGGATCCACTCTCCTATCCAAAAATGCTACTGGTCAAAGAAGGAGAAGTCCACTCGGCATCCTCCTACCACTGTCTTGGAGCTCATCCGACTAGAAGGTGCAAACAACTGTCGTGCTGGTGGATCTGGAGCTCTAGACTCGTGTCGTGCCTTCTTTCTCCACTCTTCTTCATGCTGTGACTGACGCGGTCAGCGAACGACTTGTTTGCAAGGACCCATTATCAACAATCAAGGTTTGGGAAAGGTTTTTGGTGGAAATAGAGAGTTTCTAGGGTTTAGGAGCTAAAACCTAGAAGGAAATCCAACAAAAACGACCACCGAACCTTCAAATCCGAGAAAACGGCGAGTAAAAGCAAAGAAATGAGAGCATGAACAGGATGGATACCCGGAATTGAGGTGTCGACTCGGAGGAGAATGAATTTTGGGGTAAAAATGGTTCAGAAACCCTTAAAATCTCAGTTTCCCATCGGGCATGTGTCGACTCACGCATGTGTCGACACATTTTGGTGTCGACACATGATTTTTTTGACACATCGACTTAAAAACTAAAAAATTAGGAATTTCACATAATTATCAAAATCAATTGAAATAATAAGTTTTTTGGAGTCAAGTCATCAATGATTAATCACGATTCATCAAAAATAAGGTTGAAGAGATCTAATTTGAGTCAAATTTGGAGTAAAGATTTAATCAAATGGATTGATGATCCTGAGCTCTCTTCTAATCAGCTAATTGAAATTCAGTACATATAAATTCAAGCAAAATATCATTGTTTTCAACATGATCTCTAATAAAGTGATGTCTAATTTCAATGTGCTTGCTCCTGGAGTGTTGAACATGATTTTTAGCCAAGCAAATAGCACTGGTATTATCACATTTAATGGGAGTTCTAGCCAACTTGATTCCAAAGTTTTCATGTTGTTGCTTAATCCAAAAGATTTGAGCATAACAACTTCTTGCTGCAATATACTCAGCCTTAGTTATGGATAGTGCAACTGAAGTCTATTTTTTGCTAAATCATGAGATTAAGTTAACCCCAAGAAAATGACAAGTTCCATTAGTACTCTTTCTATCTAATCTACAAGCAGCAAAGTTTGCATCAGAATATCCAATCAATTCAGCAAAAGAATTTCTAGCATACCACATACCAATACTAATAGTACCAGACAGATATCAATAATACGCTTATCAGCCATAAGATGTGATTCATTAGGTTCAGACTGATATCTAAAACACATGCAAACACTGAACATAATATCTGGTCTACTAGCAATAAGATACAGTAAAGAGCCTATTATGCCTCTATATAATTTCTGATCCATAGATTTACCATTTTCATCTTTATCTAGTTTACATGAGGGGCTCATAGGTGTACCTATTGACTTAGTAGTCTCTATCCCAAACTTTTTAATAATTTCTTTTATGTAATTAGCTTGGTTGATGAAGATACCATCTAAAGTTTTCTTGATCGAAAATGATGTCATCAACATATATTTGTACTCTACTAATAGATCATTGTCTTTCCTTTTCAAAAATAGTGTTTTGTCAACATTTTCTCTAGAAAATTTATTTTCAATAAGAAATTTGCTTAACCTTTCATACCATGCTCTAGGTTCTTGCTTTAATCCATAAAGTGCTTTATGTAGTTTGAAAATATGGTCAGGATGTGCATGACTTTCAAATCCGGGTGGTTGTTCAACAAAAACTTTTTCATTTATAAAACTATTTAAGAAAGCACTCTTAACATCCATTTGAAATAATTTGAAGTTCATAAAGCAGGCAAAAGCTAA
This sequence comes from Areca catechu, assembly GCA_021397845.1. Taxonomy (NCBI): domain Eukaryota; kingdom Viridiplantae; phylum Streptophyta; class Magnoliopsida; order Arecales; family Arecaceae; genus Areca; species Areca catechu. Next base: position 84,335,126 of record CM038044.1, on the reverse strand, counting down.
CAATAGTCTAATTGCTTCAAGTCTAGCAACAGGAGCAAAAGTTTCATCAAAGTCAATCCCTTCCTCCTGATTGTAGCCTTTAGCAACCAGCCTAGCTTTATTTCTAATGACAAAACCCTTTTCATCTAATTTATTCCTAAATACCCACTTAGTGCCAATAATTGAAATATTAGATGGTCTTTCTACAAGTATCCAAACATTATTTCTGTCAAATTGTATTAGTTCTTCTTACATAGCGTTGATCCAATTAGAGTCTTTTTCAGCTTCTTCAAAACATTTAGGTTCTACTTGATATACAAAGGCTATGTAATCACATTCATTTCTAATAGAAGCTTGAGTTCTTACCCCTTTAGATGGATCACCTAAGATTAATTCCTTAGGGTGTCTATGAGCATACCTCCACTCCTTAGGTTGATCATGATGCAGTGGAGTGTCATCTTTTTTCTCACCCTTGTCCAATTTTCTTCATTTAGTTGAGCTTGATCATCCAATGTCAGCTTCTGAAGTTTGTCAGCACCTGCACAATCATCAGATGTATCCTATTTTCTTGAGGATTTGGTAGCAGATTCCTCAAATACAACATGTATCGACTCTTCTACAACTAAAGTTCATTTGTTAAATACTCTGTATGCCCTGCTTGATGTAGAGTATCCTAAGAAGTTACCTTCATCAGACTTGGCATCGAACTTTCCTAGATGATCTTTTCCATTGTTGAAAATAAAGCATTTACAACCAAAAACTCAAAAATATTTCAAATTTGGTTTTCTTTGGCTTCAAAGCTAATATGGAGTTTTCTTTAAAATAGGGCATATCAAAACTTGATTCAAAACATAACAGGCTATATTTATAGCTTCAGCCCAAAAATATCTTGGCAAATTATTTTCACAAAGCATAGTGCATGCCATTTCTTCTAAAGTACGATTTTTTCTTTCTACTACCCCATTCTGCTGAGGTATCCTAGGTGTAGAGAAATTGTGTTCTATCCCTTTTTCATTATAAATTTTTTGAAATCATGATTTTCAAATTCGATTCCATGATCACTACGGATACAAACGACTGAAACACCATTTCATTTGAAACTTTTCTATAAAACTTTATGAATACGAAAAATGATTCATCTTATTGTGCTAAAAAGAAAATCCAAGTAAATCTCGAAAAATCCTCCACAATAACTAATCCATATCTCTTGCCTCCTAGACTTGATGTTCTAGTTGGTCCAAAGAGACCCATATGGAGTAGTTCAAGTGGTCTACTAGTAATTATAAATCCTTTTGGTTTAAAAGAAGTTTTGACTTGTTTTCCAAGTTGACATGCTTGGAAAATTCTATCTTTTTCAAAATTGATTTTAGGTAAATCCTTAACTAAATTCTTTTTGCAAAGTTTTGAAATAAAGTACATACTAGCATGCCCTAACCTTCTATGCCACAACCAACTAGTCTCTTCTTTGGTATAATTCATTGCAACAAGGCATTCTCCATTAGGTAAAGATAGATCATCAAGATCTACAAGATAAATATTTCCATGCATTTTTTCAATGAATTGTACTCCATTTAAATCTGGACTAGAAATCATGCAATATGATGATTTGAAAACTACTTGAAAACCTTTATCACAAAATTGACTAATACTTAAGAGATTATGCTTTAAACCATCTACTAGAAGTACATTACTAATACTATTAGAAGAAGTTATGTGAACCTTACCAATTCCAATGATTTTACATTTACTATTATCATCGAATGTCACACTCCCTCCATTCAAAGCTTCAAGAGAAGTGAATTGCTTCACATCTCTAGTCATGTGCCTTGAGCAATCACTATCAAGATACCAAATTCGTTTGTTTTCCTTGGTTACAAGACACACCTGCAATAAGATCAAGCTTTGTTTTTAGGTACCCAACCTAACTTGGGTCCTTTCAAGTTAGCATTCAAAATGGTTCATTTTAGAACCCACACTTTACCAAAAGACATGATTTTTCTAAAACTACATTGATATGATTTATGACCTAATTTTTTGCAAGTAAAACAAGTAATACTGGATGACGTAGGTACAAAAAAGTTTTTGAAATACTTTTATTGCTTTTGAGATTTATATCCTAAACCTGCCTTGTTGAAAATTGCTTTTTTATTATTTAAAAGTAAATTCAGCTTTTCTGAACTAATGGTGAACTTATCAACAAAAGGTTTGATTTTCTCAAGTTCATTTTTATATTTTTCATTTTCAAGTTCCAAATCCTTGTTTTTCTTTAAAAGATCATTGTTAGAAACAACATGTTTAGGTCATTTTAGAACTTCATTTTCCATAGCTAAAGTATTATTTTTCTTTTCCAAAATATCTCGCTTAGTTTTCGAAGAACTAACATCATTAAGTAAAGAATTGTTTTCTAATGAGAAACTATTAGCATGCTTTTTTAATTTCATATTTTCAGATAATACTAACTTATAATCATGCATCATTTCTTCAAAAACATTTCTAAGTTCATCAAAAGTAAAATCAACTTCAGAGTTGGAACATACCTCTTCGTTATCTTGATGTGCCATGAAGCAGAGATTTGCAATTTCAGTCTGCTCTTCTTCTGAACTGGAGTCTTCACTATCACTCCACGTGGCCATCATTGCTTTCTTCCTTAGTTTCTACCTTAATTTCTTGAGAAGAGGACAATCAAATTTGTAGTGCCCGGGCTTCTTGCACTCGAAGAATATAGGTACTTCTCCTTTTTCTTTTCTTTCTCTTTTTCTTTTTCCTTTCCCTTTTCCTTGGATTGAAATTTATTTTTGTAGGGAAACTTCCTCCTCTTCATGAATCTTCTAAATTTTTGGACAAGGAGGGCTTCTTCACCTTCTTCTTCTTCATCATCATCGGACTCATCAATCGAGGATTCTTCTTGAACATTTGATTTGAAAGCGATCTCCTTCTTCTTTTTATCTAAGTCCATTGATTTCTGTTTCAAGTTGAGCTCATAGGTCATGAGCGATCCTACTAGTTGCTCAAGTGAAAACTTGTCACATCTTTTGCCTCTTGAATTACGGTCACCTTTGGATCCCACGATGTCGGTAGTGACCTAAGAATTTTATTCACAATATCAACATCAGATATGACTTTACCAAGACTCCTCATAGCATTTATGATATTTGTAAAATGTTTGTACATATCAGTAATAGATTAATTTGGTTCCATCCGGAACATCTCATATGTGTGCACTAACATATTGACTTTAGTGTTCTTCACTAGATCGGCACCCTCGTGGGTAACATCAAGTGTGTCCCATATTTCTTTGGCAGACATACATGTAGATATCCTATTGAACTCACTAGGATCTAATGCATAATACATGAGATTCATTGCCTTAGCATTGATCTCGGATCGTTTAATGTTATTTTCATCCCAATCCTCTTCAAGTTTTGGGATGGAAACACCATTAACCACCACCGAAGGAACATGAGGACCCTTATCAACTATTTTCAACAAATTGTAATCTATAGAATGCATATAAATTCTCATCCTAGTTTTCCAATAAGTGTAATTTTGCATCATTAGAAAATGGAGGTCTGTTTGAGGCTTGTCTCTCAATTACAATAGTACCAATTGGGGTTGCCATAGATCTTTACTCAAGGCAGTAAAGCCTATATACTGAGAACAAGGCTCTGATACCACTTGTTGCCCAGAGAGCAACCCAAGAGGGGGGTTGAATTGGGTTTCTAAAAAAAATTTAAAGCTAAGCTTGATAAAATAAGTAGTAAACTTCACAAGACAAGATATGCAATTCAATTCAACAAGGTACTAAAATTAAAGTGCAATGCTCTAATGTAAAAGTACAACAAAAATTAAAAGTAATAAGTGAAATGTAAAGAGTAAGGAGGGAGAGAACAAGCAATCACAAACATAACAATCTATAGTGGTTTGATGCCAATAATGCACCTACATCCACTCTCAAAGATCCCCTTGGAAAATCACTATAATCCAATGATTACAGCCAATTAGTTTTCCGGGCTCACCAATCAAAACCTGACTTGTTTTTACAAGGCTCTCAAGTCACAACCTCACTTGGTTTTACGGGCTAACCAAGAACCTAATTGATTTTCACAAGGCTAACCAAAAATCTCCTTTGGTTTTCCGGGCTAACCAAGAACCTTAGTGGTTTTGCGAGCTAACCACCAACCTAATTGGTTTTCAAGGCTTACCAAAAACCTCACTTGGTTTTCCAATAGGCTAACCAATAACCTTTACAAGATATAAGATAGAGAAATAAAGAACAAATGTAAGCTTTCAATAAAAAAGCAAATAAGTCGATGTAGCTCGATGTAGTGTTGCTTTGCCCTTGTTGAAGCTTTTTGAATGCTCAAGATTGAATGATCTTCAATGCACTTGACAGCTTTGAATGCTTGGAAGGCTTCCCTTTGCTTGAGAGTGGTTGCGCTTTGAATGAATAGGAGTTAAGGCTCTTCTCTCTTCTTTTCTCTTTAAACTCTTTAAGGATATTCAATACTTATCTTCTTGATTTGATTTGGAGCATTTATATACCTTTCGAAGCCCCCAAAACCGAAATCTAGCCATTATACTTGAAAAACTAGCCTTTGGAGGGCATTTGGGAGAGTTTTGTTCTTGAAAAAAACTAGCCGTTACTATTGTCAGAACTCCATGTGTCGACACTTCTTCTTCATGTGTCGACACATTAGGTCGACACATGTTCTTCTTGAGTCGACACAAGTTCAAAATGTTCCATTCAGATTCTCTGAAAAAATCAACTGAGTTGATACATTCTCAGTTGAGTCAACACATAAGGTCCGTGTGTCAACTCATCAACTGTTCCTTCAACTTCTGCAAGTTCTATGACTTGAAATTCTTAGGCGATGTGTTGATCTATGTGTTGACACATTGAATCGATGTGTAAGGTCCATGTGTCAGCACATCATCTGTGCCATTTGAAACTTTATTGCGTACTAGCTTGAGTCGACACACCATCTTCATGTGTCGACACATCATGTCATGTTTCGACACCTTGAGTCGACACATCATCAAAAATGGTGCAGAAATTGCTGAACTTGTACGGAACATGTTTCCATTTGTCTTAGTCATCCATTCAACCAATTCTTTGAGGTCCAAGTCTTGTTTTGTGCAATCATTCCATTTAAACTTGGTTCTTCAACATAATTGGGCTTCTTCAAATTTTGTGAGTATCCTTTCAATGAAAACACACTTAAAGCAAATCATTAGTCTTCAAATTATACTTAACTGTTTTGCTTATCATCAAGATCAATTAGTGGAGTCAACAGGATTGAATTGATTGCTAATTGGGCTAACTAATTTTAGTGGGACTTCAATTAGATTAGAATTTTAACTAGTGTAGCCTAATTGGACTCTAAATAGCCTTATCCATGCCAATTACCAAGAGTCCCAAGGGCTTAGGACTCTTGGCATCAATTTAAATGGGGCGCACAAAATTGGTGTGCAGAAGGACCAAGGGTCCTACATGTGAATCATAAATTTATGATAAGGCTTATCTCCCTCTCTCTCTCTTCCATGTCATTTTTATAATAGCTTGACTAGTCAAATAATTTCAAAATGGGTGCTAATCCTATCATGGCATGAAAGGATGTGTTGCTTGATTTTATGGCACATACAGAAGGGACCTGTAGTCCTTCTGCTTATCAATCACTTTTTCTAAATAAGATTACTTATTTTATACACCTTTTAGGATGGTTAATCAAGTTTTTGGTTGATTAATTAAAATCTTAATTATCAAATTATTTTGAAGAGTTGCGATAAGCAACTCTTGGTTCAAAGTGTTTGTGAAATGTCGTATATTTATAGTGTTTTATAACACCTTTCTACCATAAGACTCCTGCTTGACGGGACTTATCTAATATGATTAATATCAGATTAAGGGATGATGAAAGGCTACTTTAAGTGCCTCCTCTCTAGCTATTTAAAGGCTTCGATGATTAAAGAAGTTAGATTTTTCAAAGTTTATTCAGATAACTCTCTTCCTTTCCTTGTTAGGATAAGTCTTTTATTTTAAGACAAGTCCACCATTTTATGATAAGTGCTTAGGAAGAGAATTAGGAAGAACAATGGATAGTAAGTAAGGTTTTGCAGAGGTTTTGAAGTGCTCTTCTATAGGAAAAAGGTCCTAAGAGAGTGGAAAGGCTGCTAAAGGAAGAATGGCAACCAAAAGGAGAATCCAAGCAAGCAAAAAGTAGGAGTGCTTCCTTGATCCAGTTCCTATGTGGATCACCTCTGGAGGGCATATACTTATGTGCCTATGGAAATATTTAAGGATGTAGCATTACAGGTATTCCTTTATATTCCTTATGATTGTCCTAATTTATTGTCATAGTTAAGGGATCCTAGAACTAGGGTTTTAGTTGACAAGGATTTCAAAGTTTAAAAATTTTGAAATTTGGTCTTTCACTGCGTAATCATAACCCTGCACCCAAATCCGAGAGAACTTTTCTCTCCTTGAAAACCCCACACTCCCCCACTTAATTTTTTGATTAGAAGACCTTCTTCACCAGGTTTACCAGGCTCCCATGCTAACCAGCCACCTACTTTTGATGAGGAATCCAAGAGTGGTTAAAGAGTTAGGATGTTAGAGTGTTATGAAGATTAGATTAGGTAGTTTTGATTTAAAATAAAAAAAAACCCAATTTGAATTTAAAATTGAATTCAAATTCAAATCCCCATTTGAACATAGAATTCAAATTTAAATTTAAACTCAAAACATGAATTCAAAATTTAAATTTTAAATTCATAGAAAATAGGAACTTTGGGTGCATGGGTGTGGTCCAATCTAATTGGACTCAACATAAGCTCAAACGAAAATCTATTTGGTTGGATCCAAAGAGATGGGTGAACCTAATCAAATTAAGAATCCAATCTCATTAACAAAATTCTAATATAATTAAGAATTAACTAAGCTCAAGTCATGAATAAATAGGAATTAATCTTTCTTAGTGATTAGGCTATATCTCACAACCTAATTAGGTCAACCTAGTTCAATCCAATTCAATTAGACTTGATTAAATCATCATTGCCCAATCAAATTGAGCTAATCAATAATCTAATTGCTAATTAATCCTTCTTTAAATTCATTAACTCTTAGTGAATCCCTTTTGAGTTGACTCATAGATAATATGCATGAGTTGACTAACATTGAGTTGACTTAAAGTTAATCATTAACCATTTGATAATTAAACCCTAGAATGATTCATAATCATTGACCAGCCATCAGATCAGTTAAGAGCTTCTATTATGTATGATCCCATAGGTTTGAATACTAAGTTGGTAGCATAGAAATAATTTCTATACCAATTGAAGTGACCATCTAGTAATGATACCCAATATCTGGATAGGTCGAATTATTGCATAGCAACATTCAAGAACTTTTGGCATATGGTTTTCATATAATTCATCTATTTAACCCTCATTGCTTAGGATGACTTAGGATTAAGCTACCAACCCTTAATCATACATCCATATAGTGTCTCAACCTTACAAATCTTGTGACTCCTTACAAGGATTATCTTAGCTAAGGTTTTGCTAAATTAAAATATAGAGAGGCATTTTCTCCAATACCTTGGAGTGGTTAATCCCATCTTAACTCATACACTGACTTCACAAGTACTTACTATATCTAGAAACCTTTCATCACTAAATTAGAAATTCAGGTAGTCCGGCATCCAAGCTTATAAATTACCATGGTAATCTCAAGTGTGAGAGACACTTATATCCATATCCAATGTGTGCAACCCTTGATAGTAGAGTGCTTTGTAGGTAAATCACGTTTAGTGAAATGTACTCATACATTTCACTTGCATGCCATATCAGTATATCTACACATCTTGGTTAAGAGGACAACCAACCCATATATTATACAATGACATATTTTTTCAATAAATATTATCATCCTTTAATAGCGTATCATTTGATCACGAACAAGTTTAAGAACTGCATGACAAATCCTCATTTATCAAATGAAAGTAGTTCTAAGGACTTCATCATAAAAGACTTCATTACAGGAAGATGTACATATGATGAATTATTAAAATTTTTTTATTAAATAATAATTCATATATAATTACAAATAGCACAACCATCTACAGTTAAACGATTAGCTTTAGGATTTAATTTCCAACAACATGAACCATTGGAAAGTTTTAGAAGTTTTTATGAACCATTAGAAGGTTTTGAGAGCTTAATTAAATAATATTTGAAGAGAAAAGTATGTTAAAATCCTTGTTTGGTATGAAGAGTCGACCTATAGAAGTTAGAGCCTATTTTGGCACTTATTTGAACTAGCACATATGAGTGGCACATAGATGAGCTTATTTGAGTGAAGAAAGAGTCGACTCTCTTAGTAAAATAGAGGAATAATTTTTTAACTCAGGTAGGTGAGCTAACTCCTATGAGAAAGAGCCACTCTCTTAGAAAAAATAGAAGGTTGAATTTTCAAGTCACTAAAATGAGTTGACTCTAAAAGAGGTGAGCCAATTTTCTCAGTGATACAGAAAGATAGCTTTTTTGAAATAGGAAGAAGTGCCAACTCATGTAGTAGAATAGCCAACTCTTTTAGAGGAATAGAAGACTGAATTTTTGAATTTCTTCAGGGAGCTGACTCGTAGCTCTTTGACAACACTTTAATGGCTAGTTCTATATACTTCTATATTTCATAAAAACTCAATCTAATCACTATTTTTTGATTTCTAACATCTATAAATGGCTAGAGGAGCCTTTAAACAAATGAAAATTTATTAGAAGAAGTATAAAAATAAAGATTAAGCTTAGAAAACTATACAATCAATGAAAATACTTGAAAACAAGACAATATTCAGAGCTATCATTGAAAACTCAAGAGGTTCAACTACTTCCCATCTAACTATCTTGAAGCAATTAGTGAGGAACCTATAGAGTATTGAAGAGCATTCATTGAATCATTTAAGAGTCTTCAAGTCAAGCTTCAAATGGCAACAACATAGCTCTTAAGAGTTCATCTTTTAATTGCATTATTTTGTTCTATTTTTCTGTTACCAATTTCAATAGGATCTGAAACTTGGTTTTTATTGTTTAAGGTTTTGATTGGCCAGCCTATAAAATTTAATTGGATTAGCTTGTGAACCCATTTAAAATAAACATGTATTGGGTTTTGGATTATGAGCCCGAAAAAATAATTTGGCTATATTCTTGAGGGAATATAGTGAAAATCCCAATAGACCTTGGGGAGCTGATGTAGGTGATGGGATTGCACACCAAACCACTATAAATTTCTCTTATTTATGTGTATGCTTATTATTCTATCTTTGCATCTGCCGCATGTCATATCACACTTGACTCACTAACTCAAAGTTTTTTAAAGAGCACATATCTATTAAAGTTTTTTAAAACCTAGTTCACTCCTCTTGGATTATCAGTTTGGGCAACAAGTAGTATTAGAGCCATGGTCTTAGTGCCATTGATCTAATAATCAAGAGAAAAAAATCATGACAACCCATATGAGTAGTTACTACCTGAAGGGCAGTCTAGCAATAGACTACCACACTTCAGTGACACAAACTATGTATACTAGAAGGCTAGAATGAGAATTTACATACAAGCACGTGATTGTCAATTATGAAAAGTGATAATCAAAGGTCCACACATACCCATAATAAAAATAAATGATTTTGATTTTTGAAAACTAGATGATGATTGGGATGAACATGATATAAAAATGATTGAATTGAATGCAAAAGCCATAAATGTATTATGTTGTGCTCTTGACCCTACTAAATTTAATCAAATTTTTACTCGCAACTCAACAAGAAAATTTAGGATAGACTTGAAGCAACTAATGAAAGCAATAATAAGTCAAAGAATAAAAAATTAACATGCTGGTACATAACTATGAACTATTTAAAATAGAATCCACTTAGACCTTCATTGAAATGTTTGCATACTTTATTGCTGGTACATAACTATGAACTATTTAAAATAGAATCTACTTGGACCATCATTGAAATGTTTGCATACTTTATTGATATTGTTAATGGTCTCAAGTATCTTGACAAGTTATATTCCAATAGTGACATAGTGATAAAATTTTCTGATCATTATTGAAAAGCTAACAAGCAAAAGTCATGCAATCCTAGAAGCAAAGAACCTAAATATTCTACCACTAGAAGAGCTCTTTGCATCATTAATGACACATGAGATAGCAATGAATCAATTGTTTGGAAATGTGTGCTACAACCAATCATTTAAGTTGTAGATAGTTGAACTTATCATAATTTATATATGAATTACCAATAAATAAAAGTTATTTTTGATAGTTCATCATATTATGTATATCTTTTTTATTTGAATTTCTTTGTGTTGAAGTTCTTAGAACTTCTTCTATTTAATAAAAAAAGATTTATTATGTAGTTCTTAAACCTATTCATGATCAAATGATATGTTGTTATCTAGAATGACAATATTTATCTAGTATAGGTCGTTGTGTGCCATATGGATTGCTTGTCCTTGTAACCAAGGAGTATGGAGACACTGGTATGGCATGTAAGTAAGTATAGGAGTACATTTCATTAAATATAACCAACTCTTTGAGTACATTATTCTCAAGTATAACTCATAGAAGGATATGGTATAAATGTCCCTCCGACCTGAGATCACCATGGTGACTTGCAAGTAGCTTACTATACTTTGGTACCAGACTATCTAGATTTCTAATTCAATAATGGAAAGTTTCTAGATGTAGTTAAGTAATTGTAATATTGTGCTTGAGTCAAGAAGGGATTGAGCACTCCCAGGTGTTGGAGATAATGCTTTGCTGTATTTCAATTTAGCTAAATCTTGACTAGGCTAATCATTGTGAGGAGTCACAAGATTTATTAGGTTGAGACACATCTACATGTACTAATTAAGAGTTGGTAGTTAACTCTTAAGTCATCTTTAATATTGCATCAAAGGAATGAATTATATGTAACTATATACCTAGATTCTTGAATATTGCTTTTATAATCATTCGACTTATCCAGATATTGGGTACCATTACTACATGGTCATATTAATTAGTTTAGAAGTTTATTTTTGAACTACCAGCTTAGTATTTGAATGTATAGGGTTACACATAATAGAAGTTTCTAATTGATCAAGATGATTGATTAATGATTAAGAAATCATGATTAATGATTAAGAATCATTTAAGGATATAATTATGAATATGATCGATAATTAACCTTATATAAATATTGTAAATAAATAAATAATTAAGTGTTAGTTAATTGTAGGAAGATTAATTAGTAATTATATTACTAATTAGCTCAAACTAATTGAGCAAAGAGGTTTAGGTCAAGTCTAATTGAATTTAGGTTATTTGATGACCTAATTGCTAAGGAGTTCTAATCTTGGTTTGATTCAGACTTGGACTTAGATTAATTTCAAATTAGATTAGGATTTAATTAAGCTAATTAGGACCTAATTAGATTGGACTTAGTTATTTAATTGGGTTAAATCAAATTTGATTTGAATGGAACTTAGTCCAAATTGAATTAGGATTACAAATTCCATCCTAACGCCAGCCTAGAATTTCTCCTAAGAAATTCTCCATGCCAAATCCATATTCCATGATGAAATCTTATGTCAAATCCATGTTTTGTTGCCATCTCTCATTCCTCTTAAGATTAGGATTGGTTTAGCATAAGTTTGATTGGCTTTTTAATTAAATTTGGAAGAGTTTCAATGGGATTGGAACTCCTAGCTTTTCTACATCCCATGTAATTCTATTCTTATCTTTCCATATCCTCATCCCTTCTTGACACCATATTTTTATTGAATTTTTTTGGGATTGTGTGATGGTATGAGAACCTATTATCATGAGAAATTTGAGACAAAACATTGAGAGAAAATTCTGAAAGGGTGAGAGCATGTTAACAAGAGATGGGCATGGGAGTTGTTGACACTAGGATTTTGAGGGAAAGAAGAAAAAATATATAGAAGGGTCTTCTTGTTTTATTTTTCCCACCTTTAATCCTCTACATCTCCTCTTTATGGGATTCTTAGAAGGCTTGAGTCATTTTAACGAAGGAGATAAATCAGCCATCCTTTAACTTTCGTGCTAAGCTAGCACTAACAAGAGATGGGCATGAGAGTTGTTGACACTAGGATTTTGAGGGAAAGAAGAAAAAACATATAGAAGGGTCTTCTTGTTTTATTTTTCCCACCTTTAATCCTCTACATCTCCTCTTTATGGGATTCATAGAAGGCTTGAGTCATTTTAACAAAGGCGATAAATCAGCCATCCTTTAACCTTCGTGCTAAGCTAGCACTCTAGGGAGGCTAATCTTTCAGGACTTCGTGTGGACGATCTATAAAGGCCAGACATCTTGTGTAGCCACAAGGTGACTTAGAAAATCTTTTCCATGTTCATCAATAGTGGAAGTCAGTAACCCATACTCAAGTATGAGATCTGATCTCATAGATAAAGTTGATTTGATCTACAGTGTGCATTGATGAGATCGATACATGCTGATTTTATTTTTAGCACTTACTAATTTGCATATCATGTTATAGATCCTTGGTAGGGATTTTAAAATTTTTCTTTTGCATGTTTTTTTAATTAAAAGTAGTTTTAATTTGATATTCTTTTGCTAGAAAAAAAATATGTGCATGAAATCCTACCCTAATTTTTAATAGTAGTATCAGAGTAATAGGTTGCACGACATGATTTCTAATATAACTTTATAAATATTTGATATGTTTCAAATTTAGGTAACTACTTTTGATTGATTTAATCACCATGGCCATCTAGTCATAAGAAAAAAGTAGGATTTAAATGCCCTCTCTTTTCATTCCATAGGATATCCTAAGGCATGTAGGGGTGCCATTGTGATCTTATCCAATGAACAAGTAAGATGAAAAGATTTTTGTTAAGATTATTACAATGTTTAGATCTATTTTTTATCATTTTAATTCTTAATTAATTTATTATTTATGATCTGAAATTAATTGAATATAATTTTATTTAATGTTTAGAATATAAATCATAATATAAATCATAATATAAATCTTAGTATTATAACTATATCATATAGTGTAGATCTAAAATTATTTAATTTGTTTGAGATATATTTAAATTGTTTAGATCTAAATTTAGTAAAATCAATTAAGATATTAATGATTAGGTCTAGAATTATGAATTAAAGATCTAATATCAGTTCATAAACCTTAGGTTATGGGTTAGCTTGAATAAGGTCAATTAATCAGGTTATACCAAGCGATAAAATTTTAAATAATATGGATCCAATAGAGAAATTGATATAACCTAATCAAAAGTTGATTAGGATTAGGTCAAGAATTCTCCAGACCAATTCTATAATGATAGCTTGATCAAGTCCATGTTATATTAAATGGACCTGATTTTAGCTCAAGAGTTGGATTTGAGTCATTAGGTTAGTCTAATCAAATCTGATGAACCAATTGGTGTCTAAGATAAGTTTTGCATTTGATCATGGTTATTAATTGGGACTACCTCTTACTTGGTCAATTTATTGGTGTCTAAGGAAAGAGGTTAATAGTGCAACCCTCCTATCGATCTCACTTGTCTGGCCAATGTGGTTAATCAAATTTTAATCAAACAACTTATTCATTTGAGTAAACCAATGCTAGTAATGTTGATCAACTTGACTGATATAGGTACCCTTGGACTAATTGGTCTTCAATCCTTATCACAGGCTTGGTCAAGTCAATAGGATGATTGTTGACTAATTGATTCATGTATTCTTCTATCTTCTTAATCATTTAATAAAATTCTCTAAAATATTAGGTCTTTAAAATGACAAAGTTATAGAGATAACCAATTCATAGCCACCCATCATGTTGGGTAATAATGGATCTAATAGTTTGGATGATCATTATAGGCCCAAAGTCCTGGTGCTTTGCCAAAAGATTTTGCAAGTTTTTGATGCACATATAATTACTCCCCCTTTTTGTCATTAGTCAAAAAGGTGGTTAGAAGCAAATTACATTATCTTTTTAAATAGAATGAGAACATTGATAACATAATTTCACTTTCTCATATTTTTTTTAAAAATTGAAATTCTTCATTAACACTCTGGTGAGGAGTTTCTCCTCCTTATTTGGTTAATTAAAGAGATTAAACATTGAGATCATTCAAAGAAGCAATAAGATATAACAATAAGAAAGCTCATCATCAAAGTACACAAAGATTTGCAAAAGAAAGTATTTCATTATTTTGAAGAAAAGTACAATAGTTCAGAAAGCAATACATCCAAAAGATGCATCAGAAAGAAATAACACAAAGATACAAACTAGTCTTCTTCCTCACTAGAGGAAGATCCAATTTCTAAAACAACTAAGGAGGTCTTAGTTTTCATAGGTTTAAATATAAGATCACTATTTCTAGTCCTGGTAGGGGCCTTATAAGCTTTAGTTTTTACTTTAGCCCTAGATTTAGGTTTAGCTCTAGTGGGTGTTGGCTCTATTTTAACATTAGAAGGTGGCACACTAGGTTCTGCTAGAGCTGGTAAAGAAGGTTATGAAGAGATAGGTGTGGGATCAAATAATCCTGGTGGTACAAATGGTGGTGCCTGAGCTGGTGGAGAAGGTGAGTGTGCTGGTTGCTGCCTGGAGGATGATGCTCCGAATGCCTCGACGATAGATGACAATTTGGATAAGAAGATCTAAACTGTCCATAACTCATTCTATAGTTCTTCGACTCCCTTCTGGATGCAATGCATCTCAGCTACCTGTTGAGCACTGAAAGTATCAGCAGCTCCTCTCAGTCTACCCAAGTCCGCATGCAGGTCTCTAATAATAGAATGAATGTCCTCCTACAGGTGCGGTCTGCTCTCCACTGCCTCCACCCTGCTGGTCAACTGTGCCAGTTGTGCCCTGATCTCCTGTAATCTAGTGTCGGCTATCTGACGAAGGTCACCAAACATCAAAGCAAATGAGCTTATCAGGGTCTCAGAGAGTAGTCTAATATGCTGGGCTATGAAAGCCTGTGAAGCTGATGGTGCTGAAGTAGAAGGTCCAGGAGCATGCCCAATAGAAGTTGTTGAGGGTGTCCTTGGACTGTCATGCTCTCTTTATGTTTGACCATGCTCATCAGTCTCAGCCTGTGTACCATCATCTCCTCTGGCTATAGTAGTCTCAGTATCATCAGCTGGATGCCCATCTGATCATCCTTATCCTCGTCATCATCCGAAGAGGTAGCAACCTTCTATCTAGATATCCTTTTTGACCAAACTCCTTCTACTAGATGGTAACCCATCCTTTGAAGAGATTTTGCCAAAGAGGTATCCATGTGGTGTAATGGTCAGCCATCCTCTCCAGTTAAGTCTAATCCAGCCTCCTGAAATAGCATTGTGAAGACCATTCTATATGGCAAGCAAGCCTTTACCTTTCTGGCTGCCTCTCTCATATGTACTAGCATGATGTACGGTAGATTGAGGGCCTCCCCCTCAATCAAGTATCTCATGAACACTATGTCCCGTTCACTTACCCAGTCAAAGCGACTAGTCCTAGGTAAGAAAATATGACTGATAATATTGTACAACAATCTCATTTCCAATAAGAGCTTATTTGCTTGCATATTCTAAACTGTGTCCACATATGATCTTTACAAAATTAGCCTCAAAGCTTTTTGCTTGTTCTTTAGTACCAAGTGATTCACACCCGCATTTGGCATTTGCAAAATGTTGCTTAGCTTTCCTCATCTACAATTAGTCTTACCCATTTTACTGTTGATTTAATGTGGTACTCCCCTAGGGTAAGATTCTCAAAGAATGCTTTCACCAAATTTGGGTAGATAGGGGTGTCTAATAAATAGAAAAAGGTCCAACCATGGTTTTCAATCCATTCCCCTATCCTTACTCTTAATTCATCCAAAAATAAGAACACTATCCTTCTACCACTAGTGATAGGTCGATTAGCCATTGAAATTACCTGCCTTGGGGTTGAAAATGACTCATTTTCCATTTCTTCTTCTTGCTGCCTTCGAGCTGACTCTTCTTCTTCTCTTCTTTGCTTCTTCTTTCACTTTGAGCACTAAAGTTGACGGCCTGAGAGCATTTCCTCACTGCCCTTTTTGGAGCCATTTAGAAATCAAAGAGGGAAAGAGGTTGAAACTCAAGGAAAATGGGAAGGGAGAGTTGTTCCTAAGCTTTTGAAAGGGTTTCTGGAGGTTTGGCTAAGATTCAACAGTGAATATAAGCCCTAGTTCAGTCTTATGGGTTTTATATAAAAATTCCTAACCCGACAATCGAGTCAACTTGGCCAAAGGCATGTCTTCTCGAGTCGGCTCGAGCAAAAATGCTCAAAAAGGATCAAAAAAGCTACCAAAAAGATTTCTAAGGATAGTAGCACTCTAGATAAGGTGGTCATTATTCTTAAATAGATGTTGGAGGTCTTCTAGATAATTTTTCTTAATTTAAGAAGAAATTAGATCAAAACATCTAAAAAGGATTACACAAACCTAATTCACTTCTAATCATTTCAAATCTTTCTTCATTTAATGGCTTAGTAAAGATGTCAACAAGTTGATTTTTAGTTGGAATGAATTCAAGTTTAATATCTTCATTTTGTACATGATCTCTAATAAAGTGATGCCTAATTTCAATATGCTTTGTTCTTGAATGCTGAATAGGATTTTTTTTAAGATTGATAGCAATTGTGTTATCACATTTGATACGGAATTTTAGTTTGAATAACACCATAGTCTTCTAGTTGTTGCTTAATCTATAACACTTGTTCACAACAACTCCCTACAGCTACATACTCTGCCTCAACAGTAGGTAGTGCACGAAGTTTTATTTCTTATAGTGCCATGAAATTAAGTTCAACCCTAGAAACTGGGAAGTACCACTAGTGCTATTTCTATCAATTTTACACCCACCATAATCAGCATTAGAAAAGCCAATTAAATTTAATGAAGATTGCTTAGAATACCATAGACCAAGATTACTTGTTTCTTTCAAATATTTTATGATTCTTTTAATAGCAATTAAATATGATTCTTTAGGATTAGATTGGAATCTAGCACGTATGCATACACTGAATAAGATACAAGCCTACTAGTAGTTAAGTATAACTGTTATCCGATCATACCTCAATAAAGTTTTTGATCAATGTTGTTGCCATCTTCATCTTTGTCTAATCTGCATGTAGAGCTCATGGGTATACTCATTTCTTTGGATGACTCCATACCAAATTTTTTAATATTCTTCTTGGTGTACTTTGCTTTGGTTGATAAAAATTCCTTCATTTGTTTGCTTAATTTGAAGTCCAAGGAAGTAGGTCAATTCACCCATTAAGCTCATCTCAAATTCATCCTGCATTAACTCAACAAATTCTTTACAAAGATTCTCAATAGTTGCACAAAAAATAATGTCATCTACAAAAATCTATACAACTAACATATCATTCTCTTTCTTTTTGATAAACAAAGTTGTATCTACATTACCTCTAACAAAATCATTTTCAAGTAAGACTTGCTTAATCTATTATACCAGGATCTAGGTGCTTGTTTCAATCCATACAATGCTTATTAAGTTTAAAAACTTGATTTGAAAAAGTATGACTTTCAAAACTTTGTGATTGTTCTACAAAAACTTCTTTAGATATAAAACCATTCAAAAATGTACTTTTTATATCCATTTGAAATAGTTTGAAATTCATGTAGCAAGCAAATGAAAGTAATAATCTAATGGCTTCTAATCTTGCTACGGGTACATAGATCTCATCAAAATCTATTCTTTCTTCTTGATCATAATCTTTTGCCACTAATCTTGCTTAATTTCTAACTACTTTTCCTTGTTCATTTAACTTATTCCTATAAACCTATTTGGTTCCTCTTACAGGGTGGTCTGAGGGTCTATTTACTAAGGTCTATATATTATTTCTTTCAAATTGATTAAGTTTTTTATACATGGCCATCATCCAATTGGGATTATTTTCAGCCTCTTCTACGCTATATGGCTCTATTTGAGAGACAAAAGCTAGATTGTCATGTGCTTCTCTAAGTGATGACCTAGTCTTAACACCTTGCGAGGGATTACGAATAATGAAATATCTAGGATGTGAAGTTACATACATCCATTCCTTTGATAGATCACCATGATCTCTACTTACCATTTCTTCTCCTTCTTGGTTGGTTTTTTCTTTAAGCTCATGTCTTCCAATGCTTGATCAAGTGTACCTGCATCATTGTTTATACACTCTTCATTTCTAGAAGGTGAGGGGTTAGATTTATCAAAGAGAACATGAACAGATTCTTCTACTATTAATGTTCTTTTATTCAACATTCTATAAGCTTTGCTATTGATTGAATAACCAAGAAAAATAGCTTCATCAGATTTAGCATCAAACTTTCCTAGGTTATCCTTTCCATTATTTAATACAAAGAATTTACAACAAAAAATATGAAAGTAATGAATGTTAGGCTTTTTGTCATTCCAAAGTTCATAAGGGGTTTTCTTCAAAATCAGTCTTATCAAAACATGATTTAAAATGTAGCAAGCAATGTTCACCGCTTCTGCCCAAAAGAACTTGGAAGATTGCCTTCATATAACATTGTTTGGGCCATCTCTTCCAAAGTCCAATTCTTCCTCTCTACAACACAATTTTGCTGTAGTTTTCTAGGAGCAAAGAAGTTGTGATCAATGCCATGTTTAGTACAATAATCATCAAAATATTGATTTTCAAATTCTGTGCAGTGATCACTTCTTATTGAAATAATTAAAAGATTTTTTTTATTTGAAACTTTTTCGTAAAATTTTTAAAAAACTTTAAATGCTTCATCTTTATGTATAATAAATAAAACCCAAGTAAATTTTGAAAAATCATCTACTATCACGAGTCCATATTTCATACCACCTTGGCTTGTAGTCCTAGTTGGTCCAAATAGATCCATGTGTAGTAGCTCAAGTGGTGTAGAAATTAAAACCATATTTTTCGATTTAAAACTCTCCTTAATTTGTTTACTTATTTAACAAGCATCAAAAATATGTTCAAAATCAACTTTGAATTTAGGTAAACCTCTAACAAGATCTTTAGAAATTAACTTAGCAATTGAATATATGCTAGCATGACCTAATCTTCTATGCCAAAGTAAGCTAGACTCCTTGGTTTTAGTATTCATTACTACAAAACTTGTACTACTAGACATGACTAGATCATTCAAATCTACCACATATATGTTTCCAAGTTTATGACCAATGAGCTTGGTGCTAGAATCAAGTAAGTTACAGTACACATAGATGATTCAAAGACAACCTTGAAGCCTCTATCACATAATTGACTAATACTTAGCAAATTGCACTTCAATTTGTCAACTAGCAATACATTTTCAATGAATGTAGAAGGGGTTATTCTGATCTTACCGATGCTAATTATTTTTTCTTTGCCATTGTCACCAAATGTGACCATCATCCATCCTTCATCTCGAGGTTGATGAATTGATCCTTGTCACCCATCATATGTCTTGTAGCCGCTATCCAGATATCATCTTTTCTTTGTGTTCTAGGCTGCAAGACATTCCTGTAAAATAGTCATGAAGTTCTTTTAGGTACCCAAGCTTTCAAGGGTCCTTGCAGGTCAGTAGAAGTGATTCCTTTAGGAACCCAATTCTTTCTAATCTTACTTCTAACATTTCTTTTGAAATGACTTATGACCAACCCCATTGCAAGCATAATAAATAATTCTTGAATTTTGCAAAGATACAAAAGTTGAAGCTCTAGATGCAGATGTAGAAGCATTTGATATAAATGACCTTTGATTTGAAAACTTAGATGCATAAGCTTTTAAGGGTATAAACATTGTTGCTGAAATTCTATTTGTTTGCAAAGAATTATAACCAATTCCAGCTTTATTACTTAAGTCTCTTTGATTTTTTAAAATCAATTCAACTTTATTTGAACTCAATATTAGCTTTTCAATTAAAGGTTTAAGTTTTTCAACTTCTTTTTACAAGCTAATATTTTCTTCATATAAAGCTTTGTTCTTTTCAACAAAACCATTCTTTTTAGTTTCCAAAGCAGTATATTTTTTAGAAAAGGTATTCAATTCTTTTTGTAAGATCTTATTCTTTTCTAAAATCTTTTCTTTTTCTTTCATCAAAATATCATTAATACTTTTCAAAGATTTTATTTTCAAACTGACCTTTTTATATTCAGCCAATAATTCATGAAATGCATTATTTAGCTCTTCAAAAGTAAATTCTTCATGAGTATCAAGGGACATTACCTCATCTTCAAGATCCATTAAACATTTGTTCATTATTTTGCTGGTCTCTTCATCTTCATTTGAAGTGGACTCATCACTATCACTCCAAGTTGCAACCATAGCTTTCTTCTTCTTCTTTTTAATAGTTTTCTTCAAATTCAAATAGTCTGCTCTAAAATGCCCAGGTTTCTTGCATTCATAGTAAATGGGCTATTGCTCTTTATCCTTTTTTTTTCCTTTTCCCTGTCCTTGCTGTATTCTCCTTTTCTATGGAATTTTCTCCAATATCTTCCCTTTTTCTTGCCCAAAAACTTTCCAAATCTCCTCAATACAAGTGCAATGTCCTCATCTTCAAGATCATCTTCGGAGGAGGGGCTATCATCAACAATTTTTTCTTGTTTTTTCATCTCTGCAGTATCTTTGAAGGTAATTGACTTTTACTTTTTCAGGTCATCTCCACTTCTATGTTGCATAGCTAGCTCATGAGTAATCAGGGATCCTAATAGCTCATCCAATGGTAGAGTATTCAAATCCTTTGCTTCCTAGATGGCAGTTACTTTTGGGTCCCACTTATTTGGAAGTGATCTCAATATCTTTTGCACAAGATCTACATTAGAGTAAGTCCTGCCAAGACTCTTTAAACCGTTAATAATATCTGTAAAATGTGAGAACATGGCAAAAGTAGTCTCATTGGGTTCCATCTTGAACAGTTCATAATTAAGTACAAGAAGATTAATCTTTGAGATTTTCACTTGGTAAGTTCCTTCATGGGTTACCTCGAGTTTAACCCAAATTTCTTTTACGGATGTGCAAGTAGAAATTTGATTAAACTTATTGGCATTCAAAGCATAATATAACAAGTTCATGGCTTTGGCGTTCAGCTTACCTATTTTCATGTCGCGTTCATCCCATTTCTCTTCAGGTTTTGGGACATCCATGCCATCAACTTTTATCATGGGTATTTGAGGTCCCTTAAGAATGACTTTCCATAATTGAAAGTCCACAGCTTGAATATATATTTTGATTCTGGCTTTCCAACAAGTATAGTTAGTGCCTGTGAACAGTGGAGGTCTATTTGTGGATTGGCCTTCGACCAAAAAAGTACTCATAGGATTTTCCATAAGATCTTTACTCTAATTAAAATTCAGAGACACTGCTCTAATATAAATTATTGCCTAGGTGGCTAACCTAAGAGGGGGCTAAATTGGATATTTTAAAATTTATTACAAGTATGAGCTCCTTTTTAAGTTCTTGGTGTGGGTATGTGCTGTGAATTAAATTAACTACTGTGGAAGCAAGTAAGAACAGGAAACACAATCATAAACATAGCAAATTTTATAGTAGTTTGGAGCAACCTCGCTCCTACGTCCACAATCCAAGATACTACTTGGAATTTTCACTATATTCACCCTCATAATATAGCCGGATTGTTTTCATAGTCTCACAATCCAAAACCCAAACTTGGTTTTATCCCGGGCTAACCAAAAACCCAATACGAAATTAGTTTTGAATGGGATCACTAACAACCCACTACACTTGGTTTTTAAGTCTCACCAATAACCTAACAAACTCCAAGTTATAGCCCCTGCTATACTTGGTAAAACTCAAATGAAGAGTTAAAAGAATAAAACAACAATATGACAAACCAAAGTTGTCGGATGGTTGTAGTTGCAGAACTTGAGAAGCCCTCTTGATTGCATATTGAATGCTCCTCATGATTTCATAACTTCCTCAATGAATACCTCAAGATTCTGATAAGAGTTGGTGAAGTATTGAGTGCTTACTTTGAATGCTCTCTAGTGAGTTCTTTTGAATGTTCAGTAAAATCTCATTAATTTCTCATTCACTTCTCATTAACCTCTTCAAAAGAGGTTCATATCACTTATAAGTACTCCCTCCAACTGATTTCAAGTGGTTATAGCCATTGTAGACTGTTGGGATTCGAAATATGACCGTTGGAGACCATTTTAGATTCAAAATAATAGTTCTAGAACTAGCCGTTACTAATCTGAAATTATCATTCGAGTTAGCTCGGATAGCTCGAGTCGACTCGGATCCTTAGGAAGGTCAAAACTTTACTCTGGTCGAGTAGGCTCTTCTGCTTCGAGTCAACTTGGATTTTTAGTTAGGTCAAAATGACACTCTGGTCGAGTCAGCTCTTCTACTTCGAGTCAGCTCACCTGGCCGGTTCTTCAGAACTGAGATTTTCGACACTCTAGAAGAGTTAGCTCTTCAATACTCGAGTCGGCTCAGTTGTCTGTCTAAGAAAACTTTTCTCTGGATGGGTTAGCTAGGATACCCTCAAGTCGGCTCGAATTCTTAGAACTTCAGAATTGAACTCTGCCCGAGTTGGCTCTTCTGACTCAAGTTGGCTCGAATGTTTGCGTGCCAAAAAATATCTTGCCATGCCAAACATCGAGTTGGCTCTCCAGTCTTGAGTTGGTTCTTGAGACTTAGGTCCTCAATTGTTCAATTTTTTTCAGACTTTTTCCAGTGACTTCAAAATAGCTCAAAAACTTTCCAACTCCTTCAAAGACTAATCTTGAGAAACTTAAACGAGGAAACTACATAGAAGTAGACCTTTTTATGAATACATGATTGATTTTTCTATGGGCTTTTCTTTATACGGTATTTCAACAAAAAATTAACTTGACATTCTATAATGTTATGGGAAGGAAGGTTGTTTAGTGAAAACATTCTACAAAAACTTTGAGAATACTTAAAGATAGTCAGTAATTAAATGCATGCTCTAATGTCTGGTTATCATCAAAATCATTCCATGAGTCAATAGAAACCCTCTAAGAATTAAGTGAGAGTTTTCTTGATCAAGGTCCATGCATTCTTTTCATGTGTCACAAAATTTAAATCCTTTAAATTATTAGATCCATGAAAAGGATTAAGTTATGTGATAGCCTAAGTCCTAGCCTCCCATTAAGTCGTATTGGTAATGAGTCCATAAGTTGGGTGATCTTCAGCAGTTCCAAAGAATGGGTGGTCATCAGGCGAGTGGAATTGCCATTCAACATATGATGGCTCGGTGCGACTATCTTAACACGTGGACAGGTGGGCCGACCAAAGTCGAGTTTGATCAAGGGTTAGTTAGAAGCATTGAATTCGATCACGTTGATGGTTAGACCTATCCTAGACCTTCTATAAGAGGCCCAAAGGTCGATTGTGAGGACCTTGGGGCAAAATGAATACTATGAATTGCTTCAAAAAATAATTGGTATTGTACCTACCTTTAGATGCATGTGGGTTGGCCGGCCAAAGTCGGTCTCATGTGTAGTCTATTGCATCCTAGTACCCGCTAAATGATAAATGTTATTCTTCAGATTGGAGTATAGAGGCTACCAGTCTGAATAAACTAGTGGAAGAAACCTTTAGACTAAAATCCATGTCTTTAGGATGTTTAAAATGATTCATATACTGATAGGTCTTGTTCTCTTTTAGATAATGTTGACCACTTTATCGCTCTGGTCATTATTGGATAATGACAAACTTTCTGGACCCAACTATGATGCTGGTATCGAAGACTCAAGATAGTCCTTGAGCACGAGTGGATCCTTTATCTGATAACGCATCTGTCACCTGAGATCCCAGCCCCTAATTCTCGTGGCACTATTAGGGACACTTACCAGAAGTGGATCTCTGACCGCACCTCGATGCGTTGCATTATGTTAGCTATGATGAACGATGAGTTCAATCACAAATTTGAGGAGGCCCAACCAAAGGAGATCCTTTAAAGGTTGAAGGAGTCTTTTAGCACTCCGGATGATAAGGAGAGATACCAGATCTCTTCTTCCATCTATAACACGTGTATGCATGATGGATCTCCAGTAACTGATCATGTAATGTCCATGACTGAGTTCTTTGAACATTTGGACAAACTCAAATGTCCTTTGCATGAGTAGCTCAGCAAGGATGCGATACAAAATTCTCTGCTCCCTTCCTATTAGGTCTTTGTCAATAATTTCAGAATGAATACGCCTGCACTAAACTACCATGAGATGTTAGGGTTATTGTAAACATATGAAAGGGACCATAACCTCAACAAGAGTTTAGTGAATTTTGTGGGAGGTTCTAGAGCTGGGTGTCGTCCCTTTGGAAAAGGGTAGAAGAAAAAGAATAAGAAAAATAAGAAGGTGCAAAGTGATAGGCCAAGTCAGACTATGATGGTGAAGGCTGACAAGAGTCATGCAAAGTGCTTCTTCTACAAGAAGCCGGGTCACTGGAAGCGAAACTGTTCTTCTTACCTTGCTACTCTAGATCCAAACAGGGAAAGGAAGGGAAAGCAGTAAGCTATTGCTGGTCAAGGTATTTATATGATAAATCTTTATAGTTTCTCTATTTGTGATACTACTAGCTAGGTATTGGATACCAAAAGTCCTTATCATATTTGCAATTCTTTGCAGGGGCTTCAAGTTAGTACGTGATTCAATGATGCGGGATGACTCTAAGATTGCTAAACATACAAGAAAAATAGTAAACTAATTTTTTTAGAATTTTTTATAATTTTAATTTGCAGGCTAAATTTCCAAAATCGAGTAAAGACTAATAGGATGAATATCAATGCAAAGAATCATCATAATCATAGACATACTCATACAAAATAATAAAAGTCAGGACCCGAGAATTAAGAAATTCTCGGCTTACAATATCTAATCTTCAACAAAATAAAAATCAAGAATTGGGAAGGATATTACCAGACAGGGATTGAAGAATCTGTAATTGAAGAGATCACTCACACTCTGATTGGAGCCTGGATGGTGAAGCTTCCATTCCCTTGGATTAGATGGCTGATTTGGGCAGTCCTGGAGGCAAAGAAGGCCTCCTCCTTGGAAGGGAAACACCACAGGGATCCTGCAAGTATCAGAGGTCAGCAAGTAAACAAATAAGAAAGCAAAAGAGGAGAACTAAGGTTTAAAAGAAAGGAATTAGGGTTTTGTTTGCTGGTAGATGGAAGGGGAAGAAGGCTCTTTGCTTTGGATGGTTGATGGCTACTTCTCCTTGGACGTCTTAAGGCTTGAATGATGGTGCTTGGTTGGCCAAGGCTTGGATTAACTAGGGCATACAAAACAACTTACCTCAAACACAAGAACACAAGAACACAACAACTTAACTCAAAATTTCAACAGGGTTTTAATTCATGAATGAAGATTGCTTACAAGAGGGGAAGAGGTGGGGTATTTATAAATATTCCCCAAGTCTTCTCCTAGTTGGGATAGGCTTATAAAGTTGAGAGGGAGAGGGATTACAAGTTTGCTTAAGACTAGGAGAATACACTTTGAATGAAAATAAAACTAGTTCTCTTTATTCTACTTGGATTCCTCTCCTCATTTAACTTGGTCCAAGGGCTTTCATTGGGCTTGGGCACCATTATGGAGTTGGGCTTGGCTTTAGGGCAACAAGGGGCATCCTCCTTTGGATTGGTGCTTTGGCTTTGGGCCCTGGAAGCTGGGGTGCCCTGCTATCAGCATATTCCTTGGAATCTTGGTTCTGGGGCTCATGGACTTGACTCATGGGCTTGCAATCTCTTGGCCTGGGGTGCTGGTATATTCTTTGAATCATGGGGTGCCTGGAATCTGGCATATTCCAAAGCATCTGGAGGGAATCAGGGATCTGGAGAGCATCTGAAGGGTATTTAGGGCTTTGAGGTGTCAAACAAGATCCCATAATTTGATGACCTCTAGCTCCTGGGTGAGGCCTCATGGAACTCCAAAATAGGGTAACCTCTTCTCTTATACAAAAATTGGACTCTCACTAGACTAGTACTTAAGTACAGGACTCAATAACTGACTAGGGTTGAGATAAATCAACTAGTCTCAACTTATTACAGGATTCAATCTTAATCTTACTGGGTTACAAAACTGTGACACATGTCTAAGGTTCTAAAAACCCTAATTAGTAAACCATATGGGATCCAGTGATCTATGTCTGATCCTGGTATCCCCATCAATTCTTTCGAGGTGGGAGGATCTCGATCCCATCGAGTAAGGGTTAATTTGGCTGCTCAAGGAGGGTCTGGGTTGAGGTACTACAGATCCTCACCAGCATTCTACAAGTCCTCATATTCTGGCTGACCTTGCCACCAGACTAAGTACCACTAACAGTTTCCATCCAAGTAACCGATAGCTTGATCATCCAGGGTTCTCTCAATCTTATCCTTACCAAAAGGCGAAATTATATGTGGTCGCTCTGGGATGGGTTTACTCACAAAGAAAGGGAGTGGCTCAAGGGGCTCGCTAGGTATCATTGCATCTCCATAGACTCCATAAGATCTAAGATGATGAAGATGGAGCTAATACCAAAATCAGTTGATATCTCAAGCACATAGGCATTGGGTCCATTACTCTTCATTATTTTGGATAGACCAGCTTTGCAAGCATGAAATTCCATCACAGTCACATATTCTTTGCAAAAATCTCTTTATTTAAATTTGAGAATTAGCCAAGGTTTTATTTAATTCATTACTTATGTTCAGCTTTTGACTAATTTCTAGATGCAAATGCTATGCAGAGGTAAGTGCGGGTGCAAACATATGATTCAGAGCTATGGATTTATTGGACTCAAGACTAACACCTAATAGACTCGACTAAACATCCCTATCGAAGGAAGTTTTATTAGACTCTCTCGGGCCTAAACCTAATAGACTATAGACTCTTTAGGTTTGACCCTAGCATGGCATGCACATGAAAATTTACTATGTACTCCTACTAGGTGCCATAGGGTTCTCCAAAAGTAAAATGCAAACATAACATGCTTAATTAATTAATGCGACATGCAAACTCCTATAAAATGCAACCTAATAGTGAAAGAAATAGAAGAAGTTTCAGGAAAGGGTAGAAAATAAAATGTAGGTTTAGGGTTCATCTGGCAGGGTAAGAAATAAGCTCAGGGTTAATCATAAAGCATAGAATACAGGAAGGGGCTTCAAGGATGAGTCATAGACTAATGAGATAGACCTTATAGGTTTGAGGTAGTCCTACAGGGTCTCCATTATAGAAGAATGGGTCATTAATTTTAGGAAAGAGAACAATTAAAGTTAATGGAGTGATTTCTTCCTGAGGGTATTGATTTAAGGAGATCAAGTCCTTAATAGATTCTTCTGGCTCACAAACTAAAGGACTGGGCTCTATAGTTGGGCTTTCTTTTAGTGGCTCCTCAGGTAAGGTTCTTATAGTAGTATTTAGGTTCTCTTCCTCTAGCTGTTCTTCCACTATAGGTTTAGCTTGGGTGTGGTCAAGTTCAATTAATATTTGATAGTCTTCTACATGGGTATTTATCAGGTCAACTAATTCTAGATCATCCATAAGTGTGTCTTTTTCTTCCTCATACTCCTCCACTAAGCTCATATCAGCTTCATATATTTCCTCTACAAGGTCATTCTGGTGAACAAATAGGGTGGTACGAGGAGGTTGACTAGGGAAAAATTGACTAATACTGAGCTCAAATCTAGGGGTATTAATCCTATAGGGTTTAGGTTGACTGAGGGATAGTGGGTTACTAATGGATTCATATCTAGGGACTATGGGTTCCTGGGGATTATAGGGCAAGGGTTCAACTCTATGGGCCTTGTCTAGGGTTCCTATTTGGTCAACTAATGGACCAATCCTATGGAATGTTTGATTATTGGATTGGGTCATCTAGTTAATCTGGGTGGTTAATTGGGTAAGCTGGGTTTGGGGTTGGTTCATCTGGGTATTGGTTTGGTCAAGCTTTTGGTTCAATTGTTCATTCATGATTCTTATGAGAGGTTCAAGACTGGACTCCATGGTTGAACTGGGTTGGGTTTTAGACTTCTAGTATTTGGTTCCTAGTCTAGTGGTCATGCAATCAAACAATCAAGTAGAATGCGATGGTGGTGGGGACACCTGAGGCACCAGAATAAGACAGAGGCTTTTTCAACCCTCTATAAATTGATCAATAATTTATGAGTCCATCTGTAATAAGGGCTTAGCTCATCTGAGAACATTTTAGTTGTTATTTGAGTATTTTTAGTTGTTATTTCAGTTCTGTACTAGTCAGCTCATGTTGAGCTAGTTCAGTCCAATGCTAGTCAGCTCATGTTGAGCTAATTTTATTTTTTTGAGTCCTGTCCAAGCATACTGAAGACTCAAGACTATATCATACAAGTGAAGACCAAGTCCAACTAGATTGAAGACATGGAAGTATAGCACAAGTCAAACCCAGCTTGAAGATTTGAAGACCCCAGGAGGAAAATTCAGAAAACCCTGATTTCTTGCAGATGCCCAGATTTCCTTCCAGATGCCAAAGTATATTCATAGATAAGGGCATCCATGATTCCAGAGGTCCATCTGCATCCTAGCCCAAAGAAATCAAGCCCAGGTGCCAAGCCCAAGCCCCTAAGAAGCAAGATACCAGGGAATATTCCTGCTACCTGGCTACCAGGCCACCCCAGCTTCCAGAGGCCCAAACCCATGCACCCGAGCCCCTTTGGGCCGGCCTTTTGCTGCTCCTAGAAGCCCAACACGCCCCCCTAGGCATCCTTGGAGTCTTGACCAAGTCAAGAAAATTTTTAGGGATTTTTCTACCTAATATTTCCTTATTTTATAGCTAGGGTTTGAGAGGGAAAAGGATTCTTATATAAAGACTTATGTACCCTTACTTGGAGCCCAAGGTTAAGGGTCTATTTAAGGGACCCTAGCCTCTTGTATGAGGAGAGAATTTTTGATGAATGAAAACCTTGAGTTCTTCTATTGAGTGGTGTGATACCCTGCTGTGTGCATAAAGGGGTTTGTGAGAGTTTTTCTTCCTAGTGTTGCAATCATCTTCCTACTGCCAACAAGCCTCTCAGATCCCTGGACGCCCACTCCAAAAGAAGCCTTCCCTTGCTATTTTTACTTTGTTTTCTTGTTCCTTTGTGAGCTTTCTAACCCCTGACAGGTCATTTGCAGGTCCCCGAGTTCCTACGAATCCAACGACTCCAGCCAAGCCTCAATCGGTTCACCGAGCAGAAAGCCGGGTATCCGCGTGTCTTTGGCTCGATTTTCCAGGCCGCATCCATCGAGGAACGAGAGACCCCTTCGCTGTGATCTTCACAGACATTGTCAGGTACACCCCTCTACCTCCAGTAGTTTTATTGTAGGAGAACTTGCCCTAACCGAGGCTTCTCAGCCCCGGCGGTCCTTCTTTGCAACTTTTCTAGGTCCTAATCTGCATGCTGATCTTCAAAAATTCATACAAAATTCCCTACAAATAATTTTGATCTAAAATCTGGGAATTAATCACCTAACTCAACATGTAAAACATAAAAAAAAAATTGCATGCATATTATTCCCCCATCATTTGGTATCAGAGCTTATATTAGGGCTTGTTTTCTGCAATTTTTCAGTCAATATATACTCTGTTATCTTAATTATTTCTCCCTGTTAAAAACTCCAAAAATTCTGAAATTAATTTTCCTAGATTCTTCATAATTAACAGTAATTTGAAAAATTTTTCTAGATTTTATTATGGCCTATGAATTTTCTGCAAGCCGAAATAGATCCTACAAAGTTTTGGCTCTATTTTTTCAGCAAGGCAAGTTTGGAAGTTTTAGGATTTTGTTTAGCATCTTTTACATATCTTTTAATTTTATTATATTTCCAGCATATTAGGCCATGATTTGCATGTTTTCTTCTTTTTAAGAAAATACCAAAAAAAATTACATATTCTCCAAAAATACCAAAAAAAAAAATATCTAAACCCTAATTTGCATCCTCATCTGCCTGCCATCATTGCATAATTTACTTTTAAGGGCACTCTTGTTATATCAGATGGGGGGAGGATTTGATTACCTCTCCTTAGCCCAAAACCACATCCCTTGCATTCGGTCCCAAGCCTTAACCTAAAATAAATTAGACTTAATTTGCCCTAGTGGGCTAGGGACACCAACTGGTCGGGTCCGGGCTAGTGTTAGATCACTGTGTCAAGTTAACCTGTGTGTGCCTTGTGCTCAGTGTCTAGAACGGTGGTTTAGGGATTCAATCCCGAAGGGCTTGTATTCTGGTCCGCCTACCTGGCCAATCTCTGATTGGTGTCTAGGATTGGCAATCAGGGACCTAACACTCCCCTTACACCTGCCTGGCTGAGTACAGGGTTACTATAGGCTAGCTTGTCACCCTGATTGAGCCTCTAGTTTGGGACTCTAGGTCTAGTCAGCTATAGTCGGTCTATCGAGTCTTGCATGAGCACTAGATCAGGAGTTTCATATCACCCACCTCCTTCACAAATGTCTGAACCCATGGAAAATTTACAAGCCCAAATAAAAGTCCTAGCTGATCAAATGGCCCAGATGACTACCCAGTTAACTCAGTCTGCTACCCAAACCAACAATAGAATTGAACATCTTGCCAATAGGTTTGACCAGTTAGAAGGCCATGTAGGGACCATAGAAAGAACCCATGGGTCACAGTCTGAGCCAGATCCTGATTCCCCTGAACCTAGGAGGACCCCAAACCCTGATCCATACCTTGAGGCTGAACCTAGGAGAGCCCATCGTCATGACCCAATCCCTAAGGTTAGTCCTAAAAGACCCAATCAGAATTTTATAGACCAGGAAGATAGATCCTATTTACCCTCTCCCTACAAGCCTAGTATACCCGCAACCTATAGATCTTATTACTCCAAATCCTATGAACCTAGAACCTATGAATCCATAACCTATGAACCTAGATCCTATGACTCTAGATCCCATGATCATAGATCCTATGCACCCACACCCTATGAGCCTAGTAGACACAACACCCAATATTCTGACCCATATAGGGAGTCCAACCCTAGGAGAACCCAATATTCTGACCCATATAGGGAGTCCAACCCTAGGAGAACCCAGTATTCTGACCCATATAGGGAGTCCAACCCTATGAGGACCCAACATCCTGACCCATATAGAGAGCCCAACCTTAGAAGGACCCCATACCATGATCCATCCTTAGAACCTGACCATAGAGCTAAC
Source organism: Areca catechu (assembly GCA_021397845.1). Taxonomy (NCBI): domain Eukaryota; kingdom Viridiplantae; phylum Streptophyta; class Magnoliopsida; order Arecales; family Arecaceae; genus Areca; species Areca catechu. The sequence continues at coordinate 84,303,955 of CM038044.1, read as the reverse complement.
CCAAAATCCTATGACCCGAGATTCTATAATCCCATGACCCATAGATCTGCACCCTTGTCCTATGAGCCCAGAGAACCCATAACCCCTAAGTATCAGCCTAGTCATGCTTCCCCTAGTCAACTTGAACCCCATAGGATTAGTATCCCTAAATATGAACCCAAAAGTGAGCCACTACCCCTTATACAACCTGAACCTACTAGGTGTAGTACCCATAATCAAAGACCAGAACCTAACCAACTTCCTGCTAGCCGACCTTCTCCAACCATTCCTGAGATTCACAAGGCTTACATTAATGCGGAAGTGTATGAAGCTGATGTGAGCCTAGTGGATGAGTATGAGGGAGAAGAGGAGACACCTTTAGATGACCTAGAATTAGCTGACCCAATAGATACCCAGGTAAAAGCCAACCTAGAGGTAGTTGACCTTGACCACATCCAACCTAAAGCTATAGTGGAAGAACAAATAGAGGAAGAGAACCTGGGTACTGCTACTAGAGCCTTACCTGAGGAAACCATAGAGGAGAGCCAAATTATAGAGTCTTGCCCTAAAATACAAGAACCTGAAGAATTTATTAAGGACCTGATCTCTTTGAATCTATACCTTCAAGATGAGCCTCCTCCTATAGTTCCCATTAAGGACCTCTTCCCTGAGATTAATAACCCATCCTTCCATTATACAAACCCCATAGATATACCGCAACCCCGTAAGGTTAACCTCATTAGTATAGGATTAGTTCCTGACACCCCGTCTTTTATCCTACTTTATTCAACTAACCATGAACCTTTTTCTCTACCATACCAAACTAATTCTGAACCCACTTCCTATATTCTGCCCTTTTCTGACACCTCCAGCATTTATAGGATTATTAGATTGCATTTAATTGAGATTAGCATACTGCATGCATTCATCACGCATGTTAGGTTTGCATCTTACTTCTGGCACACTCTTTGGAATTTGCTAGGAGTTCACTGTAAATTTTCATGTGCATGTCAAGCTAGGATCAAACCTAGGGAACCTATAATCTCTTAGGTTTAGATCCAAAGAGTTCAATAAGATTTCCTTCTATAAGAATGCATAGTCAAGTCTGTTAGGTGTAGGTTTGAGTCCTTTGCATCATCTTGTTAGGAGTCTGCATGTGCCTAGCATGTTCACCACTCACACTAATGTTAAAACAACTGGCTAATTCCCGAAGATGGATCAAAAAAAATTTGATGTAGTGGATTTTATCTTGGTTAGGCTTAGGCCTAAAAGAAGCTTCATGCTCGCAGAGCCGGACCTTTTAAAGTGATAGAGAAGGTTGGATCAAATGCCTAGGTGTTAGACTTGCCTTCGGATTTGGGCATTAGTTCTACCTTCAATATTACAGACCTGGTTGAGTATAGGGAACCGGTAGCGCTACCTAGTGAGGCCTTTGGACCTATTCCTTTTCATTGTGAGTGACCCTAACCTAGAGTGTCCACAAACAAATTTAGCCTAAGAGAGGAGAACGGATCGAGCGTATCCTGGACAATCAAGCCATCACGACCCAGGGCCATGACTATCAACGCTTCCTGGTCCGATGGCAAGGCCGACCAGAGTCGGACGATTCATGGATTTCTCGAGAGGACTTGCAATGCCTCAACCCAGACCTTCTCGAGAGATATGTGAGCCAGTCTAACCTTCACTCGACAGGGTCGAGTTCCTCCCACCCCGGGAGAATTGGTGGGGACACCTGAGGCACCAGAATAAGACAGAGGCTTTTTCAACCCTCTGTAAATTGATCAATAATTTATGAGTCCATCTGTAATAAGGGCTTAGCTCATCTAAGTCCATTTTAGTTGTTATTTGAGTATTTTTAGTTGTTATTTCAGTTCTGTACTAGTCAGCTCATGTTGAGCTAGTTCAGTCCAATGCTAGTCAGCTCATGTTGAGCTAATTTTATTTTTTTGAGTCCTGTCCAAGCATACTGAAGACTCAAGACTATATCATACAAGTGAAGACCAAGTCCAACTAGATTGAAGACATGGAAGTATAGCACAAGTCAAACCCAGCTTGAAGATTTGAAGACCCCAGGAGGAAAATTCAGAAAATCCTGATTTCTTGCAGATGCCCTCCAGATGCCCAGATTCCCTTCCAGATGCCAAAGTATATTCATAGATAAGGGCATCCATAATTCCAGAGGTCCATCTGCATCCTAGCCCAAAGAAATCAAGCCCAGGTGCCAAGCCCAAGCCCCTAAAAAGCAAGATACCAGGGAATATTCCTGCTACCTGGCTACCAGGCCACCCCAGCTTCCAGAGGCCCAAACCCATGCACCCGAGCCCCTTTGGGCTGGCCTTTTGATGCTCCTAGAAGCCCAACATGCCCCCCTAGGCGTCCTTGGAGTCTTGACCAAGTCAAGAAAATTTTTAGGGATTTTTCTACCTAATATTTCCTTATTTTCTAGCTAGGGTTTGAGAGGGAAAAGGATTCTTATGTAAAGACTTATGTACCCTTACTTGGAGCCCAAGGTTAAGGGTCTATTTAAGGGACCCTAGCCTCTTGTATGAGGAGATAATTTTGATGAATGAAAACCTTGAGTTCTTCTATTGAGTGGTGTGATACCCTGCTGTGTGCATAAAGGGGTTTGTGAGAGTTTTTCTTCCTAGTGTTGCAATCATCTTCCTGACGCCAACAAGCCTCTCAGATCCCTGGACGCCCACTCCAAAAGAAGCCTTCCCTTGCTGTTTTTACTTTATTTTCTTGTTCCTTTGTGAGCTTTCTAACCCCTGACAGGTCGTTTGCTGGTCCCCGAGTTCCTACGAATCCAACGACTCCAGCCAAGCCTCAATCGGATCACCGAGCAGAAAGCCGGGTATCCGCGGGTCTTTGGCTCGGTTTTCCAGGCCGCATCCGTCGAGGAACGAGAGACCCCTTCACTGTGATCTTCACAGACGTTGTCAGGTACAAACCCTCTACCTCTAGTAGTTTTATTGTAGGAGAACTTGCCCTAACCGAGGCTTCTCAGCCCCGGCGGTCCTTCTTTGCTACTTTTCTAGGTCCTAATCTGCATGCTGATCTTCAAAAATTCATACAAAATTCCCTACAAATAATTTTGATCTGAAATTTGGGCATTAATCACCTAACTCAACATGTAAAACATAAAAAAAAAATTGCATGCATATTAGTCCCCCATCAGATGGTGCAGCCAAGCATGCAAAGGATTAGTAATTCTAGGGTTTCCTAGACCTAGAGCCAAAACTAAATGGGTCAGCTTAACTTACACTTAACCTAGAAGCTAATCTTTCCTTTGGCCAGGTAGAGGGTGGGAGTGTGGGAGACCCACCTGCTTTCGCAGGGATCCAATTAAAAACCACAACACCACTTAGGTCATTTGACTTTGGACCCTCAACCTTAGATACCAGATTTCAGTAATAGCCACAGGATTCAATGCACTTGTTGGCCCACACAATTTGGACCCGACCTGTTGATGTCACCTAGCCCTCTAGGGCAAATTAGGTCTAATTAATTTTAATTCGGCTTAGGTTAGAATGATCATGATTGTTTTGGGCCCAGGACAAGTGGTGAAATCCTGCACTGATGTCAGATAATGATCATCCTTAAGATTAGGTTAATCAGATGATGGCACTCAACGATCCTGATGCAATCTAAAACAATCAAAAAAATAAAATATTTTTTTAATTATTTTATGGTGTGACAAGTTAGGTTCAAGTTAACTGGGGTTAGCAAACAATGTTTCGCTTAAGATTCGGAGGTTTGGAAGTTGGTTAGGTTTGGTTCAGTCAAAGTGCAAAAATAGCAAAATTCAAAAAATTATGGTTTTAGAAGATGCATAATTTGAATAGTTACTGATGTAGAAAAAAATCTAAAAAATTTTAAAACAGAGGATGGATAGTGATGATGAACTCTTCCAAATTTGATGCAATGCAAAAATCATAAGATAATGCAAATCCTATGGTTCTCGGACTATTGTAGAAATATCAGGATTTTAGTTTGGGTTTCTAATATGCCCAATTTTAGGGAATTAGAGTTTCAATAAAATTAATTAAAAATTATAAAAATTATCAAGAGAAAATAGAGGACATGACATGAATATTTTATAGAAAAATAAAATAACTAGGTGATTAAAATTAGATAAAAATACAGACACCTAGTGCAACTAGCAAGATGTAGAAGTTAGGGTTTATGATCCTAATGCAGATGAATGCTATCCTAAACCTGGTCTAATACCAAATTGATGCGAGATAACTCTTAGATTGCTAAATATACAAGAAAAATAGTAAAATATTTTTTTTAGAATTTTTTATAATTCTAATTTAAAGGCTAAATTTCTAAAATCAAGTAAAGACTAGCAGGATGAATAGCAATGCAAAGAATCATCATAATCGCAGGCATACTCATGCAAAATAATAAAAGTCAAGACTCGAGAATTGAAAAATTTCTGGCTTAGGATAGCTAATTTTCAACAAAATAGAAATCAAGAGTTGGGAAGGATATTACCAGACAGGGATTGAAGAATCTGCAATTGAAGAGATCACTCACACTCTGATTGGAGCCTAGATGATGAAGTTTCCATTCCCTTGAATTAGATGGCTAATTTGGTTGGTCCCGGAGGAAAAGAAGGCCTCCTCTTTAGAGGGGAAACACCACGAGTATCCTGCAAGCATTAGAGGTCAGCAAGTAAACAAACAAGAAAGCAAAATAAGAGAACTAGGGTTTGAAAAAAAGTAATTAGGGTTTCGTTTGCTAGCAGATGGAAGGGGAAGAAAACTCTTCACTTTGGATAGCTGATGGCTGCTTCTCCTAAGGCATCATAGGGCTTGAATGATGGTGCTTGGTTGGCCAAGGCTTGGAAGAACTAGGGCACAAAAAACAACTCACACACCTCAAACACAAGAACACAAGAACTTAACTCAAAATTTTAGCATGGTTTTAATTTATGAATAAAGATTGCTTATAAGTCAGGGAGGGGTGGGGTGATGCAGAACAAAGAACAAAGAAGCGTATGCGGAAGTAAATTTAAGATTAATTCTTTTTTTTTAATATATATTTCAGAAATTGGCCTCGACTCAAAGTAAAGTAAACTAAATTGATGGAAACTAGGTAAGAATTGAAAGCACAATTTAGAAGAAGCTAAATTATCAGAGTAGTTCAGAAGTAACGGATCGCTGGGGGTTGAGAAACTCCCAGACCTAGGGTTTCGCTCTGAACTTTCAACAGGACAGAAATAGAGAGGAGAGATGGGTTACCAACCAGACAGTGATCTTCACAAAGTTTGGTGGAAGAACTCTCTCGAGCAGATTGTTGGATCCTCTGATTCGGATACCTTCACAATGGATCCTCCAATACTGGCCCTGTGGCTGAGTCGGCTTCTCCTGGACTCAAGATCTGGGAAAGAAGAGGAACAAGTGATGGAATTCAGATACTCAAGAAAAAATTTACCAGATTGAAGAACTTGAAAGCTGAAGTTGCTGAAATCAGGATTCTCCTGGATGCTGATCTGACTTCCTCTTAGAATTGCTGTAGATCTGAAGTATCCGGACTGGACCCGGATGCTGGTGGTCGGCCTTGACTTGAAGAGGGTGGCCGTGAGAAGTGGGATAGGCTAGGGCTTGGTGGAAAGAAAAGAATGATGGGCGGCTAGGGTTTGGGAGTGGAGTGGCTAACCTAGGGTTTGGGTTTTGGAGATCTCACACCTCTTCAAGGTTCCTGGGGAACCCGGATTTACTCCCTCACGGAGCTCAACACCTGGATGCAAGTGCGGAAGAAAGAAAACACTAAGTTTGCTCACAAAAAAAAATTTGGTTTCATTCATCTGAGTGATTTAAACTTACAAGAGGGGTTTAATTTATAGGACTTTACAAGAGAGTAGGGTTTTACATCTTTCCATGTGGGACTAACGGAGGGGATCTACAAATCAGGATAATCCATACACATATGGTCGGCCAAGGTACCAAAAAAATTGATTTGGGTTATAAAAGGAAGGTAGATGGCGCCTCCATGCTTGGGTCTTCAAGAAAGGATTTCTTTCCTTCCATGGCTCAACTCTTTTGGACTCCTCCTTTTCTTCCTCCCTAAGTCAAGGTCCTTCCCATCTTTGTTTTGGATATTTTTGGCAGGTAGTGGGCGCCTCCTTGAAGTTCTCTCCAAGAGAATTTCTTCCCTTTCATAGTTTGGTTCTTTTGGGAAAGTCTTGGGCCGCCCCCTTGATTTGTGGACTCCTGGTGGATTTCTCCTCAATTGGCACATGAGAGAAGGGAGCTGCTATCTGTGGTGTGGGGACCAAAGGCTACTGGATGTAGATATGGCACCCCCTGGACTCAAGCGTATGGTTGGGAGTGTGGCGCCCACTTGCTTGGCCTTGGGAGAAAATGTAACACCCCAGGTTGAAGCCCTAGTCCACTACTGAGTCAACATGACTCAACAAAATAAAATGCAGGTAATATAGACTCAAGCTAAAATTGAGTTGATCCAGTCAACCCTTATTACAAGCCAAAAAAAAAAAACCCTAATTCTTCGGGCAAGGTTAATCAGAGATCCAGATGGAGCTCTGAAGTCTTCTTCTGAGTCTGGTGCCCGCACCATGGGGTATTTATAGACGTTCCCCGAGTCCTCTCCTAGTTGGGATAGGATTACAAAGATGAGAGGGAGAGGGATTACAAGTTCGCATAAGACTAGTAGAATACACTTTGAATGAAAATAAAACTAGTTCTCCTTATTCTACATGGATTTCTCTCCTCATTTGACTTGGTCCAAGGGCTCTCTCTTGGGCACCAATATAGAGTTGGGCTTGGCTTTAGGGCAGCAAGGGGCATCCTCCTTTAGATTGGTGAATGGGCTTTGGGCCATAGAAGCTAGGGTGCCCTACTATCAGCATATTCCTTGGAATCTTGGTTCTGGGGCTCATGGGCTTGACTCCTGGGCTTGGAATCTCTTGGCCTGGGGTGCTGGTATATTTCTGGAATCATGCGGAGCCTTGCATCTAGCATATTCTAGAGCATCTGAAGGGAATCAAGACATCTGGAGAGCATCTAAAGGGTATTTAGGGCTCTAGGGTGTCAAACAAGATCCCATAAGTTGATGTAAATGCCTCTAGCTCCTGGGTGAGGCCTGGTGGAACTCCAAAATAGGATAACCTTCTCTCTTATACAAAAATTAGACTCTCACTGGAATAATACTTAAGTACAGGACTTAATAACTGACTAGGGTTGAGATAAATCAACTAGTCTCAACTTATTATAGGATTCAATCTTAATCTTACTTAGTTACAAAACTGTGACACAAGACTAAGTTTCTAAAAATTCTAATCAATAAACCATATGGGATTCAGTGATCTGTGTTTGATCCTGGTGTCCTCACCATTCAAAAGTAGTGAAAGGTTTCTGAACGTTGGTAATGGAAGTCAAGCTCCACTTCTGGCATTGGAAACTATTTCTTTGTATTTCGAGTCTTGTACTATCATTCTTAATGATTGTCATTTTTGTTCTTCCTTTTTATTGAATATAATTTTCATAGGCCTGATGGCCAAAGATGGTTTTGAATTATCTGTAAAGAATAATATTTGCAAAATCATGTTGAATGGTTCTGATGTGATGATTGGACAAGTGAAGAATGGCGTATATGTACTGTCATAGCCTGTTACTGTATTATACACTGCTAATAAACATCCTAGGTTAGACAAAGTCGGTAATACTATTCTTTGGCACTGTAGGCTAGGTCATATAAACAAGAACATGATAAATAAGTTGGTGGGAGAAGGTCTCCTAGATATCACTGAGAGTGAATCTTTACCAACTTGTGAATCTTGTCTTCTTGGAAAAATGACTAAGTCACCTTTTACTGGAAAAGGTGAAAGAGCCAGTGATATTCTAAATCTAGTACATACTGATGTATATGGATCTATGAATATCTGTGTAAGAGGTTGGTATAATTATTTCATTACGTTCACAGATAATCTTTCGAGGTACGGTTATGTCTACCTAATAAGACATAAATCTGACTCATTTGAAATGTCCAAACGTTATCATAATGAAGTTAAAAAAAAATAAAAAGTTTATAGAAATCCTTCAATAAGATGAAGGTGGTGAGTATCTTTCTAGTGAGTTCTTGACTTATCTTGAGGAGAATGGGATTCTCTCTCAATGGACTCCTTCGGGGATACCTCAGTTAAATGGTGTGTCTGAAAGGAAGAATCGAACTCTATTGGACATGGTCCATCCATGATGGGCTTAGCAGGTTTGCCTAAATCTTTTTGGGGATATGCTCTTGAGTCAGCATCTTACCTTCTAAATAAGGTTCCAAGTAAATCTGTTGATAAAACATCATATGAGATATGGACTAGATGTAATCCAGCTCTCTCTCACCTTCGGGTTTGGGGGTGTCCTGCTTATGTTAGACATTAGAGATGGATAAGCTAGGACCTAAGACTGATAAATATCTTTTTGTTGGGTATCCTAATGAATCCAAAGGGTATTATTTATATCTTCTTGAGGAACTATTGATCCCTTGAGTGATTTTGGTGATAACAAAATATTGGAGCATTCACTTATGTTACTAACTACTTGTCAAGTGCTTTACAAGTTTTTGTAGGATGATTTCATTGCTCAATTACAACACCTACAATCTTATTATATGTCATGAGTTGTGTTACAAATGTGTCATGTAAAGAAGAGCCCAAAAAAAAATTAAAGAAATATTCTCTAAAATGGGTTACTTCTAAGTGATTTCAAGCTTAAATTCTTTAGAATCAATTATTAGTTGAGTTGGGAACAATCTTGAATGATAAAATGTTACTGGATGAAATCTAGAGAAGAAATGAAAGCTTCACTGAAAAACTCATCCGAGCCAACTCGAGTAAAGGGAGACGACTTTAGTTCATGGAATGCATGAAGGATACTGGCATGCAGAAATTCGAGCCAACTCGAAGGAACCTGAGCTGACTCGTCTGATGAATCATTTCCTGAATCAGATAGGCGAGCCAACCCGAAGGGAGTCCGAACAACTCATCCATTTTGTCAAGCATCCGAGTTGACCCTTTAAAGATCCGAGCCGACTCCTCCAGAGTTCATGAAAAATTAGTTTCGAGAAAATAGCCAAGCGAGCCGACTCAAATGAGAAGAGCCGACTCCTCTAGAGTATAGTGTTGAAGACCTATGAATTCGAGCTGACTCGAACTAAGGCGAGCCAAATCATCCAAGTAAGGAATCAAGTATATTATGAAACTGAGCTGACCTGAAAGAGGCGAGGTGACTCGACCAGAACTACTTTGAGAATTCGAGCTGACTCGAGGGATCCGAGCTAACTTGAAGGTCGATTCCAGGCAGGTAATGGCTAGTTCCAGAACTTCATTTTTGAATTTGAAAAGTGCTCCAACGGTCAAATATCAAATCCCAACGATCTACAATGACTATATCCACCTAAAAGGAGTACAAGACTTTATAAATGAGGGATTAGGATAACTTTTGAAAAGGGCTAATGCATAGTTGAACATTAAATGAGCTTGTGAACAAGAGAGCATAAAAGAGCATTTAAGTCAGTCTTCAAGACTTCACTAACTCTAATCTAAAGCTTGAAGCATACATTGAAGAAGTTGAAGAAGCCACTAAAGAGAATTAAAGAGTAATTAAGAAGGCTTCTCTTGAGCTGCATCGGCAACCATCAGACAACATTAGTTTATCATTTTGTTGCTTATTTTCTTTAACTCTTTTATGAGTTTTTGGGTTATTGGTGAGCCTAGTTTAAAAACCAACTAGGTTCTTGGTTAGCCTTTTCAAAATCGAGTATAGGTTCTTGGTGATCCTGTTCAAAACCAAGTTGAGTTCTTGGTGATCCTATGTAAAACCAAGAGTTGGGCTTTTGGTGAGCCCAGTTGAAAATCCAAGTTAGATTTTGGATTGTGAGCCTGGTAAAACAATCCTACTATATTCTGGTAGTGAATATAGTAGAAATCCTATGTGGTTTCTTAGGTAGTGGACGTAGTAGTGAGGATGCTCCGAACCACTATAAATCTGCTATGTTTGCATTGTGTTGTTTCTATTTACTTTCACTAATAATTATTTGAAACACAGTACCTACCACTAAAGTAGATTTAAAAGAGCACATATCTAATTAATTTTTTAAATTCCTAATTCACCCCCTTATTGGGAAAGCCACCTGGGCAACAACTGGTATCAGAGTAGTGTCTCTGAATTTAATTAGAGTAAAGATTGATGGCTCATCCCATGAGTACCTTTTTGGTTGAAGGCCAATCTACTAATCTCCACTATTCACTGGCATGAATTATTCATACTGGAAAGCTAGAATGAAGATATACATTTAAGCTATTGATTTTTAGTTATGGAATGTCATTCTTAAGGGTCCACAAATACCCATGATTAAAATTGATAGCATGGATGTCCCAAAACCTAAAGAGGATTGGGATGAACATGACATGAAAATAGGGGAATTGAATGCCAAAGCCATGAACTTACTATATTATGCTTTGGACACAAATGAGTTCAACCGAATTTCTATTTGCTCATCTGCAAAAGAAATCTGGGATAAACTCAAAGTGACCCATGAAGGAACTTCCCAAGTCAAGACCTCTAAAATCAATCTTCTAGTACATAGCTATGAATTATTTAAGATGGAACAAACAGAAACTATCTCTACCATGTTTTCATGATTTACAGATATTATTAACAATTTGAAAAGTCTTAGCAGGGTTTACTTAAATGTAGACTTGGTATAGAAGATTCTAAGATCACTTCCGGATAAATGGGACCCCAAAGTAACTGCCATCCAGGAATCAAAAGATCTAAACACACTAACACTGGAAGAACAACTAGGTTCTTTAATCACTCATGAATTGACCATGCAGCATAGAAATGAAGATGATAGAAGAAGAAGAAAACAATTGCCTTCAAAGCTGCATCGGATTCAAAGAAACAAGATGAGGAATCGGAAGAAGACTACTCCTCCTTTGAAGACAACTTGGAAGATGAAGATATAGCCATGGTCGTGAGGAGATTTAGAAGATTTATAAGAAAGAAGAAAGGAAGATACTTTAGAAAGTTTCATAAGAAAGAGGAATATAGAAAGGACAAGGACAAAGGAAAAAAAAAGAAAGTGATCAAATGCCCATCTATTATGAGTGTAAGAAACCAGGGCATATCCATCTTGATTATCCTTTACTAAAGAAAACTTTCAAGAAAAAGAAAAAGAAAGCTATGGTTGCTACTTGGAGTGATAGTGAGGAGTCAACTTCAACAGAAGAGGAGGAGACCACAAAAATTTGAAACTTTTGTCTTATGGGTCTTGAAGACGAGGTAAAATCCCTCGAATCTCAAATATAATTTATTTTTGATGAATTAAATTCTAAATTTCATGACTTATTATCTGAATTTAAAAAGGATAGAGTAAAGATTAGAGCTTTAAAGAATATCAATGATTCTTTACTAAAAGAAAAGGAAGAGATTTCAGAAAAGAATAAGATATTGCAAAATGAAATAACTGTCTTTTCTGAAAAAAATAAAGCATTGAAAATTGAGAAAAATGCATGTCTTGAGAAAAACAAAGATTTAAATATTGAAAATTTTGAATTGAGAAAAAAGGTTGAAAGACTCAAGCTATTTGTTGAAAAACTTACATTAAGTTCAAATAAGCTTGAGTTGATTTTGAAAAGAGCAAAGAGATTCAAAAAGTAAAGCTGGAATTGGTTACAACTCTACATATGCAAATGGAATTTCAGCTACCGAATTTATACCTTCAAAAACTTATGTTCCAAAAGGTTTATCTCAAAAAGCTTTTATATCAAATCCTTCAATATACATTTCTAGAGCTTCAAAGTATATTCCTAAGTTTTCAAATCAAAAATCTTTGAAGTCAAATGTTTCTACATCTGCATCACATGCTTTTATATCTAGAACTTCAAAGTTTACTTCTTTTTAAAATTCTTGAATTTTTATTATGCATGCAAAGGGATAGGACATAAGGCATTTCAATGCAATATATTTAGAAATGCTAGAAGTAAAGTAAGAAAGATTTGGGTTTCCAAAGGAACCACCTCTACTAACTTGCAAGGATCCAAGGTACCTTGGGTACCTAAAAGAACCTGTTGATTGTTTTGCAAGAATGTCTTGCAGCCCAAAAAATAAAGAAAAGATGGTTACTCGATAGTGGCTATTCAAGACATATGACGGGTGACAAGGATTAATTCATCACCCTAGAGATGAAAGAAGGAGGTTTGGTAACCTTTGGAGATAATGGCAAGGAAAAAATAATTGGTATTAGTAAGATCAAATTGACCCCCTCTACTTTTATTGAAAATGTATTGCTAGTAGATAAATTGAAGCATAATTTGTTAAGTATTAGTCAATTATGTGATAAAGGCTTCAAGGTTATCTTTGAATCATCTATGTATATTGTAACAAACTCTCTTGATCCTAGCAACAAATTCATTGGACAAAGACTTGGAAATACTTATATGGTAGATTTTAATGATCTAACCATGTCTAGTAGTTCCAGTCTAGTAGCATGAATACTAAGACAAAGAAGTCTTGTTTACTTTGGCATAGACGATTAGGCCATGCTAGCTTGCATACCATTGCCAAGTTAATTTCCAAGAATCTAGTTAGAGGTTTGACTAAGTTTAATGTTGATTTTGAATATGTTTGTGATGCTTATCAAATGGGTAAACAAATTAGGGAGAGTTTTAAATCCAAAAATATGATTTCAACTTCTAGACCCCTTGAGCTACTTTACATGGACTTATTTGGACCAACTAGGACCACAAACCTAGGTGGTATGAAATATGCTCTTGTGATAGTAGATGATTTTTCAAAATTTACTTGGGTCTTACTTATTGCAACAAAGATGAAACTTTCAAAGTATTTCAAAAATTTCATAAGAAAGTTTTAAATGAGAAAAATCTTTCAATCATATATATTAGAAGTGATAACGTCATTGAATTTGAAAATTAATTTTTTGATGACTATTGCATATAATACAGCATTGATCACAACTTCTCTGCTCCTAGAACACCATAATAAAATGGTGTTATAGAGAGAAAGAATAAAACTTTGAAAAAAATGGCCTGAACAATGTTATATGAATGTTATCTTCCAAGGTACTTTTGGGCAGAAGCAGTGAACACTGCTTGTTATATCTTAAACCGTGTTTTGATTCGTCCAATTTTAAAGAAAACCCCAAATGAGCTTTGGAATGTAAAGAAACCTAATGTTAATTACTTTCATATTTTTGGTTGTAATTGCCTTGTGTTAAACAATGGAAAAAATAATCTAGGAAAATTTGATGCTAAATCTGATGAAGCAATTTTCCTTGGTTATTCATTACATAGCAAAGTATATAAAGTATTTAATAAAAGAACTCTAACTGTAGAAGAATCAATGCATTTTATTTTTGATGAAACTAACCCCTCACCTTTAAAGAAAGAAGAGTGTATAGACAATTATGCAAGTACACTTCGAAAGGAAATGGAAGATATGAGCATACAAGAGATACCAACTCAAGAAGGAGAAGAAGTAGTAAGTAAGGATCATGCTGATCGACCAAAAGAATGGAGGTATGTAATTTCTTATCCAAAAGATTTAGTTATAGGTGATCCTTCACAAGGTGTTAGGATAAGGTCATCACATAGATATGCACATGATTACCTACCCTTTGTATCACAAATAGAGCCACATAGCTTAGAAGAAGTTGAAAATGACCCAAACAGGATGATTGCCATGCATAAAGAACTAAATCAGTTTGAAAAAAATAATGTGTAGACTTTAGTTGATAGACCAGCAGACCATCCCATTATAGGAACCAAATGGATCTATAGAAATAAACTAGATGAACAAGGTAAAGTGATTAGAAATAGAGCAAGGTTGGTAGCCAAAGGATACAACCAAGAAGAAGGAATAGATTTTGATGAAACTTATGCATTCGTAGCAAGACTAGAGGCCATAAGATTATTACTTGCATTTGCTTGCTATATGAATTTCAAACTATTCCAAATGGATGTGAAAAGTGCTTTTTTAAATAATTTTATATCTGAACAAGTTTTTATAGAACAGTCACTAGGTTTTGAAAGTCATGCTTTTCTAAATCATGTATTTAACTCAATAAAGAATTGTATGGACTTAAACAAGCACCTAGAGCCTGGTATGATAGACTAAGCAAATTCCTGCTTGAAAATGATTTTGCAAGAGGAATGTTGATAAAACTCTTTTTATCAAAAAAAAAAATGATGATATATTAGTTATACAAATCTATGTAGATTTTATATTATATTTGGTGCAACTAATGAAGAACTTTGTGGAGAATTTGCTAAGTTGATGCATGGTGAATTTGAGATGAGTCTAATGGGTGAACTAAATTATTTTATTGGACTTCAAGTAAAACAATCAAAGGATGTAATCTTCATAAAACAAGCCAAATACATCAAAGAAATCATCAAGAAGTTTGGTATGGAGACAAGCAAAGAAATGAGCACACCCATGAGCTCTACTTGCAGATTGGACAAAGATGAAGATGGTAATAATATTGATCAATAGCTATATCGAGGTATGATCGGATCATTGTTGTACATAACTGCTAGTAGACCTAATATCTTGTTAGGGTATGTGTTTGTGCTAGATTTCAATCTAATCCTAAAGAATCAAATATGCTTGCAATAAAAAGAATCATAAGATATCTAAAATGAACAAGTAATTTAGGTCTATGGTATTCAAAGCAATCTTCATTAAACTTAATTGGATTTTCTGATGCTGATTATGCTGGTTGTAAAATTGATAGAAAGAGTGCTAGAGTTACATGCCAATTTCTAGGGTTGAATTTAATCTTATAGTACTGTAAGAAACAAAACTCGGTAGCACTATCTACTGCTGAGGCATAGTATGCTGCTGCTGGGAGTTGTTGTGTATAAGTGTTATGGATTAAATAATAAATTGAAGACTTTGGTGTTACACAATGATGCGGGACTAAATATGCATGCAAAGTATTTTTGTATTTTTTGATATTGAGTTAGGTATCTAAATCCCGAAAATAAGGCCAAGAATTTAAGTAGAGAGTTCTATACAAAAATAAGAAGCAACAGCATGCAAGTAGACCCTTAAAATGATAAGGAAGAAGGACTGTCGAGGCTGAGAAGCCCTGGTTAGGCTAGTTCTCCATCAATACCGCTACTGGCGAGTCGAGGGTGTTCACCTAGCAGGGATTTGATGATGAATCCTTGTAGTTGTCACTCTTCGCTCCTGGATGTGGCATGGATGATCAAGCCGAAGACCCCGCAGATCTGTTGCTTTCAAGCCAGTGGCTCGAAAGCTGTCTAACTGGAATCTTGGATTCATTGGCTTCGAGGGACCTGCAAATCATCTGTCAGGGGTTAGAAAATAATGTAGGGATGAATAAAATTTTAGAAAACAGCAAGGGAAGAATGGTTTAGCTATTGTTGAGTGGCCAAGGATGGAGAAGTTGGCTTCTAGGGTTTTGATGGCGGCTAGAGGTAGGGCACAGGAGACTAGGAAGAAGAAGGGGTTCACATAGATTCTCCTTAGCACATAGCAAGCACACAACAAAGGTTGGAAAACTCAATATTTTTTTCTTGAATAAAATTAGTCTTCATACAAGAGAAGGGGGCCTCTTAAATAGACCCATAAACTTGCCCCCAAGTAAGGATACAAAAGAATTTCATAGGAATTTGAATCCCTCCCAAACCCTTGCTAGAATACATGGAAAGTCAATAGCCCGCTTTCCCTCAAACTCCCTCTCTCTTTCTTGCCTTGGTCAGCCAAGGGAGGTGACCCTAAGTGGCCGACCAAGAGGTGGTGGCCATAATGGTGGATGGCACCATATGATGCTCCACTTGGGCCTTGGGTGGCCCAGTATGCTCCAAGTTGTGGTCCAAGGTTACAGGCTGCGCCCAGGGTTTCAGGGCCTTCACTTTTCTTGCTGGGTCTTCCATGTCTTCAAGCTGGGTTGGTCTTCACTTGTACTGGCTTGGTCTTCACTTGTATTGAGTCTTCAATGGACTTGGACTAACATTTACAGTACTTAGACTATGACTTGACTAACTGATCCAAACCTTACTGGTGTGAATCAAACTCTGAATACAAGACTCAAATGATGGAGGCCCAAAAACAACATGACTCTGGGGCCAAAGAAAAAACTAAAATAAGCTAATTCCTTAATACAAACTGGACTCAAACACTACTAATTAATCCATAGAGGGTTGAGAAGCCTCTATCTTATTCTGGTGCCTTTGGTGTCCGCACCAATTCTCCTGGGGTGTGAGGAACTCGACCCTGTTGAGTAAGGATCACATTGGCTCACATATCTCTTAAGAAGGTCCTAGTCGAGGCACAGCAAGTCCTCTCGAGAAATCCATAAAACATCTAATTCTGGCCGGCCTTAACATCGAACCAGGTAACGTTGGTAGCTGTGGCCTTGGGTCGTCATAGCTTGATCGTCCAAGATACGCTCAATCCGTTCTCCTCTCTTAGGCCAATTAATTTGTGGACACTCTATGCTAGGGTCACTCACAAGGGAAGCAGTAGGTCCAAAGGCCTCACTGGGTATTGCTGCAGGTTCCTTACACTCAACCAGGTCTGCGATATTGAAGGTAAAACAAATGCCAAAATCCAGGGGCAAATCTAACACATAGGCTTTGGGTCCAACCTTCTCTATCACTCTAAATGGTACAGCTCCACGAGCATGAAGCTTTTTAACGGTCTTGAGTGGGAACTGCTCAGGCCTAAGCCTAATCATGATAGAATCCACTACATTAAAAAGTAGACCTTTAAAATGATAAGGAAGAAGGACCTCCGAGGCTGAGAAGCCTTGGTTGGGCTAGTTCTTCATCAATTCAACTACTGGCGAGTCAAGGGGGTTCACCTGGCAGGAATTTGATGATGAATCCTTGCAGTGGTCGCTCTTCACTCTTGGATGCGGCCTGGATGATCAAGCCGAAGACCTCGTGGATCCACGACTTTCAAGCCGGTGGCCCGAAAGCTGTTCGGCTGGAATCTTGGATTAGTTGGCTTCGAGGGACCTGCAAATCACATTTCAGTGGTTAGAAAACAATGTAGGGATGAAGAAAATTTTAGAAACCAGCAAGGGAAGAATGGTTTAACTGTTGAGCTACCAAGGCTGGAGAAGGTGGCTTCTAGGGTTTTGATGGCTGCTGGATGCAGGGCGCAAGAGACTAGGAATAAGAAGGGGTTCACACAGATTCCCCTTAACACACAACAAGCACACAGCAGAGGTTGGAAAACTCAATATTTTTTTGATGAATAAAATTAGTCTTCATACAAGAGAAGAGGGCCTCTTATATATACCCATAAACTAGCCCCCCAAGTAATGATACAAAAGACATTTCATAGGAATTTGAATCCCACCCAAACCCTATCTAGAATACATGGCAAGTCAATAGTCCTCTTTCCCTCAAACTCCCTCTCTCTTTCTTGCCTTGGTTGGCCAAGGGAGGTGACCCTATGTGGTGAACCAAGAGGAGGTGACCATAAGGGTGGATGGCGCCATATTGGTGCGGACACCAAAGGCACCAGAATAAGGCAGAGGCTTCTCAACCCTCTGTGAATTGATCAATAATTTTTGAGTCCATCTGTAATAATGGCTTAGCCCATCTGAGTCTTTTTTTTAGTTTTTGTTTGAGTCTTTTGAGTTGTTATTTCAGTTCTGTACTAGTCAGCTTATGTTGAGCTAGTTCAATCCAATGCTAGTCAGCTCATGTTGAGCTTATTTTATTTTTTTGAGTCCTGTCCAAGCATACTGAAGACTCAAGACTATATCATACAAGTGAAGACCAAGTCCAACTAGATTGAAGACATGGAAGTATAGCACAAGTCCAACCCAGCTTGAAGATTTGAAGACCCCAGGAGGAAAATTCAGAAAACCCTGATTTCTTGCAGATGCCCTCCAAATGCCCAGATTCCCTTGCAGATGCCAAAGTATATTTATAGATAAGGTCATCCATGATTCCAGAGGTCCATCTGCATCCTAGCCAAAAGAAATCAAGCCCAGGTGCCAAGCCCAAGCCCCTAAGAAGCAAGATACCAGGGAATATTCCATCTACCTGGCTACCAGGCCAACCCAGCTTCCAGAGGCCCAAACCCATGCACCCAAGCCCCTTTGGGCTGGCCTTTTGCTGCTCCTAGAAGCCCAACACGGCCCCCTAGGCGTCCTTGGAGTCTTGACCAAGTCAAGAAAATTTTTAGGGATTTTTCTACCTAATATTTTTGTATTTTCTAGCTAGGGTTTGAGAGGGAAAAGGATTCTTATGTAAAGTCTTATGTACCCTTACTTGGAGCCCAAGGTTAAGGGTCTATTTAAGGGACCCTAGCCTCTTGTATGAGGAGAATTTTTGATGAATGAAAACCTTGAGTTCTTCTATTGAGTGGTGTGATACCCTGCTGTGTGCATAAAGAGGTTTGTGAGAGTTTTTCTTCCTAGTGTTGCAATCATCTTCCTGCTGCCAACAAGCCTCTCAGATCCCTGGATGCCCACTCCAAAAGAAGCCTTCCCTTGCTATTTTTACTTTGTTTTCTTGTTCCTTTGTGAGCTTTCTAATCCCTGACAGGTCGTTTGCAGGTCCCTGAGTTCCTACGAATCCAACGACTCCAGCCAAGCCTCAATCGGATCACCGAGGAGAAAGCTGGGTATCCGCGGGTCTTTGGCTCGGTTTTCCAGGCCGCATCCGTCGAGGAACGAGAGACCCCTTCACTGCGATCTTCACAGACATTATCAGGTATACCCCTCTACCTCCAGTAGTTTTATTGTAGGAGAACTTGCCCTAACCGAGGCTTCTCAGCCCCGGCGGTCCTTCTTTGCTACTTTTCTAGGTCCTAATCTGCATGCTGATCTTCAAAAATTTATACAAAATTCCCTACAAATAATTTTGATCTAAAATCTGGTAATTAATCATCTAACTCAACATGTAAAACATACAAAAAAAATTGAATGCATATTAGTTCCCCATCATTTGGTATCAGAGCTTAGATTAGGGCTTGTTTTCTGCAATTTTTCAGTCCGTATATACTCTGTTATTTTAATTATTTCTCCATGTTAAAAACTCCAAAAATTCTGAAATTTATTTTCCTGGATTTATCATAATTCACAGTAATTTTATAAATTTTTTCAGATTTTATTATGACCTGTGATTCTTCTGAAAGCCGAAATAGGGCCTGTAAATTTTCGGCTCGATTTTTTTTAGCAAGACAAGTTTGGAAGTTTTAGGGTTTTGTTTAGGAGTTTTTACATATTTCTTAATTTTAGTATATTTCCAGTATATTAGGCCATGATTTGCAATTTTCTTCTATTTAAAAAAATACCAAAAAAAAATATACATATTTTCCAAAAATACCAAAAAAAATATGTAAACCCTAATTTGCATCCTCATCTGCCTGCCATCATTGCATAATTTACTTTTAAGGGCACTCTTGCTATATCAGATGCGGGGAGGATTTGATCACCTCTCCTTATCCCAAAACCACATCCCTTGCATTCAGTCCCAAGCCTTAACCTAAATTAATTAGACTTAATTTGCCCTAGTGGGCTAGGGACACCAACTGGTCGGGTCCGGGCTAGTGTTAGATCACTGTGTCAAGTTAACCTGTGTGTGCCTTGTGCTCAGTGTCTAGAACGGTGGTTTAGGGATTCAATCCCGAAGGGCTTGTGTGCTGGTCCGCCTACCTGGCCAATCTCTGATTGGCAATCAGGGACCTAACACTCCCCTTACACCTGCCTGGCTGAGTACAGGGTTACTATAGGCTAGTTTGCCACCCTGATTGAGCATCTAGTTTGGACTTTAGGTCTAGTCAGCTATAGTCGGTCTGATCGAGTCTTGCATGAGCACTAGATCAGGAGTTTCATATCACCCACCTCCTTCACAAATGTCTGAACCCATGAAAAATCTACAAGCTCAAATAAAAGCCCTAGCTGATCAAATGGCCCAGATGGCTACCCAGATGACCTAGTTAACTCAGTCTCGTATTCAAACTAATGATAGAATTGACCATCTTTCCAATAGGTTTGATCAGTTAAAAGTCCGGGTAGGAACCCCAGAAAAAAACCATGGGTCACGGTCTGAGCCAAATCCTAATTCCCCTCAACTTAGGAGGACCCCAAACCCTGATCCATACCTTGAGGCTGAACCTAGGAGAGCCCATCGTCATGACCCAATCCCTAAGGTTAGTCCTAGAAGACCCAATCAGGATTTTATAGACCAGGAAGATAGATCCTATTTACCCTCTCCCTATAAGCCTAGTATACCTACAACCTATAGATCTTATGACTCCAAATCCTATGAACCTAGAACCTATGAATCCATAACCTATGAACCTAGATCCTATGACTCTAGATCCCATGATCAAAGATCCTATGCACCCATACCCTATGAGCCTAGTAGAACCAACATGATGCGGGACAGGGATTGGACTGGATCGCTGGTGAGCATGAAAGTCACCAGGGATTAGGATTTGCAAAGGAGGAAAGAAGAGGGTGCAGGGTTAAGATAAAATACTGGGGTTCACATAGATTCCCCAAGAAGAACAAGCACATAGCAAAGGGGCTCACACAGATGCCCTAGAAGAACAAGCACATAGCAAAGGGGCTCACATAGATGCCCTGGGCTCACACAGATGCCCAAAATCAGGGATCACACAGAAACCCTGGGAAGATGGAGAAGGGATCATACAGATACCCTAGGATCACACAGATCCTTCACACAGAACAATAGAAATTTTATTCATCCATCCTCCTATTACAAAAGGCTGAGGGTGATATTTATAGATTTTCCAACCCTCATTTGAATTTGAATACAAGATAAAAAGATAAGAATAAATCAAATTCAAATATAAGATAGGATAAGATAAGCCTATCCATATCTCAATCCTAACCAACAAAATCCTAATTTAAATTTCAAATACAAGATAAATCCTAAATTTATTCTTCAAATTTATTTGCTGCTCCGAAATTCATGCTGCTCCGAGATTCATGCAGGCTGATGTCCTCATCATTCTCCTGCGGTGGGATGAACTCGACTCCGTCGAATCAGGCTGAGCGAGGTTGATGGAACTGAAACCAATCAAAAAGGACTCCGATGCTGAGCGAGGTTGATGATGGTGGCGGCCATGGTGGAGGAACGCGGCTAGCCAACAGAGAGCACTGAGGCGATCCGGTGGAGCATTCGATCTGAAGCTTGAGGGCGATGATGAATCAGGTGTTAGGGCTCGCCGGCGGTAGGCAGGGGAGATGTCATTGATGGAGAGAAGAAGACGACCGCCGGTGGGCTCGGAGGTGATCCCTCCGATGAGGTCGGCGGACCAGAGTCTTTCACGGAGTGGCTGGGAGCTGGGGTTGAGGACGGCTGGGGGGAGAATGATCCGACGTCGATGTTGGGAAAGGATCCGTGGACGAGATTTGAAACAGGGAAGAAAGAGAATAGTGGGCCAGTGATGAAGCAGAAAAATCCTAATCCTTTAGCTCTGATACCATTTGATGCGGGACAGAGATTGGACTGGATCGCTGGTGAGCATGAAAGTCACCAGGGATTAGGATTTGCAAAGGAGGAAAGAAGAGGGTGCAGGGTTAAGATAAAATACTGGGGTTCACATAGATTCCCCAAGAAGAACAAGCACATAGCAAAGGGGCTCACACAGATGCCCTAGAAGAACAAGCACATAGCAAAGGGGCTCACATAGATGCCCTGGGCTCACACAGATGCCCAAAATCAGGGATCACACAGAAACCCTGGGAAGATGGAGAAGGGATCATACAGATACCCTAGGATCACACAGATCCTTCACACAGAACAATAGAAATTTTATTCATCCATCCTCCTATTACAAAAGGCTGAGGGTGATATTTATAGATTTTCCAACCCTCATTTGAATTTGAATACAAGATAAAAAGATAAGAATAAATCAAATTCAAATATAAGATAGGATAAGATAAGCCTATCCATATCTCAATCCTAACCAACAAAATCCTAATTTAAATTTCAAATACAAGATAAATCCTAAATTTATTCTTCAAATTTATTTGCTGCTCCGAAATTCATGCTGCTCCGAGATTCATGCAGGCTGATCCATATAGGGAGTCCAACCCTAGGAGAACCCAATATTCTAGCCCATACAGGGAGTCCAACCCTAGGAGAACCCAGTATTCTGACCCATATAGGGAGTCCAACCCTAGGAGGATCCAATATCCTGACCCATATAGAGAGCCCAACCTTAAGAGGACTCCATACCATGATCCATCCTTAGAACCTGACCATAGAACTGACCTAAATTCCTATGACCCCAGATCCTATAATCCCATGACACATAGATCTGCACCCTTGTCCTATGAGCCCAGAGAACCCATAACCCCTAAGTATCAGCCTAGTACTAGTCAGGTTTCCCTTAGTCAATTTGAACCCCATAGAATTAGTATCCCTAAATACGAACCCAGTAGTGAGCCACTACCCCTTATACAACCTGAACCTACTAGGAGTAGTACCCATAATCAGAGACCAGAACCTAACCAATTTCCTGCTAGCCGACCTTCTCCAACCATTCCTGAGATTCACAAGGCTTACATTAACACGGAAGTGTATGAAGCTGATGTGAGCCTAGTGGATGAGTATGAGGGAGAAGAGGAGACATCTTTAGTAGACCTAGAATTAGCTGACCCAGTAGATACCCAGGTAGAAACCAACCCAGAGCTAGTTGACCTTGACCATATCCAACCTAAAGCTATAATGGAAGAACAAATAGAGGAAGAGAACCTAGGTACTTCTACTAGAGCCTTACCTGAGGAAACCATAGAGGAGAGCCAAATTATAGAGTCTAGTCCTAAAATACAAGAACCAGAAGAATTTATTAAGGACCTGATCTCTTTGAATCAGTACCCTCAGGATGAGTCTCCTCCTATAGTTCCCATTAAGGACCTCTTTCCTGAGATTAATAACCCATCCTTCTATTATACAAATCCCGTAGATATATCGCAACCCCATAAGGTTAACCTCATTAGTCTAGGATTAGTCCCTGACATGCCTTCTTTGATTCTACTTTATCCAACTAACCCAGAACCTTTTTCTCCACCCTACCAGAGTAATTCTGAACCCACTTCCTATTTTCTACCCTTTCCTGAGCTTTCTCATGTGTCTAGAACTATTAGGATACATTTTGTTGAGGTTACTAGGTTGCAAGGATCCATAGAGCCCATCCCATTTGCTACCTACTTTTGGCAGACCCTCTGGCACTTATTAGGAGTTACTAGCAAATTTTCTTCTGCATGTCATCCATCAACCACGACTCATGCCCCCATGCCCAAGTGGTAGTTAAGACCTAATAAACCTCTTTAGTCGAGCATGTTAGGTGTAGGTTTGAGTCCTTTGCATCATCTTGTTAGGAGTCTGCATGTGCCTAGCATGTTCACCACCCGCACTAATGTTAAAACAACTGGCTAATTCCCGAAGATGGATCAAAAAATTTGATGTAGTGGATTTTATCTTGGTTAGGCTTAGGCCTAAAAGAAGCTTCATGCTCGCAGAGCCGGACCTTTTAATGTGATAGAGAAGGTTGGATCAAATGCCTAGGTGTTAGACTTGCCTTCGGATTTGGGCATTAGTTCTACCTTCAATATTACAGACCTGGTTGAGTATAGGGAACCGGCAGTGCTACCTAGTGAGGCCTTTGGACCTATTCCTTTTCATTGTGAGTGACCCTAACCCAGAGTGTCCACTAACAAATTGGCCTGAGAGAGGAGAACGGATCGAGCGTATCCTGGACGATCAAGCCATCACGACCCGGGGCCGTGACTATCAATGCTTCCTGATCTGATGGCAAGGCCAGCCAGAGTCGGACGATTCGTAGATTTCTCGAGAGGACTTGCAATGCCTCAACCCAGACCTTCTCGAGAGATATGTGAGGCAGTCTGATCTTCACTCGACAGGGTCGAGTTCCTCCCACCCCGGGAGAATTGGTGCGGACACCAAAGGCACCAGAATAAGGCAGAGGCTTCTCAACCCTCTGTGAATTGATCAATAATTTTTGAGTCCATCTGTAATAAGGGCTTAGCCCATCTGAGTCTTTTTTTTAGTTGTTGTTTGAGTCTTTTGAGTTGTTATTTCAGTTCTGTACTAGTCAGCTTATGTTGAGCTAGTTCAGTCCAATGCTAGTCAGCTCATGTTGAGCTTATTTTATTTTTTTGAGTCCTGTCCAAGCATACTGAAGACTCAAGACTATATCATACAAGTGAAGACCAAGTCCAACTAGATTGAAGACATGGAAGTATAGCACAAGTCCAACCCAGCTTGAAGATTTGAAGACCCCAGGAGGAAAATTCAGAAAATCCTGATTTCTTGCAGATGCCCTCCAGATGCCCAGATTCCCTTCCAGATGCCAAAGTATATTTATAGATAAGGTCATCCATAATTCCAAAGGTCCATCTGCATCCTAGCCCAAAGAAATCAAGCCCAGGTGCCAAGCCCAAGGCCCTAAGAAGCAAGATACCAGGGAATATTCCATCTACTTGGCTACCAGGCCACCCCAGCTTCGAAAGGCCCAAACCTATGCACCCAAGCCCCTTTGGGCCAACCTTTTGCTGCTCCTAGAAGCCCAACACGTCCCCCTAGGCATCCTTGGAGTCTTGACCAAGTCAAAAAAATTTTTAGGGATTTTTCTACCTAATATTTCCTTATTTTCTAGCTAGGGTTTGAGAGGGAAAAGGATTCTTATGTAAAGACTTATGTACCCTTACTTGGAGCCCAAGGTTTAGGGTCTATTTAAGGGACCCTAGCCTCTTGTATGAGGAGAGTTTTTGATGAATGAAAACCTTGAGTTCTTCTATTGAGTGGTGTGATACCCTGCTGTGTGCATAAAGGGGTTTGTGAGAGTTTTTCTTCCTAGTGTTGCAATCATCTTCCTGCTGCCAACAAGCCTCTCAGATCCCTGGACGCCCACTCCAAAAGAAGCCTTCCCTTGCTATTTTTACTTTGTTTTCTTGTTCCTTTGTGAGCTTTCTAACCCCTGACAGGTCGTTTGCAGGTCCCTGAGTTACTACGAATCCAACGACTCCAGCCAAGCCTCAATCGGATCACCGAGCAGAAAGCCGGGTATCCGCGGGTCTTTGGCTCGATTTTCCAGGCCGCATCCGTCGAGGAAAGAGAGACCCCTTCGCTGCGATCTTCACAGACATTGTCAGGTACACCCCTCTACCTCCAGTAGTTTTATTGTAGGAGAACTTGCCCTAACCGAGGCTTCTCAGCCCCGGCGGTCCTTCTTTGCTACTTTTCTAGGTCCTAATCTGCATGCTGATCTTCAAAAATTCATACAAAATTCTCTACAAATAATTTTGATCTGAAATTTGGGAATTAATCACCTAACTCAACATGTAAACCATACAAAAAAAAATGCATGCATATTAGTTCCCCATCACATATGATGCTCCACTTGGGCCTTGGGCAGCCCAGTATGCTCCAAGCAATGGTCCAGGGTTCTAGGTTGTGTCCCAGGGTGTCAGGGCCTTCACTTTTCTTGCTGGGTCTTCCATATCTTCAAGCTGGGTTGGTCTTCACTTGTATTGGCTTGGTCTTCACTTGTATTGTGTCTTCATTGGACTTGGACTAACATTTACAGGACTTAGACAATGACTTGATTGACTGATCCAAACCTTACGGGTATGAATCAAACTCTGAATACAGGACTCAAATGATGGAGGCCCAAAAAGAACATGACTTAGGGACTAAAGAAAAAACTCAAATTGGCTATGTCCTTATTACAAACTGGACTCAAACACTACTAAGTAATTCATAGAGGGTTGAGAAGCCTATATCTTATTCTGGTGCCTCTGGTGTCTGTACCAATTCTCTCGAGATGGGAGGAACTCGACCTTGTCAAGTAAGGATCACACTGGCCACATACCTCTCGAGAAGGTTTGAGCCGAGGCATAGCATGTCCTCTTGATAAATCCAAGAAACATCTGATTTTGGCCAACCTTGCCATCGAACCAGGTAACATTGGTAGCCGCGGCCCCGGGTCATGATAGCTTAATCGTCAAGGATACGCTCGATCCGTTCTCCTCTCTTAAGCTAATTAATTGGTGGACACTCTAGGCAAGGGTCACTCACAAGGAAAGCAGTAGGTCTAAAGGCCACACCGGGTATCACTGCCGGTTCCCTATACTCAATCTGGTCTGTGATATTGAAGGTAAAACTAATGCCAAAATTCATGGGCAAATCAACACATAGGCGTTGGGTCCAACCTTCTCTATCACTTTAAAGGGTCCAGCTCCATGAGCATGAAGCTTCTTAATGATCCTGGGTGGGAACCACTCAGGCCTAAGCCTAATCATGATAGAATCCACTACATTAAATTTCTTGGCTCTTTTTCAGGAATTAGCAAGTTTGTTTCAAAATTAGTGCAGGTGGTGAACATGCTAGGCACATGCAGGCTCCTAACAGGTGATGCAAAGGACTCAAACTAACACCTAATAGACTTGACTATGCATTCCTATCGAAAGAGGTTTATTAGGTCATAAGTACAACTTGGGCATGGGGCATGAGTTGTGGTTGATGGGTGACATACAGATGAAAACTTACAAGGAACTCCTAATAGATGCCAGAGGGACTTCCAAAAGTAGTTAGCAACTGGAATGGGTGCTATTCATTCTTGCAACCTGGTAATCTCAATAAAATGTAATGGAAAATTTTGGGGAACATTGGAAGCTTTAGGGTATGGCAGGAATTAAGAATCAAAATCTTGGGGAAATCCATTAGAAGCATGCAATAGACCTTGGTTACTAGAGATGACCTTAAGATTTGAACATTGATCTATGGGTGACATAAGGTCCACTTCAAGGATGGAGAATTTGGTCATTACAAGTGCAAGGTCTTAAAAAAAGGATGAATTAATCAGTTCAAGAAAAATGTCATCAACTTGGGTTAGAGGAATGAACTCTTCATGAGGATACTGAATAAGGTCTGGGGTTGAGGCTAAAGGAGTGGATTTTTCCTATTGGTATAGACTTATTGGAACCAGGTCCTCACTAATTTCCTATTGTTCTATTACTTCAGGACTAGGCTCTACAATTTCATCTTCGCCTAGGGTTTCCTTAGGCAAGGTACTAAAGTGATCCTCCTGAAAGTCTTCTCCTTCATATTCATCTACTAAACTTATGTCAGCCTCATATATCTCTGCAATGGGTTCTTTCTCAGGCTCATTAATGGGTTCAGGGGTCTTTTCCATTCAAACTAATGGGATAGGAGTAGTAGGCTGGTTTGAAGGACTTTGCCTAAGAATTGATCTAAAGGTGCTAATCATGCTAGGCTTAGGCTGGCTCACCATGAGTTCCTTTTGATAAGACTCGAATTTCCTAGCAATTAGATAAGCTTTCTTTAGTGTATGAATTTCCCATTGAAATAATCTCCCTTGGATGTCCCTATGTAGGCTAGCTCGAAACCTCGATATAATCTTATACTCACGTTCAACTGTGTTGCATCTCCTAATAAACTCATTAAATTGGTCAATGTATTTAGACAGTCTTATTACCTTGTCTCAAATCGTACCATTGCTCTAAAAGTTGGTGCTCATAAAATCTACCTAGGTACTTTTCTCTTAACTTAATTCTCATGGATCTTCAAGTAAGTATTTCATCTCTCTATTGATAACATTCATCCTCAATATCTTTCCAGTATCGCCTAGCATGTCGGATTACCTTACGTGTGGCCAATCTAACTTTTCCTAACTCCGTCATCTGAGTGTACTCAAAATACTGATTCATTCTTCTTCCCAATCAATATACACCTCAGGATCTGGGCTTCCATCAAAAGTGGGTGCATCGGGTTGGGTGTGTCTAATAGGTCTTTCCTTTAGGTCCACCAAGTATGGGTATAGGCTTCTAGGGTTAGTCTTAGGGGCAAGATCATGATGATAAGCTCGTGGATCAAAGGTACTATGCCTAGGGGATCTGAATTCAGCATGGGTCCTCTGGGCACTTTCAATAGTCAAAGAATGTTCACCTATTCGATCAGGACTATGGGGTTCAAGAGAGTCAGGTCTAATATGGGCCTTATGGGGTCTAAGGGTCATGGATGATGGGCTAATAGGCTCCTAATATAGTGGACATGCAAGACACAAGACATTGGACTTCTGACCTAGTGCACATGCAAGACAAAAGACAAATCAACTAGGGCTACCTAGACCTAGAGACCAAACAG
This sequence comes from Areca catechu, assembly GCA_021397845.1. Taxonomy (NCBI): domain Eukaryota; kingdom Viridiplantae; phylum Streptophyta; class Magnoliopsida; order Arecales; family Arecaceae; genus Areca; species Areca catechu. The sequence goes on along the minus strand of CM038044.1, from coordinate 84,275,778 downwards.
AATGGGTTGACTCAACTTACATACAATGCAACTCCTAATCTTTCAACTGGCCAGGTAAGAGGTGGGATGGTGGGAGGCCTCTCTGCTCTCGCAGGGATCTAATTAATGAACCATCGATCCACTTAGGTCGTTTGACATTGTACCTATAGCCTAGACACCAGCTTCCAGTAATAGGAGATGAATTGGGTGCACTTGTCTTCCCACAATGGTTGAACCCGACCTGTTGATGTCCCTAGAGCTCTAGAGCAAATTAGGTCTACTCAATTTTAATAAGGATTGGGTTCAGATGCAAGGATTATGGTTTTGGGCTAAGGAGAGGTGATCAAATCATCCCCCCATCTGACATAGTAAGATTGCCCTTTAAGTGTTTTATGCTCATGATGGAAGGCATATGAAAATGCAAATTAAGGTTTCAAGTATTTTTGGTGTTTTATGAGTATACATAATTTTTTTTATTTTGGTATTTTTTTAAACAGAAATATAATTTATTGAAAACGTACCTAATATGTAAGAAATAAGTCAAAATTAAAGATATGCAAAAATTATACTAAAAGAACCATAAACTTGTTGAAATTAGCTTTGCTGAAAAAAATAGGGCAGAACTATTCTCAGGCAGTATTCCGACAGGAAAAAAATATACAAACTGAAATAATTCATGAGAAAATTTTGAAAAATACTTTCAATTATGTGGAATCAAAAAAAACAAAAATAAAATTTTTTTGAGCATTTTATAAGTAGAGATAATTAAAATTTCAGACTATGTACTGTGATAGCTGAGATGCAAAATTAACTAAAGTGCTCTTTGGTTTCTTCTTCAGGGGTCAATCACAGCGGCACCCCTACACACCATAGGAGATCCCTTCGATTCGAAAGAGAGGGATCATTCATTGAAAAAATATACATAGATATCTTTTTGCATATGATTACTATTTTTAGGATCAATGCACAACTTTTCCTTTAATCAATATAAAAAATTATCACAAAATCGATTTACAACGATGAAATAAATTGAAAAGGAATTGATGAAACAGATCAAAATATAGTGAACTTTATTTTGACTATAAAAAAATCATTATAGTCTTACTTGTCTCCTATGACCTTACAGCCATGGTGAGGCACCCGATCCGAATATGAAAAAGAAAAACTAAGCCCAAATAGGCTCTGATACCAAATGATGCAGGACTAAATATGCAGGCAAAGTATTTTTATATTTTTTTATGTTGAGTTAGGTATATAAATCCCAAGATAAAGGTCAAGAATTAAAGTAGAGAGTTCTATACAAAAATACGAAGTAGTAGCAAGCAAGTAGGCACTTAAAATGATAAGGAAGAAGGACCGCCGAGGCTGAGAACCCCTAGTTGGGCTAGTTCTCCTTCAATACCGCTACTGGCGAATCGAGGGGGTTCACCTAGAAGGGATTTGATGATGAATTCTTGCAGTGGTCACTCTTTGCTCTCGAATGCTGCCTGGATGATCAAGCCGAAGACCCCGTGGATATGTGGCTTTCAAGCCGGTAGCCCGAAAGTTGTCCAGCTGGAATCCTGTATTTGTTGGCTTTGAGGGACCTGTAAATTGCCTATGAAAGGTTAGAAAACAATGCAGGGATGAAGAAGATTTCATAAAATAGCAAGGGATGAATGGTTTTGGTGTTGGGTGGCCAAGGCTAGAGAAGGTGGCTTCTAGGGTTTTGTTGGTGGCTAGATGTAGTGCAGGAGACTAGGAAGAAGAAGGGGTTCACACAGATTCCCCTTAGCACACAGAAAGCACACAGCAGAGGTTGGAAAACTCAATATTTTATTTATGAATAAAATTAGTCTTCATACAAGAGAAGGGGGCCACTTAAATAAACCCATAAACTTGCCCCCTAAGTGAGGATACAAAAGACATTTCATTGGAATTTGAATCCCACCCAAACCCTAGCTAGAGTACATGGGAAGTCAATAGCCCTCTTTCCCTCAAACTCCCTCTCTCTTTCTTGCCTTGGTCGGCTAAGGGAGTTGACCCTAAGTGGCTAACCAAGAGGTGGTGACCATAAGGGTGGATGGCTCCTATGATGCTCCACTTGGGCCTTGGGCAGCCCAATATGCTCCAAGCTACGGTCCAAGGTTTCAGGCTGCATCCCAGGGTTTCAAGGCCTTCACTTTTCTTACTAGGTCTTCCATGTCTTTAAGCTGGGTTGGTCTTCACTTGTACTGGCTTGGTCTTCACTTGTATTTAGTCTTCATTGGACTTGGATTAATATTTACAGGACTTAGACAATGACTCGATTGATTGATCCAAACCTTGCTGGTATGAATCAAACTCTAAATACAGGACACAAATGATAGAGGCCCAAAAAGAACATGACTCAGGGGCCAAAGGAAAAACTTAAATAGGCTATGTCCTTATTTCAAACAAGACTCAAACACAACTAAGTAATCCATAGAGGGTTGAGAAGCCTTTGTCTTATTCTGGTTCCTCTGGTGTCCGCACCAATTCTCCCGGGGTGGAAGGAACTCAACCCTATCAAGTAAGGATCACACTAGCTCACTATCTCTCGAGAAGGTCTGGGTCGAGGCACTACAAGCTCTCTCGAGAAATTCATGAATCATCCGATTCTGGTTGGCCTTGGCATCGAACCAGGTAGCATTGGTAGCCGCGGCCCCGAGTCGTGATAACTTGATCATCCAGGATACGCTCGATCCGTTCTCCTCTCTCAGGCCAATTAATTGGTGGACACTCTGGGCTAGGGTCACTCACAAGGAAAGGAGAAGGTCCAAAGGCCTCACTGGGTATCACGACTGGTTCCCCATACTCAACCAGGTTGCGATATTGAAGGTAGAACTAAAGCCAGAATCTGGGGGCAAATCTAATACATTGGCATTGGGTCCAACCTTCTCTATCACTCTAAAGGGTCCAGCTCCCCAAGCATGAAGCTTCTTAACAGTCACGGGGGGGAACCACTCAGGCCTAAGGCTATTCATGATAGAATCCACTACATTAAATTTCTTGTCTCTTTTTTGGGAATTAGCCAGTTTGTTTCAAAATTAGTACGGGTGGTGAACATGTTGGGTACATGCAGACTCCTAACAGGTGATGCAAAGGACTCATACTAACACCTAATAGACTTGACTATGCATTCCTATCGAAAGAGGTTTATTAGGTCTTAACTACAACTTGGGCATGGGGCATGAGTTATGGTTGATGGGTGACATACAGATAAAAATTTGCCAGGAATTCCTAATAGATGCCAGAGGGTCTTTGGTGCGGGCACCAGACTCAGAAGAAGACTTCAGAGCTCCATCTGGATCTCTGATTAACCTTGCCCGAAGAATTAGGATTTTTGGTTTGTAATAAGAGTTGACTAGATCAACTCAATTTAGCTTGAGTCTACATTACCTGCATTTTATTTTGTTGAGTCATGTTGACTCAGTAGTGGACTAGGGTTTCAACCTGGGATGTTACATTTTCTCCCAAGACCAGGCAAGTGGACACCACACTCCCAGCCACACTCCCAGTCCAGGGGGCGCCATATCCACATCCAGCAGCTTTTGGTCCCCACTCCACAGATGGCAACTTCCTTCTTTCTTGCACCAGATAAAGAGAAGTCCACCAAGAGAGCACAAATCAAGGGGGGCGGCCAAGACTTTCCCAAGAAGCTCCAAGCAAAGAAGGGAAGAAATTTTTCTTGGAAGAGAACATCAAGGGGCGCCCACTACCTGCCAAAACAATCAAGACAAAGATGGGAAGGACCTTGACTTAGGGAGGAAGAAAAGGAGGAGTCCAAAAGAGTTGATCCAGGGAAGGAAGAAAATTTTTTCTTGAAAATCCAAGCAAGGTGGCGCCATCTACCTGCCATTTATAACCCAAATCCTAATTTTTGGTATTTTGGCCGACCATATGTAAGGGATTTGCCATAATTTGGAGATCCCCTCCTTTAGTCCCACATGGGAAGATGTGAAACCCTCCTCCCTTGTAATGCCTTATAAATTAACCCCCTCTTGTAAGTTTACAAAAAATCAGATGAATGAAAGAAATTTTTCTTGAGCAAACTTGTGTTTTCTCTTGTCCGCACTTGCTTCCAGGTGTTGAGCTCCGTGAGGGAGTAAATCCAGGTTCCCCTGGAACCTTGAGGAGGTGAGAGATCTCCAAAACCCTAAACCCTAGGTTAGCCACTCAATTTCCAAACCCTAGCCGCCATCACCCTTCTCTTTCCACCAAGCCCTAGTCTTTTCCTCTTCTCACAGCCACCTTCGCCAAGTCCTGGCCGACCACCAGCATCCGACTCCAGTCCAGATACTGCAGATCTACAGCAATTCTAAGAGGAAGTCAGATCGGCCTCCAGGAGAATTCGATTTCAGCAACTTCAGCTTTCAAGTTCTTCAACCTGGTAAGATCTTTTCTTGAGTTTCTGAATTCCATCATTTGTTCCTCTTCTTTTCCAGATCTTGAGTCCAGGAGAAGCCGACCAAACCACGATACCAGTATTGGAGGATCCATTGTGAAGATAGCCAACTCCGAGGATCCTACAATCTGCTCGAGAGAGTTCTTCCACCAGAATCCTGAGAAGATCACTGTCTGGTGAGTAAATCATCCCTCCTCTCTATTTCTGTTCTGTTGAAAGTTCAGAGCGAAACCCTAGGTCTGGGAGTTTCTCAACCCCCAGCGATCCGTTACTTCTGAACTACTCTGATAATTTGGTTCCTTCTAAACTGTGCTTTCAATCTTTACTTAGTTTCCTTCAACTTAGTTAGCTTTACTTTGAATCAAAGCCAATTTCTGAAAAATATAAAAAAAAAAAAAAAAAAAATTAATCTTAATTTTACTTCCGCATACGCTTCTTTGTTCTTTGTTCTGCATCATTTTTGGTATCAGAGCTTTCGTGCTGCATCATTTTTGGTATCAGAGCCCTGTCTAGGGTTTCTGTTTGATTGCCTGTTTGAGTCCCTCTCTTTTTACTTTGTCTGCTCGAAGTAGACTCCCCAGGATGTCCGGTCCTAGGAACGAAGCAAGGTGCGAACCTCCTCTTCCCATTCCACGGGGTGTTCCTAGGGCGTGTAGGGGATCCGTTGGGTTACAACTTCGTAGCAGAAATTGTAAACGGGGAAGTGCTCTGTTTTCTGCCCATAATTACCCTGTTGCAGGAATTATTTCTCACTGAAAGTAACTCCAAATTCAGTGATTTCTATTTTTCTGAAACAATTATAATTGAAGCTAATTTTCATAATTATCTCATGATTTATTGGTTTCCGTGCGATTTCTGAGAATTAAATTACTGCAACTCTATTCTTGTGTTCTGCAATCCATTTATTTTTGAGTGTTCATTTCTTAATTCAACTTAAGGGCATTTGAGCATCTAAGATAAGGGGAGGAGTTGATAACCTCTCCTTAGCCCAAAACCACCACCCCTTCATTCGAACCTAAGCCTTTAATCTAAAATTGATTAGACCTAATTTGCCCTAGTGGGATAGGGACATCAACAAGTCGGGTCAAGGCTAGTGTTGAGTCAGTTTGTCTGGTTACTCTATGTGTGCTTTGTACTCAGTGCCTAGAATGGTGGTTTAGGGATTCCATCCTGAAGGGCTTGTGTGCTGGTCCGCCTACCTGGCCAATCTCTGATTGGTGTCTAGGATTGGCATTCAGGGACCTAACACTCCCCTTATACTTGCCTGGCTGAGTCCTGAGTTACTACAGGCTAGCTTGCCACTCTGATTGGGCATCTAGTTTGGGCTCTAGGTTTAGTTAGCCCGTAGTCATTCAGTTGAGTCTCATTTTGTGTGTTTGCTTGCATCATGTCTACCCGGAATGGAGTGCCCTACCAACCTGGTCAAACCCAACCTGATTTAGAGGCCATGGTTAGAGCTCTTACAGAGAGTATGAACAAATTAAGTCAGGATATGAATGAGAATTTTGCCCAGCTTAGGGATCGAGTCTAAGTACTTGAGGAACCTAGGCATCGGGATTGGACTCCTGACCCAGATTTTAATGTGCCTCAACCTCGCCCACACCAAGAGCCTAGAAGACCTTTATACCGAGATCCTGAACCTAATCATAGGAGGCCTGACCCAGAGCCTGAGGATAGAGATGATAGGTTCATTCGGAACATCAAGTTAGATGCACCCACTTTTGATGGTAGCCTAAATCCTAAGGTGTATTCCGATTGGAAGGGTGAGATGGACCAGTACTTTGAGTGGTATGCCATGTCTGAGGAGAGGAAATTCAAGTTTGCCAAGATGAAATTAATACGTCAAGCTAGGTTATACTGGGGGAACATTGAGCTGACCACTAGAAGACGAAATGTAAAGCCCATAACCACTTGGCAGGGTATGAAAGAGAAACTTAGAGACAAGTACCTACCCATTTCATACCAGCAAAATTTGTTAGACCAATGGCAGACTTTGAAACAAGGAAACCGATCTGTTTCAGACTACATAACCACCTTTGATGAATACCTGATGAGATGTGATGTGAGTGAAGCCCATGAAGTCACTTTGTCTAGATTTAGGGCTGGGCTTAGAGAAGATATTAAGAGAGAGTTGTTTCTGAGAGAGGTTACTGACCTAGACCAAGCCTATCAGATTGCACTAAACACTGAGAAATTTCAGAGAGGACCCATGCCTTCTAGGATTAGTGCCACAATCCCAAGAAATGGACCTAGCCAGATTACCCCTAGCAAGCCTAATCAGGGTATTCCCACCCCTAGGCCCATGGACAAAGGTAAGGCACCTGACACCCAGAGAACCCCTGGTATCATCTATTTTAAGTGTCAGAAACCCGGTCATATCTCCACTCAGTGCACAGCCATAGCTTGTTTTAAGTGTCATAAGGTAGGTCATGTTTCTAGCCAGTGCCCTCGCAGATCCCTATATATAGAAGAGGGAGGAGAAGAGAATTCCGAGCCTAATGAGGAGTTTGAAGAAGAAGTTTATGAGGCCGGAATGAATTTGGTTGATGAGTTTGAAGGAGAGGAAGAATCCACTGAATCTGACCACTTAGGGGTTGTGAGATGCATCCTGTCCCAGACTAAAGTTCAAGAAGATTGGCGTAGGACTAACATCCTACAGACTTTCCTTAAACTAGGGGATAAGGTTTGTAAAATCATCATAGATAGTGGGAGCTGTGTGAATGCCATTTCTACTAGCACTGTCAAAATGTTAGGCTTAACCCTAGTCCCCCACCCCAACCCCTATAAGGTTTCTTGGGTAGACTCTACTTCTATACCCATCCAGTCTAGATGTCAGGTCCAAATCCAAATGCAATCCTATCAAGAGAAGATTTGGTGTGATGTCTTGCCCATGGGGGTGAGCAGTATAATTCTTGGAAGACCCTGGTTGTATGATCATGATGCCACCCTCTTAGGAAAATCCAACACCTGTGTCTTTAGTTTCAATGGGAAGAAAATCACAATCCATTCAGTCCCTCCTAAGGACAAGGTAGCTAAAGGAACCAGTAAGGTTAGGGAAATGAAGACTGGAGTGAACCTGATTAGTGCCAAGGATCTAGAATAAGAAATTCATAGTGGTTCACCCATTTGGATGTTGACTGCTAAGGAACTTAGGACTCCTACACCCTCAGAGCCTCCTCAGGAAGTTAAACCTTTATTAGAAGAGTTTGAGGATGTTTTTCCCGAGGATCTGCCAGACCACCTTCCACCTCTTAGGGATATTCAGCATTCCATTGATTTAGTCCCAGGAGCTACTTTACCCAACTTGCCCCATTATAGGATGAACCATCGGAGCATAAAGAACTGTAGAAGCAGGTTGGCGAATTGTTGAGGAAGGGGTTCATTAGAGAGAGTCTTAGTCCTTGTGCAGTCCCTGCACTTCTAACCCCGAAGAAGGATGGCACGTAGAGGATGTGTGTTGACAGTCGTGCCATCAATAAGATCACAATCAAGTATAGGTTCCCCATCCCTAAACTAGATGACATGCTTGATATGATGGCCGGTGCCATGGTTTTTTCTAAAATTGATCTCAAAAGCGGCTATCATCATGTTAGGATTAGACCAGGGGATGAGTGGAAAACAGCCTTCAAAACTAAGGATGGTCTCTATGAATGGGTTGTTATGCCTTTTGGGTTGTCCAATGCCCCTAGTACTTTCATGAGGATTATGACCCAGGTACTTAGAGCTTTCATAGGGAAGTTTGTAGTGGTCTATTTTGATGACATCCTGATCTATAGTAAGACCCCTGCAGATCACCTAGGCCACCTTAGACAAGTCTGTCAAGTTTTGAGGAATGATAGTCTCTACGGTAATCTCAAAAAGTGTGAATTTATGACCAGTAGGATTATCTTCCTTGGATTTGTTGTAACCCCTGACGGCGTGGCTGCCGATCCTGAAAAGATTAGGTCCATAGTAGAATGGCCAGAGCCGACCAGTGTGCATGAAGTCAGAAGCTTCCATGGCTTGGCTACCTTCTATAGGCGATTCATCAAGGGGTTTAGTACCGTAGTTGCTCCTATCACAGACTGCATCAGGAAGGGAGAATTTTAGTGGACCAAAGCAGCCCATAAAGCCTTCCTAGATCTTAAGGATAGGATGACCCAGGCACCCATTTTGAGATTACCATACTTTTCAAAGGTATTTGAGGTTGCCTGTGATGCTTCAGGAGTAGGTATAGGTGGAGTCCTAAGCCAAGAGAACCATCCCGTAGCATTCTTTAGTGAAAAACTTAATGATGCTAAGCTTAGGTATTCTACCTATGATAAGGAATTTTACGCGGTAGTGCAAGCTTTGCGTTACTGGAGACATTACTTACTACCGCAAGAATTTGTGCTGTTTTCGGACCATGAGGCTCTTAGATTCTTGAATTCTCAGAAGAAGCTTAACCCTAGGCATGCTAAGTGGGTAGAGTATATCCAGTCCTATACTTTTGTTTTGAAGCATAAGGCTGGGTCTGAAAATAAGGTAGCTGATGCCCTTAGTCGTCGATCTTTGTTGTTGAATTCTGTTAGGGCTGAAGTCATAGGGTTTGAGCAAATCAAAGAAGAATATGGGTCGTGTCCGGATTTCAAGACTGTATACCAGGATCTAACTCAAGGACCATCTAGTGAGCATAAGGATTATTCCCTTATAGATGGCTTTCTGTTCTTTAAGAATAGGCTTTGCATCCCTAGAACCTCTCTTAGGGAATTCTTGATTTGGGAAACTCATGCTGGAGGTTTAGCTGGCCATTTCGGAAAAGATAAGACCACCCTGGCTATTGAAGACCACTTTTTCTAGCCTAGCTTAAAAAGAGATGTAGCACACATTGTGGCTAGGTGTCGGACCTGCGCTGTTGCCAAACAGCGAAAACAGAACACCGGCCTTTATACCCCACTCCCTGTCCCAGATCGTCCTTGGCAAGATGTGAGCATGGACTTTGTGTTAGGTTTGCCTAAGACCCAGAGGAGGCATGACTCTATCTGTGTTGTAGTAGACCGATTTTCCAAGATGGCCCATTTCTTGCCTTGTTCCCAAACTTTTGATGCGTCTAAGGTAGCCACCCTGTTCTTTAATGAGATAGTTCGACTCCATGGCCTACCCAAGACCATTGTTTCCGATAGGGATGTTCGGTTCACCAGCTATTTCTGGAAAACCCTTTGGCATAAGTTAGGGACGAAACTTAAGTTTTCAACTGCCTATCATCCCCAGACTGATGGCCAAACCGAAGTAGTGAACCGTAGTTTAGGCAATCTGCTAAGGTGTCTTGTTGGTGAAAACATTAGGAACTGGGATTTGTACTTACCTAGAGCTGAATTTGCATATAATGACTCAGTCAATAGGTCTACGGGTAAGAGTCCATTTGAAATTGTGCATGGTTACAAACCCCACACACCTCTTGACCTAGCTCCTTTACCAGTCCACACACGGGTCTTTGAGTCTGCCGAAGTTTTTGCATAGCATATAAAAGACTTGCATAAAGAAATTCAAGCCAAAATAAATTTAAGTAACGAAACTTATAAGAAATTGGCTGATTCTCAAAGGCGAGTCAAAATTTTTGATGAAGGAGACTATGTAATGATTAGGTTAAGGCCTGAACGGTTTCCTCCTGGAACCGTTAGAAAGTTACATGCTAGGGGAGCTGGACCATTTAGAGTGGTAAAGAGAGTAGGATCCAATGCCTATGTGCTCGAGTTGCCTCCAGAACTAGGCATTAGTTCCACTTTCAACATTACAGACCTAGTAGAGTATAGGGAGCCAGCTATGATTCCCAGTAAGGCTTTTGAACCTAATCCTGCTCTTGAGAGTGAACCTGACCCTGTGTGTCCACCAACAAATTGGCCTGTGAGGAAAGAGCAGATTGAAAAGATCCTGGATGATCAGGTTATCTCTACTCGTAATCGAGGATACCAAAGATACCTGGTCCGCTGGCTAGGAAGGCCAGATTCTGATGACTCTTGGATCTCCCGAGAAGAGTTACAAGAGCTGGACCCAGACCTCTTGGAGAGATACCAGAGCCAACTTGATCCATACTCGACAGGGTCGAGTTCCTCCCATCCTGGGAGAATTGGTGCGGGCACCAGACTCAGAAGAAGACTTCAGAGCTCCATCTGGATCTCTGATTAACCTTGCCCGAAGAATTAGGGTTTTTGGTTTGTAATAAGAGTTGACTAGATCAACTCAATTTAGCTTGAGTCTACATTACCTGCATTTTATTTTGTTGAGTCATGTTGACTCAGTAGTGGACAAGGGTTTCAACCTGGGATGTTACATTTTCTCCCAAGACCAGGCAAGTGGACACCACACTCCCAGCCACACTCCCAATCCAGGGGGCGCCATATCCACATCCAGCAGCTTTTGGTCCCCACTCCACAGATGGCAACTTCCTTCTTTCTTGCACCAGATAAAGAGAAGTCCACCAAGAGAGCACAAATCAAGGGGGGCGGCCAAGACTTTCCCAAGAAGCTCCAAGCAAAGAAGGGAAGAAATTTAACTTGGAAGAGAACATCAAGGGGCGCCCACTACCTACCAAAACAATCAAGACAAAGATGGGAAGGACCTTGACTTAGGGAGGAAGAAAAGGAGGAGTCCAAAAGAGTTGATCCAGGGAAGGAAGAAAATTTTTTCTTGAAAATCCAAGCAAGGTGGCGCCATCTACCTGCCATTTATAACCCAAATCCTAATTTTTGGTATTTTGGCCGACCATATGTAAGGGATTTGCCCTAATTTGGAGATCCCCTCCTTTAGTCCCACATGGGAAGATGTGAAACCCTCCTCCCTTGTAATGCCTTATAAATTAACCCCCTCTTGTAAGTTTACAAAAAATCAGATGAAAGAAAGAAATTTTTCTTGAGCAAACTTGTGTTTTCTCTTGTCCGCACTTGCTTCCAGGTGTTGAGCTCCGTGAGGGAGTAAATCCGGGTTCCCCTGGAACCTTGAGGAGGTGAGAGATCTCCAAAACCCTAAACCCTAGGTTAGCCACTCAATTCCCAAACCCTAGCCGCCATCACCCTTCTCTTTCCACCAAGCCCTAGTCTTTTCCTCTTCTCACGGCCACCTTCGCCAAGTCCTGGCCGACCACCAGCATCCGACTCCAGTCCAGATACTGCAGATCTATAGCAATTCTAAGAGGAAGTCAGATCGGCCTCCAGGAGAATTCGATTTCAGCAACTTCAGCTTTCAAGTTCTTCAACCTGGTAAGATCTTTTCTTGAGTTTCTGAATTCCATCATTTGTTCCTCTTCCTTTCCAGATCTTGAGTCCAGGAGAAGCCGACCAAACCACGAGACCAGTATTGGAGGATCCATTGCGAAGATAGCCAACTCCGAGGATCCCACAATCTTCTCGAGAGAGTTCTTCCACCAGAATCCTGAGAAGATCACTGTCTGGTGAGTAAACCGTCCCTCCTCTCTATTTCTGTTCTGTTGAAAGTTCAGAGCGAAACCCTAGATCTGGGAGTTTCTCAACCCCCAGCGATCCGTTACTTCTGAACTACTCTGATAATTTGGTTCCTTCTAAACTGTGCTTTCAATCTTTACTTAGTTTCCTTCAACTTAGTTAGCTTTACTTTGAGTCAAAGCCAATTTATGAAAACTATAAAAAAAAAAAAAAAAAAAATGAATTAATCTTAATTTTACTTCCGCATACGCTTCTTTGTTCTTTGTTCTGCATCAGTCTTCCAAAAGTGCGTAGCAAATGGGATGGGCTCTATTGAATCTTGCAACCTGGTAATCTCAACAAAATGTAATAGAAAAGTTTGGGAAACATTGGAAACCTTAGGGTGTGGCAGGAAATAAAAATTGGAGTCTTGGGGCAATCAATTGGAAGCATGCAACAGACCTTGGTTACTAGAGATAACCATAAGATTTGAACATTGATCTATGCGTGACATAAAGTCCACTTGAAGGATGGAGAATTTGGTCATTGCAAGTGCAACGTCTTTAATTAAGGATGATTTAATTAGTTCAAGAAAAAGGTCATCGACTGGGATTAAAGGAATGAACTCTTCATGAGGATATTGAATGAGGTTTGGGGTTGGGGCTAAAGGAGTGGGCTTTTCCTGAGGGTATTGACTTATAAGAACCAAGTCCTTACTAATTTTTTGTTATTCTATTGCTTCAGGACTAGGCTTGACAATTTCATACTGAAGTGTTGCTCAAGTGATGGCAACAATGGCTGCACCAGTTCAGGCCGAGAAGTTGGAGAAGTTTGTCGATACCGACTTCAAGAGATGGCAACAAAAGATGATGTTCTATCTGACAACTCTGAATCTGGTAAGCGTTCTCAATGAAGATCCACCAGTCCTGAAGGAAGGAGAGAACGACAAGCAAATTGTCATGCTGTAGATGCATGGAAGCATTCAGACTTCCTATGCAAAAACTACATCCTTGATGGATTAGAGAATACTCTGTATAATGTGTACAATAGTATAAGCACAGGAAAAGAGCTGTGGGCATCCTTGGATAAAAAGTACAAGATCAAGGATGCAGGCCATAAGAAATTTGTGGTTGGCTGGTTTCTTGACTACAAGATGGTAGATTACAAGACCGTCATGGAGCAAGTTCAAGAACTACAGATCATACTGCATGAGATGCATACAGAAATGATGTCTCTGAGTGAGTCATTCTAGGTAGCCACTATAATTGAGAAGTAACCACCATCATGGAAAGACTTCAAGAATTACCTGAAGCTGAAGCATAAGTAGAAGGAGATGGGACTTGAAGATCTAGTTGTCCTCTTGAGGATCGAGGAAGACAACAAGAGACATGATAAGAAGACAGGAGGACATCATACTGAGCCTAAGGCCAACCTCATGGAAGGAAAGGTCAACAAGAAGAAATGCAAGTTTCCTTGTGAAGGCTATAAACAGAAGAAGGACAATCCTAAGAAGTTCAAAGGTAAATGCTTCATTTGTGGTAAAATAGGCCACAAATCCAAGGATTGTCGTTTCAAGGGAAAAGAAAAGAAGGAAGTCAATACTATTGAAGATACGCTATCCCATGAAGTGTCAGGGATGATGTTGTCAGCAGTTGTGTTTGAAGCAAATATGGTTGATAAACCAAATGAATGGTATGTTGACACTGGAGCTGCTCGACATGTCTGCTTTGATAAGAGTATGTTCTCACATATACTCCTATCAGAGGTAGAAATCTGCTAATGGGTAACTCCACTATATTGAAGATAGAAGGAATTGGCCGCATTATTCTAAAGATGACATATGGCAAAGAGCTTCTAGTGAACGATGTACTGCATGTTCCTAACATCCATAAGAACTTGGTATCAGGCTCCCTCCTAAGCATACATGAATTTAGGATGGTGTTTGAGTCTGATAAATTTGTACTTACTAAAGGGGGGATCTTTCTGGATAGAAATTACTTGAATAATGGGCTATTTAAAATGAATGTAATGACTGTACATCGTAACCTTGAAAAGAATAAAGATGCTTCTTCTATTTATATGGTTGACTCCTTTTATTTATGGCATGATATATTAGGTCATGTGAATTTTAATTCATTACGGAAATTAATGAATTTAGAATTGTTACCTATTGTCATGGAGTCCCTGTATCGGCCGGTCGGAGCTGCTGCACCATAGGACCGCTCCCTGGTTTACCTGCAAAATAGGTCCCTTATCGGAGTTTTTCCAACGGGGGACACTCTGATGCCTAAGTCAGTGGCGGGTTCTAGCCACAGAATGGGGAAGAGTGTCGAGAGTATGAGTGTGGGTCTGTGTGTGTACCTCCCTTGAGCCATTCTTCTTACCACTATTTAAGAGGAGGCCTCCGGCTTGCAGCCCGCCCTTTTTTCGGTGATTATGGGGAGTCAAATTCTCCCCATGATTGGCGATCGTGGGTTGTCATTGAGTGGTTCAGGCCAGTCCGGAGGCATGGCGGTTGGAGTTATGTGCCATGATCATGGCATGGAGATTATCGATTGTAATCATTGGTTACAGTTGCCTATCTATGCCAGATTGTGGTCCCATCTTCGAATTTCTCCTGTTTAAGATTCTCGGTCAGAGACTTAGTCCTTTGTGTGGACCGAAGACTCGGAGTCTATGCAGGTTCGGAGATCATGTCTTTGGTAGAAGCCGAAGAGGGTGTCTTCGGGAGTCATCGAGGAGCTTGGTCTCTGGTTAAGGCCGAAGACATCATCCAAAGATCTGGCTCTCGGATATCGTAGATCGGTGAGAAGCCTTGGGTTGCCTGTAGTTTGCCTGACCTCTCCTGGTCCGAAGTCCATGGTCCGGAGAAAAGGGCTTCGGCCAACCAAATCGGTGTTCGGTTCGTAGTTGAACCGGGATATCCCAACAGTTGTCCCCCTACTCTCAGTTCTCAAAGTGGAGGTTTGCCTCAAGAAGTGAGAGTACTAATGCCTTGTCATTTTCCTCCTGGAAGATAGTGTAGTGGATGATTATGGGATCTCTGATTGGACTGTCCATCATGACTACTGGTTGATCTGGGGATCAGGTGGTGGACAGCTGTCACTCCCAGGTTGGGAAAGAAGGAAAAAGAGGGCGGCCCTGGGATCGTCTCTCTTTTTCTCGTTGCACGATGGTTTAGCCAATCTTTCGGTTGAGATTTGGATGGTTGTGGTGGCTTTCCCCCATCCATTGGATGATGGATGTGCCTCATCTTGGCGGTTAGTTGAAGGCGGGTTACCTCCCTGGGTAACCTTGGGTCAAATCAACCTGGTAGGGATTCAGAGACCCCTATTTTCCTCTTCGAAAAGGGAGATGGTCTGGCTAAAGAAGCTTCTTCAACCTCGTCTTATCTTTCGCTCAGCTTTCCCCGTTCTGGACTACCAGTCTATTCTGCAGGTAGAATCTTCTTTCTGCCCCTTTGCTTCACTCTTTTATCATTGAAGAAACTGTAAAAAGCCAGGGGGAACAAGTAGGGCCCTAGGGGGCCGGTGACGTATTAGGTTCGGAGTCGATTTCTATTTCGATTTCTCAGGGAAAGATGGCTTTTCTTCGAGAACGCTATCGTTCCCTTGAGGGGTTCCCTTTTGTCCTTCCCGAACTCGAGGAATGGGTGAACAAACCTCCCCCTGGTGCCTAGCCATATATGAAGATCATCTGAAGGCTGGCCTTCGATTTTCCCTGCACCCTTTCATCATCAAAATCTTCCACCTGTACCAAGTGGTCCGGTGCAGTAGACCCCAAACAGCATCCGGAATATCTGCGGGTTCCTGGTCTTGTGCAACATTGCAAACATAGAACCTATGACCAATTTATTCACGACCCTTTTCGTACTCAAGAGGGATTTCCACAGCAACGGATTGTGGGTGATTGGCCCTCGATCAGGTCGCAAGGTCATCAAGGACATGTCCAGTGCCATCCATAGGTAGAAACCCGTTTTTGTGTTTGTACTGTCCTTTGATCCATGGGGCTTCGACACTGCTTGGAAGAAGCCTCTTTTAACCACCAATGACGGGAAGAAGGTCTTGGCGGCTGATAAGTTGGATTACGATCTCTTGGTCAATTCAGAAGTTGCCCCTATCCGGGAGTTGTTGGAGGAGAGAAATCTCTATCTTGCGAGAATTAGCAAATTTCCCACATTAGGTATAGTGGCAGAAATTTCTGCTCTCCTTTTTTGGTTTTGTTGTAGCTCAGTCGATTGAAATAATCTCTTTTGCTTGTAGATGGCGGAATGAAGCCCGGTGTGAGCTGGCTCCGTCAGACCTCCGAGAAGAGGGTAGCAGAAGCCCCTCTTACCCATTCGACGGTTCGGAAGAAGGCTCGAAGGGACGGTCCTGAGTGGGACTGGAGCACTTCGTCTTCTCGGGGAACCTCAGGGAAAGATGCAGCACTCGCGGAAGGGGCCCCTTCGTGGACCTGTCGAGTCGAAACCCCATCGATTGCTATTTCCCTGGTTTGCACAACAGGGAGTCCACCTCAGGTAGCTGATGTGCCACCGTTTTGCCCCCTGCAGTCGATAGGGGCAAAGTGTAGCAAGTCGAGGGAGAGTTCGCTCGCGGGGCTTCTTCAGCTGGGAGCCGTTCAGCGAACTCTTCGCAGCTTTCACCTATAGGGGGACTGCTGGTCCCTGCCATATCTAGGCAAGCACTGAAGGGCACCTGCTGTCTCATGACTTGGTAGTTCATCAGAATCGAAACCTTCCCAGGGTGTCCGATTCTGCCTTTTCTGCCCTACAACAGGTATGATCCTTGCCGTTTCCTTTATTTTGAGAACTGTTCGATCCGTAACTCCACAGCCTTGATGTAGTTGGTCTATGACCTTACTATTATGGAAGAGGGCCTGAGAAATGTTGACAGCCTCATCCATGGCCTCAAGGAGGAGCTCCAAACTGCCAGGGCCACAAAGAAAGTAGCCGAAGAGTTAAGGCAGTCTATGGAGGACCGCCTTATCTGGGTGAACGATGAAGTTCGTGAACTGAAGGGTGAACTATAAAGTGCTCATCTGACAATGGTGATGCAAGGGGCAGGGTGGAGGAAGAGCAGGAAACAAGTTGACTCCTTGAAGCAAGCTGCCAGGGAAAATCAGGAGAAGATAGAAAGCTTGACCAAAACAGCGGAGGAGGCTTCCAAGAGGGCCGAAGAGGCGATCTGGACTCCGAAGTGGCCAAGAGAGAGTCTGTGTCCCTGAGGAAGCGGGTAGACGATGCTGTGGCAGACTTCAAAATGTCTTCACAATTCCAAGAGGAAATGAATGAAGCATCTTTGTACAGTTATCAACATGGCTTTAACACCGGACTTTCCAAGATAAAGGAGGCCTTCCCTCACCTTGATCTTTCCGGCATCCCTCCCTTGAACATAGCCAAAGATGAGGAGGAGGTAGAGGAGGCCGAAGCCATAGTAGAGGCCGAAGAGGCGCCATGCCCATGTGGGGAGGCCTCTGACTCAATCGAAAATCTAGGGGTGACCCAAATTCCAATTCTAGTTCAGGAGGAGGTTCAGGCTGGGGGAGTCCAAGCCGAAGGTTCTTCGGTTCTGGCCCAGATTGATGAGATCCTTTCAGCACAGGTTGACAAGTTGCTTCAGTCATGTGGTGTGGGGTCTCCTTCTATTGATATTGAGTGATTCGAGTTGCTTTGGATGTATTCTCTTCTTTTCCCCTTTGTATTGTCAATGGATTTTGTATGATAACTTTTCCAGATCTTGAAATGACTTTTTTTTCTCTACATATGCAATGTTGCATTTCGTATGTAGCTTGAACTAGTTTTACCATTCTTTTTCCTGCTTGGTCGAACGACCATGGCCGAAGGCTATTTAATTGGTAGTTGACGAAGATGAACTCCATTGCCGAAGACCGTCTACAATAAATTAGGCTGGTGTCACCCTCCTTTGGATACTAAATTTATCCGTTGGGATAGACAGGAATCAACTCCTAGTCAACCAATGATTATGGAAGCTTGATCGCGTTTCTCATTGTCCATGCGGCATATCGATACTCATACAGTCATGATTTCTTGCATCTTGTGTGCCGCTGGGTCTCCTTTTTCTAAAAAGGAGAATGTTGCCATCGCACAATGGGGATTTTTCCAAATTCAAAGCACCGGCAGTTGTTGTTCTGGGAATGACCCCCGAGCGGCCTTTTGGTTCTCGAAGCATCGCTCGGACATGTGGCACTCTCTGATGCGGCTGGAAAAAAATGTGGAGCACGCTTCCCTGCAGTCAGTCATGGGTGCAGGGTCTCTATAAATAGGACCTTGCCTTCTGCCGTCAAGGGCCATTATTCTCGTAGCTCCTTCTTCTAATTAAAAATGAGGTTCAGCACTTCCGAGCTTCATCGGGCTGCGAAGAGAAGGGCTATTAACCCAAAGAGGAAGAGGAGTCCGGAGTTCTGCGAGTCGGGGGATGACGAGGAGCCTCTCGTGGACCGTCTGGAGAAGAAGGTCCACCTGTTGGAGGCCCAACTGAGGGAGGCCAGGGCTCAAGTCATGACGACAGCTGCAGAGGTAGAGGAGGCCAAGAAGGAGGCGGCAAAGGCTGTCTCAGACTTCAAGGCATCCACTGCCTTTAGGGAGAAGGTCGTCGAGGTGGCTCTAGACTCTTACCATCAGGAATTCCGGAAATATAGAGGGAAGGCCTTTAAGTTTTACGACTTGAAGGGCCTAGACAACATCAAGCCCTCTGTTCCTTTTTCCGGGCATGAATTTGATTCCGACTCCGATGAGGGGTCGGATTCTGGTTCGGATGGGAACCCCGGGGCCCCCTTATCGTCTCTTCTGAGCTCCCCCCACTGGTACGGGAAAAATTCGGCTGGAGGTTATTGAAAAATTCCCGCGTCTTTTCAATGTTACTCCATTATCTCTTCTTTTTTTTTTTTTTGGTCTCTCTTTTTTGAGAGTCCCTTTTTTTTGTTCTCTCTTTATGAGAGTTTTATTTTTTCTCTTTTTTTTTTTGTAAAAATCGAAAAAGAAATGAAATATCTTTTTCTTACCTCCTCCCTTGTGCTTTCTGCGATATGTTATATCATGTTTTGTCTGGAATGTAGATTCCTCAGACCATTTTCGATCTATAGGAAAGAAGTGAGGTCAGTTGGACCGTTCTTGGAAATGTTTGTTGTCGATAAAAAGGACGACAGTGATCCTTTTAGGCACGTTTTCAGATTTACCGTAGGGTAGGGAGCTTACACCGTCTCTGTGCACTTCTGTCATGATCAAGGTAGGCTATTCAGGCCCGCCCCGGTGCATCTTCGGGTTTACCATAGGGTAGGTTACAAAAACCATCCCTGCACCTTTGATCTTCTTGGTGGCCTAGTTGGGCCATCTATTGCGCTCGTCGGGCATACCGATAAGGTGAGTGGATTAGACTCTCCTTTACGCAGTTGACCGATTTTTCAGATCAGGTCACTTAGGCTATTGTCGTTCAGTTGATGCAACTAGCCATTCCGAGTTGAGTAGGGTTGAACAATCTTGCATAGGAAATTTAGGAACTCGTTTATTGATATTATTTGCGAAGGTTTTATACATTCCATGGCAAGGACAGAGTCTTCCCATCCAGGGTCTTAAGTCGATATGCTCCCGGTCGAATGACTTCTTCGACTTGATATGGACCTTCCTAGTTGCGGGAGAGTTTACCTTGTTCCATTGGCCTGGATACTTCTGCCCTTCACAGTACAATATCTCCTGTGCGAAATATCTGCTCTTTCACCCTTGAGTTATAGTATTTGGTGACCTTTTGTTGGTACGCCGCCATACTTATCTGGACCTGAAGTCTGGTGCTTGGCAGCATATCCAGGTCGATCCTTCTACGATCGGAGTTTCCAGGCTCTTCATAGTTGTCAATTCTTAGGGACTGCAAGGAGACTTCAATAGGTAGTATAGCTTCGGTACCGTATGCCAGGTTGAATGGAGACTCGCCGGTGGCCATTCTCGGGGTAGTTCGATATGCCCAGAGAATGGAGGTCAGTTTTTCGGCCCAAAGCCCTTTGGCAGCATTCAACCTCATCTTCAGACCATGGAGAATGGTCCGATTAGTGACTTCGGCTTCTCTGTTGGACTGTGGATGAGTAATGGAAGTCAGTCGATGTTGAACATGATACCGAGCATAGAAGTCTTTGAACTTCAGATTGTCGAGCTGTCTCCCGTTGTCCATGATTATGACATGTGGGATGCCAAACCGAAATATGATGGAGTTTTTTACAAAATTCTCCACCTTGCCTTCTGTGATCTGGGCCAATGGTTCGGCTTCTACCCACTTTGTAAAGTAGTTGATGGCCACAAGAAGGAACTTCCTTTGCCCTGATGCCGATGGGAATGGGTCGAGAATGTCCATTCCCCACTGGGCAAAAGGCCATGGGGCTGCCAGTTGGGTCAGGTGACTCGCAGGCTATCTTTGAACATTGGCGTACCTCTAACACTGGTCGCACTTTCGCACAAAGTCAGCCAAATCCTTCTAGATGGAGGGCCAGTAATATCCTTGTCGAATGATCTTGTATGCTAGTGATCTACCTCCTAAGTGATCACCGCTTATGCCCTCGTGGACCTCTCTCAGGGCATAATCCGCATCTGTCGGTCCCAAGCATTATTGCAGTGGCTAAGAGAACGATCTCTTATAGAGGGTCCCGTCTAAGATGACATACTGAGACGCCATCCAGCGGATCTTCTTGGCTTCTACCTTATCCTCTGGCAGTACACCTTCATTTAGAAATTTGATGATAGGATCTATCCAGCTTGGCTCGTTGTCGATCTGGTGCACTTCCGCAGCCTCTTCAGCTATGGTTGGAGTTTCCAGATATTCAACAAAGGTGTGCCCGAGAGATTCCGGTGCTGTAGTTGCCAGTCGAGATAATGCATCTGCTTGGGAATTCTCTGATCGTGGGACATGGATGATCTCAAAATGTTCCAATTGAGAGGATAAGGCCCGTACCTTCTCTAGGTATTGCACCATGGTTGGATCCTTGGCTGCAAATTCTCTATTAACTTGATTTACAACCAGCTCGGAGTCTGAGAAGGTTTGGAGTTGCTGAACTCCCAAATTCTTTGCAATTCGAAGTCCGGCAAGCAAGGCTTTGTATTTGGCCTGGTTGTTAGAAGCATGGAAGGAGAACCGAAGTGCGTACTCTATAGTATGGACATTAGGTTCGGCCAACATAAGTCCAGCCCCGCATCTAGTAGCATTAGAAGCTCCGTCCACATGAAGCACCCAAATGAACTTCATCTCCTTCGGGAATTCATCTTATACCGAAGATGCTTCATCTGTGGACCTCTAGGTGCATTTTGCAAAGAAATCAGAGAGCACCTGGACCTTCAAAGCCGCTCGGGACTGGAAACTGATCTCAAACTCACTTAACTTCACAACCCACTTGGCTATCCTTCCAGAGTGATGGGGAACTAATATGCATACCATTTTTTTTGTATATTCTACATGTTGAGTTAGGTTATTAATTCCCAAATTTTAGATCAAAATTATTTGTAGGGAATTTTGTATGAATTTTTGATGATCGGCATGCAGATTAGGATCTAGAAAAGTAGCAAAGAAGGACCGCCGGGGCTGAGAAGCCTCGGTTAGGGCAAGTTCTCATGCAATAAAACTACTGGAGGTAGAGGGGTGTACCTGACAATGTCTATGAAGATCACAGCGAAGGGGTCTCTCGTTCCTCGATGGATGCGGCCTGGAAAACTGAGCCAAAGACCCGCGGATACTCGGCTTTCTGCTCGGTGATCCGATTGAGGCTTGGCTGGAGTCGTTGGATTCGTAGGAACTCGGGGACCTACAAATGACCTGTCAGGGGTTAGAAAACTCACAATGGAACAAAAAAACAAAGGAAAAATAGCAAGGGAAGGCTTCTTTTGGAGTGGGAATCCAGGGATCTGAGATGCTTGTTGGCAGCAGGAAGATGATTGCAGCACTGGGAAGAAGAACTTTCGCAAACCCCTTTATGCATACAGCAGGGTATCACACAACTCAATAGAAGAACTCAAGGTTTTCATTCATCAAAATTCTCCATCATACAAGAGGCTAGGGTCCCTTAAATAGACCCTTAACCTTGGGCTCCAAGTAAGGGTACATAAGTCTTTACATAAGAATCCTTTTCCCTCTCAAACCCTAGCTAGAAAATAAGGAAATATTAGGTAGAAAAATCCCTAAAAATTTTTTTGACTTGGTCAAGACTCCAAGGACGCCTAGGGGGGCGTGTTGGGCTTCTAGGAGCAGCAAAAGGCCGGCCCAAAGGGGCTCGGGTGCATGGGTTTGGGCCTCTGGAAGCTGGGGTGGCCTGGTAGCCAGGTAGCAGGAATATTCCCTGGTATCTTGCTTCTTAGGAGCTTGGGCTTGGCACCTGGGCTTGATTTCTTTGGGCTAGGATGCAGATGGACCTCTGGAATCATGGATGCCATTATCTATGAATATACTTTGGCATCTGGAAGGGAATCTGGGAGTCTGGAGGTCATCTGCAAGAAATCAGGGTTTTCTGAATTTTCCTCCTGGGGTCTTCAAATCTTCAAGCTGGGTTGGACTTGTGCTATACATCCATGTCTTCAATCTAGTTGGACTTGGTCTTCACTTGTATGATATAGTCTTGAGTCTTCAGTATGCTTGGACAGGACTCAAAAAAATAAAATTCGCTCAACATGAGCAGACTAGCATTGGACTGAACTAGCTCAACAAGAGCTGACTAGTACAGAACTGAAATAACAACTAAAAATACTCAAATAATAACTAAAATGGACTCAGATGAGCTAAGCCCTTATTACAGATGGACTCATAAATTATTGATCAATTTACAGAGGGTTGAAAAAGCCTTTGTCTTATTCTGGTGCCTCAGGTGTCCCCACCAATTCTCCCGGGGTGGGAGGAACTCGACCCTGTCGAGTGAAGGTCAGACTGGCTCACATATCTCTCGAGAAGGTCTGGGTTGAGGCATTACAAGTCCTCTCGAGATATTCACAAATCGTCCAACTCTGGCCGGCCTTGCCATCGGACCAGGAAGCGTTGATAGTCATGGCCCTGGGTCGTGATGGCTTGATTGTCCAGGATACGCTCGATCCGTTCTCCTCTCTCAGGCCAAATTTGTTTGTGGACACTCTAGGTTAGGGTCACTCATAATGAAAAGGAATAGGTCCAAAGGCCTCACTAGGTAGCGCTGCCGGTTCCCTATACTCAACCAGGTCTGTAATATTGAAGGTAGAACTAATGCCCAAATCCGAAGGCAAGTCTAACACCTAGGCATTTGATCCAACCTTCTCTATCACTTTAAAAGGTCCGGCTCTACGAGCATGAAGCTTCTTTTAGGCCTAAGCCGAACCAAGATAGAATCCACTACATCAAATTCTTTGACCCTTCTTCGGGAATTAGCCAGTTGTTTTAAGATTAGTGCTGGTGGTGAACATGCTAGGCACATGCAGACTTCTAACAAATGATGCAAAGGACTCATACTGACACCTAACAGACTCGACTATGCATTCCTATCGAAGGAAATTTTATTGAACTCTTTGGATCTAAACCTAATAGATTATAGGTTCTCTAGGTTTGATCCTAGCTTGACATGCACATGAAAATTTACAGTGAACTTCTATCAAATTCCAAAGAGTATGCCAAAAGTAACATGCAAACCTAACATGCGTGATGAATGCATGCAGTATGCTAATCTTAGCTAAATGCAATCTAATGATCCTAGAAATGCTGGAGGTGTCAGGAAAGGGCAGAAAATAGGAAGTGGGTTCAGAATTAGTTTGGTAAGGTAGAGAAAAAGGTTCATGGTTAGTTGGATAAAGTAGGATAAAAGATGGGGTGTCAGGAACTAATCCTATACTAATGAGGTTAACCTTACGAGGTTGAGCTATATCTACAGGGTTTGCATAATGGAAGGATGGGTCACCAATTTCGGGGAAGAGGTCCTTAATGGGAACTATAGGAGGGGACTCATCTTGAAGGTATTGATTCAAAGAGATCAGGTCCTTAATAAATTCTTCTGGTTCTTGTATTTTTGGACTAGACTCTGTAATTTGGCTCTCCTCTATGGTTTCCTCAGGTAAGGCTCTAGCAGCAGTACCTAGGTTCTCTTCCTCTATTTGTTCTTCCATTATAGCTTTAGGTTGGATGTGGTCAAGGTCAACTAGCTCTGGGTTGGTTTCTACCTGGGTATCTACTGGGTCAGCTAATTCTAGGTCTACTAAAGGTGTCTCCTCTTCTCCCTCATACTCATCCACTAGGCTCATATCAGCTTCATACACTTCCGCGTTAATGTAAGCCTTGCGAATCTCAGGAATGGTTGGAGAAGGTCGGCTAGCAGGAAATTGGTTAGGTTCTGGTATCTGATTATGGGTACTACTCCTAGTAGGTTCAGGTTGTATAAGAGGTAGTGGCTCACTATTGGGTTCATATTTAGGGATACTAATCCTATGGGGTTCAAGTTGACTAGGGGAAGCATGACTAGTACTAGGCTGATACTTAGGGGTTATGGGTTCTCTAGGCTCATAGGACAAGGGTGTAGATCTATGGGTCATGGGATTATAGGATCTGGGGTCATAGGATTTTGGGTCAGCTCTATGATCAGGTTCTAAGGATGGATCAAGGTATGGGGTCCTCCTAAGGTTGGGCTCTCTATATGGGTCAGGATATTGGGTCCTCCTAGGATTGGACTCCCTATATGGGTTAGAATACTGGGTTCTCCTAGGGTTGGACTCCCTATATGGGTCAGAATATTGGGTCCTCCTAGGGTTGGACTCCCTATATGGGTCAGAATATTGGGTGTTGGGTCTACTAGGCTCATAGGGTGTGGGTGCATAGGATCTATGATCATGGGATCTAGAGTCATAGGATCTAGGTTCATAGGTTATGGATTCATAGGTTCTAGGTTCATAGGATTTGGAGTCATAAGATCTATAGGTTGTAGGTATACTGGGCTTATAGGGAGAGGGTAAATAGGATCTATCTTCCTGGTCTATAAAATCTTGATTGGGTCTTCTAGGACTAACCTTAGGGATTGGGTCATGACGATGGGCTCTCCTAGGTTCAGCCTCAAGGTATGGATCAGGGTTTGGGGTCCTCCTAAGTTGAGGGGAACTAGAATTTGGCTCAGACCGTGACCCATGGTTTTTTTCTGGGGTTCCTACCCGGACTTTTAACTGATCAAACCTATTGGAAAGATGGTCAATTCTATCATTAGTTTGAATACGAGACTGAGTTAACTGGGTCATCTGGGTAGTTATCTGGGTAGCCATCTGGGCCATTTGATCAGCTAGGGCTTTTATTTGAGCTTGTAAATTTTTCATGGGTTCAGACATTTGTGAAGGAGGTGGGTGATATGAAACTCCTGATCTAGTGCTCATGCAAGACTCGATCAGACCGACTATAGCTGACTAGACCTAAAGTCCAAACTAGATGCTCAATCAGGGTGGCAAACTAGCCTATAGTAACCCTGTACTCAGCCAGGCAGGTGTAAGGGGAGTGTTAGGTCCCTGATTGCCAATCCTAGACACCAATCAGAGATTGGCCAGGTAGGCGGACCAGCACACAAGCCCTTCGGGATTGAATCCCTAAACCACCGTTCTAGACACTGAGCACAAGGCACACACAGGTTAACTTGACACAGTGATCTAACACTAGCCCGGACCCGACCAGTTGGTGTCCCTAGCCCACTAGGGCAAATTAAGTCTAATTAATTTTAGGTTAAGGCTTGGGACTGAATGCAAGGGATGTGGTTTTGGGCTAAGGAGAGGTGATCAAATCCTCCCCCCATCTGATATAGCAAGAGTGCCCTTAAAAGTAAATTATGCAATGATGGCAGGCAGATGAGGATGCAAATTAGGGTTTAGATATTTTTTTGGGTATTTTTGGAGAATATGTATTTTTTTTTTTGGTATTTTTTTAAATAGAAGAAAACTTGCAAATCATGGCCTAATATACTGAAAATATACTAAAATTAAGAAATATGCAAAAACTCCTAAACAAAACCCTAAAACTTCCAAACTTGTCTTGCTAAAAAAAATAGAGCCGAAATTTTGCAGGCCCTATTTCGGCTTGCAAAATTTTCACAGGCCATAATAAAATCTGGAAAAATTTTTAAAATTACTGTGAATTATGATAAATCCAGGAAAGTAAATTATAGAACTTTTGGAATTTTTAACAGGGATAAATAATTAAAATAACAGAGTATATATGGACTGAAAAATTACAGAAAACAAGCCCTAATCTAAGCTCTGATACCAAATGATGGGGAACTAATATGCATGCCATTTCTTTTGTATATTTTACATGTTGAGTTAGGTTATTAATTCCCGAATTTCAGATCAAAATTATTTGTAGGAAATTTTGTATGAATTTTTGATGATCAGCATGCAGATTAGGACCTAGAAAAGTAGCAAAGAAGGACCGCCGGGGCTGAGAAGCCTCGGTTAGGGCATGTTCTCCTGCAATAAAACTACTGGAGGTAGAGGGGTGTACCTGACAACATCTATGAAGATCACAGCAAAGGGGTCTCTCGTTCCTCGATGGATGCGGCCTGGAAAATCGAGCCAAAGACCCGCCGACACCCGGCTTTCTGCTCGTTGATCCGATTGAGGCTTGGCTGGAGTTGTTGGATTCATAGGAACTCGGGGACCTACAAACGACCTGTCAGGGGTTAGAAAACTCACAAAGGAACAAGAAAACAAAGAAAAAACAGCAAGGGAAGGCTTCTTTTGGAGTGGGCATCCAGGGATCTGAGATGCTTGTTGGCAGCAGGAAGATGATTGCAGCACTGGGAAGAAGAACTTTCGCAAACCCCTTTATGCACACAGCAGGGTATCACACAACTAAATAGAAGAACTCAAGGTTTTCATTCATCAAAATTCTCCATCATACAAGAGGCTAGGGTCCCTTAAATAGACCCTTAACCTTGGGCTCCAAGTAAAGGTGCATAAGTCTTTACATAAGAATCCTTTTCCCTCTCAAACCCAAGCTAGAAAATAAGGAAATATTAGGTAGAAAAATCCCTAAAAATTTTTTTGACTTTGTCAAGACTCCAAGGACACCTAGGGGGGCGTGTTGGGCTTCTAGGAGCAGCAAAAGGCCGGCCCAAAGGGGCTCGGGTGCATGGGTTTGGGCCTCTGGAAGCTGGGGTGGCCTGGTAGCCAAGTAGCAGGAATATTCCCTGGTATCTTGCTTCTTAAGAGCTTGGGCTTGGCACCTGGGCTTGATTTCTTTGGGCTAGGATGCAGATGGACCTCTGGAATCATGGATGCCATTATCTATGAATATACTTTGGCATCTGGAAGGGAATCTGGGCGTCTGGAGGGCATCTGCAAGAAATCAGGGTTTTCTGAATTTTCCTCCTGGGGTCTTCAAATCTTCAAGCTGGGTTGGACTTGTGCTATACTTCCATGTCTTCAATCTAGTTGGACTTGGTCTTCACTTGTATGATATAGTCTTGAGTCTTCAGTATGCTTGGACAGGACTCAAAAAAATAAAATTAGCTCAACATGAGCTGACTAGCATTGGACTGAACTAGCTCAACAAGAGCTGACTAGTATAGAACTGAAATAACAACTAAAAATACTCAAATAATAACTAAAATGGACTAAGATGAGCTAAGCCCTTATTACAGATGGACTCATAAATTATTGATCAATTTACAGAGGGTTGAAAAAGCCTCTGTCTTATTCTGGTGCCTCAGGTGTCCCCGCCACAGAGGTGTCTGGAGATCGGAGAATGGCCTTGAGGGGTAGATCGGTCAGCACCACAATGGGGTGGGCATGGAAGTACGGCCGTAGTCGTTACACCGCAATCACCAGAGAGTAGATCAGCTTCTGCATACTCGCATATTGCATTTCGACATCATGTAGGACCTTGTTGATTTAGTAGATCGGCTTGTGGGATCTGTCTTCACCTCTCCGAATGAGGACCGAACTAATTGCTTCATCTGAAGCTGAGAGGTATAGGTAGAGAACTTCTACTTCTTGTGGTTTGGAGAGTAGTATCAGGGTTTCCAGGTACTTCTTCAACTCCTCAAAGGCAGTGCGACAGTCTTCGAACCATTCGAAGCTCTTTGACTGCCGGAGTACCTTGAAGAATGGGAGGCATATCTCGGCGGACCGAGAAATGAATCTGCTTATGGAGGCAATTCTTCCTGTTAACTGCTGGACTTCCTTTTTGCAGGAGGGATGTTTCATATCTTTTAGAGCTTGGATCTTCTCAGGGTTTGCCTCAATCCCTTGTTTGGTGACAAGAAAGCCCAAGAACTTACCCGAAGTGACCCCAAAGGCACACTTTGCCAGGTTTAGCTTCATGCGATAGCGCCGTAGAGCACTGAATGACTCTTCTAAGTCATGGATGTGATATTTTCAGAGGAAGCTTTTGATGATCATGTCATCAACATAGGCCTCAATGTTTCTCCCCAGTTGCTTTTCGAACACCTTGTTGATTAACCTTTGAAATGTTGCCCCGGCATTCTTGAGGCTGAATGGCATCATCTTGTAGTAGTAAAGACCTTTGTCGGTGATGAAGGCCATCTTCTCCTCATCTTGCGGATCTATTCTAATCTGGTTATAGCCTGAAAAATCATCCATGAAGCTCAGCAACTGGTGGCCGGCAGTAGCATCGACTAGTTGATCAATCTTCGGGAGTTGGAAGCTATCTTTCGGGCAAGCTTTATTGAGATCTATGTAATCGATGCAGATCCTCCACTTGCCGCTAGCTTTCTTCACCATTACCACATTGGCCAACTATAATGGGTAGTGGGCCTCCTGGATGAACCCTGCTATAAAGAGTTTGTCGACTTCTTCATCCACGGGTATCTGTCTTTCAGGAGTGAAGCTCCTTTTCTTCTGCTGCACTGGCTTGTACCCAAGGGTAACTTCCAATCGATGAGTGATTACTTCAACAGGAATCCCCGGCATATCCGAAGCTGACCAGGCGAAGACGTCGATGTTGTCCCTGAGGAAATGGATCAGCTCCATTCTGGTTTCCTCACCAAGGGTACTCCCGATCTGCACAACTCAGGTGTGGTCTTCCTTTGTCAGAGGTACCAGGACAGTTTTCTCCATTGGTTCACCGGAGCCCGTAGTTGTATCCCTCGGATCCAGCTGGTCCGGGGTTGCAGGATCATTGTAGTGCCTGTCTTGTATCATCAGACATTGTCGTGCTATCCTGTGGTCTCCTCTAACTTCTCCGACACCATTCCTGGTGGGAAAGAATACCAAGAGGTAATGAGAGGAGATCACGGTTCGGAACCTGTTCAAGGTGGGCCACCCCAAAATGATGTTGTATGCTGAGGGGATTCGGACCATCGTGAAGTTGATCGGTAGTGTCTTTTGTCGAGGTTTAGTACCAAGTGTTACAGGAAATACTATTTCTCCCTCGGCGTGAACTTGATTGCCCCCAAAACGAGTGAGCGGTATGGGGGATCTTCGTAGTTGATGTCTAGGCAAACATAATTTAGAGAATGCATCGTAAATCAAGACATCAGTCGAACTTCCATTATCAATAAGGATTTGCTGTACATCATAGTTGGCCACAACAGTCGAGATTACAAGGGGATCATCATGCGGAAACCGAACTCCCGTAAGGTCATCATCAGAGAAAAGAATAGCGTTATTGTCCTTGAGTCACTTTGGGGCATCGTCCTCATCCCTTCCCCAATCGGTAGGCCAGTGTATCATCCCTACACCTCCGTTGGTTGGCATTTGATTTGGCAGTTCGGCCTCTTCGGGAGGTGGCTGGGGAACAGTTGCTTCCGACCGAGGTCCTTGGTGACCAATGTACCACCCCAAATACCCTTCCTTAATGAGATCCTCAATCACATCCTTCAACTGGATGCACTCCTCAATGTTGTGGTCGTGGTCCCGGTGGAATCGGCAGTATTTGTTCCTATTCCTTATGGAAGAGGAGGCTTTTATGGGATGGGGCCATTGGAGATAATTTTCTTTCTCTATCTCCATGAGGATCTTTTCTCGAGGGAGGTTGAGGGGGGTGTAGGAGTCGAATCTTCCTCTCAATGCTCTAGGCCTGGAAGGACTCCTTCGGCGGTCTGTGTATTTGCCACCGTTGTTATTGGAAATTGGGGGACCTTGTCCCCTATCGTTCTTCTTTTTTGAAGGGGGCTTCCATTCAATCAGTCATCGGTTAGCCGCCTGCTCTTCAGCATCAGCATATTTCTGAGCTCTTGATAAGAGCTCAGCGTAGCTTTTGGGAAACTTCTTATCCAGGAAAAAGGTAAGCCTGGAGGTACGAAGCCCCTTCTTCAGTGCAGGCATGGCCATGTGTTCGTTGAGATCAGGGATCTCAAGTGTGGCCACATTAAACTTTGATATGTAATCTTGCAGGCTTTCTCCTTCGTTCTAGTGAAGAAGGAATAGTGTGTCCATATTTCGTGGAGTCTTGCGGCAGGTCCTGAAATGCAGGACAAACAATTTTTCTAACTCGGAAAAAGAATCGATGGTACCTGGGCGCATGCTCGAGTACCACATCTGAGCAGCTTTCTTTAAGGTACCCGAGAATGCGAGGCAGTACATCGCATCCAAAGCTCTTTGGATCATCATATGGGCCTTGAAACTGCCCAAGTGGTCGAGGGGATCAGAGATGCCATCGTAAGATTCCACCTGGGAAACCCTGAAGTGCCGAGAAATAACTTCGGCCATGATATGGTCGGTGTAGAGTGGGCGTAGATCACCTATAATCAAATCATCAAATCCTTTAGATCCCGCATTCTCTGTTCTCGCGCCATCACCATCTCCAATTCGATGGCTCTGAATCTCCCATCGTAATCGGGAGTCTGCTTCGGCGCCCTCTCCACGGTGGTGGATTCTTCGGAGGAGGGTAAGGGAGTTTGCCTAGGCCTTTTTCCTTTCTGCGGGGAATCAGTGGACCTAGGCAGTCTCGAAGTTTGGCCTTCAGGAGAGGGCTGAGAATGAGGGGTGAGATGTGTGGGATCCTCTAGTGGAGCTCTCTTCCTTCGGGACCGAGAGCTATGTCTGGAGGTGGCCGGTGGGTTTCCCATCGGAAAAGTTTTGTTCTGGAAGTCCTGAACCATGGTCGTAAGGTTGGTGACCTAGTTCACAAAGGCTTCAAAATGCTGTAGTCCCACAACAACTATGGGAGGTGGGACGTCGTTCTCCCCCAGGGGCCACACCCCCTTGGGACGGAGCACGACTTCGACTTGTAGAATCTATCTGAGTCTTTACTCTTGCCATTTCCACTTGTCTAAGAGGGAGCCTAAAGAGTGCTATGTCGCTCCCCCTTCCTGGCGCACCATTCTATTGGCGTGGAGTCCCTGTATCGGTCGGTCGAAGCTGCTACACCACAGGATCGCTCCATGGTATACCTGCAAAACAGGTCCCTTGCCGGAGTTATTCCGGCGGGGGAGACTTCGATGCCTAAGTCAGTGACGGATTCCAGCCACAGAATGGGGAAGATCATCAAGAGTATGAGTGTGGGTTTGTGTGCATACCTCCCTCGAGCCATTCTTCTTACCATTATTTAAGAGGAGGTCTCCGGCCTACCCTTTTTTCGGTGATTATGGGGAGTCAATTTCTCCCCATGATTGGCGATTGTGGGTTGTTATTGAGCGATTTCGGCCAGACCGGAGGCATGGTAGCTGGAGTTACGCGCCATGATCATGGCATGTAGATTGTCGATTGTAACCATTGGTTACAGTTGCCTATCTGGGCTAGATTTAGGTCCCATCTTCTAATTTCCCCTGTTTAAGGAGATTCTCGGTCAGAGACTTAGTCCTCTACATGGACCGTGTTGGGATCCAGTGCAACGCAGCGGAAGGGTAAATTCAAAATATAGAAATTAATATGCACCAAAACCCTAAACCAGGAGCTCCTTAATAAGACTAAAATGTATGAAGACTAACATTCTTATGCAATTTAGAATTAGAGTACTAACCTATAACCGCTAATTCCAATTTGATGAAGATTTAATCTTAAAGATGAACGGGCTATTTGAGTTCACCAGGCTTCCAGGTGTCCGCCCTCCGATGGAGATCAACACAAAGCAATGACCAAGATCCTAACTCCTTGTTCCAATGGTTCCTTCAATTGAATTCTTCTTCCAGGAATTCAATACATGGATTATGGCTGGAAATCTTCCACTCAAAGGTGTGTCTTCTTCCTTCTTACCCCTTCTCCAACTTCTACCAAGACTTAGAACCATTATGACACCTTTGTCTTGAAAGTAAGACCTTGTCCTAAGAAGATTTATGCTTGTCTTTAATTGGTGGAGAAATTAAGACAAGGATGTCTTAATGTAAGGAAAAAAAGAATTGAATCAGAACTCTTTTTTTCCTTTACCGTCGGAGACTTTCTCTCGTAACCTTGTTTAGTAGCAGAGTTTCGATAGAGTTTTACTCTGTAAAGGAAACAATGCAAAAACAAGAAAGGGAGAAAGAGTCTTCAGGAGAGGAAGGAAGAAAAAAAAATCACATCACCGAGTTCTGATTCCCACCCCCTTTTTTATAGTTTTCGGAGAGGCGCCCTCACAACTCTCCGATAACAATTTCTCACGCTATTTCCCTTGTTTCCATGCCCCTTTCCCTTCTTCCCACGCTCTTTCCTTTTTCTCACGGCCTTCTAGATTATTTCTCATGGCCTTCCAGATCAATCCTCATGACTTTTCTCAAAAGAAGAAGTCATGACGATTGGGAGAAAGAAGTCGCGAAACTTGAATATCCGAAGAGATCTGATTTCGCGCTCCTGGGAAGAAACTATGCTTTCTTTCTTTCTTAAAACCTCTCCTCCTGTTAGATTATCATCCATGGGTGGACAAATGAGGTGCTAATACTAAGAAAGAAGGCCACCCCATCTTAATTCATCGGAGAATTAAGTGGGCGCGCGCCAAGAGTCCATGCGCCCATGGACTCCTCCAAATGGCGCGCCAAGAGTCCATAAGCGCATGGACTCTTGGTGTTTTGGCATGCAAGGGAAAGGGGGCGGGTGGGGAAGTGGCCTAGCTAATAGGTTAGCCAATTGGGTTAGCCATAATCCTTAAATTTTCAATTAAGGTCTAATTAGATCCAATTAGAACCCAAATCGAGTCAATTCGGAACCCTAATTCGATTACGATTCGAATAGGAGTTAGGATTTGCAACACTTGCTAGAGAGTCTTAATGCAAATGACTCTTGATCAATTCTTTTATGTGTGTGATCCATTGGGTTCCACATCTAGCCGGCAGTGGGTTCGAATACAAGTTGACCTAATTTGATTAGAACTCTTTCTAATCGATTTAGGTCAAATCGGGCTTACACGATTTTGATCAATTAGGACTCTTCCTAATTCAAATCAACCCACAAGACAAGATTGACGTCTTGCAACGTGTCATGTCTACCCGAAAGATATGGAAATTCTGGTGAAATACCAAAATTATCCTTTTGTAGAAAGTTACCATACAATTAAATCCTTCGATCAGCCTGCATCCAAAATATAATTATGGATATGGATATATGTCAAATCCAATATTATATTTGTTTCTAGATCAATTTTATATTGATAATTCAATTATCTTGATATTAGAAACCATCTCTAATATCTCTACTTTGATCAAAGATTCCCTGAATCATCATCCGATTGATAACTAGCTAGATGCAATCTCCTCTTACTAAGAGTGATCGATTCCTTGTTGACCTACTCATTACCTTCATATCCAATTCACCATTCCAAGTATCAATCCTGTGCATGACTCAGGGCATGATTATGATTGAACCAAAGCATGGGTTCATGTACATAAGGTACTT
This sequence comes from Areca catechu, assembly GCA_021397845.1. Classification (NCBI taxonomy): domain Eukaryota; kingdom Viridiplantae; phylum Streptophyta; class Magnoliopsida; order Arecales; family Arecaceae; genus Areca; species Areca catechu. Next base: position 84,242,261 of record CM038044.1, on the reverse strand, counting down.
ATGGCAGTCTCAGGTCAAAGGATTACTTGTACCACTCCCACTATGAGAACCTTCTATTGACATGTAGCTAAGATTCCATTAGATGTTCTCAAGTTGGATCTTATCAGTGAACTCATTCTTTAATGAGCACCCACATCCTAGTATTAGTGTCATACACAAGTGACTATGAGAGCAGTCACCAAATTCAGTATACATAGGATGTGCTAGTCTTACCGGAAAAACCCTGATCCCCTACTCAAGGTTCCTTCGACTAGGAATATTGTTGATTAAGGTTTTAAGACTTTAGGTCTCTTGTATGATCTCATCATAACCCTAAAATCATAGCCCTAATCTATGGGGTTCATCATATAATAATAATCACAACGTATGATGAAAAATAATGCCTTTATTAGAATATTGTCAATTACAATGGTTTGGGAGATACAACATAGATTGGCTTGTAGGACATATCCCTTTCAATCTCCCACTTGCACTAAAGTCAATCGTGTTTAAATCTTAACCCCATACTCTCGAGGTGGCGATCAACCTCTCGCTGTGGTAGAGCCTTAGTGAACGGGTCTGCTACGTTGTTCTTTGTATCAACTCTATTTATGTAGACATCTTGTCTTTCTACTATTTCTCGTACGAGATGGAAGCGTCTCAGAATGTGCTTGGACTTATGATGAGCTCTTGGTTCCTTAGCTTGAGCAACAGATCCAGTGTTGTCACAGTAAAGTGGCACTGGATTTTCTATCTCAGGAACAACACCCAATTCTGTGATGAACTTCTTCATCCAGACTGCTTCCTTGGCGGCTTCACTGACAGCTATGTATTCTGCCTCTGTAGTTGAGTCAGCTACAGTCTGCTACTTGGTACTCTTCCAACTTACTACTCCACCATTTAGGGTAAAAACATATCCCGATATGGATTTGATCATCAAGGTCTGATTGAAAACTAGAATCAGAATAAGCTTCTAGTTTAAGATCAGAACCACCATAAACCAGAAAAATATCATTAGTCTTTCTCAGGTACTTAAGAATATTTTTAACTGCTTTCCAATGATCCTCTCCTGGATCAGCCTGAAACCTACTGACAAGGCCTAAAGCATATGCCACATCAGGCTTGGTACATAACATGGCATACATTATGGACCCTACTGCTGAAGCATAAGGTATAGAATTCATTCTATTTCTTTTTTCAAGTGTCTTAGGAGACATCCTTTTGGAAAGATGTATGCCTTGACTCATAGGAAGATAACCTCTTTTACTTCCATCCATGTTGAATCTTTTCAGCACTAAGTCAATGTACCTAGATTGAGATAAACCTAGCATCCTCTTAGACCTATCTCTATAGATCTTAATACCTAGTATATAGGATGCTTCTCCTAAATCTTTCATGAAAAACTGGTTTGATAGCCAAACCTTGACTGATTGTAACATTGGGATATCATTCCCAATGAGGAGTATGTCATCTACATACAGAACCAAGAAGACTATGGCACTCCCACTAGTCTTCTTATAAACACAGGGTTCATTCACATTTTTGATAAAACCAAACATTTTAATAGTTTCATCAAAATGGATGTTCCAACTCCTTGATGCCTGCTTAAATCCATAAATGGATTTCTTTAGCTTGCATACTTGATTAGGTTTATTCTTTGAAATAAAACCTTCTGGCTGTGACATGTAGACTTCTTCCTCAAGGATACCATTGAGGAATGCAGTCTTCACATCCATCTGCCAGATCTCATAATCGTGGTATGCTGCTATAGAAAGTAAAATCTGAATTGATTTGAGCATGGCAACAGGTGAGAATGTTTCATCATAATCAATTCCCTGTTTTTGTCTAAAATCTTTTGCTACTAATCTAGCTTTATAGGTTTCAACTTGGCCATCAGCCCCAATCTTTTTCTTATAGACCCATTTGCACCCAATAGGATTAACACCCTCTGGTGCATCAACCAAAGTCCATACTTGGTTGATATACATAGAATCTATCTCGGATTCCATGGCTTCTTGCCATCTATCTAAATCAGTACTCAAGATAGCTTCCGTATAGGTCAGAGGTTCATCATTTTGAATGACTTGGGCTTCATTATTTTCAATAATAAACTTATACCTCTTAGGTGCCCGTGACACTTTATCAGACCTACGGGAAGGTGTTTTGTGTTCTGGTTCTGATCTAACTATATGTTCTATTGATTGAGAATTGTTTATCTGTGTTTCTTGTACTTCTCCAAGTTCAATAGTTCTACCATTGCCCTTTTCTAAAATAAACTCTTTTTCTAGAAAAGTGGCATGTCTGCTGACAAAAATCTTTTGTTCAGTTGTATGGTAAAATAGATATCCTCTACCCTCTCTAGGATATCCTACAAATAGACATTTATCCGCTCTAGGTTCCAACTTATGTTCAAAATTTCTTTTAACATAAGCTGGACATCCCCATAACTTAAAATATTTAAGATACGGTTTCTTTCCACTCCAAATTTCATATGGAGTACTAACAACGGATTTAGTATGTACTTTGTTCAGAATGTAAACAGCAGTTTCTAGGGCATGACCCTAGAATGAAATGGGTAAATTTATGAAGCACATCATGGATCGTACCATATCTAATAAGGTACGATTCCTCCTTTCAGCTATATCATTTAGCTGTGGTGTATAAGGAGGGGTCCATTCAGAAGGAATTCTATTAACTTTAAGATAGTCTAAAAACTCCGTGGTTAAGTATTCTCCTCCTCGATCAGACCGAAGAACTTTAATACTTTTCCTGGTTTGTTTTTCGACCATACTTTGATACTCCTTAAATTTATCAAAGGCTTCAGATTTATGTTTCATAAGATACACATATCCGAACCTAGATAAATCATCTGTAAAAGTGATAAAATATGAGTATCCACCTCTGGCCTGAGTTGTCATTGGACCACATACATCAGTATGTATAAGTCCTAACAACTCAGCTGACCTTTCTCCATGTCCAGTAAATGGAGTCTTGGTCATTTTACCCATGAGACATGATTCGAAAGTTCCTAATGATTCATACTCATAAGGATCAAGGAATTTTTCCTTGTATAACTTGCTTATCCTAGACTCATTAACATGACCAAGTCGATGATGCCAAAGTAAAGTTTCATTAAAGTCTTCTCGTTTTCTTTTATTATTGACATGAAAAACACTATCATTGGAAGAAAGAGTTAAGAGCCCATTGCTAAATATGCCAGAACAAATAATTTTATTAAACAACATTATCAAGCAACCAGTGCTCGTTACATCCATTTCATATCCTTGTTTTAATGACAAGGGAACAGATACAATGTTCCTAATAATCTTAGGCATATAATAACAATTATGTAACTCCAAGATCTTCCCTGAAGGCAACTTCAGAATATAGGTCCCTACAGCTGCTGCTTGGATGATATCTCCACTAGCACCGTAGAGATTGAAGTCACCTTCCTTCAATACTTTAAGCTTGTGGAGGCCCTGCAAAGATTTGCATATATGGTAACCACAAGCGGTATCCAATACCCAAGTATTTGAAACTGAAGAATTTAATGTCAATATAGCATGTATCTCATACATACCTTTTGGCGCATCTGATGCACCAGGCTTCACAGTTGCAAGGTAAGCCTTGCAATTCCATTTCCAATGTCCCGCTTTGCCGCAAAAGAAATAGGTTGACTGTTTGGAGGCCTTCTTTCCTTTCTTATTCTTATTGATGCCACTCTTAGGGTTTAACCTCCTATTAAAATCCTTTTTGCCTGATTTCTTCTTATTGGTCTTATTAATAAGAAGAAGTGGAGCCTTTTCTTTCTTTATGTAGCTCTCCACTATTTTAACATATTTAATAGCTCAGGAAAGGAAGTGTTCAGTTTGTTCATGTGATAATTCAAGACAAACTGAGAAAATGACTTCGGGAGTGATTGCAGGATTAAATCCTGATTCAACTCCCCATCCATGATAAAACCTAATTGACCTAATCTAGTGATTAAGTCAATTACCTTCAGAACATGATCCTGAATGAATGTTCCCTATATCATCCTAGCATGGAATAACTGCTTAGATATTTCATATCTAGCAGTTCTGCTATGTTCTCCATAAAGCTCTTTTAAATTGAGCATTATGGATTGAGTATCCATGCTTTCATGATGTCTCTGTAACTCATTGGACATAGCGGCTAGTATGATACACTTGACAATGAGGGAGTCATTCTGCCACATTTTATATATGGCCATATCTTCCTCTGTGGCATCATTCCCTAGTGGATTAAGACAAGGGGTATCTAGAATATAAGAAAGATTTTCTGAACTCAGCACAATCTTTAAATTTCTCAACCAGTCCACATAGTTTGGGCCAGTCAGTTTGTTGGTATCTAAGATATTTCGCAGTGATAATGAAGATGCCATTTATCTACATTTAACAAAGAACAATACATAAGCAAACAACCATGAAATGACATACATAATTAAATTAGGTCTTTAATTTAATTATGTCTCCCACTATTTTATCAAAAATCATAGCCCTCACTATGATAATCGAGAAAAAAACCCTGATAGGTTTTTCTTAGTGAGATTGAGATCCTAATAACTTATAAAAGATCTTGCAGAAAACACAACAAATCTTTTATAAGCTCAAAGGTAGGAAACTCTTCCAATTATATCTCATACAATTCTCAAGAAGTAACTTGGCCTCTAGAACATTATTAGTCTTGCAGAAAACACAACAAACCTTAATATTCTAGTTAAGTCAAGACCCTTTCATTTCTATACAGTCGATGCTCATATATAATGCCCTTGCAGATAACACAACAAAGCATTTACTGAATATACTGTAAGCATACCTATGCACTAGACTAGTATTATGTCAATCACCATATAGGTCTTGCAGATAATACAACAAACCTAATGTGGTTCATAACACAATAATGATCCAACATGAAGGAAGGCCAATATATAGTATTTTTAACACTAAGCATTTTAGTCAAGATTTAAATTTAATCAAATCGGCCAGGCAAGTGGAAGAGATGTGGGAGTCCCCCCGTTGCTTTCCTTGACACCAATAAAAATTGGCCAGGTCAGTCAACAGAACCAATTAAAAACCACAATTCTCTTTACCTTCACAGAACCACCTTTCTAGACACCGAATGATCAATTGTACATCATGACTAATGATGCTTATTAGTTAAATATACTAAGACTTAATATAATTTTTAAGAGGAGGGATTTATAAATTGCCAGCACATCCTTATAGAATGTATCACAATCAACATATCACTCTTATAAATAAACAAATATGTGCTAAGTGTGTCATCATACTAGGACAACCATTTACCACATAATGGATCCACCATTATGCCAGGGCAACCTTATTTCAGTATGATGACTTCAAAACTATACATATCTCTATAATAATTAGGGTTTGAGTGAAATACCCTAACTAGTGGTATACATCAAAACATATATGCAATCAAAGATATGCTAAGTGTAGTAACATATTAGGATTTAAAAACCCTAAGATGTGACATACAAACTATCATAAATTATAGTCCTAATTAAGGTGGCTCTGATACCACTGTTGGGATCCGGTGCAACGCAGCGGAAGGGTAATTTCAAAATATAGAAATTAATATGCACCAAAACCCTAAACCAGGAGCTCCTTAATAAGACTAAAATGTATGAAGACTAATATTCTTATGCAAATTAGAATTAGAGTACTAACATGTAACCGCTAATTTCAATTTGATGAAGATTTAATCTTAAAGATGAACGGCCTATTTGAGTTCACCAGGCGTCCAGGTGTCCGCCCTCCGATGGTGATCCACACAAAGCAATGACCAAGATCCTAACTCCTTGTTCCAATGGTTCCTTCAATTGAATTCTTCTTCCAGGATTTTAATACTTGGATTATGGCTGAAAATCTTCCACTCAAAGGTGTGTCTTCTTCCTTCTTACCCCTTCTCCACCTTCTACCAAGACTTAAAAGCTTTAGGACACCTTTGTCTTGAAAGTAAGACCTTGTCCTTGAAAGGGATATGCCCTACAAGCCAATCTATGTTGTATCTCCCAAACCATTGAAATTGACAATTTTCTAAATAAAGGCATTATTTTTCCATCATACGCTGTGTTTATACTATATGATGAACCCCATAGATTAGGGCTATGATTTTAGGGTTATGATGAGATCATACCAGTGAGACCTAAAATCTTAAAACCTTAATATAAAGTATTCATAGTCAAAGGAACCCTGAGTAGGGGATCAGGGTTTTCCGGTAAGACTAGCACATCCCATGTATACTGGAAAGGGTGACTGCTCTCACAGTCACTTGTGTATGACACTAATACTGGGATGTGGGTGCTCATTGGAGAATGAGTTCACTGATATGATCCAACTTGAGAACATCTAATGGAGTCTTAGCTACATGTCAATAGAAGGTTCTCATAGTGGGAGTGGTACAAGTAATCTTTTGACCTGAGACTGCCATAAGTACCTTATGTACATGAACCCATTCTTTGGTTCAATCCTAATCATGACACTGAGTCATGCACAGGATTGATACTGGGAATGGTGAATTGGATATGAAGGTAATGAGTAGGTCAACATGGAATCGATCACTCTTAGTAAGAGGAGATTGCATCCAGCTAGTTAACAATCAGATGATGATTCAGGGAATCTTTGATCAAAGTAAAGATATTAGAGATGGTTTCTAATATCAAGATAATTGAATCGTCGATATAAGATTGAGCTAGAAATAAATATAATATTGGATTTGACATATATCCATATCCATAGTTATATTTTAGGTGCAAGCTGATCGAAATATTTAATTGTACGGTAACTATCTACTGAAAGGTAATTTTGGTATTTCATCAGAATTTCCATATCTTCCGGGTAGACATGACACGTTGCTAGATGTCAATATTGTCTTGTGGGTTGATCAAATTCAAAGATCATTTATTAGGAAGAGTCCTAATTGATCAAATCGGGTAAGCCCGATTTGACCTAAATCGATTAGAAAGAGTTCTAATCAAATTAGGTCAACTTGTATTCGAACCCACTGCTGGCTAGATGTGGAACCCAATGGGTCACACACTTAAGAGGATTGATCAAGAGTTTAATTTGGAATTAAATCATCTTTGCAGGATAACACTCTAGCAGGTGTTGTAAACCCTAGCTTCTATTCGAATCGGATTCGAAATTAGGGTTCCAGATTGGTTCAAATTGGGTTCTAATTGGACCTAATTAGACCTTAATTATGAAAAATAGGATTATGGCTAACCCTATTGGCTAGCCATGTAACTTGGCTAGCCTCCCCACCCGCCCCCGTTGCTATTTCATGCCAAATGCCAAGAGTCCATGCGCATATGGACTCTTAGTGTGCCATTTGGAAGAGTCCATGGCGCATGGACTCTTGGCATGCCCCACTTAAATCTTCGATGATTTTATTTGGGACGGCCTCTTTTCTTAGTCATTAGCGCCTCACATACCTCCCTTTGGATGGGAATCCAACGGCTGGAAGTCTTTTAAGAAAGACAAAAGTCGCTGTTTCCTCCCGGGCGCGCGAAATAACATCTCTTCGGAGATGAAAAGTCGCGACCCCTTTCCTTTTTAAACACCGTGATTTTTCCTTTAAGAAAAGCCATGGGATTTAATCTGGAAGGCCATGAGATGGGAGGATGGGGCGTGAGAAATTGAGAAGGGCGTGAGAAAGTGTTTACGGAGAGGTGTGTAGGCGCCTATCTGAGAATTATTTAAAGGGTCGGGAAAATCATAACAGAGTAAATGTTTTTTCTTTCTTCCTCTCCTGAAGACTCTTTTATTTTTTTCTTGCTCTTGCATTGTTTCCTTTACAGAGTACACCTCTGTCGAAACTCTGCTACTGAACAAGAATAAAAGTAAAAGTCTCCGACGGTAAAGGAAAGAAAGGAGTTCTGATTTGTTCCTTTCTTTCTTACATTAAGACATCATTGTCTTAATTTCTCCTCCAACTTAAGACAAGCCTATGTCCTCTTAGGACAAGGTCTTTTCTTCAAGACAAGGGTGTCTAAAGGGCCAAGGTCTTAGTGGAAGGAGGAGAAGAGGTCAAGGAAAGGGAGGCAAGTTTTTGTGTGGAGGAATTCAAGCCATAGTCCGAGCAATTGAGTTCTAGGAAGAAGAACTCAATAGAAGGAACCATTGAAAAGAAGATAGAGTTGTCTTGATCACTACTCTGTGTGGATCACCATTGGAGGGCGGACACTTGGATGCCTGGTGAATTCAATCAGCCCCTTCAACATCAACTTTGTTGGAATTAGCGATTACATGTTGGTACTCTAATTCTATCAATGTATGTTTATATGTTTAATATACATTTTAATCATGAATAAGAAGATCTTGGCTAAGAAATTATGGTACAAATTTCATCATTTTGAAATTACACTTCCACTGCGGTGCACCGGAATCCCAACAGTGGTATCAGAGCCACCCTTATTACAGTTAAAACATATGAAAATTTTTATGTGGTTTTGATGTAGTGTTGCATGTTAGGGTTTTAAACCCTTGAATGTTGATAACACTTAGCATATTTTTGTTGCAAATATGTTTTGGTGTATGCCACTAGTTAGGGTTTTTCCACTCAAACCCTAATTATTATAGAGATATGATTAGTTTTGAAGTGATCATACTGAAATAAGGTTGCCCTGGCATAATGGTGGATCCATTATGTGGTAAATGGTTGTCCTAGTATGATGACACACTTAGCACATATTTGTTTTTATCTGAGTGATATGGTTGTGATATGTTCTATAAAAATGTGCTGGCAATTTTATAAAGCCCTCTTCTTAAAATTATATTATGTCATAGTATATTTAACTAATAAGCATCACTAGTCATGATGAACAATTGATCATTCGGTGTCTAGAAAGGTGGTTCTGGGAAGGTAAAGAGAATCATGGTTTTTAATTGGTTCCGTTGACTGACCTGGCCAATTTTTATTGGTGTCTAGGAAAGCAACGGGGGGACTCCCACATCTCTTCCACCTGCCTAGCCTATTTGATTATATTTAAATCTTGACTTAAATGCTTAGTGTTAAAAAAATGCTATATATTGGCCTTCCTTCATGCTGGATCATTATTGTGTTATGAACCATATTAGATTTGTTGTGTTATCTGCAAGACCTAATAGGGTGATTGACATAATATTGGTCTAGTGAATAGATATGCTTACAGTATATTCAGTATAATGTCTTGTTGTGTTATCTGCAAGGGCATTATATTTGAATACTGACTGTATAGAAATGAAAGGGTCTTTACTTAACTAGAACATTATGGTTTGTTGTGTTTTCTGCAAGACTTATAATGTTCTAGAGGCCAAGTTATTTTTGAGAATTATATGAGATATAATTGGGAGAGTTTCCTACCTTTGAGCTTATAAAAGATTTGTTGTGTTATCTGCAAGATCTTTTATAAGTTATTAGGATCTCAATCTCACTAAGAAAAAACCGATCATGGTTCTTCTCGATTATCATAGTGAGGGCTATGATTTTTGATAAAATAGTGGGAGACATAATTAAATTGAAGACCTAATTTAATTATGTAAGTCATTTCATGGTTGTTTGCTTATGTATTGTTCTTTATTAAATATAGATAAATGGCATCTTCATTATCACTGAGAAGCATCTTAGATACCAACAAATTGACTGGTCCAAACTATGTGAACTGGTTGAGAAACTTAAAGATTGTACTGAGTTCAGAAAAACTTTCTTATATTCTTGATACCCCTAGTCTTAATCCACCAGGGGATGATGCCACACAGGAAGATAAGGCCACATACAAAATGTGGCAGAATGACTCCCTCACTGTCAAGTGTATCATACTGGCCTCTATGACCAATGAGTTACAGAGGCAGCATGAAAGCATGGATACTCAATCCATAATGCTCAATTTAAAAGAGCTTTATGGAGAAAAAAGTAGAACTGCTAGATACGAAATATCTAAGCAATTATTCCGTGCTAGGATGACAGAGGGTACATCCGTTCAGGATCATGTCCTGAAGGTAATTGACTTAATCACCAGATTGGGTCAATTAGGGTTTATTATGGATGGGGAGCTGAATCAGGATTTAATCCTGCAATCACTCCCGGAGTCATTTTCTCAGTTTGTCTTGAATTATCACATGAACAAACTGAACACTTCCTTGCCTGAGCTGTTAAATATGTTAAAAACAGCAGAAAGCCACGTTAAGAATGAAAAGGCTCCACTTCTTCTTGTTGATAAGACCAATAAGAAGAAATCAGGAAAAAAGGGTTTTAGTAGGAGGCTAAACCCTAAGGGTGGCATCAATAAGAACAAGAAAGGAAAGAAGGCCTCAAAACAGTCAACCAGTTTTTTTTGCGGCAAAGCGGGACACTGGAAAAGGAATTGCAAGGCTTACCTTGCAACTGTGAAGCCTGGTACGTCAGATGCACCAAAAGGTATGTATGAGATACATACTATATTGACATTAAATTCGTCTATATCAAATACTTGGGTATTGGATACCGCTTGTGGTTACCATATATGTAAATCTTTGCAGAACCTCCACAAGCTTAAAGTATTGAAGGAAGGCGACTTCAATCTCTACGGTGCTGGTGGTGATATCATCCAAGCAGAAGCTGTAGGGACCTACATTCTGAAGTTGCCTTCAGGGAAGATCTTGGAGTTAAAAAATTGTTACTATATGCCAAAGATTATTAGGAACATTATATCTATTCCTTTGTTATTAAAACAAAGATATGTAATGGATGTAACGAGCACTGGTTGCTCGATAATGTTATCTAATAAAATTATTTGTTCAGGCATATTTAACAATGGGCTCTTAACTCTTTCTTCCAATGATAGTGTTTTTCATGTCAATAATAAAAGGAAAAGAAAAGACTTTAATGATACTTTACTTTGGCATCATCGACTTGGTCATGTTAATGAGTCTAGGATAAGCAAGTTATACAAGAAAAAATTCCATGATCCTTATGAGTATGAATCATTAGGAACTTGCGAATCATGTCTCATGGGTAAGATGACCAAGACTCCATTCACTGGACATGGAGAAAGGTCAAATGAGTTATTAGGACTTATACATACTGATGTATGTGGTCCAATGACAACTCAGGCCAGAGGAGGATACTCATATTTTATCACTTTTACAGATGATTTATCTAGGTTCGGATATGTGTATCTTATGAAACATAAATCTGAAGCCTTTGATAAATTTAAGGAGTATCAAAGTATGATCGAAAAATAAACCGGGAAAAGTATTAAAGTTCTTCGTTCTGATCGAGGAGGAGAATACTTATCCACGGAGTTTTTAGACTATCTTAAAGTTAACGGAATTCTTTCTGAATGGACCCCTCCTTATACACCATAGCTAAATGGTATAGCTGAAAGAAGGAATCGTACCTTATTAGATATGGTACGATCCATGATGTGCTTCACAAATTTACCCATTTCTTTCTGGGGTCATGACCTAGAAACTGCTGTTTACATTCTGAACAAGGTACCTTCTAAATCCGTTGTTAGTACTCCATATGAAATTTGGAGTCGAAAGAAACCATATCTTAAATATTTCATGGTATGGGGATGTCCAGCTTATGTTAAAAGAAATTTTAGACATATGTTGGAACCTAGAGCGGATAAATGTTTATTTGTAGGATATCCTAGAGAAGGTAGAGGATATCTATTCTACCATCCTACTGAACAAAAGATTTTTGTCAGCAGGCATGCCACTTTTCTAGAAAAGGAGTTCATTTTAGAAAAGGGCAATGGTAGAACTATTGAACTTGGAGAAGTACAAGAAACATAGATAGACAATTCTCAACCATTAGAACATAGAGTTTGGACAGAACCAGAACACAAAACTCCTCCCCGTAGGTCTGATAGAGTGCCACGGGCACCTGAGAGGTATGGGTTTATTATTTAAAATAATGAAGCCCAAGTCATTCAAAATGATGAACCTCTGACCTATACGGAAGCTATCTTGAGTACTGATTCAGATAAATGGCAAGAAGCCATGGAATCCGAAATAGACTCTATGTATGTAAACCAAGTATGGTCTTTGGTTGATGCACCAGAGGGTGTTAATCCTATTGGGTGCAAATGGATCTATAAGAAAAAGATTGGGACTGATGGCCAAGTTGAAACCTATAAAGCCAGATTAGTGGCAAAAGGTTTTAGACAAAAACAGGGAATTGATTATGATGAAACATTCTCACCTGTTGCCATGCTCAAATCAATTCGGATTTTACTTGCTATAGCAGCATACCACGATTATGAGATATGGCAGATGGATGTAAAGACTGCATTCCTCAATGGTTTCCTTGAGGAGGAAGTCTACATGTCATAGCCAGAAGGTTTTATTTCAAAGAATAAACCTAATCAAGTATTCAAGCTAAAGAAATCCATTTATGGATTAAAGCAAGCTTCCAGGAGTTGGAACATCCGTTTTGATGAAACTACTAAAAAGTTTGGTTTTATCAAAAATGTGGATGAACCCTGTGTTTATAAGAAGACTAGTGGGAGTGCCATAGTCTTCTTGGTTCTGTATGTAGATGACATACTCCTCATTGGGAATGATATCCCAATGTTGCAATCAGTCAAGGTTTGGCTATCAAACTAGTTTTCCATGAAAGATTTGGGAGAAGCATCCTATATACTAGGTAATAAGATCTATAGAGATAGATCTAAGAGGATGCTAGGTTTATCCCAATCTAGGTACATTGACTTAGTGCTGAAAAGATTCAGCATGGATGGAAGTAAAAGAGGTTATCTTCCTATGAGTCAAGGCATACATCTTTCTAAAAGGATGTCTCCTAAGACACCTGAAGAAAAAAAATAGAATGAATTCTATACCCTATGCTTCGGCAATAGGGTCCATAATGTATGCCATGTTGTGTACTAGGCCTGATGTGGCATATGCTTTAGGCATTGTCTGTAGGTTTCAGGCTAATCCAGGAGAGGATCATTGGAAAGCAGTTAAAAATATTCTTAAGTACCTAAGAAGGACTAAGGATATTTTTCTGGTTTATGGTGGTTCTGATCTTAAACTAGAAGCTTATTCTGATTCTAGTTTTCAATCAGACCCTGAAGATAGCAAATCCATTTCGGGATATGTTTTTACCCTAAATGGTGGAGCAGTGAGTTGGAAGAGTACCAAGCAGCAGACTGTAGCTGACTCAACCACAGAGGCAGAATACATAGCTGTTAGTGAAGCCGCCAAGGAAGCTGTCTGGATGAAGAAGTTCATCACAGAGTTGGGTGTTGTTCCTGAAATTGAAAACCCAGTGCCACTTTACTGTGACAACACTGGGGCTGTTGCTCAAGCTAAGGAACCAAGAGCTCATCATAAGTCCAAGCATATTCTGAGACGCTTCCATCTCGTCCGAGAAATAGTAGAGAGACAAGTGTCTACATAAATAGAGTTGATACAAAGAACAATGTAGCAGACCCGTTCACTAAGGCTCTACCATAATGAGATTTTGATCGCCACCTCGAGTGTATGGAATTAAGATTTAAAGGCGATTGTCTTTAGTGCAAGTGGGAGATTGAAAGGGATATGCCCTACAAGCCAATCTATGTTGTATCTCCCAAACCATTGTAATTGACAATTTTCTAAATAAAGGCATTATTTTTCCATCATACGCTGTGTTTATACTATATGATGAACCCCATAGATAAGGGCTATGATTTTAGGGTTATGATGAGATCATACCAGTGAGACCTAAAATCTTAAAACCTTAATCTAAAGTATTCCTAGTCAAAGGAATCCTGAGTAGGGGATCAGGATTTTCCGGTAAGACTAGCACATCCCATGTATACTGAAAAGGGTGACTGCACTCACAGTCACTTGTGTATGACACAAATACTTAGATGTGGGTGCTCATTGGAGAATGAGTTCACTGATATGATCCAACTTGAGAACATCTAATGGATTCTTAGCTACATGTCAATAGAAGGTTCTCATAGTGGGAGTGGTACAAGTAATCTTTTGACCTGAGACTGCCATAAGTACCTTATGTACATGAACCCATTCTTTGGTTCAATCCTAATCATGACACTGAGTCATGCACAGGATTGATACTGGGAATGGTGAATTGGATATTAAGGTAATGAGTAGGTCAACAAGGAATCGATCACTCTTAGTAAGAGGAGATTGCATCAAGCTAGTTAACAATCGGATGATGATTCAGGGAATCTTTGATCAAAGTAAAGATATTAGAGATGGTTTCTAATATCAAGATAATTGAATCGTCGATATAAGATTGAGCTAGAAATAAATATAATATTGGATTTGACATATATCCATATCCATAGTTATATTTTGGGTGCAGGCTGATCGAAAGATTTAATTGTACGGTAACTCTCTACTGAAGGGTAATTTTGGTATTTCACCAGAATTTCCATATCTTCCGGGTAGACATGACACATTGTTAGACGTCAATCTTGTCTTGTGGGTTGATCAAATTCAAAGATCATTTATTAGGAAGAGTCCTAATTGATCAAATCGGGTAAGCCCGATTTGACCTAAATCGATTAGAAAGAGTTCTAATCAAATTAGGTCAACTTGTATTCGAACCCACTACTGGCTAGATGTGGAACCCAATGGGTCATACACTTAAGAGGATTGATCAAAAGTTTAATTTGGAATTAAATCTTCTTTGCAGGATAACACTCTAGCAGGTGTTGCAAACCCTAGCTTCTCTTCGAATCGGATTCGAATTAGGGTTCCGAATTGGTTCAAATTGGGTTCTAATTGGACCTAATTAGACCTTAATTATGAAAAATAGAATTATGGCTAACCCTATTGGCTAGCCATGTAACTTGGCTAGCCTCCCCACCTGCCCCCCTTGACATTTCATGCCAAATGCCAAGAGTCCATGTGCATATGGACTCTTGGCGCGCCTTTTGGAAGAGTCCATGGCGCAAGGACTCTTGGCGCGCCCCACTTAAATCTCCGATGATTTTATTTGGGGCAGCCTTTTTTCTTAGTCATTAGTGCCTCACATACCTCCCTTTGGATGGGAATCCAATGGCTGGAAGTCTTTTAAGAAAGACAAAAGTCGCTGTTTCCTCCCGGGCGCGCGAAATAACATCTCTTCGGAGATGAAAAGTCGCGACCCCTTTCCTTTTTAAACACCGTGGTTTTTCCTTTAAGAAAAGCCGTGGGATTTAATCTGGAAGGCCATGAGATAGGAGGATGGGGCGTGAGAAATTGAGAAGGGCGTGAGAAAGTGTTTACGGAGAGGTTTGTAGGTGCCTATCTGAGAATTATTTAAATGGTCGGGAAAATCAGAACAGAGTTAATGTTTTTTCTTTCTTCCTCTCCTGAAGACTATTTTATTTTCTTCTTGCTCTTGCATTTTTTCCTTTACAGAGTACACCTCTGTCGAAACTCTGCTACTGAACAAGAATAAAAGTAAAAGTCTCCGACGGTAAAGGAAAGAAAGGAGTTCTGATTTGTTCTTTTCTTTCTTTCATTAAGACATCATTGTCTTAATTTCTCCTCCAACTTAAGACAAGCCTATGTCCTCTTAGGACAAGGTCTTCTCTTCAAGACAAGGGTGTCCAAAGGGCCAAGGTCTTAGTGGAAGGAGGAGAAGAGGTCAAGGAAAGGGAGGCAAGTTTTTGTGTGGAAGAATTCAAGCCATAGTCCAAGCAATTGAGTTCTAGGAAGAAGAACTCAATAGAAGGAACCATTGAAAAGAAGATAGAGTTGTCTTGATCACTGCTCTGTGTGGATCACCATCGGAGGGTGGACACTTAGACGCATGGTGAATTCAATCAGCCCCTTCAACATCAACTTTGTTGGAATTAGCGATTACAGGTTGGTACTCTTATTCTAACAATGTATGTTTATATGTTTAATATATGTTTTAATCCTGAATAAGGAGATCTTGGCTAAGGGATTATGGTACAAATTTCATCATTTTGAAATTACACTTTCGTTGCGGTGCACCGGAATCCCAACAGTCCTAAGAAGATTTATGCTTGTCTTTAATTGGTGGAGAAATTAAGACAAGGATGTCTTAATGTAAGGAAGAAAAGAATTGAATCAGAACTCTTCTTTTCCTTTACCATCGGAGACTTTCTCTCTTAACCTTGTTTAGTAGCAGATTTTTGATAGAGTTTTACTCTGTAAAAAAAACAATGCAAAAACAAGAAAGGGAGAAAGAGTCTTCAGGAGATGAAGGAAGAAAAAAAAATCACATCACCGAGTTCTGATTCCCACCCCCTTTTTTATAGTTTTTGGAGAGGCGCCCTCACAACTCTCCGATAATAATTTCTCATGCCATTTCCCTTCTTTCCACGCCCCTTTCCCTTCTTCCCATGCTCTTTCCTTTTTCTCACGGCCTTCTGGATTGTTTCTCATGGCCTTCCATATCAATCCTCATGACTTTTCTCAAAAGAAGAAGTCACGACTATTGGGAGAAAGAAGTTGCGAAACTTGAATCTCCGAAGAGATCTGATTTTGCGCTCCCGGGAAGAAACTGCGCTTTCTTTTTTTCTTAAAACCTTTCCACCCATTAGATTATCATCCAAGGGTGGACAAATGAGGCACTAATACTAAGAAAGAAGGCCGCCCCATCATAATTCATCAGAGAATTAAGTGGGCGCGCGCCAAGAGTCCATGCGCCCATGGACTCCTTCAAATGGCGCGCCAAGAGTCCATAAGCGCATGGACTCTTGGTGTTTTAGCGTGCAAGGGAAAGGGGGCGGGTGGGGAAGTGGCCTAGCTAATAGGTTAGCCAATTGGGTTAGCCATAATCTTTAAATTCTCAATTAAGTTCTAATTAGATCCAATTAGAACCCAAATCGAGTCAATTCGGAACCCTAATTCGATTACGATTCGAATAGGAGTTAGGATTTGCAACACTCGCTAGAGTGTCTTCATGCAAATGACTCTTGATCAATTCTTTTAAGTGTGTGACCCATTGGGTTCCACATCTAGCCGGCAGTGGGTTCGAATACAGGTTGACCTAATTTGATTAGAACTCGTTCTAATCGATTTAGGTCAAATCGGGCTTACCCGATTTTGATCAATTAGGACTCTTCCTAATTCAAATCAACCCACAAGACAAGATTAACGTCTAGCAACGTGTCATGTCTACCCGGAAGATATGGAAATTCTGGTGAAATACCAAAATTACCCTTCAGTAGAAAGTTACCGTACAATTAAATCCTTCGATCAGCCTGCACCCAAAATATAATTATGGATATGGATATATGTCAAATCCAATATTATATTTGTTTCTAGATCAATTTTATATTGATGATTCAATTATCTTGATATTAGAAACCATCTCTAATATCTCTACTTTGATCAAAGATTTCCTGAATCATCATCTGATTGATAACTAGCTAGATGCAATCTCCTCTTACTAAGAGTGATAGACTCCTTGTTGACCTACTCATTACCTTCATATCCAATTCACCATTCCCAGTATCAATCCTGTGCATGACTCAGTGTCATGATTAGGATTGAACCAAAGCATGGGTTCATGTACATATGGTACTTATGGCAGTCTTAGGTCAAAGGATTACTTGTACCACTCCCACTATGAAAACCTTCTATTGACATGTAGCTAAGATTCCATTAGATATTCTCAAGTTGGATCATATCAGTGAACTCATTCTCTAATAAGCACCCACATCCTAGTATTAGTGTCATACACAAGTGACTGTGAGAGCAGTCACCCTATTCAGTATACATAGGATGTGCTAGTCTTACCAAAAAAATCCTGATCCCCTACTCAAGGTTCCTTCGACTAGGAATGTTTTTGATTAAGGTTTTAAGACTTTAGGTCTCACTGGTATGATCTCATCATAATCCTAAAATCATAGCCCTAATCTATGGGGTTCATCATATAATAATAATCACAGCGTATGATGAAAAATAATGCCTTTATTAGAATATTATCAATTACAATGGTTTGGGAGATACACATAGATTGTCTTGTAGGGCATATTCCTTTCAGATCGAAGACTCGGAGTCTATCCAGGGCCGAAGATCATGTCTCTGGCTGAAGCTGAAGAGTGTGTCTTCGGAGTCGTCGAGAAGCTTGGTCTTCGATTAGAGTCGAAGACATCATTCGAAGATCTGGCTCTCGGATGTCGTAGACCGGTGAGAAGCCTTTGATTGCCTGTAGTTGGTCTGACCTCTACTGATCCGAAGTCCGTGGTCCAGAGAAAAGGACTTCGGCCAACCGAACCAGTGTTCGGTTCGTAGCTGAACCGAGATATCCCAACATTACGTAATCATGAAATCGATCCACATTACAAATATGAGATATGTGTTGAAGCTAAACTAGCTAAAACACCATTCTATTAAGTAGAAAGAATGATTGAACCTCTAGATTTGATCCACAGTGATCTATATGACTTGAAGTTAGTACAATCTAGAGACGATAAAAAGTATTTTATAATATTTATTGATGATTCAACAAGATACTGTTATGTGTGTCTACTAAAGTCTAAAGATGAGGCTTTAGATATGTTTAAATGTTATAAGAATGAGGTTGAAAATTAGCTTGGTAAAAAGATCAAAGCTATAAGGAGTGATAGAGCTAGTGAATACGATGCACCGTTTAATGACTTTTGTCAAGAACATGGCATTTTTCATCAAACTACAGCTCCTTATTTATCTCAATCTAATGGAATTGCTGAACACAAAAATCGAATATTAAAAGAAATGATGAATGCCATGTTGATAAATTCCGGTACACTACAGAATTTATGGGGAGAAGCAATTCTCTCAGCTAATCACATTCTTAACAAAATGCCTCTTAAGAAGAAGGACATCACTCCATATGAGTTATGGAAAAGGAAAAGCCTTCTTGTAATTACCTAAAAATGTGGGGATGTCTAGCTAAAGTAGCTATTCCATATCTGAAAAAGGTCAAAATAGGATCTAAAACTATTGATTATATTTTTATTGGTTATGTACAAAATAGTAATGCATATCACTTTCTTATATATAAATCAAATATATCTGATATACAGGATAATACAGTTATGGAATCAAGAAATGCATCATTTTTTAAAGAGATATTCCCTTATAAAGGGATATTTGGTACAAGTTCAAATAAAAGAACTTATGATAATTTGACAAGTAGTAGTCATCAGGAAAAATATCCTAAAGATGAACCTAGACATAGTAAGAGACCTAAAGTTATAAAATTTTTTGGTTCTGACTAGATTACGTACATAATAGAAAATGTACCTCAAACATTCAAAGAGACAATGTCTATACCAGAAGCATCCTTTTGGAAAGAAGCTATTAATAGCGAAATTGAGTCCATCATGCATAATCATACATGGAAATTGGTAGATTTACCATCAAGTATGAAGCCTTTGGGGTGTAAATTGATTTTTAAGAAGAAGTTAAAGGCTGATAGATCAATTGATAAGTACAAAGCCATATTAGTAGCTAAAAACTTTAAACAAAAAGAAGATCTAGACTTCTTTGATACTTATTCACCTGTAACAAGGATAATATCTATAAGAATGTTAATCGCTATTGCAATGATTAACAATCTTGAAATACATCAAATGGATGTAAAAATAGCTTTCCTTAATGGTGAATTAGAGGAAGAAATTTATATGAAACAACCTGAAGGGTTTGTGGTTCTAGGCAAAGAAAAGAAGGCGTGCAGACTTGTGAAATCTTTATATAGGTTAAAACAAGAACCTAAATAATAGCATATAAAATTTGACAATGTCATGTTGTCCAATGGATTCAAAATCAATGAATGTGACAAATGTGTGTATGCCAAAACTATACCTACAGAGTATGTGTTTGTCTGTATATACGTGGATGATTTGTTAATCATAAGAAGTGATACTGATATGATTAAACAAACAAAGAAAATGTTGATCAAACATTTTTATATGAAAGATATGGGTATTTCCCCCCATCAAGCTTATTTCCATGTAAGGGTGGTCGGCCAAGGAGGAATTCAATGGAAGATAATGGAGGGAAATCAAATCCCTTACCTCAAGCTCTCCAATCAAGCCTTCTTCACAATTTGCTTCACCTTCTTTGGAAGGAAAAGACAAGAGCCTTGGACGCCTCCACCTAACACTCCCCTTGTCAAGCCTTGTACCAAAGAAAGAACACCAACAAAAGAAGGAGGAAGAACACATGCCTTGCTCCAAGCCCCTCTTCATGCCTTCTTCCAAAACCAAGAAGATTCTTACCAAGTTCAAGGTGCCAAGAACCTCACTCCAAGCCATGCATCATGCCATGCCCAATCGAAGCTACCCTTGGTCGGCCAAAGAGAGGAGATGATGGAGAATTTTGGGTGCCACCATGAAAGTTGTAATTTTGAATTTCAAATGGGCCTTTCGTGCCTATTTAAAGGACCCAATCCCTCCCTTGTAGAACTATTGAATGATTGAGTGATTAATGAAAAAGATTGAGTTTTTTCCACCCTCCAACCATTGTCTCTTAGGCTAGGTTTGAGTGGAATTGCCTTAGTCCCTAGGGACGTCGAGTGGTGTGAGGCCACCTGTCCGTCGCCCCAAGGCGTCGCAAATCCTTCTTCCTCCAGGACGTCGTGTGGTGTGAGGCCATATTCATTCATCCTCCGGGATGTCATGGGGTGCGAGGCCCCAAGTTATCTCCAACATCGACTTTGGAATCCAGCTGGACACCGGGATCGAAGCCCCTTCCCAACTCCATCTCAATTTCTTTTCGTGCATCTCCATATTTCGCTGACCCTTTTTTTGTTTGCCTATAGGTCCTCCCTGGCATCTTGGGCATTGGAGACAGTCAGCTTTGCCATCACGACCCCCCGACCCAAAGCCAGTGCTACCACGGGTTCGACTGCTTGGGCATCCAGGCCGCATCTGCTGAGTTGAGCGATCTCTGCACCGGGCGCTCCAGATGTTTGAGGTTTGCTTTCTCTTTATCTCCTAAGTAGATATTGTAGGTCGAGCTAGTCCAACCGGGGTTTCCTAATCTCGGGGTCCTGTTTTCATTTTCACTTTTAGGGCTTTGAACTGCTAGCGTAAGCTTTCATTACTGTTCTTCATATTTCTTACCTTTGCTTGTGATCGGGAATCGAAATCCTAAAAAAATATCTAAAACTCATCAAACAAAAAAAAAAAAAAAAAAGAAATTCCTTGCATCATAAGCATCCATCCCAGCATCCCTAGCCCTAACCCCCTTGCCCCTACATCAATGAGTGTGAACTAGGCCAATTCTATGATAATTTTAAAGGCTTTAATTCTCTAAAGCACTCATGAAACTAGGAGTTGTTCAGGGCCAAAATGAACACAACCATAAAAACCAAAGGAATGCTCAAAAAGAAGTTGTGTGATTGTTATTGTCTTAGTTTACATCAAATGGTAAAAGTTCAAGACATCACGTTCACTTTTAGCAAGTAAACTCGATAAGAAAACATAAAGGAAGGTTCAAAGTCACAAGCTACCTATCCTGATACAACTTCATTCCATTTACTCTCTTTAAGTGTCTGCATGTTCATTTGCATTTAAAAAATCTATGTTTGTGGGAGATCACCTTTACTAATCTTTGATCTTAGTCCAAAATTCCATTCATGTGAGGGATTGTTGGAAAAAGCGAATAGGAATTTTTTATTCCTAAACTATCCTGTGGGATGGGAAACTATCCTATGGGATGGGAACTTTTAGTCTCATATGGAAATATTGGAAAAAGAGAAGGCTCTTTATAAGAAAACCTTTTCCCATGCTCTTGCTTTGAGGCTCACCATAGGTGGAGAGCTTACACATCACCCGAACGTGCACGCGCGTGTGTGACGGGTGACAAGGGCGCAATGGGTGCTTTGTAGGCATACTTTGCACTTTGCACGTATGCATCGTCACGAGGAGCTTGAGGCCTTAAATTTTCCTTGATCAGATGGTCGAGATTGATTGGCACCACATCAGGGTTGCAGGGAGGAGAGTTGACTCGAGTAGTTCGAGCTGACTCGGTTATGAGGTGAGTCAACTTGGATCCACAGAACGATAATACATGGTCTGGCTGAGTCGACCGAGTGGTTCGAGCTTGCTCGGATCCACAGAATGGTATCATACAGTCTGGACGAGTCGACTCAAGAGAATTGAGCCAACACGACCAGGGTGCTCTCTGCAGCAAGGAGTCGACTCGAGTGGTTCGAGCCGACTCAGATGACAGGATTTTAGAATCACGAAACAACAGATCACGCGTCCGTTCATGGATTAACTTTTCTTCTGAGATCAGGGATGCCATCGAATCGTGAAATGATGCATAAAGAAGCATTCTGATCATGTGATCTAGAGATCACGGTACGAATCAGCATATCATGGCGTCCGATCATGATTGAAAAAATGTATTGATTGCATAAAGGCATATCTCACTATGAAAAGACATCGAAAACTCCCTCCGATGAAATCAGAAGGTTGCTTCCAAGGGGAACCTTAAGGCTATAAATAGGTCCCCATTCCTCATTCATTTCATCCATTCAATCCAGTTTTTCCTTCCTTCTCTTAGGCATTTTCATACTCTGAATAACAGAGTATAGCTATAGTGCATCGTAAGTCTCTTAGACATTTGCATACTCTGAAAACAGAGTATAGCTATAGTGCATACAAAGAGAGAAAAGCATTCCTGGTTTGAATTTCTGGTGAATTGTAGTACTGCTTTCACCAGAAGAAGATCGTTGTATCCTAGGAGACAATCGTCATAAAACCATAAGCACCATTGCGGAATGAAATTATCTTAAGGACATAAAGTGTAACTCTAGACTCAGTCTTGTCGATTAGGTAGCCATTATTCATATACATCCACCAACATCTCCATCTCCGGATCTACTCGGGGGTTCGTAGGGGTTCGAACAAGTTTACTAGTCAGGGCAGCAATAGTCACACACCGGCCAGTAGTAGCAGGCAAGGCCGCACGGAAACTCTTTGGTGGCTAGCAAAGGTTGCTATAATAAAATAATCATTGTAGCACCCTAATACCCACTTTCTATCACATAAGAAGGTTGATGGGTACAAAACATGCACAGATCATGTTAGGATAAATAAAATATAAAATATAAATCTTAAAATAATTAAAATTTATTTATTAATAAATTATAAAATATTATGATAAAATTGACACATGCTCCTTTTATTACTACCGTTCAATGTTTACTCCATGTTGAATAAACTTCAATTCTTGTCCTATAAGTAAACATTTGTATTTTGAATCTATCTTCGCACATCAAGAATATAAGTGTGCACATTATCAGAAGTATACAAAATACTAGATTATGTGTGTGTAAAATGAATACAAATAATTGAACATACCCAATCCACAAGGTGTCATAGCCCATTAGCCACATATTTGGGTTGGTATGGGTTAATGTCTTTGCCATACTAATCTTAAATGCGCTAGGACTTGGAGGAAGCTTTATAGCAAAATATATCAAGAAATGGTCTAATACTCGGATGGTCAAGCCAAGCAATGGTACCAATATACGGGTAACAAGGTGGCAGTAGCATGGTATATAAGGGTGTGCACCACAATAAGTGCACAACGCTAAGGCATGGCTATAGTAAGATACCCGCAAGGGTGCGCACGGCAGGACATGCACCACATAAGGGGATGCAAAGTAGTCGGGCGCGCAGTCTGGCACCCAAGAACATGCAACCTGGCATGCGGGTGTGTGCGTGGCTTTATTGGCAAGCAGTTATGCCAAAGCACACCTGGGCACACATAGCTTGGTGCATAGGCATGCAGGTGGTTTGCAATTAGCCAAATATGTATTAGGGAATGTGCACCAGAGGGAGAAATCTGGTGCTTGGGTGGCCAAAATAGAGGGCTTGGGCTTGAAGAATTGGCTTGCTGACTAGAAAATATGAGTGT
Organism: Areca catechu; assembly: GCA_021397845.1. Classification (NCBI taxonomy): domain Eukaryota; kingdom Viridiplantae; phylum Streptophyta; class Magnoliopsida; order Arecales; family Arecaceae; genus Areca; species Areca catechu. The sequence goes on along the minus strand of CM038044.1, from coordinate 84,218,433 downwards.
TTACCTTGGACGATTGCTATCTAGAAATTAGATGCAATAGTTATATGAGTTTTCATTAGTTAAATCCCAACTTCTTGGAGCGGTTGGATTCTTAACATATCGGAGACAGTTCCAAGGTAGTTCCTAGTAATTGGGGTAAGTTGTCTATTGCCTATGCAAAGACATGCTTGCATGTAGCAAGTAGAGAGGGTACATATAGAAAAACCTGAGAGATTGTGGATGGGTCTCTTGCATCCAGAATTTTGTGAGAATTGAAATACAGGAAATTCATTATGTTTCCTACTTGTGCCTTGAGTGCTTTGACCTAATTTTACTTGTTCTATGCATTCTATGGGATGGAAAGTGTTCTGAGGCTGAACTAGACAGCAGTCTAGTGCCGCACAAGACTTGATTTCTTGTCAAAAATTTTGGAAGAATATTTGTCCTATGACAATTGGTATTAGAGCCTGGTTCAAGGACTCTTTTGGTGGAATTTTAGCTAGAATTAATATCGAAATCTTGAGCATGGGGGCAATGCTCATGCCTGCAGTTGGCAATAATATAGAAGCAAACCATGAAAGACTATCCCGATTTAAGGCAATGATCGGGGTACCCAAATTGTTGCCAATGAATCTTTGGGGTCTCGAATTGAGAACTCGCTGGCCATATTGACTTTGCTATAAGAAGCCTATGCAACAATGCATCAACACATGGAGGAGATGATATTTGATGTTAAACTTCCCAAGATGGTTCTGCAGAACCCCTCATGGGAAGATAGCACCATCAAAATGAAGGTTCCTATCCCAAAGCCTTTCAATGATACTTAGAGTGCCAAAGATTTGAAGAATTTTTTATGGGACACGGAGCAATATTTTAAAGCTGTGCACACTCTTGAAACAGAGAAGGTTTCTATCACTAGCATGTATTTGATGGGAGATGCTAAAATGTGGTGGAGAACCAGAATAGATGATGTTGCTAGGCCAAGAACCAAAATGTGGGAGGTGTTGAAGCAGTAATGGAAGGATCAATTCCTCCCTTGCAATATAGCATGGGTTGCAAGGGACTCCCAAAAGAAGTTAAGGTAGAATGGTTAGGAGTATGTGAAAAATTTTAGCTCTCTTATGTTAGACATTAATGATATGTCAGAGGCAGATAGATTATTCAATTTCCTGTCTAGCCTCCAACCATAGGTGCAATCGAAGTTGCAATAATAAGGTGTTAAAGACTTGCCTACCTCATTGGCTACACTAACAAATTAGTGGACTTGAGAATTAGCAAACCTAGCAATGGCCCTTCAACAAGTAAACCTAGATTTATTTACAACTAAACTTAAGAACACTCTCACCAACACTCTTAACTTTTTGGTGCAAATCAACTCAAAATAAATTTAAAGAATAGCACACATAGAAGTAACCCTTTTACAGATTTTTCTTAACTTTTTCATTGGGTTCTTCTTTACAAAACAAGATTACAACACAACTCAAAACAAGAAGAATAAATGTAGGAGTTGAAGTTTGAACAAATAAATCATCCTAAAAAAACTTGTAAAGAACTTAAAGAGTTCTTAGTAAAATATGTGCATGCTCCAATATTTGGTTATCATCAAAATCACTTATGGGGTCAACAATCTCCCTCTTTTTGATGATGACAAAACACTGGGCATAAAAAATTCTTTACACTTACATGTATAAAAGTATTTGAAAGTAAGTATTCATATGTATTAGAGCTAATTATATTTGTAAATAAGTATCAGAGCTCTGATGATGAAATTGTATAGCATTGATGTTAGTGCTTTTATGTATATCAAAGTATTAGACTTTGCATGCTTCATAATATCAGAATTAGCACAAACATGGAGTATCAGAGTTTAAAATTTTGATAGAATTAATACTAATTTTAGAGCAATCAGAGCAAGAGAGGAATTTAGAGATAAAGCCATTCTTAAGAGAATCTCCCCCTTTCTCTAGGTTTTAAAATAATGAAACAGTCAGGTTCATTCAAATGTAATCACTTTTGTGCTCCCTCTTTTCATTCTTTTTATGTCCTTTAAGAATAATTGGGAGGAAGCTCAACATAGATACCAGAATTTTCATGATAGCTCAATCATCAGTAATGATATTGATACCATTCTCCCCATTTTTGACAAACAATCAAAAAGGTATTTTCAGTAAAGCTTAGATTTTGAAATAGATTGAGAAAGTGTTTAATATTTGTTTAAGATAATTTTACTTTCTCAAATTCAATTGGAAATTCTAATTAAAAATTCATTAGAGTAGTATCAAAAACATTGCATGATTAGAAGAATAACTCATGACAATAATAGAAATTACTACAAGAACTTTCATTTCATTAAGAAATTTTCCAGACAAAGTACAAAATATGAAAGAAAGTACATTCATTCAATAGGATTTCTTGCTAATTACAGAGTTTCTTAACTGTAACAGATAAAAAGTAAATACTATAAAAAGTCAGAAGTACAAGGATGTGATCAATAAAACGAAAAGACTAGCTAATCAATCTATTATTCTTCTTCACTAGAAGAAGAGGAGCCAACAATTATAACCTTATCAGAGGTTTTGGATTTCAGGGGTTTAAACCTTTAATTCTCTGAATCTAGTTCTAACTAGAGCAATAGATGCCTTAATCTTCTTGGCTTTAGGTTTTTTTTTTGTCACAGCAGGTTCAGATTTGAGTGAAGGTGGATCAGATGAAGGAATTTTTGAAGAAGCAGGAGATGGTTGAGTATAAGTTTCAAGTGACTCTTTGTTGATCAGAGAAGGAGTATCCTTAGCAGTGAATGTTTTCTTTTGAGATTGCAGTAGGATACTTCTGATTTCTTTCTTAAAATTCTCCATTTTCAATTCCATCTTCTTCTTGTGAAGCATTTTTTCTGATCTCATTTTTTGCAAGCTGGCATTAACTGAACTTTGTAAATCATCAAGAACAGAATTTATGTGACCTGTCAATGAGTCAGAAATTGTCTCCATCTTCTGAAATATTAATTCCTTAAGTTCAGATGGAGTTATCATTACATCTTCATATCTGTCTTCATCCTTGTTTCCAGGTCTGTCTTCATCCATGTTATCATCTAAGGAAGTGGCAGCAATTTGACCATATATTTTCCTTATCCATATTCCCTCTTGCAGTTTGTAACCCATTCTTTTAAGATAGTTGAAGGAATAAGTGTCTGGATGATGTAGAGGCTTGCCTATCTCATTAGTTAGGTCAATTCTAGCATCTTCAAATAGTAAAGTGAAAACCATACCATACGGCAAGCATGCTTTAAGTTTTCTAGCTGCTTCTCTCATCTGAATCATCATGATGAAAGGAAGGTTGAGAGGTTCTTCTTTAATCAGATGTCCCATAAAAGTCATGTCCTTTTCACTCACCCAGTCGAAACGACCGGTTCTGGGAAAAAAATTCTACTAACCATGTTGTGAAGAAGTCTCATTTCCTTTGATAACAAGTTGGCTTGAATATGTTGGATGGAACTTACATCTTCTCTTTCCAAAATGAGCTTTAGTGTGTGTTCTTTGTCAGTTAGGGTAAGCTCGGTGGCACCGTCAGTTGTTATTTGAAGCAAGTTGCTCAAGTTTTCTTCGTCCACAATGACTTTAACTCCCTTAATAATTGATTCCAAATAGTATTCTTCTAGAACTAGGTTTTCATAGAAAGTTCATATCAGAGAAGGGTAGGTTAGAATATCCAGTGAGCAAAAATACTTCCAACCTTGGTTGTCTATCCAACTCCCAATCTTCATTTCTAGTTCTTCTATGAAGGAGAAATCGATCCTTCTTTCGCCTGTAACAGGCCTGTTGGCCATTGAAGTGGATTTCTTAGTCGGAGAAGATGTTCCTTCTCCTTGTTGTTAAGGAGTGGACCTTTTTCTGTTTTCTCCTTTTTCTTTCATATCTTCAATGCACGTGCTTGTTTTAGCTGCTTGCAGAATCTTCCTTGTAGATCTTCTTGGAGCCATTGCAGTGGGATTTAGGAAATTAGAGTTTCAGGAAATGGTTTTTGAGAGATTGGTAAAGGTTCCTAGTGGAGTAGAGTGAGTTTGAATTGAAATGCAAGATAAGATTACTCGGATCTATTTAAATAGTGATTTCTCGACATTCGAGTCGGCTCGCTTAGCCCAAAAATCATTCAAGTCGTCTCGACCAAAGCGAACTCAGAACAAGTAGAACTCCGAGTTGGCTAGGCAATACCTCATATTGAGCTAGTCAACTTGACCAGAGCAAGAGTAGAAAAATCAGATATTCGAGCCGACTCGCCCATAGAAAAATTGCTCGAGTCGACTCAAATAGAAACTTTCCATAGAAATTAAAATGATTCAGAAATTGAGTTTGATTCAATGAAATCTTCAAGGAAAGTTGTTCGAGATACTTGAATGATTGTAGGAGGTTTTCTAGATAATTTTTTCTTAATTTTAAAGAAAATTAGGTTAAGATAATCTAGAAAGGATCATAAAGCCCTAATTCTCCTCTAAGCAATTCAAATCTATCCTGATTTAGTGGCTTGGTGAAAATGTCATCTATATGTTTTTCAATTGGGATAAATTCTAGTTCAATGTCACCATTCAAAACATGATCTCTAATAAAATAGTGTCTAATTTCTATATGCATAGTCCTAGAATGTTGAATAGGATTTTTGGTCAAATTTATAGCACTTGTGTTATCACATTTGATTGGAATTTTGCATTGTGTAACACCAAAGTCTTCTAGTTGTTGTTTAATCCATAACACTTGTGCACAACAACTCCCTACAGCAACATACTCTGCCTCAACAGTAGATAGTGCTACCGAGTTTTGTTTCTCATAGTGCCATGAGATTAAATTCAACCCTAGAAATTGGTATGTACCACTAGTGCTCTTTCTATCAATTCTACAACAAGCATAATCAGCATCCAAAAATCCAATTAAATTTAAAGATGATTGTTTAGAAAATCAAAGACCTAGATTACTTGTACCTTTCAAATATCTCAATATTCTTTTAACAGCAAGCATAAGTGTTTCTTTAGGATTATGTTAGAATCTAGCATATACACATACACTGTACAAGATATCCGGTCTACTTGTAGTTAAGTATAATAAGGATCCGATCATACCTCTATAGAGCTTTTGGTCAACATTGGATCCATTTTCATCTTTGTCCAATCTGCAAGATGGGCTCATGGGTGTGCTCATTTGTTTACTCGTCTCAATACTGAACTTTTTGATTATTTTCTTGGTGTATTTGGCTTGGTTGATGAAGATCCCTTCCATAGTTTGCTTTACTTGAAGTCAGAGGATGTAGTTAAGTTCACCCATTAGGCCCATTTCAAATTCTCCCTATATTTGCTTAGCAAAATCTTCACAAAAATTTTCATTAGTTGCACCAAATATAATGTCATCAACATAAATTTGTATAACTAATATATCAATGTTTTTTTTTTATGAAAAGGGTTTTATCAACATTTCCTCTTGAAAATTCATTTTTAATCAAGAAAGTGCTAAGTCTATCATACCAGGCTCTGGGTGCTTATTTCAAACCATATAAAGCTTTATTCAGTTTAAACACATGGTTTGGAAAAACATGATCTTCAAAACCCGGTGGTTGTTCTACAAAAACTTATTCGGAGATAAAACCTTTTAAAAATATACTTTTTATATCCATTTGAAAAAATTTAAAATTCATGTAGCAAGCAAATGCAAGAAGTAATCTAATGGCTTCTAATCTTGCTACAGGTGCATATGTTTCATCAAAATCAATGCTTTCTTCTTGACTATATCCCTTAGCCACTAATCTAGCTTTTTTTCTAATGACATTTCCTTGTTCATCTAATTTATTCCGATAGACACATTTGGTTCCTATGATTAGGTGGTCTTTAGGTCTATCAACCAATGTCCAAACCTTATTTCTTTTAAATTGGTTCAATTCTTCATGCATAGCCATCATTCAGTTTGGGTCATTTTCAACTTCTTCTAAGGTATGAGGTTCTATTTGAGATACAAAGGCTAGGTAGTCATGTATAGTTCTATGTGCAGACCTAGTCCTAATACCTTGTAAAGGATCACCAATAATTAATTCTTTAGGATGAGAAGTAGCGTACCTCCATTCTATTGGCAGATCTGTATGATCCTTATTTACTTTTTCTTCTTCTTCTTCAATTTATCTTTCTTGTATACTCATGTCTTCCATCTCCTTTTGAATTGTACCTACAATATTATCTTTACACTCTTCTTTCTTAAAAGGTGAAGTGTTAGTTTCATCAAAAATAACATGCATTGACTCTTAAATAGTAAGTGTCCTCTTATTAAAAACACTATATGCTTTGCTATGAATAACCAAGGAAAATTGCTTCATCAGATTTAGCATCAAATTTTTCTAGATTATTTTTACCATTATTAAGCATAAATCATTTACAACCAATTACATAAAAGTAATTGATATTGGGTTTCTTTTCATTCCACAACTCATAGGAGATTTTCTTCAAAATAGGATGGATAAAAATGCGATTTAAAATATAACAAGCAGTGTTCACCACTTTTGCACAAAAGTACCTTGGAAGAATACCTTCACATAACATGGTTCGAGCAATTTCTTCCAAAGTCCTATTTTTTTTCTCTACAATACCATTTTGTTGTGGTGTCCTAGGAGCGGAGAAGTTGTGATCAATACCGTTTTCAGTGCAATAATCATCGAAAAACTGATTTTCAAATTCAGTGCCGTGATCACTCCTAATTGAAATTATTGAAAGATTTTTTTGATTTGAAACCTTTTTGTGAAATTTTTGAAATACTTTGAAGGTTTCATCTTTGTGAGCAATAAACAAAACCCATGTGAATCTAGAAAAATCATCTACAATCACAAGGGTATACTTCTTACCTCCTAGGCTTGTATTCCTAGTTGATCCAAATAAGTCCATGTGAAGTAGTTCTAAAGGTCTAGTAGTTGAAATCATATTTTTGGATTTAAATATTTCCCTAGTTTGTTTACCCATTTGGCATGCATCACAAACATGATCAAAATCAACTTTAAACTTAGGCATGCCTCTCACTAAATTTTTGGAAATTGACTTGGCAATAGTATGCATGCTAGCATGACCTAATCATCTATGCCATAATAAACATGACTCCTTGTTCCTAGTATTCATTGCAACTAAACTGGAACTTCTTGACATGGCAAGATCATTTAGATCTACCATATAAAAATTTCTAAGTCTATGTCCAATGAATTTACTACTAGAATCAAGAGAGTTTGTTACTATACACATAGATGATTCAAAGATAACCTTGAAACCTTTATCACAAAGTTGACTAATACTCAATAAATTGTGCTTCAATTTATCTACTAGCAATACATTTTCAATGAAAGTACAAGGGGTTATTTTAATCTTACCAATTATGATTATTTTCCCCTTGCCATTGTCTCCAAAAATAACCATATCTGCTTCTTTCATTTCTTGGATGATGAACTGATCCTTGTCACCCGTCATATACCTTGAATAGCCACTGTCAAGATACAATCTTTTCTTCAATTTCTAAGCTGCAAGAAATTCATACAAGACAATCAAGGAGTTCTTTTAGATACCCAAGCAAACTTGGGTCCTTGCAGGTTAGCTGAGGTGGTTCCTATAGGAACCCAAATCTTTCTTGATTTATTTTGGACATTTCTAATAATATTACATTCAGAAGCCTTATGTCCTAGCTCTTTGCAAGCAAAATATTTGATTCTAGAATTTTAAAGAGATTTATGCTTTGAAATTCTAGATGCATGAGATATAGAAATAACATATTTTATATTTGAGTTTTTAGGAACATACAAGGTAGCTTTTGAAATGGAAGTATAACCTTTATCATAAAAGCCTTTTGAGATGTAAACTTTGGAACAAAATCTTTTTGTTTTATAAAAGTAATTGCTAAAATATAATTTGAATCTGAAGAATTAAAACCAAATCTAGCTTTATTACCAAAAATCTTTTGTTCTTTAAGAATCAACTCAATCTCGTTAGAAGTTAGAGTAAGTTTTTCAATAGGTGGCTTGAGTTTTTCAACCTCCTTTCTCAACTCATTATTTTCATTTAACAAAACTTTGTTTTTGTCATAGTAATCATTTTTTTCAGATTTAAATAATTTACAATTTTTAGAAAAAACATGAAGTTCTTTTTGCAACAAAGTATTCTTTTATGAAATCTTTTCTTTTTCTTTAAGTAAAGAATCATTAGTATTCTTTAGAGATCTAATCTTTACTCCAGCTTTCTTAAATTCAGATAAAAGATCATGGAATGCAGAATTTAACTCATCAAAAGTAAATTCAATTTGAGCATTGGGGGATGTTAACTCGTCCTTGAGACCCATTAGACATAGATTAGCTATTTTTGTGGTCTGTTCCTTTTCAGTTGAGGTGGATTCTTCACTGTCGCTCTATGTGGCAACCATCACTTTCTTTTTCTTCTTCTTAAAAAATTTCTTTAACAGTGGACAATCTGGATAAATATGCACCAGTTTCTTACATTTGTAGCAGGTAGGGACTTGCTCATTTTCTTTGTCTTTGTCCTTGTCCTTTTTCTTGGAATGCTCTCATCGTTTATGGAATTTTCTATTGAATCTTTCTTTCTTCTTCCCCATAAACTTTCTGAATCTCCTCACGACCATTGCAATATCTTCATATTCTAGATCATCTTTGTAGGAGGTAGAGTCATCTTCCGTCTCTTCATCAATCTTTGTTTCTAATGCAGCCTTGAATGCAATAGTTTTCTTCTTCTTCTGATCATCATCTGTTATATACTGCATGGCTAATTCATTTGTGATGAGAGAACCCATTAATTCATCAATGGATAGATTGTTTAGATCTTTAGCTTCATGGATGGCAGTAACTTTAGGGTCCCATTTGTTTGGAAGTGATCTCAATATCTTCTGTACCGAATCAGCATTTGAGTAAACCCTGCCAAGACTTTTCAAACAATTAATAATATTTGTAAATCTAGTGTACTTGGCAGAGATATTTTCATTAGGTTCCATTTTGAAAAGTTCATAATTGTGTACTAGAAGATTAATTTTTGAAGTCATCACTTGGAAAGTTCCTTCATGGGTCATCTCAAGTTTATCCCAAATTTTTTTTGCTGAAGAGCAAGTGGAGATTTGATTAAACTCATTTGAATCCAAAGCGCAATATAGCAAATTCATGGCTTTGGCATTTAATTTCCCTAATTTCATGTCATCTTCATCCCATTCCTCTTCAGGCTTAGGGACATCCATGCCATCAATTTTGATCATGGAAACATGTGGCCCTTTAAGAATGGCCTTCCATAATTGAAAATCAATAGCTTGTATATAGATTTTCATTCTAGCCTTCTAATAAGAATAATTTGTAACGGTGAAGAGTGGAGGTCTATTAGTAGATTGGCATTCAACCAAGGATGTATTCATGGGATGAGCCATCAATCTTTACTCTAATGTAATCAGATATACTACTCTGATACCAGTTGTTGCCTAGGTGGCTATCCAAGAGGGGGGTGAATTGGGAATTTAAAAAATTTAAGTAGATAATATGCACTTAAAAATCCCTTTTAGAGTGTTAGATGATGTGGCAAAATAATAACTTACAGAAGCTAAATATGATCAAGGATGCACAACACAAACATACAGAAATTTATAATGGTTCGAAGCAACCAAGCTCCTACATCCATTACCTAAGATACCACTTGGAATTTCCACAATATTCATAACCGAATATAGTAGGATTATTTTGCAAGATCACAATCTAAAACCTCTACACTTTGGTTTTAACGGGATCACCAAAGAAAACCCAACACCCTTTGGTTTTAAACAAGATCACCAAAGAAACCCAACTTGGTTTTCATAAGATCACCAAGAACCTAACCATTGGTTTTTAGCTAAGGCTAACCAAGAACCTATTTGGTTTCTCAATCGGGCTCACCAATAATCCAAACAATTCAAGAATGAATTGAGAAATAAATGCAACAATAATGACAAACTCTAGTTGTTAGATAGTTGCCGGTGTAGTTTGAGAAGTCCACTTGGATGAGCTTCAATGTGCTTTAATTGCTTCAGTGGCTTCTTTCCAAAGTTCTTCAAGCTTTATATCAGAGTTGGTGAATACTTGAAGACTGACATGAATGCTCTTTGTGCTCTCTTGCTTGTTGGTTGGTTGGATATTCAATAAACCCTTAAAACATTGAGAAACTTTTTTTATCTTCTTCTCTCTTCTTTTCAATAAAGTTCAAATCCCTCAAATATATGGTCTTCCATCACTCCTAGGTATTTTGAGATGTTGTAGATCATTGGGATGTGATATATGACTATTGGAGCAACTTTTGGTATTCAAAAGGAAATTCTAGAACTAGCCATTATGTACCTGAAAATGATATTCGAGTCAGCTCAGTTTCTTCAATTTGACTCGGATCCTTTGAGTCGATAGGTCAAGTCACCATTTCTTCAATAAGGTCGGCTCTTTGTCTCAGGGTGCGAAAACTTCACCCTGGATGAGTCGGCTCTGATAGCTCGAGTCGGCTCGTACTTCCATCGTTGAACATATTGAACTCGAGGGTTCGGCTTGCTTGAATTTGGGTTGACTCTTCTTCTCAAAATCAGAAATCTTTACTCTGGAAGAGTCGGCTCGTTGCAGATCGGGTCGGCTCACTTTCTCAGGTCTTCAAAATTTGTTCTTGTAGAGTCAACTCTTTCTGATTGGGGTCAACTCGCTTGGCTATTCTCAAAAAATATTAGAAATGGACTTTAGATGAGTCGGCTCTGTTCCACTTGAGTCGGCTGGGATTGCTGCATGCCAGAATTCTTGATGCATGCCATGAGGTGGAGTTGGCTGTTCATCATGCTGGGTTGGCTCGAGTGGCTTCTTCAGGAATTTTATAACTAAACATAAGAACACTCTCACCAACACTCTTAACTTTTTGGTACAAACCAACTCAAAATAAATTTGAAGTATAGCACACATAGAAGTAACCCTTTTACAGATTTTTCTTAACTTTTTCATTGTGTTCTTCTTTACAAAACAAGATTACAACACAACTCTAAACAAGAAGTATAAATGTAGGAGTTGAAGTTTGAACAAATAAATCATCCTACAAAAACTTGTAAACCACTTGAAGAGTTGTTAGAAAAATATGTGCATGCTTCAATGTTTCGTTATCATCAAAATCACTTATGGGGTCAACAAAAGAATTATGCCCTAAAAGTCAATCATTGTTTGGGCACTTCTATGATCTTCCAGTTCATGTATCATATTATTTATTAATAAAAGGTATTTGATTCATCATACTGCTGCATCTTATCAAGATTATAATGAATCCAATAGGTTAGGGCAATGGATCATCGATTCGAGGATCGATAAATTCGGAAAGACTAGCACATCTTATATATGCTCGATGGAGAGGGTGGTTTGTCTCACAGCCACTTGTGTAGAAAACTAATACAAGGATGTGGGTGCTCATTAGGTTATAAGTTCACTGAAGTAATCTGATAAGAGAATATCATATGGAAGTCTTACTTGTTTGAAGAATATTCTCTTAGTGGGAGTTGTGCATGTGATCCTTAGACCTGAGACTACCATAGTATCTTAAGCATATAAACCCATGTTTTGGTGTATACTCATTCATGGTAATTAAGTCATGTACAGGGTGCTTCTAGATATGGTGAATTGTGTATGAAGATAATTAGTAGGTCAACAAGGAATCGATCACTCCCAATAAGGAAATAAGTTATCCCATGTGATCTCTTCAAATGATGACTTAGGAAGTCTTTGATCAAAGCATGATAAGATTAGGTAGGATTTCTAATCTTTCATTGATTGAGTCTTCATTTTTGAATTGAGATTCGAAAGAATTAAGTGATAGGGTTTGACATTTATCCATGCCCATCACTTATTCGGGATAAAGGGAGATCGAAGGATCAAAATGAATGGTAACTTTCCACTGAAGGGTATTTTAGTAATTTTTATTAAATTATTCATCTTTTAGGTTGGCATGACATGTTGCTAGATGTCAATCATTTTTTATAGGTTTTCATGACTTAAATTAATTGGATTCATAAGTCAATTCAAAAGCTGGTTCGAATTGGCAACTTAGGACAGTACGATTTGACCTAATTAGGTCTATCAGTTTCAATTGGATCGAAATGACTTGAACCTAAACCTACTACTGGCAAGATGAGGAATCCAAAGGGTCACACACATTAGAGAATTAGCCAATGAAGTCAATTATATTTTTATTAGGGTCATTGGAATTTAATTGGCTAGCTAATTGATATACTAGCATATGTTGGCTAGCCCAACTCCTAGCCCAATTGGATTGGGTCAGTTAGCTTGCTATTTGAGCTAACCAATTTAATTAGAACTTAGTTTAGGTTGAGTCCTAATTGACGCAGCCATAATATGTATTTATCTAGATTTTATTGGGCTTTATCCTTTATTTATGATAGAGTCCAAGGTGGAAGGGACACTTGGTGCCAAGTTTGGCATGTACCAAGAATGAAGGGGCATAGAAGGACCAAGAGTCCTTCTACTTCTAAATCACCTTTTCTAGATAATCTCTAAGTCTTTCTTCCTTGTCTCCATGCCCATTAGGATGGGCTTTGACCGATCAATTGGAGGAATTGGCATGAAGATAATAGGCATGCAAGATAAGGGGTCGCATCCCTTCATTTTGGCATGGATTCAATGGGCCAGAGTCCTTCTATTTGAAGACTCTTAATTTTCTCCGATTTGCCTCTTGGGATCCCATGCCTCTTGGCTATTATTTGACTAGAAATATGCCACATGACAAGTGAAGAAATTGGCTGAAAAAAGAAAGAGATATTTATATATCTTTTGGTACATGGAAGGACATTTCATGAAAAGTCCTCTCACCCAAAAGACTCCTTCTGCTTGAAGGGTCTTATCAAGGGGCTGAGAAAGAGACTTATTATGCACCTCATCCCTCTCTATAAATAGGCATTGGTAATCTGATGCCAGTAATTTAACTCTAATTCGAAGAAATCCACTTTATATTTTCTCTTCCTTCTTAAGACATGGCTTGTCATTTTAAGATAAGGTCGTAGAAAAAAAAATAGGAGAGGTATTCAGATTCTAAGAGAGGATTCAGAGAGGTCTCTAAGTGCTCTACAGGATGGTAGGGGTTCCAGCAAAGGGAGAAAGTTTGAAAGTCTATCGAAAGAGTCATAGTCAAATAAGCAAGCCTTATAGGAGAGCTTCCTTTGTCCGGTTCCTGTGTGGATCACCTCTAGAGGGCATACACTTATGTGCATCATGAAAATTAAGAAGTATAGTACTCCAAGTATTTTTTTGTAATCCTAAAGTTTTGATTTATTAGTTATCATGGTCAAGTGGTCGTAGGGTTTAAGGTTTCGATCGATTAGGGTTTCAATAATGAAAATTATGAAACCTGATCTTTTGTTGTGACCCATCCGGAACCCAATATCTATGAGCAACAAGTTGCAAAGGCAACATGAGGGAATGAAACCTCAGTCCATATTGCTTAATCTTAAAGAGCTTTATAGAGAGCATAGTTGGACTGCTTGATATGAGATATCGAAGTAGTTGTTCCGAGCATGCATGAGTGAGGGATCTTCCGTTCAGGCACATGTCCTCAAGATGATTGACCTGATCACTCAATTAGGTCAACTAGGATTTGTGAAGGATGGAGAGCTTAATCAGGACTTAATCTTATAGTCACTCCCAGATTCCTTGTCATAGTTTATCATGAATTACAACATGAACAAACTGAATATCATTGCCTGAGCTATTGAATATGCTCAAGATAATAGAGAGCCACTTTAAAGGTGATAAGGCTTAGCTTCTTCTGGTTGATGAAAAGAAGAAGCAGGCAATGAAGAATTTCTTTGAAAACAAAATCGAGCACCCATGGCTCATCAAATTTATTTCATAACCTTATTTCAATAATAAAGGTACAAAAAAAATATTTCTTATAATGTTGGGTATATAATAACATTTTTTTAATTCAAGGATATTGCTCGATGGCAATAACAATATATAGGTGCCAATAACTTCAGCCTGAATGGGTTGACCACTCGCGTCGAATAGCTCAAAATCACCCTTCTTCAGGTTTCTAGTTCTCTGTAACCCTTGCAATGACTTATAGATATGAGACCTACATGCTATATCCACTATGCATGTATCAAAAATTGTAGAACTCAAAGACAGGTTTGTTTGTATCATGTACAAACTTTTAGATGCTCCACCAGCATCATGCTTCAAACTTGCAAGATACAACTTACAATTCTTCTTCCTGTGCCCTTGTTTCCTATAGTGATAGTAGGTCCTATCAATAGAGGTCTTCCTCACCTTGTTCCTCTTCTGGAAGCTACTCTTAGGTGATGCAGAACGAAAAATTTGATTCCAAAAATGATGCAGAACGGATATGTTGAATGCAGAAGCAAATTAAAATTAATGTATTTTTTTTTTAATATATTTTCAGAAGTCGGCTTTGACTCAAAGGAAAGATAAACTATTGTTGAAAGAAACTAAGAAATGACAGAGAGCACAATTAAAAAGAAGTGGATTATCAGAGTAACTCAGAAGTAGGATAGCTGGGGATTGAGAAACCCCCAGATCTAGGGTTTGCTCTGAGTTTCAACGAAACAGACAAAGTGAGAAGGGAAGGTTCTTGTTACCTAGCAGTGATTTGCTTCAATTGGAGGACACTCTCGAGCAGATTGTAGGATCCTTGGAAATGGGGTATCTTCGCAATGGATCCTCGGATTGTAGTCCTATGGCAAGGTTAGCCTCCTTCTCGAACTCAGGATCTGGAAGAAGAAGAACAAAAGAAGAACCAGAAACTCAAAGAAAGACACTGACTTGAGGACTTAATGAAGATTGTTGGATGTAGAAGTTCCGAAGATCTTGATAGTGATCTGACTCTCCTTTGAACTGGCTCTATAGTTGAAATAGTTGATCTGAACCTAGATGCTGGTGACCGGCTTCGATGTGGAAGAGAGGGGCCGTGGGATGAAGATGGAAAATTAGGGTTTGGTGGTGGTGGAGTAGAGATGGGTGGACTAAGCTAGGGTTTTGGGGTTGGAGATCTCACACCTCCTCAAGGTTCCTAGGGAACCCGGATTTACTCCCTCACGGAGCTCAACACCTGAATACAAGTGCGGAAGAGAGAAACACAAAGTTGCTCACAAAGAAATTGATTTCATTCATCATTTTTTCAAGAGTTACATAGAGTTGAATATATAGACATAACAAAGAAATAAAATTTTATACACTTCCCATGTGGGACTAATAGGACTAACCCACACTTTAGGCATCAAATTCTCTTCCCAAGACTCCTTCCATCACTGGGCAGCCCAAAAACTCCAAGAAAACTTGAAAATCAGCTCCAAATGGTAGGTTATGGGGGTGTCTCCTAGTATCACTCCATGAACCAAGGATTTTCCCTTCATGGTTTGGCTCTTTTGGACACCTCCTAGTCTTGCTCCACAAGTTTAGGCTTCTTCCTTTCATGGCTTTGGCACTTTAGGAATCTTTTGGGTGCCTCCTTGATTTTCTCCCCAAGACATGCTCTCTTCCCTTTTATAACTTGGATTTTTATGGAACATTGTGGGGCACCTCCTTGATCCTCTCTTCAAGAAAAATTCTTGCCATCCTGGCTTGGGTTTATCTGGAAAGAAGTTGGCTCCTCCTTTGATTGAGGTATCTTGATAGATTTCTCCCCCAAGTGGCGCATGAAAGAAGGGACCTGCTTTCTTGTGGTGTGGGGACCAAGGCACACTGGATGGAGATGTGGCGCCTCCTGGACTCTGGCCTGTGGCTGGGAGTGTGGCGCCCACATGCTTGGGCCTAGGAGAAAAAATTGGGCACCCTGGACCTTGACTTGATTTAAAAAAAATGGCACCAACCTGGAGAAGACCTAGACCACTACTAGGACTTGTACTGAGTCAACATGACTCAACAAAATTTAAATTTTAAGGAAATACAGACTCAAGACTAAAATTGAGTTGACCAAGTCAACACTAATTACAAAACCAGAAAACCCTAATTCTTCGGGCAAGGTCAATCAGAGATCCAGATGGAGCCCTAAAGTCTTCTTCTGAGTTTGGTGCCCGCACCAATTCTCCCAGGGTGGGAGGAACTCGACCTTGTCGAGTAAGGCTCAAGTTGGCTCTGGTATCTCTCCAAGAGGTCTGGATCCAAATCTTGTAGTTCTTCTCGGGAGATCCAAGAGTCATTAGAGTCTGGCCTTCCTTGCCAGCGGACCAGGTATCTTTGGTATCCTCGATTACGAGTAGAGATAACCTGATCATCTAGGATCTTTTCAATCTGCTCTTTCCTCACAGGCCAGTTTGTTGGTGGACACACAGGATCGGGATCACTCTCAATAATAGGATTAGGTTCAAAAGGCTCACTGGGAATCACAGCTGGCTCCCTGTACTCTACTAGGTATGTAATGTTGAAAGTAGAGCTATTGTCTAGTTCTAGAGGCAACTCGAGCACATAGGCATTGGATCCTACTCTCTTCACTACTCTAAATGGTCCAGCTCCTCTAGCATGTAACTTTCTAATGGTTCCAGGAGAAAACCGCTCAGGCCTTAACCTAATCATTATATAGTCTCTCTCAACAAAAGTTTTGACTCGTCTTTGAGAATCAGCCAACTTCTTATAAGTTTCATTACTTAAAGTTATTTTGGCATGAATTTCTATATGCAAGTCCTTTACATGCTATGCAAGTGCATCAAGAGACTTGTGTGTGTGGGCTAATAGTGAAATCAGATCAAGTGGTGTGTGAGGCTTGTATCTATGAACAATTTCAAAGGGACTCTAGCCTATAGACCTATTGATCGAAACATTGAATGCAATTTCAGCCCTGGACAAAATACAAATCCCAATTCCTGGTGCTCTCAATCAAACCAAAAATCTGAGCCAAAGCCTGGTAAAGGGTCAAGAAAAACTAAACTAGACTGACGACGCATTCCTAAAGAATGAACTTTATTCCAAAGGAACCCTAGGTCTAAACCTAACAAACTAAGGCTCTCTAGGTTTGACCTTGGGTCGGAGGAGGGCATGCAGAGCATGAAAACTTATTATGGATGCCTAGTAGGTGCCATAATGTCTTTCAGAAGTAGGTGGCAAACCTGATAGGTTCTAAGGAGTCTTGCAACCTAGAAATCTCAGTAAAGTGTAATCCCATAGCTCTAGAAACATGAGAAGATTCAGGGAAGGGTAGGAAATAAGAATCAGAGTTTTGAGGTGGCTTATAGGAAACAAGAAACATACCTTGGTTATTCATGATGACCTTAAAATGAGGACATTATTCTATAGGTGCACTCATCCAAACCTCATGATTTGCTCTAGGAGGGTCTACAAGTGCAAGTTCTAGGGTAGGCTGGGTGCTCCTAGAAGGTGGAAGGTTATCAGGAAGGTCTTTGGAATGTTTATCTAGAAAGTCCTCTAAGCTATTGTCTTTTTGTTGTTCTTGGACCTTTTCAATGGGCAATTCTTGTGAACCCCTTCCTTCTTCACACTTCTCTACCAGATTTGACTCAGGGGTGTCTTCTTTGGATTCCTCAATGAGTTTAGGGGTATTCTCACTTAAACTTTCATTGGGTGTAATTTCCTCTTCCTGAACTTCCTCAAAAGGGTCTTCTCTTAGGGTTATCTCCTGAATTCCTTGAGTGGCAGGGGTCCCCTCAATAACCCCATCAGGTAGGAGTTGGTTAATTAAATTATCGGGAGAGATATCCTCAAATTCTTCTTCTTCATATTCATCTATCAAACTTATGTCAGGCTCATATATTTCTTCCTCAATCTCACTGAAAGGTTCTAATCTATTCTCCTTTGGTTCCTCTTTAAGTACGGCTCTGGTCGAGTCAACTAATTTTGGGATGACCATGCATAACTCCTTCTCAGTGTTATCCTTCTGGTCAAGAGGTGACACAAGTGGGAATTGACAAACAAGAGTCTGGTTCACTACGGGTGTCGGATCAATCAGAACTTGACTCAAGTTGGTAGAGGTTGGCTTTAAGTCCAATGTACTTGATTGGTTATATCTTAAAGACCACTCATAGTCTTGGGCTTCTTGGTAGGCTCGGTCTAACTTATTGGTCTTTTCAAGGCATAGCTTCCTATAAATGTCTGGGTGTAACCCAACCCTAAACCTCGATGTGATCTGAGCTTCGGTCTCAATGGTATTGCATTTCATGTCATACCACTGGAAGTCCTCGATATATTTAGACACTGGCCTATTACCTTGTTGCAATTGGTACCATTGGTCTAAAAGTCTTTTCTCATAGGATCTACCTAGGTACCTATCTCTCAACTTCTCATATCTCTCCAAGTATATATTTCCTCTTTTCTTTGATAACACTCATGCTCAATAGCATACCAATGCGACCTAGCATGTTTGGTGAACTTGGTTTTGGCCAACCTAACTTGTCCTAATTCCGATATGTTAGTGCACTCAAAATACCGATCCATTTGTTCTTCCCACTTAATATATGTCTCTTGTCTTCCATCAAAAGTGGGTGCATAAGGTTCGGTGTTCCTAACGGGTCCCTTTTCTGAGTCAACCAAGTATGGATATAGGCTCCTAGGGTTATGCTCGGGATCACGGTATAAGGTCCTCTTAGGATCCTGGCATGGGTGAGGTTGGGGCCTATTAAATTTTGGATCAGGGGTCCAATTTTGATGTCTACGTTTCTCAAGTCCCTGGGCTCGGTCTCTAAACTGGGCAAAACCCTCATTCATATCCTGACTCAATTTGGTCATACTTTCGGTAAGAGTTCTAATCATGGCCTCTAAATCAGGTTGGGTTTGACCAGGTTGGTATGGTACTCCATTCTGGGTGGACATGATGATGCAAGCAAGCACACCAAATGAGACTCGACTGAAACGACTACGGGCTAACTAGACCTAGAGCCCAAACTAGATGCCCAATCAGAGTGGCAAGCTAGCCTGTAGTAACTCGGGACTCAGCCAGGCAGGTGTAAGGGGAGTGTTAGGTCCCTAATTGCCAATCCTAGACACCAGTCAGAGATTGGCAAGGTAGGCGGACCAGCACACAAGCCCTTCGGGATAGAATCCCTGAACCACCATTCTAGACACTGAGTACAAAGCACACACAGAGTAACTAGACAAACTGACTCAACACTAGCCTAGACCCGACTCGTTGGTGTCCCTAGCCCACTAGGGCAAATTAAGTCTAATAAATTTTAAAATTAGGCTTAGGATCGAATGAATGGGTGGTGGTTTTGGGCTAAGGAGAGGTTATCAACTCCTCCCCTTATCTTAGATGCTCAATTGCCCTTAAGATGAATTAGGAGATGATCACTCAAAAAATTGAATTGCAGAAACATAGAAACAGAATTGCTGTAATTTAACTCTCAGAAATTTAACAGAAACCAATAAATTACAGTAAAATTATATAAAATAGTTTCAATTATACTGGTTCTAGAAAAATAAAAATCATGTAATTTGGAGTTACCTACAATGAGAAACAATTCCTGCAACAAGATAGTTACAGACTGAAAACAGAACGCTTCCCCCGTTTACAATTCCTGCTACGAAGTTGTAACCCAGCGGATCCCCTACACGCCCTAGGAACACCCCATGAAATGGGAAGAGGAGGCTTGCACCTCACTTCATTCCTAAGACCGGACGTCCTGGGGAGTCTACTTCGAGCAGACAAAGTAAAAAAGAGAGACACTCAAAACATGCAAGCAAGTCAGAAACCGTAGACGGGGCTCTGATACCAAAATTGATGCAGAACGAAAGCTCTGATACCAAAATTGATGTAGAATGATAAATCTGATTCCAAAAATGATGCAGAACGGATATGTGGAATGCTGAAGCAAATTAAAATTAATGTATTTTTGTTTTTTAATATATTTTCAGAAGTCGGCTTTGACTCAAAGGAAAGATAAACTAATATTGAAAGAAACTAAGAAATGACAGAGAGCACAATTAAAAAGAAGTGGATTATCAGAGTAACTCAGAAGTAGGATCGCTGGGGATTGAGAAACCCCTAGATCTAGGGTTTGCTCTGAGTTTCAACGAAACAGACAAAGTGAGAAGGGAAGGTTCTTGTTACCTAGCAGTGATATCTCTCGTTGCTTCAATTGGAGGACACTCTCGAGCAGATTGTAGGATCCTTGGAAATAGGCTATCTTCGTAATGGATCCTCGGATTGTAGTCCTATGGCAAGGTTGGCCTCCTTCTCGAACTCAGGATAAGGAAGAAGAAGAACAAAAGAAGAACCAGAAACTCAAAGAAAGACACTGACTTGAGGACTTAATGAAGATTGTTGGATGTAGAAGTTCCGGAGATCTTGATACTGATCTGACTCTCCTTTGAACTGGCTCTGTAGTTGAAATAGTTGATCTGAACCTGGATGCTGGTGACCGGCTTCGATGTGGAAGAGAGGGGCTGTGGGATGAAGATGGAAAATTAGGGTTTGGTAGTGGTGGAGTAGAGATGGGTGGACTAAGCTAGGGTTTTGGGGTTGGAGATCTCACACCTCCTCAAGGTTCCTAGGGAACCCGGATTTACTCCCTCATGGAGCTCAACACCTGAATACAAGTACGGAAGAGAGAAACACAAAGTTGCTCACAAAGAAATTGATTTCATTCATCATTTTTTCAAGAGTTACATAGAGTTAAATATATAGACATAACAAAGAAATAAAATTTTATACACTTCCCATGTGGGACTAATAGGACTAACCCACACTTTAGGCATCAAATTCTCTTCCCAAGACTCCTTCCATCAGTGGGCAGCCCAAAAACTCCAAGAAAACTTGAAAATCAGCTCCAAATGGCAGGTTATGGGGTGTCTCCTAGTATCACTCCATGAATCAAGGATTTTCCCTTCATGGTTTGGCTCTTTTGGACACCTCCTAGTCTTGCTCCACAAGTTTAGGCTTCTTCCTTTCATGGCTTTGGCACTTTAGGAAACTTTTGGGTGCCTCCTTGATTTTCTCCCCAAGACATGCTCTCTTCCCTTTTATAACTTAGATTTTTATGGAACATTGTGGGGCACCTCCTTGATCCTCTCTTCAAGAAAAATTCTTGCCATCCTGGCTTGGGTTTATCTGGAAAGAAGTTGGCTCCTCCTTTGATTGAGGTATCTTGATGGATTTCTCCCCCAAGTGGCGCATGAAAGAAGGGACCTGCTTTCTTGTGGTGTGGGGACCAAGGCACACTGGATGGAGATGTGGCGCCTCCTGGACTCTGGCATGTGGCTGGGAGTGTGGCGCCCACATGCTTGGGCCTAGGAGAAAAAATTGGGCACCCTGGACCTTGACTTGATTTAAAAAAAATGGCACCAACCTGGAGAAGACCTAGACCACTACTAGGACTTGTACTGAGTCAACATGACTCAACAAAATTTAAATTGTAGGGAAATACAGACTCAAGACTAAAATTGAGTTGACCAAGTCAACCCTAATTACAAAACCAGAAAACCCTAATTCTTCGGGCAAGGTCAATCAGAGATCCAGATGGAGCCCTGAAGTTTTCTTCTGAGTCTGGTGCCCGCACCATTAGGGTTCCTCTTCATCTTTGAACCCTTCTTCATTGCCTGCTTCTTCTTTCCATCAACCAAAAGAAGCTGCGCCCTATCACCATTGAAGTAGCTCTCTATTGTCTTGAATATATTCAGTAGCTCAAGTCGTGGGGGCACCAGAATTAGACATAGATTACTGGACCCTTTGGTTTACTTAGTCACGTGTCAAAGTTTTGAAAATTTTGTAAGCAAGTTATACAAGAAAAAATTCCATGATCCTTATGAGTATGAATCATTAGGAACTTGCGAATCATGTCTCATGGGTAAGATGACCAAGACTCCATTCACTGGACATGGAGAAAGGTCAAATGAGTTATTAGGACTTATACATACTGATGTATGTGGTCCAATGACAACTCAGGCCAGAGGAGGATACTCATATTTTATCACTTTTACAGATGATTTATCTAGGTTCGGATATGTGTATCTTATGAAACATAAATCTGAAGCCTTTGATAAATTTAAGGAGTATCAAAGTATGATCGAAAAATAAACCGGGAAAAGTATTAAAGTTCTTCGTTCTGATCGAGGAGGAGAATACTTATCCACGGAGTTTTTAGACTATCTTAAAGTTAACGGAATTCTTTCTGAATGGACCCCTCCTTATACACCATAGCTAAATGGTATAGCTGAAAGAAGGAATCGTACCTTATTAGATATGGTACGATCCATGATGTGCTTCACAAATTTACCCATTTCTTTCTGGGGTCATGACCTAGAAACTGCTGTTTACATTCTGAACAAGGTACCTTCTAAATCCGTTGTTAGTACTCCATATGAAATTTGGAGTCGAAAGAAACCATATCTTAAATATTTCATGGTATGGGGATGTCCAGCTTATGTTAAAAGAAATTTTAGACATATGTTGGAACCTAGAGCGGATAAATGTTTATTTGTAGGATATCCTAGAGAAGGTAGAGGATATCTATTCTACCATCCTACTGAACAAAAGATTTTTGTCAGCAGGCATGCCACTTTTCTAGAAAAGGAGTTCATTTTAGAAAAGGGCAATGGTAGAACTATTGAACTTGGAGAAGTACAAGAAACATAGATAGACAATTCTCAACCATTAGAACATAGAGTTTGGACAGAACCAGAACACAAAACTCCTCCCCGTAGGTCTGATAGAGTGCCACGGGCACCTGAGAGGTATGGGTTTATTATTTAAAATAATGAAGCCCAAGTCATTCAAAATGATGAACCTCTGACCTATACGGAAGCTATCTTGAGTACTGATTCAGATAAATGGCAAGAAGCCATGGAATCCGAAATAGACTCTATGTATGTAAACCAAGTATGGTCTTTGGTTGATGCACCAGAGGGTGTTAATCCTATTGGGTGCAAATGGATCTATAAGAAAAAGATTGGGACTGATGGCCAAGTTGAAACCTATAAAGCCAGATTAGTGGCAAAAGGTTTTAGACAAAAACAGGGAATTGATTATGATGAAACATTCTCACCTGTTGCCATGCTCAAATCAATTCGGATTTTACTTGCTATAGCAGCATACCACGATTATGAGATATGGCAGATGGATGTAAAGACTGCATTCCTCAATGGTTTCCTTGAGGAGGAAGTCTACATGTCATAGCCAGAAGGTTTTATTTCAAAGAATAAACCTAATCAAGTATTCAAGCTAAAGAAATCCATTTATGGATTAAAGCAAGCTTCCAGGAGTTGGAACATCCGTTTTGATGAAACTACTAAAAAGTTTGGTTTTATCAAAAATGTGGATGAACCCTGTGTTTATAAGAAGACTAGTGGGAGTGCCATAGTCTTCTTGGTTCTGTATGTAGATGACATACTCCTCATTGGGAATGATATCCCAATGTTGCAATCAGTCAAGGTTTGGCTATCAAACTAGTTTTCCATGAAAGATTTGGGAGAAGCATCCTATATACTAGGTAATAAGATCTATAGAGATAGATCTAAGAGGATGCTAGGTTTATCCCAATCTAGGTACATTGACTTAGTGCTGAAAAGATTCAGCATGGATGGAAGTAAAAGAGGTTATCTTCCTATGAGTCAAGGCATACATCTTTCTAAAAGGATGTCTCCTAAGACACCTGAAGAAAAAAAATAGAATGAATTCTATACCCTATGCTTCGGCAATAGGGTCCATAATGTATGCCATGTTGTGTACTAGGCCTGATGTGGCATATGCTTTAGGCATTGTCTGTAGGTTTCAGGCTAATCCAGGAGAGGATCATTGGAAAGCAGTTAAAAATATTCTTAAGTACCTAAGAAGGACTAAGGATATTTTTCTGGTTTATGGTGGTTCTGATCTTAAACTAGAAGCTTATTCTGATTCTAGTTTTCAATCAGACCCTGAAGATAGCAAATCCATTTCGGGATATGTTTTTACCCTAAATGGTGGAGCAGTGAGTTGGAAGAGTACCAAGCAGCAGACTGTAGCTGACTCAACCACAGAGGCAGAATACATAGCTGTTAGTGAAGCCGCCAAGGAAGCTGTCTGGATGAAGAAGTTCATCACAGAGTTGGGTGTTGTTCCTGAAATTGAAAACCCAGTGCCACTTTACTGTGACAACACTGGGGCTGTTGCTCAAGCTAAGGAACCAAGAGCTCATCATAAGTCCAAGCATATTCTGAGACGCTTCCATCTCGTCCGAGAAATAGTAGAGAGACAAGTGTCTACATAAATAGAGTTGATACAAAGAACAATGTAGCAGACCCGTTCACTAAGGCTCTACCATAATGAGATTTTGATCGCCACCTCGAGTGTATGGAATTAAGATTTAAAGGCGATTGTCTTTAGTGCAAGTGGGAGATTGAAAGGGATATGCCCTACAAGCCAATCTATGTTGTATCTCCCAAACCATTGTAATTGACAATTTTCTAAATAAAGGCATTATTTTTCCATCATACGCTGTGTTTATACTATATGATGAACCCCATAGATAAGGGCTATGATTTTAGGGTTATGATGAGATCATACCAGTGAGACCTAAAATCTTAAAACCTTAATCTAAAGTATTCCTAGTCAAAGGAATCCTGAGTAGGGGATCAGGATTTTCCGGTAAGACTAGCACATCCCATGTATACTGAAAAGGGTGACTGCACTCACAGTCACTTGTGTATGACACAAATACTTAGATGTGGGTGCTCATTGGAGAATGAGTTCACTGATATGATCCAACTTGAGAACATCTAATGGATTCTTAGCTACATGTCAATAGAAGGTTCTCATAGTGGGAGTGGTACAAGTAATCTTTTGACCTGAGACTGCCATAAGTACCTTATGTACATGAACCCATTCTTTGGTTCAATCCTAATCATGACACTGAGTCATGCACAGGATTGATACTGGGAATGGTGAATTGGATATTAAGGTAATGAGTAGGTCAACAAGGAATCGATCACTCTTAGTAAGAGGAGATTGCATCAAGCTAGTTAACAATCGGATGATGATTCAGGGAATCTTTGATCAAAGTAAAGATATTAGAGATGGTTTCTAATATCAAGATAATTGAATCGTCGATATAAGATTGAGCTAGAAATAAATATAATATTGGATTTGACATATATCCATATCCATAGTTATATTTTGGGTGCAGGCTGATCGAAAGATTTAATTGTACGGTAACTCTCTACTGAAGGGTAATTTTGGTATTTCACCAGAATTTCCATATCTTCCGGGTAGACATGACACATTGTTAGACGTCAATCTTGTCTTGTGGGTTGATCAAATTCAAAGATCATTTATTAGGAAGAGTCCTAATTGATCAAATCGGGTAAGCCCGATTTGACCTAAATCGATTAGAAAGAGTTCTAATCAAATTAGGTCAACTTGTATTCGAACCCACTACTGGCTAGATGTGGAACCCAATGGGTCATACACTTAAGAGGATTGATCAAAAGTTTAATTTGGAATTAAATCTTCTTTGCAGGATAACACTCTAGCAGGTGTTGCAAACCCTAGCTTCTCTTCGAATCGGATTCGAATTAGGGTTCCGAATTGGTTCAAATTGGGTTCTAATTGGACCTAATTAGACCTTAATTATGAAAAATAGAATTATGGCTAACCCTATTGGCTAGCCATGTAACTTGGCTAGCCTCCCCACCTGCCCCCCTTGACATTTCATGCCAAATGCCAAGAGTCCATGTGCATATGGACTCTTGGCGCGCCTTTTGGAAGAGTCCATGGCGCAAGGACTCTTGGCGCGCCCCACTTAAATCTCCGATGATTTTATTTGGGGCAGCCTTTTTTCTTAGTCATTAGTGCCTCACATACCTCCCTTTGGATGGGAATCCAATGGCTGGAAGTCTTTTAAGAAAGACAAAAGTCGCTGTTTCCTCCCGGGCGCGCGAAATAACATCTCTTCGGAGATGAAAAGTCGCGACCCCTTTCCTTTTTAAACACCGTGGTTTTTCCTTTAAGAAAAGCCGTGGGATTTAATCTGGAAGGCCATGAGATAGGAGGATGGGGCGTGAGAAATTGAGAAGGGCGTGAGAAAGTGTTTACGGAGAGGTTTGTAGGTGCCTATCTGAGAATTATTTAAATGGTCGGGAAAATCAGAACAGAGTTAATGTTTTTTCTTTCTTCCTCTCCTGAAGACTATTTTATTTTCTTCTTGCTCTTGCATTTTTTCCTTTACAGAGTACACCTCTGTCGAAACTCTGCTACTGAACAAGAATAAAAGTAAAAGTCTCCGACGGTAAAGGAAAGAAAGGAGTTCTGATTTGTTCTTTTCTTTCTTTCATTAAGACATCATTGTCTTAATTTCTCCTCCAACTTAAGACAAGCCTATGTCCTCTTAGGACAAGGTCTTCTCTTCAAGACAAGGGTGTCCAAAGGGCCAAGGTCTTAGTGGAAGGAGGAGAAGAGGTCAAGGAAAGGGAGGCAAGTTTTTGTGTGGAAGAATTCAAGCCATAGTCCAAGCAATTGAGTTCTAGGAAGAAGAACTCAATAGAAGGAACCATTGAAAAGAAGATAGAGTTGTCTTGATCACTGCTCTGTGTGGATCACCATCGGAGGGTGGACACTTAGACGCATGGTGAATTCAATCAGCCCCTTCAACATCAACTTTGTTGGAATTAGCGATTACAGGTTGGTACTCTTATTCTAACAATGTATGTTTATATGTTTAATATATGTTTTAATCCTGAATAAGGAGATCTTGGCTAAGGGATTATGGTACAAATTTCATCATTTTGAAATTACACTTTCGTTGCGGTGCACCGGAATCCCAACAGTCCTAAGAAGATTTATGCTTGTCTTTAATTGGTGGAGAAATTAAGACAAGGATGTCTTAATGTAAGGAAGAAAAGAATTGAATCAGAACTCTTCTTTTCCTTTACCATCGGAGACTTTCTCTCTTAACCTTGTTTAGTAGCAGATTTTTGATAGAGTTTTACTCTGTAAAAAAAACAATGCAAAAACAAGAAAGGGAGAAAGAGTCTTCAGGAGATGAAGGAAGAAAAAAAAATCACATCACCGAGTTCTGATTCCCACCCCCTTTTTTATAGTTTTTGGAGAGGCGCCCTCACAACTCTCCGATAATAATTTCTCATGCCATTTCCCTTCTTTCCACGCCCCTTTCCCTTCTTCCCATGCTCTTTCCTTTTTCTCACGGCCTTCTGGATTGTTTCTCATGGCCTTCCATATCAATCCTCATGACTTTTCTCAAAAGAAGAAGTCACGACTATTGGGAGAAAGAAGTTGCGAAACTTGAATCTCCGAAGAGATCTGATTTTGCGCTCCCGGGAAGAAACTGCGCTTTCTTTTTTTCTTAAAACCTTTCCACCCATTAGATTATCATCCAAGGGTGGACAAATGAGGCACTAATACTAAGAAAGAAGGCCGCCCCATCATAATTCATCAGAGAATTAAGTGGGCGCGCGCCAAGAGTCCATGCGCCCATGGACTCCTTCAAATGGCGCGCCAAGAGTCCATAAGCGCATGGACTCTTGGTGTTTTAGCGTGCAAGGGAAAGGGGGCGGGTGGGGAAGTGGCCTAGCTAATAGGTTAGCCAATTGGGTTAGCCATAATCTTTAAATTCTCAATTAAGTTCTAATTAGATCCAATTAGAACCCAAATCGAGTCAATTCGGAACCCTAATTCGATTACGATTCGAATAGGAGTTAGGATTTGCAACACTCGCTAGAGTGTCTTCATGCAAATGACTCTTGATCAATTCTTTTAAGTGTGTGACCCATTGGGTTCCACATCTAGCCGGCAGTGGGTTCGAATACAGGTTGACCTAATTTGATTAGAACTCGTTCTAATCGATTTAGGTCAAATCGGGCTTACCCGATTTTGATCAATTAGGACTCTTCCTAATTCAAATCAACCCACAAGACAAGATTAACGTCTAGCAACGTGTCATGTCTACCCGGAAGATATGGAAATTCTGGTGAAATACCAAAATTACCCTTCAGTAGAAAGTTACCGTACAATTAAATCCTTCGATCAGCCTGCACCCAAAATATAATTATGGATATGGATATATGTCAAATCCAATATTATATTTGTTTCTAGATCAATTTTATATTGATGATTCAATTATCTTGATATTAGAAACCATCTCTAATATCTCTACTTTGATCAAAGATTTCCTGAATCATCATCTGATTGATAACTAGCTAGATGCAATCTCCTCTTACTAAGAGTGATAGACTCCTTGTTGACCTACTCATTACCTTCATATCCAATTCACCATTCCCAGTATCAATCCTGTGCATGACTCAGTGTCATGATTAGGATTGAACCAAAGCATGGGTTCATGTACATATGGTACTTATGGCAGTCTTAGGTCAAAGGATTACTTGTACCACTCCCACTATGAAAACCTTCTATTGACATGTAGCTAAGATTCCATTAGATATTCTCAAGTTGGATCATATCAGTGAACTCATTCTCTAATAAGCACCCACATCCTAGTATTAGTGTCATACACAAGTGACTGTGAGAGCAGTCACCCTATTCAGTATACATAGGATGTGCTAGTCTTACCAAAAAAATCCTGATCCCCTACTCAAGGTTCCTTCGACTAGGAATGTTTTTGATTAAGGTTTTAAGACTTTAGGTCTCACTGGTATGATCTCATCATAATCCTAAAATCATAGCCCTAATCTATGGGGTTCATCATATAATAATAATCACAGCGTATGATGAAAAATAATGCCTTTATTAGAATATTATCAATTACAATGGTTTGGGAGATACAACATAGATTGTCTTGTAGGGCATATTCCTTTCAGATCGAAGACTCGGAGTCTATCCAGGGCCGAAGATCATGTCTCTGGCTGAAGCTGAAGAGTGTGTCTTCGGAGTCGTCGAGAAGCTTGGTCTTCGATTAGAGTCGAAGACATCATTCGAAGATCTGGCTCTCGGATGTCGTAGACCGGTGAGAAGCCTTTGATTGCCTGTAGTTGGTCTGACCTCTACTGATCCGAAGTCCGTGGTCCAGAGAAAAGGACTTCGGCCAACCGAACCAGTGTTCGGTTCGTAGCTGAACCGAGATATCCCAACATTACGTAATCATGAAATCGATCCACATTACAAATATGAGATATGTGTTGAAGCTAAACTAGCTAAAACACCATTCTATTAAGTAGAAAGAATGATTGAACCTCTAGATTTGATCCACAGTGATCTATATGACTTGAAGTTAGTACAATCTAGAGACGATAAAAAGTATTTTATAATATTTATTGATGATTCAACAAGATACTGTTATGTGTGTCTACTAAAGTCTAAAGATGAGGCTTTAGATATGTTTAAATGTTATAAGAATGAGGTTGAAAATTAGCTTGGTAAAAAGATCAAAGCTATAAGGAGTGATAGAGCTAGTGAATACGATGCACCGTTTAATGACTTTTGTCAAGAACATGGCATTTTTCATCAAACTACAGCTCCTTATTTATCTCAATCTAATGGAATTGCTGAACACAAAAATCGAATATTAAAAGAAATGATGAATGCCATGTTGATAAATTCCGGTACACTACAGAATTTATGGGGAGAAGCAATTCTCTCAGCTAATCACATTCTTAACAAAATGCCTCTTAAGAAGAAGGACATCACTCCATATGAGTTATGGAAAAGGAAAAGCCTTCTTGTAATTACCTAAAAATGTGGGGATGTCTAGCTAAAGTAGCTATTCCATATCTGAAAAAGGTCAAAATAGGATCTAAAACTATTGATTATATTTTTATTGGTTATGTACAAAATAGTAATGCATATCACTTTCTTATATATAAATCAAATATATCTGATATACAGGATAATACAGTTATGGAATCAAGAAATGCATCATTTTTTAAAGAGATATTCCCTTATAAAGGGATATTTGGTACAAGTTCAAATAAAAGAACTTATGATAATTTGACAAGTAGTAGTCATCAGGAAAAATATCCTAAAGATGAACCTAGACATAGTAAGAGACCTAAAGTTATAAAATTTTTTGGTTCTGACTAGATTACGTACATAATAGAAAATGTACCTCAAACATTCAAAGAGACAATGTCTATACCAGAAGCATCCTTTTGGAAAGAAGCTATTAATAGCGAAATTGAGTCCATCATGCATAATCATACATGGAAATTGGTAGATTTACCATCAAGTATGAAGCCTTTGGGGTGTAAATTGATTTTTAAGAAGAAGTTAAAGGCTGATAGATCAATTGATAAGTACAAAGCCATATTAGTAGCTAAAAACTTTAAACAAAAAGAAGATCTAGACTTCTTTGATACTTATTCACCTGTAACAAGGATAATATCTATAAGAATGTTAATCGCTATTGCAATGATTAACAATCTTGAAATACATCAAATGGATGTAAAAATAGCTTTCCTTAATGGTGAATTAGAGGAAGAAATTTATATGAAACAACCTGAAGGGTTTGTGGTTCTAGGCAAAGAAAAGAAGGCGTGCAGACTTGTGAAATCTTTATATAGGTTAAAACAAGAACCTAAATAATAGCATATAAAATTTGACAATGTCATGTTGTCCAATGGATTCAAAATCAATGAATGTGACAAATGTGTGTATGCCAAAACTATACCTACAGAGTATGTGTTTGTCTGTATATACGTGGATGATTTGTTAATCATAAGAAGTGATACTGATATGATTAAACAAACAAAGAAAATGTTGATCAAACATTTTTATATGAAAGATATGGGTATTTCCCCCCATCAAGCTTATTTCCATGTAAGGGTGGTCGGCCAAGGAGGAATTCAATGGAAGATAATGGAGGGAAATCAAATCCCTTACCTCAAGCTCTCCAATCAAGCCTTCTTCACAATTTGCTTCACCTTCTTTGGAAGGAAAAGACAAGAGCCTTGGACGCCTCCACCTAACACTCCCCTTGTCAAGCCTTGTACCAAAGAAAGAACACCAACAAAAGAAGGAGGAAGAACACATGCCTTGCTCCAAGCCCCTCTTCATGCCTTCTTCCAAAACCAAGAAGATTCTTACCAAGTTCAAGGTGCCAAGAACCTCACTCCAAGCCATGCATCATGCCATGCCCAATCGAAGCTACCCTTGGTCGGCCAAAGAGAGGAGATGATGGAGAATTTTGGGTGCCACCATGAAAGTTGTAATTTTGAATTTCAAATGGGCCTTTCGTGCCTATTTAAAGGACCCAATCCCTCCCTTGTAGAACTATTGAATGATTGAGTGATTAATGAAAAAGATTGAGTTTTTTCCACCCTCCAACCATTGTCTCTTAGGCTAGGTTTGAGTGGAATTGCCTTAGTCCCTAGGGACGTCGAGTGGTGTGAGGCCACCTGTCCGTCGC
Organism: Areca catechu; assembly: GCA_021397845.1. Classification (NCBI taxonomy): domain Eukaryota; kingdom Viridiplantae; phylum Streptophyta; class Magnoliopsida; order Arecales; family Arecaceae; genus Areca; species Areca catechu. The sequence goes on along the minus strand of CM038044.1, from coordinate 84,187,153 downwards.
CCCAAGGCGTCGCAAATCCTTCTTCCTCCAGGACGTCGTGTGGTGTGAGGCCATATTCATTCATCCTCCGGGATGTCATGGGGTGCGAGGCCCCAAGTTATCTCCAACATCGACTTTGGAATCCAGCTGGACACCGGGATCGAAGCCCCTTCCCAACTCCATCTCAATTTCTTTTCGTGCATCTCCATATTTCGCTGACCCTTTTTTTGTTTGCCTATAGGTCCTCCCTGGCATCTTGGGCATTGGAGACAGTCAGCTTTGCCATCACGACCCCCCGACCCAAAGCCAGTGCTACCACGGGTTCGACTGCTTGGGCATCCAGGCCGCATCTGCTGAGTTGAGCGATCTCTGCACCGGGCGCTCCAGATGTTTGAGGTTTGCTTTCTCTTTATCTCCTAAGTAGATATTGTAGGTCGAGCTAGTCCAACCGGGGTTTCCTAATCTCGGGGTCCTGTTTTCATTTTCACTTTTAGGGCTTTGAACTGCTAGCGTAAGCTTTCATTACTGTTCTTCATATTTCTTACCTTTGCTTGTGATCGGGAATCGAAATCCTAAAAAAATATCTAAAACTCATCAAACAAAAAAAAAAAAAAAAAGAAATTCCTTGCATCATAAGCATCCATCCCAGCATCCCTAGCCCTAACCCCCTTGCCCCTACATCAATGAGTGTGAACTAGGCCAATTCTATGATAATTTTAAAGGCTTTAATTCTCTAAAGCACTCATGAAACTAGGAGTTGTTCAGGGCCAAAATGAACACAACCATAAAAACCAAAGGAATGCTCAAAAAGAAGTTGTGTGATTGTTATTGTCTTAGTTTACATCAAATGGTAAAAGTTCAAGACATCACGTTCACTTTTAGCAAGTAAACTCGATAAGAAAACATAAAGGAAGGTTCAAAGTCACAAGCTACCTATCCTGATACAACTTCATTCCATTTACTCTCTTTAAGTGTCTGCATGTTCATTTGCATTTAAAAAATCTATGTTTGTGGGAGATCACCTTTACTAATCTTTGATCTTAGTCCAAAATTCCATTCATGTGAGGGATTGTTGGAAAAAGCGAATAGGAATTTTTTATTCCTAAACTATCCTGTGGGATGGGAAACTATCCTATGGGATGGGAACTTTTAGTCTCATATGGAAATATTGGAAAAAGAGAAGGCTCTTTATAAGAAAACCTTTTCCCATGCTCTTGCTTTGAGGCTCACCATAGGTGGAGAGCTTACACATCACCCGAACGTGCACGCGCGTGTGTGACGGGTGACAAGGGCGCAATGGGTGCTTTGTAGGCATACTTTGCACTTTGCACGTATGCATCGTCACGAGGAGCTTGAGGCCTTAAATTTTCCTTGATCAGATGGTCGAGATTGATTGGCACCACATCAGGGTTGCAGGGAGGAGAGTTGACTCGAGTAGTTCGAGCTGACTCGGTTATGAGGTGAGTCAACTTGGATCCACAGAACGATAATACATGGTCTGGCTGAGTCGACCGAGTGGTTCGAGCTTGCTCGGATCCACAGAATGGTATCATACAGTCTGGACGAGTCGACTCAAGAGAATTGAGCCAACACGACCAGGGTGCTCTCTGCAGCAAGGAGTCGACTCGAGTGGTTCGAGCCGACTCAGATGACAGGATTTTAGAATCACGAAACAACAGATCACGCGTCCGTTCATGGATTAACTTTTCTTCTGAGATCAGGGATGCCATCGAATCGTGAAATGATGCATAAAGAAGCATTCTGATCATGTGATCTAGAGATCACGGTACGAATCAGCATATCATGGCGTCCGATCATGATTGAAAAAATGTATTGATTGCATAAAGGCATATCTCACTATGAAAAGACATCGAAAACTCCCTCCGATGAAATCAGAAGGTTGCTTCCAAGGGGAACCTTAAGGCTATAAATAGGTCCCCATTCCTCATTCATTTCATCCATTCAATCCAGTTTTTCCTTCCTTCTCTTAGGCATTTTCATACTCTGAATAACAGAGTATAGCTATAGTGCATCGTAAGTCTCTTAGACATTTGCATACTCTGAAAACAGAGTATAGCTATAGTGCATACAAAGAGAGAAAAGCATTCCTGGTTTGAATTTCTGGTGAATTGTAGTACTGCTTTCACCAGAAGAAGATCGTTGTATCCTAGGAGACAATCGTCATAAAACCATAAGCACCATTGCGGAATGAAATTATCTTAAGGACATAAAGTGTAACTCTAGACTCAGTCTTGTCGATTAGGTAGCCATTATTCATATACATCCACCAACATCTCCATCTCCGGATCTACTCGGGGGTTCGTAGGGGTTCGAACAAGTTTACTAGTCAGGGCAGCAATAGTCACACACCGGCCAGTAGTAGCAGGCAAGGCCGCACGGAAACTCTTTGGTGGCTAGCAAAGGTTGCTATAATAAAATAATCATTGTAGCACCCTAATACCCACTTTCTATCACATAAGAAGGTTGATGGGTACAAAACATGCACAGATCATGTTAGGATAAATAAAATATAAAATATAAATCTTAAAATAATTAAAATTTATTTATTAATAAATTATAAAATATTATGATAAAATTGACACATGCTCCTTTTATTACTACCGTTCAATGTTTACTCCATGTTGAATAAACTTCAATTCTTGTCCTATAAGTAAACATTTGTATTTTGAATCTATCTTCGCACATCAAGAATATAAGTGTGCACATTATCAGAAGTATACAAAATACTAGATTATGTGTGTGTAAAATGAATACAAATAATTGAACATACCCAATCCACAAGGTGTCATAGCCCATTAGCCACATATTTGGGTTGGTATGGGTTAATGTCTTTGCCATACTAATCTTAAATGCGCTAGGACTTGGAGGAAGCTTTATAGCAAAATATATCAAGAAATGGTCTAATACTCGGATGGTCAAGCCAAGCAATGGTACCAATATACGGGTAACAAGGTGGCAGTAGCATGGTATATAAGGGTGTGCACCACAATAAGTGCACAACGCTAAGGCATGGCTATAGTAAGATACCCGCAAGGGTGCGCACGGCAGGACATGCACCACATAAGGGGATGCAAAGTAGTCGGGCGCGCAGTCTGGCACCCAAGAACATGCAACCTGGCATGCGGGTGTGTGCGTGGCTTTATTGGCAAGCAGTTATGCCAAAGCACACCTGGGCACACATAGCTTGGTGCATAGGCATGCAGGTGGTTTGCAATTAGCCAAATATGTATTAGGGAATGTGCACCAGAGGGAGAAATCTGGTGCTTGGGTGGCCAAAATAGAGGGCTTGGGCTTGAAGAATTGGCTTGCTGACTAGAAAATATGAGTGTTTACCTTGGACGATTGCTATCTAGAAATTAGATGCAATAGTTATATGAGTTTTCATTAGTTAAATCCCAACTTCTTGGAGCGGTTGGATTCTTAACATATCGGAGACAGTTCCAAGGTAGTTCCTAGTAATTGGGGTAAGTTGTCTATTGCCTATGCAAAGACATGCTTGCATGTAGCAAGTAGAGAGGGTACATATAGAAAAACCTGAGAGATTGTGGATGGGTCTCTTGCATCCAGAATTTTGTGAGAATTGAAATACAGGAAATTCATTATGTTTCCTACTTGTGCCTTGAGTGCTTTGACCTAATTTTACTTGTTCTATGCATTCTATGGGATGGAAAGTGTTCTGAGGCTGAACTAGACAGCAGTCTAGTGCCGCACAAGACTTGATTTCTTGTCAAAAATTTTGGAAGAATATTTGTCCTATGACAATTGGTATTAGAGCCTGGTTCAAGGACTCTTTTGGTGGAATTTTAGCTAGAATTAATATCGAAATCTTGAGCATGGGGGCAATGCTCATGCCTGCAGTTGGCAATAATATAGAAGCAAACCATGAAAGACTATCCCGATTTAAGGCAATGATCGGGGTACCCAAATTGTTGCCAATGAATCTTTGGGGTCTCGAATTGAGAACTCGCTGGCCATATTGACTTTGCTATAAGAAGCCTATGCAACAATGCATCAACACATGGAGGAGATGATATTTGATGTTAAACTTCCCAAGATGGTTCTGCAGAACCCCTCATGGGAAGATAGCACCATCAAAATGAAGGTTCCTATCCCAAAGCCTTTCAATGATACTTAGAGTGCCAAAGATTTGAAGAATTTTTTATGGGACACGGAGCAATATTTTAAAGCTGTGCACACTCTTGAAACAGAGAAGGTTTCTATCACTAGCATGTATTTGATGGGAGATGCTAAAATGTGGTGGAGAACCAGAATAGATGATGTTGCTAGGCCAAGAACCAAAATGTGGGAGGTGTTGAAGCAGTAATGGAAGGATCAATTCCTCCCTTGCAATATAGCATGGGTTGCAAGGGACTCCCAAAAGAAGTTAAGGTAGAATGGTTAGGAGTATGTGAAAAATTTTAGCTCTCTTATGTTAGACATTAATGATATGTCAGAGGCAGATAGATTATTCAATTTCCTGTCTAGCCTCCAACCATAGGTGCAATCGAAGTTGCAATAATAAGGTGTTAAAGACTTGCCTACCTCATTGGCTACACTAACAAATTAGTGGACTTGAGAATTAGCAAACCTAGCAATGGCCCTTCAACAAGTAAACCTAGATTTATTTACAACTAAACTTAAGAACACTCTCACCAACACTCTTAACTTTTTGGTGCAAATCAACTCAAAATAAATTTAAAGAATAGCACACATAGAAGTAACCCTTTTACAGATTTTTCTTAACTTTTTCATTGGGTTCTTCTTTACAAAACAAGATTACAACACAACTCAAAACAAGAAGAATAAATGTAGGAGTTGAAGTTTGAACAAATAAATCATCCTAAAAAAACTTGTAAAGAACTTAAAGAGTTCTTAGTAAAATATGTGCATGCTCCAATATTTGGTTATCATCAAAATCACTTATGGGGTCAACAATCTCCCTCTTTTTGATGATGACAAAACACTGGGCATAAAAAATTCTTTACACTTACATGTATAAAAGTATTTGAAAGTAAGTATTCATATGTATTAGAGCTAATTATATTTGTAAATAAGTATCAGAGCTCTGATGATGAAATTGTATAGCATTGATGTTAGTGCTTTTATGTATATCAAAGTATTAGACTTTGCATGCTTCATAATATCAGAATTAGCACAAACATGGAGTATCAGAGTTTAAAATTTTGATAGAATTAATACTAATTTTAGAGCAATCAGAGCAAGAGAGGAATTTAGAGATAAAGCCATTCTTAAGAGAATCTCCCCCTTTCTCTAGGTTTTAAAATAATGAAACAGTCAGGTTCATTCAAATGTAATCACTTTTGTGCTCCCTCTTTTCATTCTTTTTATGTCCTTTAAGAATAATTGGGAGGAAGCTCAACATAGATACCAGAATTTTCATGATAGCTCAATCATCAGTAATGATATTGATACCATTCTCCCCATTTTTGACAAACAATCAAAAAGGTATTTTCAGTAAAGCTTAGATTTTGAAATAGATTGAGAAAGTGTTTAATATTTGTTTAAGATAATTTTACTTTCTCAAATTCAATTGGAAATTCTAATTAAAAATTCATTAGAGTAGTATCAAAAACATTGCATGATTAGAAGAATAACTCATGACAATAATAGAAATTACTACAAGAACTTTCATTTCATTAAGAAATTTTCCAGACAAAGTACAAAATATGAAAGAAAGTACATTCATTCAATAGGATTTCTTGCTAATTACAGAGTTTCTTAACTGTAACAGATAAAAAGTAAATACTATAAAAAGTCAGAAGTACAAGGATGTGATCAATAAAACGAAAAGACTAGCTAATCAATCTATTATTCTTCTTCACTAGAAGAAGAGGAGCCAACAATTATAACCTTATCAGAGGTTTTGGATTTCAGGGGTTTAAACCTTTAATTCTCTGAATCTAGTTCTAACTAGAGCAATAGATGCCTTAATCTTCTTGGCTTTAGGTTTTTTTTTTGTCACAGCAGGTTCAGATTTGAGTGAAGGTGGATCAGATGAAGGAATTTTTGAAGAAGCAGGAGATGGTTGAGTATAAGTTTCAAGTGACTCTTTGTTGATCAGAGAAGGAGTATCCTTAGCAGTGAATGTTTTCTTTTGAGATTGCAGTAGGATACTTCTGATTTCTTTCTTAAAATTCTCCATTTTCAATTCCATCTTCTTCTTGTGAAGCATTTTTTCTGATCTCATTTTTTGCAAGCTGGCATTAACTGAACTTTGTAAATCATCAAGAACAGAATTTATGTGACCTGTCAATGAGTCAGAAATTGTCTCCATCTTCTGAAATATTAATTCCTTAAGTTCAGATGGAGTTATCATTACATCTTCATATCTGTCTTCATCCTTGTTTCCAGGTCTGTCTTCATCCATGTTATCATCTAAGGAAGTGGCAGCAATTTGACCATATATTTTCCTTATCCATATTCCCTCTTGCAGTTTGTAACCCATTCTTTTAAGATAGTTGAAGGAATAAGTGTCTGGATGATGTAGAGGCTTGCCTATCTCATTAGTTAGGTCAATTCTAGCATCTTCAAATAGTAAAGTGAAAACCATACCATACGGCAAGCATGCTTTAAGTTTTCTAGCTGCTTCTCTCATCTGAATCATCATGATGAAAGGAAGGTTGAGAGGTTCTTCTTTAATCAGATGTCCCATAAAAGTCATGTCCTTTTCACTCACCCAGTCGAAACGACCGGTTCTGGGAAAAAAATTCTACTAACCATGTTGTGAAGAAGTCTCATTTCCTTTGATAACAAGTTGGCTTGAATATGTTGGATGGAACTTACATCTTCTCTTTCCAAAATGAGCTTTAGTGTGTGTTCTTTGTCAGTTAGGGTAAGCTCGGTGGCACCGTCAGTTGTTATTTGAAGCAAGTTGCTCAAGTTTTCTTCGTCCACAATGACTTTAACTCCCTTAATAATTGATTCCAAATAGTATTCTTCTAGAACTAGGTTTTCATAGAAAGTTCATATCAGAGAAGGGTAGGTTAGAATATCCAGTGAGCAAAAATACTTCCAACCTTGGTTGTCTATCCAACTCCCAATCTTCATTTCTAGTTCTTCTATGAAGGAGAAATCGATCCTTCTTTCGCCTGTAACAGGCCTGTTGGCCATTGAAGTGGATTTCTTAGTCGGAGAAGATGTTCCTTCTCCTTGTTGTTAAGGAGTGGACCTTTTTCTGTTTTCTCCTTTTTCTTTCATATCTTCAATGCACGTGCTTGTTTTAGCTGCTTGCAGAATCTTCCTTGTAGATCTTCTTGGAGCCATTGCAGTGGGATTTAGGAAATTAGAGTTTCAGGAAATGGTTTTTGAGAGATTGGTAAAGGTTCCTAGTGGAGTAGAGTGAGTTTGAATTGAAATGCAAGATAAGATTACTCGGATCTATTTAAATAGTGATTTCTCGACATTCGAGTCGGCTCGCTTAGCCCAAAAATCATTCAAGTCGTCTCGACCAAAGCGAACTCAGAACAAGTAGAACTCCGAGTTGGCTAGGCAATACCTCATATTGAGCTAGTCAACTTGACCAGAGCAAGAGTAGAAAAATCAGATATTCGAGCCGACTCGCCCATAGAAAAATTGCTCGAGTCGACTCAAATAGAAACTTTCCATAGAAATTAAAATGATTCAGAAATTGAGTTTGATTCAATGAAATCTTCAAGGAAAGTTGTTCGAGATACTTGAATGATTGTAGGAGGTTTTCTAGATAATTTTTTCTTAATTTTAAAGAAAATTAGGTTAAGATAATCTAGAAAGGATCATAAAGCCCTAATTCTCCTCTAAGCAATTCAAATCTATCCTGATTTAGTGGCTTGGTGAAAATGTCATCTATATGTTTTTCAATTGGGATAAATTCTAGTTCAATGTCACCATTCAAAACATGATCTCTAATAAAATAGTGTCTAATTTCTATATGCATAGTCCTAGAATGTTGAATAGGATTTTTGGTCAAATTTATAGCACTTGTGTTATCACATTTGATTGGAATTTTGCATTGTGTAACACCAAAGTCTTCTAGTTGTTGTTTAATCCATAACACTTGTGCACAACAACTCCCTACAGCAACATACTCTGCCTCAACAGTAGATAGTGCTACCGAGTTTTGTTTCTCATAGTGCCATGAGATTAAATTCAACCCTAGAAATTGGTATGTACCACTAGTGCTCTTTCTATCAATTCTACAACAAGCATAATCAGCATCCAAAAATCCAATTAAATTTAAAGATGATTGTTTAGAAAATCAAAGACCTAGATTACTTGTACCTTTCAAATATCTCAATATTCTTTTAACAGCAAGCATAAGTGTTTCTTTAGGATTATGTTAGAATCTAGCATATACACATACACTGTACAAGATATCCGGTCTACTTGTAGTTAAGTATAATAAGGATCCGATCATACCTCTATAGAGCTTTTGGTCAACATTGGATCCATTTTCATCTTTGTCCAATCTGCAAGATGGGCTCATGGGTGTGCTCATTTGTTTACTCGTCTCAATACTGAACTTTTTGATTATTTTCTTGGTGTATTTGGCTTGGTTGATGAAGATCCCTTCCATAGTTTGCTTTACTTGAAGTCAGAGGATGTAGTTAAGTTCACCCATTAGGCCCATTTCAAATTCTCCCTATATTTGCTTAGCAAAATCTTCACAAAAATTTTCATTAGTTGCACCAAATATAATGTCATCAACATAAATTTGTATAACTAATATATCAATGTTTTTTTTTTATGAAAAGGGTTTTATCAACATTTCCTCTTGAAAATTCATTTTTAATCAAGAAAGTGCTAAGTCTATCATACCAGGCTCTGGGTGCTTATTTCAAACCATATAAAGCTTTATTCAGTTTAAACACATGGTTTGGAAAAACATGATCTTCAAAACCCGGTGGTTGTTCTACAAAAACTTATTCGGAGATAAAACCTTTTAAAAATATACTTTTTATATCCATTTGAAAAAATTTAAAATTCATGTAGCAAGCAAATGCAAGAAGTAATCTAATGGCTTCTAATCTTGCTACAGGTGCATATGTTTCATCAAAATCAATGCTTTCTTCTTGACTATATCCCTTAGCCACTAATCTAGCTTTTTTTCTAATGACATTTCCTTGTTCATCTAATTTATTCCGATAGACACATTTGGTTCCTATGATTAGGTGGTCTTTAGGTCTATCAACCAATGTCCAAACCTTATTTCTTTTAAATTGGTTCAATTCTTCATGCATAGCCATCATTCAGTTTGGGTCATTTTCAACTTCTTCTAAGGTATGAGGTTCTATTTGAGATACAAAGGCTAGGTAGTCATGTATAGTTCTATGTGCAGACCTAGTCCTAATACCTTGTAAAGGATCACCAATAATTAATTCTTTAGGATGAGAAGTAGCGTACCTCCATTCTATTGGCAGATCTGTATGATCCTTATTTACTTTTTCTTCTTCTTCTTCAATTTATCTTTCTTGTATACTCATGTCTTCCATCTCCTTTTGAATTGTACCTACAATATTATCTTTACACTCTTCTTTCTTAAAAGGTGAAGTGTTAGTTTCATCAAAAATAACATGCATTGACTCTTAAATAGTAAGTGTCCTCTTATTAAAAACACTATATGCTTTGCTATGAATAACCAAGGAAAATTGCTTCATCAGATTTAGCATCAAATTTTTCTAGATTATTTTTACCATTATTAAGCATAAATCATTTACAACCAATTACATAAAAGTAATTGATATTGGGTTTCTTTTCATTCCACAACTCATAGGAGATTTTCTTCAAAATAGGATGGATAAAAATGCGATTTAAAATATAACAAGCAGTGTTCACCACTTTTGCACAAAAGTACCTTGGAAGAATACCTTCACATAACATGGTTCGAGCAATTTCTTCCAAAGTCCTATTTTTTTTCTCTACAATACCATTTTGTTGTGGTGTCCTAGGAGCGGAGAAGTTGTGATCAATACCGTTTTCAGTGCAATAATCATCGAAAAACTGATTTTCAAATTCAGTGCCGTGATCACTCCTAATTGAAATTATTGAAAGATTTTTTTGATTTGAAACCTTTTTGTGAAATTTTTGAAATACTTTGAAGGTTTCATCTTTGTGAGCAATAAACAAAACCCATGTGAATCTAGAAAAATCATCTACAATCACAAGGGTATACTTCTTACCTCCTAGGCTTGTATTCCTAGTTGATCCAAATAAGTCCATGTGAAGTAGTTCTAAAGGTCTAGTAGTTGAAATCATATTTTTGGATTTAAATATTTCCCTAGTTTGTTTACCCATTTGGCATGCATCACAAACATGATCAAAATCAACTTTAAACTTAGGCATGCCTCTCACTAAATTTTTGGAAATTGACTTGGCAATAGTATGCATGCTAGCATGACCTAATCATCTATGCCATAATAAACATGACTCCTTGTTCCTAGTATTCATTGCAACTAAACTGGAACTTCTTGACATGGCAAGATCATTTAGATCTACCATATAAAAATTTCTAAGTCTATGTCCAATGAATTTACTACTAGAATCAAGAGAGTTTGTTACTATACACATAGATGATTCAAAGATAACCTTGAAACCTTTATCACAAAGTTGACTAATACTCAATAAATTGTGCTTCAATTTATCTACTAGCAATACATTTTCAATGAAAGTACAAGGGGTTATTTTAATCTTACCAATTATGATTATTTTCCCCTTGCCATTGTCTCCAAAAATAACCATATCTGCTTCTTTCATTTCTTGGATGATGAACTGATCCTTGTCACCCGTCATATACCTTGAATAGCCACTGTCAAGATACAATCTTTTCTTCAATTTCTAAGCTGCAAGAAATTCATACAAGACAATCAAGGAGTTCTTTTAGATACCCAAGCAAACTTGGGTCCTTGCAGGTTAGCTGAGGTGGTTCCTATAGGAACCCAAATCTTTCTTGATTTATTTTGGACATTTCTAATAATATTACATTCAGAAGCCTTATGTCCTAGCTCTTTGCAAGCAAAATATTTGATTCTAGAATTTTAAAGAGATTTATGCTTTGAAATTCTAGATGCATGAGATATAGAAATAACATATTTTATATTTGAGTTTTTAGGAACATACAAGGTAGCTTTTGAAATGGAAGTATAACCTTTATCATAAAAGCCTTTTGAGATGTAAACTTTGGAACAAAATCTTTTTGTTTTATAAAAGTAATTGCTAAAATATAATTTGAATCTGAAGAATTAAAACCAAATCTAGCTTTATTACCAAAAATCTTTTGTTCTTTAAGAATCAACTCAATCTCGTTAGAAGTTAGAGTAAGTTTTTCAATAGGTGGCTTGAGTTTTTCAACCTCCTTTCTCAACTCATTATTTTCATTTAACAAAACTTTGTTTTTGTCATAGTAATCATTTTTTTCAGATTTAAATAATTTACAATTTTTAGAAAAAACATGAAGTTCTTTTTGCAACAAAGTATTCTTTTATGAAATCTTTTCTTTTTCTTTAAGTAAAGAATCATTAGTATTCTTTAGAGATCTAATCTTTACTCCAGCTTTCTTAAATTCAGATAAAAGATCATGGAATGCAGAATTTAACTCATCAAAAGTAAATTCAATTTGAGCATTGGGGGATGTTAACTCGTCCTTGAGACCCATTAGACATAGATTAGCTATTTTTGTGGTCTGTTCCTTTTCAGTTGAGGTGGATTCTTCACTGTCGCTCTATGTGGCAACCATCACTTTCTTTTTCTTCTTCTTAAAAAATTTCTTTAACAGTGGACAATCTGGATAAATATGCACCAGTTTCTTACATTTGTAGCAGGTAGGGACTTGCTCATTTTCTTTGTCTTTGTCCTTGTCCTTTTTCTTGGAATGCTCTCATCGTTTATGGAATTTTCTATTGAATCTTTCTTTCTTCTTCCCCATAAACTTTCTGAATCTCCTCACGACCATTGCAATATCTTCATATTCTAGATCATCTTTGTAGGAGGTAGAGTCATCTTCCGTCTCTTCATCAATCTTTGTTTCTAATGCAGCCTTGAATGCAATAGTTTTCTTCTTCTTCTGATCATCATCTGTTATATACTGCATGGCTAATTCATTTGTGATGAGAGAACCCATTAATTCATCAATGGATAGATTGTTTAGATCTTTAGCTTCATGGATGGCAGTAACTTTAGGGTCCCATTTGTTTGGAAGTGATCTCAATATCTTCTGTACCGAATCAGCATTTGAGTAAACCCTGCCAAGACTTTTCAAACAATTAATAATATTTGTAAATCTAGTGTACTTGGCAGAGATATTTTCATTAGGTTCCATTTTGAAAAGTTCATAATTGTGTACTAGAAGATTAATTTTTGAAGTCATCACTTGGAAAGTTCCTTCATGGGTCATCTCAAGTTTATCCCAAATTTTTTTTGCTGAAGAGCAAGTGGAGATTTGATTAAACTCATTTGAATCCAAAGCGCAATATAGCAAATTCATGGCTTTGGCATTTAATTTCCCTAATTTCATGTCATCTTCATCCCATTCCTCTTCAGGCTTAGGGACATCCATGCCATCAATTTTGATCATGGAAACATGTGGCCCTTTAAGAATGGCCTTCCATAATTGAAAATCAATAGCTTGTATATAGATTTTCATTCTAGCCTTCTAATAAGAATAATTTGTAACGGTGAAGAGTGGAGGTCTATTAGTAGATTGGCATTCAACCAAGGATGTATTCATGGGATGAGCCATCAATCTTTACTCTAATGTAATCAGATATACTACTCTGATACCAGTTGTTGCCTAGGTGGCTATCCAAGAGGGGGGTGAATTGGGAATTTAAAAAATTTAAGTAGATAATATGCACTTAAAAATCCCTTTTAGAGTGTTAGATGATGTGGCAAAATAATAACTTACAGAAGCTAAATATGATCAAGGATGCACAACACAAACATACAGAAATTTATAATGGTTCGAAGCAACCAAGCTCCTACATCCATTACCTAAGATACCACTTGGAATTTCCACAATATTCATAACCGAATATAGTAGGATTATTTTGCAAGATCACAATCTAAAACCTCTACACTTTGGTTTTAACGGGATCACCAAAGAAAACCCAACACCCTTTGGTTTTAAACAAGATCACCAAAGAAACCCAACTTGGTTTTCATAAGATCACCAAGAACCTAACCATTGGTTTTTAGCTAAGGCTAACCAAGAACCTATTTGGTTTCTCAATCGGGCTCACCAATAATCCAAACAATTCAAGAATGAATTGAGAAATAAATGCAACAATAATGACAAACTCTAGTTGTTAGATAGTTGCCGGTGTAGTTTGAGAAGTCCACTTGGATGAGCTTCAATGTGCTTTAATTGCTTCAGTGGCTTCTTTCCAAAGTTCTTCAAGCTTTATATCAGAGTTGGTGAATACTTGAAGACTGACATGAATGCTCTTTGTGCTCTCTTGCTTGTTGGTTGGTTGGATATTCAATAAACCCTTAAAACATTGAGAAACTTTTTTTATCTTCTTCTCTCTTCTTTTCAATAAAGTTCAAATCCCTCAAATATATGGTCTTCCATCACTCCTAGGTATTTTGAGATGTTGTAGATCATTGGGATGTGATATATGACTATTGGAGCAACTTTTGGTATTCAAAAGGAAATTCTAGAACTAGCCATTATGTACCTGAAAATGATATTCGAGTCAGCTCAGTTTCTTCAATTTGACTCGGATCCTTTGAGTCGATAGGTCAAGTCACCATTTCTTCAATAAGGTCGGCTCTTTGTCTCAGGGTGCGAAAACTTCACCCTGGATGAGTCGGCTCTGATAGCTCGAGTCGGCTCGTACTTCCATCGTTGAACATATTGAACTCGAGGGTTCGGCTTGCTTGAATTTGGGTTGACTCTTCTTCTCAAAATCAGAAATCTTTACTCTGGAAGAGTCGGCTCGTTGCAGATCGGGTCGGCTCACTTTCTCAGGTCTTCAAAATTTGTTCTTGTAGAGTCAACTCTTTCTGATTGGGGTCAACTCGCTTGGCTATTCTCAAAAAATATTAGAAATGGACTTTAGATGAGTCGGCTCTGTTCCACTTGAGTCGGCTGGGATTGCTGCATGCCAGAATTCTTGATGCATGCCATGAGGTGGAGTTGGCTGTTCATCATGCTGGGTTGGCTCGAGTGGCTTCTTCAGGAATTTTATAACTAAACATAAGAACACTCTCACCAACACTCTTAACTTTTTGGTACAAACCAACTCAAAATAAATTTGAAGTATAGCACACATAGAAGTAACCCTTTTACAGATTTTTCTTAACTTTTTCATTGTGTTCTTCTTTACAAAACAAGATTACAACACAACTCTAAACAAGAAGTATAAATGTAGGAGTTGAAGTTTGAACAAATAAATCATCCTACAAAAACTTGTAAACCACTTGAAGAGTTGTTAGAAAAATATGTGCATGCTTCAATGTTTCGTTATCATCAAAATCACTTATGGGGTCAACAAAAGAATTATGCCCTAAAAGTCAATCATTGTTTGGGCACTTCTATGATCTTCCAGTTCATGTATCATATTATTTATTAATAAAAGGTATTTGATTCATCATACTGCTGCATCTTATCAAGATTATAATGAATCCAATAGGTTAGGGCAATGGATCATCGATTCGAGGATCGATAAATTCGGAAAGACTAGCACATCTTATATATGCTCGATGGAGAGGGTGGTTTGTCTCACAGCCACTTGTGTAGAAAACTAATACAAGGATGTGGGTGCTCATTAGGTTATAAGTTCACTGAAGTAATCTGATAAGAGAATATCATATGGAAGTCTTACTTGTTTGAAGAATATTCTCTTAGTGGGAGTTGTGCATGTGATCCTTAGACCTGAGACTACCATAGTATCTTAAGCATATAAACCCATGTTTTGGTGTATACTCATTCATGGTAATTAAGTCATGTACAGGGTGCTTCTAGATATGGTGAATTGTGTATGAAGATAATTAGTAGGTCAACAAGGAATCGATCACTCCCAATAAGGAAATAAGTTATCCCATGTGATCTCTTCAAATGATGACTTAGGAAGTCTTTGATCAAAGCATGATAAGATTAGGTAGGATTTCTAATCTTTCATTGATTGAGTCTTCATTTTTGAATTGAGATTCGAAAGAATTAAGTGATAGGGTTTGACATTTATCCATGCCCATCACTTATTCGGGATAAAGGGAGATCGAAGGATCAAAATGAATGGTAACTTTCCACTGAAGGGTATTTTAGTAATTTTTATTAAATTATTCATCTTTTAGGTTGGCATGACATGTTGCTAGATGTCAATCATTTTTTATAGGTTTTCATGACTTAAATTAATTGGATTCATAAGTCAATTCAAAAGCTGGTTCGAATTGGCAACTTAGGACAGTACGATTTGACCTAATTAGGTCTATCAGTTTCAATTGGATCGAAATGACTTGAACCTAAACCTACTACTGGCAAGATGAGGAATCCAAAGGGTCACACACATTAGAGAATTAGCCAATGAAGTCAATTATATTTTTATTAGGGTCATTGGAATTTAATTGGCTAGCTAATTGATATACTAGCATATGTTGGCTAGCCCAACTCCTAGCCCAATTGGATTGGGTCAGTTAGCTTGCTATTTGAGCTAACCAATTTAATTAGAACTAGTTTAGGTTGAGTCCTAATTGACGCAGCCATAATATGTATTTATCTAGATTTTATTGGGCTTTATCCTTTATTTATGATAGAGTCCAAGGTGGAAGGGACACTTGGTGCCAAGTTTGGCATGTACCAAGAATGAAGGGGCATAGAAGGACCAAGAGTCCTTCTACTTCTAAATCACCTTTTCTAGATAATCTCTAAGTCTTTCTTCCTTGTCTCCATGCCCATTAGGATGGGCTTTGACCGATCAATTGGAGGAATTGGCATGAAGATAATAGGCATGCAAGATAAGGGGTCGCATCCCTTCATTTTGGCATGGATTCAATGGGCCAGAGTCCTTCTATTTGAAGACTCTTAATTTTCTCCGATTTGCCTCTTGGGATCCCATGCCTCTTGGCTATTATTTGACTAGAAATATGCCACATGACAAGTGAAGAAATTGGCTGAAAAAAGAAAGAGATATTTATATATCTTTTGGTACATGGAAGGACATTTCATGAAAAGTCCTCTCACCCAAAAGACTCCTTCTGCTTGAAGGGTCTTATCAAGGGGCTGAGAAAGAGACTTATTATGCACCTCATCCCTCTCTATAAATAGGCATTGGTAATCTGATGCCAGTAATTTAACTCTAATTCGAAGAAATCCACTTTATATTTTCTCTTCCTTCTTAAGACATGGCTTGTCATTTTAAGATAAGGTCGTAGAAAAAAAAATAGGAGAGGTATTCAGATTCTAAGAGAGGATTCAGAGAGGTCTCTAAGTGCTCTACAGGATGGTAGGGGTTCCAGCAAAGGGAGAAAGTTTGAAAGTCTATCGAAAGAGTCATAGTCAAATAAGCAAGCCTTATAGGAGAGCTTCCTTTGTCCGGTTCCTGTGTGGATCACCTCTAGAGGGCATACACTTATGTGCATCATGAAAATTAAGAAGTATAGTACTCCAAGTATTTTTTTGTAATCCTAAAGTTTTGATTTATTAGTTATCATGGTCAAGTGGTCGTAGGGTTTAAGGTTTCGATCGATTAGGGTTTCAATAATGAAAATTATGAAACCTGATCTTTTGTTGTGACCCATCCGGAACCCAATATCTATGAGCAACAAGTTGCAAAGGCAACATGAGGGAATGAAACCTCAGTCCATATTGCTTAATCTTAAAGAGCTTTATAGAGAGCATAGTTGGACTGCTTGATATGAGATATCGAAGTAGTTGTTCCGAGCATGCATGAGTGAGGGATCTTCCGTTCAGGCACATGTCCTCAAGATGATTGACCTGATCACTCAATTAGGTCAACTAGGATTTGTGAAGGATGGAGAGCTTAATCAGGACTTAATCTTATAGTCACTCCCAGATTCCTTGTCATAGTTTATCATGAATTACAACATGAACAAACTGAATATCATTGCCTGAGCTATTGAATATGCTCAAGATAATAGAGAGCCACTTTAAAGGTGATAAGGCTTAGCTTCTTCTGGTTGATGAAAAGAAGAAGCAGGCAATGAAGAATTTCTTTGAAAACAAAATCGAGCACCCATGGCTCATCAAATTTATTTCATAACCTTATTTCAATAATAAAGGTACAAAAAAAATATTTCTTATAATGTTGGGTATATAATAACATTTTTTTAATTCAAGGATATTGCTCGATGGCAATAACAATATATAGGTGCCAATAACTTCAGCCTGAATGGGTTGACCACTCGCGTCGAATAGCTCAAAATCACCCTTCTTCAGGTTTCTAGTTCTCTGTAACCCTTGCAATGACTTATAGATATGAGACCTACATGCTATATCCACTATGCATGTATCAAAAATTGTAGAACTCAAAGACAGGTTTGTTTGTATCATGTACAAACTTTTAGATGCTCCACCAGCATCATGCTTCAAACTTGCAAGATACAACTTACAATTCTTCTTCCTGTGCCCTTGTTTCCTATAGTGATAGTAGGTCCTATCAATAGAGGTCTTCCTCACCTTGTTCCTCTTCTGGAAGCTACTCTTAGGTGATGCAGAACGAAAAATTTGATTCCAAAAATGATGCAGAACGGATATGTTGAATGCAGAAGCAAATTAAAATTAATGTATTTTTTTTTTAATATATTTTCAGAAGTCGGCTTTGACTCAAAGGAAAGATAAACTATTGTTGAAAGAAACTAAGAAATGACAGAGAGCACAATTAAAAAGAAGTGGATTATCAGAGTAACTCAGAAGTAGGATAGCTGGGGATTGAGAAACCCCCAGATCTAGGGTTTGCTCTGAGTTTCAACGAAACAGACAAAGTGAGAAGGGAAGGTTCTTGTTACCTAGCAGTGATTTGCTTCAATTGGAGGACACTCTCGAGCAGATTGTAGGATCCTTGGAAATGGGGTATCTTCGCAATGGATCCTCGGATTGTAGTCCTATGGCAAGGTTAGCCTCCTTCTCGAACTCAGGATCTGGAAGAAGAAGAACAAAAGAAGAACCAGAAACTCAAAGAAAGACACTGACTTGAGGACTTAATGAAGATTGTTGGATGTAGAAGTTCCGAAGATCTTGATAGTGATCTGACTCTCCTTTGAACTGGCTCTATAGTTGAAATAGTTGATCTGAACCTAGATGCTGGTGACCGGCTTCGATGTGGAAGAGAGGGGCCGTGGGATGAAGATGGAAAATTAGGGTTTGGTGGTGGTGGAGTAGAGATGGGTGGACTAAGCTAGGGTTTTGGGGTTGGAGATCTCACACCTCCTCAAGGTTCCTAGGGAACCCGGATTTACTCCCTCACGGAGCTCAACACCTGAATACAAGTGCGGAAGAGAGAAACACAAAGTTGCTCACAAAGAAATTGATTTCATTCATCATTTTTTCAAGAGTTACATAGAGTTGAATATATAGACATAACAAAGAAATAAAATTTTATACACTTCCCATGTGGGACTAATAGGACTAACCCACACTTTAGGCATCAAATTCTCTTCCCAAGACTCCTTCCATCACTGGGCAGCCCAAAAACTCCAAGAAAACTTGAAAATCAGCTCCAAATGGTAGGTTATGGGGGTGTCTCCTAGTATCACTCCATGAACCAAGGATTTTCCCTTCATGGTTTGGCTCTTTTGGACACCTCCTAGTCTTGCTCCACAAGTTTAGGCTTCTTCCTTTCATGGCTTTGGCACTTTAGGAATCTTTTGGGTGCCTCCTTGATTTTCTCCCCAAGACATGCTCTCTTCCCTTTTATAACTTGGATTTTTATGGAACATTGTGGGGCACCTCCTTGATCCTCTCTTCAAGAAAAATTCTTGCCATCCTGGCTTGGGTTTATCTGGAAAGAAGTTGGCTCCTCCTTTGATTGAGGTATCTTGATAGATTTCTCCCCCAAGTGGCGCATGAAAGAAGGGACCTGCTTTCTTGTGGTGTGGGGACCAAGGCACACTGGATGGAGATGTGGCGCCTCCTGGACTCTGGCCTGTGGCTGGGAGTGTGGCGCCCACATGCTTGGGCCTAGGAGAAAAAATTGGGCACCCTGGACCTTGACTTGATTTAAAAAAAATGGCACCAACCTGGAGAAGACCTAGACCACTACTAGGACTTGTACTGAGTCAACATGACTCAACAAAATTTAAATTTTAAGGAAATACAGACTCAAGACTAAAATTGAGTTGACCAAGTCAACACTAATTACAAAACCAGAAAACCCTAATTCTTCGGGCAAGGTCAATCAGAGATCCAGATGGAGCCCTAAAGTCTTCTTCTGAGTTTGGTGCCCGCACCAATTCTCCCAGGGTGGGAGGAACTCGACCTTGTCGAGTAAGGCTCAAGTTGGCTCTGGTATCTCTCCAAGAGGTCTGGATCCAAATCTTGTAGTTCTTCTCGGGAGATCCAAGAGTCATTAGAGTCTGGCCTTCCTTGCCAGCGGACCAGGTATCTTTGGTATCCTCGATTACGAGTAGAGATAACCTGATCATCTAGGATCTTTTCAATCTGCTCTTTCCTCACAGGCCAGTTTGTTGGTGGACACACAGGATCGGGATCACTCTCAATAATAGGATTAGGTTCAAAAGGCTCACTGGGAATCACAGCTGGCTCCCTGTACTCTACTAGGTATGTAATGTTGAAAGTAGAGCTATTGTCTAGTTCTAGAGGCAACTCGAGCACATAGGCATTGGATCCTACTCTCTTCACTACTCTAAATGGTCCAGCTCCTCTAGCATGTAACTTTCTAATGGTTCCAGGAGAAAACCGCTCAGGCCTTAACCTAATCATTATATAGTCTCTCTCAACAAAAGTTTTGACTCGTCTTTGAGAATCAGCCAACTTCTTATAAGTTTCATTACTTAAAGTTATTTTGGCATGAATTTCTATATGCAAGTCCTTTACATGCTATGCAAGTGCATCAAGAGACTTGTGTGTGTGGGCTAATAGTGAAATCAGATCAAGTGGTGTGTGAGGCTTGTATCTATGAACAATTTCAAAGGGACTCTAGCCTATAGACCTATTGATCGAAACATTGAATGCAATTTCAGCCCTGGACAAAATACAAATCCCAATTCCTGGTGCTCTCAATCAAACCAAAAATCTGAGCCAAAGCCTGGTAAAGGGTCAAGAAAAACTAAACTAGACTGACGACGCATTCCTAAAGAATGAACTTTATTCCAAAGGAACCCTAGGTCTAAACCTAACAAACTAAGGCTCTCTAGGTTTGACCTTGGGTCGGAGGAGGGCATGCAGAGCATGAAAACTTATTATGGATGCCTAGTAGGTGCCATAATGTCTTTCAGAAGTAGGTGGCAAACCTGATAGGTTCTAAGGAGTCTTGCAACCTAGAAATCTCAGTAAAGTGTAATCCCATAGCTCTAGAAACATGAGAAGATTCAGGGAAGGGTAGGAAATAAGAATCAGAGTTTTGAGGTGGCTTATAGGAAACAAGAAACATACCTTGGTTATTCATGATGACCTTAAAATGAGGACATTATTCTATAGGTGCACTCATCCAAACCTCATGATTTGCTCTAGGAGGGTCTACAAGTGCAAGTTCTAGGGTAGGCTGGGTGCTCCTAGAAGGTGGAAGGTTATCAGGAAGGTCTTTGGAATGTTTATCTAGAAAGTCCTCTAAGCTATTGTCTTTTTGTTGTTCTTGGACCTTTTCAATGGGCAATTCTTGTGAACCCCTTCCTTCTTCACACTTCTCTACCAGATTTGACTCAGGGGTGTCTTCTTTGGATTCCTCAATGAGTTTAGGGGTATTCTCACTTAAACTTTCATTGGGTGTAATTTCCTCTTCCTGAACTTCCTCAAAAGGGTCTTCTCTTAGGGTTATCTCCTGAATTCCTTGAGTGGCAGGGGTCCCCTCAATAACCCCATCAGGTAGGAGTTGGTTAATTAAATTATCGGGAGAGATATCCTCAAATTCTTCTTCTTCATATTCATCTATCAAACTTATGTCAGGCTCATATATTTCTTCCTCAATCTCACTGAAAGGTTCTAATCTATTCTCCTTTGGTTCCTCTTTAAGTACGGCTCTGGTCGAGTCAACTAATTTTGGGATGACCATGCATAACTCCTTCTCAGTGTTATCCTTCTGGTCAAGAGGTGACACAAGTGGGAATTGACAAACAAGAGTCTGGTTCACTACGGGTGTCGGATCAATCAGAACTTGACTCAAGTTGGTAGAGGTTGGCTTTAAGTCCAATGTACTTGATTGGTTATATCTTAAAGACCACTCATAGTCTTGGGCTTCTTGGTAGGCTCGGTCTAACTTATTGGTCTTTTCAAGGCATAGCTTCCTATAAATGTCTGGGTGTAACCCAACCCTAAACCTCGATGTGATCTGAGCTTCGGTCTCAATGGTATTGCATTTCATGTCATACCACTGGAAGTCCTCGATATATTTAGACACTGGCCTATTACCTTGTTGCAATTGGTACCATTGGTCTAAAAGTCTTTTCTCATAGGATCTACCTAGGTACCTATCTCTCAACTTCTCATATCTCTCCAAGTATATATTTCCTCTTTTCTTTGATAACACTCATGCTCAATAGCATACCAATGCGACCTAGCATGTTTGGTGAACTTGGTTTTGGCCAACCTAACTTGTCCTAATTCCGATATGTTAGTGCACTCAAAATACCGATCCATTTGTTCTTCCCACTTAATATATGTCTCTTGTCTTCCATCAAAAGTGGGTGCATAAGGTTCGGTGTTCCTAACGGGTCCCTTTTCTGAGTCAACCAAGTATGGATATAGGCTCCTAGGGTTATGCTCGGGATCACGGTATAAGGTCCTCTTAGGATCCTGGCATGGGTGAGGTTGGGGCCTATTAAATTTTGGATCAGGGGTCCAATTTTGATGTCTACGTTTCTCAAGTCCCTGGGCTCGGTCTCTAAACTGGGCAAAACCCTCATTCATATCCTGACTCAATTTGGTCATACTTTCGGTAAGAGTTCTAATCATGGCCTCTAAATCAGGTTGGGTTTGACCAGGTTGGTATGGTACTCCATTCTGGGTGGACATGATGATGCAAGCAAGCACACCAAATGAGACTCGACTGAAACGACTACGGGCTAACTAGACCTAGAGCCCAAACTAGATGCCCAATCAGAGTGGCAAGCTAGCCTGTAGTAACTCGGGACTCAGCCAGGCAGGTGTAAGGGGAGTGTTAGGTCCCTAATTGCCAATCCTAGACACCAGTCAGAGATTGGCAAGGTAGGCGGACCAGCACACAAGCCCTTCGGGATAGAATCCCTGAACCACCATTCTAGACACTGAGTACAAAGCACACACAGAGTAACTAGACAAACTGACTCAACACTAGCCTAGACCCGACTCGTTGGTGTCCCTAGCCCACTAGGGCAAATTAAGTCTAATAAATTTTAAAATTAGGCTTAGGATCGAATGAATGGGTGGTGGTTTTGGGCTAAGGAGAGGTTATCAACTCCTCCCCTTATCTTAGATGCTCAATTGCCCTTAAGATGAATTAGGAGATGATCACTCAAAAAATTGAATTGCAGAAACATAGAAACAGAATTGCTGTAATTTAACTCTCAGAAATTTAACAGAAACCAATAAATTACAGTAAAATTATATAAAATAGTTTCAATTATACTGGTTCTAGAAAAATAAAAATCATGTAATTTGGAGTTACCTACAATGAGAAACAATTCCTGCAACAAGATAGTTACAGACTGAAAACAGAACGCTTCCCCCGTTTACAATTCCTGCTACGAAGTTGTAACCCAGCGGATCCCCTACACGCCCTAGGAACACCCCATGGAATGGGAAGAGGAGGCTTGCACCTCACTTCATTCCTAAGACCGGACGTCCTGGGGAGTCTACTTCGAGCAGACAAAGTAAAAAAGAGAGACACTCAAAACATGCAAGCAAGTCAGAAACCGTAGACGGGGCTCTGATACCAAAATTGATGCAGAACGAAAGCTCTGATACCAAAATTGATGTAGAATGATAAATCTGATTCCAAAAATGATGCAGAACGGATATGTGGAATGCTGAAGCAAATTAAAATTAATGTATTTTTGTTTTTTAATATATTTTCAGAAGTCGGCTTTGACTCAAAGGAAAGATAAACTAATATTGAAAGAAACTAAGAAATGACAGAGAGCACAATTAAAAAGAAGTGGATTATCAGAGTAACTCAGAAGTAGGATCGCTGGGGATTGAGAAACCCCTAGATCTAGGGTTTGCTCTGAGTTTCAACGAAACAGACAAAGTGAGAAGGGAAGGTTCTTGTTACCTAGCAGTGATATCTCTCGTTGCTTCAATTGGAGGACACTCTCGAGCAGATTGTAGGATCCTTGGAAATAGGCTATCTTCGTAATGGATCCTCGGATTGTAGTCCTATGGCAAGGTTGGCCTCCTTCTCGAACTCAGGATAAGGAAGAAGAAGAACAAAAGAAGAACCAGAAACTCAAAGAAAGACACTGACTTGAGGACTTAATGAAGATTGTTGGATGTAGAAGTTCCGGAGATCTTGATACTGATCTGACTCTCCTTTGAACTGGCTCTGTAGTTGAAATAGTTGATCTGAACCTGGATGCTGGTGACCGGCTTCGATGTGGAAGAGAGGGGCTGTGGGATGAAGATGGAAAATTAGGGTTTGGTAGTGGTGGAGTAGAGATGGGTGGACTAAGCTAGGGTTTTGGGGTTGGAGATCTCACACCTCCTCAAGGTTCCTAGGGAACCCGGATTTACTCCCTCATGGAGCTCAACACCTGAATACAAGTACGGAAGAGAGAAACACAAAGTTGCTCACAAAGAAATTGATTTCATTCATCATTTTTTCAAGAGTTACATAGAGTTAAATATATAGACATAACAAAGAAATAAAATTTTATACACTTCCCATGTGGGACTAATAGGACTAACCCACACTTTAGGCATCAAATTCTCTTCCCAAGACTCCTTCCATCAGTGGGCAGCCCAAAAACTCCAAGAAAACTTGAAAATCAGCTCCAAATGGCAGGTTATGGGGTGTCTCCTAGTATCACTCCATGAATCAAGGATTTTCCCTTCATGGTTTGGCTCTTTTGGACACCTCCTAGTCTTGCTCCACAAGTTTAGGCTTCTTCCTTTCATGGCTTTGGCACTTTAGGAAACTTTTGGGTGCCTCCTTGATTTTCTCCCCAAGACATGCTCTCTTCCCTTTTATAACTTAGATTTTTATGGAACATTGTGGGGCACCTCCTTGATCCTCTCTTCAAGAAAAATTCTTGCCATCCTGGCTTGGGTTTATCTGGAAAGAAGTTGGCTCCTCCTTTGATTGAGGTATCTTGATGGATTTCTCCCCCAAGTGGCGCATGAAAGAAGGGACCTGCTTTCTTGTGGTGTGGGGACCAAGGCACACTGGATGGAGATGTGGCGCCTCCTGGACTCTGGCATGTGGCTGGGAGTGTGGCGCCCACATGCTTGGGCCTAGGAGAAAAAATTGGGCACCCTGGACCTTGACTTGATTTAAAAAAAATGGCACCAACCTGGAGAAGACCTAGACCACTACTAGGACTTGTACTGAGTCAACATGACTCAACAAAATTTAAATTGTAGGGAAATACAGACTCAAGACTAAAATTGAGTTGACCAAGTCAACCCTAATTACAAAACCAGAAAACCCTAATTCTTCGGGCAAGGTCAATCAGAGATCCAGATGGAGCCCTGAAGTTTTCTTCTGAGTCTGGTGCCCGCACCATTAGGGTTCCTCTTCATCTTTGAACCCTTCTTCATTGCCTGCTTCTTCTTTCCATCAACCAAAAGAAGCTGCGCCCTATCACCATTGAAGTAGCTCTCTATTGTCTTGAATATATTCAGTAGCTCAAGTCGTGGGGGCACCAGAATTAGACATAGATTACTGGACCCTTTGGTTTACTTAGTCACGTGTCAAAGTTTTGAAAATTTTGTAATCAATTAAGATTGAGTCTTGTGATAAGTTGAGGTTAGTTGATTTATCTCAAACCTCAACCTAGACCAATACATTGAGTCCTGTACATCAGTATGAGTCTAGTATGAGTTTACTTCTTGTACAAGAGAGGAGGCTACACTATTTTGGAGTTTCACTAGACCTCATTATGGAGCCAGAGACAGTTACATCAGCTTAGGAGAGCCTAATTGACACCTAGGTGCCCTGATTCCCTCCAAATACCATTTCAGATGCCAGATTCCCTCTAGATGCTTCCAAATATTCCATTTGTCAGGAGCCCATGTTTTTCAGGTTAGCCCAGCACTCCAGGCCTTCAAATTCAAGCCCAAAAAGCAAGCCCAAGCTAGAAGAACCAAGATTCCCTTTTGATACGAGGAATATGCTAGCCTAGGGAACCAAGCGCCCTAGCTTTCAAGAGGCCCAAGCCCATGCATCCTTGGCCCATGGCCGACTTCCCCTTGCTGCCCCAAAGCCCAACACGCCATTCAAAGTGAGAGGAGGCATCCAAAGGTGTTGACCAAGTCCAAGCCTAAGTGAAGAAGGAGAAGACTAATCCTATTCTAACCTAGTTGGGATTCCTAATCCTTTTAAGCCTTGTAATTTTAACCTAGCTAGGAAAGGACTTGTAGTCTAACTAGGAAGAGGACTTATAACCTAAGTGTAACCTTGGTTAGAGAGGGCATGGGAACTCTATAAATACCCCACCCCTCCCCCTCTTGTAATCATCTTTTTCTTATGAATACAACCATGCTGAATTTTGAGTATTTGCTTTGTGTTTGGTGTTCTAGTATTGGTTCTCTTGTTCTTGTGTGCTTTCCTTGTGTTCCCCGATCGAAACCCTGCTGCCCTAGCATCCTTTTGCATCCTTGGAGGCCAGCCATTCCCAAGCAAAGGAAGCCCTAGCTACCATCCAAGACAAGGAGCTTCTTCCTCCCTGGCGGCCATCCCCTAACCCTAATCCCGATTCCTTCAAAACCTTAGTTCCATTTCTCTTTTTTTGTTTGCTATTTTGATTGACCCTGATGCTTGCAGGATCCCCCAGGTGCTTCACCTCCCGTGAGGAGGCCTTCTTTGCTTCTAGGACCGCCCAAATCAGCCATCAGATTTAAGGGAACCGAGGCTTCTTCATCTAGGCTCCAATCAGAGTGTGAGTGATCCCTTCAATTACGGAATTTATAATCTCTGACTGGTAAGAAACCTTCCCTTCTCTTAATTTCTAATTTATTGAAGATTAACTATACTAAGTTAGGAATTTCTCAATTTTTGAGTCCTGTCTTTTATTTATCATGCATGATTCAGCCTGCGATATGATGATTCTTAGAATTGCTGATTTTCTGCTAGTCTTTACTTTCGAGAAATTAGCCTACAAACCTAAATTATAAAAATCACAAAAAAATAAGTTGATTATTTTTCTTGCATATTAAGCATTCTTAGCATCATCCCACATCAGTTTGGTATCAGAGCTACCTTAGGGATGTCCAACATGCAATTGATTTAGTCCCAGGAGCTACTTTGCCTAACCTATCTCATTATAGAATGAACCCAGCTGAACACCTAGAGCTTCAAAGATAGGTAGGCGAGCTTCTTAGAAAATGGTTTATTAGGGAGAGCCTAAGTCCTTGTGCTATACCACTCTATTAACCCCTAAGAAAGATGGCACATGGAGAATGTGTGTTGATAGTCGTGCCATAAATAAGATAATTATGAAGTATAGTTTTTCCATCCCTCACTTAGATGATATGTTGGATTGATGGCGGGAGTCACAATCTTTTCAAAGATAGACCTTAAGAGTGGCTACCATTAGGTTCAAATTAGACCTGGGGATGAATGGAAAATAGCTTTTAAAATCAAAGATGGTCTATATGAGTGGGCCGTAATGTCTTTTGGGTTATCCAATGCCCCTAGCACTTTCGTGAGAATTATGGCCCAAGTCTTTAGGATGTTCATAGATAAATTTGTGGTAGTGTATTTTGATGATATCCTGATTTATAGTAAAACCAAGGAAGATCATATAGAACATATGAAACAAGTTTGTTTGATCCTTAGAAAAGAGAACCTCTATGCAAATTTAAAGAAGTGTGATTTCATGACCCATAGAATTATCTTCCTAGGCTTTGTTGTGACCCCTGAAGGTGTAGCAGCTGACCCTGAAAAGGTCAGATCCATCGTAGAATGGCCAGTACCCACTAGTGTCATGAAGTTAGAAGTTTTTATGGTCTAGCCACTTTCTACAGAAGATTTATTAGGGGATTTAGCACCGTAGTAGCACCAATTATTGATTGTATTAGGAAGGGTAGTTTTGAATAGACCAAAGCTGCAGATAGAGCCTTCCTAGAGATTAAAACTAAGATGACACAAGCACACATCTTGAGGTTACCCGATTTTACTAAGATTTTTGAGGTAGCTTGTGATGCTTCGGGAGTCAGCTTAGAGGGAGTTCTGAGCCAAAAGAATCACCCAGTAGCCTTTTTCAGTGAAAAACTTAATGAGCTAAACTTAAGTACTCAACCTATGACAAAGAGTTTTATATGGTAGTACGAGCTCTTAGATACTGGAGACATTATTTACTACCCTAGGAGTTTGTTCTATATTCTGATCATGAAGCACTCCAATTTTTGAACTCCCAGAAGAAATTAAACCCTAGGCATGCTAAGTGGGTAGAACTCATACAAGCCTATACCTTTGTACTTAAACACCAAGCTAGAACTGAAAACAAGGTAGCTGACACCCTTAGCTGACGAGCCTTACTGTTGAATACCATTAGCAATAATGTCATTGGATTTGATAGGTTAAAAGATAAATATACAACCTATCCAGACTTTAGTGAAATTGTCCAAACCTTAGCCCAAGGACTATCCAGTATCCACAGCGAATACACCCTTCAAGATGGTTATTTGTTTAAGAACAATAGACTATGTATTCCCAGAACATCACTTAGAGAATTCTTAGTTTGGGAAACCCTTGCTGGAGGCCTTGCTGGTCACTTTGGAAGATGGTTATTTGTTTAAGAACAATAGACTATGTATTCCCAAAACATCACTTAGAGAATTCTAAGTTTGGGAAACCCATGCTTGTTGCCCAGGTGGCTATCCAAGAGGGAGGGTGAATTGGATATTTAAAAAATTTAAACAAGTAATGTGCAATTTCAAAATCCATTACAAGTGGTAGGTACTGTGATAAAGTTAAAGGATGCAGAAGCTAAGCAGAGTAGAGAAAGCATAACACAATCACACCAAATTTATAATGGTTCGGAGCAACCCAGCTCCTATGTCCACTACCCAAGATACCACTTGGGATTTCCACTATATTCACACCCGAATACAGTAGGATTGTTTTACAGGATCACAATCCAAAACCTCTATACTTTGGTTTTTATGGGATCACCAAAGAAAATCCAACACCCTTTGGTTTTAACAAGCTTACCAAAGAAACCTAACTTGATTTTCACATGATCACCAAGAACCTAAACCTTGGTTTTAATAAGGCTCACCAAAAACCTATTTGGTTTTTCAACCAGGCTCACCAATAACCTAACAATTCAAAGATTAAATTGAAAATAAATGTTGTTAATAAATGACAAACTCAAGTTGTCCGATAGTTGCCGGTGTAGCTCGTTGGATGTCCACTTGAATGCACTTAAACAAGTTTTAATGACTTCAATGGCTTCTTCCATAGATGATTCAAGCTTTAGATCAGAGTTGTTGAAGGCTTGAATGCAGAATTGAATGCCCTTGTGCTCTTTCTCTTGATTGGTTAGATATTCAATGAAGCTCTCTCTTCTTCTTTTTGGAACTCTCTTCTTAATTGCTTTTTGGTAGTTCAAATCCTTCAAACTTAAAGTCTTCCATCATCCCAAGGCAATTCTAGCCGTTGTAGACCATTGGAGAATGATTTGTGATCATTGGAGCACTTTTTGGCATTCAGAAACAAATTTGGAACTAGCCATTAGATACCTGGAAGCGATATTCGAGTCGTTCTGGATTCCTTTGAGTCAGCTCGGATCCTTCGAGTTGATAGGTCGAGTCACCATTTCTTCAATGCAGTTGGCACTTTGTCTCAGGGTGCAGAATGTTACTCTGGATGAGTCAGCTCTTTGCAGCTCGGGTCGAATCGAACTTTAATCTTGAAAATCTTGAACTCGAGGAGTCGGCTCTTTTCAGCTTAGGTCAGCTCTTCTTCTCAGGTTCGAAATACCTAACTCTGGAAGAGTCGGCTTGATGCAGTTCGGGTCAGCTCACTTTCTCAGGCTTTTGAAATTAGGTCTGGCAGAGTCGCCTCTTTCTATGTCGGGTCAGCTCACCTGGCTATTCTCAAAAAACTTTTAGGAAATGGACTCTGGAAGAGTCAGCTCGGACTGATTCCAGTCGACTCAGATTCACTAGAGTCGGCTCGCTTTCCATCTAGTCTACTCGGATTGTTGCGTTCCAGAATCCTTGCTGCGTGCCAGTAAGCAAAGTCGTCTCTTCTTTTCTTGGGATCGGCTCGAGTGTCTTCTTCAGAATTTTTATAATTTAAACTTAAAGCAAACTCTCACCAATGCTTTTACAATCTCAGACAAATCAACTCAAAACAAAATTTAAGGCACACACACTTATAGAAGTAACCCTTTTTGCTTAATTTTTCTTAGCATTTTCATTGGGTTCTTCTTTACATAAACACTTTCAACACAACTCAAACAAGAAAATAGAAATTTTGGAGTTGAAGTATGGACATGTTATACATCCTACAAAAACTTGTCAAACATTTGAAGAGTTGTTAGTAATAAATGTACATGCTCCAATGTTTGGTTATCATCAAAATCACTTATGGGGTCAACAATCTTCCCCTTTTTGATGATGACAAAACACTAGACATGAAAAATCAGTAAGACACATTAGATGTATAACAGTATTTGAAACATAAATATTCACATGTAACAGAGCTGATTGGATTTAAAAGAAAATCAGAGCTCAACAGATGATATTACTATACATCATCAATGTGTCAAGCTTTGTAATATTATAATTAGCACAAAACATGGAGTATCAGAGAGTTAAAATATGCAATTATGATCAGAGCAATGGGATTAATTTGAAGCAAAATCATTCAAGAGAAAAACTCACCCTTTCTCTAGATTTTAAAGTAATTAAAGCAGTGCTATTATTTTAGTGCTCCCCCTTTTTCATTACACTTTAAGAATAGTTGATAAGGAGCTAATTTCCCATTTTTTCATATTTTTCATAGTTCTCCCCCTTTTTGTCAATCAATCAAAAAGGTGATTTCAAATAAAGCTCAGATTTTAAAATAGATTGAGAAAGTCTTTAATATTTGTATGAGATAATTTCACTTTCTCGCACTTGAAATTCTAATTAAAACTTCATAATCGCAATTTGTAAACAGAAAACATTCATTTCATTAAGAAGTTTGCATGATAGAAAGTACATTGTAATTGTAAAAGATAACAAGTGGAACAAGTATTCATTTCAGAAATACAACCAGAAGACTAACTACACTACTTATTCTTCTTCTTCCTCAGACGAAGAATAGGAGCCTACCTCTATAACTCTATTAGAGGTCTTAGTTTTTAGGGGTTTAAACCTTAAATCCCTGAATCTAGTTCTAACAGGGGCTCTAAAAACTTTGGTCTTTTTGGCTTTTGGTTTTTTCTTGGTCTTGGTAGGTTTAGGTAGATCAGATGAAGGTATAGGAATGTCAAATGACTCTTTAATGATCTGTTCAGAAACATCTTCAGTGGGAGCAGTTTCCTTCTAGGTTTGCAGTAGAATGCTTCTGATTTCTTCCTTGAAATTCTTCATTTCTTTTTCCACTTTTTGTTGATGATGCTCTTGTTCAGATTTCAATTATTGCAATTTAATGTCAACTAGCTTTCTGATTTCTTCAATTGCAGAATTCATAAGATCTATCAAAGAGCTGGAGATAGTTTCCATCTTTTGAAATATCAGATTTTTGAGTTTAGATGGAGTAATCATAGTGTCTTCAGTAGCATCTTCATCTTCTTCAGAAATAGTGGCAGCAACCTGACTAGGCATCTTTTTAATCCATTTTTCTTCTTGTAACATGTAACCCATTATTTTATGTGAGTTGAAGGAGTAGATATCAAAGTGATGTACTGGTTTGCCTATTTCATTTGATAAATCAATTCTTGCCTCTTCAAATAACAAAGTGAAAACCATACCATAAGGTAGACTGGCTTTGACCTTCCTTGCTGCTTCAATCATTTGGATCATCATTTATGTAGGAAAGGTTGAGAGGCTCTTCTTTGATCAGATGTCCCATGATGATCATGTCCTTCTCATTGACCCAGTCAAAACGGCCAGTTCTAGGAAGGAAAATTCTACTGATCATACTGTGTAGCAACCTCATTTCCCTTGATAGTAGATTGGCTTGAACATGTCGGACTGTGCTTACTTCCTCTTTTTCCAAAATAAGTTTCAGAATGTGCTCCTTGTTCGGAAGAAGAAGTTCATTAGCACCAATCGTTGGCATTTGTAGCAGTTTGCTCAATCTTTCTTCATTAATTATGACTGTTTTTTCCTTGACAACTGATTCCAAATGAAATTCTTTAAAAACAATGTTCTCATAAAATGTCCATACTAGTGAAGGGTAGGTTGGTATGTCTAAAGAACAGAATTACTTCCACCCTTGGCTTTCTATCTAATGTCGGAATTTCATTCCCATTTCCTATAGGAATGTAAAGCCGATCCTTCTTCCACAGGTGATAGGTCGATTGATCATTGAGACATGCTGTCCAGCAAGAGGAGTTTCTTTATTTTGTTGGACTTGAGCGGACCTTTTTCTCTTTTCCCTTCTTTCTCCTGTATCTGTACTGCAATTACTTGATTCACCGAGTTGAAGTACTTTTTTCACAGATTTTTGAGGAGCCATTGCAGAGGAATCAAAGGATTTTAAGCTATAAGGAATGATTTCTGCGAGAATGGTAGAGCTTCCGAGAAATGTAGAGTGTGTTCAAAGTAAAGAGAGGGACTGAAGTACTAAGAAAAGACAGAACAAACTTTCCTAAATAGCGATTTCCCGTCTTTTGAGTCGACTCGCTCTGCCCTAAAAATATCCGAGTCGGCTCGACCAGAGCGAACTCAGAACAAATAGAACACCGAGTCGGCTAAGCACAGACTTAGTCGGCTCGATCAAAGCAAGAGCAAGAAATTTAGATATTCGAGCCGGCTCGACCAGAGCAAGATTGCTCGAGTCGACTCGAACAAAAACTTTCTAAAAGAGATCAAATGGTTTAGAAGTTTAATTCAACTATATTGTGAAATTCAAGGAAAGTTGTTCAAACATCATGAATAAATATAGGAGGCTTTCTAATATTTTTTTCTTAGGTTTACTAAATTCAAAAAGGATAACAGCCTTAATTCTTCTCTAAGCCATTCAAATCTATCTTTATTTAGTGGCTTGGTAAAGATATCAGCTAGTTATTTTTCTGTAGGTATAAACTCTAGTTCTATATCACCATTCAAAACATGGTCTCTAATAAAATGATGTCTAATCTCTATGTGCTTAGTCCTAAAATGCTGAATAAGATTTTTAGATAAATTTATAGTACTTGTGTTATCACATTTGATAAGAATTTTGTAATGTGAAACACCAAAATCTTCTAGTTGTTGTTTAATCCATAACACTTGTGCACAACAACTCCCTGCAGCAACATACTCTGCCTCAGCAGTAGATAGTGCTACCGAGTTTTGTTTCTTGTAGTGCCATGAGATTAAATTCAACCCAAGAAATTGACAAGTACTGCTAGTGCTCTTTCTATCTATTTTATAACCAGCATAATCAGCATCAGAGAATCCGATTAAATTTAAAGATGATTCTTTTGAAAACCAAAGACCAAGATTACTTGTACCTTTCAAGTATTTTAATATCCTTTTAACAGCAAGCATATGTGTTTCTTTAGGATTGCATTAAAATCTAGCACATACACATACACTATACAAGATATCTGGTCTACTTGTAGTTAAATATAATAAGGATCCGATCATACCTCGATATAGCTTTTGGTCAACGTTGGATCCACTTTCATCCATATCCAATCTGTAGGATGGGCTCATGGGTGTGTTCATTTGTTTGCTTGTCTCCATACCAAACTTTTTGATGATTTATTTTGTGTATTTTGATTGGTTCATGAAGATCCCTTCCTTTGTTTGTTTTACTTGAAGTCTGAGGAAGTAGTTTAGTTCACCCATTAGGCTCATTTTAAATTCTCCCTGCATTAACTTAGCAAATTCTTCACAAAGACTTTCATTAGTTGCACCAAAGATGATATCATCAAAATAGATTTATACAACTAATATATCATTATTTTTCTTTTTAATAAAGAGAGTTTTATCAACATTTTTTCTTGAAAAATCATTTTCAATTAAGAAAGTACTAAGTCTATCATACCAGGATCTAGGGGCTTGTTTCAAACCATACAAAGCTTTAATGAGTTTAAACACATGGTTTGGAAAAGCATGATTTTCAAAACCCAGTGGTTGTTCTATAAAAACTTGTTCGGCAATAAAACCATTTAAAAATGCCCTTTTCACATACATTTAAAAAAGTTTGAAATTCATATAGCAAGCAAATGCAAGAAGTAATCTAATAGCTTCTAATCTTGCTACAGGTGCATAAGTTTCATCAAAATCTATACCTTATTCTTGACTATATCCTTTAGCCACTAATCTAGCTTTGTTTCTAATGATATTTTCTTGTTCATCTAATTTGTTCCTATATATCCATTTGGTTCCTATAATTGGGTGGTCTTTAGGTCTATCAACTAATGTCCACACCTTATTTCTTTTAAACTGGTTCAATTCTTCATGCATGGCCATCATCCAGTTTGGATCATTTTCTGCTTCTTCTAAGGTATGAGGCTCTATTTGAGATACAAAGGCTAGGTTATCATGTGCAATCCTATATGCAGACCTAGTCCTTATGCCTTGAGAAGGATCATCAATAATTCTTTAGGATGGAAAGTAGCGTACCTCCATTCAGTCGGTAGATCAGTACGATCCTTACTACCATTTCCTCTCCTTCTTCATTGGTTTTTCTTGAATACTTAATTCTTCCATCTCTTTTTGAATGGTACTTGCATCATTGTCAATACACTCATCTTTTCTAGATGGAGATGGATTAGTTTCATCAAATATAATATGCATTGACTCTTCAATAGTGAGAGTCCTTTTATTAAAAACCCTATATGCCTTGCTATGTAGTGAATAACCAAGGAAAATGGCTTCATCAAACTTAGCATCAAATTTTTCTAGATTATCCTTACTATTATTTAGCACAAAGCATTTGCATCCAAATGCATGAAAATACTTTATATTGGGTTTCTTTTCATTCCAAAACTTATAGGAGGTTTTCTTTAAGACAGGATGGATCAAACACTGTTTAAAATGTAACAAGCAGTGTTCACTGCTTTTGCCCAAAAGTACCTTGGAAGATTACCTTCACACAACATTGTTCGGGCCATTTCTTCCAACATCCTATTTTTCCTCTCTACAACACCATTTTGTTGTGGTGTTCTAGGAGCGGAGAAGTTGTGATCAATGCTATTTTCAGAAAAGTAATCATCGAAATTTTGATTTTTAAATTCCGTGCCGTGATCACTCCTAATTGAAATTATAGAAAGATTTTTCTGATTTGAAACCATTTTGTGAAATTTTCTAAATACTTTGAAAGTTTCGTCTTTGTATATAATAAACAAAACCCATGTAAATTGAGAAAAATCATGTACAATCACAAGGGAATATTTCATACCTCCTAGGCTTGTGGTCCTAGTTGGTCCAAATAAGTCCATGTGAAGTAGTTCTAAAGGTCTAGATGTTGAAATCAGATTTTTGGATTTAAATCTCCCCCTTGTTTGTTTATCCATTTGACATGCATCACAAACATGATTAAAATCTACTTTAAACTTGGGCATGCCTCTAACAAGATTTCTGGAAATTAACTTGGCAAAAGTATGCATGCTAGCATGACCCAATCTTCTATGCCATAATAAGCAAGACTCCTTGGTTTTAGCATTCATTGCAATTAGGCTAGAGCTACTTGACATGGCAAGATCATTTAGATCTACCACATAAATATTTCCTAGTCTGTGTCCAATGAATTTGCTGCTAAGATCAAGTAGGTCTGTAACTATACACATAGATGATTCAAAGATAACTTTGAAGCCTTTATCACACAATTGACTAATACTCAATAGATTGTGCTTCAATTTATCTACTAGCAATACATTTTCAATGAAAGTAGAGGGGATTATTTTGATCTTACCACTTCCAATTATTTTCCCTTTGCCATTGTCTCCAAATGTACCCATATCTCCTTCTTTCATTTCCAGGGTGTTAAATTGATCCTTGTCACCTGTCATATGCCTTGAGTAGCCACTATCGAGATACCATTTTTTCTATGATTTCTGGGCTGCAAGACATTCCTGTAACAAAATTAAGTAGTGATTTTAGGTGCCCAAGCTAACTTGGGTCCTTACGGGTTAGCTGAGTTAGTTCCTTTGAGAACCCAAATCTTTCTTACATTATGAACATTTTTGATTGTATTACAGTTAAAGGCTTTATGTCCTAATCTTTTGCAAGCAAAACATTTGATTCTAGAATTTTAAAATAATTCTATTTTTGAAATTGTAGATGCATGGAGTGCAGAAATTGCAGGTCTTGCATTTAAATTCTTAGGAACATATGACGCAAGTTTTGAAATGGAAATAGAGTCTTTTGTAACAAAAGTTTTATAAGATGTAAGCTTGGGAACAAAATCCTTTTGTTTCACAAAAGTGGTAGCTGAAACATAATTTGAATCTAAAGCATTAAAACCTATTCCAACTTTATTTCTAGAAATTCTTTGTTCTTTAAGGATTAACTCAAGCTTATTAGAAGACAAAGTTAATTTTTCAACAAGTGGCTTGAACTTTTCTACCTCCTTCTTCAGCTCATTGTTTTCTTTTAGCAAAACTCTATTTTTATCATTTAATTCATTATTCTCATTTTTCAAATCATTGCATTTTTCAGAAAAGATGTGAAGTTCCTTTTTCAGTGAATGGTTCTTTTCTGAAGTTTCATTTTTCTCTTTGAGTAAAGAGTCATTAATATGCTTTAATAATCAAATCTTTAAGCCTTTTTAAATTTAGATAGTAAATCATGGAATGCAGAATTTAATTCTTCAAAAGTAAATTCAATCTGAGTATCAGGAGAATTTACCTCATCCTCGAGACCCATTAAACATAGATTTGCTATTTTCGTGGTCACTTCTTCTTTGGTTGAAGTGGAGTCTTCACTATCGCTCCACGTGGCAACCATCGCTTCCTTATTCTTCTTTCTGAGAGATTTCTTTAGTTGAGGACAGTCCGGATGAATATGCCCGGGTTTCTTATATTCATAGCAGGTGGGGACTTGTTCTTTATCTTTATCTTTGTCCTTGTCCTTTTCTTTTGATTGTTCTCCTCGTTTATGGAATTTTTTATTATACCTTCCTTTCTTCTTTTCCATAAACTTTCTGAATCTCCTCACGACCATTACGATGTCTTCATCTTCAAGACCATCTTTGGAGGAGGAGGAGTCACCTTCAGTTTCTTCATCATCTTTAGATTCTAATGCAGCCTTGAATGCAATCATTTTCTTCTTTTTTTGATCATCATCCGTTCTATGATGCATGGTTAATTCGTGAGTGATGAGAGATCCCATTAATTCATCCATTGTTAAAACATTCAAGTCTTTAGCTTCCTGGATGGCTGTGACTTTAGGATCCCATTTGTCAGGAAGTGATATAAAGATTTTCTGTACTAAGTCAGCATAAGAATATACCCTGCCAAGACTTTTCAAACCGTTAATAATATCTGTAAATCTAGTGTACATGGTAGAAATACTTTCATTAGGCTCCATCTTAAACAATTCATAATTGTGCACTAAAAGATTTATCTTTGAGTTTTTCACTTGTGAAGTTCCTTCATGGGTCACCTCATGTTTATCCTAGATTTTCATTGCTGAAGAGCAGATGAAAATTTTGTTAAACTCATTTGAGTCCAAAGCACTGTAAAGCAAGTTCATGGCTTTGGCATTCAATTCCCCTAATTTCATGTCATTTTCATCCCATTCCTTTTCAAGCTTCAGGACATCCACGCCATCAATTTTAGTCTTGGGAACATGTGGCTCTTTAAGAATGACCTTCCATAATTGAAAATCAATAGCTTGAATGTAGATTTTTATATGTGCTTTCCAATAAGAATAATTTATGCCTGTGAAGAGTGGAGGTCTATTGGTTGATTGACCTTCGACCAAAGATGTACTCAAAGGATGAACCATCGATCTTTACTCTAGTGTATTCAGAGACTCCGCTCTGATACTAGTTGTTTCCCAGGTGGCTACCCAAGAGGGGGAGTGAATTAGATAATTAAAAAATTTAAACAAGTAATGTGCAATTTTAAAATCCTTTGCAAGTGGTAGGTGCTGTGATAAAGTTAAAGGATGCAGAAGCTAAGCAGAGTAGAGAAAGCACAACACAAACACACCAAATTTATAGTGGTTCAGAGCAACCCTGCTCCTACGTCCATTACCCAAGATACCACTTGGGATTTTCACTATATTCACACACGAATATAGTATGATTGTTTTATAGGATCACAATCCAAAACCTCTACACATTGGTTTTTACGGGATCACCAAAGAAAATCCAACACCCTTTGGTTTTAACAAGCTCACCAACGAAACCTAACTTGGTTTTCACAGGATCACCAAGATCCTAAACCTTGGTTTTAATAAGGCTCACCAAAAATCTATTTGGTTTTTCAACCAGGCTCACCAATAACCCAACAATTCAATTATTGAATTGTAAATAAATGCAACAATAAATGACAAACTCAAGATGTCGGATAGTTGCTGATGCAACTCGTTGGAAGTCCACTTGAATGCACTTGAATAAGCTTTAATGACTTCAGTGGCTTCTTCCACAGATGATTCAAGCTTTAGATCAGAGTTGTTGAAGGCTTGAATGCAGAATTGAATGCTCTTGTGCTCTTTCTCTTGATTGGTTGGATATTCAATGAAGCTCTCTCTTCTTCTTTTTTGAACTCTCTTCTTAATTCCTTTCTGGTAGTTCAAATCCTTCAAATTTAAAGTCTTCCATCATTCCAAGGTAGTTCTAGCCATTGTAGACAATTGGGGAATGATTTATGACCGTTGGAGAACTTTTTGGCATTCAAAATAAATTCTGGAACTAGTCGTTAGATACCTAGAAGCGACATTCGAGTCTGCATGGATTCCTTCGAGTCGGCTCGGATCCTTCGAGTCGATAGGTCGAGTCACCATTTCTTCAATGCAGTTCTCTCTTTGTCTCAGGGCATAGAATGTCACTCTGGATGAGTCGGCTCTTTACAGCTCAGGTCGGCTCGAACTTGAATCTTGAAAATCTTAAACTCGAGGAGTCGGCTCTTTTCAACTTAGGTCGGCTCTTCTTCTCAGGTTTGGAAAACCATACTCTGGAAGAGTCGCCTCGATGCAGTTTGGGTCGGCTCGCTTTCTCAGGCTTTTGAAATTAGGTCTGGTAGAGTCGACTCTTTCTAAGTTGGGTCGGCTCGCTTGGCTATTCTTAAAAAACTTTTAGGAAATGGACTCTGGAAGAGACAGCTCGGACTAATTCCAGTCGACTCAGATTCACTAAAGTCAGCTCGCTTTCCATCGAGTCGGCTCGGATTGCTGCGTTTCAGAATCCTTGCTGCGTGCCAGTAAGCAGAGTCAGCTCTTCTTTTCTTGGGGTCGGCTCGAGTGTCTTCTTTAGAATTTTTATAATTTGAACTTAAAGAAAACTCCCACCAATGCTTTTACAATCTCACACAAACCAACTCAAAACAAAATTTAAGGCACACACACTTATAGAAGTAACCCTTTTTGCTTGATTTTTCTTAGCATTTTCATTGGGTTCTTCTTTACATAAGCACTTTCAACACAACTCAAACAAGAAAATAGAAATGTAGGAGTTGAAGTTTGGACTTGTTATACATCCTACAAAAACTTGTCAAACACTTGAAGAGTTGTTAGTAATAAATGTGCATGCTCCAATGTTTGGTTATCACCAAAATTACATATGGGGTCAACAATGCTGGAGGCCTTGCTGGTCACTTTGGAAGAAATAAAACTATCTCAACTGTAGAGGACAAGTTCTTTTAGCCTAGTTTAAAGAGGGACATTGCCTATATAGTGTCCAGATGTAGAACCTGTGCTGTTGCAAAGTAGCAGAAACAAAATACTGGATTATATACCGCTTTACACGTACCAAACCAACCATGGCAGGACTTAAGCATGGACTTTGTGTTAGGCCTACCTAAGACCCTTAGGAAACATGATTCCATATTTATAGTGGTCGATAGGTTTTATAAAATGGCCCATTTTATACCCTGCTCTCAAACCTTTGACGCCTCTAGAATAGCCCGTCTTTTCCTTGACCAGGTGATTAGATTACATGGATTATCTAAGACAATTGTGTCAAATAGGGATGTTCGCTTTACTAGTTACTTTTGGAAGACCCTTTGGCACCTATTAAGAACCAAGTTGAAATTTTCCATGGCCTACCACCCACAGACTGATGGCCAGATCGAGGTAGTGAATAGAAGCTTAGGAAACATTCTTAGATGCCTCCTAGGTGAACACATAGAAAATTGGGACCTATTGTTATCCTGAGCTGAATTTGCTTACAATAGTTCTGTTAATAGGTCCATAGGGAAGAGTCCTTTTAAGGTTGTGCATGGATATAAACCTAAAAAACCTCTTGATTTGATCCCCTTAACCTCACATGCACGAGTTTCTGAGTCAGTTGAGTCTTTTGCACAGCATGTTAGGGATTTGCATAAAGAAATTGGCCAAAAGATAAACCAAAGTAATGAACTATATAAGAACATGGCTAATTCTCGAAAGAGAGCTAAAGAATTTTCTGCAGGAGATTTTGTGATGATCAGGCTTAGGCCTGAACTGTTCCCTCTAGGGACTATAAAGAAACTTCATTGGTGTGGGCACCAGGATCCGACAGAGGCTCCTCAACCCTCTATGGATCTCAGATTAGGGTTCCCCTTCTATGAGTCCTGTAATAAGGCCTTGAGACCAAAGCTTTGTCATAATTTCTTGTCAAATTTGTTTAGTCCTGTAATAAGGGTCAAGTTAGGTCTTGAGTCCTGTATTTGTTCGAGTCCGAGATTGGTCTGGGCCCAAGCCCAATTGAAGTCACTCTGGTTTTCTTCTCCAACTCAAGTTCTGGTGGGCCAACCCACCCCTTCTACTTGTGATAATGCCAACTCAGGTGCCACCTCAGCTACCTACGTGGTGCCACATCAGCTGCAACTTGGGCATCCAAGAAGGGAAACAAAGTGGCCTCCTCTTGCTTTCCACACGCCTTGGACAACATCCCCCTCTTCCCTCCCCCACATCACGCCTTGTTCCATCTAAAGATGGCGTTTAAGATCTTTGAAGGAACCAAGCACCAAAGCAAGCCTCCTCCCAAGTTTTCTTCCCAAAATGCTCTTGCAAGGAAGGAAGGTCACAAGATACACTCCCCTCTTCAAGTCCTCAACAATGCAACGCCCCATGGAGTTCACCCTTGGTCGGCCAAGAATCAATCCTAGAAGATGGCGTGCAGAGCCCAAGGGGAACACATCCCTCCAAGCAAGCCACGCCCCACTCCTCTTCCCAAATTAAGCTTGCTAAGGAAGGAAGTCAAGGGACCAATCCCCCTCTCCAAGCCTTTGCTCATGCCACGCCCAACTCCAAATATTTGGTCGGCCAAAGAAATAGGGAAGGGGAAAATTTTTTGGCGCCACCATGAGATTTGTATTTTGAATTTCAAAAGGGCCTTGGGTGCCTATTTAAAGGACCCAATCCCTCCCTTTGTAGAACTATTGAATGAATGAATGATTGAATGATTAATGAAAAGTTTGAGTTTTTTTCCACCCTCCAAACATTGTCTCTTAGGCTAGGTTTGAGTGGAATTGCCTTCGTCCCCAGTGATGTTGAGTGGTGTGAGGCCACATGTCCGTCGCCCCAGGGCATCGCAAATCCTTCATCCTCCAGGACGTCGCGTGGTGTGAGGCCACATTCCTTCGTCCTCCAGGATGTTGCGGGGTGCGAGGCCACAAGTTATCTCCGACTTCGACCACCGAATCCAGTCGGACACCGGGCTCGAAGCCCCTTTCCAACTCCAGTTCAATTCCTTTCTGTGCATCTCCACATTCCGCTGACCTTTCTTTGTTTGCCTATAGGTCCTCCCTGGCATCTCGGGCATTGGAGACAGTCAGCTTTGCCATCATGACCTCCCGACCCAAAGCCAGTGCTCCCACGGGTTCGATTGCTCGAGCATCCAGGCCGCATCCGCCGATTTGAGCGTTCTCTGCACCGGGCACTTCAGAAGTTTGAGGTTTGCCTTCTATTTATCTCCTAAGTAGATATTGTAGGTCGAGCTAGTCCTACCGGGGTTTCTTAATCCCGGGGTCCTGTTCTCGTTCTTACTTTTAGGACTTTGAACTGCTAGTGTAAGCTTCCATTACTGTTATTCGTATTTCTTATCTTTGCTTGTGATCAGGAATCGAAACCTTAAAACAACGAAGAAGAACAACAAGAAACATAAAAAAAATCATCAACCCTAAAAAGAATTCCTTTGCATCGTAAGCATCCTTATTGTCATCCAGCATCCCTAGCCCTAACCCACTCATACCACATCATTTCTGGTATCAGAGCAAGGTTAGGACTAGTGCATTTTTTTTTTCTTTCATTTTCTACAGTCTGGTCAACCCATATATGGTCTGATCATTGGATTGTTTCTCTCTATAGTGAAGTCCAAATTTCATGATTTTTGCTTTGTTAGATCGTATTTCATTAATGGTATTTTTGCCTATTTTCTTAGATTTTATTTTAGTTTGTAAAATCTCTACAAGTCGAAATACAACTTGAGAAAATCTCAGGTCTGAAATTTCAGCAAGCATCTCATCTCTTGTTTCTTTCATCCATCTAGCTTGTTTCTTGCATTTAGGGGCATATTTTAATTCCTGCATTTTGTTTAGCATTCACATATCTTTAAGACACAAAAAAACAAGAAAATTCTAAATCATTTAATTAGTCATTTTGTGCATCATTCTTCATAACTTATCTTAAGGGCGTCAAATTAACATAAGGTCTTATCTTAAGGGCGTCAAATTAACATAAGGTCAGGATTTCATTACCTGTCCCTAGCCCAAAAACCACCACCCGACATATCGAACCCTAGCCATTAACTAAAATCAATTAGACGTTTAATCCGCTCTAGTGAGCTAGGGACACCCACGAAGTCAGGTCGACCCAAGGGCCGAGCCATGCTAGATTGCTTGTTGGTGTGTGCTTGAGTAGCTGGTGTCTAGGCAAGTGGTTCAGGGACTAGAGCCCGAAGGGAAGTGGGTTGGTTCGCTTACCTGGCCAATTTCTAATTGGTGTCTAGGCAAGCAAAGAGGAACCTCCACTCACCTTACACTTACCTAGCTAGGTGCCAAGTTACTACTTCCAGGTTCATCTTCTTGACTTTACATTTGGAGAGATCTCCTAGGTCTAGCAAACCGTAGCATCATTTTGTTACATGTGCACTAGATCAGGAACCTCTTTTCACCAACCTTCTCCACCCTCTACCAAAACCATGGACCAACTACGAGCTGACATCGGAGCCCTAACTCAATCCATGACCCAGTTAGGCAACAAGTTGAACAATAGATTGGATCAAATAGAGGCCAGACTAAGACCCCTAGAGGAGGAGCTAAATGAATCTGAAGACCTTCTAGGAGTAGTCAGATGCATCCTAGCCCAAAACATAGTACAGGAAGACTGGCATAGGACCAACATCCTACAGACCCTGATCAAGCTAGGAGATAAGGTTTTGTAAGGTCATCATTGATAGTGGAAGCTGTGTTAATGCCCTTTCCTTGAGTACAGTCAAATCTTTAGGACTAGCCCTAGTTCACCACCCCAACCCTTACAAAGTCTCCTGGATCGATTCAACTTCAATCCCAGTAAAATCTAGGTGCCAAATCAAGATAAAAATGAGTTCCTATGAAGAATCAATTTGGTGTGATGTCTTATCCATGGGTGTGGGTAGTATCATTCTAGGATGACCCTGGCTTTTCCACCATGATGCCACCCTTTATGGTCGATCCAATACCTGCGTCTTTCTCCACCAAGGGAAAAAGATCAAAATCAACCCAATCCAACCTAAGGACCCCATCAAGAAAGGATCTGGCAGCCTTAAGGAGAAGAAAGCTGAAGTAAACCTGATCACACCTAAGGAGCTAGAAAAAGAGATTTTAGAGGGAACCCCTGTTTGGATTCTAGCCACCAAGGAGAGTCACGAGCCATCCACTGTAGAACACCCCAAGAGGTAGTGAAGACTCTGAAAGAATTTGAGGATGTTTTCCCGGAAGAGTTACCTGATCAACTGCCTCCCCTTAGGGACATCCAACATGCTATAGATTTGGTCCCAGGATCTACTTTGCCCAACCTTCCCCACTATAGGATGAACCCCACTGAACATCAGGAGCTTCAGAAACAAGTGGGTGAGCTGCTTAGGAAGGGTTTTCTTAGGGAGAGTTTAAGTCCTTGTGCTGTCCCTGCCCTACTTACCCCTAAGAAAGATGGGACCTGGAGGATGTGTGTTGATAGCAGGGCTATCAACAAAATTACAATCAAATATAGGTTTCCTATTCCCCGCCTGGATGATATGCTCGATATGATGGCCGGTGCCACTGTCTTTTCAAAGATAGAC
The DNA here is from genome assembly GCA_021397845.1 of Areca catechu. Taxonomy (NCBI): domain Eukaryota; kingdom Viridiplantae; phylum Streptophyta; class Magnoliopsida; order Arecales; family Arecaceae; genus Areca; species Areca catechu. The sequence continues at coordinate 84,143,336 of CM038044.1, read as the reverse complement.
CTCAAGAGTGGTTTCCACCAGATTAGAATTTGATTGGGGGATGAATGGAAAACGGCCTTCAATACTAAGGATAGTCTGTTTGAATGGGTAGTGATGCCTTTTGGGTTGTCTAATGCGCCCAGTACGTTCATGAGAGTCATGACCCAGGTCTTGCGCGAGTTCACTGGAAAATTCCTTATGGTGTATTTTGATGACATCCTGATCTATAGCAAGACCAAAGAGGACCATCTTCACCACCTAAGGTTAGTCTGCCAAACCCTTACGGAGAATAGCCTTTACGCCAACCCTAAGAAGTGTGAGTTTTTGACAACTAGGGTTATCTTCTTAGGCTTTGTAGTTACCCATGAAGGATTTTCAGCCGACCCTGAGAAGGTTAGAGCTATAGTTGAGTGGCCTGTCCCTGCTAGCATCCATGATGTACATAGATTCCATGGCCTAGCCACATTTTACAGACGATTCATTCAGGGATTTAGTTCAATAGTCGCATCGATAACTGACTGCATTAGGAAGGAAGGTTTTCAATGGACTAAAGCTGTAGACAAAGCCTTCCTTGAAATTAAGGATAGAATGTTACAAGCACATATCCTAAGATTGCCAGATTTTTCTAAGGTTTTCGAGGTTGCTTGTGATGCTTCGGGAGTTGGGATTGGTGGAGTGCTTATTCAAGAAAATCACCCTGTGGCCTTCTTTAGCGAAAAACTTAATGAAGACAAACTTAAGTACTCGACTTATGATAAGGAGTTTTATGCAGTCGTCCAAGCCCTTAGGTATTGGAGGCATTACCTTTTACCCCATGAGTTTGTCTTATTTTCAGATCATGAAGCCCATCAATACCTGAACTCCCAGAAGAGATTGAACCCTAGGCACACTAAGTGGGTCGAGTATATCCAAGCCTATACCTTTGTGCTTAAACATTGAGCTGGTACTAAAAATAAGGTAGCTGATGCCTTAGCCGTCGTGCCCTTTTGTTGAACACAGTTAGGACTGAGGTTGTAGGATTTGACCGACTTAAGGAGCAATATGAATCTTGTCCTGACTTCAGTGAGATCTTCCAGTCTAAGCTTCAAGAACCCTTTAGTGCCCATAGTGACTATACCTTACAGGACTGTTATCTTTTCAAGGGTAATAAGTTGTGCATTCCCAAGACTTCACTCCGAGATTTTTTAGTATGGGAAACCCATGCGGGAGGCCTAGCTGGTCACTTTGGTAGGGAGAAGACCATTCTAGCTGTAGAAGACCAGTTCTTTTGGCCTAGCCTTAAGAAAGATGTAGCCAATGTCGTCTCTAGGTGCTGAACCTGTGCTGTGGCCAAGCAGCAGAAACAGAATACTGGCCTATACACCCCCTTGCCCGTACCTAGCCACCCTTGGCAAGACCTCAGCATGGATTTTGTGGTAGGATTACCCAAGACCGCAAGGAAGCATTATTCTGTCTTTGTAATAGTGGATAGGTTTTCTAAAATGGCTCATTTTATACCCTGCTCCCAAACCCTATATGCTTCCAAAGTCGCCAAGCTTTTTCTGGATCATGTGGTCAAATTACTTGGCCTACCCAAGACTATAGTGTCCGATAGGGATGTCCGTTTTACTAACTATTTCTGGAAAACCCTTTGGCACCTCCTAGGAACCAAGCTCCAATTCTCCACTACCTACCACCCGCAAACCGACAGACAAACTGAGATGGTCAACCTCAGCCTGGGAAACCTTCTTAGATGCTTGATAGGTGAACATATGGGAAACTGGGATCTTCTTTTACCTCGAGCCGAGTTTGCCTATAAAAGCTTTGTAAATAGGACCACCGGGAAGAGTCCATTTGAAGTTGTCTCTGGTTACAAGCCTAACCGACCTCTTGACCTAATTCCCCTACCCATCCATGCACGTGTCTCCGAGTCAGCTGATTCACTTGCACAGCATATTATGGACATGCATAAAGAAATTAGCCTGAAAATTAATATAAGTAATAACACATATAAAAGGCTGGCTAATTCTCGAAAGCGAGCAAAAGAGTTTGAAATATGGGATTTTGTAATGATTAGGCTTCGGCCTGAACGGTTTCCATCGGGAACCGTTAAGAAGCTTCACGCTCGTGGGGTGGGTCCCTTTAAAGTAATTATGAGAATGGGCTCTAATGCCTATGTGCTAGAATTACCTCCAGATTATGGAATTAGCTCGACATTCAATATCTCTGACTTAGTCGAGTATAGGGAACCAGCAAACATACCCAACGAGCCATTTGGGCCTGACCTCCCTTTTGAGAGTGAACCTGAACCTGAGTGTCCACCTTCAAATATACCTGAGCGAGGAGAGCGGATCGAGCGTGTCCTGGATGACCAAGCCATCACTACCCGGGGCAAAGGCTACCAGCATTACTTGGTCCGATGGCAAGGCCGACCCGAATCCGATGACTCGTGGATCACATGGGAGGACTTGCAGTGCATCGACCCCGACATCCTGGAAAGGTATCAAAGCCAAGCTATTCCTTACTCGATAGGGTCTAGTTCCACCCACCCCGGGAGAACTGGTGTTGGCACCAGGATCCGACAGAGGCTCCTCAACCCTATGTGGATCTTAGATTAGTGTTCCCCTTCTATGAGTCCTGTAATAAGGCCTTGAGCCCAAAGCTTTGTCAAAATTTCTTGTCAAATTTGTTTAGTCCTGTACCTTGACCAATTTGGGTCAAGTTAGGTCTTGAGTCTTGTATTTGGTCGAGTCCGAGTTTGGTCTGGGCCCAAGCCCAATTGAAGTCACTCTGATTTTCTTCTCCAACTAAAGTTCTGATCGGCCAGCCCACCCCTTCTACTTGGGATAATGCCAACTCAGGTGCCACCTCAGCTACCTACGTGGTGCCACATCAACTGCCACTTGGGCATCCAAGAAGGGAAACAAAGTGGCCTCCTCTTGCTTTCCACATGCCTTCGACAACATCCCCCTCTTCCCTCCCCCACATCATGCCTTGTTCCATCTAAAGAGGGCGTTGAAGATCTTTGAAGGAACCAAGCCCCAAAGCAAGCCTCCTCCCAAGTTTTCTTCCCAAAATGCTCTTGCAAGGAATGAAGGTCACAAGATACACTCCCCTCTTTAAGCCCTCAACCATGCAACGCCCCATGGAGTTCACCCTTGGTCGGCCAAGAATCAATCCTAGAAGATGGCGTGAAGAGCCCAAGGGAAACACATCCCTCCAAGCAAGCCATGCCCCACTCCTCTTCCCAAATTAAGCTTGCTAAGGAAGGAAGTCAAGGGACCAATCCCCCTCTCTATGCCTTTGCTCATGCCACACCCAACTCCAAATATTTAGTCAGCCTAAGAAATAGGGATGGGGAAAATTTTTTGGCGCCACCATGAGATTTGTATTTTGAATTTCAAAAGGGCCTTGGGTGCCTATTTAAAGGACCCAATCCCTCCCTTTGTAGAACTATTGAATGAATGAATGATTGAGTGATTAATGAAAAGTTTGAGTTTTTTTCCACCGTCCAAACATAGTCACTTAGGCTAGGTTTGAGTTGAATTGCCTTCGTCCCAAGGGACGTTGAGTGGTGTGAGGCCACTTGTCCGTCGCCCCAGGGCATCGCAAATACTTCGTCCTCCAGGACATCGCATGGTGTGAGGCCACATTCCTTCATCCTCCGGGACGTCGCGGGGTGCGAGGCCCCAAGTTATCTCTGACTTCGACTACGGAATCCAGCCGGACACCAGGCTCGAAGCCCCTTTCCAACTCCAGTTCAATTCCTTTTCGTGCATCTCCACATTCCGCTGACCTTTCTTTGTTTGCCTATAGGTCCTCCCTGGCATCTCGTGCATTGGAGACAGTCAGCTTTGCCATCACGACCTCCCGACCCAAAGCCTGTGCTCCTACGAGTTGGACTGCTTGGGCATCCAGGCCGCATCCACCGAGTTGAGTGTTCTCTGCACCGGGCACTTCAGAAGTTTGAGGTTTGCCTTCTCTTTATCTCCTAAGTAGATATTGTAGGTCGAGCTAGTCCTACCGGGGTTTCTTAATCCCGGGGTCCTGTTCTCGTTCTTACTTTTAGGGCTTTGAACTCCTAGCGTAAGCTTCCATTACTGTTCTTCGTATTTCTTATCTTTGCTTGTGATCGGGAATCGAAACCTTAAAACAACGAAGAAGAACAACAAGAAACATAAAAAAAATCATCAACCCTAAAAAGAATTCCTTTGCATCATATGCATCCTTATTGGCATCCAGCATCCCTAGCCTTAACCCCCTTGTTCCACATCATTCATGCTCGTGGAGCTGGCCCATTTAAGATAATAAAGAGAGTTGGACCCAATACCTACGTGCTTGAGTTACCACCCGACTTAGGTATTAGTTCCACCTTCAACATCTCAGATCTTGTAGAGCATAGGGAGCTAGCAGCGATTCCTAGTGAGCCTTTTGGACCTATCCCTTTCCTTGAGAGTGAGCCTGTCCTAGAGTGTCCACCAACCAATTGGCCAAATAGTGAGGAAAAGATTAAGAGAATCCTGGATGATCAAGCCATATGTACCCGGAATAGAGGCTATCAGAGGTATTTGGTCCGGTGGCAAGGTCGGCCAGAATCTGAGAACTTGTGGATCACCCGTGAAGATCTGCAGCACCTTAACCTAGACCAACTCGAGCACTATGAGATCCAGGTTGACCTATACTCGACGGGGTCGAGTTCCTCCTGCCCTGGGAGAATTGGTGGGGGCACCAGAATCAAACATAGATTACTGGGCCTTATTTGGTTTACTTAGTCATGTATCAATATTTTGAAAATTTTGTAATCAATTAAGATTCAGTCTTGTAATAAGTTGTGGTTAGTTGATTTGTCTCAACCCTCAACCCAATTCAGTACATTGAGTCTTGTACATCAGTATGAGTTTAGTATGAGTCCACTTCTTGTACAAGAGAGGAGGCTACACTATTTTTGAGTTCCACCATACCTCATTCTAGAGCCAAAGATAGTTACTCAGCTTAGGAGAGCCTAATTGTCACCCAGGTGCCTTGATTCCCTCCAAATACCATTTCAGATGCTAGATTCCCTCCAGTATCTTCCAGAATATTCTGTATGCTAGGATCCCATGTTTCCTAGGTATCCCACTCCAGGCCTTCAAATTCAAGCCCAGGAAGCAAGCCCAAGCAAGAAGAACCAAGATTCCCTTTTGATACAAGGAATATGCTAGCCCAGGGAACCAAGCGCCCCAGCTTCCAGGAGGCCCAAGCCCATGCATCCTTGGCCCATGGCTGACTTCCCCTTGCTACCCCAAATCCCAACATGCCATTCAAAGTGAGAGGAGGCATCCAAAGGTGTTGACCAAGTCCAAGCCTAAGTGAAGAAGGAGAAGACTAATCCTATTCTAACCTAGTTACGATTCCGAATCCTTTTAAGCCTTGTAATTCTAACCTAGCTAGGAAAGGACCTGTTGTATAACTAGGAGGAGGATTTGTAACCTAAGTGTAACCATGGCTAGAGAGGGCATGGGAAATCTATAAATACCACACCCCTCCCCCTCTTGTAATCATCATTTTCTTATGAATACAACCTTGCTAAATTTTGAGTAATTGCTTTGTGTTTGGTGTTCTAGTATTTGTTCTCTTGTTCTTGTGTGCTCTCCTTGTGTTCCCAGATTGAGTCCCTGCTGCCCTAGTATCCTTTTGCATCATTGGAGGCCAGCCATGCCCAAGCAAAGGAAGCCCTAGTTGCCATCCAAGACAAGGAGCTTCTTCCTCCCAGGCGGCCATCCCTTAACCCTAATCCCGATTCCTTCAAAACCCTAGTTCCTTTTCTCTTTTTTTATTTACTATTTTGATTGACCCCGATGCTTGCAAGATCCCCGAGGTGCTTCACCTCCCTTGAGGAGGCCTTCTTTGCTTCTAGGACTACCCAGATTAGCTATCAGATTCAAGGGAACCGAGGTTTCATCATCCAGGCTCCAATCAGAGTGTGAGTGATCCCTTTAATTACTGAATTTATAATCTTTGACTAGTAAGAAACTTTCTGTTCTCTTAATTTTTGATTTATTGAAGATTAACTATCCGAAGCCAGGAATTTCATAATTTTTGTGTCTTGTATTTTATTTATCTTGCATGATTCAGCCTGCGATATGATATTTTTTAGAATTGCTAATTAACTGCTAGTCTTTACTTTACTTTTAAGAAATTAGCCTACAAACCTAAATTATAAAAATTATAAAAAAATTAGTTTACTATTTTTTCTACATATTTAGCATTCTTAGAGTCATCCCACATCATCAGGCAATGACATATTTAATTTGTTCATGTAGTAATTCATGACAAACTATCAGAAGGAATCCAAGAATGAGGGATGATCAAAAAAACTATTTTTTTTATGGAGAATTTAAAAAAAAAATTTAGAAAGGTGTAGAGTATTTTTAGGAAAGAAAACAAGTTGGACTAGATAAGGTTTTGACCATGTTTTGACCAAAATTAGTTGGGAACCAAAACTAATTTAGTTATAACTAATTAACTAACATGGACTCAATTTAATTAGGTTCTAGTTAGGCTTAATTAAATCCTAATTAAACCTAAAATTAATTGATCCTAAATCTAAATCAAACAATAATTAGAAATTTTTAACAATTAGTCATCGAATAACCTAATCGGGTGAAACATGATTGAACCAAATTCAATTAGAATTGACTTAAATGTATTTGCTCAATCAAATTACTAATTAATCCTCTTATAATCGAATAACCTAATCGGGTGAAACATGATTGAACCAAATTCAATTAGAATTGACTTAAATGTATTTGCTCAATCAAATTACTAATTAATCCTCTTATAATTAATTAATAATTAATTAATTATTAATTTATAATATTTGTATAGGGTTAATTGTTCATCATATTTATAATTTTGTCATTGAGATTCTTAATCGTTAATCAGCCATCATGATCAATTAAAATTTTTTTGTGTATGATCCCATAGGTTCGAACACTAAGCTGGTAGCCCAAGAACTAATTCTTGAACTAATCGATGCGATGGTGAGGATACCAGAGCTAGGAAGAGACGTCAGAACCCTCCAAGCTCATTGTGGATCACCAATGAGTAGTATTCTATTTTAATTTCTGCTTGAGTTCTGTAAATAAATTAGTTTTCTTTGATTTGCAAATTAGTCAAGATAGGTTTGCTTTAAGTTGAGTCTTGTAAATGATTAGTCAAGGGGGTTCAAGCTCAATTGTTAGCCAAGGTCAAGTCCAATTGTTGAAGTCATGCCACATGGAGCCTTGTCACTTGCCACTTGGAGTGGTATGCTTCACTACATCACCTTGGATGGCCAATTCAATGTCAAAGAAGGTTGTTTTTTACATCAAGACAATAGGACAACAGGACATCCAGACAACAGCTCAACAGGACATCAGAAGACCTTATCTTTTCTTATTAAAGGTAGGCGCCTCATTTGTCTTATCTCCAAGGAGGGCGCCTCATTTTGTCTCTCATTTGAAAATATTAAAGAGGAGTAAAGTAGAAAGACTCCACCTCCCAAATTTCCCATTTGTCACCCACTCCAAGGATGGTCGACCAACTCAAGCATTTAGTTCAAATTCAAATGGAAGGTTCATCTAAAAATCAAACTCAAAAAGTTCTCTCTTATCAAGTCATATCCCTTCATCCAAGATTCAAACTCAAAGAGTTCTCTCTTATCAAGAAACTTTATCCTAACACTAAGAAGGATTTCATGCCAAAAGGAGAGAGGGATTAGCACTATTTGTGAGAGAAATGGGATGCCAACTCTTCTCATTTTGTCGCCCAGCATTATTCCATGGAGAAGTCCAAGTGAAAGGGAGTCCACTCCTAGTTTGAACTCAAGAAGAAGATAGGAGATCATTTTATCTACACTCATTTTGTAGTTAAACCATGGATAAGTCTTATCCTCATCTCCTATCTTGTATTCAAAAGAATTCTTTCTTATTTTGCTACCATGAGTTTGTTCTTATCAAGCTACTATGTAAGGGGTCTATTAAAGCCGCCCCATTTCCCTCTTGTAAACCATCTTCTGAATTATTAATGAAACTCTTTCAGTTTATTTTTTTTTACAATTATCGGTTAAGCACTGTAATGTGTCTTACAATTACTGGTTAAGCATTTTAATATGTGCTACTGGTTAAGCATTGCATTAGTATGTGTGGAGTGCCGAAGCCCAGTTATATTCCAAGAGTCAAATATCCAATTAGCCAGACATCGACATCTCCTACATCCAACCCAGATCCAGATCCAAGCCAACCATCCATCGTTCCCTCTCTTTTTCACATTTTCACATCTTTTCTACACTACTAATCATAGTTCTTTGTAGGATCCCCAGAGCTCTCGATCAGAAGAGGAGATTTTCCTTGCCATCCAACCATCAACAGGAAGATCTACTACAAAGGAACTGAAGTTTGCAATCCTACTACAAGATCTTGAGAGTCGAATCCAGATCTATTGAAATAGAGGAGGGAAAAGCATTATTGGGAAGCAACCATCCAAATCTCATTAGATCCGGTTGTTTGAAGTCAGGACGTCCTAGTTTTGGTAGTTTCTTAATCATCGGATCCAGGGTTCTTTATGTAATTGCATGCTGATTATATTGCGGGTAGCTAGTAAAGACTTAGTCTATCTTCATTAAATTAACTTGATAGCTTATCTAAGTTTGCTACCATTGCTCATCAAAATTAAACTCTTAATTGTTAGATTAGTTTTTGCATCCATCTCGCATCAACTTTGATATCAGAGCTAAAGGTTAGACGAGGACATTTAGTGACTAGTTGAAAATTCTGCTCTATTCTAGCATTGGATTTGGAAGGCTCTTCCATAGCTCTTCAGATCTTACATTCCTTTGCATTAATTTTAGTAATTTAGTCAGATTAAAATCAGATCTATAATCTTCTCTTATAGATTTCAGATCTAAAATCTTTTCAAAAAAATTGCATTGTTTTCTTAGTACTTTCTGGTGGAAGGAAATCTTGCCTCCTGAGCGGGTATACGCAAGTATACCATCACGACCCATGGGAGTAATGAGGTACAACCGAACAAGATAACCCGATATTGAAATCAGTTGTGATTAGTGCTTGCATGTTTGAATTGTTAATTGCTTGAAAGAATGCATGTTAATCTTCTAAGCACAACCTAGGATAAGATCTAGCACATCTAGAATTTTGAAATTATATAACCTAATCCCAAAAAAAAATTAAAATTAATTTTTTGTAATTTAAAATCTGAAATTCAAAATTTAAAATTTAAAATTTAAATTTGAAATCCAAATTTGAAAATTGAAATTTAAAGTTTAAATTTTGAGTTGCAAGTCTTATCTTATCTTATCCTGTTAACTAGTTGATTGGTTGTGCATTCATCTTATCTGAAACTATTTTAAGGGCACACTATCATAAGATAAGGGAAGGATTTCATCACCTTTCCTTGGCCCACAAACAACAAACCTCATTCTGCATTGTCCTAGCCCTAATCTAAAATTGAGTAGCAACCTAACATAGTTTAGGGACACCAACATGTCGGGTTCCATGTATTGTGCAAAAGCTAGTGCACCCAATCCTTTGATTATCTCTTGAATCTGGTGTCTAAGGCTAGAGGTTCAGAGGCAAATGCCCTAAGTAGACTCGTGGTTTTTGATTAGGACTCTGCAAGTGCAAGGGGAGCCTCCCACGACCCCACCTCTTACTTGGCCATGGACAAGGTAATTGCTGAATTGGTTGTTAATTGAGCTGACCCATTCTATTTGAGCTCTAGGTCTAAGAACCCTAGAAGATAGGATTGCATTGCATGATCCCTAGACTAGGAGCCCGATACTAGTAGCCTCAAACCCAACCCAGTCTTATTTGACCATGGAGTCCACAATAGAAACTTTATTGAGGACCTTCAATGAATAATGTGCCTTAATGGATAATAGGTTCGACCGACTAGATAAGTGACTCGACAACATAGAGAGAATCCATAGGACCCGTACTAACCTTGGTTTGCCTAAACCAACTCCCCTTGGACCCAGAATCCATCATCCAGAACACATTAGGATTAGTACCCCTTATCAAAAATCACGATATAACCTAGTCCACCCAAGTCAACCCATTCTTTAACAAAGTCGACCCAATTCTCACCCGAGTCGACTCAACCCTAATCCACGCCGACTAAACACTAATTTGAGCCGACCCACCCCTGTGACCCCATTTGTTCCTAAGAATGACCCTGAAGAGGAAATATCTATTATAGACTTAGAGTTAATTGACCAGAAGATTACTCAAGTTGAAACCGTAACGGAAGTATATGAAGTTGGAGAAAACTTGATAGATGAGTATAAACAAGAAGAGGAAGTCAATGAAGCACCTAATGTATTAGAAGGACCATTAGAAAAAGAGAACCATGAGGGATTTAACACTGCTACCATTAGGGCTTTACTTGAGGAAACACCTAGAAGAGACCCAAATAGGAGAGTTTAGTCCTGAAATTCTTGAACCAGAGTAATTTATTGAAGACATGAGCTCTTTAATTCGGTACCCTCAAGATGAGGTCACCCTTTTGATTCCAATTAATGATCTCTTCCCTGAACTTACTGACCCGTTCTTCGTTAAAGTGGACTTTTTGTTGCTTGTAGATCCTTGTCCATACTTTAAGATCACCCCCATTAATCCAGACCCAGTTGATGAACCTACCACATATTTCCTGCCCTTTTTCAAGGCTTCCAATGTTTTTAGAACCACTCAGTTGCATTTTGTTGAGGTTAGCATGTTTCATCAGTTCTTTGAGCACATTCAATTTGCTACCTACTTTTGGAAGACCTTATGGCACTTATTGGGAGCCCACATCAAGTTTTCATATGCATGTCATCCATCAACTAGGAATCAAGCCCAAAGTTGTAGTTGTAGTCCTAATAAATGCCATTCGATAGGAATGCATAGTTGAGTCCATTAGGTGTTGATATGAGTCATATGCACAGCATATTAAGGAATTGCATAAAGAGATAAGTAAAAAAATTAATGAAAGAAATGAATCTTATGAGCATATGCTAACTCATATAAGCCTTTCAAAGAATTTAATGAGGGAGACTCTGTCATGATCAGGCTTCATCCTGAACAGTTTCCACCTGGAATTATGAAAAAACTACATGCCCGTAGTACAGGACCATACAAGATCATAAAAAAAATTAGGTCTAATGCCTATGTGTAAGAATTACCACATGAATTAGGTATTAGTCCAACCTTCAATGTATCAGATCTTGTTGAGTATAAGGAGCCAATAACGATACCTAGTGAGCCATTTGGACTTGATTCCATCTTTGAGAGTGACAAATCCCTGAGTGTCCACCAGCCAAATTACCAGAACGGAGAGATAAGATTGAGTGGATTTTGGATGACAAAACTATACTAATAGGAGTAAAGATTATCAGCATTATCTAGTTCGATGGCAAGGTAGACTAGAATCTGATGATTCATGGATCACTTGAGAGAATCTGCAAAGACTTAACCCAAACTTGCTAGAACATTACCAGAGTAGAGTCAACCTATACTTGACAGGGTCGAGTTCCTCCCACCCTGGAAGAATTGGTGAGGACACCAGAGCTAGGAAGAGATGTCAGACACTCCGAGCTCATTGTGGATCCCAATGAGTAATTATTCAATTTTAATTTCAGCTTGAGTCCTGTAAATAAATTAGTTTGCTTTGATTTGCAAATTAGTCAAGATAGGTTTGCTTTAAGTTGAGTCTTGTAATTGAATTAGTCGAGGGGGTTGAAGCTCAATTGTTAGCCAAGGTCAAATCCAATTGTTCAAGTCATTCCACATGGAGACTTGTCACTTGCCACTTGGAGTGGTATGGTTCACAACTTCACCTTGGATGGACAATTCAATGTCAAAGAAGGTTGACTTTTATATTGAGATAATAGGATAATAGGACATCCGGATAATAGGTCGATAGGACATTAGAAGACCATATCTTTTCTTATCCAAGGTGGGCACCTCATTTGTCTTATCTCCAATAAGGGCACCTCATTTTATCCCTCATTTGAAGACATTTAAGAAGAGTAAAGTAGAAAGACTCCTCTTCCGACATTTCCCATTTGTCGCCCACTCCAAGGAAGGTTGGCCAACTCAAGCATTTAGTTCAAATTCAAATGGATGGTTAAATCAAACTCAAAGAGTTCTCTCTTATCAAGTCATATCCCTTCATCCAAGATTCAAACTCAAAGAGTTCTCTCTTTTCAAGAAGCTTCATCCTAACACTAAGATGGATTTCATGCCAAAAAGAGAGAGGGATTAGCATTATTTGTGAGAGAAATGGAATGCCAACTCTTCTCATTTTGTCGCCTAGCATTATTCCATGGCGAAGTCCAAGTGCAAGGGAGTCCACTCCTAGTTTGAATTCAAGAAGAAGATAGGAGGCCATTTTATCTACAATCATTTTGTAGTTAAACCATGGATAAGTCTTATCCTTGTCTCCTATCTTGTATTCAAAAGAATTCTTTCTTATCTTGCTACCATGAGTTTGTTCTTTTAAAGCTAATATAAAAGGGGTCTATAAATAGCACCCCATTCCCCTCTTATAAACCATCTTCTGAATTATTAATGAAACTCTGCCGGTTTGTTTTTGTTTTTTAGAATTTTTGGTTAAGCATTGTAATGTGCTATGCTAGTTAAGCATTGCGTTAGTGTGTGTGGAGTGCAAAAGCCCAATTATATTCCAAGAGTCCAAGATCCTAGTAGCCAGACATCGACATCTCCGACATCTAGTCCAGATCTAAGACAACCATCCCTCATTCCCTCTCTTTTTCATATTTCTACATCTTTTACAGACTCCTAATCATTGTTTTTTGCAGGATCCCTAGAGCTCTCGATCAGAAGATGGTGCAGACACCAGAGGCACCACAATAAGATAGAGGCTTCTCAACCCACTATGGATTGATTAATAATATATAAGTCCATCTGTAATAAGGGCTTAGTCCATCTAAGTCCATTGTAGTTTGTCATTTGAGTCTTTTGAGTTGTCATTTCAGTTCAGTATTAGTCAGCTCATGTTGAGTTAGTTCAGTCCATTGCTAGTCAGCTCATGTAGAGCTAATTTTATTTTTGAGTCCTGTCCAAGTACACTGAAGACTCAAGACCAAATCATATAAGTGAAGACCAAGTCCAACTAGTTTGAAGACATGGAAGTGAAGCCCAAGTCCAACCCAGCATGAAGATTTGAAGACCTCAGGAGGAGAAATCAAAAGCCTGAGATCCCTGAACTGCAGCCCGTAGCTAATTGGGCCCGGTGAAGGCCCAGAAGGGAACTAGGGAGCCAAACCAGCTTATGGACACCCCCCTTGGACGGCCTCCCCTATGGTCACCTCCCTTGGCCGACCAAAGGAGAGGGAGAGAGTATCTTAGTGTCATATGGAGAGAGTTTGAGGGATAGTGGGCTAGGATTAGGACTTTGTATGGGAATGATATTCATTTGTAATGACATATGTGTCCTTGCTTGGGCCTATTTAAATAGGACCCCTTCTCATGTTTGAGGATGATTATTTTTGATGAATAAAAATTTTATTGAGTTCTTTTCTTACTATGTGCCTCCCTGCTATGTGCATTAAGGGATCTTGTATGAGCCTGAAGTTCGATTGAAATGCTACCTAAAGAAACCCCAACCGACCAACCTTCTTCCAAGCCTCCACCTCTTCTTCCAACACGCCCCTTGCTGCCTTTTCTAGAATTTTTCTTGTTTCCAGCTTTGTATTCTCATCCTTGATGGTTTTTTGCAGGTTCCCAAGTTCTTATGAAACCAACGACTCCAACCGGGCCGCAATTGGACCACCGAGCAGAAAGCCAGGAATCAGCGGGCCTCTGGCTTGATTTTCCAGGCCGCATCCATCGAGGAACGAGTGATATCTTTAATGCGATCTTCACCAAGTGCACCAAACATTGCCAGGTGCACCCCTATATTCTCCAATATTTTTATTATAGATGAACTGGCCCTAACCGAGGCTTCTCAGTCTTAGCGATCCCTTTTTAACTGCTTTCTTAGGTCCTGATCTGCATGCATAGCTTCTAAAAATCATATAGAACTCTCTACATCTTATTTTGTGCTGATATTTGGGATTTAACTACCTCACACCACATATAAATCATAAAAAAATAATCACATACATATTAGTTCTGCATCATCTTGTATCAGAGCTTAGATTAGGGCTTATTTTCTGCACCCATCACGGTCTGTATATGCACTATCCTTTTAATTGTTTCTCCCTACTCAGAACTCCAAAAATTTCTATTTTTATTTTTCTGGATTCACCTTGATTCAAAGTGTTTTACAAAATTTGTTAAGATTTTATTTCAATTTGTACGATTTCTGCAAGCCGAAATATAGCCTACAAATTTTTGGCTCTATTTTTTGGCAAGACAATTTTCGAAGGTTTAGGGTTTTTTTAGCATCTTTTTTGCATATCTTTTATTTTTAGTATGTTTCTAGCATATTAGGTCATTGGTTTCAAATCATATTTTACAAAAGAACAAAAAAAAAAAAACATATATAAAAGCTACCTAAAATACTTGAACCCTAATTTTGCATCATCTGCCTGCCATCATTGCATAAACAACCTTTAAGGGCACTCTTGCTATGTCAGATGGGGGGAGGATTTGATCACCTCTCCTTAGCCTAAATCCACATCCCCTACATTCATTTTCAAGACTAACTTAAAATCTATTAGACTTAATTTGCTCTAGTGGGCTAGGGACATCAACTGGTCGGGTATGGGCTAAGTGTCAAATCACTATGTCAAGCTAACCTGTGTGCCTTGTGCTTAGTGTCTAGAATGGTGGTTCAGGGATTCAATCCCAAAGGGCTTGTGTGCTGGTCCACCTACCTGTCCAATCTCTGATTGGTGTCTAGGATTGGCAATCAGAGACCTAACACTCTCCTTACACCTGTCTGGCTAAGTACAGGGTTACTATAGGCTAGTTTGCCACCCTGATTAAGCATCTAGTTTTGGACTCTAAGTCTAGGGAGCTGTAGTTCGTTTGATCGAGTCTTGCATGAGCACTAGATCAGGGGATTCATATCATCCACCACCTTCACAAATGGCTAAACCCATGGATCATCTTAATGCCGAAATTGATGCCCTTGGAGAGAGGATAGCCCAATCCATCAGTCTTAGGCTTGATCAATCAAACGCCCAGTTGACCCATAGACTTGATCAACTAGATGCCTGACTAGGAACCCTAGAGAAAACCCGTAGGACCCATACTACATCCAAACCTGAGCCACCTTTATGCACACTACCCAAATTATATGAGCCTAGAATTTATGTACCCAGAACCTATGAACATTGGTCCTATGCACCCACTCCCTATAAGCCTAGTATATCCACAACCTATAGATCTTATGACTCCAAATCCTATGACTCTAGAACCTATGAGCCCATATCCCATGAGCCCAGTAGACCGATGACCCATAGATCTGCACCCTTTTCCTATGAGCCTAGGGAGCCCATAACCCCTAGGTATCAGCCTAATACTAGTCATGTTTCCCCTAGTCAACTTGAAGCCCATAGGATTAGTACCCCTAAATATGAACCTAGTAGTAAGCCACTACCCCTTAGACAACCTGAACCTACTGGAGTAGTGCCCATAATCAGAGACCAAGACCTAGCCAATTTTCCTTTAGCCGATCTTTCCCTACCTCCCCTGTGATTCACAAGGCTTATATTAAAGAAAAAGTGTATGAAGCTGATATGAACTTAGTGGTTGAGTATGAGGGAGAAGAGGAGACACCTCTAGAAGACCTAGAAGTAGTTGATCTCATAGATACCCAGGTAGAAGCCAATCGAATGTTAGTTTACCCTGACTATACCCAGGCTAAAGCTGTAATGGAGGAACAATTAGATGAAGAGAACCTAGATACTGCCGCTAGCACCTTGCCTGAGAAAACCATAGAGGAGAGCCAAATTATAGAGTCTAGTCCTAAAATACAAGAACCAAAATAATTTATTAAGGACCTGATCTCTTTGAATAAGTACCATCAGGATGAGCCCCCTCCTATAGTTCCATTAAGGACCTCTTCCCTAAGATAAATAACCCATCCTTCCATTATGCAAACCCCATAGATATACAGCAACCCCGTAAGGTAAGCCTAATTAGTCATGGATTAGTCCCTGGCAAGCCTTCTTATATCGTACTTTATCCAACTAATCCATAACCTCTTTCTCCAACCTACCAGGCTAATTCTGAACCCAGTTCCTATTTTTTGCCCTTTCCTGACACCTCCAGCATTTCTATGATCATTAGATTGCATTTAGTTGAGATTAGCATACTGCATGCATTCATTACGCATACCCTATGGAGTTTGCTAGGAGCCCACTGTAAGTTTTCATGTTCATGTCAAGCTAGGACCAAACATAGAGAACCTATGATCTGTTAGGTTTAGGTCCAAAGAGTTTAATAAAAATTCTTTCGATAGGAATGCATAGTCGAGTTTGTTAGGTGATAGTTTGAGTCCTTTGCATCACTTGTTAGGAGTCTTCATGTGCCCAGCATGTTCACCACCTGCACTAATTTTGAAAGAAACTGGCTAATTCCCGAAAAAGGGCCAAGGAATTTGATGTAGTGGATTCTATCTTGGTTAGGCGTAGGTCTAAAAAGAAGCTTCATGCTCGCAGAGCCAGACCTTTTAAAGTTATATAGAAGGTTGGACCAAATACCTATGTGTTAGACTTGCCTTCGAATATGGGCATTAGTTCTACCTTCAATATTACAGACTTGGTTGAGTACAGGGAATCTGCAGCGATACCCAGTAAGGCCTTTGGACCTATCCCTTCTATTGAGAGTGACCATTACCCAGAGTGTCCACCAATTAATTGGCCTAAGAGAGGAGAACAGACCGAGCATATCCTAGATGATCAATCCATTACGACCCGTGGTCATGGCTATCAATGCTTCCTGGTCCGATGGCAAGGATGGCCAGAGTCGAACGATTCATAGATTTCTCAAGAGGACTTGTGATGCCTCGACCTAGATATTCTCGAGAGATATGTGAGCCAGTCTGATCTTCACTCGATTGGGGCCAGGTTCCATCGACCCCGGGAGAATTGGTGCAGACACCAAAGGCACCAGAATAAGATAAAGGCTTCTCAACCCTCTATTGATTGATTAATAATATATAAGTCCATCTGTAATAAGGGCTTAGTCCATCTGAGTCAATTTTAGTTTGTCATTTGAGTCTTTTGAGTTGTCATTTCAGTTCAGTA
This sequence comes from Areca catechu, assembly GCA_021397845.1. Taxonomy (NCBI): domain Eukaryota; kingdom Viridiplantae; phylum Streptophyta; class Magnoliopsida; order Arecales; family Arecaceae; genus Areca; species Areca catechu. Next base: position 84,126,142 of record CM038044.1, on the reverse strand, counting down.
TTAGTCAACTCATGTTGAGCTAGTTCAGTCCAGTGCTAGTCAGCTCATGTAGAGATAATTTTATTTTTGAGTCTTGTCCAAGTACATTGAAGACTCAAGACCACCACATCATACAAGTGAAGACCAAGTCCAACCAATATGAAGACATGGAAGTGAAGCCCAAGTCCAACCCAGCCTAAAGATTTGAAGACCTCAGGAGGAGAAATCAAAAGCCCGGGAGCCCTGAACTACAGGCCGTAGCTAATTGGGCCAGATGAAGGCCCAGGAGGGAACCAGGGAGCCAAACCAACTTATGGACACCCACCTTGGTCGGCCTCCCGTATTGTCACCTCCCTTGGCCTACCAAAGGAGAAGGAGAGAGTATCCTAGTGTCATATGGAGAGAGTTTGAGGGAGAGTGTGCTAGGATTAGGACTTTGTGTGGGAATAATATTCATTTGTAATGACATATGTGTCCTTGCTTGGGCCTATTTAAAGAGGACCCCTTCTCATGCATGAGGATGATTATTTTTGATGAATAAAAATTCTATTAAGTTCTTTTTTTACTGTGTGCCTCCCTGCTGTGTGCATTAAGGGATCTTGTGTGAGCCTGAAGTCTTGCCAAAGTGCTGCCCGAAGAAATCCTAGCCGACCAACCTTCTTCCAAGCCTCCAAACCTCTTTTTCAAACATGCCCCTTGCTGCCTTTTTTGAAATTTTTCTTATTTTCAGCTTTGCTTTCTCACCCTTGATGGTTGTTTACAGGTCCTCGAGTTCCTACGAATCCATTGACTCCGGCCGGGCCGCAATTAGATCACCGAGCAGAAAGCCGGGAATCCACGGGCCTCCGGCTCGATTTTCCAGGCCGCATTCATCAAGGAATGAGTGATTTCTTCGCTGTAATCTTCACCAGGCACATCAGATGTTGCCAGGTACACCCCTATATTCTCTAGTAATTTTATTATAGATGAACTGGCCCTAATCGAGGCTTCTCAGTCCTGGCGATCACCTTTTTACTGCTTTCTTAGGTCCTGATCTGCATACGTAGCTTCTAAAATTTATATAGAACTCTCTACGTCTTATTTTGATCTGATATTTTGGATTTAACCACCTCACCCTACATATAAAACACACAAAAATAATTGCATGCATATTAGTTCCGCATCAGTAGAGGAGGTTTCCTTTGCCATCCAACCATCATCGGGAAGATCTGCTTCGAAGGAACTGAAGTTTGCAATCCTATCATGAGATCTTGAGAGTTGAGTCTAGATTTATTGAAATGGAGGAGCAAAAAGTGTTATTGGTAAGTAACTATCCTGATGAGGACACCAGAGGTACAAAGAGATGTCAGAACCTCCCCGAGCTTATTATAGACCACCAATGAGTAGTTGTTCTATTTTAATTTCAGCTTGAGTCCTGTAAATAAATTAGTGTGCTTTATTTTGGAAATTAGTCAAGTTAGGTTTGCTTAAAGTTGAGTCTTATAATTGAATGAGTAAATGAGGTTCAAGCTCAATTATTGCCAAGGCCAAGCCCAGTTGTTGAATTCATGATGCCACAACACCTTTGTAGATCAATTCCATGACAAAAGAAGGTTGTCCAAAATTTTTACCAGATATTGAGACATCCAGACATCCAAACATTGGGACATTTGGACAACATTTAAAGTCCAAGATTATCCAAAGGGGAGAAAAAGGAGGGCACCTCAATTTTGTCACTCATTTAAAAACATTTAAGAGGAGTAAAGCAAAGGGACTCCTCATTCCTCATCCACTCTTCAATGCCCCTTTTGAAATCCAAGACGATGCTATTTAAGAGGAGTAAAATGGAAGGATTCTTACTCCCATTTAGTGCTAACTTTCATGAAAGGTCACCCACTCGAAATGGTTGGCCAACTCAATTGTTCAAATTTAAATGGAAGAAAAGTCCAAGGTTAAGTGGAGGTTCATCTAAATTTCAAAGGAGTTCAAGTTCTCATGGAATCCATTCAACATTCAAAGAGATGTTTTATTTTCTTGCCTACCATTCAAATTTGAAGAACAAAAAGGGTTCACACCAAGAGGAGAAGATGATTAGTGATAAAATGAGAAAGGAATGAGGTGCCATTTCTCTTTTGTTGCCCAATCTGAATTCACCGCCCATTCCATGGATGAGTCCATATGCAAGGGAGTCTACCTAGTTTGAATTCAAGAAGAAGATAGGAGACCATTTTATCTACCCTAATCTTCTATTCAAAAGAAGTCTTTCTTATCTTGCTACCATGAATTTATTCTTATCAAGGTACTATGTAAGGAGTCTAAAAATACCACCCCATTCCCCTCTTGTAAAAAAACTTATGATTAATTAATGAAACTTTACCAGTTTCCTTTCTCCAATTGCTAGGTAAGCATTGAGAGTGCAATTTTTGGTTAAGCAATTGTAGTATATGAGTGCTTTACTGGTTAACCATTATATTAGTATGTGTGGAGTACTGAAGTCCAAGTTATCTCCTAAGTCCAAGATCCAGAAGCCCAGCACCACCATCTTCGACATCTAGTCCAGATCCAGAACCAATCCAACCATCCTTCTTTCCTTCTCTCATTTCAGAATTCCACACCTTTTTCACCATTCTAATCAAGTTCTTTTGTAGGATCTCTAGAGTACTCGATCATAAGAGGAGGTTTCCCTTGCCATCCAACCATCAACAGGAAGATCTGCTCTGAAGGACTAAAGTTTGTAATCCTACCACGAGATCATGAGAATTGAATATAGATCTATTGAAACAGAGGAGGGAAAAGCGTTATTGGTAAGAAATCATCCAAATCTCATTAGATCTGGTTAATTAAAGTCAGGACGACCTTGTTTCAGTGGTTTCTCAATCATTAGATCCAGTGTTCTTTATGTGATTGCATACTGATTATATTACGGGTAGCAAGTAGAGACTTAGTCTACTTGTTCATTAGATTAATTTGATAGCTTATCTGAGTTTACTGTCATTACTCATCAAAATTAAATTTTTAATTATTAGAATTAGTCTTTGCATTCCATCCCACATCAACTTCGATATCAGAGCTATGTTTCCCATCACATCCGAATCTCATTAGATCTGGTTGTTTGAAGTCAGGACATCATAGTTTCGGTGATTTCTTAATCATCGGATCCAGGGTTCTTTGTGTGATTGCATGCTAATTATATTACGGGTAGCTAGTAGAGACTTAGTCTACTTTCATTAAATTAACTTGATAGCTTATCTGAGTTTGGTGCCATTGCTCATCAAAATTAAACTCTTAATTATTAGATTAGTCTTTGCATCCATCCTACATCATGCTACCATCTAGCAATGGTGCCCAATGTTTGGATATGTCGAATATTTGCAAAGCAACATTCAAGAACACAGGTATATGGTTTTCATATAATCATCCCTTTGACTCTAACACTTAGAATGATTTCAGAGTTAACTACCAACTCTGAATAATACATTCAAATATGTCTCAACCTTCTAAATTCTATGACTCTTTATGAGGATTATCTTGGCCAAGGTCATGCTAAATTGAAGCACAGTATAGCTTTGTCTCAACATCTTGGAGTGGTCAATTCCATCTTGACTCATCATTAACTTAACAAGTACATGATTGCACCATAACCTTCCATCACTGGATTAGAAATCCAGCTAGTTCAGCACCAAAGTATAATGAGTTACTTGCAAATCATCGGGGTGATCTTAGGTCAAAGGGATGCATATAGCCATATCCTTCTATGAGATACTCTCAAAAATAGAATAAATAGAGTTAGTCACATTTAGTACAATATACACTTACACTCACCTGCATGCCATACCAATATCTTCAAACTTCTTGATTATGAGCACAACCAAACCATATGAAATACAATGACCTATGCTTGATAAACATTGTCTTCCTAGATTACAACATATCATTTGGTCATGAACATATTTAAAAACTACTCGATAAATCCTCATTTATCAAATTGAACTAGTTCTAAAGATTTTATTTGAAAAGAGTCTAAAGAAAGATGCAAAAAGAGATGAATTACCAAAAAATAACTTTTATTTTATCAGTGATTCATGTACACATTATAAGAAACTCAACTATCTATAGTCTAGATGATTGGCTATAGGACACATTTCCTAACAACTCATACTTAGACTAGAGCCAATTGAAATAGTATCGAATATCCGCTTCCACATATGGTCATCGAACTCTTTGATTTTGAGGGCTTTAGTAAATAGGTCATCCAAATTCTCCTTTTCATTGATCTTCTAAAGGTCAATGCAACCTTGATCCACTATTTCCCAGATAAGGTAGAAGCAATGCAGAAGTGCTTGGTCCGCTGATTAGACTTTGGTTCCTTCACCTGAGCTATGGCCCCAATGCTATCATAATACAAGAAAACTAGGCCATCAAGAAGGGTGCTACTCCAAGCTCGATAATGAACTTCCGCAGCCAAACAACTTCTTTTATAGCATCGAATGTTGCAATATACTCCACCTCTCATATAGAATCGACCATAATATGCTGCTTGGAACATTTCTAGCAGATGGCTCCTCTATTCAGGGTAAAAATATAACCTAATACACTCTTGCTATCATCACAATCTGATTGAAAATTTGAGTCAGTATAACTAACTAGTTTCAAGTTAGAATCTCCATAAATGAGTTATTGGTCTTTAGTATTTCTCAAATACTTAAGGATCGATTTTATGACCTTCTAATGGTTCAACTTGGATTATATTGTTATGATTTTATGACCTTTTAATGGTTCAACCTGGATTAGATTGGTATGTACTCATTACTTCCAATGAGTATACAACATTTGGTCTGTAAATGCCATAGCATACATGATAGATCTCACTGTTGAGCATATGGAATCCTGTTCATATGCTCACTCTCATGAGGACTTGTCAGATAATCCTTCTTTGAGAGATTAATTCTATGGCCTATTGAAAGATAGCCTTTCTTAGAATTTAACATACTAAACTACTTCAGCACAATCTTAATGTACTTGGACTGGGTGAACCCTAGCAACCTTTTAGATATATCCCTATAGATCTTCATTCCAAGGATGTAGGATGCTTCTTCCATGTCCTTCATGTGCAATTGAAATGATAGCCATACTTTTATTCCTTGCAACATAGGAATATCATTTTCGATTAAGAGAATGTCATCCACATACAAAATAAGAAATAGTATAACTGAACCATTAGCCCATTTGTATATATAGGGTTCTCTATTTCTAACGAAGCCATACATTCTGATCACTTTATCAAAATACATGTTTCAACTCCACGATGCTTGCTTCAATCCATAAATGGACTTTGAATCTTGCACACCTTTGTTTTATCTGTGGATACGAACCATTTAGGCTATATCAAATATACCCTTACTTTTAGCTCTTCTTTAGAAAAGCTATTTTTATATCCATTTTATAGATTTCATATTCAAGATGTGCCACTATTGCAAGCATGATCTGAATGAATTTGAGCATTGCCATAGGCGAAAATATCTCATCATAGTCAATATCATAATGTTGACGATATTCCTTGGCAACTAGACGAGCATTATAGGTCTCATCTTCTTGCCTGCACCCTTTTTCCTTTTGAAGATTCACTTACACCCTATGAGTTTTGTCCCTTTAGTTAGATTAACAAGTATCTACACATCGTTGACTTTCATGGATTCCATTTTGGAATTCATAGCTTCTAGCCATTTATCAGAGTCGGCACTATGCATCGCATCCATATAAGTGATCGAATCCTCATTATTTTCATTAAGTTCAACATGATCACCATCCCAGACCAAGATAATTTCTATTTTGTTGATGTGGTACCCTATTGGATCTCCTTAATGGCTCTTCTATAATAGGTAACGAGTTTGATTCAATCCAATCCAGTTCTTCGAGTTCAGTTCGTGGTATTGGTTCTTCTATGTATTGAACCTCTTCAAGTTTAACCTTAGAGGCAATACTTCCTTCTCCAAGAAACTTCTTTTCTAAAAAGACTACCCTATTACTAATAAACACCTTGTTTTCATTAGTATGGTAGAAGAAATAACTCTTAATTTCCTTCAGGTACCCTATAAATGTAAACCTATCAACCTAGACCCAAGCTTGTTTGTTCTTAAATGTTTGATATAAGCTGGACATCCCCAAACCCTAAGGTATGAGTGTACCAGCTTATGCCTTATCTATATTTCATATAGAGATTTGTCTACAAACTTGGTAGGAACTCTATTTAGAATATAACAAGCCAACTCTAATGCATTTTCCTAGAAGGAGATAGTCAGACTCACAAATCCCATCATAGATCGAACTATGTCTAACAGGATTTGATTCCTCCTTTCAAATACTCTATTATATGGGGTGTCTTTGGAGGAGTCCATTGTGAGAGAATCCCATTCTCTTCCAAATATATCATAAATTCACTGGTAATATATTCACCTCCTCAATTAGATTGATGGATTTTAATATACTTACTATTTTGTGTCTCTACTTCATTATGAAATTGTTTGAAGATCTCAAACAATTCTAACTTATGTCTCATCAAGTAGATGTACCCATACCTCAATAGGTCATCAATAAATGCGATGAGGTAGTGGTATCTATCTATGGCTAAAGTGTTCATGGGTCCACATACATCAGTAGGTATTAGACTCAGAACCTGAGTGACCCTTTCACCCATTCAAGTAAAAGATAACTTAGTCACTTTCCAAGAAGATAGGATTCACAAATCAGCAATGATTCAAAATCACTGACTTCAAGAATTCCCTCTTTGGATAACTTGTTCATTATTTTCTTATTAATGTGACCTAGCCTACAATGCTAAAGGTAGACATCAGACATATTTTTAATTATTTATTGGATGGGTACATTATATTCACAAGCTATGATAAAATATAAATGTCATTCTTCAGTTGTCCATGTATTATAGTAGCACCATTCAAAATGATATCATAATAATTATCCTTTATTGACAAATGATAACCATTTTTGACCAAAAGGCTTACAAAAATCATATTTATAAAAAAACTAGAATAAAAGTGACAATCATAAAGATAATGATGCTAGAATCAAAAATAATCTTGAGCTTTCCTAAAGCTAGAGTTGGAATAGATAGATCTTCCATCTTCAACATTCAGGAATTTATCATAATTTTTTAATCTTCTACTAACCTGAAGTCCTTGCATCGAATTACAAATATTAATAGGGTTCCAAAATCTAATACCCATGTAGTAGTATCATAAATAGAAAAATTACAAGGTGTTATCATATAAGTATCTTGTCCAGTAATGCCTTGTTGGTTCTTCTTCCTTAGCTTGTTTGGGTCCAGCGAGGTAATGTAAAGAGGACAGTTCCTCTTTCAATGCCCTTGCTTCTTATACTAAAAGCATTTAGCTTGAGTTTGGTTAGCTTTTAACTTCTTGGTCTGACCTGGCTTAGTCACTAGAGTACTTTGCAACTTTTTCTTATTCTTCTTCTTCCTTTTCTTAAAGGGATGATGCCATGTCGATCCTCCCACTACATTCACCAATCCCTTATAGACTTGATGATCCTTCTCATAGATCTATAGTAACCCTAATAGACCATGATAGTTTACTATGGGCTTTGTCATTCTATAATGATCAATGAAGTTAATGTAGGATTTCAACAAAGAATTAAGGATCACATCCTTTCCTAGCATTCATACAGGGGGAATCCATGTTTGCCGAGGTGCTCAATCAATTTGATAATGTGCAATACATGATCTGTGACCAAGGCCCCTTCCCTCATCCTTGTGTTGAAAATGGCACAAGACATTTTGTACAATTCAAAATCATTGGGAGTGCTGAAGGATTCTTTGAATACTTGAACTATATCCTCCAACCGAGCATCCTCAAACTTGAAATTCAATTCATCATTCATGAATGCTTGCATAATACAATGGACCATGGTTTGGTCATTGAGCCACTTTTGATAAGTGTCTCGAACCATACCATGAGTATTCTGAGTAGGTACCTAGATGACAGATTTGTCAGTACATATAGAATCCATCTACTCTAAGACTAGTTTTAACTTTCGATACCAGCAATCAAAATTGGATCCCATTAATTTTTTATTGTTTAGTAATGAATGGAGTGACAAAGTGGTGGTCATATTAATCTGAAATAAGATTAAGACCTATTTAGTACATGAATAATTTAATCCTAAGGACTTAGACTTTAGTCTAAAGGTTCTCCCATTATTTTGATTAAATTGGTAGCATCTACCTCCAATTTAAAGAATTGCATCAATTCCTTAGTGGATACCAGAATCCAATAGACTACATATGAGCTCAACTTTGGCTGACTGATCCATGTGCATCTAAAGGTAGGTTCTTTACTAATTATTTCTATAAAAAGTTTTTGGTAATGATTTTGCCATAGATACTAATTAATAAGCCTTTTGGCTACCATTGGAAGTCTTGGTTAGGTCAAACCACTAACATGACAGGATTGAGTGCTTCTAGCCGATCATGCACAAGGCTAACTTTTGTCAGCCAACATGAGCATCATTTAGAAAGAAGGACTAAGCCATCATAATATGAATAATAATTCCAATAGCCAGATGAACACCAGGTCTTTGTATCTCCAATAATCATCTTAACTATTAGACTTATTTTCACTCTCTTAATAGGCGGCCATGACATGATTAGCTCCATAATTTTGTCACTTAAAGGATCTAATAATTTTAGAAGATTTAATTAGAGAAAAGATATGGGGACATGGACTAATCAACAATCTCCTACTGATTTCATCAATGATTGAATCATATTAGTCCAAAAGTACCTAGATCAGTTAAACTAATCTTCCGTATTGGCATGGGTTAACTCGAATCAATAAGCTATCTAATTAAATTATGATTGACCACATCGGCTAGGTAAGTAAGATCAATGGAAGGGTTCCTCTATTAACCTCTTTCCTTAGATACCAAACAAATTGGCCAGGTACAAGGTAACCCCAATTAATGACCATGATCGAAATGCCATACTTTCCTTATGAACCAATTGGTTCATTTATTTGATTAGACTAGCTTAAGTACTCAGGTTGATACTGAAACATAATCAGTTCCATTTGTTGTAATATAGACTTGATCAAACATCACCACAGATTTGATCTAAAGAAAAACTTGATCTAATCCTAATCAACTTTTGATTAGATTAAATCCAATTCTCTATTAGGTCCATATTATTCTAAATTCTAACCCTAGGTCTAACCCAGTTATTTGACCTGATTCAAGCTAAACCAAAGCCAATGATTCATGAAATATGGTTAGATCTTTAATTCATAATTCTAAATATAATCTTAGACCACTTAATTCCAGTAATTAATCAAGATTAATTTTGCTAAATTTTAGACCTAAATAATCTATATGCATCATATATATATTAAATACTTTTTAGATCTCAACTATATGATATAGTCTTATACTGAAATTAATTTTATGTTTTATGTTCTAAAAATTAAAAAAAAGTCCTAATACATTAATTTCACATCAAAAATAGTAAATTAATGAAGATTAAATCATTGAAAAATAGATCTAATTGTTAAAATAATTTTAATAATTTTTTTTATCTCACTTGTTCGTGTGATGTAACCATAAGCAGTATCCCTACATGCCATAGGAAATACCAATGAATGGGAAAAGAGGGCCTTAAACCCTCCTTTTCTTCTATGACCAATGGATATGGTAATCAACCTAATCCAAAGCAGTTACTTGGATTAAGATTATATATAACATGTAAAATTCTACATCTACATATCATGTTATAAAAAACCTTCTCTGATACCATTATTAAAAAAAATGCCCAAGATTTCATGCATTGATTTTTTTATAATTCACAGCAGAAATATATCTATTTTAAAAATATTTTAAATAAAAAATATATATTTAGAATAATTCTAATAAATCCTAAGTAAGATTGTCATATGATATATAATATAGAAAATAAAATTAGCGGGCATCGATCTACCCGATGCATGCTATAGATCTAATCTATAGATAATATGAAATCTAATTTCATACTTGATCATGGGTCAATGATCGCTGCTATCGATAGCATGTGATAAGGGCTCTCTATGTTGCTTCATAGCCATATAGGATTTTTGGTCTCTACGAATCGTCCACATGAAGCCTCGACACGATCAACCTCCCGAACTGCAAGATCCATCCAAAGCCACTAGATGGTTGAAAATAATTTATTTCTTGGACTTTCTTGAATCCAAGTTTAATTCAAACCAATACTAATCTAAATGGGAATGAGAGAGGATGAAAAAAAGAAAATTATAGAAAATTCAAAAAAAATTCTAGGAAGGCATGGAGAATTTTTAGAAAAGAAAATAAGTTGGATAATATAAGGGTTTGACCAAGTTTTGATCAAAATCAGTTAAGAACCAAAACTAATTTGGTTATAATAATTTAACCAACTTGGACTTAATCTAATTAGATCCCAATTAGGTTTAATTAAATCATAATTAAATTTAAAATTAATTGAGCCAAGTCTGAACAAACTATAATTAGAAATTCTTAGCAATTAGGTCATCGAATACCTAATCAGGTGAAACCAAATTAATCTAAATTCAATTAGACTTGACCTGAACCTCTTTGTCAATAAAATTGAGTCAATTAGCAATAAAATTACTATTTAATTCTATTATAATTATTAAATAATTAATTAATTATTAATTTATAATATTTGTGTAAAGTTAATTGTTCATCATATTTATAATTTTTCTACCAAATAATTCTTAATCGTTAATCAGCTATCATGATTGGTCAGAAATTTCTTATATGTGTGACCCTATAGGATCAACAATAAGTTGGTAGCCTAGGAACTAATTCTTAAACTAATCAATGCAACCATCTAGCAATAGTGCCCGATGTCTGGATAGGTCGAATGTTTGCAAAGCAACATTCAAGAACCCAGGCATATGGTTTCCATATAGTTCATTTTTTCAATCCTAAAGCTTAGAATGATTTTAAAGTTAACTACCAACTATGAATAATGCATTCACATATGTCTCAACCTTCTAAATCCTATGACCCTTCACAAGGATTGCCCTGGTCACTGTCTTGCTAAATTGAAATATAGTAGAGAATTATCTCCAACATCTTGGAGAGCCAATTCCATCTTGACTCACCATTGACTTAACAAGTACTTGACCGCACCTAGTAACCTGTAAAGATAGGAGTAGCGGATGAGGTGGGCCATGATGCATGCAATTTAAAATTATTTTCTAAACTACATGTCACAATGCAAAGAGATAAAAGCACTTTTATCTATGATATGTTAATCTAATTAACACAGGCCCCTCACATGGATCTTGATGCATCTAAAGTAATAAATGTATGAAATCATGCATCTATAGTATGAAACAAAGAACTATTCATGGAATCACACAATGAAGCAGCAAGAATAATATGTCATGCATATGTAATGAAGCCCATAACTTCGAGATGACGATCACTTGGAAGGCATGTGCTCCACCTGAAAGGAAGAAGAGTAAGCTCTACGAGTAGCATACGTGTACAACCTCTATAAGTGGTTCACACCGGGGTACAGGATTCCTCCTCCTTCCAAGGTGCTAGCCCCTCAAAAAATAGTATCGGCAGCAGGGACTCCAACTCTTTAAAGAACCACAGACTTTTTCTTGAACTCTTTGAAGAACTACTGCTGAAGCACAGATGGAACAAGACTCTTGAGAACGCTTCCCAACTCTCTATCCCAAACCTTCAACAGAAGGAATGTGCTTAAGAATCCCTCCCAAAACTCAAACCCCCTCTCTAATAATCTCTTAGAGATCAAGTGTGAACACTAACCATAAGAAAATGGTAGTCTCTTGATCTCCATTACTGTTCTTCCAGCAAAACTCAGAACATAACAAACTCATATGAACTGAAATGATTAACACCCAAAATCAGATTTAATGAGAGATTATAAAAAGAGTTTGAGTCCCTTGGAATTCAGGGTGTTACAAACCCTTGGAATTCTGCAATAGCAGCCATTAAAACCCTGAAATGCTCATCATTAAATCCCATAATAGTTGCAAGCATTAATGAAGCAGTTTTGGTTTTCAGTAGAGTCTGTCAGCCGAGTCGACTTGATTATTCTAGTCGACTCGAGTGAATTTGCTTGAGTCAACTCATCAAATGAGTCGGCTCAAATATAGCTCTGATAATTTCTTGTCAAAACAAATCCGGAATGATTCCCAATCATTTCCATGCCAGCAAATCAAGAAGAAACCCCATGGTGTGTGACCCCATAGGTTTAAATACTAAACCAGTAGCACAAAAACATTTCCAGTACCAGCCAAAGTCGCCATCTAGCAAAAACATCTGGCATCTAGATAGGTTGAAGGTTATAGAGCAACAAGAACCTATCGAATATGAAATACAACTGAACTTAATCCTTTAATCTCCTAATGCTCCGGATGGCTTAGGGTTAAACTACCCAACCCTAATTAGTCCATCTCAATATATCTCAAACAAAGAATCCTTGTAACTCCTTACAATGAATGCCCTAGCCAAAGTCTTTCTCAATGGAGGCATATTAAGAATTCAATCCAAACCATTTGGAGAGATTAATCCTATCTCGATCCTACTACCGCTACACAAGTACTTGACTTTACCAAGCAACCTTCCATCAATGGATTAGAAATCCAAGTAGTCCGGCACCTTAGCATAATAAGTTGCTTACAAGCTGCAATAGTGATCTCAAGTCAGAGAAATAATTCATGTCCACATTCTAATACAAAACTTCTCTTTGGCAGAAAGAGAATCTTGCTTGAGGGTTACTCTCAGTGAAGTGTTAAACACAATACCTGATGTCATACCAGTATCTCCATGCTACTTGGTTAAGAGGACAACCAACAGATATGACATCAATGACCTACTCTTGATACACCATCATCCTGAAATAGTGTATCGTTTGGTCACGAACAAGTTTATAAGCTACACGTGCATCCTCTCTACATCGCATACAAGGTAGCTTAAAGGACATCATCACACAAGAGTTCAATTAGGAAAATGACATGTGATGAACAACCAGAATGAACTTTTTTTTCAATTCAAAAATTCATAAACATATACATGAGTTGCACAACCGTCTACAGCCTAGATTATTGACTTTGGAACACATTTTCCAAGAGCTCCCACCTGGACTAAAGCCAATCAAAATAGAATCTAATTCCCATCTTCCATTTGCAATCATCAAACTCTTGTATTCCAACAGTTTTAGTGAAGGGGTTGACCAAGTTCTCCTTACCATCGATCTTCGGAAGCTCAATGTCACCTTGTTCAATAATCTCCAAGACATGGTGATAACGATGCAGAATATGCTTGGTCCACTAGTATGATTTTGACTCTTTAGCTTGAGCTGTGGCTCCAGTGCTATCACAATATTCTAGAATAGGACCATCCAAGGAGGGTGCCACTCCCAGCTTGTCCAGGAATTTTTGTAACCACACAGCCTCCTTTGTTGCATCTGATGCTGTAATATATTTTGCCTCGTAAACAAAATCAGCACTGTATGTTGCTTGGAACTTTTCCAGCAGACTATTCCACCATTAAGGGTAAACACAAAACTAGACACACTCTTACTATCATCTCTATCTGACTGAAAATTGGAATCAGTATACCCGACAAGCCTTAAGTCAGAATCTCTATAAATGAGCCATTGGTCCTTGTTATTTTTCAAATACTTGAGGATGCTCTTAACAACTTTTGAATGAACTTCACCTGGGTCAGACTAGTATTTACTCACTAGTCCAATGAGTAGGCCACGTCTGGTCTAGTACAAAACATAGCATACATAATAGAACCTACTGCTGAAGCATATGGAATTCTACTCATATGCTCTCTTTCCTCAGGAGTTGTCATACAATCCTTCTTGGAAAGAGTAATTCCATGACCTATCAGAAGATAGCCACTTTTGAAATTTTTCATGCTGAACCGCTTCAGCACAGTATCTATGTACGTAGATTGGGACAGTCTCAGAAGCCTCTTAGATCTATCTCTATAGATCTTCATACCCAGTATGAATGAGGCTTCACCCAAGCCTTTCATAGAGAATTGAGATGAAAGTTAGACCTTTATTCCTTGTAATGCTGGAATGTCAATCCTGATTAGGAGAATGCCATCCATATACAAAACAAGAAATACAACTAAAAAATTGTTTGTGCATTTATATATACAAGGTTTCTCTCTATTCTTAACGAAGCCATACGTCTTGATACACTTATCAAAGCACATGTTCCAACTCCGAGAAGCCTGCTTCAGTCCATAAATGGACCTCTACAGCTTGCGCACTTTAGACTTATCTATGGATGTGAAACCTTCAGATTGCATCATATACACCTCCTCTTCTAGCTCACCATTTAAGAAAGCTATTCAGACATCCATTTGCCTAATTTCATAATCCAAATGTGCTACTATAGCAAACATAATCCAAATGGACTTGAGCATTGCCATAGGGGAAAATGCTTGTCATAGTCAATACCATAACACTAATGATACCCTTTGGCTACTAGACAGGCTTTATAGGTCTCCATCTGCTCATCTACGGCCCACTTCCGCTTGAAGATCCACTTGCATCCAATGGATTTTATCCCTTCGGTGGATCAACTAATGTCCATACATTATCGATTTGCATGGATCTATTTTGAATTTCATGGCTCCTAGCCATGACTCAGAATCGGACCTTGAAATTGCATCCATATAGGTGATCAGATCCTCGTTGTTCTCATCGAGTTCAATAGGTTCACCATCCTAGACCAAGAGACTGTAGTATCTATCCGGTTGACGTGGTACTCTACCAGATCTCTTTAATGGTTGCCTATGGGCTCTGGATCTGATATAATCAAATTTGGTTCTATAGTGGTGTTAGAGTGAGAAGGTTCTTCTATCTGTTGAACTTTCCTAATTTTAACCTTAGCAACTTGAGTGCCTTCACCAAGGTACTCTTTTTTTAAAAAGGTTGCTCTAAGATTGAATAACAACTTTTGTTTCTCAGGCAGATAGAAATAATATCCTTTGGATTCTTTAGGATACCCAACAAAAAGATACTTATCAAACTAATATTCAAGTTTATCCATCTTCAAACATCTAACATAAGCCAGACACCCCCAAACCCAATGGTGAGAGTGAGTTGGCTTGCGCCCAGTCCATATCTCATATGGTGTTTCATCAATGGACTTACTTGGAACCCTATTCAAAAGGTAAGATGTTGACTCTAAAGCATATCACCAAAAAGATTTAGGTAGACTTGCTAAGCCCATCATGGATCGAGCAATGTCCAACAGAGTTCGATTCCTCCTTTAAAATACACCGTTTAACTAAGGTGTCCCTGGAAGATTCCATTGAGAGAGAATCTCATTCTCCTCAAGATAAGTTAGAAACTCATTGGAGAGATATTCACCACCTGGATCTGATTGAAGGGTTTTAATAGACTTTCTAGTTTATTTTTTAACTTCATTATGATAATGTTTGAACATTTCAAATGAGTCAGATTTATATCTCATCAGGTAAACATAATTGTATCTCGAAAGAGCATTTATAAATGTAATGAAATAACTATATCCACCTCTTGCACTGATATTCATAGGTCCATATACATCAGTATGTACCAGACTTAGAATATCACTGACTCTTTCATCTTTTCCAAAAAAAGGTGACTTGATCATTTTTTGAAGAAGACAAGATTCACAAGTTGGTAAAGATTCACTCTTAGTGATATCTAGGAGACTTCTCCCTCTAACTTATTTATCCTATTCTTGTATATATGACCTAGCCTATAGTGCCAAAGATAAATATCACTGAATTTATCTAACCTAGGACATTTATTAGCAGTGTACAATACAGTAACAGGCTGTGATAGTACATATACTGATATAGGAACATTAAGAGTAGGCCAGGATTTCAAGATTCCAATTTCTAATTCATGTGTTGGTCAATTTTTATATTAGGTCAAGTGAGTTCAGTGAGTCCATTTGCTTACTTGAGTCCTGTAATAAATTGAGCTAGTTGGGTTCACTAAGTCAAGTGAAGTCCTTTTGTATTCCAATCTAGTTAAGTTGAGTTGACTGAGTTAATGTAATAAAAGTGAATCAATTGAGTCCAATTGAGTGACTAAATTGATTTCACTTAGTCCCTTGAGTTGAGTCCTTTTGTTTACAAATGAGTCCTGATATAAATTGAGGCAAGAAGGTCTAGTGAGTCCCTTGTCTCAAACCTATGAGTCTTGTATTTTGATTCAAGCCCAGTACAAGAGAGGAGAATCACCAGATCGCATCTCGGCCCCTACTGTTCATGCACCTGGGCCTCTTCACAAGCCCATATGCCAGGCCCCTGTCATACTTCAAGATGGCACCCCATCCAGTGCAAGACCTTTGGTGCCCCAGGCCTTCACCAGCCCAGATTCAACATTGGCACCCCAGCCCTTGGTACCCCTGCCCCTGGCCCATCTAGAGCTGGCACCCTCCTAAGCACCTTCATGACCTGGTGCCCTAGCCCAAGCCCCATCCAGAGTGGCACCCCATCTAGCCCAAGCCCAAGAGGAGCCTCATAGTCCAAGGAGGAGTCAGCCAGCCCACTTCTACAAGGAGACCAGTCTTCTAGTTTAAGTTTATTTTGTATGTCACTTTGTTAAAGACTTGTACTCCTATTTTTATAAGGAGAGGGACTTGGGTGAGCCTATAAATATCCCACCCCTCCCCCTCTTATAATAATCTTTTTTATGAATACAATCTAAAGTTATTCTGTCAAATTGTGTCCTCCAAATTGGAGTGGGTGTGAGACCCGTTTGCCTTTGTTCTTCAAAACATCGAAGGGTGTGAGGTCCTAGTTATCATGAGCTAGTGTTCATCCACTAAACCTTAGCCACCCTCCACATCTCTCCACTCCAGGCCACCCCTCTCTAAATCCAAACACCCTAGCTATATCCAAGGCCGCCAGCCCCTGCAGCCTCTTTTCCACCTGATCTTTTTCTTTCCCTCCTGTTTAGTATTTTTCGCATATTCTACATCACTAACCCTAAACATTTGCAGGACCCCTTGGATGAAACAATCCTTGGATGAAGTCTTCTTTTCCCTCGAATGAAGCTGATAAAAAGCTGGTGGTTACATGGGAAAGTGGCCAGATCATCCAGGCGCCAGTCTGAGCGGAGCGATCTCATCTATGACATCAAGACATCATTTCCTGGTAAGTACAGACCGATTTCCAACTCGTTTTGTCTAATTTCTTGAAGTTGAACATGCTCCTAATAAGCTTTCTTAGCCCTAGGATCCTCATTTTCTTTTCTCTTTGATTGATCTAGCATATGGGTAGGATGCTAACTGATACATGATAACCTTAACCTGATCTAGACTAGTTTTGGAAATCAAACCGTAAAAAAAATCTAAAAATATTTGTTTGCTTTAATCTAATTTTTTTCATGTTCATCCCTTGCATATCATCCTGCATCATGTTAGAATCTCGTACCTTATCATATACACCATTCTTTACTTGTCCAAACATCACATCAGAACCATTAAATGTGATTTTGAAAATATCATTCTTTATAGATAATTCATAATCATCTTTGGCCATCAGGCCAACATAAATAATATTCACCAAAAAGGAAGGACAAAAATGACAATCATTAAGAATGACAGTACAAGACTCGAAATACAAAGAAATGGTTCCCAATGCCAAAACTGGAGCTTGACTTCCATTCCAAATGTTTAGAAACCTTTCGCCACTTTCGAATCTCCTACTAACTTGAAGTCCCTGCAAAGAATTACAAATGTGATAAGGACTTTGATATCTAATACCCAGCTAGTAGTGTCACAAATAGAGAAACTACAAGGATTTATCATATAAATACCTTGACCAGCAATAGCTTGCTGCTTCCCCTCCCTTCCTTGGCCTATTTGGGTCTAGAATAGCAAGGTAAGCAAAACAATTCCACTTCAAGTGACCCGGCTTCTTGTAGAAGAAGCATTCTGCCTTACTCTTGTCAGCATTCACCATCCTAGTATGACTAGGCCCGGCACTTCGCACCTTCTTATTTTTCTTATTCTTTTTCTTCTTCTTCCCTTTCTCAAAGGGATGATGCCCTTCTCCAGAACCTCCTACCAGATTCACCAACCCCTTGTTGAGGTTATGGTCTCTCTCATAAGTCTGTAGTAATCCTAACATCTCGTGATAGTTTACTACAGGCCTATTCATCCAAAAATTATCAAGAAAGACCCAGTAGGAAGGGGACAAAGAAATCAATATCGCATCCTTACTAAGCTACTTATGCAAAGGATATTCGAGTTTGCCCAAATGCTCAAATAACTCGATCATGTACATTACATGATCAGTCACTGAAGCTCCATCATGCATACGCATGTTGTAGATGGTGAAAGAGATTCGGTATCTCTCTGTATCATCTAGAGTGCCA
Source organism: Areca catechu (assembly GCA_021397845.1). Taxonomy (NCBI): domain Eukaryota; kingdom Viridiplantae; phylum Streptophyta; class Magnoliopsida; order Arecales; family Arecaceae; genus Areca; species Areca catechu. Next base: position 84,107,736 of record CM038044.1, on the reverse strand, counting down.
AAAGACTCCTTCAACCTTGGAAGAATCTCTTCTGGTTGGGCCTTCTCAAATTTGCAACTGAACTCATCATTCATCATAGCCAACATAATACAATGCACCATGGTACGGTCAGAGATCCACTTCTGGTAAGTGTCCCTAACAATGCCATGAGCGTTGGAGGCTAGGATTTCAAGTGCTAGATTTGTTATCACCTAGAGGATCCGCTCGTGCTCCAAGATAATCCTGAGTTTTCGATACCTACTATCAATGTTCGGTCCAGAAAGTTTGTCATTATCCAATAATGAATGGAGTGATAAAGTGGTCGATATTATCTAAAAAAGGAGAATAAGACATATCAGTATATGAATTATTTTAAACACCCTAAAGACATGGGTTTTACTCTAAAGGTTTCTTCCACTATTTTATTCTGATTGGTAGCCTCTACACTCCAATCCGAAGAATAACCTTTATCCTTTAGTGGGTACTAGGATCCAATAGACTACACATGAGCTTGACTTTGGCTGGCCAACCCACATGCATCTAAAGGTAGGTACAATACCAATTGCTTCTCCAAGCAACTCCGAGTATTCATTTTGGCCCAGGGTTCCTCACAATCGACCTTTGGGCCTCTAATTAAAGGTCATGGTTAGGTCCAACCATTAACATGATCGAATTCAATACTTCTAACTAACGCATAATCAAGCCCAACTTTGACCGGCACACTTGACCACATGCTAAGACAGTTGCATGGAACCATCATATGTTGAATGGCAATTTCACTTGCCGATGACCACCCATTCTTTGGAACTACTGATGATCACCCAACTTATGGACTCATTACCAATCTAACTTAATGGGAGGCTAAGACTTAGGCTATCATATAACTTAGTCTTTTTATGGACCTAATAATTTAGAGGATTTAAATCTTATGATACATGAAAAGAAGACATGGACCTTGATCAAGAAAACTCCCACTAAACTCTTAGAGGGTTTCAAGATCAAATAGGTCCATGGGCACCTATAAACCAGTTAGACTGATTAACCTTAGCTGACATGGGTCAACTCGAATCAATAGATAATCTAATCAAAATTGGTTCACCACATTAGCCAGGTAAGTAAGATCAAGGGATGGGTTAAGCCAAGTAAGCCTCTTGCCTTGGACACCAACCATGAGTTGGACAGGTAAGAGTTAGGCCTAAAGAACATTGATCACAACTGTCAAACTTACCTTAGACACTAAGTGGTTTACCAAACTCAATCAAACTAACCTAAAGACCCGGGCTCACCACGAAGCCATGAATGAAGTCTATTTAGATGTATGGACTGATCTAACTAACTATTAGATAGATCTATAGAGGAGAGACCTAATTCAACTTTTGATTAGTCTTTTCTCTAATAATCCATTCATCTAAACCTAGGTCTAACCCATTTAAGGATCCAATTTTAGCTAACCTAATCAACCCATGGTTTATCAATCATGATTTAAGATTAAAATCATATCCTAAATCTTAAAGAGTTTCAAAATTACAACTCAATTGTCAATTATGTGTAACATGCCAATTGAAATATTTTCAATTAAACCATAATTTGAAACCATTGCAAAATCAAGTGAAACAATTTCACAAAAAAAATTCTGAACTTCAAACTTACTGTTTCAGGCTTTTTAGGTCGAGTCGACTCAAGCAGGTTGAGTCAGCTTGTTCGGAACATAAAAAATAGACAGTATGTGCTGTCTGCTGAATTGAGTTGACTCGAGCAGCGGTCGAGTCGGCTTGGATCAATAGAGCAGAAACAGCAACTTCAAGTTTCAGACTTTTCACATGAACTTTTTAAATGTTTTGGATCATACAACTTTTAGATCTTATCTAAACATAGTTATGATCTATCAACCATAGATTAAAACAACTTTTATCTATCAAGTCACTCACTTTCTGCTTCATAAGGTCAAGATGCAGTGGCACCCCTACACACCGTAGGAGAACCCCTTAGAATGGAAAGAGATGGTCTTTAAACCATGCTTCTCTCCTATGACCAAACAGCCATGGCGAATCCACCTTAATCCAAGTACTTTGTGAAGGAAATAAACTGAGTTCATACAAAAACATAAAACTAGACATGCATCACAACCTGGCTTGATACCATTGTAAGGATAGGAGTAGCGGATGAGGTGGGCCCTGATGCATGCAATTTAAAAACTTTTTCTAAACCACATGGCACAACAAAAGGAGATAAAAACACTTTTATCTAGTATATGTTAATCTAATTAACACAGGCCCCTCACATGGATCTCGATGCATCTAGAGTAATGTATGTATGAAATCATGCATATATAGTATGAAACAAAGAACTATTCATGGAATCACATAATAAAGCAACAAGAATAATATGTCACACATATATAATGTAAGCCCATACCTTCGAGATGACAATCACTTGGAAGGCACATGCTCCACCTGCAAGGAAGAAGAGTAAGCTCTGCGAGCAGCACACGTGTACTACCTCTACAGGTGGTTCACACAGGGGTATAGGATTCCTCCTCCTTCCTTCGAGGTGCTAGCCTCTCTGAAAATAGTGTCGATATTAGGGACTCCTTCTTCAACTCCTTCAAGAACCATGGATTGCTTCTTCAACTATTTGAAGAACTACTGCTGAAGCACAGATGAAACAGGACTCTTGAGAACCCTTCCCAACACTCTGTCCCAAACCTTCAACAGAAGGTTTGTGCTCAAAAATCCCTCACAAAACTTAAACCCCCTCTCCGATAATCTCTCAGAGATCAAGTGTGAACTCTAACCATGAAAAAATGGCAGTGTCTCTTGATCTCCTTTTCGGTTCTTCCAACATAACTTAGAACAGAACAAACTCACATTAACAAAAATGATTAACACCTAAAGTCTAATTTAATGAGAGATTATAAAGAATGTTTGAGTCCCTTGGAATTCAGGGTGTTACAAACCCTTGGAATTCTGCAACAGCAGCCATTAAAACCCTAAAATACCCATCATTACATCCCACAGCAGTTGCAAGCACTAATGAAGCAGTTTTGGTTTTCAGCAGTGTCCGTTAGCCAAGTCAACCCGACTATTCGAGTAGACTCTAGTGAATTTGCTCGAGTCGACTCATCAAATGAGTTGGCTCAAATGTAGCTCTAGCAATTTCTTATCAAAACAAGTCTGGAATGGTTTCCAATCATTCTCATGTCAACATATCAAGAAGAAACGCCACAGTGTGTGACCCCATAGGTTCAAACACTAAACTGGTAGCACAGGAACATTTCTAGTACCAACCAAAGTTGCCATCTAACAATGACACCCGGCATCCAGATAGGTTAAAGGTTGCAGAGCAACAAGAACCTGTCGAAAATGGAATACAACTGAACTTATTCCTTTAATCTCATAATGCTCCGAATGGCTTAGGGTTAAACTGCCCAACCCTAATCAGTCCGTCTCAATATGTCACAAACAAAGAATCCTTGTAACTCTTTATAAGGAATGTCCTGGTCAAGGTCTTTCTTAATTAAGGAATATTAAGCATTCAATCCAAACAATTTGGAGAGATTAATCATATCTCGATCCTACTACCACTATACTAGTACTTGACTATACCAAGCAACCTTCCATCATCAGATTAGAAATCCAGATAGTCCGGCACCTAAGCACAGTAGTTGCTTACAAGCTGCCATAAAGATCTCAAGTCAGAGGAATAATTCACATCTACATTCTAATGCAAAACTTCTTTTTGGCAGAAAGAGAATCTCGTATACGGGTCATGCTCAGTGAAGTATCAAACATAATAGCTAATGTCATACCAGCATCTCCATGCTACTTGGTTAAGAGGACAACCAACATATATGACATCAATGACCTACTCTCGATACACCATCATCCTGAAATAGCATATCCTTTGGTCCCGAACCGGTTTATGAACTACACGATGCATCCTCTCTACATCACATACAAGGTAGCTCAAAGGAAGTAATCACACGAGAGTTCAATTAGCAAGATGACATGTGATGAACAACCAGAATAAACTTTTTATTCAATTTAATAATTCATATACATATATATGAGTTGCACAACTATTTACAGCCTAGATAATTAGTTTTGGGACACATTTTCCAACATAACCTTCTATCACTGGATTAGAAATCCAGGTAGTTTGGCTCTAAGTACATCTAAATACAATGAGTTGCTTGCAAATCACCGGGTGATCTTAGATTAGAGGAATACTTATATCCATATCTTTCTATGAGATACTCTTAACAGTAGAGTACTTAACAAAATTGGTCACATTTAGTGCAATGTACACCTACACTCACTTGCATGCCATACCAATATCTCAGCATTTCTTGGTTATGGGGACAACCAACCCATATGTCATATAACAGTCTATGCTCCCTAAACATTCTCATCCTAGGTAACAACATATCATTTGACTACGAACATATTTAAGAACTACTTGATAAGTCCTCCTTTATCAAATTGAAATAGTTCTAAGACTTTATCTTAAAAGAGTCTAAAGTAAGATGCAAAAATAGATGAACTACCAAAAAATAACTTTTTATTTTAATAATAATTCATGTACATATTATAAAAAACTCAACTATCTACAACCCAAATGATTGGCTATAGGATACATTTTTTAATTGACTGACCCATAGCCCTCTTCATCATGGATCTTGATTAGCCTTCTTCATCCTTAGCTTGCTTTATATTTAGCCTGATTTACCTTCAGGAGGAGGAAACTCTTTTAATAAAATCTATCGAGCAACTCAAGAGAGGTTCATCTGATGCTCATTCCCATGCATATGATGACATCACTAGAATGCCATTTTGCATAATCTCTACAAGATCCCCTTTATAAAGAGAGATGTGGTGCATCTCAAGCTAAAGTCCTATCACTACTAGAAAAAGTATCCAGAAACACAAACAAGACAAAATCTCTTTGAAAGAGAAGATACATTCTGACATAGCCTGCAGCTCAATCACTTCTCATTAAAACCCACTAAGGATTTCTACAATCTAGAAATGCCCCTCATCCCCTTGGTATAAAAGGGGGCATCTAAGGTATGCTCTCTCTTTCTCTCTATGTACATTATCTTCTCCACTCTATTTCTTCCTCGCTATTGCCTGAGATTCACTTAAGCACAGGAGTGCCCTCATTGGGGCCTTTTTTGATAGGATTTTTTACAAGTACAATCCATGAGCACCACCTCCTATAACGAACTCTAGCAATGAGCCAGATTTTAGCTATAACAGATCTAGTTAAAGGCTTACCTAAACTAAATTTTGAAAAAGTCCATGGTTCTGATGCTTGCCAATATTTGAAAATAAACTAGAAAATCTTTTAAACCCAAAAATATTGTTTTAACTTCTAGGCCTTTAGAACCACTTTACGTGAACTTATTTTGGATCTACTAGGACCACAAGCCTAGGAGGAAAGAAGTATGAACTTATGATAGTAGATGATTTTTCAAGATTTATATAGATTTTATTTTTGGCATATAAAGATAAAGCTTTTACTATTTTTCTAAAATTTTATAAAAAAAAAATTTGAATTAGAAAAAATTATCAATTATTTCAATTCGTTGTGACCATGGCACAAAATTAAAAAACCAAACCTTTAAAGAATTTTACAATGAAAATGGGATAAAATTTTTAGCTCTAAGAATATCTTAGTAAAATGGTATTATTGAAAGAAAAAATAGAATATTGGAAGAGATGACTTGAGCCATGTTGTACAAAGACAATCTTTCATAGTATTTTTAGGCTAAAGTTATTAATACTGCTTGTTATATAGTTAATCATGTTTTAATCCATCCCATTTTGAAGGAAACCCTATAAACTTTGGAATGATGGAAAATCAAATATAAGCTATGTTCATGTTTTTGATTATAGACGCTTTATCTTAAATAATGGAAAAGATAATCTTGGAAAGTTAGATGCAAAATATGATAAGGATATCTTTCTAGGATATTCTACACTTAATAAAGCTTATAGAGTCTTCAACAAGAGAACTTTAGCTATTGAAGAGTCTATATATATTATTTTTATGAAACTAATCCCTCACCTTCTAGAAAAGAAGAGTTTGCTGATGATGATGTAGGTTTAATTAACAAACAAATAAAGGAGCTGAACTTGAAAGACAGGCTAAATGAAGAATGAGAAGAGGTAAGCAACAACAAAGAGCATGGTAATTTTCCAAAGGAATGGAGCTTTGTACATAACCATCTTAAAGATCAAATTATAGGTGATCCTTCTCAGGGTATTAGAACTTGATCATTTTTTAGAGATACTTTTGATTATTTAGTCTTTGTTTCTCAAATTGAACCTAACTACGTAGAGAAAATTGAAAATGATCCTAATTGGATGATGGCTATGCATAAGAAGTTAAATCAATTTGAAAGAAATAATATTTGGATATTAGTTAGTAGACATAAAGAACATCCTATCAAAGGCACTAATTGGGTATCTAGAAATATACAAATTGTAAAGGAAATATAATTAGAAATAAAACATGATTAGTTGCTAAAGGATATAATTAAGAAGAGAGAATTGATTTTGATAAAACATATGCATCTATAGCAAGATTAGAGGCTATAAGATTATTGCTTGCATTTGCATATTACACAAACTTTAAACTATTTCAAATGGATATGAAAAGTACTTTCTTAAATGGATAATTATAGAAGTTTTTTAGAGCAATCACCTATATTTGAAAGCCATACCTTTTCAAATCATGTTTTTAAACTTAACAAAGCATTATATAGTTTGAAACAAGAACCAATAACATTGTATGAAAGACTTAATAAATTTTTGTTTAAAAATAATTTTATAAGTGATAGTGTTGGGATATCCTAGTTCCGCTACGAACCAGGCTCCGGTTCTACTTATCAAAGCCCTGGTTCTTTAGACTACGGACTTCGGACTAAGCAAAGGCCAACTGCAAGCAACTCAAGGATTCACAACGAACTACAACATCCGAAGGCCAGTCCTTCGGGTAGCACCTTCGGCCCCCGTCGAAGACTGAACTACTCATTGACTTTCGAAGACACGAACTTCAGTCCCCACCGTAGATATGATCTCCGGCCTCGGAGAAATACCAAGCCTTCGGCCCACGCTAGGGGAAACCCGAAGCTTGAACCACAATCTATTCCAAAAAGAAAACTGTAACCAATGGTTACAATCGACACTCAACATGCCATGATCATGGCGTGCAATTCCTGCAGCCATGCCTCCGATCTTGCTGGAACCGCTTATTGACAACCCACAATCGCCAATCATGGGAGAGATTGGCTCCCCATGATTTCCGAGAAAAGAGCAGGCCACAGATCGGAGGCCAACCTGGAGTGAAAGTGAAGACTCCAGCTCTGAGGAAGAACAACAGGAAGTAGCAAATTTCTATCTAATGGCCGATCAAGAAGAGGTATGCTCTGAAACCGAAAATGAAATATCTTTTGATGAGCTTCATGAGATTTTTGATGAACTAGTCAAAGAATTTCAAAAATTAAAATCAAAACATAAAGACTTAAAGAAGCAAAATATGGAACTAGCTAAAACAAATAACAACCTTTCAAATGAAAATGAATACCTTCTAATTCAAAATAAAAATTTAAATGATAAGATTATGGCTCTTGAAAAAGAAAAGGATATATTTGAAAAGAAAAGTAACTTACTTTCAAATGAAAAATTATCAAGACAAAACAAAGAAATTTTAATAGAAAAAAAAAGATATAAAGAATTAATCGAAAAACTAATACCTTTTGTTGAAAAATTTACTTACAGTTCTGAAAAATTAAATTTACTATTAAATAATGAAAGAGCAGTCTTTGACAAAGCTGGATTAGGATTCAGAACTCATAAGAAACAGAAACTCTTTAAAAATTTCTTTGTGCCTGCATCTTCATCCATTACATGCTATACTTGTGGTATTAAAGGACATAAATCGTATATGTGCAAGAAAAGAAAATTAAGGAACACTAAGAAAGTTTGGGTTCCAAAAGGAACCAATGCCACTAACCAAAAAGGACCCAAGATGGCTTGGGTACCTAAAGTCTCCACTTGATCTTTATTACAGGTATGCCTTGCAACCAACAAGAAAAGAATGTGGTATCTGGATAGCGGTTGCTCAAGGCATACGACAGGAGATGTGGAGCAGTTCTCATCAATTACATATCAAAAAGGTGGCAATGTAACTTTTTGTGATAATGGAAAGGGCAAAATTATCGGTATTGGTAAAATCCATATCACCCCTACCTCTTATATTGATAATGTTTTATATGTTGATGGATTAAAACATAACTTGCTAAGTATTAATCAATTTTGTGACAAAAATTTTAAAGTTGTTTTTGGATCTTCTTTGTGCATTGTTTCTAGTCTAGATGACAATGGCATTAAGTTCATCGGTCATAGGCATGGCAATATTTATATGGTTGATCTTGATAATCTTCCTATTCAGAAAGGTCAATGTCTAGTGGCAATGGAAGCCAAGATCGATGAAACTAGTTGGCTTTGGCATCGTAGACTAGGACATGCAAGCATGCATTTAATTTCAAAACTTAGCAAAAAGAATTTAGAAAAAGATTTGCCTAAACTTAATTTTGAAAAAGATAAGATTTGCAGTACATGTCAACTTGGAAAACAAACAAAATCTTCTTTCAAACCTAAAGGAGTAATCTCTAATTCTAGACCTTTAGAATTGCTTCATATGGACCTCTTTGGGCCTACTAGAACATCTAGTTTAGGAGGTAAGAAGTTTGGTCTAGTCATTGTAGATGATTTCTCACGTTTTACTTGGGTCATGTTTTTAGCACATAAAGATGAAACGTTTTCTGAATTTATAAGATTTCACAAAAGAGTTTTAAATGAAAAAGGTGTTTCAGTAATTTCTTTAAGAAGTGATCATGGAACTGAATTTGAAAATACTGATTTTAATAAATTCTGTATTGAAAATGAAATTAATCACAATTTTTCTGTACCTAGGACACCTCAACAAAATGGGGTAGTAGAAAGAAAAAATAGAACTCTTGAAAAAATGGCACGCACCATGCTTTGTGAAAATTATTTACCTAGATATTTTTGGGCGGAAGCCATAAATACTGCATGCTATATTTTAAATCAAGTGTTAATTCGACCGATTTTAAAGAAAACCCATTATAAGCTTTGGAAGGGTAGAAAACCTTCAATCTGTTATTTTCATGTTTTTGGATGCCGTTGTTTCATCTAAAACAATGGTAAAGATAATCTAAGTATTGATGCCAAATCAGATGAGGGAGTCTTTCTAGGATACTCCACATCTAGTATGGCATACAGGGTCTTCAACAGAAGGACACTTGTTGTTGAAGAATCCATTCATGTAGTATTTGATGAAACTAACCAAAAATCTTCAAGAAAAGAAGATGTACTTTTTGATGAATCAGGTAACAACAAAACTGAAGAAATAAACAACAATGAAGGACTTACCAAGGAATAGAATGATGATCAAAACACTGACGGAGATCAAGCATAAGGTGATGAAGATACATCAACTGTTGATCCTTTACCAAAAGAATGGAGGTATGCTCATGGACACCCAAAAGAACTAATTATAGGTGATCCATCTAAAGGTGTAAGTACTCGATCATCTCTTAGAAATATTTATGATTACTTAGCTTTTGTGTCTCAAATTGAACCTAAAACTATTGAGGAAGCTGAATGTGATAGTAATTGGATAAATGCTATGCAAGATGAACTTAATCAATTTAAAAGGAACAATTTTGGACACTGGTAGATAGGCCTTCAAACACATCAATTATTGGCACAAAATGGGTTTTTGGAAATAAACTTGATGAAAATGGAATAGTAATTACAAATAAAGCTAGACTAGTTGCCAAAGGATACAATCAGGAGGAAGGGATAGATTTTGATGAAACCTTTGCTCCTGTGGCTAGACTTGAGGCAATTAGGCTATTGTTGGCTTTTTCTGTTTCATGAACTTTAAACTGTATCAGATGGATGTTAAAAGTGCTTTTTTAAATGGATTAATTGAAGAAGAAGTTTATGTTGAACAACACCCTGGTTTTGAAATTTCTGAATTTCCAAATTATGTTTATAAACTTCATAAAGCTTTATATGGATTAAAACAAGCTCCAAGAGCTTGGTATGATCGTTTAAGCTCCTTTTTGTTGAAAAATAATTTCACTAGAGGTAATGTAGATAAAACATTGTTTTTAAAGAAAATGAATGATGATCTCTTTGTAGTACAAATCTATGTTGATGATATAATATTTGGTTCTACTAATGAATCTCTTTGTCAAGATTTTGCAAGTCTAATGCAGGGTGAGTTCGAGATGAGCATGATGGGAGAACTGAATTTCTTCCTCGGACTCCAGATAAGGCAAACCAAAGAGGGGATCTTCATCAACCAAACAAAATACACAAGAGAAATACTCAAAAAGTTTGGGATGGAGAACACTAAGCCACTAGGTACCCCTATGAGCTCCACATGTAGACTTGACAAGGATGAATCAGGTAAGTCAATAGACCAAAAATTATATCGTGGCATGATTGCTTCATTATTATATCTTACTGCCAGTAGGCCAGATATCATGTTTAGTGTCTGTATGTGTGCTAGATATCAGTCCAATCCAAAGAGTCTCATCTTTTGGCTGTTAAGCGCATACTTAGATATCTATCTGGCTCAATTGAAATTGGTTTATGGTACTCTAGAGATCTTCATTTGATTTAATTGCTTATTCTGATGCTGATTTTGCTGGGTGTAAACTTGATCGTAAAAGTACTAGTGGAACCTGTCAGTTTCTTGGAGTGAATTTGATCTCCTGGAGTAGCAAGAAACAGAACTCAGTTGCTCTATCTACGGTGGAAGCCGAATATATAGCAGCTGGGAGCTGTTGTGCTCAAATCCTCTGGATCAAACAACAACTCGAAGATTTTGGCATTAAACTAACTAAGACACCCATAAGATGTGACAATACTAGTGCAATCAACCTATCTAAAAATCCTGTGCAACATTCAAGAAGTAAACACATTGAAATAAGACATCATTTCATAAGAGATAATGTACAAAACACTAATGTAACTCTTGATTTTCTTTGTACCAATGATCAGTTAGCTGATGTGTTTACAAAGCCTTTGAGTGAGGATATGTTCTGTTTGATTAGAAAAGAGTTAGGTGTCATTGATCTATTCTCCTAGAACTCTCTTAGTATCATCTTTACCTAATTCCTAAAGCTCAAAACCTTTTGTTTAAAACACCAAAAACTTTATCAAGATTTTTCTATTTTTTTCCGGATTTTCTCGAATTTTTGGCCTAGTGTCGACACTTGGAAAGTGTCAAGTGTCGACACCTGACCAAGTGTCGACACTTGACAAATCCGAAGTGTCGACACTTATTAATCTGAACTATTTTAAACGGACCGAACGATGGATTTTTTGAAAACTTCTTCCCTCCTGATTTCTTGGAACAGTGGTCCCCCCTGTCCAAATCCATCCTTTCACCCCTCAATCCTTCACAAATCAGGTATTTCCCTCTCTAATTTCGTTTTTATTTTTCTATGTTTTTAATTTTATTGTTTTCGAACCAAACAACCGTGTTTTGGGTTTTTCTAATATTTTTCTTGAATCTAACCGGATTTTTGCATGTTTTTGTGAATTTCTAAAACTCCATTTGAGGGAATAATGTTTTAGATTTGTTTTTCTCGGATTTGCCTCATCTTTTGGGCATTTTTCAACCCTTTTTCGCAAAAATCACTGTTTCATCAATTTTGGGCAAAATAAATTGGGTTTTCATCTAATTTAAGCATACTAAATCCTTTTTTTTGTTGATTTAGAAAGGTTTTTAGTAATACATTTGCAACATTTTTTCCTATTTGCAAAAACCCTAAGTGATTAAAACCCAAATCCCATGGTTTTTTTGCATTTTAGACCTTACAAAAATAATTTTTTCCAAAGATTCAAATGTGTTCTACCTAACAAAAATTTCTCCTACAAATTTTGCTCGAAAATTTGTCATTTGATCAAAATATATTTTTCAAACTTTGTTGATTCTGGTTTTCGAAACCTTGTGTCTCTAATCTCAACCTATGGCCAGTCCTTTGTTCTAAACCCTTCTTCATTCTTCCTGGTCAGTTGGCTGTTATGGGTCCTAGGAAGAGACTTGCAGTTAGGGCGAGGCCTAGTCAGGGTACTAAGAGGAGGTCGAAGGCCCGATTTGATCCTGCACAGCCGAGCAGTTCAGCCACTCCGAGCTCCCCCCTGCAGAGAGGATGGCAGGGTAGTCTGTAGCTTCACGGAGGAGAGTTGATCTACAGAGTTTCGACAGGCACCACATTGGCATTAGGTAGATACTCACAGATGCAGGACTAGTACCCTTCTGCACCATGCAGGAGAGATACTATCCTCACCTGGTGAGGAAGTTCTACGGTGCACTGGACTGTCAACGACTTTTATGGACGACATCCGTCAGGGGTACACAGATTTCTTTAACTGATGAGCTGCTGAGCTGAGTATGGGAGATACCCCGGAGAGGAGTCTGTGCATTTTCTGTTGATGATAGAGAGGCGGCTTTCAGATGCATCTTTGAGCGAGAGGATGTTCACGGTATCTCAGTAGTTACCGCGGTATCTCAGTAGTTACCGCGAACCAGTTATCTTTAGAGATGCGACTGCTACACCATATTACTGCACGGATCCTTCTACCGAAGACTGGCAGATTCGATTTCATCACCGAGAGAGAGCTGATGGTGATGACCAGTCTGATCGAGAGGAGACAGATTGATATACCCGCCTTGATGCTATCACAGATGCATGATGCTGCCACTCAGCGCCGACACTGTTTGCCATACGGGATGGCACTGACCCGTCTTTTCAGAGCTTGTGGAGTATCATTGGAGGGGGAGATCCCCAAAGAGACACTACACACAGATGTATACGATGAGAGGTCATTGCACCAGATGGGTTACAGGATGGTTGGAGGTCGATGGGTTCGGAGAGAGTCTGGCTAGGAGCCAGATGAGGAGGATGAGATTCGAGAGGCTGAGGCTGGACCATCTGAGCCAGCAGTTCTTCCTCCAGTAGATGTGCCATCGACACAGGAAGAGCACCTATCGCCTGATGCTTCAGCTCCTCCACCACCATCGACAGGATTATCCTTTGAGGAGCATGCTAGAGCACAGTTCTCATAGATCAGAGGTGAGGTGACTCAGTTGCGTAGCGAGGTCGAGCTTCTACGAGCACAGACTACCTCGGAGCATGCTGAGATTCGCAGATCCATGAAGGAGGGATTTACACGCATTGAGAGTCTATTGAGATCACTTATACCTCCTGCTGCACCTGCACTTGCTCGATCTGATGATGATGATGACGGCGATCACCAAGCGATCATGTGATTTTGCTGACGGCGGTGATCAGGATGTTGACCGAGCCACTGAGGTAGTGGGCACTGACAGCGACAGTGTAGGCGGAGCCGATGCTTAAGAGGTGGTCAGTCGAGATCCTCCTACTACACCTGCTCCTTCTACTGCACTGGTTGACTTCGTAGCGAATCCTATTGAGCCAGCAGATCATCTTTCACCTCCTTCTACCAGATCTTCTAGGGTTGTACCTGTTTTGGTCATGCCGGCCGTACCAGGAGTCTTAGAGCTTTAGCACCTCCTGGGGCATTAGCCACCAGATCTAGGATTAGTGCTCCTTTCAGTCTTGATGTTCCATCTGATGAGGATTAGCCTCACAGATGTCTGTTTCAGATCTTATTTTGTATGTTTGATACTTAATTACTCTATTTATATATGTATGTTTCAGCTCTTTTGTACTGAAAATTTATCTCATATATATATGTGTGTTTTTTATCAGAACTCTGTTATCTTGAAAATTTTATGCTTCAGTTTATCATTCTTTAGCTCTGATACTCTTTATAATGGTATATTTTAACTCTGATATTCTTTATTAGCACAATTTTAGCTCTGATATTTGTTTCTCTACTCTCTTTTTGTATCTATGCTAATTGTGAGGGGGAGGTTATTCCCTTTTCTTATGATGACAAAAAGGGGGAGAACAAGTAATGATTTTGATTTTATGGAGAACAAGTATTTGATTTTATGAAGAACAAGAGTATTGATTTTGATTTTATTGAGAAAAAGGTGTATTATATTGATTATATTGATTTCACCTTGCAAGAATCTTTGAAGTTTATCTTAATAAGAAGTATCTAATTAAGGGCGAGATTGTTTTCTCCTATCTATAAAGTTGTTGCCTCTATGTGACTAAAATTCATGTATATAAATTAAATGGTTAAAGTTTGAACTATAGTCTCTTTTTCTCAAGGTTTTGTCATCATCAAAAAGGGGAGATTGTTGGCTCCACCCAGTGATTTTGATGAATAACAAAACATTGAGTACATATTGTATTCTAATGAGGATTTCAAGTTGTGAGTTTTCAGGAAAAAAGCACCTCAAAATTCTAAAAACTTATGGTGTATGGCACGCAATGGCACGGAGCAATTCTCACATATCCGGGCATCCTCTTCATTGAAAATGGGCTTATGATTGCTTAACTATTATGTGTTTATGCATTCATGAAATTTATTTTTGATTTCGAGGTTTTTACACTTGAATCTGGATGTTTTCAATCTCAAGTGTCGACACCTGGACAGTCAAGTGTCGACACTTCAGCATTTGGCGGACAAAAATTTTGGCATGCCAAGTGTCGACACCTATATTCAAGTATCGACACCAAGTGTCGATACTTAGGTTTCAAGTGTCGACTCAAGGCCTGAGATTTTTAAAATACAGAACTTTGTTATTTCAAGGATTTTTGTGTCAAGTGTCGACACCTGTGTATCAAGTATCGACACTTGATAGTGTCCAAGTGTCGACACCTGATAGCCAAGTGTCGACACTTGCAGCCTGACAGCTCTAACGGATCTATTTTTCTGGCTTGCAGAAATTGGTTTTCAAGCTTCAAACGGCTATTTCCAATGCTCCAACGGTCACAAACCACTTTTAGAAGGTTTTTGGTGTATTTAATCTCCACCAACCTCATTTTAAAAGAAGAGAAGTGAAGAGAAGAAAAGAAAAAGAAGAGAAAGCAAGAGAGAAGTCTATTCAAGAGCATTCAAGTCCACTCAAAAGCCAAAAAGCCAATATTCTCTCCAAACTTCAAATCAAAAGCCTCTTCTAGCTTGATTCCACTGAAAAGCCTACTAGCTCAACTTTACTACATTCCAAAAAGAGGCAACTTGAAGAAGAGTGAAGTCAAAGCATCCTTTGGGCTTCAAAGATTCCAATCTACTCTTGAAGAGAGTTTGTTGTAGCATTTAAATTTTATATCTGTTTTATTGTGCTTTGACCTTGCTTTCAAGGGTGTCTTGAAAGAAGGTTATTGTGGTTTGTTGGTGAGCCAAAGTATTAAAACCAACTAGGGTTAACTTGTGAGCCCGAAGACAAAACATGTATTTAGGGTTGTTGGTGAGCCTAGGTGATAAAACCAACTTAGGTTTTGACTTGTGAGCCTTTTGAAAAATAAGTCAACTGTAATCTGGTGTGGATTATAGTGGAATTCCCAAGGGTGACTTGGGGAGTGGATGTAGGTGCTAGGTTTGCACTGAACCACTATAAACCTTGTGTTTGTGTGTGATTGCTCTTTTCCTCTCATATTCTTTAATTAATTGCTATCATCTTGCATCTAATTTATTATTGCTCACAAGCACCACTAGACCTTCACTTTATTATGTTAAATTTTTTAAAAGATCCAATTCACCCCCCTCTTGGGCTCCATTTCTGGGCAACAAAAGGAATGTTGCCCAAGTGGCTACCCAAGAGGGGGGTGAATTGGGAATTTAAAAATTTAAAGCAGATAATATGAAATTAAAAATCTCTTACAAAGTGTTAGGTTTTGTGAAAAAGTAATAAATTGCAGAAGCTAAATAAGAATAAGAAGCAAAATACAAACACACCAAATTTATAGTGGTTCGGAGCAACCCAGCTCCTACATCCACTATCCAAGAAATCACTTGGAATTTCCACTATATTCATACCCGAATACTGTCAAATTGTTTTGCAGGATCACAATCAAAAACCTCTACACTTTGGTTTTAACAGGATCATCAAAGAAAACCCAACACCCTTTGATTTTAAATAGGATCACCAAAGAAACTCAACTTGGTTTTCACAAGATCACCAAGAACTTAACACCCTTTGGTTTTAAACAGGATCACCAAAGAAACCTTACTTGGTTTTCATAGGATCACCAAGAACCTATTTGGTTTTTCAACCGGGCTCACCAATAACCCAACCAATTCAAAGATGAATTAAAATAAATGCAACAATAATGATAAACTCTTTTTGTCGGATAGTTATCGGTGCAGCTTGTGAGAAGTCCACTTGGATGCACTTGAATAAGCTTTAATTGCTTGAGTGGCTTCCTTGCAAAGTGCTTCAAGCTTCAGATTAGAGTTGGTGAAGGCTTGAAGGCTGACTTGAATGTTCTTGTGCTCTCTTACTTGTTGGTAGGTAAGATATTCAATGTAGCTTCAAAACTTTGAAGAACTTTCAAAAAACTTCTTTGAGAGAAGTTCAAATTCCTCAAATATATGGTCTTCAATCACTTCAAAGTAGTTTGAGATGTTGTAGACCACTGAGATGTGACATATGACCATTGGAGCACTTTTGGCATTCAAAAAGAAATTCTGGAACTAGCTATTAGATACCTGAAAGCGACATTCGAGTCGGCTCGGATCCTTCAAGTCGATATGTCGAGTCGCCAAATCATCAGTGTAGTCAGCTCTTATCTCAAGGTGCAAAACTTTACTCTGGATGAGTCGGCTCTTGATAGCTCAGGTCAGCTCGAACTTATATCTTTGAAAATATTGAACTCGAGAAGTCGGCTCTTTTGATCTTTGGACGGCTTTTCTTCTTAGATTCTGAAATCATTACTCTGGAAGAGTTAGCTTATTCCAGTTTGGGTTGGCTCGCTGTCTCAGATCTTCAAAATTAGGTCTGGCAGAGTCAGCTCTTTCTGGTTCAGGTTGGCTCGCCTGGCTATTCTCAGAAATCTTCAAAAACTGAACTCTAGAGGAGTTGGCTCAGACATATTCCAGTCGACTCGGATTTAGTGGAGTCGGCTCGATTATCTTCAAGTCGGCTTGGATCGCTGCGTGCCAGAATCCTTGCTATGTGCCATGAGGTGGAGTTGGCTCTTCATCATGCTGGGTCGGGTTGAGTAACTTCTTCAAGATTTTTATAATTGAACTCAAAGAAAAACTCTCACCAACACTCTTAAATTTTTCAAGCTTACCAACTCAAAATAATTCTAAGGCTCACACACATAGAAGTAACCCCTTTTTTATAGATTTTTTCTTAGCTTTTTTATTGGGTTCTTATTTACAAAAAGCTTACAACACAACTCAAAACAAGAAGTAAAGATGTAGGAGTTGAAATTTTGAACAAACAAATCATCTTACAAAAACTGGTAAAATACTTGAAGAGTTACTAGATATAAATGTACAAGCTCCAATGTTTGGTTATCATCAAAATCACTTATGGGGTCAACAATCTCCCCTTTTTGATGATGACAAACACAGGGCATGAAAAATTCTTTACACATACATGTATAAATGTATTTGAAAGTAAATATTCACATGTATCTGAGCTAACTGTATTTGTAAATAAGTATTAGAGCTCTAAAGTTGAAATTGTATAGTATTGATGTTAGTGCTTTTGTGTATGTCAAAGTTCTAGACTTTGCAAGCTTCATAAAGTCAGAATTAGCACAAACATGGAGTATCAAATTTTGAAATTGAAAGAATTTAGACAAATTTTAGAGCAATCAGAGCAAAAGAAGGGTTTAGAATTAAAGCCATTCTTTTAAGAGAATCTCCCCCTTTCTCAATGTTTTGAAATAATATAGTAGTTAGTTCCAATTTGAATACTATCACCTTTGTGCTCCCCCTTTTAATTCTTTTTATGAACTTTAAGAATAATTGAATAAGAAACTTAACATAGATATCAGAATTTTCATGATAACTCAATTATAGATACCATTCTCCCCCTTTTTGTCAAGCAATCAAAAAGGTAGTTTCAATAAAGCTTAGCTTTTGATATAGATTAATAAAGTATTTAATATTTGTTTGAGATAATTTTACTTTCTCAAATTTGAAATTCTAATTAAAATCTCATCATTGTTGTATCAAAAATATTATATGAATAGAAGGATATCACATGACAACAAAAATTACTAAAAGAACTTTCATTTCACTGAGAAGTTTTTCATATATAGTACAAAGTATGAAAGAAAGTATATTCATTCAGTAGAAGATAAAAGATAGAATATTTATTTATCAAAAAGTGAGAAGTACAAAGAAGTGATCAATCATAACCAATAGACTAACTAAACTACCTATTCTTCTTCTTCACTAGAAGAAGAGCCAACCTCTATAATCTTATCGAGGTCTTACTTTTCAGGGGTTTAAACCTTAAATCCCTGAACCTAGTTCTAACAGGGGCTCTAAATGCCTTAGTCTTTTTGGCCATAGGTTTCTTCTCGGTCATAATAGGTTTGGGTTTGACTGAGGGTGGATCAGATGAAGGAATAGGAGTAGGAGTCTCAAGTGACTCTTTGATGATCTGTGCAGGAGTATTTTCAGTAGTGACTATTTCCTTCTGAAATTGCAGCAAGATACTTCTGACTTCTTTTTTAAAATCCTTCATTTCCTTTTCCATTTTCTCCTTGTGAAGCTTTTGTTCAGATCTCATTTTTTGCAAGCTAGCATTAACTATATTTTTCATTTCATCAATTGCAGAATTCATGTGATCTGTCAATAAATTTAAGAAAGTTTCCATCTTCTGAAATATTAGCTTCTTAAGGTCAGATGGAGTAATCATTGTACCTTCATATTTGTCTTCAACAGTAGCTTTATCATCTTTTGAAGAAATAGCAGCAAACTGACTAGACACTTTCTTTATCCATACTCCTTGTAATTTGTAACCCATTATTTTTAGTGAACTGAAGGAATAAGTGTCAGAGTGATATAGAGGCTTGCCTATCTCATTAGTTAGATTAATTCCAGCTTCTTCAAACAGTAAGGTAAAAACCATATCGTAGGGTAGGCCGGCTTTATCTTTCCTAGCTGCTTTAGTCATTTGAATTATCATTATATAAGGAAGGTTGAGAGGCTTTTCTTCTATCAAATATCCCATAAAAGTCATGTCCTTCTCACTTACCCAGTCAAAGCGACCAGTTCTGGGAAGAAATATTCTACTGACCATATTGTGAAGAAGCCTCATTTCCTTTAACAGTAAGTTGGCCTGAACATGTTAAACGGAGTTCACATATTCTTTTTCCAAAATAAGCTTTAGAGTGTGTTCTTTGTCTATTAGGGTAAGCTCAGTGGCACCGTCCGTTGGCTTTTGAAGCAAGCTACCCAACTTTTCTTCATGCACGATGACTTTCACTCCCTTAATAGTTGATTCCAAATGATATTCTTTAAGAACTATATTTTTTATAGAAAATCCATACCAGTGAGGGGTAGGTTAAAATGTCTAAGGAACAGAAATGCTTCCAACCCTGGCTGTCTATCCATCTTTCGATCTTCATTTCCATTTCTTCTAGAAACGAGAAATTTATCCTTCTTCCATAATTAACGAGCCAGTTGGCCATAGAGATAATATATCCTGAAGGGGGAGTTTCTTCTTCTTGTTGCTCAGGAGTGGTAGACCTTTTCCTCTTTTATCCTTTTCCTTTTGCATATTCACTGCGTGTGCTTGATTCACCTACTTGAAGAATCTTCCTTGCAGATCTTCATGGAGCCATTGCAGTGGGATTTAGGAAATCAAGGATCTGGGAATGGTTCTTGAGAGATTAGTAAAGGTTTCGAGTGGAGTAGGGTGAGTTTGAAGTAAAAATATAAAGAGTTAAGTTCAAGAAAAGATTACACATAACTATTTAACCAACGAATTCCCGACATTCAAGTAGGCTTGCTCAGCCCTAGAAACATCCGAGTCGGCTCGATCAGAGCGAACTCAGAACAATCAGAACACCGAGTCGGCTAGGCAAGATATCAAGTTAACCTAGTCGGCTCGACCAGAGCAAAAGTAGAAAAATTAGACATTCAAGGCAGCTCGACCTGAGCAAAATTGCTCGAGTCGACGCGAATAAAAACTTTCCACAGAACAAGAAATGATTTAGAAATTGAATTTGATTCAATGAAATTTAAAGGAAAGTTGTTCAACAAACATGAGTAGTTGTAGGAGGTTTTCTAGGTGATTTTTCCTTAGTTTTTGAAAAAAAATTGGGTATCTAAATCTAGAATGGATCACAAAGCCCTAATTCTCTCTAAGCAATTCAAGTCTATCCTGATTCAGTGGCTTGGAAAAAATGTCAGCTAATTGTTTCTCAGTAGGGATAAACTCTTGTTCTATGTCACCATTCAAAACATGGTTTCTAATAAAATGGTGTCTAATCTCTATATGTTTAGTCCTAAAATACTGAATGGGATTTTTGGTTAAATTTATAGCACTTGTGTTATCACACTTGAATAGAATTTTGCATTGTGTAACACCAAATCTTCTAGTTGTTGTTTAATCCATAACACTTGTGCACAGCAACTCCCTGTAGCAACATACTCTGCCTTAGCAGTAGAAAGTGCTACCAAGTTTTGTTTCTTACAGTGTCATGAGATTAAATTCAACCCTAGAAATTGGTATGTGCCACTAGTGCTTTTTCTATAAATTCTATAACCAGCATAATCAACATCCGAAAATCCAATTAAATTCAACGATGATTGTTTTGAAAACCAGAGACCTAGATTACTTGTACCTTTCAAATATCTCAATATTTTTTTAACAGCAAGCATGTGTTTCTTTAGGATTACATTGAAATCTAGCACATACACGTACACTATACAAGATATCCGGTCTACTTGCACTTAAATATAATAAGGATCCGATCATACCTTTATAAAGCTTTTGATCAACATTTGATCCATTTTCATCTTTGTCCAATCTGCAAGATGGGCTCATGGGTGTGCTCATTTGTTTCTCATCTCCATGCCAAACTTCTTGATTATTTTTTTCGTATATTTGGCTTGGTTGATGAAGATTCCTTCCCTAGTTTGCTTTACTTGAAGTACGAGGAAGTAGTTAAGTTCACCCATTAGGTTCATTTCAAATTCTCCCTGCATTAGCTTAGCAAATTCTTCACAAAAACTTTTATTAGTTGCACCAAATATAATATCGTCAACATAAATTTGTACAACTAATATGCCACTGTTTTTCTTTTTGATGAAAATGGTTTTATCAATATTTCCTCTTGAAAAATTATTTTCAATTAAGAAAGTGCTAAGTCTATCATACCAGGCTCGGGGTGCTTGTTTCAAACCATATAAAGCTTTATGTAATTTAAACACTTGGTTTGGAAAAACATGATCTTCAAAACCCGGTGGTTGTTCAACAAAAACTTGTTCGGAGATAAAACCATTTAAAAATGCCCTTTTTACATCAATTTGAAAAAGTTTAAAATTCATGTAGCAAGCAAAAGCAAGAAGTAATATAATGGCTTCTAGTCTTGCTACGGGTGCATATATTTCATCAAAATTAATACCTTCTTCTTGACTATATCTCTTAGCCACTAATCTAGCTTTATTTCTAATGACATTTCATTGTTCATCTAATTTGTTCCTATGGATCCATTTGGTTCCTATGATTGGGTGGTCTTTAAGTTTATCAACAAATGTCCAAACCTTATTTCTTTCAAACTGGTTCAATTCATCAAGCAAGCCATCATCCAGTTTGGATCATTTTCAGCTTCTTCTAAGGTATGAGGCTCTATTTGAGATATAAAAGCTAGGTAGTTATGTGTAGTTCTATGTGCAAACCTAGTCCTAATACCTTATGAAGGATCACCAATAATTAATTATTTAGGATGGGAAGTAGCATACCTCCATTCAGTTGGTAGATCTGTATGATCCTTACTTACCGTTTCTTCTCCTTTTTCAATTGGTCTTTCTTGTTTGCTCATGTCTTCCAAGTCCTTTTGAATTGTACCTGCATCATTGTCAATACACTCATCTTTTCTAGATGGTGAAGGGTTAGTTTCATAAAAAATAATATGCATTGACTCTTCAACAGTAAGATTCTTTTTATTGAATACTTTATAAGCTTTGCTATGACGTAAATATACAAGAAAAATTGCTTCATTAGATTTAGCATCAAATTTTCCTAGATTATCCTTACCATTATTAAGCACAAAGCATTTGCATCCAAATACATGAAAGTAATTGATATTGGATTTCTTTTCATTCCAAAGCTCATAGGGGGTTTTCTTCAAGATAGGATGGATCAAAATACGGTTTAAAATATAACAAGCAGTGTTCACCGCTTCTGCCAAAAAGTACCTTAGAAAATTACCTTCACATAACATTATTCTGGCCATTTCTTCCAAAGTCCTATTTTTCCTCTCTATAATACCATTTTGTTATGGTGTTCTAGGAGCAGAGAAGTTGTGATCAATGCTATTTTTAGTACAATAATCATCCAAAAACTAATTTCCAAATTCAGTGTCATGATCACTCCTAATTAAAATTATTGAAAGATTTTTCTAATTTAAAACCTTTTTGTAAAATTTTTGAAATACTTTGAAGGTTTCATCTTTATGAGCAATAAATACAATCCATGTAAATCTGGAAAAATCATCTACAATCACAAGGGCATATTTCATATCTCCTAGGCTTGTGGTCCTAGTTGGTCCAAATAAGTCCATGTGAAGTAGTTCTAGTGGTCTAGACGTTGAAATCATATTTTTGGACTTAAATCTCCCCCTAGTTTGTTTACCCATTTGGCATGCATCACAAACATTATCAAAATAAACTTTAAACATAGGCATGCCTCTAACTAAACTTTTGAAAATCAACTTGGCAATAGTATGCATGCTAGCATAACCTAATCTTCTATGCCATAGAAAACAAGACTCCTTGGTCTTAGCATTCATTGCAACTAAACTGGAGCTACTTGACATGGCAAGATCATTCAGATCTACTACATAAATATTTCTAAGTCTATGTCCAATGAATTTACTACTAGAGTCAAGAGAGTTTGTTACTACACACATAGATGATTCAAAGATAACCTTGAAGCCTTTATCACATAATTGACTAATACTCAATAAATTATGCTTTAATTTTTTTACTAGCATAACATTTTCAATGAAAGTATATTTTCAATGAAAGTACAAGGGATTATCTTGATCTTACCAATTTCTATTATTTTTCATTTGCCATTGTCTCCAAAAGTAACCATACCTCCTTCTTTCATTTCCAGGGTGATGAACTGATCTTTGTCACCCATCATATGTCTTGAATAGCCACTATCGAGATACCATCTTTTTTTCAATTTCTGGGCTGCAAGACATTCCTACAACACAATCAAGGAGTTCTTTTAGGTACCCAAGCTAACTTGGATCCTTGTAGGTTAGCTGAGGTTGTTCCTTTTTGAACCCAAATCTTTCTTGATTTATTAAGGACATTTCTAGCAGTATTGCAATTAAAATCTTTATGTCCAAGTTCTTTGCAAGCAAAACATCTGATTCTAGAAATCTGAAAAGATTTATGCTTTGAAATTTTAGATGCATGAGATGCAGAAATAACAGTTTTTGTATTTGAGTTTTTGGGAACATATAAGGCAGCTTTTGAAATAGAAGTAGAACCTTTTGTCACAAAAGCCTTTTGAGATGTAAACTTTAGAACAAAATCTTTTTGTTTAACAAATATAGTTGCTGAAATATAATTTGAACATAAAGCATTAAAACCTATTCCAGCTTTATTACCAGAAATTGTTTGTTCTTTAAGAATTAATTCAAGCTTGTTATAGGATAGAGTTAGTTTTTCAACAAGTGGCTTGAGTTTTTCAACCTCCTTTTTCAACTCATTATTTTCTTTCAACAAAATTTTATTTTCATCAAGATAATCATTATTTTCAGTCTTTAAAACATTTTAATTTTTAGAAAAGGCATGAAGTTCTTTTTGCAATAAAATATTCTTTTCTGAAATCTCCTCTTTTTCTTTGAGTAAAGAATCATTAGTATTCTTTAGAGATCTAATCCTTATTCTAGCCTTTTTAAATTCAGATAAAAGATCATGAAATGCAGAATTTAACTCATCAAAAGTAAATTCAATTTGAGTATTGGGGGAAGTTACCTCATCCTCAAGACCCATTAAATATAAGTTTGCTATTTTCGCGGTCTCTTCCTCTTCAATTGAAGTAGATTCTACACAGTCACTTCACATGGCAACCATTGCTTTCTTTTTCTTCTTTCTGAAAAATTTCTTCAACAGTGGACAGTCTGGATGAATGTGCCCTGGTTTCTTACATTCATAGTAGGTGGGGACTTGTTCTTTATCTTTGTCTTTGTCCTTGTCCTTTTCTTTTGAATGTTCTCCTCGTTTATGAAATTTTTTGTTGTATCTTCCTTTCTTCTTTTCCATAAACTTTCTGAATCTCCTCACGACCATTGCAATGTCTTCATCTTCTAGATCATCTTCGAAGGAGGTAGAGTCATCTTTTGATTCTTCATTATTCTTTGATTCCAATGCAGCCTTGAATGCAATAGTTTTCTTCTTCTTCTGATCATCATCTATTCTATGCTACATGGCTAATTTGTGTGTGATGAGGGAACCCATTAGTTCAACCATCGATAGAGTGTTTAGGTCTTTAGCTTCCTGGATGGCAGTAACTTTAGGGTCCCATTTGTCAGGAAGTGATCTCAAAATTTTGGTACCCAATCAGTATTTGAGTAAACCCTGCCAAGGCTTTTCAAATCATTAATAATACTGTAAATCTAGTGTACATGGCAGATATATTTTTATTAGGTATATTTTATTAGGATCCATTTTAAACAATTCATAATTATGCACTAAAAGATTAATCTTTGAAGTTTTCACTTATGAAGTTCCTTCATGCATCATCTCAAGTTTATCCAAAATTTCTTTTGCTGAAGAGCAAGTGGAAATTCGATTAAACTCTTTTGAATCCAAAGCATAGTATAGCAAGTTCATTGCTTTGGCATTCAATTCCCCTAATTTCATGTCATGTTCATCCCATTCCTCTTCAGGCTTAGGGACATCCATGCCATCAATTTTGATCATAGGAACATGTGGCCCTTTAAGAATGACCTTCCACAATTGAAAATCAATAACTTGTATATAGATTTTCATTCTTGCTTTCCAATAAGAATAATTTGGGCCTGTGAAGAGTGGAGGTCTATTAGTTGATTGGCCTTCCACCAAGGATATACTTATGAGATGAGCCATCAATCTTTAATCTAATGTAATCAGAGGCACTGCTCTGGTATCAGTTGCTGCCCAGGTGGCTACCTAAGAGTGGGGTGAATTGGAAATTTAAAAATTTAAAGTAGATAATGTGCAATTAAAAATCCCTTACAAAGTGTTAGGTGCTGTGACAGAGTAGTAAATTGTAGAAGCTAAATAAGAATGAAGAAGCACAACACAAACACACCAAATTTATAGTGGTTTAGAGTAACCAGCTCCCACATCCACTACCCAAGATACCACTTAGGATTTCTTCTATATTCACACCCGAATACAGTCGGATTGTTTTGCAGGATCACAATCCACAACCTCTACACTTTGGTTTTAATGAGATCACCAAAGAAAACCCAATACCCTTTGGTTTTAAAAAGGATCACCAAAGAAATCCAACTTGGTTTTCACAAGATCACCGAGAACCTAACACCCTTTGGTTTTAAACAAGAATACCAAAGAAACCCAACTTGATATTCACAGGATCACCAAGAACCTATTTATTTTTTCAACCAGGCTCACCAATAACCCAACTAATTCAAAGATGAATTGAAATAAATGCAACAATAATGAGAAACTCTTTTTATTGGATAGTTGCCGGTGCAGCTTGCGAGAAGTCCACTTGGATGCACTTGAATAAGCATTAATTACTTCGGTGGCTTCCTTGCAAAGTGCTTCAAGCTTTATACTAGAGTTGGTGAAGGCTTGAAGGCTAACTTGAATGATTTTGTGCTCTCTTGCTTATTGGTAGGTAGGATATTCAATGTAGCTTCAAAACTTTGAAGAACTTTCAAAAAACATCTTTGAGAGAAGTTCAAATCCCTCAAATAATGGTCTTCCATCACTTCAAGGTAATTTGAGATGTTGTAGACCATTGGGATGTGACATATGATCGTTGAAGAACTTTTTGGCATTCAAAAAGAAATTTTGGAACTAGCTGTTAGACCTGAAAGCGATATTCGAGTCGGCTCGAATTCCTTCGAGTCAGCTCGGGTCCTTCGAGTCGATATGTCGAGTCACCAAATCTTTAGTGTAGTCGGCTCTTTATCTCAGGGTGCAAAACATCACTCTGGACAAGTCAGCTCTTGATTGCATGAGTTGGCTCGAACTTATATCTTTGAAAATCTTGAAGTAGAGGAGTCGGCTCTTCTTCTCAGGTTCTGAAATCATTACACTGGAAGAGTCGGCTCATTCAATTCGGGTCGGTTCGCTTTCTCATATCTTCAAAATTAGGTCTGGCAGAGTCGGCTCTTTCCGGTTCAGGTTGCCTCACCTGGCTATTCTTAGAAATCTTCAAAAACTGGACTCTGGAGGAGTCGGCTCGGACATATTCCAGTCGACTCAGATTTAGTGGAGTTAGCTCGATTATCTTCGAGTTAGCTCGGATTGCTGCGTACCAGAATCGTTGCTGCATGCCATGAGGTGGAGTCGGCTCTTCATCATGCTGGGTCAGCTCGAGTAACTTCTTCAGGATTTTTACAAGTGAACTCGAAGAAAAACTCTCACCAACACTCTTACATTTTTCAAGCATACCAACTCTAAGTAATTCGAAAGCACACACACACAGAAGTAATCCCTTTTTTACAGATTTTTTTCTTAGCTTTTTCATTGTGTTCTTCCTGACAAACATAGATTACAACACAACTCAAAACAATAAGTAAAGATGTAGGAGTTGAAATTTTTAACAAACAAATCATCCAACAAAAACTTGTAAAATACTTGAAGAGTTGTTAGATATAAATGTACTTGCTCCAATATTTGGTTATCATCAAAATCACTTATGGGGTCAACAAGGAATATCTAACTTAGGCCTATGGTATTCTAAATATTCTTCAATTGATTTAATTGGTTACTCTAATACTACTATGGAGGATATAAAATTGATAGAAAAAGTACAAATGGTTTATACCAACTTTTAGGGTTGAGCTTAATCTCATGGTATAGTAAAAAATAAAACTCTATAGCATTATCTACTACTAGAGCTGAATATGTTGCTGTAGGAAGTTGTTGTAGTTAGATGCTTTGGATTAAGCAATAACTTGAGGACTTTGGCATAAAACAAAATAAAATTCCTCTCATATGTGATTATACAAGTGTTATAAATTTAAATAAAAATCTAATTTAGCACTCAAGGACCAAACATATAAAGATCAGACATCACTTTATTAGAAATCATGTACAAAATACTAAAATAATACTAGAATTTATTGATACAAATAAATAATTAGTTGATATATTTATCAAATCCTTAAGTGAAGACAGATTTTTAATGATTAGAGATGAATTAAGATTCTATGATCCATTTTAGGAGTTCTTTCTTGAAAGTTCTTCTAGATCTCATTTGATTTGGTTCTCATCTTTTTCCACCAATTTAGAGTTTATTCTTTCAAATTTTATAGCTTAGAAACATCTCATTTTAATCCATGTCCTTTTTGGCCAAAAATTCTCACATTTCAAAAATTATATCTCTAGGAGTTGACTCGTATCGACACCCATACCTACAAGAGTTGACTCATGGTGTCAAAACACAATTTTTAATAGCATTCATAAATTCACTCTTTTCACTTTTCACTGTTCAAACCTAGAGCCAACCCATCTTTTCGTGTTTCAAACCTTTCAAAAACCCTAGGGACAACTTTCATTAGATTTTTTTGAGTAAATCTAAGGAATGGGACCTCGAAAAGTAGTGGCCACAAAGAGAAGGAGATATGTTAGGAATAATTCAATAGAAAGGAGGTCTAAGTAGTGAAATGACCAAGATATCCCTCAAGCTACTTGACCTTAGCCTCAATCCATTATTTCCATAGTGAATTGACTAGTTGCGATTGGAAGAATGATCAATTACGAGTTCTTAAAGGCCAAGCACTTCCACATTGGCAATTGGGTCCATGGCCAAGGTTGGAGAGAGATTTTGCATGCTAGAGGTACCCATTTATCCAAAGTTGGCTAGAATGTCTTTTGAAAATCCGAGGATTGGATCTAGATCGATTGATTGTAATGTGAAGGTGACCTTAATTGTGTTAGATGAGGGGAGGTTCAGTTGTATTTTAGAGATGCCAAGGACTGGCATTTGTTTTTCAGCCTTGGAGAAGAAGATAGATGGACTTAAAGTGATACTAGAAAGAGATGATGGCAGAAATTTGAAGAATCAAAAGGCAAATTTGTTGTCTATGGAGATGAGATTGCTCCACAACATAGTGAGTTAGATATTTCTCTCGAAGATCTAGAGATTTGACTAAGTAACAGAGAAGGACATAGCCTTCATGTACTATTTGATTAAAGGGAAGCTTATAAATCTACCATTCTTGATGATGAGACAGATAAATGAAGCTACAAAGAAGAATAGGACTTGTTTGTCCTTTGGTATGGTTTTCACATTGATCTTTGAGGAGTTCAAGGTAGACTACAATGGGGAGGATGATAGGAGACTACTACGTACAGATAGGTATAATGAGTAATCCCTCCATCATTTAGGCTATCGAAAGATTGATGATATGTAGGTTCTTAAAGCTTCTAGTTAGGGAGCTACTACTATAGATATATTTGAGGATGATGATGAGGAGGAGGATGAGGAGCCACATTCACCTCCTATTGGCCCTCCACTAACACTCAGGCTACTAGACCATCTATAGCACCACCATAGCCCAAGAGCTCGAGGACTCCACAAGCACCTGCATCTGCATAGCCAGCTATAAGTTAGATTGAACACTTTGCTAAGATGATGATAGGGAGGATCAATTCTTTGTGTTTAGATATGAGACTGAAGATCATGAGGAGCCATGAAGAGCCTAGGTTATTTATTCAGCGATCTTATGAGGAGCTCTGACATGACCTGAGAGAGCTAACCCTTGAGTGAAGATAGTGGAGTAGGCTCAGAGAGCATAGGGAGCATGGCAGAGCACACATCTAGATATGCTTCATGAGGATATTGATAAAATATTGAAGAAGACAGATAGTTTCATGGTGAATCAATTTGGAGTCATAGGAGCTATTCATCAAGGCATACATAAGAACAAGTTAGAGATCGGGGACCTACTAGTTAGACTTATCAATTCTAGTTCTTCATTTAGTCAACCCCAGAGATGATAGTCTTTGCATGCACCTACTCGACCCCCATTTAGCATTTAGCTCCATAATGCAACCTACCACTGGATTCCCACTTACCATCTCTACCGAACCAACTTTGAGGACTCATAGTACCAAGGGATCCTCTTCATCTTCATTAAATGCTCCTACTCCATACATTATAGAACTTCCAATTTTTGATTATGATTTTAGTCTATTTATAAATCATTAGATTATATGTATTATAATCTTGGTGTTAGGATATGTAGGATACATATATTGTTGACTATAGTATGTTATTTACTTTTACATTGTACTAAACATTTTCATTTTAATGTTATCTATTGTAATGACTTATGTATCAAAGTCAATGTTTGTTATTATATATTGATGAATTTGAATGAACTGGTATTTGACTTATTCATTTATTGTGCATTGTTTATTATCATATTTGATGATGACAAAAAGGGGGAGAGAAAGTGAAAGGCATGAGATTAAAATTAAAATTGGTAATAAGATTTAAAATTAAAGAGTAAGATTTGAGATTAAAAAGATATATGGGATTAAAGATTAAGGCAAGAGATTCAAAGAAAAAGGGGGAGAAGACATGTATTGATACCACTTTGATATCAATGATAAATGAAATAAAAAACTTAAGCCATCATAATTAAGGAACTAAGCTCTGATATACAAGAAAGAAAGGAATAAAGAAAGTTAAAAGAGCTTAAGATGAAAAGGAAGCTTAAACTGAGGGAGAGCTTTGTTTTAAAAATTCTTTCAAAACATTATAGCTATGATACACCCTTCTTTTTAAGCTCTGATACATCTTTTAACAAATTTGATAAATTTCTTCTACCTTGATACATTCCTTTCTGAGCTCTGATACAAGCTTATTTTGCTCTGATATGTTGTTGATACACCTTATACAACTCTGATACATATAAACATTTAAAGCTTTGATACATATATACACACACTTAAGTTCTGATACATTCTATAAATAGCTCTGATTATTTTATAAGATCTAATACATATACATATACTTTGCTCTGATGCATAATGAATACTCCATTTTTGCTTTGATACATTGTACATGCTCTGATATATAATAAATATTTTGAGATATTTACTGCAAATCTCTAATACATCTTATATTGTAAAGTTTAAAGCTCCAATACATTTTATATTGTAAAAGTTTTTAATCTCCATGTCCAATATTTTATCATCATCAAAATTAAAAGATTGTTGATCCCAGGAATGATTTTGATGATTACAAAATATTGGAGTACGAAAGTATACTAATATCTTTCAATTTACTTAAGAATATTTTATAGAGAGCATATAGTAACAAAAAATGATACATGAACCATTAAAAAGTTTAGTGAATCATTAGAAGTTTTTATGAACCATTAGAAGGTTTTGAGAGCTCAATTGAATACTATTAAAGAGAAAGTATGTTAGAATCCTTGTTTGGAATGACGAGTCCATCTATGAAAGTTGGAGCTGACTCTGGTATATTTTGAAACTAGTATATATACAAGCTAGCTTAACTGAAGGAATAGCTGACTCTCTCAATGGAATAAAGGAGTAATTTTCTATCTCAGACGAGCAAGCCGACTCTTGAGAGCAAGAGCTGACTTCCTTAGAAAAATAGAAGGTTGAATTTTCAAGTCACTTAGATGAGCGACTCTCAAACAAGTTTGCTGACTCTCTCAGTGATAGAAAAACATGGATTCTCTAGAATAGGCAAAAGAGCCGACTCATGTAGCAAAAGATCCAACTTTCTTAGAGAAACAGAAGACTAAATTTTTGAATTTCTTTAAGCGAGTGACTCCTCATCAGGTGGGCCGACTCATGGCCTTCTAACAATACTTTAATGGCTATTTTATAGACTTCTAGATTTCATAGAAACTTAATTCTAATGACTATTTTTTGTTTCTAATGGATAGAAATTGCTAGGAGAGTCTCTAAATTGATTGATATTCATGGAAGAAGTATAAAAACAAGGATTAAGCTTAGAAAACTATACAATCATTGAAAACACTTGGGAAGAAGAGAATATTCAAAGTTGTCTTTGAAAACTCAAGAGATTCAACTACTTCCCATCCAACTCTCTTGAAGCAATTAGTGAAGAACCTATATGGTATTGAAGAGAATTCATTGAAGTATTCAAAAGTTTTTAAATCAAGCTTCAAATGGCAACAACTCAGCTCTTAAGAAGTTTATCTTTTTGTTGCATTATTTTGTTCTATTTTTTTATTACCAGTTTTAGTAGGATCTGAAACTTGGTTTTTGTTATTTAAGGTTTCGATTGGCTATCCTATTAAAGCCAATGGGTTAGTGTGTTAGCTCATTTAAAACAAATGTGTATTAGGTTTTCAATTATGGGAACAAGAAAATAATTTGACCATATTCTTGAGGGAATTTAATGGAAATCCCAAGTGAATATTGGGAAGTGGATCTAGGTGCTAGGATTGTATTGAACCAACATAAATCTCTCTTGTTTGCGTGTGTGCTTATTACTTTCTCTATCTTTGCATCCACCACATCTCACACCACACTTGACATACTAACTCAAAGTTTTCTAATGAGCACATATTTGTTGAAACTTTCAAAACACAGTTCACCCCACTCTTGGGTTGTCATTTTGGGTAGCATGATATAGTAAGCAATCATCTAGATTTGATCAAATAGCCATTGCTTCACACATGTGATGCACAACATAAAAGGCTATGATGAAATCCTAGAAATTTAGCACACCAAATTCTCTTTCTAAACCTTCTAAAATTTTGATTAAATCTTTATGATTGCTATAACATCACTGAAATATGATTTTTAAATTACCAAAAATTTTTTTTTGCTAGAATTAAGGATTGATAGAAGTTTTTAATTATTAAAATCTTCTAAGCACCAAGTCTTAGTTTGTTAAAATTTTCTGGTGGTTGACTTTTTGTTTTGATCAAGAATCATGGTAGATAGATGCTAAAACCCTAGATTTTAGACTTCATCCAAGATTCAATTACAAGTCAACTCTTGTTTTTCATCAAAACATTATCAAAATTCTTAGTTATTAGAGTTATTCGTTGACCTAATTGGATAAGGACTTCAAGTTTACCTGACCAATCCTAATTTGATTAGGTTTAAGTCTAGATTCACTAGATTCGAATGTAACTAGTTATGGATCTAAATCCAAGTTGACTTGATTCCATTGTTGGTGAATAATTGACCTAATTTAGGCTAAAAGTTAGCCCAAATCATAGCCAAATTCAATTTGGCTCAACGATTGAATCAAATCAAACCTAGGATAGTAGGATCATGATACATGAATGATATCATATTTATGATATCATGAGTAATGATTAATGCATGCATGCTGGTAGATATATGAGATACATTTTTAAGATATGCATGAGACAAAAGTCCCTAATAAAAAAATATATTAATTCTTAGTGGTGGAAAACAAAAGTTGATCTAGTTTAGAATTGATTTCACCAATTAGTGTCCAAAGAAAGTGTTCAAGAGTGGTGGTAATTAATTAGGACTGTTGCATCAAGTAGTGGGGAGCCTCTCACTAATCTTTCACTTACCTAGCCAGTAAAGATAAATTGGTTTTCAATTTTGATTGCTTAAGGTTAAGACTACTACTTAAATTGCTAAGTGCTAGGAACGCAACCCAAGCCTTCCTTCATACTGAGTCAATAGAGTATGTCAAGATCTATAACGGGTTTATTGTACTATCCACAAGGCTTGCTATGGGGACTAATGTGATATTGACTCAGTGTATAGTGATGCTTATGATATACTTAAATAGTATTGCTTTATTGTTCCATCGGGAGTGCTATTTGTTGGAAAATGTATCCTAATGCCAATCATCGTAGCTTGTAGACAGTTATGCAAATATAAACGTATATGAATTATTACTAAATATTTGGTAGTTTATCACATTGCATCTTTCTATAATGAACTCATTTATGATGGAATCCTTAGAATTACTTTTAATATGATAAAAAAGAGGATTTATAATGTGATTTAAAATTGTTCTTGACCAAATAACACATTGTTAAAGGATAACATGTATGAAGTGTAGGTCATTGT
Source organism: Areca catechu (assembly GCA_021397845.1). Classification (NCBI taxonomy): domain Eukaryota; kingdom Viridiplantae; phylum Streptophyta; class Magnoliopsida; order Arecales; family Arecaceae; genus Areca; species Areca catechu. Next base: position 84,074,296 of record CM038044.1, on the reverse strand, counting down.
ATGCCATATGGGTTGGTTGTCCTCTTAACCAAGAGTATGGAGAGACTAGTATGGCATGCAGGTGAAGTATAGAATATTTCACTAAACATAACCCACTTGCAGAGTACTCTTATGCCAAGTGTTGCTTGTGAAGGTTATTGATATGTTAGGGTTCAGTGGTCCAGCGAGGCAACCATGTTCCAACCCACTCTATATACATGTTAGCTAGCTCAAGTGATGGGGCTACCTTCAAGACATCACCATGTGGATGCATAGGTGCATGTCCACTAGATTCTTGCATGCATACCTACCACTATCGGTCTTGCCCTGTCCACCAATATGTGCATGCCCTAGTTGCAGCGATCATTAATATTTGTCACTTAAAGAATGCCCTACTATAGGGATGTGCCGTGCTGGCCACCACTCCTTACCTCACCTATCATGGCATGATCTCCCCACCCGAGCATGCTTACAATAGCCAAATATATTGGCCATCTATCCTATCCTTAGGCATCAGGTACATGCCTATAATTTGGTTCCTTAAGACCCTCCAAGTAAGTCGAACAAGGATATAGTAAGGACATAAGGAGAAGAATGAAGGGATAAAGATGGAACCAAGTGAAAGAATTGTGCCCTAAAAGCCAATCTTTATACGGGCATTTCTATAATCTTTCAACTCATCCATGATATTATTTATTAATAAAAGGTAATTATTGATTCATCATACTGCTCATCTTATCAAGATTATGATGAACCCTATAGGTTAGGGCAATGGAATTAGGGTTATGATGGAGATCATAACGGTGAGACCTAAATTCTATAAACCCTAATCTAAAATGTTCCTAGTCATTGGATCATCGATTCAGGGATTGATATTTCCGAAAAAGATTAGCACAATGTATCTTGATGGAGAGGGTGGTTGGTCTCACAGCCACTTTGTAGGAACACTAATATAAGATGTTGTGCTCATTAGGGATTGAGTTTACTGAACTGATCCACCTCGAGAACATCTTATGGAGGTCTTACTATTTGTCAAAAGATGATTCTCGTAGTGGGAGTTGTGCAAGTGATCGTTAAACCTGAGATCACTATGGTTCCTTATGCACATAAAGCCATATTTTGGTTCATACTTATTCATGATAAAAGTCATGTATGGGGTGTTCTTGGATGTGGTGGATTGTGTATGAAGGATTTAAGTGGATCAACAAGGAATCTATCACTCATAGTAAGAGGACTTATCCTATATAATCTCTTCGATTGTTGACTCAGGAAGTCTTTGATCAAAGTAGGATGAGATTAGACAGAGTTTCTAATCTTTCATCGATCGAGTATTATTATCAAATTAAGATTCAAAAGAATTAAGTACTATGCTTTGACATTTCTCCATACCCAGTACTTATTTGGGATAAAGGAAGATAGAATGATTGAATTGCATAGTAACTTTCATTGAAGGATATTTGGTAATTTCAACTAAATTTCTTATCTTTTGGATAGGCATGATATGTTGATGAACATCAATCATGTCTTGTAGGTTTTCATGAATCAAAGGAAGGATTCATGAGGTAATTTGAAAATTGGTTCGAATTGGCTAACTTGGGTCAACTCAATTTGACCTAATTGGGTCAATCGATTTTGATTGGATCAAAATAGCTTAGACCTGGACCTATTACTAGCTAGATATAGAGCCAAAGGGTCACACATGCTAGAAAATTGGCCAAGAAAATCAATTTGATTTTTATTAGGGTCATAGGATCATAATTAGCTAGCTAATTAACATACTAGCATATGTTAAGCAAAAACTCCTGACATAATTGGACGGGGGTAATTAGCTTGCTATTTGGGCTAACCAATTAAGTGAATCTTAGATTGGGTTGAATCCTAATTAGGGCAGCAATTATCTGATTTTATCTAGATTTTATTGGGCTTTATGTTTGAATTATGGAAGAGTCCAAGTTAAGTTAGACTCATGGTGCCATAGGGCGTGCACCAAAATTAAGGGGTATAAAAGGACAATAGTCCTTCTACCACTTAATCACATTTTCCAGATAAATCTTAGGACATTCGCCCTTATGCCCATGCCATCAAATTTGTGTTTGACTAGTCAAAAGGGTGGGAATTGCCGTGGAGAATGTGGCACGCATAATGAAGGGATGGTCCTTCATATTAGGTGCACATTCTTCATATTAGGTGCACATTCAAAAATCCAGAAGTCCTTCTACTTGAAGGCTTCTGGTTCTCTGATACATTCATTGAAATCCCGTGCTCTTAGCCAATTGTTGACATGTTACTTGCCATATGGCAAGTATAAAAAGTGCTGGAAAAATCAAAGAGACACATATATGTCCCATGGTGCATGATATAGCATATTAGGATAAGTCTTTTCACCTAAAGGACTCCTTCTGGTTGATGGGTCCTATCTGATCATTAGATAATCAGATCGAAGGCCAAGAAAAAGCTTATTAGGCACACCCTCATTCTTAATAAATAGGCATCGATAATCTGATGCAAGAGTATCCAAATATTTGAAAGAAGTACTTTCCATTTTCTTTTCCTTGTCTTAGGATAAAGATCTCTTTTAAGACAAGGCTTGTCCTTTTAAGACAAGACTAGTCATTTTAAGACAAGACCCTAAGAAGAGATATAAGAGGGATAATCAAATTCTAAGAGAGGATTCAGAGAGGTCTCTGAGTGCTCTGCAAGAGGATAGGGGTTCCATCCAAGGAAAGAAGGAAAGGCTACTGGAAAGAGTCCTAGTCAAATAAGCAAGCTCGATAGGAGTGCTTCTTTGATTCGGTTCCTATATAGATAACCTTTGAAGGGAATACACTTATGTGCTTTATGAAAATTATGGAATATAGTACTCCAGGTATTCTTCTATAACCCTAAATTATGATTTATTAGTTGACATGGTCAAGTGGTCCTTGGGACTAGGTTTCGGTCGATTAGGGTTTCGACAATGAAAATTTTGAAATCCAATCTTCATTATGCTGCTTGAAACCTAATAAAAGTATCAGAGCAATCTTGATGCATGCAATTAGTAGTCATTTTAGTGGAAATTGCTTGCTTTGCTATGACTCTTACATGATTAGTTCATATTACATATGTGATATGTTATGTTCCTAGTAACTACTTTGGATTGGCTTAGTCATCATTGTCGTCCGATCATAGGAGCTAAGTATGGTTTAAAGGCTCACTCTTTTCATTTATTAGGGGTCTCCTATGATTTTTTTGGGTACCGCTATGGTCTTATTCCATGAACAAGTGAGGTGAATAGATTATTGTTTTAATCATGCTATGGTTATGCATGTTAGGGTTAATATGCTTATTTGCTAGAATATGTGTGATTTGGCATGGTTAATTTGGATATGTTTGAGACCACCAAAGCCCTCCTAAAAATTATATTTAGTCATAGTGTTATAAAATCTTGATGCAAATCCTTTTTAGGGTTTGATTGATCGATTGGTCTCTAAGGAAATTGGTTCTAGGAAGGTAAAGAAAATGTGGTTTTTATTGGTTCCATTTCTTGCCTAGTCAAAATTATTTGGTATCTAAGGCAAGAATAGGGGGACTCGCACATCTCTTCCACTTACCTGGCCAATTTGATTAATTTAGACCTTAGAATTGGAAATGCAATTGATTTTAAACACATTACAATTTACCTTCCTTCATGCCAAGCCAAATTTGTATCAAAACTATAGTAGGCTTGTTAAGCAAGCTCAAGGCTTACTATTAGGGTATAATATAAAATTTGACATGATGAATTTTATGCTAATAGTATGCTTGATAATGTTACTTTGTTAAGCAAACTCAAGAGTGACTTATTCAATCATGACTATATAAAATGAAGGTTCTGACTAAACTATGATATAAAAATTGTTGTTCAAGCACAAGGCTGTAAGTATCTTAAAGGCAAGTGTTTTGTTGATAATTGCAAGGGATGCAATTAGAAAGGAATTTCTTATCCTTGAACTTATAAATATTTGTTGTGCAAACACAAGGCTTTTAAAAAGAATTGGGATCTCAACCCCACTAAAGAAACCATATATTTGTTTATCGTTTATCATAGTTGAGGGTTACGGTATTCGAAAAAATAGTGGAAGACATAATTAGAAACAAAGTTCTTGTCTAATTATGAATATCATCATGAGTGGTTTGCTTATCGTTGTTCTTTATTTAATGTAGATTTTATATTATGGCTTCTACTCTTTCACTACAGGGCATCTTGGATGCCAACAAGTTGATCGATCCAAATTTGTGGACTAATTAAGGAACCTGAGGATTTTATTAGCTCAGGAATAGCTTGCCTATATTATCGATTCTCCTGATCTAGATCTGGTAGGAGAGGATGCTACTGAGGAGGAAAGGGTCACATATAAAATATGGCAGAATGATAGTATGGTTATCAAGTGCTGCATGTTAGCCTCGATGAGCAATGAGCTATAAAGGCAACATGAAGATATGGAATCTTGATCCATATGCACAATCTCAAAAAGCTATATGGAGAGCATAGTAGGGCTACTATATATGAAATATTGAAGCAGTTATTCTGGGCATGAATGAGTGAGGGCTCGGCTATATAGGTCCATGTTCTTAAGATGATTGACTTAATCACCCAATTAGGTCAATTAGGCTTTGTCATGGATGGAGAGCTTAATCAGGATTTGATCATGCAATACTCCAAGATTCCTTCTGTCAGTTTTTCATGAACTACTACATGAACAAACTGAACCTTTCATTACTAGAGCTGCTTAACATGCTCAAGATAGCAGAGAGCCACTTCAAGGGTGATAAGGCTCAGCTCTTCTAGTTGATGGAAAAAGTAGGCAATGAAGAAGGGTTCAAAGAAGAAAAGGAACCTATTGCCCAGGTGGTGACCCAAGTGGTGGCTGAATTGGGAATTTAAAAATTTAAAAAAGATAATATGCAATTAAAAATCCCTTATAAGTGGTAGGTGCTCTAACAGAGTATTAAATTGTAGAAGCTAAATAGAGTCAAGTAAGCACAACACAAACACATAAAATTTATAGTGGTTCGGAGCACCCAGCTCCTACATCCACTATCCAAGATACCACTTGAGATTTTCACATATTCACACCCGAATATAGTCGGATTGTTTTACAGGATCACAATTCAAAACCTCTACACTTTGGTTTTAACGGGATCACCAAAGAAAATCCAACACCCTTTGGTTTTGAACAGGCTCACCAAAGTAACCTATCTTTGTTTTCATAGGATCACCAAGAACCCAACTTGGTTTTACCAGGATCACCAAGAGCCCAACTCTTGGTTTTATCAAGGCTCACCAAAAACCTATTTGGTTTTTTAACCAGGATCACCAATAACCCAATAATAATTCAGAAAAATAATTGAAGTAAATGCAGCAATAAATGATAAACTCAATTTGTCGGATAGTTGCTGGTGCAGCATGATAGAAGTCCACTTGACTTGCACTTGAATGCGCTTTAATTGCTTCAGTGGTTTCCTACAAAATTGCTTCAAGCTTAATATCAGAGTTGGTGAAGACTTGAAGGCTTGCTTGAATGCTCTTATGCTCTCTTCTTTTTGGTAGGTATGATATTCATTGTAGCTCTCTAAACTTTGAAGAATTCTCTAATTCATTGCTTCAAAGAAGATCAAATCATTCAAATATAAGGTCTTCTATCACTTTAAATCAATTCTAGCCATTGTAGACTGTTAGGAAGTGGTTTATGACCATTGGAGCACTTTTTGGCATTCAAAAATAAATTATGGAACTAGCCATTGGATACCTGAAAGCGATGTTCGAGTTGGCTCAGATACATTTTGGTCGGCTCGGATCCTTCAAGTCGATAGGTTGAGTCGCCAAATCTTCAGTGCAGTCGGTTCTTTTGTCTCAGGGTGCAAAACTTCACTCTAGACGAGTCGGCTCTTTGTAGCTCGGTCAACTCGAACTTATATCTTTGAAAATCTTGAACTCGAGAAAGTGGCTCTTTTGATCATTGGTCAGCTCTTCTTCTTGGTTCTGAAATCATCACTCTGAAAGAGTTGGCTCGATGCAGTTCGGGTCAACTCACTTTTTCGAGTCTTCAAAATTAGGTCTTGCAGAGTCGGCTCTTTCTGGTTCAGGTTGGCTCGCCTGGCTGTTCCCGGATATCTTCAAAAATGGACTCTAGAGGAGTCAGCTCGAACAAATTCCAGTCGACTTGAATTCACTAGAGTCGGCTCGGTTACCTTTGAGTAAGCTCAGATTGCTGCGTCCAGAATCCTTATTGCATGCCATGAAGTAGAGTCAGCTCTACAACATGCTGGGTCGGCTCGAGTATCTTCTTCAGGACTTTTATAATTGAACTCAAAGAAAAACTCTTACCAACACTTTTACAACTTTTCGATCATACCAACTCAAATTAATTTTAAGGCGCTCACAAACAGAAGTAACCCTTTTTACATAATTTGTCTTAGCTTTTTCATTAGGTTCTTCTTTACAAAAACACATTACAACACAACTCAAACAAGAAACAAAGTGTAGGAGTTGAAGTTCGAATAATTAACTCATCCTACAAAAACTTGTAAAATAGTTGAAGAGTTGTTAGAAATAAATGTACATGCTCCAATATTTTGATATCATCAAAATCACTTATGGAGTCAACAATCTCTCCCTTTTTGATGATGACAAAACACTGGGCATGAAAAAGCAAGATAAAACTTCATAATTACGTGTATAACTGTATTTGCAAGAATATATGAACAAGTAAAAAATTACTTCAATTAGTGCCAAACTATGGATGGAGAATTAGGGCAATGAGAGGTAATCTCCCTCTCAATAAGATACTCCAAGTTTTGACACACTTTCTATGCAATTTCATACTTCAAAGCTCAAAAGTTTCTAACAAAAGTTTAAATATTCATATTATCAGTATCATATCATTAAGCTTATATTCAGCTTTCATATGCATCAGAGCTTTCAATCATTTTGTCAATCATGAGCAAATATGCAAACATGAACATATTTTATCCTTTACATGTAATAACTTCACGACTTTCTCTCCCTTTTTTTAAATAAATCAGAAAAGTAGAGTAATTGTTAAGCTCAGATTTTAAAATAGAATGAGAAAGTATTTTAAAATTTGTTTGAGATAATTTTACTTTCTCGTATTTAACTTAAAATTTTAAATAAAAAATAGTCATTGGTTCAGTCATTATATGAACAATTGAACATAAACATTCATTTGCATAAAGAAATAGAATAATTTAAGAGACAAAAATGTATTTTCATTTAACTTCAAAGATGTTCAATATAAAGTATAAAGTGAAAAGCAATACATTTAGTCACTATCTAAGTTTACTTTTGGGGTTGACCTGGAATTTGGATGCCTGGAGGTAGAGAGGCAATTGGGTCAACATCTACAATATGAGATGGTGGAATATTATGGGATCCTTGTGGCCTAAAGTGTGGAGTAGGTTGTCTGGGATGAACAGACTGACTAGCAAAAGAAGATGATCGAGGCCTAGGTCTAGTGGGATGTATTGGTGTTGGAGGATGTAGACTTTGAGCAGATTAAAGATCTTCAATTTTAGTCATTATTTTTCATAAAAAACTGGTGATAAATTTCAATTTGGCTTCTATTTTCTTTGTACTTTTGGAATCAGCCAAATCTTATATTGATTCTTTTATTTCTGCAACTTCCTTTTGCAATGAGAGAATTTTCGAAGCTTGTACATTTGCAAAGGCTTCCACTGAATCTCTGAGTATCCCGAACTCAGCTCTTATAATTCCAATACCTCTAGTGTAGTCCTTTTCCATTTTCATTCCTGCTTCTACTGAGCCCATTCTTATTCTTAAATTATCCATCTCAACTCTATATGCTTCAAGTACTTGTGTAACAGATTTCTCAATTTTTTCAGAACTTGAAATGATCAAAGGAAGAGTAGGTTGCAAATCTATCTCAGTGGATGTATCCAAAACAGGAGCAGGAATACCATGACTATGACCAGGAATATCAGTGGTAGCCTGAGTGTAGATAGGTGTGCTAGGGGAAGTATCCAGCATATCAGGTACTGAAACATCTAGAAATGAAGCATCAAAGTCTATCTAGACTGGAGACCCTAGCTGTGGCTATGACTTTGGAATTTGCATTGAAGTGCCTTCACCAGTCTCCATTTTAGCTTGCTCTGGAATTTCCTTTGTTTCTTCAACTATTGGAGCATCAGACTTCTATCTCCAAGTTTTTTCAGATGCTAAATAACCCATCCTTTGAAGAGTTTTGGCTGTATAAGTATCGATATGAAAGAGGGTCTTGCTATCTTCTACGATAAGTCAATGTTATCACCTTGGAAGAAAAGTGTGAGGACCATTCTGTAAGGCAAATATGTCTTTACCTTTCTCATTACCTCTTTCATCTGACTTAACATGATAGCAGGTAGGTTAATCTTGTCACCATTAATTAAAAACTCCATGAAGCAGAGATCCCGCTCACTTACCCAATCAAAGTGGCCAGTTCTGGGTAAAAATATCCTACTGATAGAACTGTGAAGAATTCTCATTTCAATTGACAATGTGCTAGCCTTGAAATTCCAATTTCATATACTCAGTCCTTTCCAGTACTATTTGCAAAGCTTTAGTTTTGTCTTTTAGGACCAAGTACTCGGTGCCCTCAAATGGCATTTCTAAAACATTACCAAGGATTTCTATAGATATAATAATTATTTTTCCCTTAACAGAGATTCAATAAAGTTCTCTCTAAACCTCATATTTTCATAGAAAGTATTGACTAGGTTTGGATAAATTTTAACATCCAAGGAACACATGTTTCTCCACCCTTGATTTTCAATGAAATCTCCAATGACAAAACCTATTTCTGTTAAGTATTCGAACAAAATCTTTCTTCCAGTAGTAATAGGTCTCATACCTAAGGAAATCTGGTGGCTTGGACAAACTTGGCTTGGTTCTTCCTCTGACTAAGGTGGGATTCAGGAAGCACTGTCTTCTTCGATCTTTGTTCTCCTTTCTTGCGGAGTAGCTTCTGTATCCCCTCTCGATTTCTTCATAACTACCCTCTTTGGTGCCATTGCAAAGGTACACTTGAGTTCCGTAGTGATTTTTGGAAGTAGAAAGTATTTGGAAAGTTTCTTGGAGGGAAGGAGAGTAGGGTTTAGGAATAGAAATGAGAAGAAAAAACCCTATGGCTCAAACTAAGAAGAGACAGCTCGACATCCGAGCCAGCTTGACCAATAGGTCATCTGCTCGAGTCGGCTCGAGCAGAGGGAGCACAAAAAATGATTTTTGGATTTCAATCAAAGCTCTTTTAATCACAATATTTGGGATTAGGAGGTCACCTAGATAATTTATCCTTAAGATTATGGGAGTGATTTTAGAGTGTGTCACAAAATCTTAGTTCACTTCTAATTATTACAAATCTATCAAAATTCAAAGGTTTAGTAAAAATATCAGCAAGTTGGTTTTCAGTTGGCATAAATTCAAGTACAATATCATCATTCAATACATGATCTCTTTTAAAATGGTGCCTAATTTCAATGTGTTTAGTTCTTAAATATTGAACAGGATTTTTAGTTAAATTAATAGCACTTGTATTATCATATTTGATTGGAATTTTAGATTGCATAATACCAAAGTCTTCTAGTTATTGTTTAATCCATAACACTTGAGCACAACAACTACCACAACAACGTACTTTGCCCCAATAGTGGACAATGCTACGGAGTTTTGCTTCTTACAATACCATGAAATTAAATTCAACCCTAGAAATTGGCATGTATCACTAGTGCTCTTTCTATCAATTTTGCAACCAGCATAATCAGCATCAGAAAAACCAATTAATTCAAAGATGATTCTTTAGAATACCAAAGACTTAAATTACTTGTACCTTTCAAATATTTGAAAATTCTTTTAACAGCAAGCATATGTGTTTTTTAGGATTATATTGAAATCTAGCACATACACATACACTATACAAGATATCAGGTATACTGGCTGTAAGATATAGTAGGGATCTGATCATACCTCAATATAGCTTTTGATCAATATTGGATCCATTTTCATCTTTGTCTAGCCTGCAGGTAGTGCTCATGGGTGTGCTTGCCTTTTTGCTTTTTTCCATGCCAAACTTCTTGATTACTTTATTGATATATTTGGCTTGGCTTATAAAGATTCCTTCCTTCATTTGTTTGACTTGTAGCCCAAGGAAGTATTTGAGTTCACCCATAAGGCTCATTTCAAACTCACCCTGCATCAACTCAGCAAATTCTCCACAAAGATTTTTATTAGTTGCACCAAATATAATGTCATCAACGTTGATTTGTACAACTAGCATATCATTCTTTTTATTTTACTAAAAAGAGTTTTGTCAACATTTCCTTTTTTGAAATCATTTTCAAAAAAAATTTGCATAGTCTATCATACCAGGCCCTAGGTGCTTGTTTCAAATCATATAAAGCTTTGTTTAATTTAAACACATAATTTGGAAAAGCATGATTTTCAAAACCTGGTGACTATTCTACAAAAACTTGTTCAGAAAAAAATCCATTTAGAAAAGCACTTTTGACATCCATTTGAAAGAGTTTAAAGTTCATGTAGCAAGCAAATACAAGAAGTAGTCTAATGGCTTCTAGTATTGCTACGGAAGCATATGTTTCATCAAAATCAATGCCCTCCTCTTGATTGTACCCTTTTGCTACTAACCTTGCCTTATTTCTTATAATCTTACCGTTCTCATCTAGTTTGTTCCTATAGACCCATTTGGTTCCTATGATTGGGTGGTCTATAGGTCTACTAACTAGTGTCTAAACAATATTTCTTTCAAACTGGTTTAATTCATCATGCATGGCCATCATCCCGTTATGATCAATTTTAGCCTCTTCTAAACTATGTGGTTCAATTTGTGAGACAAAGGCTAGGTAGTCATGTGCATCTCTATGTGCTGACCTAGTCCTAACACCATGAGAAGGATCACCAATAATTAAATTTTTGGGATGTGAAGTTACATACCTCCATTCCTTTGGTAAATCAGTATGATCCTTGCTTACCATTTCATTTCCATTTTACGTTGGCTTGTCTTGAATGCTTAAATCTTCTATTTTTTTTGAAGTGTACCTACATCATTATCTATGCACTTATCTTTTCTAGATGGTGAGGGGTTAGCTTCATAAAAAATAACATGAATTGACTCTTCTATAGTAAGAGTCCTCTTATTAAACACTCTATATGCTTCGCTATGTAGTGAATAACCAATGAATATAGATTCATCAGATTTTGCATCAAGCATTCTTAGGTTATCTTTTCCATTATTCAATACAAAGCATTTACACCCAAAAATATGAAAGTAGTTAATATTCAGTTTTCTTCCATTCCAAGGCTCATAGCGGGTTTTCTTTGAAATTGGTCAAATTAAAACTCGGTTTAATATGTAACAGGCAGGGTTCACCGCTTCTCCCCAAAAGTACCTTGAAAGATTACCATCACACAACATGGTTCGGGCCATTTCTTCCAAAGTCCTATTCTTTCTCTCTACAACACCATTTTGTTGTGGTATTCTAGGAGTGGAGAAGTTGTGATCAATGCCGTGCTTAATGCAATATTCATCAAAAACCTAATTTTGAAATTTAGTTCCATGATCACTTCTTAAAGAGATAACAAAAAGATTTTTCTTATTTGAAACTTTCTTATAAAATTTTCGAAATACATCAAAAGATTCATCCTTATATGCAATAATGCAATAAATAATATCCATGTGAATCAAGAAAAGTCATCTACAATCACAAGGCCATATTTCATACCTCCAAGGCTTGTGGTCCTAGTTGGTCCAAATAAGTCCATGTGAAGTAGCTCAAGGGGTCTAGTTGTTGAAATAACATTTTTGATTTAAAACTCCCCCTAGTTTGTTTGCCTAATTGACAACCATCACATACATAATCAAGATCAACTTTGAAATGTGGCAAACCTCTAAATAGATTCTTTGAGATTAATTTGGCAATTGTATGCATGCTAGAATGACCTAATCATCTATGTCATAATAAACATGACTCCTTGGTCTTAGCAATCATTGCTACTAGACTGGAACTACTTGTCATGACTAGATCATTTAAATCTACCACATAGATGTTTCCAAGTTTATGACCAATGAATTTGTTACTATAATCAAGAGAGTTAGTTACCATACACATAGATGATTCAAAGATAACCTTGAAGCCTTTATCACAAAGTTGACTAATACTCAATAAATTATGCTTTAATTTATCTACTAGCAGCACATCTTTAAAAAAGTACAGGGGGTTATTTTAATCTTACTAATTTTGATTATTCTCCCCTTGCCATTATTTTCAAAAGTAATTAATCCTCCTTCTTTCATTTGTAGGGTGATGAACTGATCTTTGTCACCCATCACATGTCTTGAATAGCCGCTGTCAAGATACCATCTTTTCTTTAATTTGTGGGCTGCAAGACAATCCTGCAAAATAGTCAAGGAGTGATTTTAGGTATCCAAGCTAACATGGGTCCTTTCGGGTTAGCAAAATTGGTTCCCTTTGGAATCCAAACAGTTCTATATTTCAATGCACCAATCATGGAAATTTTCAAAGAATTGCATTGATAAGATTTATGTCCAAATCTATGACTTGAATAATAAATAATTTTTTCATTTTTGAATGATGCATGCTTCGAAGCTTTAAAAGATGCAGAAATAGAAATATTTGGTTTGAAAGATTTTTGAATAGAATCTTTGGAACATACTTCAAGCCAATTGAAATAGATTTCGATGGAAAAGCTTTTTGAATTTTTGCATTTGGAGTTGAAGCTTTTGAAGATACAAATTTTGTTACTGAAATTCCTTTAGAATTTAAGGCATTAAATCCAATTCCATCTTTACTTTTTGAATCTTTTTGTTCTTTCAAAATTAGCTCAAGCCTGTTAGAACTCAAAGTAAGTTTTTCTACTGAAGGCTTAAGCTTTTCAACCTTCTTTTTCAAATCAACATTTTTGGCAACTAAAAGTTTGTTTGTCTCATTCAAAGCATTTTTCTCATTATTCAAAATAATAACATTTTCAGAAAAGATATTCAGTTCTTTTTGCAAAATGTTATTCTTTTCAAAAATCTCATCCTTTTCTTTTAATAAAACATCATTTTGTTTTTTCAAAGATTTAATTTTAACCCCAGCTTTCTTGAATTCAATAAGTAAATCATGAAATGCAGAATTCAATTCATCATATATAAATTTAGTTTGAATCTCAAGGGATGATACCTTATTTTCAAGACCCATCAGACATAAGTTCGCAGATTTTGTTGTCTTTTCTTCTTTAGTAGATGAGGATGCTTTGCTGTCACTCCACATCGCTACCATAACTTTCTTTTTCTTTCTCTTAAAGCCCTTATTCAATAATGGACAATCTGGTCGAATGTGTCCTGGTTTTTTGCGTTCATAGCAGGTGGGCACTTCTTTTTCTTTTTCCTTTTCCTTGTCCTTCTCCTTATTAAATTCTTTGTTCTTGTGGAATTTTCTAAAATGTCTTCCTTTTCTTCTTCCCAAGAACCTTCTAAATTTCCTAACGACCATGGCAACATCTTCGTCTTCCATGTCGCTTTCAGTAGAGGGGCATTCTTCTTCCGATTATTCTTCCTTTCTAGAATCTATAGTAGCTTTGAAGGCAATAGATTTCTTTTTCTTTTGATCATCTTCAGTTTGGTGCTGCATGGTCAGTTCATGTGTGATGAAAGATCCTAGAAGTTCATCTAGCAGTAAGGTGTTCAAATCTTTTGCTTCCTGGATGGCTGTCACTTTCGGATCCCATTTGTTCGGAAGAGATCTTAGAATCTTTTGTACAAGATCAGCATTAGAATATATCCTGCCAAGACTTTTTAAGCCATTAATAATATCAGTGAAACGTGAAAACATGGTAGAGATTGTTTCATTAGGTTCTATTTTGAATAATTCGTAAGTATGCACAAGAAGATTAATTTTAGAAGACTTCACTTGAGAAGCTCCTTCGTGGGTCATTTCGAGTTTATCCCAAATTTTCTTTGCAGAGGAGCATATAGAAATTAAATTAAACTCATTACTATCTAAAGCACAGTATAAAAGATTCATTTCTTTGGCATTTAACTCACCCATCTCCATGTCATGTTCGTCCCAATCCTCTTCAGGTTTTGGAACGTCCACTCAATCAATTTTAACCATGGGGATGTGAGGACCCTTTAGAATGACCTTCCACAACTAAAAATCAACTGCTTGAACATAAATTTTTATTCTAGCTTTCCAGTATGCATAATTTGTGCTAGTGAAGAGTGGAGGCCTATTGGTTGATTGGCCTTTCGCCAAGGATGTACTCATTCGATGAGCAATCAATCTTTACTCTTATATATTCAAAAACACTGCTCTAATAATGCCTTTATTTAGAAAATTGTCAATTACAATGGTTTGGGAGATACAACATTGATTGGCTTGTAGGGCATATCCCTTTCAATCTCGCACTTGTACTAAAGACAATCGCCTTTAAATCTTAATTCCATACACTCGAGGTGGCGATCAAAATCTCGCTGTGGTAGAGCCTTAGTGAACGGGTCTGCTATGTTGTTCTTTGTATCAACTCTATTTATGTAGACATCTTGTCTTTCTACTATATCTCATACGAGATGGAAGCGTCTCAGAATGTGCTTGGACTTATAATGAGCTCTTGGTTCCTTAGCTTGAGCAACAGCTCCAGTGTTGTCACAGTAAAGTGGCACTAGATTTTCTATCTCAGGAACAACACCCAACTTTGTTATGAACTTCTTCATCCAGACAGCTTCCTTGGCGGCTTCACTGATAGCTATGTATTCTGCCTCTGTAGTTGAGTTAGCTACAGTCTGCTACTTGGTACTCTTCCAACTTACTACTCCACCATTTCGGATAAAAACATATCCCGATATGGATTTGCTATCATCAGGGTCTGATTGAAAACTAGAATCAGAATAAGCTTCTAGTTTAAGATCAGAACCACCATAAACCAGAAAAATATCATTAGTCTTTCTCAGGTACTTAAGAATATTTTTAACTGCTTTCCAATGATTCTCTCCTGGATCAGCCTGAAACCTACTGACAATGCCTAAAGCATATGCCACATCAGGCTTGGTATATAACATGGCATACATTATGGACCCTATTGCTGAAGCATAAGGTATAGAATTCATTCTATTTCTTTTTTCAAGTGTCTTAGGAGACATCCTTTTAGAAAGATGTATGCCTTGACTCATAGGAAGATAACCTCTTTTACTTACATCCATGTTGAATCTTTTCAACACTAAGTCAATGTACCTAGATTGAGATAAACCTAGCATCCTCTTAGACCTATCTCTATAGATCTTAATACCTAGTATATAGGATGCTTCTCCCAAATCATTCATGAAAAACTGGTTTGATAGCCAAACCTTGACTGATTGTAACATTAGGATATCATTCCCAATGATGAGTATGTCATCTACATACAGAACCAAGAAGACTATGGCACTCCCACTAGTCTTCTTATAAACACAGGGTTCATTCACATTTTTGATAAAACCAAACCTTTTAATAGTTTCATCAAAATAGATGTTCCAACTCCTTGATGCCTGCTTAAATCCATAAATGGATTTCTTTAGCTTGCATACTTGATTAGGTTTATTCTTTGAAATAAAACCTTCTGGCTGTGACATGTAGACTTCTTCCTCAAGGATACCATTGAGGAATGCAGTTTTCACATCCATCTGCCAGATCTCATAATCGTGGTATACTGCTATAGCAAGTAAAATCTGAATTGATTTGAGCATGGCAACAGGTGAGAATGTTTCATCATAATCAATTCCCTATTTTTGTCTAAAATCTTTTGCTACTAATCTAGCTTTATAGGTTTCAACTTGGCCATTAGCCCCAATCTTTTTCTTATAGACCAATTTGCACCCAATAGGATTAACACCCTCTGGTGCATCAACCAAAGTCCATACTTGGTTGATATACATAGAATCTATCTCGGATTCCATGGCTTCTTGCCATCTATCTAAATCAGTACTCAAGATAGCTTCCGTATAGGTCAGAGGTTCATCATTTTGAATGACTTGGGCTTCATTATTTTCAATAATAAACTTATACCTCTTAGGTGCCCGTGACACTCTATCAGACCTACGGGAAGGTGTTTTGTGTTCTGGTTCTGATCTAACTATATGTTCTATTGATTGAGAATTGTCTATCTGTGTTTCTTGTACTTCTCCAAGTTCAATAGTTCTACCATTGCCCTTTTCTAAAATAAACTCTTTTTCTAGAAAAGTGGCATGTCTGCTGACAAAAATCTTTTGTTCAGTTGGATGGTAAAAAAGATATCCTCTACCCTCTCTAGGATATCATACAAATAGACATTTATCCGCTCTAGGTTCCAACTTATGTTCAAAATTTCTTTTAACATAAGCTGGACATCCCCATACCTTAAAATATTTAAGATACGGTTTCTTTCCACTCCAAATTTCATATGGAGTACTAACAACGGATTTAGTATGTACTTTGTTCAGAATGTAAACAGCAGTTTCTAGGGCATGACCCTAGAAGGAAATGGGTAAATTTGTGAAGCACATCGTGGATCGTACCATATCTAATAAGGTACGATTCCTCCTTTCAGCTATACCATTTAGCTGTGGTGTATAAGGAGGGGTCCATTCAGAAAGAATTCTATTAACTTTAAGATAGTCTAAAAACTCCGTTGTTAAGTATTCTCCTCCTCGATCAGATCGAAGAACTTTAATACTTTTCCCGGTTTGTTTTTCGACCATACTTTGATACTCCTTAAATTTATCAAAGGCTTCAGATTTATGTTTCATAAGATACACATATCCGAACCTAGATAAATCATCTGTAAAAGTGATAAAATATGAGTATCCACCTCTGGCCTGAGTTGTCATTGGACCACATACATCAGTATGTATAAGTCCTAACAACTCAGCTGACCTTTCTCCATGTCCAGTAAATGGAGTCTTGGTCATTTTACCCATGAGACATGATTCGCAAGTTCCCAATGATTCATAGTCATAAGGATCAAGGAATTATTCCTTGTATAACTTGCTTATCCTAGACTCATTAACATGACCAAGTCGATGATGCCAAAGTAAAGTTTCATTAAAGTCTTCTCGTTTTCTTTTATTATTGACATGAAAAACACTATCATTGGAAGAAAGAGTTAAGAGCCCATTGCTAAATATGCCAGAACAAATAATTTTATTAAACAACATTATCAAGCAACCAGTGCTCGTTACATCCATTTCATATCCTTGTTTTAATGACAAGGGAACAGATACAATGTTCCTAATAATCTTAGGCATATAATAACAATTATGTAACTCCAAGATCTTCCCTGAAGGCAACTTCAGAATATAGGTCCCTACAGCTGCTGCTTGGATGATATCTCCACTAGCACCGTAGAAATTGAAGTCACCTTCCTTCAATACTTTAAGCTTGTGGAGGCCCTGCAAAGATTTGCATATATGGTAACCACAAGCGGTATCCAATACCTAAGTATTTGAAACTGAAAAATTTAATGTCAATATAGCATGTATCTCATACATACCTTTTGGCGCATCTGATGCACCAGGCTTCACAGTTGCAAGGTAAGCCTTGCAATTCCATTTCCAATGTCCCGCTTTGCCGCAAAAGAAATAGGTTGACTGTTTGGAGGCCTTCTTCCCTTTCTTATTCTTATTGATGCCACTCTTAGGGTTTAACCTCCTATTAAAATCCTTTTTGCCTGATTTCTTCTTATTGGTCTTATTAATAAGAAGAAGTGGAGCCTTTTCTTTCTTTATGTAGCTCTCCACTGTTTTTAACATATTTAATAACTCAGGCAAGGAAGTGTTCAGTTTGTTCATGTGATAATTCAAGACAAACTGAGAAAAAGACTTCGGGAGTGATTGCAGGATTAAATCCTGATTCAACTCCCCATCCATGATAAAACCTAATTGACCTAATCTAGTGATCAAGTGAATTACCTTCAGAACATGATCCTGAACGAATGTTCCCTCTATCATCCTAGCACGGAATAACTGCTTAGATATTTCATATCTAGCAGTTCTGCTATGTTCTCCATAAAGCTCTTTTAAATTGAGCATTATGGATTGAGTATCCATGCTTTCATGATGTCTCTATAACTCATTGGACATAGAGGCTAGTATGATACACTTGACAATGAGGGAGTCATTCTGCCACATTTTATATGTGGCCATATCTTCCTCTGTGGCATCATTCCCTAGTGGATTAAGACAAGGGGTATCTAGAATATAAGAAAGATTTTCTGAACTCAGCACAATCTTTAAATTTCTCAACCAGTCCATATAGTTTGGACCAGTCAGTTTGTTGGTATCTAAGATATTTCGCAGTGATAATGAAGATGCCATTTATCTACATTTAACAAAGAACAATACATAAGCAAACAACCATGAAATGACATACATAATTAAATTAGGTCTTTAATTTAATTATGTCTCCCACTATTTTATCAAAAATCATAACCCTCACTATGATAATCGAGAAAAAAACCCTGATAGGTTTTTCTTAGTGAGATTGAGATCCTAATAACTTATAAAAGATCTTGCAGAAAACACAACAAATCTTTTATAAGCTCAAAGGTATGAAACTCTTCCAATTATATCTCATATAATTCTTAAGAAGTAACTTGGCCTCTAGAACATTATTAGTTTTGCAGAAAACACAACAAACCTTAATATTCTAGTTAAGTCAAGACCCTTTCATTTCTATACAGTCGATACTCAAATATAATGCCCTTGCAGATAACACAACAAAGCATTTACTGAATATACTGTAAGCATACCTATGCACTAGACTAGTATTATGTCAATCACCATATAGGTCTTGCAGATAACACAAACCTAATGTGGTTCATAACATAATAATGATCCAGCATGAAGGAAGGCCAATATATAGTATTTTTAACACTAAGCATTTTAGTCAAGATTTAAATTTAATCAAATCGGCCAGGCAAGTGGAAGAGATGTGGGAGTCCCCACGTTGGTTTCCTTGACACCAATAAAAATTGGCCAGGTCAGTCAACGGAACCAATTAAAAACCATAATTCTCTTTACCTTCCCAGAACCACCTTTCTAGACACCGAATGATCAATTATACATCATGACTAATGATGCTTATTAGTTAAATATACTAAGACTTAATATAATTTTTAAGAGGAGGGATTTATAAATTGCCAGCACATCCTTATAGAATGTATCACAATCAACATATCACTCTTATAAATAAACAAATATGTGCTAAGTGTGTCATCATACTAGGACAACCATTTACCACATAATGGATCCACCATTATGCCAGGGCAACCTTATTTCAGTATGATGACTTCAAAACTATACATATCTCTATAATAATTAGGGTTTGAGTGAAATACCCTAACTAGTGGTATACATCAAAATATATATGCAATCAAAGATATGCTAAGTGTAGTAACATATTAGGATTTACAAACCCTAAGATGTGACATACAAACTATCATAAATTATAGTCCTAATTAAGGTGGCTCTGATACCACTTTTGGGATCCGGTGCAACGCAACGGAAGGGTAATTTCAAAATATAGAAATTAATATGCACCAAAACCCTAAACCAGGAGCTCCTTAATAAGACTAAAATGTATGAAGACTAACATTCTTATGCAAATTAGAATTAGAGTACTAACATGTAACCGTTAATTCCAATTTGATGAAGATTTAATCTTAAAGATGAACGGGCTATTTGAGTTCACCAGGCATCCAGGTGTCCGCCCTCCGATGGTGATCCACACAAAGCAATGACCAAGATCCTAACTCCTTGTTCCAATGGTTCCTTCAATTGAATTCTTCTTCCAGGAATTCAATACTTGGATTATGGCTGAAAATCTTCCACTCAAAGGTGTGTCTTCTTCCTTCTTACCCCTTCTCCACCTTCTACCAAGACTTAAAAGCTTTAGGACACCTTTGTCTTGAAAGTAAGACCTTGTCCTTGAAAGGGATATGCCCTACACGCCAATCTATGTTGTATCTCCCAAACCATTGAAATTGACAATTTTCTAAATAAAGGCATTATTTTTCCATCATATGCTGTGTTTATACTATATGATGAACCCCATAGATTAGGGCTATGATTTTAGGGTTATGATGAGATCATACCAGTGAGACCTAAAATCTTAAAACCTTAATCTAAAGTATTCCTAGTCAAAGGAACCCTGAGTAGGGGATCAGGGTTTTCCGGTAAGACTAGCACATCCCATGTATACTGGAAAGGGTGACTGCTCTCACAGTCACTTGTGTATGACACTAATACTGGGATGTGGGTGCTCATTGGAGAATGAGTTCACTGATATGATCCAACTTGAGAACATCTAATGGAGTCTTAGCTACATGTCAATAGAAGGTTCTCATAGTGGGAGTGGTACAAGTAATCTTTTGACCTGAGACTGCCATAAGTACCTTATGTACATGAACCCATTCTTTGGTTCAATCCTAATCATGACACTGAGTCATGCACAGGATTGATACTGGGAATGGTGAATTGGATATGAAGGTAATGAGTAGGTCAACAAGGAATCGATCACTCTTAGTAAGAGGAGATTGCATCCAGCTAGTTAACATACGGATGATGATTCATGGAATCTTTGATCAAAGTAAAGATATTAGAGATGGTTTCTAATATCAAGATAATTGAATCATCGATATAAGATTGAGCTAGAAATAAATATAATATTGGATTTGACATATATCCATATCCATAGTTATATTTTGGGTGCAGGCTGATCGAAAGATTTAATTGTACGGTAACTCTCTACTGAAGGGTAATTTTGGTATTTCACCAGAATTTCCATATCTTCCGGGTAGACATGACATGTTGCTAGATGTCAATCTTGTCTTGTGGGTTGATCAAATTCAAAGATCATTTATTAGGAAGAGTCATAATTGATCAAATCGGGTAAGCCCGATTTGACCTAAATCGATTAGAAAGAGTTCTAATCAAATTAGGTCAACTTGTATTCGAACCCACTGCTGGCTAGATATGGAACCCAATGGGTCACACACTTAAGAGGATTGATCAAGAGTTTAATTTGAAATTAAATCATCTTTGCAGGATAACACTCTAGCAGGTGTTGCAAACCCTAGCTTCTATTCGAATCGGATGCGAAATTAGGGTTCCGGATTGGTTCAAATTGGGTTCTAATTGGACCTAATTAGACCATAATTATGAAAAATAGGATCATGGCTAACCCTATTGGCTAGCCATGTAACTTGGCTAGCCTCCCCACCAGCCCCCGTTGCTATTTCACGCCAAATGCCAAGAGTCCATGCGCTTATGGACTCTTAGCGTGCCATTTGGAAGAGTCCATGGTGCATGGACTCTTGGCGTGCCCACTTAAATCTCCGATGATTTTATTTGGGGCAGCCTCCTTTCTTAGTCATTAGCGCCTCACATACCTCCCTTTGGATGGGAATCCAACGGCTGGAAGTCTTTTAAGAAAGACAAAAGTCGCTGTTTCCTCCCGGGCGTGCGAAATAACATCTCTTCGGAGATGAAAAGTCGCGACCCCTTTCCTTTTTAAACACCACGGTTTTTCCTTTGAGAAAAGCCGTGGGATTTAATCTGGAAGGCCATGAGATGGGAGGATGGGGCGTGAGAAATTGATAAGGGCGTGAGAAAGTCTTTACGGAGAGGTGTGTAGGCGCCTATCTGAGAATTATTTAAAGGGTCGAGAAAATCATAACAGAGTTAATGTTTTTTCTTTCTTCCTCTCCTGAAGACTCTTTTAATTTTTTCTTGCTCTTGCATTGTTTCCTTTACAGAGTACACCTCTGTCGAAACTCTGCTACTAAACAAGAATAAAACTAAAAGTCTCCGACAGTAAAGGAAAGAAAGGAGTTCTGATTTGGTGTATGCCACTAGTTAGGGTTTTTCCACTCAAATCCTAATTATTATAGAGATATGATTAGTTTTGAAGTGATCATACTGAAATAAGGTTGCCCTGGCATAATGGTGGATTCTTTATATGGTAAATGGTTATCCTAGTATGATGACACACTTAGCACATATTTGTTTTTATCTGAGTGATATGGTTGTGATATGTTCTATAAGAATGTGCTGGCAATTTTATAAAGCCCTCTTCTTAAAATTATATTATGTCATAGTTTATTTAACTAATAAGCATCACTAGTCATGATGAACAATTGATCATTCGATGTCTAGAAAGGTGGTTCTGAGAAGGTAAAGAGAATCATGGTTTTTAATTGGTTCCGTTGACTGACCTGGCCAATTTTTATTGGTGTCTAGGAAAGCAACGGGGGGACTCCCACATCTCTTCCACCTGCCTGGCCGTTTTGATTATATTTAAATCTTGACTTAAATGCTTAGTGTTAAAAAATGCTATATATTGGCCTTCCTTCATACTGGATCATTATTGTGTTATGAACCACATTAGGTTTGTTGTGTTATGTGCAAGACCTAATAGGGTGATTGACATAATATTGGTCTAGTGAATAGATATGCTTACAGTATATTCAGTATAATGTCTTGTTGTGTTATCTGCAAGGGCATTATATTTGAATACTGACTGTATAGAAATGAAAGGGTCTTGACTTAACTAGAACATTATGGTTTGTTGTGTTTTCTACAAGACTTATAATGTTCTAGAGGCCAAGTTATTTTTGAGAATTATATGAGACATAATTGGGAGAGTTTCCTACCTTTGAGCTTATAAAAGATTTGTTGTGTTATCTGCAAGATCTTTTATAAGTTATTAGGATCTCAATCTCACTAAGAAAAAATCGATCAGGGTTCTTCTCGATTATCATAGTGAGGGCTATGATTTTTGATAAAATAGTGGGAGACATAATTAAATTGAAGACCTAATTTAATTATGTAAGTCATTTCATGGTTGTTTGCGTATGTATTGTTCTTTATTAAATGTAGATAAATGGCATCTTCATTATCACTGAGAAGCATCTTAGATACCAACAAATTGACTGGTCCAAACTATGTGGACTGGTTGAGAAACATAAAGATTGTACTAAGTTCAGAAAAACTTTCTTATATTCTTGATACCCCTAGTCTTAATCCACCAGGGGATGATGCCACACAGGAAGATAAGGCCACATACAAAATGTGGCAGAATGACTCCCTCACTGTCAAGTGTATCATATTGGCCTCTTTGACCAATGAGTTATAGAGGCAGCATGAAAGCATGGATACTCAATCCATAATGCTCAATTTAAAAGAGCTTTATGGAGAACAAAGCAGAACTGCTAGATACGAAATATCTAAGCAGTTATTCCGTGCTAGGATGACAGAGGGTACATCCATTCAGGATCATGTCCTGAAGGTAATTGACTTAATCACCAGATTGGGTCAATTAGGGTTTATTATGGATGGGGAGCTGAATCAGGATTTAATCCTGCAATCACTCTCGGAGTCATTTTCTCAGTTTGTCTTGAATTATCATATGAACAAACTGAACACTTCCTTGCCTGAGCTGTTAAATATGTTAAAAACAGTAGAAAGCCATGTTAAGAATGAAAAGGCTCCACTTCTTCTTGTTGATAAGACCAATAAGAAGAAATCAGGCAAAAAGGGTTTTAGTAGGAGGCTAAACCCTAAGGGTGGCATCAATAAGAACAAGAAAGGAAAGAAGGCCTCAAAACAGTCAACCTGTTTCTTTTGCGGCAAAGCGGGACACTGGAAAAGGAATTGCAAGGCTTACCTTGCAACTGTGAAGCCTGGTACGTCAGATGTACCAAAAGGTATGTATGAGATACATACTATATTGACATTAAATTCGTCTATATCAAATACTTGGGTATTGGATACCGCTTGTGGTTACCATATATGCAAATCTTTGCAGGGCCTCCACAAGCTTAAAGTATTGAAGGAAGGTGACTTCAATCTCTACGGTGCTGGTGGTGATATCATCCAAGCAGAAGCTGTAGGGACCTACATTCTGAAGTTGCCTTCAGGGAAGATCTTGGAGTTAGAAAATTGTTACTATATGCCAAAGATTATTAGGAACATTATATCTATTCCTTTGTTATTAAAACAAGGATATGTAATGGATGTAACGAGCACTGGTTGCTCGATAATGTTATCTAATAAAATTATTTGTTCTGGCATATTTAGCAATGGGCTCTTAACTCTTTCTTCCAATGATAGTGTTTTTCATGTCAATAATAAAGGAAAAGAAAAGACTTTAATGATACTTTACTTTGGCATCATCGACTTGGTCATATTAATGAGTCTAGGATAAGCAAGTTATACAAGAAAAAATTCCATGATCCTTATGAGTATGAATCATTAGGAACTTGCGAATCATGTCTCATGGGTAAGATGACCAAGACTCCATTCACTGGACATGGAGAAAGGTCAAATGAGTTATTAGGACTTATACATACTGATGTATGTGGTCCAATGACAACTCAGGCCAGAGGAGGATACTCATATTTTATCACTTTTACAGATGATTTATCTAGGTTCGGATATGTGTATCTTATGAAACATAAATCTGAAGCCTTTGATAAATTTAAGGAGTATCAAAGTATGGTCGAAAAATAAACCGGGAAAAGTATTAAAGTTCTTTGTTCTGATCGAGGAGGAGAATACTTATCCACGGAGTTTTTAGACTATCTTAAAGTTAATGGAATTCTTTCTGAATGGACCCCTCCTTATACACCATAGCTAAATGGTATAACTGAAAGGAGGAATCGTACCTTATTAGATATGGTACGATCCATGATGTGCTTCATAAATTTACCCATTTCCTTCTGGGGTCATGCCCTAGAAACTGCTATTTACATTCTGAATAAGGTACCTTCTAAATCCGTTGTTAGTACTCCATATGAAATTTGGAGTGGAAAGAAACCATATCTTAAATATTTCAAGGTATGGGGATGTCCAGCTTATGTTAAAAGAAATTTTAGACATATGTTGGAACCTAGAGCGGATAAATGTCTATTTGTAGGATATCCTAGAGAAGGTAGAGGATATCTATTCTACCATCCTACTGAACAAAAGATTTTTGTCAGCAGGCATGCCACTTTTCTAGAAAAGGAGTTCATTTTAGAAAAGGGCAATGGTAGAACTATTGAACTTGGAGAAGTACAAGAAACATAGATAGACAATTCTCAACCATTAGAACATATAGTTAGGACAGAACCAAAACACAAAACTCCTCCCCGTAGGTCTGATAGAGTGCCACGGACACCTGAGAGGTATGGGTTTATTATTGAAAATAATGAAGCCCAAGTCATTCAAAATGATGAACCTCTGACCTATACGGAAGCTATCTTGAGTACTGATTCAGATAAATGGCAAGAAGTCATGGAATCCGAAATAGACTCTATGTATGTAAACCAAGTATGGTCTTTGGTTGATGCACTAGAGGGTGTTAATCCTATTGGACGCAAATGGGTCTATAAGAAAAAGATTGGGGCTGATGGCCAAGTTGAAACCTATAAAGCCAGATTAGTGGCTAAAGGTTTTAGTCAAAAACAGGGAATTGATTATGATGAAACATTCTCACCTGTTGCCATGCTCAAATTAATTTGGATTTTACTTGCTATAGCAGCATACCACGATTATGGGATATGGCAGATGGATGTAAAGACTGCATTCCTCAATGGTTTCCTTGAGGAAGAAGTCTACATGTCATAGCCAGAAGGTTTTATTTCAAAAAATAAACCTAATCAAGTATGCAAGCTAAAGAAATCTATTTATGGATTAAAGCAAGCTTCCAGGAGTTGGAACATCTGCTTTGATGAAACTACTAAAAGGTTTGGTTTTATCAAAAATGTGGATGAACCCTGTGTTTATAAGAAGACTAGTGGGAGTGCCATAGTCTTCTTGGTTCTGTATGTAGATGACATACTCCTCATTGGGAATGATATCCCAATGTTGCAATCAGTCAAGGTTTGGCTATCAAACCAGTTTTCCATGAAAGATTTGGGAGAAGCATCCTATATACTAGGTATTAAGATCTATAAAGATAGATCTAAGAGGATGCTAGGTTTATCCCAATCTAGGTACATTGACTTAGTGCTGAAAAGATTCAGCATGGATGGAAGTAAAAGAGGTTATCTTCTTATGAGTCAAGGCATACATCTTTCTAAAAGGATGTCTCCTAAGACACCTGAAGAAAGAAATAGAATGAATTCTATACCCTATGCTTCGGAAATAGGGTCCATAATATATGCCATGTTGTGTACTAGGCCTGATGTGGCATATGCTTTAGGCATTGTCAGTAGGTTTCAGGCTGATCCAAGAGAGGATCATTGGAAAGCAGTTAAAAATATTCTTAAGTATCTAAGAAGGACTAAGGATATTTTTCTGGTTTATGGTAGTTCTGATCTTAAACTAGAAGCTTATTCTGATTCTAGTTTTCAATCATACCCTGAAGATAGCAAATCCATTTTGGGATATGTTTTTACCCTAAATGGTGGAGCAGTGAGTTGGAAGAGTACCAAGCAACAGACTGTAGCTGACTCAACCACAGAGGCAGAATACATAGCTGTTAGTGAAGCCGCCAAGGAAGCTGTCTGGATGAAGAAGTTCATCACAGAGTTGGGTGTTGTTCCTAAAATTGAAAACCCAGTGCCACTTTACTGTGACAACACTGGGGCTGTTGCTCAAGCTAAGGAACCAAGAGCTCATCATAAGTCCAAGCACATTCTGAGACGCTTCCATCTCGTTCGAGAAATAGTAGAGAGACAAGTGTCTACATAAATAGAGTTGATACAAAGAACAATGTAGCAGACCCGTTCATTAAGGCTCTACCACAGCGAGATTTTAATCGCCACCTCGAGTGTATGGAATTAAGATTTAAAGGCGATTGGCTTTAGTGCAAGTGGGAGATTGAAAGGGATATGCCCTACAAGCCAATCTATGTTGTATCTCCCAAACCATTGTAATTGATAATTTTCTAAATAAAGGCATTATTTTTCCATCATACGCTGTGTTTATACTATATGATGAACCCCGTAGATAAGGGATATGATTTTAGGGTTATGATGAGATCATACCAGTGAGACCTAAAATCTTAAAACCTTAATCTAAAGTATTCCTAGTCAAAGGAACCCTGAGTAGGGGATTAGGTTTTTTCGGTAAGACTAGCACATCCCATGTATACTGGAAAGGGTGACTGCTCTCACAGTCACTTATGTATGACACTAATACTTAGATGTGGGTGCTCATTGGAGAATGAGTTCACTGATATGATCCAACTTGAGAACATCTAATAGAGTCTTAGCTACATGTCAATAGAAGGTTCTCATAGTGGGAGTGGTACAAGTAATCTTTTGACCTGAGACTGCCATAAGTACGTTATGTACATGACCCATTCTTTGGTTCAATCCTAATCATGACACTGAGTCATGCATAGGATTGATACTGGGAATGGTGAATTGGATATTAAGGTAATGAGTAGGTCAACAAGGAATCGATCACTCTTAGTAAGAGGAGATTGCATCCAGCTAGTTAACAATCGGATGATGATTCAGGGAATCTTTGATCAAAGTAAAGATATTAGAGATGGTTTCTAATATCAAGATAATTGAATCATCGATATAAGATTGAACTAGAAATAAATATAATATTGGATTTGACATATATCCATATCCATAGTTATATTTTGGGTGCAGGCTGATCGAAAGATTTAATTGTACGGTAACTCTTTATTGAAGGGTAATTTTGGTATTTCACCAGAATTTTCATATCTTCCGGGTAGACATAACACGTTGTTAGACGTCAATCTTGTCTTGTGGGTTGATCAAATTCAAAGATCATTTATTAGGAAGTGTCCTAATTGATCAAATCGGGTAAGCCCGATTTGACCTAAATCGATTAGAAAGAGTTCTAATCAAATTAGGTCAACTTGTATTCGAACCCACTGCTGGCTAGATGTGGAACCCAATGGGTCACACACTTAAGAGGATTGATCAAAAGTTTAATTTGGAATTAAATCATCTTTGCAGGATAACACTCTAGCAGGTATTGCAAACCCTAGCTTCTATTCGAATCGGATTCGAATTAGGATTCCGGATTGGTTCAAATTGGGTTCTAATTGGACCTAATTAGACCTTAATTATGAAAAATAAGATTATGGCTAACCCTATTGGCTAGCCATGTAACTTGGCTAGCCTCCCCACCCGCCCCCCATGCTATTTCATGCCAAATGCCAAGAGTCCATGTGCATATGGACCCTTGGCGCGCCTTTTGGAAGAGTCCATGGTGCATGGACTCTTGGCGCACCCCACTTAAATCTCCGATGATTTTATTTGGGGTGGCCTTTTTTCTTAGTCATTAGCGCCTCACATACCTCCCTTTGGATGGGAATCCAATGGCTGGAAGTCTTTTAAGAAAGACAAAAGTCGTTGTTTCCTCCCGGGCGCGCGAAATAACATCTCTTCGGAGATGAAAAGTCGCGACCCCTTTCCTTTTTAAACACCGCGGTTTTTCCTTTAAGAAAAGCAGTGGGATTTAATCTGGAAGGCCGTGAGATGGGAGGATGGGGTGTGAGAAATTGAGAAGGGCATGAGAAAGTGTTTACGGAGAGGTGTGTAGGCGCCTATCTAAGAATTATTTAAATGGTCGGGAAAATCAGAACATAGTTAATGGTTTTTCTTTCTTCCTCTCCTGAAGACTCTTTTATTTTCTTCTTGCTCTTGCATTGTTTCCTTTACAGAGTACACCTCTGTCGAAACTCTGCTACTGAACAGGAATAAAAGTAAAAATCTCCGACGGTAAAGGAAAGAAAGGAGTTCTGATTTGTTCCTTTCTTTCTTACATTAAGACATTATTGTCTTAATTTCTCCTCCAACTTAAGACAAGCCTATGTCCTCTTAGGACAAGGTCTTTTCTTCAAGACAAGGGTGTCCAAAGGGCCAAGGTCTTAGTGGAAGGAGGAGAAGAGGTCAAGGAAAGGGAGGCAAGTTTTTGTGTGGAAGAATTCAAGCCATAGTCCAAGCAATTGAGTTCTAGGAAGAAGAACTCAATAGAAGGAACCATTGAAAGGAAGATAGAGTTGTCTTGATCACTGCTCTGTGTGGATCACCATCGAAGGGTGGACACTTAGAAGCCTGGTGAATTCAATCAGCCCCTTCAACATCAACTTTGTTGGAATTAGCGATTACAGGTTGGTACTCTAATTCTAACAATGTATGTTTATATGTTTAATATATGTTTTAATCCTGAATAAAGAGATCTTGGCTAAGGGATTATGGTGCAAATTTCATCATTTTGAAATTACACTTCCGCTGCAGTGCACCGGAATCCCAACAGTCCTAAGAAGATTTATGCTTGTCTTTAATTGGTGGAGAAATTAAGACAAGGATGTCTTAATGTAAAGAAGAAAAGAATTGAATCAGAACTCTTCTTTTCCTTTACCGTCGGAGACTTTCTCTCTTAACCTTGTTTAGTAGCAAATTTTCGACAGAGTTTTACTCTGTAAAAAAAATAATGCAAAAACAAGAAAGGGAGAAAGAGTCTTCAGGAGATGAAGGAAGAAAAAAAAATCACATCACCGAGTTCTGATTCCCAACCCCTTTTTTATAGTTTTCGGAGAGGCGCCCTCACAACTCTCCAATAATAATTTCTCACGCCATTTCCCTTCTTTCCACGCCCCTTTCCCTTCTTCCCACGCTCTTTCCTTTTTCTCACGGCCTTCTGGATTGTTTCTCATGGCCTTCCAGATCAATCCTCATGACTTTTCTCAAAAGAAGAAGTCATGATGATTGGGAGAAAGAAGTCGCGAAACTTGAATCTCCGAAGAGATCTAATTTCGCGCTCCCGGGAAGAAACTGCACTTTCTTTTTTTCTTAAAACCTTTCCACCCATTAGATTATCATCCAAGGGTGGACAAATGAGGCACTAATACTAAGAAAGAAGGCTGCCCCATCTTAATTCATCGGAGAATTAAGTGGGCGCGCGCCAAGAGTCCATGCACCCATGGACTCCTTCAAATGGCGCGCCAAGAGTCCATAAGCGCATGGACTCTTGGTGTTTTGGCGTGCAAGGGAAAGGGGGCGGGTGGGGAAGTGGCCTAGCTAATAGGTTAGCCAATTGGGTTAGCCATAATCTTTAAATTCTCAATTAAGTTCTAATTAGATCCAATTAGAACCCAAATCGAGTCAATTCGGAACCCTAATTCGATTACGATTCGAATAGGAGTTAGGATTTGCAACACTCGCTAGAGTGTCTTCATGCAAATGACTCTTGATCAATTCTTTTAAGTGTGTGACCCATTGGGTTCCACATCTAGCCGGCAGTGGGTTGAATACAGGTTGACCTAATTTGATTAGAACTCGTTCTAATTGATTTAGGTCAAATCGGGCTTACCCAATTTTGATCAATTAGGACTCTTCCTAATTCAAATCAACCCACAAGACAAGATTAACGTCTAGCAACGTGTCTTGTCTACCCAAAAGATATGGAAATTCTGGTGAAATACCAAAATTACCCTTCAGTAGAAAGTTACCATACAATTAAATCCTTCGATCAGCCTGCACCCAAAATATAATTATGGATATGGATATATGTCAAATCCAATATTATATTTGTTTCTAGATCAATTTTATATTGATGATTCAATTATCTTGATATTAGAAACCATCTCTAATATCTCTACTTTGATCAAAGATTCCCTGAATCATCATCCGATTGATAACTAGCTAGATGCAATCTCCTCTTACTAAGAGTGATAGACTCCTTGTTGACCTACTCATTACCTTCATATCCAATTCACCATTCCCAGTATCAATCCTGTGCATGACTCAGTGTCATGATTAGGATTGAACCAAAGCATGGGTTCATGTACATATGGTACTTATGGCAGTCTCAGGTCAAAGGATTACTTGTACCACTCCCACTATGAAAACCTTCTATTGACATGTAGCTAAGATTCCATTAGATGTTCTCAAGTTGGATCATATCATTGAACTCATTCTCTAATGAGCACCCACATCCTAGTATTAGTGTCATACACAAGTGACTGTGAGAGCAGTCACCCTATTCAGTATACATAGGATGTGTTAGTCTTACCGAAAAAACCCTGATCCCCTACTCAAGGTTCCTTCGACTAGGAATGTTTTTGATTAAGGTTTTAAGACTTTAGGTCTCACTGGTATGATCTCATCATAATCCTAAAATCATAGCCCTAATCTATGGGGTTCATCATATAATAATAATCACAGCGTATGATGAAAAATAATGCCTTTATTAGAATATTGTTAATTACAATGGTTTGGGAGATACAACATAGATTGGCTTGTAGGGCATATTCCTTTCAGATCGAAGACTCGGAGTCTATCCAGGGCCGAAGATCATGTCTCTGGCTGAAGCTGAAGAGTGTGTCTTCGGAGTCGTCGAGAAGCTTGGTCTTCGATTAGGGCCGAAGACATCATTCGAAGATCTGGCTCTCGGATGTCGTAGACCGGTGAGAAGCCTTTGATTGCCTGTAGTTGGTCTGACCTCTACTGATTCGAAGTCCGTGGTCCAGAGAAAAGGGCTTCGGCCAACCGAACCAGTGTTCGGTTCGTAGCTGAACCGAGATATCCCAACATTATGTAATCATGAAATCGATCCACATTACAAATATGAGATATGTGTTGAAGCTAAACTAGCTAAAACACCATTCTATTCAGTAGAAAGAATGACTGAACCTCTAGATTTGATCCACAGTGATCTATATGACTTGAAGTTAGTACAATCTAGAGGCGATAAAAAGTATTTTATAATATTTATTGATGATTCAACAAGATACTGTTTTGTGTGTCTTCTAAAGTCTAAAGATGAGGCTTTAGATATGTTTAAATGTTATAAGAATGAGGTTGAAAATTAGCTTGGTAAAAAGATCAAAGCTATAAGGAGTGATAGAGCTGGTGAATAGGATGCACCGTTTAATGACTTTTGTCAAGAACATGGCATTTTTCATCAAACTACAGCTCCTTATTTATCTCAATCTAATGGAATTGCTGAACACAAAAATCGAACATTAAAAGAAATGATGAATGCCATGTTGATAAATTCCGGTACACTACAGAATTTATGGGGAGAAGCAATTCTCTCAGCTAATCATATTCTTAACAAAATGCCTCTTAAGAAGAAGGACATCACTCCATATGAGTTATGGAAAAGGAAAAGCCTTCTTGTAATTACCTAAAAATGTGGGGATGTCTAGCTAAAGTAGCTATTCCATATCTCAAAATGGTCAAAATAGGACCTAAAACTATTGATTGTATTTTCATTGGTTATGTACAAAATAGTAATGCATATCACTTTCTTATATATAAATCAAATATATCTGATATACAGGATAATACAATTATGGAATCAAGAAATGCATCATTTTTTGAAGAGATATTCCCTTATAAAGGGATATTTGGTACAAGTTCAAATAAAAGAACTTATGATAATTTGACAAGTAGTAGTCATCAGGAAAAATATCCTGAAGATGAACCTAGACGTAGTAAGAGACCTAAAGTTATAAATTTTTTTGGTTCTGACTAGATTACGTACATAATAGAAAATATACCTCAAACATTCAAAGAGACAATGTCTATTCCAGAAGCATCCGTTTGGAAAGAAGCTATTAATAGCGA
Organism: Areca catechu; assembly: GCA_021397845.1. NCBI lineage: Eukaryota > Viridiplantae > Streptophyta > Magnoliopsida > Arecales > Arecaceae > Areca > Areca catechu. The sequence continues at coordinate 84,041,712 of CM038044.1, read as the reverse complement.
AATTGAGTCCATCATGCATAATCATACATGGAAATTGGTAGATTTACCATCAAGTATGAAGCCTTTGGGGTGTAAATTGATTTTTAAGAAGAAGTTAAAGGCTGATAGATCAATTGATAAGTATAAAGCCATATTAGTAGCTAAAAACTTTAAACAAAAAGAAGGTCTAGACTTCTTTGATACTTATTCACCTGTAACAAGGATAATATCTATAAGAATGTTAATCGCTATTGCAATGATTAACAATCTTGAAATACATCAAATGGATGTAAAAATAGCTTTCCTTAATGGTGAATTAGAGGAAGAAATTTATATGGAACTACCTGAAGGGTTTGTGGTTCTAGGCAAAGAAAAGAAGGCGTGCAGACTTGTGAAATCCTTATATAGGTTAAAACAAGAACCTAAATAATGGCATATAAAATTTGACAATGTCATGTTGTCCAATGGATTCAAAATCAATGAATGTGACAAATGTGTGTATGCCAAAACCATACCTACAGAGTATGTGTTTGTCTGTATATACGTGGATGATTTGTTAATCATAAGAAGTGATACTGATATGATTAAACAAACAAAGAAAATGTTGATCAAACATTTTTATATGAAAGATATGGGTATCGTAGACATTATACTAGGTATTAAAATCACTAGAACGTCTGATGGAATAATATTATCTCAATCTCATTCATTATGAAAATATTAAATAAGTTCAATGAGTATGATACCAGTCCACTTAGAACACCTGTAGATGTTAATTTACATCTTGCTATGTATATTGGACAACCCATATCACAATTGGAATATTCACGTATAATTGGTAGTTTAATGTATGTCATGAATTGCACCCGTCCTGACATAGCATATACTATCAATAAATTAAGCATATTTACTAGTAATCCAGGTCCAAATCATGGGATAGCACTAGTAAGGGTATTATAATATTTATGATATATCCTAAATTCTGGATTATATTATACAATATATCCAGCTGTACTAGAAGGATATAGTGATGCTAATTGGATATCTTCTTCAAAAGACACTAAATCTACTAATGGATATGTGTTCACCTTAGGAGGAGGTGCAGTATCATAGAAATCCTCAAAACAAACTTGTATAGCTCGATCCACTATGGAATCAAAGTTTATAGCTTTAGATAAAGCTGGAAAAGAAGCATAATGGCTTCAAAATTTTTTGGAGATATTTCATGTTGGTCTAAACCTGTGTATGCAATATGTATCCATTATGATAATCAATCAGCTATTTTCAGAGTATAGAATAAAATATTTAATGATAAGTCTAGACATATACATCGCAGACATAATACCATCAAGCAATTACATGAAAATGGAATAATCTCTATTGACTACATTCAGTCAAAGAAAAATCTTATGGATCCACTGACAAAAGGTTTACCAAGAGATTAAGTAAATTGTTTATCAAGGGGAATGGGTTTAATGCCTATAACAAATAAATCTTTATAGTGGATACGCAACCTAGTTGACTAGAAATCCCAGGATCTAGGTTCAAAAGGAACAACTAAATTATGAAGAGGTCAACGAAGCACTAAGGATGTAAATTCCTACTCATTCCTATGATAATCAGTGTTGCCAGCTAAAGGTACTAGGATAAGTATAGCTTTTAAAGATTCTTATGACATGAATATCATGTGAGGTATAGCAGGATACTCTTAATAAGAATCACCTATGTGAGTGGTGTGGGCACCAGGATCCGACAGATGCTCCTCAACCCTCTGTGGATCTCTGATTAGTGTTCCACTTGTTTGTGTCTTGTAATAAGGCTTCAAGCCTCAAATTTGTAATTGTCTTTTGCTTTGAATTGAGTTTGTACCTTGACCAATTAGGTCAAATTGAGTCCTGTACTAAGTCGAGTCGCAAATCGAGTCCAGTCTGAGTCTATTAGAAGTATGGGTCCATTGCAAGAGTGGGTCCTAAAATTTAGTCTCCTTGGAAGCAAGTAAGGAAAGAAGCCAAGTCAACTCAGGGCCCACTTATGCATCCTACATGGTGCCATAACATCTCGCCATGTGAGCATCACACTTGGCATGCTAGGACATCCAATGGGGAGGACCACTTCACTTGGTTCAAGCCTTTGTCCCTTCCCCCCATCAAGCTTATTTCCATGTAAGGGTGGTCGGCCAAGGACGAATTCAATGGAAGATAATGGAGGGAAATCAAATCCCTTACCTCAAGTTCTCCAATCAAGCCTTCTTCACAATTTGCTTCACCTTCTTTGGAAGGGAAAGACAAGAGCCTTGGATGCCTCCACCTAACACTCCCCTTGTCAAGCCTTGTACCAAAGAAAGAACACCAACAAAAGAAGGAGGAAGAACACATGCCTTGCTCCAAGCCCCTCTTCATGCCTTCTTCCAAAACCAAGAAGATTCTTACTAAGTTCAAGGTGCCAAGAACCTCACTCCAAGCCATGCATCATGCCATGCCCAATCGAAGCTACCCTTGGTCGGCCAAAGAGAGGAGATGATGGAGAATTTTGGGTGCCACCATGAAAGTTGTAATTTTGAATTTCAAATGGGCCTTTCGTGCCTATTTAAAGGACCCAATCCCTCCCTTGTAGAACTATTGAATGATTGAGTGATTAATGAAAAAGATTGAGTTTTTTCCACCCTCCAACCATTGTCTCTTAGGCTAGGTTTGAGTGGAATTGCCTTCGTCCCTAAGGACGTCGAGTGGTGTGAGGCCACCTGTCCGTCACCCTAGGGCGTCGCGAATCCTTCGTCCTCCAGGACATCGCGTGGTGTGAGGCCATATTCATTCATCCTCTGGGATGTCATGGGGTGCGAGGCCCCAAGTTATCTCCAACATCGACTTCAGAATCCAGCCGGACACCGGGCTCGAAGCCCCTTCCCAACTCCATCTCAATTTCTTTTCTTGCATCTCCATATTTCGCTGACCCTTCTTTTGTTTGCCTATAGGTCCTCCCTGGCATCTTGGGCATTGGAGACAGTTAGCTTTGCCATCGCGACCTCCCGACCCCAAGCCAGTGCTACCACGGGTTCGACTGCTCGGGCATCCAGGCCGCATCTACTGAGTTGAGCGATCTCTGCACCGGGCGCTCCAGAAGTTTGAGGTTTGCTTTCTCTTTATCTCCTAAGTAGATATTGTAGGTCGAGCTAGTCCAACTGGGGTTTCTTAATCTCGGGGTCCTGTTTTCATTTTCACTTTTAGGGCTTTGAACTACTAGCGTAAGCTTTCATTACTGTTCTTCATATTTCTTACCTTTGCTTGTGATCGGGAATCGAAATCCTAAAAAAATATCTAAAACTCATCGAAAAAAAAAAAAAAAAGAAATTCCTTGCATCATAAGCATCCATCCTAGCATCCCTAGCCCTAACCCCCTTGCCCCTACATCAATGAGTGTGAACTAGGCCAATTCTATGATAATTTTAAAGGCTTTAATTCTCTAAAGCACTCATGAAACCAGGAGTTGTTCAGGGCCAAAATGAACACAACCATGAAAACCAAAGGAATGCTCAAAAAGAAGTTGTGTAATTTGTTATTGTCTTAGTTTACATCAAATGGTAAAAGTTCAAGACATCACGTTCACTTTTAGCAAGTAAACTCGATAAGAAAACACAAAGGAAGGTTCAAAGTCACAAGCTACCTATCCTGATACAACTTCATTCCATTTACTCTCTTTAAGTGTCTGCATGTTCATTTGCATTTAAAAAATCTATGTTTGTGGGAGATCACCTTTACTAATCTTTGATCTTAGTCCAAAATTCCATTCATGTAAGGGATTGTTGGAAAAAGCGAATAGAAATTTTTTATTCCTAAACTATCCTGTGGGATGGGAAACTATCCTGTGGGATGGGAACTTTTAGTTCCATATGAAAATATTGGAAAAAGAGAAGGCTCTTTATAAGAAAACCTTTTTCCATGCTCTTGCTTTGAGGCTCACCATAGGTGGAGAGCTTACACATCACCCGAACGTGCACGCGTGTGTGTGACGGGCGACAAGGGCGTAATGGGTGCTTTGTAGGCATACTTTGTACTTTGCACGTATGCATCGTCGCGAGGAGCTTGAGGCCTTAAATTTTCCTTGATCAGACGATCGAGATTTATTGGCACCACATCAGGGTTGCAGGGAGGAGAGTCGACTCGAGTAGTTCGAGCTGACTCGGTTATGAGGCGAGTCGACTTGGATCCACAAAATGATAATACATGGTCTGGCTGAGTCGACCGAGTGGTTCGAGCTTGCTCGGATCCACAGAATGGTATCATACAGTCTGGACGAGTCGACTCAAGAGAATCAAGCCAACTCGACCAGGGTGCTCTCTGCAGCAAGGAGTCGACTCGAGTGGTTCGAGCCGACTCGGATGACGAGATTTCAGAATCATGAAACAACAGATCACACGTCCGTTCATGGATTAACTTTTCTTCTGAGATCAGGGATGCCATCGGATCATGAAATGATGCATAAAGAAGCATTCTGATCGTGTGATCTAGAGATCACAGTACGAATCAGCATATCATGGCGTCCGATCATGATTGAAGAAATGTATTGATTGCATAAAGGCATATCTCACTATGAAAAGACATCGAAAACTCCCTCCGATGAAATCAGAAGGTTGCTTCCAAGGGGAACCTTAAGGCTATAAATAGGTCCCCATTCCTCAATCATTTCATCTATTCAATCCAGTTTTTCCTTCCTTCTCTTAGGCATTTTCATACTCTGAATAACAGAGTATAGCTATAGTGCATCATAAGTCTCTTAGACATTTGCATACTCTGAAAACAGAGTATAGCTATAGTGCATACAAAGAGAGAAAAGCATTCCTGGTTTGAATTTCTGGTGAATTGTAGTACTGCTTTCACCAGAAGAAGATTGTTGTATCCTAGGAGACAATCGTCATAAAACCATAAGCACCATTGCGGAATGAAATTATCTTAAGGACATAAAGTGTAACTCTAGACTCAGTCTTGTCGATTAGGTAGCCATTATTCATATATATCCACCAACATCTCCATCTCCGGATCTACTCGGGGGTTCGCAGGGGTTCGAACAAGTTTACTAGTCAGGGCAGCAATAGTCACACACCGGCCAGTAGTAGCAGGCAAGGCCGCACGGAAACTCTTTGGTGGCTAGCAAAGGTTGCTATAATAAAATAATCATTGTAGCACCCTAATACCCACTTTCTATCACATAAGAAGGTTGATGGGTACAAAACATGCAGAGATCATGTTAGGATAAATAAAATACAAAATATAAATCTTAAAATAATTAAAATTTATTTATTAATAAATTATAAAATATTATGATAAAATTGACACATGCTCCTTTTATTACTACCGTTCAATGTTTACTCCATGTTGAATAAACTTCAATTCTTGTCCTATAAGTAGCCATTTGTATTTTGAATCTATCTTCGCACATCAAGAATATAAGTGTGCACATTATCAGAAGTATACAAAATACTAGATTATGTGTGTGTAAAATGAATACAAATAATTGAACATAACCAATCCACAAGGTGTCATAGCCCATTAGCCACATATTTGGGTTGTTATGGGTTAATGTCTTTGCCATACTAATCTTAAATGCGCTAGGACTTGGAGGAAGCTTTATAGCAAAATATATAAAGAAATGGTCTCATACTCGGATGGTCAAGCCAAGCAATGGTACCAATATACGGGTAACAAGGTGGCAGTAGCATGGTATATGAGGGCGTGCACCACAATAAGTGCACAACGCTAAGGCATGGCTATAGTAAGATACCCGCAAGGGTGCGCACGGCAGGACATGCACCACATAAGGGGATGCAAAGTAGTCGGGCGCGCAGTCTGGCACCCAAGAACATGCAACCTGGCATGCGGGTGTGTGCGTGGCTTTATTGGCAAGCAGTTATGCCAAAGCACACCTGGGCACACATAGCTTGGTGCATAGGCATGCAGGTGGTTTGCAATTAGCCAAATATGTATTAGGGAATGTGCACCAGAGGGAGCAATCTGGTGCTTGGGTGGCCAAAATAGAGGGCTTGGGCTTGAAGAATTGGCTTGCTGACTAGAAAATAAGAGTGTTTACCTTGGACGATTGCTATCTAGAAATTAGACGCAATAGTTATATGAGTTTTCATTAGTTAACTCCCAACTTCTTGGAGCGGTTGGATTCTTAACATATCGGAGACAGTTCCAAGGTAGTTCCTAGTAATTGGGGTAAGTTGTCTTTTGCCTATGCAAAGACATGCTTGCTTGTAGCAAGTAGAGAGGGTACATATAGAAAAATCTGAGAGATTGTGGATGGGTCTCTTGCATCCAGAATTTTGTGAGAATTGAAATATAGGAAATTCATTATGTTTCCTACTTGTGCCTTGAGTGCTTTGACCTAATTTTACTTGTTCTATGCATTCTATGGGATGGAAAGTGTTCGGAGGCTGAACTAGACAGCAGTCTAGTGCCGCACAAGACTTGATTTCTTGTCAAAAATTTTGGAAGAATATTTGTCCTATGACAATTGGTATTAGAGCCTGGTTCAAGGACTCTTTCGGTGGAATTTTAGCTAGAATTAATATCGAAATCTTGAGCATGGGGGCAATGCTCATGCCTGCAGTTGGCAATAATATAGAAGTGAACCATGAAAGACTATCCCGATTAAAGGCAATGATCGGGGTACCCAAATTGTTGCCAATGAATCTTTGGGGTCTCGAATTGAGAACTTGCTGGCCATATTGACTTTGCTATAAGAAGCCTATGCAACAATGCATCAACACATGGAGGAGATGATATTTGATGTTAAACTTCTCAAGATGGTTCTGCAGAACCCCTCATGGGAAGATAGCACCATCAAAATGAAGGTTCCGATCCCAAAGCCTTTCAATGATACTCAGAGTGCCAAAGATTTGAAGAATTTTTTATGGGACACGGAGCAATATTTTCAAGCTGTGCACACTCTTGAAACAGAGAAGGTTTCTATCACTAGCATGTATTTGATGGGAGATGCTAAAATCTGGTGGAGAACCAGAATAGATGATGTTGCTAGGCCAAGAACCAAGATGTGGGAGGTGTTGAAGCAGTAAAGGAAGGATCAATTCCTCCCTTGCAATATAGCATGGGTTGCAAGGGACTCCCTAAAGAAGTTAAGGTAGAATGGTTAGGAGTATGTGAAAAATTTTAGCTCTCTTATGTTAGACATTAATGATATGTCAGAGGCAGATATATTATTCAATTTCCTGTCTAGCCTCCAACCATAGGTGCAATTGAAGTTGCAATAATAAGGTGTTAAAGACTTGCCTACCTCATTGGCTACACTGACAAATTAGTGGATTTGAGAATTAGCAAACCTAGCAATGGCCCTTCAACAAGTAAACCTAGATTTATTTACAACTAAACTTAAGAACACTCTCACCAACACTCTTAACTTTTTGGTGCAAATCAACTCAAAATAAATTTAAAGAATAGCACACATAGAAGTAACCCTTTTACAGATTTTTCTTAACTTTTTCATTGGGTTCTTCTTTACAAAACAAGATTACAACACAACTCAAAACAAGAAGTATAAATGTAGGAGTTGAAGTTTGAACAAATAAATCATCCTAAAAAAACTTGTAAAGAACTTAAAAAGTTCTTAGTAAAATATGTGCATGCTCCAATATTTGGTTATCATCAAAATCACTTATGGGGTCAACAATCTCCCTCTTTTTGATGATGACAAAACACTGGGCATAAAAAATTCTTTACACTTACATGTATAAAAGTATTTGAAAGTAAGTATTCATATGTATTAGAGCTAATTATATTTGTAAATAAGTATCAGAGCTCTGATGATGAAATTGTATAGCATCGATGTTAGTGCTTTTATGTATATCAAAGTATTAGACTTTGCATGCTTCATAATATCAGAATTAGCACAAACATGGAGTATCAGAGTTTAAAATTTTGATAGAATTAATACTAATTTTAGAGCAATCAGAGCAAGAGAGGAATTTAGAGATAAAGCCATTCTTAAGAGAATCTCCCCCTTTCTCTAGGTTTTAAAATAATGAAATAGTCAGGTTCATTCAAATGTAATCACTTTTGTGCTCCCCCTTTTCATTCTTTTTATGTCCTTTAAGAATAATTGGGAGGAAGCTCAACATAGATACCAGAATTTTCATGATAGCTCAATCATCAGTAATGATATTGATACCATTCTCCCCGTTTTTGACAAACAATCAAAAAGGTATTTTCAGTAAAGCTTAGATTTTGAAATAGATTGAGAAAGTGTTTAATATTTGTTTAAGATAATTTTACTTTCTCAAATTCAATTGGAAATTCTAATTAAAAACTCATTAGAGTAGTATCAAAAACATTGCATGATTAGAAGAATAACTCATGACAATAATAGAAATTACTATAAGAACTTTCATTTCATTAAGAAATTTTCCATACAAAGTACAAAATATGAAAGAAAGTACATTCATTCAATAGGATTTCTTGCTAATTACAAAGTTTCTTAACTGTAACAGATAAAAAGTAAATACTATAAAAAGTCAGAAGTACAAGGATGTGATCAATAAAATGAAAAGACTAGCTAATCAATCTATTATTCTTCTTCACTAGAAGAAGAGGAGACAACAATTATAACCTTATCAGAGGTTTTGGATTTCAGGGGTTTAAACCTTTAATTCTCTGAATCTAGTTCTAACTAGAGCAATAGATGCCTTAATCTTCTTGGCTTTAGGTTTTTTTTTTGTCACAGCAGGTTCAGATTTGAGTGAAGGTGGATCAGATGAAGGAATTTTTGAAGAAACAGGGGATGGTTGAGTATAAGTTTCATGTGACTCTTTGTTGATCAGAGAAGGAGTATCCTTAGCAGTCAATGTTTTCTTTTGAGATTGCAGTAGGATACTTCTGATTTCTTTCTTAAAATTCTCCATTTTCAATTCCATCTTCTTCTTGTGAAGCATTTTTTCTGATCTCATTTTTTGCAAGCTGGCATTAACTGAACTTTGTAAATCATCAAGAACAGAATTTATGTGACCTGTCAATGAGTCAGAAATTGTCTCCATCTTCTGAAATATTAATTCCTTATGTTCAGATGGAGTTATCATTACATCTTCATATCTGTCTTCATCCTTGTTTCCAGGTCTGTCTTCATCCATGTTATCATCTAAGGAAGTGGCAGCAATTTGACCAGATATTTTCTTTATCCATATTCCCTCTTGCAGTTTGTAACCCATTCTTTTAAGATAGTTGAAGGAATAAGTGTCTGGATGATGTAGAGGCTTGCCTATCTCATTAGTTAGGTCAATTCTAGCATCTTCAAATAGTAAAGTGAAAACCATACCGTACGGCAAGCATGCTTTAAGTTTTCTAGCTGCTTCTCTCATTTGAATCATCATGATGAAAGGAAGGTTGAGAGGTTCTTCTTTAATCAGATGTCCCATAAAAGTCATGTCCTTTTCACTCACCCAGTCGAAACGACCGGTTCTGGGAAGAAAAATTCTACTAACCATGTTGTGAAGAAGTCTCATTTCCTTTGATAACAAGTTGGCTTGAATATGTTGGATGGAACTTACATCTTCTCTTTCCAAAATGAGCTTTAGTGTGTGTTCTTTGTCAGTTAGGGTAAGCTCGGTGGCACCGTCAGTTGTTATTTGAAGCAAGTTGCTCAACTTTTCTTCGTCCACAATGACTTTAACTCCCTTAATAATTGATTCCAAATAGTATTCTTCTAGAACTAGGTTTTCATAGAAAGTTCGTATCAGAGAAGGGTAGGTTAGAATATCCAGTGAGCAAAAATACTTCCAACCTTGGTTGTCTATCCAACTCCCAATCTTCATTTCTAGTTCTTCTATGAAGGAGAAATAGATCATTCTTTCGCTTGTAACAGGCCTGTTGGCCATTGAAGTGGATTTCTTAGTCGGAGAAGATGTTCCTTCTCCTTGTTGTTAAGGAGTGGACCTTTTTCTTTTTTCTCCTTTTTCTTTCAGATCTTCAATGCACGTGCTTGTTTTAGCTGCTTGCAGAATCTTCCTTGTAGATCTTCTTGTGGCCATTGCAGTGGGATTTAGGAAATTAGAGTTTCAGGAAATGGTTTTTGAGAGAATGGCAAAGGTTCCTAGTGGAGTAGAGTGAGTTTGAAGTGAAATGCAAGAAAAGATTACTCGGATCTATTTAAATAGTGATTTCTCGACATTCGAGTCGGCTCGCTTAGCCCTAAAATCATTCAAGTCGTCTCGACCAAAGCGAACTCAGAACAAGTAGAACTCCGAGTTGGCTAGGCAATACCTCATATTGAGCTAGTCAACTTGACCAGAGCAAGAGTAGAAAAATAAGATATTCGAGCCGACTCGACCATAGAAAAATTGCTCGAGTCGACTCAAATAGAAACTTTCCATAGAAATTAAAATGATTCAGAAATTGAGTTTGATTCAATGAAATCTTCAAGGAAAGTTGTTCGAGATACTTGAATGATTGTAGGAGGTTTTCTAGATAATTTTTTCTTAATTTTAAAGAAAATTAGGTTAAGATAATCTAGAAAGGATCATAAAGCCCTAATTCTCCTCTAAGCAATTCAAATCTATCCTGATTTAGTGGCTTGGTGAAAATGTCATCTATATGTTTTCCAATTGGGATAAATTCTAGTTCAATGTCACCATTCAAAACATGATCTCTAATAAAATAGTGTCTAATTTCTATATGCATAGTCCTAGAATGTTGAATAGGATTTTTGGTCAAATTTATAGCACTTGTGTTATCACATTTGATTGAAATTTTGTATTGTGTAACACCAAAGTCTTCTAGTTGTTTTTTAATCCATAACACTTGTGCACAACAACTCCCTACAGCAACATACTCTGCCTCAGCAGTAGATAGTGCTACCAAGTTTTGTTTCTCACAGTGCCATGAGATTAAATTCAACCCTAGAAATTGGTATGTACCACTAGTGCTCTTTCTATCAATTCTACAACAAGCATAATCAGCATCCAAAAATCCAATTAAATTTAAAGATGATTGTTTAGAAAATCAAAGACCTAGATTACTTGTACTTTTCAAATATCTCAATATTCTTTTAACAGCAAGCATATGTTTTTCTTTAGGATTATGTTAGAATCTAGCATATACACATACACTGTACAAGATATCCGGTCTACTTATAGTTAAGTATAATAAGGATCCGATCATACCTCTATAGAGCTTTTGGTCAACATTGGATCCATTTTCATCTTTGTCCAATCTACAAGATGGGCTCATGGGTGTGCTCATTTGTTTACTCGTCTCAATACTGAACTTTTTGATTATTTCCTTGGTGTATTTGGCTTGGTTGATGAAGATCCCTTCCATAGTTTGCTTTACTTGAAGTCAGAGGAAGTAGTTAAGTTCACCCATTAGGCCCATTTCAAATTCTCCCTGTATTAGCTTAGCAAAATCTTCACAAAAATTTTCATTAGTTGCACCAAATATAATGTCATCAACATAAATTTGTATAACTAATATATCAATGTTTTTTTTTTATGAAAAGGGTTTTATCAACATTTCCTCTTGAAAATTCATTTTTAATCAAGAAAGTGCTAAGTCTATCATACCAGGCTCTGGGTGCTTATTTCAAACCATATAAAGCTTTATTCAGTTTAAACACATGGTTTGGAAAAACATGATCTTCAAAACCCGGTGGTTGTTCTACAAAAACTTATTCGGAGATAAAACCTTTTAAAAATATACTTTTTATATCCATTTGAAAAAATTTAAAATTCATGTAGCAAGCAAATGCAAGAAGTAATCTAATGGCTTCTAATATTGCTACAGGTGCATATGTTTCATCAAAATCAATACTTTCTTCTTGACTATATCCCTTAGCCACTAATCTAGCTTTTTTTCTAATGACATTTCCTTGTTCATCTAATTTGTTTCGATAGACACATTTGTTCCTATGATTAGGTGGTCTTTAGGTCTATCAACCAATGTCCAAACCTTATTTCTTTTAAACTGGTTCAATTCTTCATGCATAGCCATCATTCAGTTTGGGTCATTTTCAACTTCTTCTAAGGTATGAGGTTCTATTTGAGATACAAAGGCTAGGTAGTCATGTGTAGTTCTATGTGCAGACCTAGTCCTAATACCTTGTAAAGGATCACCAATAATTAATTCTTTAGGATGAGAAGTAGCGTACCTCCATTCTATTGGCAGATCTGTATGATCCTTATTTACTTTTTCTTCTTCTTCTTCAATTTATCTTTCTTGTATACTCATGTCTTCCATCTCCTTTTGAATTGTACCTACAATATTATCTTTACACTCTTCTTTCTTAAAAGGTGAAGTGTTAGTTTCATCAAAAATAACATGCATTGACTCTTAAATAGTAAGTGTCCTCTTATTAAAAACACTATATGCTTTGCTATGAATAACCAAGGAAAATTGCTTCATCAGATTTAGCATCAAATTTTTCTAGATTATCTTTACCATTATTAAGCATAAAGCATTTACAACCAATTACATAAAAGTAATTGATATTGGATTTCTTTTCATTCCACAACTCATAGGAGGTTTTCTTCAAAATATGATAGATAAAAATGGGATTTAAAATATAACAAGCAGTGTTCACCACTTTTGCCCAAAAGTACCTTGGAAGAATACCTTCACATAACATGGTTCGAGCAGTTTCTTCCAAAGTCCTATTTTTTTTCTCTACAATACCATTTTGTTGTGGTGTCCTAGGAGCGGAGAAGTTGTGATCAATACCGTTTTCAGTGCAATAATCATCGAAAAACTGATTTTCAAATTCAGTGCCATGATCACTCCTAATTGAAATTATTGAAAGATTTTTTTGATTTGAAAACTTTTTGTGAAATTTTTGAAATACTTTGAAGGTTTCATCTTTGTGAGCAATAAACAAAACCCATGTGAAACTAGAAAAATCATCTACAATCACAAGGGTATATTTCATACCTCCTAGGCTTGTATTCCTAGTTGATCCAAATAAGTCCATGTGAAGTAGTTCTAAAGGTCTAGTAGTTGAAATCATATTTTTGGATTTAAATATTTTCCTAGTTTGTTTACCCATTTGGCATGCATCACAAACATGATCAAAATCAACTTTAAACTTAGGCATGCCTCTCACTAAATTTTTGGAAATTGACTTGGCAATAGTATGCATGCTAGCATGACCTAATCGTCTATGCCATAATAAACATGACTCCTTGTTCCTAGTATTCATTGCAACTAAACTGGAACTTCTTGACATGGCAAGATCATTTAGATCTACCACATAAAAATTTCTAAGTCTATGTCCAATGAATTTACTACTAGAATCAAGAGAGTTTGTTACTATACACATAGATGATTCAAAGATAACCTTGAAACCTTTATCACAAAGTTGACTAATACTCAGTAAATTGTGCTTCAATTTATCTACTAGCAATACATTTTCAATGAAAGTACAAGGGGTTATTTTAATCTTACCAATTATGATTATTTTCCCCTTGCCATTGTCTCCAAAAATAACCATATCTACTTCTTTCATTTCTTGGATGATGAACTGATCCTTGTCACCCGTCATATACCTTGAACAGCCACTGTCAAGATACAATCTTTTCTTCAATTTCTAAGCTGCAAGACATTCATACAAGACAATCAAGGAGTTCTTTTTGATACCCAAGCAAACTTGGGTCCTTGCAAGTTAGCTGAGGTGGTTCCTATAGGAACCCAAATCTTTCTTGATTTATTTTGGACATTTCTAATAATATTACATTCAGAAGCCTTATGTCCTAGCTCTTTGCAAGCAAAATATTTGATTCTAGAATTTTAAAGAGATTTATGCTTTGAAATTCTAGATGCATGAGATATAGAAATAACATATTTTATATTTGAGTTTTTAGGAACATATAAGGTAGCTTTTGAAATGGAAGTATAACCTTTATCATAAAAGCCTTTTGAGATGTAAACTTTGGAACAAAATCTTTTTGTTTTATAAAAGTAATTGCTAAAATATAATTTGAATCTGAAGAATTAAAACCAAATCCAGCTTTATTACCAAAAATCTTTTGTTCTTTAAGAATCAACTCAATCTCGTTAGAAGTTATAGTAAGTTTTTCAATAGGTGGCTTGAGTGTTTCAACCTCCTTTCTCAACTCATTATTTTCATTTAACAAAACTTTGTTTTTGTCATAGTAATCATTTTTTTCAGCTTTAAATAATTTACAATTTTTAGAAAAAACATGAAGTTCTTTTTGCAACAAAGTATTCTTTTATGAAATCTTTTCTTTTTCTTTAAGTAAAGAATCATTAGTATTCTTTAGAGATCTAATCTTTACTCCAGCTTTCTTAAATTCAGATAAAAGATCATGGAATGCATAATTTAACTCATCAAAAGTAAATTCAATTTGAGCATTGGGGGATGTTAACTCGTCCTTGAGACCCATTAGACATAGATTAGCTATTTTTGTGGTCTGTTCCTTTTCAGTTGAGGTGGATTCTTCACTGTCGCTCTATGTGGCAACCATCACTTTCTTTTTCTTCTTCTTAAAAAATTTCTTTAACAGTGGACAATCTGGATAAATATGCACCAGTTTCTTACATTTGTAGCAGGTAGGGACTTGCTCATTTTCTTTGTCTTTGTCCTTGTCCTTTTTCTTGGAATGCTCTCATCGTTTATGGAATTTTCTATTGAATCTTTCTTTCTTCTTCCCCATAAACTTTCTGAATCTCCTCACGACCATTGCAATATCTTCATATTCTAGATCATCTTTGTAGGAGGTAGAGTCATCTTCCATCTCTTCATCAATCTTTGTTTCTAATGCAGCCTTGAATGCAATAGTTTTCTTCTTCTTCTGATCATCATCTGTTCTATACTGCATGGCTAATTCATGTGTGATGAGAGAACCCATTAATTCATCAATGGATAGATTGTTTAGATCTTTAGCTTCATGGATGGCAGTAACTTTAGGGTCCCATTTGTTTGGAAGTGATCTCAATATCTTCTATACCGAATCAGCATTTGAGTAAACCCTGCCAAGACTTTTCAAACCATTAATAATATTTGTAAATCTAGTGTACTTGGTAGAGATATTTTCATTAGGTTCCATTTTGAAAAGTTCATAATTGTGTACTAGAAGATTAATTTTTGAAGTCATCACTTGGAAAGTTCCTTCATGGGTCATCTCAAGTTTATCCAAAATTTTTTTTGCTGAAGAGCAAGTGAAAACTTGATTAAACTCATTTGAATCCAAAGTGCAGTATAGCAAATTCATGGCTTTGGCATTTAATTTCCCTAATTTCATGTCATCTTCATCCCATTCCTCTTCAGGCTTAGGGACATCCACGCCATCAATTTTGATCATGGAAACATGTGGCCCTTTAAGAATGGCCTTCCATAATTGAAAATCAATAGCTTGTATATAATTTTCATTCTAGCCTTCCAATAAGAATAATTTGTAATGGTGAAGAGTGGAGGCTATTAGTAGATTGGCATTCAACCAAGGATGTATTCATGAGATGAGCCATCATTCTTTACTCTAATGTAATCAGATATACTACTTTGATACCAGTTGTTGCCCAGGTGGCTATCCAAGAGGGGGGTGAATTGGGAATTTAAAAAATTTAAGCAGATAATATGCACTTAAAAATCCCTTTTAGAGTGTTAGATGATGTGGCAAAATAATAACTTACAGAAGCTAAATATGATCAAGGATGCACAACACAAACATACAGAAATTTATAATGGTTCGAAGCAACCAAGCTCCTACATCCATTACCTAAGATACCACATGGAATTTCCACAATATTCATAACCGAATATAGTAGGATTGTTTTGCAAGCTCACAATCCAAAACCTCTACACTTTGGTTTTAACGGGATCACCAAAGAAAACCCAACACCCTTTGGTTTTAAACAAGATCACCAAAGAAACCCAACTTGGTTTTCATAAGATCACCAAGAACCTAACCATTGGTTTTTAGCTAAGGATAACCAAGAACCTATTTGGTTATTCAATCGGGCTCACCAATAATCCAAACAATTCAAGAATGAATTAAGAAATAAATGCAACAATAATGACAAACTCTAGTTGTTAGATAGTTGCCGGTGTAGTTTGAGAAGTCCACTTGGATGAGCTTCAATGTGCTTTAATTGCTTCAGTGGCTTCTTTCCAAAGTTCTTCAAGCTTCATATCAGAGTTGGTGAATACTTGAAGACTGACATGAATGCTCTTTGTGCTCTCTTGCTTGTTGGTTGGTTGGATATTCAATAAACCCTTAAAACTTTGAGAAACTTTTTTTTTCTTCTTCTCTCTTCTTTTCAATAAAGTTCAAATCCCCCAAATATATGGTCTTCCATCACTCCTAGGTATTTTGAGATGTTGTAGATCATTGGGATGTGATATATGAATGTTGGAGCAACTTTCGGTATTCAAAAGGAAATTCTAGAACTAGCCATTATGTACCTGAAAATGATATTCGAGTCAGCTCAGTTTCTTCAATTCGACTCGAATCCTTTGAGTCGATAGGTCAAGTCACCATTTCTTCAATAAGGTCGGCTCTTTGTCTCAGGGTGCGAAAACTTCACCCTGGATGAGTCGGCTCTGATAGCTCGAGTCGGCTCGTACTTCCATCGTTGAACATATTGAACTCGAGGGTTCGGCTTGCTTGAATTTGGGTTGACTCTTCTTCTCAAAATCAGAAATCTTTACTCTGGAAGAGTCGGCTCGTTGCAGATCGGGTCGGCTCACTTTCTCAGGTCTTCAAAATTTGTTCTTGTAGAGTCGACTCTTTCTGATTGGGGTCAACTCGCTTGGCTGTTCTCAAAAAATATTAGAAATGGACTCTAGATGAGTCGGCTCTGTTCCACTTGAGTCGGCTTGGATTGCTGCATGCCAGAATTCTTGATGCATGCCATGAGGTGGAGTTGGCTGTTCATCATGCTGGGTTGGCTCGAGTGGCTTCTTCAGGAATTTTATAACTAAACATAAGAACACTCTCACCAACACTCTTAACTTTTTGGTACAAACCAACTCAAAATAAATTTGAAGTATAGCACACATAGAAGTAACCCTTTTACAGATTTTTCTTAACTTTTTCATTGTGTTCTTCTTTACAAAACAAGATTACAACACAACTCTAAACAAGAAGTATAAATGTAGGAGTTGAAGTTTGAACAATTAAATCATCCTACAAAAACTTGTAAACCACTTGAAGAGTTGTTAGAAAAATATGTGCATGCTTCAATGTTTCGTTATCATCAAAATCACTTATGGGGTCAACAAAAGAATTATGCCCTAAAAGTCAATCATTGTTTGGGCACTTCTATGATCTTCCAGTTCATGTATCATATTATTTATTAATAAAAGGTATTTGATTCATCATACTGCTGCATCTTATCAAGATTATGATGAATCCAATAGGTTAGGGCAATGGATCATCGATTCGGGGATCGATAAATTCGGAAAGACTAGCACATCTTATATATGCTCGATAGAGAGGGTGGTTTGTCTCATAGCCACTTGTGTAGAGAACTAATACAAGGATGTGGGTGCTCATTAGGTTATGAGTTCACTGAAGTAATCTGATAAGAGAATATCATATGGAAGTCTTACTTGTTTGAAGAATATTCTCTTAGTGGGAGTTGTGCATGTGATCCTTAGACCTGAGACTACCATAGTATCTTAAGCATATAAACCCATGTTTTGGTGTATACTCATTCATGGTAATTAAGTCATGTACAGGGTGCTTCTAGATATGGTGAATTGTGTATGAAGATAATTAGTAGGTCAACAAGGAATCGATCACTCCCAATAAGGAAATAAGTTATCCCATGTGATCTCTTCAAATGATGACTCAGGAAGTCTTTGATCAAAGCATGATAAGATTAGGTAGGATTTCTAATCTTTCATTGATCAAGTCTTCATTTTTGAATTGAGATTCGAAAGGATTAAGTGATAGGGTTTGACATTTATCCATGCCCATCACTTATTCGGGATAAAGGGAGATCGAAGGATCAAAATGAATGATAACTTTCCACTGAAGGGTATTTTAGTAATTTTTATTAAATTATTCATCTTTTAGGTAGGAATGACATGTTGCTAGATGTCAATCATTTTTTATAGGTTTTCATGACTTAAATTAATTGGATTCATAAGTCAATTCAAAAGCTGGTTTGAATTGGCAACTTAGGACAGTACGATTTGACCTAATTAGGTCTATCAGTTTCAATTGGATCGAAATGACTTGAACCTAGACCTACTACTGGCTAGATGAGGAATCCAAAGGGTCACACACATTAGAGAATTAGCCAATGAAGTCAATTATATTTTTATTAGGGTCATTGGAATTTAATTGGCTAGCTAATTGATATACTAGCATATGTTGGCTAGCCCAACTCCTAGCCCAATTGGATTGGATCAGTTAGCTTGCTATTTGAGCTAACCAATTTAATTAGAACTTAGTTTAGGTTGAGTCCTAATTGACGCAGCCATAATATGTATTTATCTAGATTTTATTGGGCTTTATCCTTTATTTATGGTAGAGTCCAAGGTGGAAGGGACACTCGGTTTCAAGTTTGGCATGTACCAAGAATGAAGGGGCATAGAAGGACCAAGAGTCCTTCTACTTCTAAATCACCTTTTCTAGATAATCTCTAAGTCTTTCTTCCTTGTCTCCATGCCCATTAGGATGGGCTTTGACTGATCAATAGGAGGAATTGGCATGAAGATAATAGGCATGCAAGATAAGGGGTCGCATCCCTTCATTTTGGCATGGATTCAATGGGCCAGAGTCCTTCTATTTGAAGACTCTTAATTTTCTCCGATTTGCCTCTTGGGATCCCATGCCTCTTGGCTATTATTTGACTAGAAATATGCCACATGACAAGTGAAGAAATTGGCTGAAAAAAGAAAGAGATATTTATATATCTTTTGGTACATGGAAGGACATTTCATGAAAAGTCCTCTCACCCAAAAGACTCCTTCTGCTTGAAGGGTCTTATCAAGGGGATGAGAAAGAGACTTATTATGCACCTCATCCCTCTCTATAAATAGGCATTGGTAATCTGATGCCAGTAATTTAACTCTAATTCGAAGAAATCCACTTTATATTTTCTCTTCCTTCTTAAGACATGGCTTGTCATTTTAAGATAAGGTCGTAGAAAAAAAAATAGGAGAGGTATTCAAATTCTAAGAGAGGATTCAGAGAGGTCTCTAAGTGCTCTATAGGATGGTAGGGGTTCCAGCAAAGGGAGAAAGTTTGAAAGTCTATCGAAAGAGTCATAGTCAAATAAGCAAGCCTTATAGGAGAGCTTCCTTTGTCCGGTTCCTGTGTGGATCACCTCTAGAGGGCATACACTTATGTGCATCATGAAAATTAAGAAGTATAGTACTCCAAGTATTTTTTTGTAATCCTAAAGTTTTGATTTATTAGTTATCATGGTCATGTGGTCGTAGGGTTTAAGGTTTCGATCGATTAGGGTTTCAATAATGAAAATTATGAAACCTGATCTTTTGTTGTGACCCGTCCGGAACCCAATATCTATGAGCAACAAGTTGCAAAGGCAACATGAGGGAATGAAACCTCAGTCCATATTGCTTAATCTTAATGAGCTTTATAGAGAGCATAGTTGGACTGCTTGATATGAGATATCGAAGTAGTTGTTCTGAGCATGCATGAGTGAGGGATCTTCCATTCAGGCACATGTCCTCAAGATGATTGACCTGATCACTCAATTAGGTCAACTAGGATTTGTGAAGGATGGAGAGCTTAATCAGGACTTAATCTTATAGTCACTCCCAGATTCCTTGTCATAGTTTATCATGAATTACAACATGAACAAACTGAATATCATTGCCTGAGATATTGAATATGCTCAAGATAATAGAGAGCCACTTTAAAGGTGATAAGGCTTAGCTTTTTCTGGTTGATGAAAAGAAGAAGCAGGCAATGAAGAATTTCTTTGAAAACAAAATCGAGCACCCATGGCTCATCAAATTTATTTCATAACCTTATTTCAACAATAAAGGTACAAAAAAAATATTTCTTATAATGTTGGGTATATATAACATTTTTTAATTCAAGGATATTGCTCGATGGCAATAACAATATATAGGTGCCAATAACTTCAGCCTGAATGGGTTGACCACTCACGCCGAATAGCTCAAAATCACCCTTCTTCAGGTTTCTAGTTCTCTGTAACCCTTGCAATGACTTACAGATATGAGACCTACATGCTATATCCACTATGCATGTATCAAAAATTGTAGAACTCAAAGACAGGTTTGTTTGTATCATGTACAAACTTTTAGATGCTCCACCAGCATCATGCTTCAAACTTGCAAGATACAACTTACAATTCCTCTTCCTGTGCCCTTGCTTCCTATAGTGATAGTAGGTCCTATCAATAGAGGTCTTCCTCACCATGTTCCTCTTCTGGAAGCTACTCTTAGGTGATGCAGAACGAAAAATCTGATTCCAAAAATGATGCAAAACGGATATGTGGAATGCAGAAGCAAATTAAAATTAATGTATTTTTTTTTTAATATATTTTCAGAAGTCGGCTTTGACTCAAAGGAAAGATAAACTAATGTTGAAAGAAACTAAGAAATGACAGATAGCATAATTAAAAAGAAGTGGATTATCAGAGTAACTCAGAAGTAGGATCGCTGGGGATTGAGAAACCCCCAGATCTAGGGTTTGCTCTGAGTTTCAACGAAACAGACAAAGTGAGAAGGGATGGTTCTTGTTACCTAGTAGTGATATCTCTCGTTGCTTCAATTGGAGGACACTCTTGAGCAGATTGTAGGATCCTTGGAAACGGGGTATCTTCGCAATGGATCCTCGGATTGTAGTCCTATGGCAAGGTTGGCCTCCTTCTCGAACTCAGGATCTGGAAGAAGAAGAACAATAGAAGAACCAGAAACTCAAAGAAAGACACTGACTTGAGGACTTAATGAAGATTGTTGGATGTAGAAGTTCCGAAGATCTTGATACTGATCTGACTCTCCTTTGAACTGGCTCTGTAGTTGAAATAGTTGATCTGAACCTGGATGCTGGTGACCGGCTTCGATATGGAAGAGAGGGGCCGTGGGATGAAGATGGAAAATTAGGGTTTGGTGGTGGTGCAGTAGAGATGGGTGGACTAAGCTAGGATTTTGGGGTTGGAGATCTCACACCTCCTCAAGGCTCCTAGGGAACCCGGATTTACTCCCTCACGGAGCTCAACACCTGAATACAAGTGCGGAAGAGAGAAACACAAAGTTGCTCACAAAGAAATTGATTTCATTCATCATTTTTTCAAGAGTTACATAGAGTTGAATATATAGACATAACAAAGAAATAAAATTTTATACACTTCCCATGTGGGACTAATAGGACTAACCCATACTTTAGGCATCAAATTCTCTTCCCAAGACTCCTTCCATGAGTGGGCAGCCCAAAAGCTCCAAGAAAACTTGAAAATCAGCTCCAAATGGTAGGTTATGGGGGTGTCTCCTAGTATCACTCCATGAATCAAGGATTTTCCCTTCATGGTTTGGCTCATTTGGACACCTCCTAGTCTTGCTCCACAAGTTTAGGCTTCTTCCTTTCATGGCTTTGGTACTTTAGAAAACTTTTGGGTGCCTCCTTGATTTTCTCCCCAAGACATGCTCTCTTCCCTTTTATAACTTGGATTTTTATGGAACATTATGGGGCACCTCCTTGATCCTCTCTTCAAGAAAAATTCTTGCCATCCTGGCTTGGGTTTATCTGGAAAGAAGTTGGCTCCTCCTTTGATTGAGGTATCTTGATGGATTTCTCCCCCAAGTGGCGCATGAAAGAAGGGACCTGCTTTCTTGTGGTGTGGGGACCAAGGCACACTGGATGGAGATGTGGCACCTCCTGGACTCTGGCGTGTGGCTGGGAGTGTGGCGCCCACATGCTTGGGCCTAGGAGAAAAAATTGGGCACCCTGGACCTTGACTTGATTTAAAAAAAATGGCACCAACCTAGAGAAGACCTAGACTACTACTAGGACTTGTACTGAGTCAACATGACTCAACAAAATTTAAATTGAAGGGAAATATAGACTCAAGACTAAAATTGAGTTGACCAAGTCAACCCTAATTACAAAACCAGAAAACCCTAATTCTTCAGGCAAGGTCAATCAGAGATCCAGATGGAGCCCTGAAGTCTTCTTCTGAGTCTGGTGCCCGCACCAATTCTCCTAGGGTGGGAGGAACTCGACCTTGTCGAGTAAGGCTCAAGTTGGCTCTGGTATCTCTCCAAGAGGTCTGGATCCAAATCTTGTAGTTCTTCTCGGGAGATCCAAGAGTCATCAGAGTCTGACCTTCCTTGCCAGCGGACCAGGTATCTTTGGTATCCTCAATTACGAGTAGAGATAACCTGATCATCCAGGATCTTTTCAATCTACTCTTTCCTCACAGGCCAGTTTGTTGGTGGACACACAGGATCGGGATCACTCTCAATAACAGGATTAGGTTCAAAAGGCTCACTGGGAATCACAGTTGGCTCCCTGTACTCTACTAGGTCTGTAATGTTGAAAGTAGAGCTATTGCCTAGTTCTGGAGGCAACTCGAGCACATAGGCATTGGATCCTACTCTCTTCACTACTCTAAATGGTACAGCTCCTCTAGCATGTAACTTTCTAACAGTTCCAGGAGAAAACTGCTCAGGCCTTAACCTAATCCTTATATAGTCTCTCTCAACAAAAGTTTTGACTCGTCTTTGAGAATCAGCCAACTTCTTATAAGTTTCATTACTTAAAGTTATTTTGGCATGAATTTCTATATGCAAGTCCTTTACATGCTATGCAAGTGCATCAAGAGACTTGTGTGTGTGGGCTAATAGTGAAATCAGATCAAGTGGTGTGTGAGGCTTGTATCCATGAACAATTTCAAAGGGACTCTAGCCTATAGACCTATTGATCGAAACATTGAATGCAATTTCAGCCCTGGACAAAATACAAATCCCAATTCCTGGTGCTCTCAATCAAACCAAAATCTGAGCCAAAGCCTGGTAAAGGGTCAAGAAAAACTAAACTAGACTGACGACGCATTCCTAAAGAATGGACTTTATTCCAAAGGAACCCTAGGTCTAAACCTAACAAACTAAGGCTCTCTAGGTTTGACCTTGGGTCGGAGGAGGGCATGCAGAGCATGAAAACTTATTATGGATGCCTAGTAGGTGCCATAATGTCTTTCAGAAGTAAGTGGCAAACCTAATAGGTTCTAAGGAGTCTTGCAACCTAGAAATCTCAGTAAAGTGTAATCCCATAGCTCTAGAAACATGAGAAGATTCAGGGAAGGGTAGGAAATAAGAATCAGAGTTTTGAGGTGGCTTATAGGAAACAAGAAACATACCTTGGTTATTCATGACGACCTTAAAATGAGGACATTGTTCTATAGGTGCACTCATCCAAACCTCATGATTTTCTCTAGGAGGGTCTACAAGTGCAAGTTTTAGGGTAGGCTGGGTGCTCCTAGAAGGTGGAAGGTTATCAAGAAGGTCTTTGGAATGTTTATCTAGAAAGTCCTCTAAGCTACTATCTTTTTCTTGTTCTTGGACCTTTTCAATGGGCAATTCTTGTGAACCCCTTCCTTCTTCACACTTCTCTACCAGATTTGACTCAGGGGTGTCTTCTTTGGATTCCTCAATGAGTTTAGGGGTATTCTCACTTAAACTTTCATTGGGTGTAATTTCCTCTTCCTGAACTTCCTCAAAAGGGTCTTCTCTTAGGGTTATCTCCTGAATTCCTTGAGTGGCAGGGGTCCCCTCAATAACCCCATCAGGTAGGAGTTGGTTAATTTAATTATCGGGAGAGATATCCTCAAATTCTTCTTCTTCATATTCATCTATCAAACTTATGTCAGGCTCATATATTTCTTCCTCAATCTCACTGAAAGGTTCTAATCTATTCTCCTTTGATTCCTCTTTAAGTACGGCTCTGGTCGAGTCAACTAATTTTGGGATGACCATGCATAACTCCTTCTCAGTGTTATCCTTCTGGTCAAGAGGTGACACAAGTGGGAATTGACAAACAAGAGTCTGGTTCACTACGGGTGTCGGATCAATCAGAACTTGACTCAAGTTGGTAGAGGTTGGCTTTAAGTCCAAAGTACTTGATTGGTTATATCTTAAAGACCACTCATAGTCTTGGGCTTCTTGGTAGGCTACGTCTAACTTATTGGTCTTTTCAAGGCATAGCTTCCTATAAATGTCTGGGTGTAACCCAACCCTAAACCTCGATGTGATCTGAGCTTCGGTCTTAATGGTATTGCATTTCATGTCATACCACTGGAAGTCCTCGATATATTTAGACACAGGCCTATTACCTTGTTGCAATTGGTACCATTGGTCTAAAAGTCTTTTCTCATAGGATCTACCTAGGTACCTATCTCTCAACTTACTTCTCATATCTCTCCAAGTATATATTTCCTCTTTTCTTTGATAACACTCATGCTCAATAGCATACCAATGCGACCTAGCATGTTTGGTGAACTTGGTTTTGGCTAACCTAACTTGTCCTAATTCCGATATGTTAGTGCACTCAAAATACCGATCCATTTGTTCTTCCCACTTAATATATGTCTCTTGTCTTCCATCAAAAGTGGGTGCATAAGGTTCGGTGTTCCTAACGGGTCCCTTTTCTGAGTCAACCAAGTATGGATATAGTCTCCTAGGGTTATGCTCGGGATCACGGTATAAGGTCCTCTTAGGCTCCTGGCATGGGTGAGGTTGGGGCCTATTAAATTTTGGATCAGGGGTCCAATTTTGATGTCTACGTTTCTCAAGTCCCTGGGCTCGGTCTCTAAACTGGGCAAAACCCTCATTCATATCCTGACTCAATTTGGTCATACTTTCGGTAAGAGTTCTAATCATGGCCTCTAAATCAGGTTGGGTTTGACCAGGTTGGTATGGTACTCTGTTCTGGGTGGACATGATGATGCAAGCAAGCACACCAAATGAGACTCGACTGAAATGACTACTGGCTAACTAGACCTAGAGCCCAAACTAGATGCCCAATCAGAGTGGCAAGCTAGCCTGTAGTAACTCGGGACTCAGCCAGGCAGGTGTAAGGGGAGTGTTAGGTCCCTAATTGCCAATCCTAGACACCAATCAGAGATTGGCCAGGTAGGCGGACCATCACACAAGCCCTTCGGGATAGAATCCCTGAACTGCCATTCTAGACACTGAGTACAAAGCACACATAGAGTAACTAGACAAACTGACTCAACACTAGCCTAGACCCGACTCGTTGGTGTCCCTAGCCCACTAAGGCAAATTAAGTCTAATAAATTTTAAAATTAGGCTTAGGATCGAATGAATGGGTGGTGGTTTTGGGCTAAGGAGAGGTTATCAACTCCTCCCCTTATGTTAGATGCTCAATTGCCCTTAAGATGAATTAGGAGATGATCACTCAAAAAATTGAATTACAGAAACACAGAAACAGAATTGCTATAATTTAACTCTCAGAAATTTCACAGAAACCAATAAATTACAGTAAAATTATGTAAAATAGTTTCAATTATATTGGTTCCAGCAAAATAAAAATCATGCAATTTGGAGTTACCTGCAATGAGAAACAATTCCTGCAACAAGATAGTTATAGACTGAAAACAGAACGCTTCCCCCGTTTACAATTCCTGCTACGAAGTTGTAACCCAGCGGATCCCCTACACGCCCTAGGAACACCCCATGGAATGGGAAGAGGAGGCTTGCACCTCGCTTCATTCCTAGGACCGGACATCCTGGGGAGTCTACTTCGAGCAGACAAAGTAAAAAAGAGAGACACTCAAAACATGCAAGCAAGTCAGAAATCTTAGACGAGGCTCTGATACCAAAATTGATGCAGAACAAAAGCTCTGATACCAAAATTGATGCAGAATGAAAAATCTGATTCCAAAAATGATGCAGAACGGATATGTGGAATGTGGAAGCAAATTAAAATTCATGTATTTTTTTTTTTTAATATATTTTCAGAAGTCGGCTTTGACTCAAAGGAAAGATAAACTAATGTTGAAAGAAACTAAGAAATGACAGAGAGCACAATTAAAAAGAAGTGGATTATCAGAGTAACTCAGAAGTAGGATCACTGGGGATTGAGAAAACCCTAGATCTAGGGTTTGCTCTGAGTTTCAACGAAACAGACAAAGTGAGAAGGGAAGGTTCTTGTTACCTAGCAGTGATATCTCTCGTTGCTTCAATTGGAGGACACTCTCGAGCAGATTGTAGGATCCTTGGAAATGGGGTATCTTCGCAATGGATCCTCGGATTGTAGTCCTATGGCAAGGTTGGCCTCCTTCTCGAACTCAGGATCTGGAAGAAGAAGAACAAAAGAAGAACCAGAAACTCAAAGAAAGACACTGACTTGAGGACTTAAAGAAGAATGTTGGATGTAGAAGTTCCGGAGATCTTGATACTGATCTGACTCTCCTTTGAACTGGCTCTGTAGTTGAAATAGTTGATCTGAACCTGGATGCTGGTGACCGGCTTCGATGTGGAAGAGAGGGGCCGTGGGATGAAGATGGAAAATTAGGGTTTGGTGGTGGTGGAGTAGAGATGGTGGGACTAAGCTAGGGTTTTGGGGTTGGAGATCTCACACCTCCTCAAGGTTCCTAGGGAACCCGGATTTACTCCCTCACGGAGCTCAACACCTGAATACAAGTGCGGAAGAGAGAAACACAAAGTTGCTCACAAAGAAATTGATTTCATTCATCATTTTTTCAAGAGTTACATAGAGTTGAATATATAGACATAACAAAGAAATAAAATTTTATACACTTCCCATGTGGGACTAATAGGACTAACCCACACTTTAGGCATCAAATTCTCTTCCCAAGACTCCTTCCATGAGTGGGCAGCCCAAAAACTCCAAGAAAACTTGAAAATCAGCTCCAAATGGCAGGTTATGGGGTGTCTCCTAGTATCACTCCATGAATCAAGGATTTTCCCTTCATGGTTTGGCTCTTTTGGACACCTCCTAGTCTTGCTCCACAAGTTTAGGCTTCTTCCTTTCATGGCTTTGGCACTTTAGGAAACTTTTGGGTGCCTCCTTGATTTTCTCCCCAAGACATGCTCTCTTCCCTTTTATAACTTGGGTTTTTATGGAACATTGTGGGGCACCTCCTTGATCCTCTCTTCAAGAAAAATTCTTGCCATCCTGGCTTGGGTTTATCTGGAAAGAAGTTGGCTCCTCCTTTGATTGAGGTATCTTGATGGATTTCTCCCCCATGTGGCGCATGAAAGAAGGGACCTGCTTTCTTGTGGTGTGGGGACCAAGGCACACTGGATGGAGATGTGGCGCCTCCTGGACTCTGGCATGTGGCTGGGAGTGTGGCGCCCACATGCTTGGGCCTAGGAGAAAAAATTGGGCACCCTAGACCTTGACTTGATTTAAAAAAAATGGCACCAACCTGGAGAAGACCTAGACCACTACTAGGACTTGTACTGAGTCAACATGACTCAACAAAATTTAAATTGTAGGAAAATACAGACTCAAGACTAAATTTGAGTTGACCAAGTCAACCCTAATTACAAAACCAGAAAACCCTAATTCTTCGGGCAAGGTCAATCAGAGATCCAGATGGAGCCCTGAAGTCTTCTTCTGAGTCTGGTGCCCGCACCATTAGGGTTCCTCTTCATCTTTGAACCCTTCTTCATTGCCTGCTTCTTCTTTCCATCAACCAAAAGAAGCTGCGCCCTATCACCTTTGAAGTAGCTCTCTATTGTCTTGAATATATTCAGTAGCTCAAGTCATGGGGGCACCAGAATCAGACATAGATTACTGGACCCTTTGGTTTACTTAGTCACGTGTCAAAGTTTTGAAAATTTTGTAATCAATTAAGATTGAGTCTTGTGATAATTTGAGGTTAGTTGATTTATCTCAAACCTCAACCTAGACTAATACATTGAGTCCTGTACATCAGTATGAGTCTAGTATGAGTTTACTTCTTGTACAAGAGAGGAGGCTACACTATTTTGGAGTTTCACTAGACCTCATTATGGAGCCAGAGACAGTTACATCAGCTTAGGAGAGCCTAATTGACACCTAGGTGCCCTGATTCCCTCCAAATACCATTTCAGATGCCAGATTCCCTCTAGATGCTTCCAAAGTATTCCATTTGTCAGGAGCCCATGTTTTCCAGGTTAGCCCAGCACTCCAGGCCTTCAAATTCAAGCCCAAAAAGCAAGCCCAAGCTAGAAGAACCAAGATTCCCTTTTGATACGAGGAATATGCTAGCCTAGGGAACCAAGCGCCCTAGCTTTCAGGAGGCCCAAGCCCATGCATCCTTGGCCCATGGCCGACTTCCCCTTGCTGCCCCAAAGCCCAACACGCCATTCAAAGTGAGAGGAGGCATCCAAAGGTGTTGACCAAGTCCAAGCCTAAGTGAAGAAGGAGAAGACTAATCCTATTCTAACCCAGTTGGGATTCCTAATCCTTTTAAGCCTTGTAATTTTAACCTAGCTAGGAAAGGACTTGTAGTCTAACTAGGAAGAGGACTTATAACCTAAGTGTAACCTTGGTTAGAGAGGGCATGGGAACTCTATAAATACCCCACCCCTCCCCCTCTTGTAATCATCTTTTTCTTATGAATACAACCATGCTGAATTTTGAGTATTTGCTTTGTGTTTGGTGTTCTAGTATTGGTTCTCTTGTTCTTGTGTGCTTTCCTTGTGTTCCCCGATCGAAACCCTGCTGCCCTAGAATCCTTTTGCATCCTTGGAGGCTAGCCATTCCCAAGCAAAGGAAGCCCTAGCTACCATCCAAGACAAGGAGCTTCTTCCTCCCTGGCGGCCATCCCCTAACCCTAATCCCGATTCCTTCAAAACCTTAGTTCCATTTCTCTTTTTTTGTTTGCTATTTTGATTGACCCTGATGCTTGCAGGATCCCCCAGGTGCTTCACCTCCCGTGAGGTGGCCTTCTTTTCTTCTAGGACCGCCCAAATCAGCCATCAGATTCAAGGGAACCGAGGCTTCTTCATCCAGGCTCCAATCAGAGTGTGAGTGATCCCTTCAATTACGGAATTTATAATCTCTGACTGGTAAGAAACCTTTCCTTCTCTTAATTTCTAATTTATTGAAGATTAACTATACTAAGTTAGGAATTTCTCAATTTTTGAGTCCTGTCTTTTATTTATCTTGCATGATTCAGCCTGCGATATGATGATTCTTAGAATTGCTGATTTTCTGCTAGTCTTTACTTTCGAGAAATTAGACTACAAACCTAAATTATAAAAATCACAAAAAAATTAGTTTATTATTTTTCTTGTATATTAAGCATTCTTAGCATCATCCCACATCAGTTTGGTATCAGAGCTACCTTAGGGATGTCCAACATGCAATTGATTTAGTCCCAAGAGCTACCTTGCCTAACCTATCTCATTATAGGATGAACCCAGCTGAACACCTAGAGCTTCAAAGATAGGTAGGCGAGCTTCTTAGAAAATGGTTTATTAGGGAGAGCCTAAGTCCTTGTGCTATACCGCTCTATTAACCCCTAAGAAAGATGGCACATGGAGAATGTGTGTTGATAGTCGTGCCATAAATAAGATAATTATGAAGTATAGGTTTTCCATCCCTCACTTAGATGATATGTTGGATTGATGGCGGGAGTCACAATCTTTTCAAAGATAGACCTTAAGAGTGGCTACCATTAGGTTCAAATTAGACCTGGGGATGAATGGAAAATAGCTTTTAAAATCAAAGATGGTCTATATGAGTGGGCCGTAATGTCTTTTGGGTTATCCAATGCCCCTAGCACTTTCGTGAGAATTATGACCCAAGTCTTTAGGATGTTCATAGATAAATTTGTGGTAGTGTATTTTGATGATATCCTGATTTATAGTAAAACCAAGGAAGATCATATAGAACATATGAAACAAGTTTGTTTGATCCTTAGAAAAGAGAACCTCTATGCAAATTTAAAGAAGTGTGATTTCATGACCCATAGAATTATCTTCCTAGGCTTTGTTGTGACCCCTGAAGGTGTAGCAGCTGACCCTGAAAAGGTCAGATCCATCGTAGAATGGCCAGTACCCACTAGTGTCATGAAGTTAGAAGTTTTTATGGTCTAGCCACTTTCTACAGAAGATTTATTAGGGGATTTAGCACCATAGTAGCACCAATTATTGATTGTATTAGGAAGGGTAGTTTTGAATAGACCAAAGCTGCAGATAGAGCCTTCCTAGAGATTAAAACTAAGATGACACAAGCACACATCTTGAGGTTACCCGATTTTACTAAGATTTTTGAGGTAGCTTGTGATGCTTCGGGAGTCAGCATAGGGGGAGTTCTGAGCCAAGAGAATCACCCAGTAGCCTTTTTCAGTGAAAAACTTAATGAGCTAAACTTAAGTACTCAACCTATGACAAAGAGTTTTATATGGTAGTACGAGCTCTTAGATACTGGAGACATTATTTACTACCCTAGGAGTTTGTTCTATATTCTGATCATGAAGCACTCCAATTTTTGAACTCCTAGAAGAAATTAAACCCTAGGCATGCTAAGTGGGTAGAACTCATACAAGCCTATACCTTTGTACTTAAACACCAAGCTAGAACTGAAAACAAGGTAGCTGACACCCTTAGCTAACGAGCCTTACTGTTGAATACCATTAGCAATAAAGTCATTGGATTTGATAGGTTAAAAGATGAATATACAACCTATCCAGACTTTAGTGAAATTGTCCAAACCTTAGCCCAAGGACTATCCAGTATCCACAACGAATACACCCTTCAAGATGGTTATTTGTTTAAGAACAATAGACTATGTATTCCCAGAACATCACTTAGAGAATTCTTAGTTTGGGAAACCCTTGCTGGAGGCCTTGCTGGTCACTTTGGAAGATGGTTATTTGTTTAAGAACAATAGACTATGTATTCCCAAAACATCACTTAGAGAATTCTAAGTTTGGGAAACCCATGCTTGTTGCCCAGGTGGCTATCTAAGAGGGAGGGTGAATTGGATATTTAAAAAATTTAAACAAGTAATGTGCAATTTCAAAATCCATTACAAGTGGTAGGTGCTGTGATAAAGTTAAAGGATGCAGAAGCTAAGCAGAGTAGAGAAAGCATAACACAATCAGACCAAATTTATAATGGTTCGGAGCAACCCAGCTCCTATGTCCACTACCCAAGATACCACTTGGGATTTCCACTATATTCACACCCGAATACAGTAGGATTGTTTTACATGATCATAATCCAAAACCTCTATACTTTGGTTTTTATGGGATCACCAAAGAAAACCCAACACCCTTTGGTTTTAACAAGCTTACCAAAGAAACCTAACTTGGTTTTCACATGATCACCAAGAACCTAAACCTTGGTTTTAATAAGGCTCACCAAAAATCTATTTGGTTTTTCAACCAGGCTTACCAATAACCCAACAATTCAAAGATTAAATTGAAAATAAATGTTGTTAATAAATGAAAAACTCAAGTTGTCCGATAGTTGCTGGTGCAGCTCGTTGGATGTCCACTTGAATGCACTTAAACAAGTTTTAATGACTTCAATGGCTTCTTCCATAGATGATTCAAGCTTTAGATCAGAGTTGTTGAAGGCTTGAATGCATAATTGAATGCTCTTGTGCTCTTTCTCTTGATTGGTTAGATATTCAATGAAGCTCTCTCTTCTTCTTTTTGGAACTCTCTTCTTCTTTTTTAAACTCTCTTCTTAATTTCTTTTTGGTAGTTCAAATCCTTCAAACTTAAAGTCTTCCATCATCCCAAGGCAATTCTAGCCGTTGTAGACCATTGGGGAATGATTTATGACCATTGAAGCACTTTTTGTCATTCAAAAACAAATTTGGAACTAGCCATTAGATACCTGGAAGCGATATTCGAGTCATTCTAGATTCCTTTGAGTCAGCTCGGATCGTTCGAGTCGATAGGTCGAGTCACCATTTATTCAATGCAGTTGGCTCTTTGTCTCAGGGTGCAGAATGTCACTCTGGATGAGTCAGCTCTTTGAAGCTCGGGTCGAATCGAACTTTAATCTTGAAAATCTTGAACTCGAGGAGTCGGCTCTTTTCAACTTAGGTCAGCTCTTCTTCTCAGGTTCGAAAAACCTAACTTTGGAAGAGTCGGCTTGATGCAGTTCGGGTCGGCTCACTTTCTCAGGCTTTTGAAATTAGGTATGGCAGAGTCGCCTCTTTCTAAGTCGGGTCAGCTCACCTGGCTGTTCTCAAAAAACTTTCAGGAAATGGACTCTGGAAGAGTCAGCTCGGATAGATTCAAGTCGACTCAGATTCACTAGAGTCGGCTCGCTTTCCATCTAGTGTACTCGGATTGTTGCGTTCCAGAATCCTTGCTGCATGCCAGTAAGCAAAGTCGTCTCTTCTTTTCTTGGGATCGGCTCGAGTGTCTTCTTCAGAATTTTTATAATTTAAACTTAAAGCAAACTCTCACCAATGCTTTTACAATCTCAGACAAACCAACTCAAAACAAAATTTAAGGCACACACACTTATAGAAGTAACCCTTTTTGCTTGATTTTTCTTAGCATTTTCATTGGGTTCTTCTTTACATAAACACTTTCAACACAACTCGAACAAGAAAATAGAAATTTTGGAGTTGATGTTTGGACATGTTATACATCCTACAAAAACTTGTCAAACATTTGAAGAGTTGTTAGTAATAAATTTACATGCTCCAATGTTTGGTTATCATCAAAATCACTTATGGGGTCAACAATCTTCCCCTTTTTGATGATGACAAAACACTAGACATGAAAAATCAGTAAGACACTTTACATGTATAACAGTATTTGAAACATAAATATTCACATGTAACAGAGCTGATTGGATTTAAAAGAAAATCAGAGCTCAACAGATGATATTACTATACATCATCAATGTGTCAAGCTCTGTAATATTATAATTAGCACAAAACATGGAGTATCAGAGAGTTAAAATATGCAATTATGATCAGAGCAATGGGATTAATTTGAAGCAAAATCATTCAAGAGAAAAACTCACCCTTTCTCTAGATTTTAAAGTAATTAAAGCAGTGCTATTATTTTAGTGCTCCCCCTTTTTCATTACACTTTAAGAATAGTTGATAAGGAGCTAATTTCCCATTTTTTCATATTTTTCATAGTTCTCCCCCTTTTTGTCAATCAATCAAAAAGGTGATTTCAAATAAAGCTCAGATTTTAAAATAGATTGAGAAAGTCTTTAATATTTGTATGAGATAATTTCACTTTCTCGCACTTGAAATTCTAATTAAAACTTCATAATCGCAATTTGTAAACAGAAAATATTCATTTCATTAAGAAGTTTGCATGATAGAAAGTACATTGTAATTGTAAAAGATAACAAGTGGAACAAGTATTCATTTCTGAAATACAACCAGAAGACTAACTACACTACTTATTCTTCTTCTTCCTCAGACGAAGAATAGGAGCCTACCTCTATAACTCTATCAGAGGTCTTAGTTTTTAGGGGTTTAAACCTTAAATCCCTGAATCTAGTTCTAACAGGGGCTCTAAAAACTTTGGTCTTTTTGGCTTTTGGTTCTTTCTTGGTCTTGGTAGGTTTAGGTAGATCAGATGAAGGTATAGGAACGTCAAATGACTCTTTAATGATCTGTTCAGAAACATCTTCAGTGGGAGCAGTTTCCTTCTAGGTTTGCAGTAGAATGCTTCTGATTTCTTCCTTGAAATTCTTCATTTCTTTTTCCACTTTTTGTTGATGATGCTCTTGTTCAGATTTCAATTCTTGCAATTTAATGTCAACTAGCTTTCTGATTTCTTCAATTGCAGAATTCATATGATCTATCAAAGAGCTGGAGATAGTTTCCATCTTTTGAAATATCAGATTTTTGAGTTTAGATGGAGTAATCATAGTGTCTTCAGTAGCATCTTCATCTTCTTCAGAAATAGTGGCAGCAACCTGACTAGGCATCTTTTTAATCCATTTTTCTTCTTGTAACATGTAACCCATTATTTTATGTGAGTTGAAGGAGTAGATATCAAAGTGATGTACTGGTTTGCCTATTTCATTTGATAAATCAATTCTTGCCTCTTCAAATAACAAAGTGAAAACCATACCATAAGGTAGACAGGCTTTGACCTTCCTTGATACTTCAATCATTTGGATCATCATTATGTAGGAAAGGTTGAGAGGCTCTTCTTTGATCAGATGTCCCATGATGATCACGTCCTTCTCATTGACCCAGTCGAAATGGCCAGTTCTAGGAAGGAAAATTCTACTGATCATACTGTGTAGCAACCTCATTTCCCTTGATAGTAGATTGGCTTGAACATGTCGGACTGTGCTTACTTCCTCTTTTTCCAAAATAAGTTTCAGAATGTGCTCCTTGTTCGAAAGAAGAAGTTCAGTATCACCAATCGTTGGCATTTTTAGCAGTTTGCTCAATCTTTCTTCATTAATTATGACTGTTTTTTCCTTGACAACTGATTCCAAATGAAATTCTTTAATAACAATATTCTCATAAAATGTCCGTACTAGTGAAGGGTAGGTTGGTATGTCTAAAGAACAGAATTACTTCCACCCTTGGCTTTCTATCTAATGTCGGAATTTCATTCCCATTTCCTTTATGAATGTAAAGCCGATCCTTCTTCCACAGGTGACAGGTCGATTGATCATTGAGACATGCTGTCCGGCAGGAGGAGGAGTTTCTTTATTTTGTTGGACTTGAGCGGACCTTTTTCTCTTTTCCCTTCTTTCTCCTGTATCTGTACTGCAATTACTTGATTCACCGAGTTGAAGTACTTTTTTCACAGATTTTTGAGGAGCCATTGCAGAGGAATCAAAGGATTTTAAGCTATAAGGAATGATTTCTGCGAGAATGGTAGAGCTTCCGAGAAATGTAGAGTGT